>CM028129.1:1746801222-1748068296 GCA_016271365.2 Neoceratodus forsteri
GAGCAGGTATCTACTGTCAAGCACCCAGCTCTCCTCAAACATATATAATAACAGACCTGCTCTACTGCTGAGGGGCATTAAAATTTATATGCGCTTCCCTCAGGTTAAACAGTTATAGCCCCCCAAATTTGCACCCTCATAAAAACAAAGCCTTGTCTGACACGCCTCCTTTTGTGATGTCAGAAAATGAATACTGAGGGTTCATGTCAGTAACCCGTATATATGCAACATGTCTATGGTGTTTAGTACTATTCAGAGGTGCCATACAGTAAAATCAAAGCAGTTGCTGGAGTAACAATCTCAGTTTACTGGAGTGGTCACTTTCATTGTTCCAAGTGGCAACTCTAAATAGTACCAAATGTCATTGACAAATGGCACCAATATAGATCTATGGAGCACACACAAGCAGCCATCTTTTTCTGACATCACAAAAGGAGGCATGTCAGACAAGGCTTTGTTTTTATGGGGGTGCAACTCTGAGGTGCTATCACATTTTACCCAGAGAGAAGCGCATAGAATTTTTAATGCCCGTTCAACAGTAGAGCAGATCTACTATTATATATGTTTGAGAGGAGCTGGGTGTCTGAAAGTAGGTAGCTGCTCTTTAAATATCGTGCCCCAGAATCGGTAATGATCTCTGGTTGAACTGGATAGTGTAGATATACTTTTCATTACTTGGTGCAGCAAGGCTCAGTTGGCAGCACATCTGCTTCTGGGCCAGAAGGTTGTGAGTTCCAGTCCCATACCAGGATTGGGCTCGTACCTAAATGCTGGTTTCCAAGTGCATATTAACGGGTACTGTACTATCGGGGGGTGCTGTCCTTCAGATGAGATATTAATCGAGGTCTCTTCTACCCATTACTGGTGCTGTCCTGGTGGGTATCCAGGTGGAAGTAAAAGAACCTAAGGCACTTTTCGCAAGAGTAGGAAGACTTTCCCCAGTGTCCTGGCCAACATTCCCATTCCCGTAAAAAACAGTTCATGCAATTGTCTAAGGATGTGTGGGGGTCTTGATATGCAAAATGGCTGCCACTATACAGTCACTTCACTACCAGTCTAGCATTACTTGCAAAGTGCTTTGGGATACAATGTGTATTAAAAGTGCTTTATAAATGCTGATTCTTCTTCTTTCAGTCTTTTTTCTCTTTTGTTTGCTTAATCATGACCCTAATATCTTGCCTATGGGCCTAGAGCACCCCCCATTATTATATAAATATTGGTGTTTTGCATCATTACTTATTATTATATACAGTTATGTTATTTTTTAGGCTCACACCGACAATGTAGTGATTATGCCCTTCACAATTACTAATACCCCTCAATCCATCCTTGAACAGGTGTCCTCATTCCAGTACCTAGGTATCACCATTGATCAATCCCTCACCTACGACGAACATATATTCAACATCACTACTGCCACCAATAGAAAGCTAGGGACACTATATAGACTCTGGTCCTGCCTCACTCCCAAAGCCAAGTTCCAGGTGGTAAGAGGTACTATCCTGCCAATTCTGGACTATGGAATTGTGATTTATGGCACAGCCACTGAAACTAGCCTGTGCAGAGTCCACACCACTCTCAATAAGCAAAAGCAAAGCAAAAGCAAACTTTATTTTTATATTGCCTTTCTAAAAAGCAAGGCGCTTTACAGATTATCCAAAGACATACATGTTGATAAAATACAAATATATAACTATAAATTAATTAAAATCATCTGGGAAGGCCATTTGAAAGAGATAGGTCTTAAATTCTGACTTGAATCTCTCGATGGTCAGGCAATCTCCCAACCGATGAGCTATAGAATTCCACAGGGTAGGGGCCGCGAACGAAAAAGCACATGCATCAGATGTCTTCAGGTGTACCCTGGGAATCTCTAGCAATCCCTCGTCGGTGGATCAGAGAGGATAGAGAGGGTGCTAGGGAGTCAGGAGATCTTGCAGGTAGCTGGTCTAGTCAGGTAAGAGGTCTAGTCACAAATGACTGCAAATATTCTCCCAGCTAGGTTTCCTCTCTTCTAAGGCTTGCAGACTTGTTCTAAATGCTGACCATCTTACGCATACGTGTGAACTCTACATTAGGACCAAATGGATCCCCCTTATGGAACATATCAGGCTTCACTCCTGCCTTCTAGGAAAAAAGGCCCTCCTAGGGATTGCACCCCCCTCCTTAAAAGCTCTTTTCCAGCGTGCCCCAGCTGAGCATGCCACCAAAAATGCTACAAAAGGCACTCTAGCTGTGCTGTTTAGAAGAATCACCCTGGGGAGGTGAGCCTTTGCAGTATGGGCTCCCACCTGGCTAAACAAGCTCCCCCACGCCACCCCAAGCATCATAAACTTTCTCCCACCTGGCTAAACAAGCTACCCCAAGCATCGTAAACTTTGGCCATTTCAAAGCTGAGCTCAGGAATAGTATTGCCCCTCCTATACACTGCTACTGTCATATATAACCTTGCAACCCTAGCACCACTCTTACTGGGACCCCACAGGACCCTCTGCGCCTCTACTAGTAACCATAATTTAAGTCTCTCTGTGCCTTGGCTATTAACCATAATTAGGTCTCTCTACATCCCCAAATTCTCTACTGTGAGGCTCTTTCTCCCCTATCTGTTCTCATCTACGGATAATACCTTCCCTCCTCTCTCTCTCTTGCTACCTGAAAACTGTTCAAGGCTCCCAGCTGCTAATCAGGTCCCCTAAAATTGATCACTAAGGTGACGGCACTTATTCCATGTTATGGCACCTGGGGCTCGCCTCACTGTACACTGTGTATTATATGCTCACCTGATCATATTCCTGATATTGTATATATACTTTCCGAAGTGTTATTGACAAAACCCTTGGGCAGCTACTGTAGATGGACTAGTGACTAGTATGTTCATCTCATAACTATGCCATTGTACATGTGGTATCTGATGTGTTATTGACTAAGCCTGTTGGCTGCTACTGTTCTGCTTTCCCTTGTCTCCACCCCCCCCCCCAATTGACAAATACCTTCTGTAAATTAGCTTTTAGCTCAAAGGTTTTGTAATTCTGATTTTTTCAAATAAATAAATAAATAAGGTGTTTCAGCTACTTTTTTAAGGAGCTACCATATTTCAGCTTCCACCCCCAACCCATCCTTTTTAATTCATTTTGGTTATTTCTGTTAAATTGACTTATTATTTCTAGTATCTTTGGCTACTATGTTTTATTTTATTTATTTATGCACGTATTTGAAATTCAGATGACACCTTTGAGCACAAATGCTCTTTTCCAAAGGTTCCACATCAGTAACAAAAAGGTATACTCAACATTGATACACAGGAGTCACATCAGTGGCAAATACATAACTTAGAATAGGTATGGTATATACTACAAGATTTCACCAGCTCAAGGGAAGGCAGATCAAGTACAGACACCAGGGTTGCAAACAAGATATATCAGTGTACTCACCCATCCATGACTCTTACTCTACAATGGACTATATCTTGAGCACACAAACAAGTATGCAGAGAGTGCTGGACAACAGAAGTGCCCCACAGGGCCTCTCAGACCACGCCTATGTATGGTTGAAGCTCTCCTTGTCCCCAAGAAGGATTCTTCTTGGAGGTTAAATAACCAACTCCTTAAAGATAAGTTTATTATAGAACGAGTATAAACATAAATCTCTGAATTTATGGCCGAGAATACTGGCACCATTGAGAGGGGAGATTTAGAGTGGTGTGCTCTCAAGTGCATCAGCGTTGTTTTCTATTTCTCTGAGGTCCCTGCCTCGCTGCTTATGAGAATTGATCATAGCTGATTCACTTAAAGTCTACTCACAATTCTGTTCACAGTTGAAGTATGTCCATCGTTGAGATGTCTCACAGCCTCTTATGAGGAATCCTAACTTTAGGGTGGGGGGGTCAAATGCTGATTGAAATGTGGTTGTCACAACTTGTCAACATTAGAGTGTGTGACCTGCTCCGCCAGGGTGCTCTGTATTCCTTCCAAGAGATACTACAGCAATATCACCTGGATGACACTCAAATTGTTAAAGTATACCAGTTGAGGCATGTGCTGACCTCGTGGTTTGGGTCGGATGCCTGGGAGGTTGATAACCATGAACATTTACACTCGATCCAGGATCTGACCTCTAAACTGCATGCGGTGGCTGCCTTATACTCTATTATTTTCTTGCTCTTATCCAGGATTGGACAGCTCTTCGGTTCACTGGAGTACGTCCTATCCTTTAGATGTTTTCCAGTGGCAGAGGATCTGGAGGAATGTTTATATGTTTACATCCCAAGATAAACTCAGACTTACTTAATTTAATATTCCAAATAATTTTTATTTTACACCTTTGAGGATGGTTCGAATAAGCACGATTCAATCTCCTCTATGTTTCAGATGTGGACAGTCGGATGGGTCTCTTATGCATGTCTTCTGGGACCACCCTAAGATGGCCCCCCTTGTGGTGCCTTACTGAAGATAGAACTGACCCTTTATTGGATCTATCTGGTCTCTTCACCCTGGAGATATGCAGAATTGGGGATTATAGTCAGATCCTGGTTAAGGAGAGGAAGTTTTACATGGCATTAATTACTTTCTCAGTTAAGAAAGTGATTCTGCGACATTGGCTTGAACAGGTCTCACTCTCATACTGTGAGTGGCTTCAAGAATTACTGCACAATCTTAGGGTAGAAAGAATGACTGCGAGTCTTTGCAACAGACTACCACTCTTTGATAACCGCTGGGGCAGGTTATACACGATATAGTTTATAACTGCCATTGTTTATTATTTCTTTTGGGACCGGCACACATTGGCCTTTCTTCCAGGTCACTTAACATATCTTTTCCTTCTTTGGAATAATACTGGTTACATAGTCTTGTATGGATTGCTCCGCTTGGGTGGCATGGGTGGGGAGGGGTGGGGTTATGGATGGTTCTACAGTACTTTCAATGTATTCTGTGTTATAATGTTTGTTCGATCTTTCTTTTCTTATAATAAAGTGTATTAAATAAAAAAAATAGGTGAGTTTAGCCAGATGGCAGGCAAGCCACAACATTATACAGAGAGGTATTTGGTCATATAAAACAATGGCTAGCAGATTTCAAAGCAAGTTCCTTTCTTAGGGAATTCTTAAAAGGTGAAATTTTAGGGAGGTCCACTAGGGATTCAGGGAGATCAGTAAACCACCTTGCAGCTTGGATAGCAAATGTAAGTCTACCCTGACTACTTTTGCGAAAGAGGACTTGCGGGGCATGCCACTTCATTAGCCTACATACTATTAAAGTAGCTGAAACTGTAGTAACCTGGCTTAAATTGGGCTCCGTCCCTTATGTCACACCTTTAATGTCATCATTTTTACTGTTTTTCCACATTTTAAGATGCTTACATTTTTCAGCCCCCCGGTTTCCTTTAACTTTGGCTCTTGCTTCTGCATTGACTTTCTATTATTAATCTAGGCTACTACATGGCTCAAAATTGGTTTACTACTAGCAAACTGGCTGAAGTTGTATTAACCTGGAACAAATTGAGCGTTGCCCCTTATGATGCATATTTACTGATGTCATTTTTTACTTAAAAGTAGCAATATTAGAATGAAACTATGTCCTGCCCCCTGCAGAAGCCTCATGCAAAAGAGGTGAAGCACTGGGGTGCCTTTGCAAGACACTTTCTCACAGTTTATTTAATAAAGAGTTTATGCAGTACATCTGAATTCTACACATCCTTACTGCTGTAGCACACTGCATTTTATATTTCTCTGTGGATTATGTTCTACGACTGCACCACCATTGGATTCAGAGTGCCCTTATCTTGTGTGTTCCTGTGGGTTCCCGTGTCACTTTCAGAAGATGCTCAGTGAGTGCTGACATAGAGGGACAGTTATCTCTTGATCCCTCCTTTATGCCATAGACATGAAAGCTGTTGAGTCTAGCCCTGTTTTCTGCATCTTCAATATGGCTCTGCAGTTCCCTCTCTCTTTTCAATAAGCAACAACCACAACAAGCAGGACTCCCTCATAGTTACCCTGCTTGTCTAGCACATCCCCAACTTTCTTTTTGGGTATGCTACTTTTTCACTGATTGCCCTGAGGTGAACTTTCAAGTCGGTTAAGACCAATTCTATTTTGTGTAATGAGGTTAAAACTTGCTGCACTGTGCAGTCTGATACAGAAATTTCTTCCCTGCTGTACTCCATGCGGGAATCCAAGGAGGGCAGAGAAGCTTGTTTTTTTTGTATATAAACTCTCTTATAAACTCTCTATTAAATTTTTCAAACAATAAAACATTAAGGGCCAGATATTCAAAACTTTGCCCTGGGGCAAAATTAGCACTGCCCAGTGGGTAAACTTAGCCCGGACCACAGAGCAAGCTATATTCAAAAGGAATAGCCCAGGGCAAACAGCTTCTGAATATAGCATGGGAATGAGGCCGGGCAAACTGGGCTGGGAGTGCAGGGCAAACTTAGCCCTGGAATAAGACAGCTCTGAATATGGCAACCAGGAAGTGCAAACCACAACAGCAACACAGTGCAAGCGATGTGAAGGTAGGTAGAGATGAACTATGTGGCTAATGTGTGCCAGCAAATGCGTGGATCCAGTACAGCTGCAGGCAGCAGTGTATGTGAAAGTACAGTGTGCAAAATTGTAAAATATTCCCTGAACTGTTAGCGCAGCGCTAACATCGCTTATGCTGGTTTAGCGCAGGGCTAAACCAAGTAGCTCCCCGAGCAAACATGTCTGGCCAGCGCAAACTTTGCTATATTCAAAAGTGATATGCAAATGAGCCTACTTAGGTAGTCTGTGGGCAAACATCCAGATTAGCATCTCATTATGACCTGATTTGCATGCAGTTTGCACCAGGCTAACTGTTTAGCCCCGCGCTAAACCATGCAGAAATGTTAGCGCCATGCAAACAGCTTGGGGAATATTATACAGTTTTGAACACTACTTTCCATAAATGTTGCTGCCTGCAGCTGTACTGGGACAACACAGCATATGCACAGATGGTGGTGGTGCTGCATGCAACTGTCACATTGTAGGTCATGCTACAGTGCACAGCAGAAACTACAGTAGCAAGGGGGCCAGTAGTGTGTGGACACAGCATTGCCTATGGTGTGTAGGGCAGTGATGATGACTGCACTATACACAGTGAGAGGCCCAACCTGCAGGTGTTTACTGACAGTGGACATTACTGATACGCTGTTGTGTGACCCAGAGATGCTGCACCTGTGGCATGGGATGCTCACAGTGACATGTACATTTCTGGCTTTGTGTGCTGTGGCAGTTGTACAACTGTGCGGTATGTGGCCGGGGCATATATTATCCAAAAGGCACAATTGGTTGGGGTATTCCCAATACTGGCCCATGTGCACTGCATGATGTGTCCCAGCCTTGTGGCCACATCTGGTCTGTGGTACAGCCTCGCCACCATACATACTCCCTCAACATCCTCCATGCCCACAGTGCTGCATGTGTGTGCTGGCATCTGTTGGTGTCCACAGAGTGTGGTCAGCAGGTGTGTGCTGTATGGCCACACTGCCATGCTGTTCATTGGCAGCAGGGTCACCACTTACTGCCTGGCATGGCTGGGACTGGTGGCAGATGATGGCATCATCGTGATGCCATCAGTTAGCAGCTTGGTTTCTCTATGTTTGGCTTTATCTGTGTGTCATATTTCTTTGTTAGGGTCGCGTTAAACCCACGCAAACACCGTGCAAAGCCATAGTGTCACGCAAAGCTGATTACCCAGGGTTAAGACAAGCTTTTTCTGGGCGGTAATGTACACCGCGCTAAGTGTCACGCTAAGTCGCGCAAAACCACTTAGCGCAGTGCTAGTCGCTGAATATAGCATTGTGCCTGTATTCATGTCAGTTTGCCCCTTGCATACATTATAATTTTGCCCAGCGCTAATGCAGTTTGCCCGCACTATTTGGCCTTTTGAATATAGCAGACCCACGCTAATCCCACGCTAAACTTGCTCAAACGGTTTTTGCCCGGCGCAAAGTTTTGAATATCTGGCCCTAAGACTTTAAAATGACTTTTACAGGATACTTAGTATATGAATATTCAAATACATACAGTTAAATAAACAAATAGTAACATTCAAATGAGAATGCGAGTTCATGTATAGAGAAACATTAAACTTAATTAGTAATTATACAACTCAAATCCTTTTATAATAATTCGGCACAGAAGTTGATGATTGCCAGCCTGTTGAGCAGGCTCTCGTGGCAGTTAGACCCAATTTTTATTCAGCAACCAAATACTTTAATTTTGATGCCAGAGTGGCTGATTAAACTTTTTTTGTCTCTCGAATATTAGCTGTCTTGATACCTGTAGTTTTTAGTGGTCAAAAAGTGCTTCTTTTAGCCTGAATTAGTTAGGATGTTGAGATGGTTCATGGTGCTGTAGAGTTTCCATGCTTCTCAGCTCATGCAGTCACCAGATGTCCTCTACTGGGTCTTTTAAATGGAAATATTTAAACTAAGTTCATGCAACTGGTAAAAAAATGCTGGTAGTAGTACAGTTAAAATTTTACAATAATGTCTGTAAAAATATAACTGAGATAATATGTTTTGTAATAAACACATGCATATTCAAAGTGATTTGAATTGTTGGCCCATTTCCATAATATGGAGAGATTTGTTGGATCAATATTGGTGTAGGTTTGGCAGAACTGGAAGAGGCATTTTACCATGTGGCTACCACAGTCATTGTGATAACTATTTTCAGCTACTGGACAGGACACACTTCTAACCCTCCTGAATTACTGCTCTCCTATCATCTTTCAAACATCCTCATGTCAACTTATATATCTCAACACTGCTTTTAACAACATCTGCAGATTTGTCACTTCAGCCCTGTATAACACTCACCACTGTTCCCCTTTACCTGACACTTGCGTGGCTCTTCCCCCAGGCCCATCAGGGATTTCTTTTTGGTTCCCTCATCATCAAATCCCTCCATGATGGTGCTAGTTCCTCTTAAATCAAACTCATTGGCATCAAACATGGCACAAGGGAATGGATGTCCTCCTCCCAATGCCTCCACAGCTATCCCTGGACAACTACTACTGACGTGGAGCAGAGAGCCTTCTCAGTCGCTGCCTCCAAGCTCTGAAACAGCCTACCAGCCTCGCTTCACTCATCAGGCTCCCTACAATTATTTAAAGTACACTTTAAAAATGCCCTTCTGTCAGCTATGGCCTGCAAGTGTGACTCCTGATCATCCCACATGACTGACGGATGCCATTCCTCATGCCACTTTCAGACACTAACCCTCTTTCAGTTTGGCTGATTTTCTTTTCCCTGCTTCCACTCTCATGCAGCTTTTTTAAATATTTTATTTCTTACTGCACCAACCTACATGTTGTTATTACCTGTTTTACCATCACTGTCCCCTACGTTGACTTGTATTTTGCTGTATATTTTGCCTGTGTATTGTACTGCTGAACCTAACGTATTGTACTCTCATGCACGGTATACTGCATTTGCTCATGCATTTTTTCTTTCCTTGTACTAAATGTGCCATCTACATGACCCAGGTTGTGCCTGAAAATGGTCCCTGGGACTAGCGCACCTACCCGGTTAATAAACAAAATATAATCTGGTTCAATGTCAGCTGGCATCCAGCAGCCATCTGTATCCCTCTCCCCTGGGACGAGGCTGAAAATAGGCAGAATTGTCTAGTCCCCCCTTTCACAGTCAATAAAAAATAAATAAATAATGTTCACTCATAAGAACTCTGGTAGTAACATGGCTTCTTCTGTGGCCAATACCACCTGCTGCCATGGGTAGCCATCCCATTCCCACCACACAGGAATGGCAAGGAAAACACAGACTACTTGTCACCATGGCAGGCAATCTTGTCTCCCCCCCTTGTCAGAGCAACAAAGGGGACACAAGCCACCCACTGGCATGGCAGATTATCCAAGTCCCCCTTGTAGGAGTGGCAAGGGACACACAAACTACAGGCCACTGTGGCAGCTGATCCTGGTGGCCCCTGCAGGAGTGTCCTGAGACATGCAGAATACCTGCCACCATGGCAGAACATCCCTCTCCTTGCTGTAGGAGCCACAGAAAACACAGTAACTTTGGCCACTATGGCAGGACATTCTGGTCACCCCCTGGCACAAGAGGCATGAGATACTTAGACAACACCCGCTGCCATGGCAGGCCGACCATATCCCTCCATCCACTGGAGTGGTGGAAGACACAAACACCCCTCCACCACTACCAGCGCCACCACCATGATCCCCTTGACTTGCCCAGCAGTGCCTTCTCTGTTAGCAGCCCAAACTGGACTGATGACACTTTCAGCAGGCTGGATTTATACTTAGTCGGCAACCCTGACCAGACTGCCACACCAGCAACATGACTCGGAGTTTGTTCAGCAGGCTGGATTCCCACTCCATTAGTGGTCCTGATCAAACAGTTGCTCCAACAGCTGCCTCATCAGGATGTGAGTCGGTGTCTTTTTTTTTTTTTATTTTAGTCTTTGGTAACCGGGTAAGGCCCACTAGGTACAAGTGCCTGTTTTCAGGGGCGACCTGGGAGCACTGGGTGCTTAAGTGACTTGCTCAGAGTCACACAGTATACAAGTGGAGGTTGTGAGAATCAAACTCAGGTCTGGTCTGCTGGATGTATCAAGCTCGTTCACACCTAGTTCCTCTAACCTCTCGGCTATACTGCCAGCCCAGCTCCACTAGATTGCTGAGACAGTAAATCATGTGGTCATCACCCAGTATGTGGCACCATTAGGAGAGCTGCTTCAATGATAGACAGCTGTTCAATGGGGCTGCTTCCTGCTCCTTGGCACTGCAGATTAAAGGATTTGCTAGATCAGCCACTCTGGTGGCACCAGCAAACCACTTCCTCAGCAGCAGATACAGTTGTTCCAAGGGCAAGTGGGTGCAACTCATTCACTGGCACAGAAAACTGCATCTCTGACAAGGAGGAGACATTTTTCAACAGCACAGATGGGGACTGTAGCAGGAGAAGGGAGCTGCTTGAACCACCACTCATGAAATGTCATACTGCTGCCCCATCAATGAGTTTCATTGTGTTGAGGTGCAGTAAGGTCTGGTACCAGTTTTCAGAAGTAAAATATGGTAATCTCACAGAGCGGATGAGTTTAAATTGAAGAAGGTTGATGTGTTCTTCATAGGTAAACAGTTTTCTGCTCTGCCCACCAAACATGATGGGCTGTGGGGGGTTGTGGTTTCTCACCTCCATCCTGCCTACCGGCAGGGACTTCCATTTTTTCTCATGAAGGAACTGCATGCAATGACACGTGCTCCTGTGCACAAGCACGCAGCTGTGTTGGTGTATTTTCTCCAACTTAGCAGCTCTGGTTATGCTACCACTAGGTGTGTGCCCCACCCTAAAGGAGAAGAGCTGTCCTGGGCTGTGGGATCCTCCTTACTCGGCAGGCCCCCCAAACAACTTGAGTCCCTTCCCGAATCATGGTTGTCAGGACAATGAGTAGTAGCACTACTGCCATGTTGCTGCATTGGCACAAATGACATTCTTTGATAGGCCATGATTCCCATTCAGTTGACAACGTACCAGCGGTCCCACATGCCTCTCTTTCGGCAGTCTGGATTCTCCCTCCATTGGCAGGAATTAATAAGCAGCTGTTCCATCAAAAATTCAACATTCATGACTCCCTTGTTTCAAGCAGCACCCTTCTTTTTTTTATATTCAAGTTTATTGAAACTCTCAAGTACATAGAACACAACTGTTTAATATGTGCACATTCCAAATAACCAGTTGATCATCATATAACCATTTTGAATCCATTTTTCAATAACATTTGTATATTAAATATGGCATTTCCAGAGATCTTGTTAAAAAAAGAGAAAAAGAAAATTTGGGGCCATTGCAAAAGCTTTAGTGGAGCCATTCTTCCCCATGTTAATGACATTTTCAACAGCTAAGTCCCATTTCCCCTACTGCCCCTATGTCAAGTTCTGGCATGTCTCTGTCCTGTTGTGTTTCAGTATGCATAGTAAGTTATCCCTGAGGCAGCCCAAATGGTAGCACCCTTCTTTTTGATACGGACCTAAGGCTTGCTAGCTGCAGAGGTACACCCTCACAAACTCGCATCCATGATACCCTTGTGTCAAGCAATACCCCTCTCCTGACCTGTGGATATGAGTCCCTTGAGTGTAGCAGTACCCCCTCACAAACCCACATCCATGACTCTCTTATATCAAACAATACCCTCCTAATGACCTGCCTCTATTACTTCCTGGTGTGTTGTGGTAACCCCCCCCCCCACACACACACACACACTCACTCACACCCATGATTCACTAGCGCCAAACAGTATCCATCTCACTGACCAACCATTATGACTCCCAGATATGCAGCAATACACACACACACACACCATCTGTGACTCCCTTGTATCAAAAAGTACCTTTCTCACTGACCTACCATTATGACTCCCAATATGCAGTGGTACTCCTCCCCCTCACAAACCTACATCCATGACTGCCTTGTGTCAAGCAGTACTTCTCTTACTGATCCACCCCATGACCCCGTGGTGTGTAGCAGTACCTCTCCAACTTCCAAAGCCACGTTCCTGACTCACTTGTGCCAAACAGGAACTCTCTTCCTCATCTGTGGCTATGACTCCCTGGTTTGTAGTGGTGTCCCTTTCCTTCCCAAACCCACATCCATGACTCACTCATGTCAAACATTACCTCTCTCCCCCTGACCTGTGGCGAAGACTCCCTGGTTTGTAGCAGTATCCCTCCCCCTCAGAAACCCATGTCCCTGACCCACTTGTGTCAAGCAGCACCATTCTCCTTGCTCTTTGCCAAAAACTCACTGGTGTGCAGTGGAACCAGCCCCCCAACCCTCACAAACCCACATCCATGGCACCCATGGCTTAGCTGTGCTGGACCATTTGGCGAGCTACAAAATGCAGTAGAGCTGCAAAATATGAGGGTGACATCAGGTTAAAGAGAAACAGAGATGGACATTGCCAAGGTTTGCTTTGACTGTGCATCATGTTATCCTTGCATATTTATACAAGAGGCAGCAAACAGCAATATAATAGAACATTGAAACCTGAGCATATACTCAGACTTTGGTGACCCTACATGAAACAGGACTCTGAGAAGAAGGTCATATCACGAATATGGATTAACTTTATTAACATAAATGGGAACTGATGTCCTAAACAAAAATTTGTGATCTGAACTGTAAGTCAGTGAAACCTAAATGATTTCACTGTCTGCACATACAGTATGAAGGAAGCTTAAAAAAATAATCTCTCCATTCTCTACACACACACACACACACACACACACACACACACACACACACACACACACACCACAATAACACAGCAAAATAAAAAATAAATAAATAAAAGCTCACACATCACACTCATGCTGAGGCAGCCACTGTTAGCTCTAACAAACTCCTGTTTATCTCTGGAATTTGTAAGTTGAGGAAACAAAGTCCTACAAGTAGGCCACTATATGTAGGTTGAGGATGTTGGTTTCAGTACCACCAAAAATATTTTTGAAAGCTGCATCAAAATTAACATGCTGTTATTTTCAGTCTGTTGATTCTAACTGATGAATGGGGGTTAACTAACAGTTAAGAAACTATTTTGCTATAAAAGACAATTGTTTTAAACATGAAGATCGGCATTTGGGGTCTCAAACTGCTATAAAACACTTTTAATCAAAGTTTTGTTTTGAGGTTAAGGTAAGAAATTTAAAATAGTTGATAGCTGGTGAGGTCATAATTGTTTTATTACTTTGGTGTGTAGATTTAGGTGTGCTGGTGTATAGATTTTAGGGTGCCAGTATACACGTTAATGGGACTTAATTGCTGGCTATGTGTTGCAGCGAACTTGCAGTTTTCCTGTGGTGCTAAAAGGCCTAATCATGTATCACAGTTTTTTTTACTTATAAAATAGTCCAAGATGGCTGCCAGAAATACTGCTTTCTGACTGGAAGGGCAGGCCCCCTACCATGCCTATATGTGTTAACAAATGCTGACATTTCTAAGCCAGAAGTCTTAATATCAAGCCATTTTATAAGTACAATAATATGCTCCTAGGGTGCTGTGTATATTGGGAATAAATAAACTGGCACATCGTTGCAATATGGCATTTATTCTGAACATAGGAAGTGTTAGCCATTGCCGTGGCCGTGGTCGTGCCAAGATTATCACCAAAGCCTTTGGTGTCAGACTTTCCCATTGTTCCTCGGGCCCCTGAGGAACAAACGGTAAATTCAAGCACTTGGGACTTTTGCTGATGTCTTTTATTTTTTTTTTGCTTTGGCTCCCACTGAGTTACACCTGTGAATGAATGGCACAGCATTTCTACATTTTTCCAGCATTGGAGTGTCTATTTTATTTTAATACGGTGTGCGCCCTGACTTTTGTTGTATTGCTTATCTTTATTTCAGTGGTGCCAGAACGGTTTGAAAAGTGGTAGGGCCAAGGACATATGGGGTAAATGTTCCCCTATTAAATATATTACCATGATAGCATAAAATTATAGGGCCACTTATGAAAGTGGTAGGGCCATGGCCCTGGTGGCCCCCCTGTTCTGGCAGCTACATCTTTGTTTGGTTACCAGTGCAGCACCCATTATTGCAGTCTGCTTAGCGTCCCAAGACTGTTCTTTTCTTATCATTTCTATGTATATTGGAAGATATAGGCAAACCTCCAGTGTGTGCTGTGGAGCAGTGTGCTTTCAGCCTTGTGCCTCACAACACAACAGGGAAGGTAAGTGCCTCTGCCTCTCCACAAATGCACACCAGAGGTGTGCATTACTGTCAATTATTAAACCCTTGGACAGTAACTAACAACCTGCTTACCTAAACTATGGTCACACAACCAAACAGTTTGTGCTATAGTCCTGTTGCTATGACAGTGGTCAATAACCTCTAAATTACTGCCCTCAAACCAGTCTATTGTCTTCGGAGCATAAGCAGTGCATTACTTAAGTTGGTTGATGCTCTTCACAGCTGCTGCTGTTCACTCAAAGTTGATGCATCGCAGCTATTGGTTGCAAGCTCCTCCTTCTTATCTGGCATTATTGTTGGTCATAAACAGTAGCTCCAGCTCATTAAAGGCAACTGCTGGTTAACAGAAACAGGATGCTGCACTTGCATGCAGACTTGATCTATTGCCAATTAAAAACCTGCCATTGTGGCCCACTTTGCTCAGATTCCTTGTCTCCAATCTCCAGAGGTAGATTAGAAATATAGACAATGAAGGCAGAAAAGACACATGATCCACCTAGTCCACACTTAACACCATATCATACCCAGAGATCTTTTGTCAATACAGTTTTTTCTACACTATCCACCCCTTCCTACCCATTCTACTACTAGCCCCTGAGTAACTACTAAGCCATTAAGATTTTCCCAAACATGTTTAAAACCATTAATGGTTTTGGCCCCACCACCACCACTGGCAGACTGTTCCATGATTCAACCACTCTCTGTAAAATACAACTTTGTTATGCCCTTCCTGACACTCCCCCCCCCCAACGATTTCTACATACGACCTTGTTTTCTAGATTTGTTACTCATGTTGAACAGTTCCTTGCAGTTCAACTTGTTCATTCCTTTTAGGAATTTGAAGGTCTCTGTCATTCCACCAATCTCTTGTCTGGCCTCAAGTGAGTACATGTTTAGTGCCCTAAGTCAATCATCAAGGTATCTATCCTGCTGGCCGTAAATACTTTTGGTTATGTGCTGCACTGTCTCCAACCTGCCCTTAGGTGAGGACTTCAGAAATGGGAACAGTACCCTAGATGTGGTCTCACCAATGGTCTGAGAAAGTAGTGATGCCTCTTACCTCCTGCTGTCAACACCCCTTCCAACGCATCGCAGCATTCTGTTTGCCTTACTGTAGGCCTTGTTACACACTGGCTACATTATTTAAGGGAGTCATTTATTCATTTTATTTATATATTTATTTTGAAAACTGGAAACTGGGAAAGGCAATACAAAAGAGCCAGGCTATCTGAGAAAGGATGCCCACACTCCACCAAAGCATAGGTGAAGATAAAAACTTTTATTTAAAATTAGCTAAAACAGCAATAGCACCTCCTGCCACCACCACCAACGTTTGGCACCAAAATCAAGTGCTATATCAAGGTGTAACTCATTCAAAACTTATAGAAAAGGTTCTAATTGATGATTTTAATTTAATCCTGGCATTATCGAGGCCCTCAGTTTAAACTGCCAAAAGGCAGAAATGAAAATGATGTACCTAGTGTAATTCCTGATCTTCTCTTGTATCTTCACCGTTCATTACTGCCGGGTGTAATCCAGAAGCAAGCACTCACTACGGGAGTTTGTTTTTGAGGGAGGAGTCAACACCTACGGTGCTAACCATGACAGCGACATACTATGTGGTGTGCGAAGGGTGGCCGTTAGGTGCCGAAGACTCCTCCTCCATCCCAGTTCTGTAAGCCAGAGAGGTGAATAAAAGAACAGAAGAATGAGTGAGGTAAGAGAGCTGAGGGATAGTAAAAGGAAAGAAAACAAACTAAAAAAAGAATAAGTCGATAGAGGAGAACCCTACCCTAAGGGACCGCAAGGCCTCACTCCTGGGGCAGCTCCAAGGGGGTAACAGATAAGTGAGAGGAAGAAAGAATGAAGAAGAAGAAATGGGGGTTGGGGGATGCTGGGAGGAGGGAAAAATACTGTCAAGTTGTAATTTAAATTGGCTTAAGGGTTATCAGCTCGGAACCAAAGGGCAAGGAAGCAAGGATCCCTTCAACAAGACTAGCCTAAAGGTTCAACTGAACCATCTGCACAGCTTGATACACAAAAGGCAGATTTCCTAGACCTCCCATTAACCCACAGCCCATCACTCAGGCTGAGAGCTCACAGATTGCCAAGGCACACAATCTGTTCCGGAAGAAGAGTGCCCAACCTAGGAAAGGCAAAAAAAGGACCCTACTAGCACATTGCCATGTGATAATACAGGTGGGGGGGGAGGGAGTGGGCCTGAAGCCCTAAAGAGGGTACTCCCTTGAGAAAGTGGACAGAGATAGGGAAGGAAACTTATTCCGACTCCCTGGGAGGCAGAGGCCAAAGAATTAGACCACCAGTTCCTGAAGACAATTTTGAAAATGTGCTAGAAGACTTCGACTAGCATCAGACTGGCCCACACAGGACAAGATCCAGAGATACCAGCGAAGTCCGAGAACTAAGAAACAGGACCATTCGAGAACTATTCCTGTTAACTGGTGATTGAACTAACTTGGCCTAAGAAAAAAGATGCCAGAAGGGACACCTTCAAGGGTAATTAGAAAGAGTTCCCTCAGGAGAAGATAAAGTTCTCCTCACTCTCCTCCCTCTCCAGACTTATGTTACTTCTTCTGAGCGAAGAACAGAAGACTCCAAGGCTAGGAGATTTAGGCTCTAAAGGCCACGAAAGGAGGAAGGGGGAAGGAGAGCAAGCAGGGTGGAGGGGACACACAAGAAGCAGGCCCATGAGGGGAAGGTGGGCGGGATTCAGTAATGGATGGTGAAGATACAAGAGAAGATCACGAATTACAGTAGGTATGCAATTTTTATATCTTTCTTTGTCAATCTTCACCATTCATTACTGCTGGGCGAGTACCAAGCCACCCAGTGGGGGACTAAGATAACCCTGAGGGAACAAGACGTTCAGCCTCCTGTTGGTGAGAAACAGGAAGAAGAGACCCTGGCCATCATAGACTGGGAGCCTAAGGCCAAGGAGAGCTAGAAGGTGTCCCCGAAGATGACGGGATGGATGAAGCTCCTGCAGAAGCCTCCTAGCCCTGGTAGAAAAGAGGTGGGTCCCTCGGTAGGCATAGCGAATCACCCTACACCGGGCCAGGGGTGACAACCTTGACAGATGAAGCCATGCCATCCACCTAATGCAGATCACTGTCCCCGCAAGCCTGGAAGCCACCTCATTGGTGTCGTAAGATGCCCTTGCTTGGCACCTTGCCAGTTCCAGGCCTACAGCAGAGAGGGCAATGGCCTGTTGATATTGCTCCATATCAGGCATCGATGCTAGCACCGGAGCCAGCATCAACCACAAGCACCTGTTATAGGCAGCATGGTGTGTCTGATATGACGCAATGCACAACATCGCATGAAAAGAAGAGAACACTCTTCGCCCTCACCGGTTGAATTGTAGGGAATCAGAGTCTGGTGGTCGGTCGTGCACCAGGCGCTGGCACCTGGAAGGGGTCTCTAGGACCACCAAGCCTGAGGACGGTTTAGGGAGAGAACCTAGGGACTCAGATGGAGCACAATACCTCCTCCTGTAGTCTGCCGGGGCTGGGAGAGGGTCGGCTGGAGACTGCCAGGTGCGGATAGACGCCTCCTGGAAGGGAATAGGCCAGGATGGCACCACCAAGTGCTGGGCACTGAATTCATTGAGGAATCTGCGCATCTCCAGCTCTGCATTATCTCTTCTAATATAGGAAATATGAAGATCCCCAACCATCCTCTAAAGGAAGTGCTGATATTCAGTGAAATCAGTGTCAGAAGAAAGGTGAGCAGTAGGTTCTTCTCCCTTTGATGAAGGAGCCAAGGTGAATGGGGAACTTGAATGTCCAGAAGGCTCCTGCAGTGGTGGGGACAGGCAAAAGACCTGTTTGCATGTACCTAACATATGATGGGAAGGCCGCCGCAGTGCCTCTGAATGTCTTCCAGGATAACGGTCCTGTAGGACCCACATGGCCTGGAAGAGAGGGGAGTGGCTGCAGAGGAATGGGAGAGGGACACCTACAAGGAGGTGACTGTCCTTTACCCGGGTTCTGAAATCCAGGGAACAGAACCTGAGCTGGAGGGATCCCTGAAATCAAACCAGGTCACATGATGGAACCCTGGGAATGTGAACTCTGGAAGATCCCAAACGGGGGATCTCCCCTGTGACGCACCTGGGGTTGCAAGAGTCTAGAAGGGAAATCCATGGCGCTGCCACTGGAAGGGACCCCTGAACCTAAGAAGGAGAGGTGGGGCTCAGCACTACAACTCCTCCCTGCACCCTGAGGGGTGGCAGAGGAGTGCCGGCGCCCCTCACCCGACCCAACCCCTTAGATTCTGAGGATGCCCTCCTCCTTGACCCCAGTGAAGGGGTCCCTCAATCCAGGGGCCTCACGAGGGAGGCCCCGAAGATGGGACTCCAAATCCCTCCCCCAAGAGGGCACAACAGCACCCATGCTGGCGATTGCTGCTGCCCCCTCTGGGGGGCCAGTCCCCTCCCCAACCCCCAAGCTGCCCTGCCTCATGGACCCCAGGCCAGCCCCAGCCCAGGAGTCCTCAGAGGAAGACCGCTGTGGAGATTCAGGGATGGGGCCACTGGGAGTCCTGACACCGCGTCCCACAGAGGATTCTGAGTCCAAAGAATCAGGAAGCCAGGCCAGGTTCACATTTGAGCAGTCTCCATCTGAAAAGGAGTTGACCAGGAGGACCTCGATGCTGGTCACTCAGAGAATCCCCTGAGAAACGGCACCTCAAATGGCGCCGGTGTCACCCGCAACGCCAGTCATTCCCAGTGCACTTCCCACAGCTCCGAAACCTGGCACCGACCCATCTACAGCCCCAGTCAAATCCTTGGCACTGCATGTGGGACCAGAACCCAACACGATGCTGCCAACAGAGTCGACACGGTCAGTGGTGCCAAAAGCGGCACCGAGAACCAAACCGGTGCCACATGTGGCACCGCCCCAATCACCGGTGCCATGAACGGCACCAGGATCCGAGATGGCCCCAGAAGGTGGCATCGAGGATCTGCCAGTGCCAGGCCCAGCAACCATGGGCAGCGACCATGGGGTAGTCTGCACCTCAGAAGACGTGACTGCCGAGGCGGTGTCAATGACGTGACCCCAGGAAGGGCCACAGCATTCCTCTGACACCGCAAAAGAGGCCTTCTCCTCCTCGGCAAGGCTTGGAGATGAGGAGGCCTCCTGCTTCTTCTCCTCCTCCCCTCCAGACTGTATAGGCCTGGGAGGGGACCCAGAGGAAGGACCTAAAGACCTGGCCTGGGAAGCCCGAGACTGACACCGTCCTACAATAGTTGGCGGGACCTTGCCGACTTTGAACGTGTGGATTTCGAGAATGCAGCGATCCATGGAAAAACAGGTGTCACATCTATCCATATCATGGCTAGGTCCCAGGCACCGAAGGCAAACATCATGTCGGTCCATTACGGAGACATGCCTGCCACAGGAGCACCGATGCATGGGGACACGGACAGCTTTCGACTTTCACTTAGTTCCCGAATCGGACATGATGCGAAAACAGTTTAATAAACAGAAAAGCTCCTGGTGCCGTCGAAAATAAAAAATAAAACGGTCTTACTGGTTTCAATGGCATCGGGAATTCAAACCGGGATGAAGGAGATCGAAACAGATGTCAAAAAACGACACAAGGCCTAATTGTGCAGCAGCAGATGATTTCACTCGCATAGCAGGTGTAGCCTTGACAGCGGGAGAAACAGAACTGGGATGGAGGAGGAGTCTGTGGTACCTAATGGCTGCCCCTTGTGCACTACATAGTGAGTCGCTCTCGTGGGCGGTGCAATTGGCGCTGACTCCTCACTACAAAAAAAAAACAAAAAACTCCCATAGTGGGTGCACACTTCCGGCTTACACCCAGCAGTAATGAATGGTGAAGATTGACCCGGGAAGATCTGGTAAAAACCTCAGAAGCCTTAGAAAAAAAGTCCAGAAAATGCATTGGCAACACACGTGGCATTTTCCTCAGGGGGTAAATAAATTCTAATTTTATGGCATTGAGAATGTTGTTGCAGTTCACTGGGGTGGTGACGTTGATAAACATTTGTTACAAAGGAAAGCCTTTTGGCAGTTTAAACTGAGAGCCTGGATAATACCAGGATTAAAAGATTCAATTAGGACCTTTTGTATGTTTTATACTGTTAAAGGTGTTTCACTGACCATTTTTTGTATATTGTGTATATTTAAGTTGTATATATTGTACAAATGTAATTTTATTTGTTCTCCTCAAAAGGTTTTTTCTCCTCTGTTCCCCTTCCCCCTTTGGTTCCTTGCATACTTTAACAGTGTTTCTGTTGTAATGGGGTTGGGTATGGGTTGTCATTTCACAGAACCTATCAGAATTGCGGTATGCTTCTTTAATGGAGGGATTTATAAGTGGGTTAATTCATGCAATGAGTTATGCCTTAAAAAAATACTTGATTTTGGCGCGAAATGTTGGTGGTGGTAGGAGGTGCTACTACCGATTTATTTAATTTTAAATAAAAGTTTGTATCTTTTTCTAAGCTTTGCTGGAGTGTGGATGTCCTTTCTTAGCCGGCTTTTTTAGATTGCATTTCAGTGTTGTGGACCTGCTGTGTGGCTTCTGAGGTGTGTTTGAGTACTACTTATTGGCAACAAGGAACTGGAAAGGGCGCACTGAGCTAAAGCTCAATTCCAGGCTTGACATAGGGAGGGGAAACAAGAAAAAGAGGGTTATTAACCTGTAACTGTGGTTCTAGGCATGGTATATGGTTCACATCCGCACTTCTGGAAGTCTTCCTTTAACAGACTTACTTGCCCCAACGTCTTTAAGAGAAGCTCTTTCCACCACCCAGGCGGCATATCCCTTGGCTCCCCCCAGTAACATCAGATCTTGTACAGTCCCCACCACTTATAAAAGGTGCATTTGTGTAAATAAAGTCTGCCCATTATATTGGGGGGGTCGCTGTAACATTTGTTTGAATAAAAAGGCACTAACAAGCATTGCAGTTACACATGCTTTATTCTCGATTTATGCTCGATTGCCAAACACATACAGAAAACATTCCTAAACATTCCCAAATAGAGTCAGTTGGAAAAAATACATTTTTAAACAACAAGGCTTGGCACTATCATAGTGCAAACCGTAGTCCCAAATAGTCTCAGTGCCAGCTAGTCTCATTAAGGATGGGTCTTACTTGTTTTTGAAGAAGTTTGTGATCTCCGCCTGTACTGCACTTTGCCTGCAGTATGGATCCCACACCTTCTCAGCAGCAGCAGAAGCACCTCAGTCAGGCTCCGATACAAGGTGCTGCTCCACGGCACAGCATGAGCAGGGCTGACTTCACATCATCTGGTACGACCTTTACTTCCTCCTTGCAGTCAGCTGCATCCTCCTCCTCCTCCTGTGTAGCGTCGCTACACATGCCATGGACCACCTCACAGATTTCATCCACTGGCGCCTCTGCTTCTTCATCGCCTATGAAACACAGCTGATCAAACTCCTCTAATGTCATTCCCTCTGGGGCTGGGATGATTTCTTCAGCACAATACTCATCAATGGCTGGCAGTAGTGGGGCACTGGATGTGCCTTCCCTGGGGTCATCAGCAGGTACAAATCCAACCTTCTGAAAACAATGCTGGATTGGGTGTGGGGGTCACAGAGTCCCAAGCATGTTTGAACAGCCAGACTGCACTGAGTATGGAGATTTCTTTGTGCATTGAGTTGCTGTCAGTTCAGACTGCTAGTTCAACTCTTCAGTGACACGTTGCCGCACAGCACATACACAGTTCTGCTTCATGTTATAAATGATCCCTTGATCGAGGTAGACAATAAACACTGATAGCCAATAGGATTGGTTAAAAAACAATGTTCAGTTATCACTATGTCTGAATATTGTTAACTCAGAAACAGCAGTGTAGAATTATATATAACGTTGTGCTCCAAAATAAACCCTTCGGTGCAACCCATCTGGCCATGGGGCCTCATCTATCTTCAGAGCTGCTAGACCTCTTCTGACCTTTTCACTAGTAAACACCCACTGTCTCATTTCTGGGACCCCCCCCCCCTTCAGCAGCCTTTAAGCTGCTCTCTGTCCAAGGCCCCCTGTTCTCCCTAGTGAGTACTGAGAAGTAATCATTCACAATGACTGTTCTAGTCATCCTCCTCTATCACCCTGCCTCCCTCTGTCAGCCTAACAATTCCCCACCCTTCTTTCTTTTTTCCCTTATATACCTGAAAAACTGTTTTCCAACCCTTGACCCACTCCACAATATGCAGTTCAGTGTCTGCTTTTGCATGCCTGAGTGCCTTCTTCGCCTCCCTAGTTAATATGTGGTAATCCCCACATTCTTCGTCCTCTCCGCTTCTCCATATACCTGATGGCCTGTTTCTCCGACAATTTTATTTGTTTATGTTAAAAATGTTTGCCCCAGAGGAGAACGCAGTGTGCAGCGAACAGCTTATTTCCAGGTGTGCCCTAAGGAAGGGTACATGGGATTAACAGAAAAAAATACAAAAATACGGTAAGTAAACACACAAAACGATAATCTGGGAAGAGGCAGACTAGGACAGTTTGTGGAGACAAGTAAAAAGAAAGATTTAATTTGCAAGTAGAAAATAAAACACAAAAAGGTGAACTAGTTAAATTAATAACTAAGGTTTGTTGCCAACTAGGGCTAGGAGTTGCCACAGTAAAGTTTTGTCAGTGATATCCCCATGGCGAGGCTGCACACACTAGAATAATAGTAAATAATACACATAGTCTCATTTTAATGGAGACATTGCAGATGAAACAGGAAAGGAATGGCACATTGTGGTGAAGTAATATAAACAGGCAAGCTCCTTAAATGACCAGCACACATTTCAGACAAACTGGGAAAAGGAAAAAAATACTTTTTCATAGCTGGACCTTTCCCTTTAAAATAACACCACATTCAACAAACAGAAACAAAATTCTGACAAGCTCCAAATAGAAAAGTTGGATAAAGCAAAAACATTTAAGAGACAACTTGTTTTTGTTTCTTTCTTGTTTTTCTAATGAATTATACAGGTTTCTGTTTCCTCATTTTTTGTTGTTGTTGTTGAAACAAGATATACAAATTTCACAACCAGACAAGGGCCATGTGATGTCAACACATATGAAATACTAGTATACGCCACCATCTTACCATCCTTACATAGTAATTACATGGTTATGTGATTTGAGGTCACTGAATTATTAATGCAAATGTCAATTTTGCATCAGTACTACATCCTTGCAAAAACAAACTACAGTATTACCAATCATTTTTATTATGAAGATCTGTATATAGTAAAAACAAATAATTTGTGTTAAATGATGTGTGCTTGAGCTTTTGAAGTTAGATCACTATTAAAAAAAATATAACAAAAAAATCCTGCTGGAAAAAAATCACTCAAATGTCATGAGCACAGAATTGCAGATGGAAAGACAGAGTATTTTACAATATACTGCTTATAAGGCATACCAAATTGCATATTTCTTTGAAACTTTGCTTTATTGACAGTGTTTTTGAAGGGTTACCTGGATTCAGTGCATTTGCAATGAAATGCTTGTCTTCTAAATTATTTGTAAGGCATCCCTTATGTCCAGACAGGGTGTGTGGCAATGTGAAATTAAAGCACAGTCACATGATCAGTATAACCTTGCTTAAGGTGTGTTCTATGTCATGGAAATGGTCAACAGGCACAGATATGAAAGAAACAGGGTGTATGGTAATGTGAAATTAATGCACAGTCACATGACCACTTTTAACCAATCACATTCCTTGTTTAATCCAATCCATTCAAATAATAGCTCTGGGCTGCCAGTCTGTAGAAATGACTGGGTTTCCAGCCAAATGGCACATTTCTTCTCATATTGCCTTACTGTATGGGATGTCATGTTGCTCTTTTTCACATGGAAATGTTATTTTTTTTTTTTTGCCTTTGTTGGTGTGCGAATCAAAACTGCCACTGGCCAAATTATAATAAGTTCATTAACATTTTAGCTTTAAAATTTACATTATTTTTGTACTGTAATACTTAAGATTGCAGTAATAATTAGGAGTAATTTAAAGCGGCCCTTGTTGGTTGCCAACATGTGTAATAAAGCAAATTCCCATCAGCATTGTTTGGCTTTGCTAAGAAGAGCTGGCTTGCCTGGAAATTACCTGCTGTATTATTAATATTATTAAACTGTAGTGAAACCTGTGGTGGAAGATGAACAGAGGAACATAAAAATTAGCCAGCAGGAGAAGTCTATATCACAGTCAGGTCTGGCATTGGGAAATTGTCAAAGGCACAATCAAAAAACTTGGCATGGCATCCAAAGGCATGCCTTGAATATCATTGTTGGGTACGGCACCAATCATATTGTGAATCTTTAAGGTGATAGGAAATATAGGTCACTTAAGCAATAAACCACAACAAGGTGTGGGTTATGCTGGGATTTAACCATGCCTGGTGTGGTGCGGTGACCAAATCTGCACCAGAAGTGGGTAAATCTTAACAGAACTCACATCCTTGAGTGGTTTATTGCGATTATACAATGTCCCCCATCATTTTTTGTTACAAAAAGTTATAGAAAAATAATTTTTTTGCCATTTTTAATAATTTGTATTGTATTTATTGTTGCACCAGGAGAAATAATTCCCTGTTGCTAGGTGTGTAGAAGATGCCCCCCCCCCCGAACTGAGATAGTCTTATGTTTTTAACAATACTGTTTCAGTGTTCCTTTTTTTTTGTTTTAATTGTTTTCACACTAGTCACAGAATACAGATGGGTATCGACAGAGAGGTAAGTGCCTGGGACAGCGAAAAGTATTTTGTCAGCACTGTTGAGTAAACAAGAGGTGGCGCTGACTGTTAGGAGAGTTACTGTTGACAGCTACTATCGGAGGTTAACGGAATGGAGCGGGTTCTCGGAGAGAGCATGCTGAGGGTAATTAGCTAGACAATGTCGAGAAACTGGGATAACGTACTGGAGTTGGGGTCCAGAGAAAGTAGAAGGTCAGTCCAGCAGCCATGTGTAGTGGGGAAGGAAAGAAGAGAAAGCTGAGGTCTGTGTGTGGCCTTCATTCCGTTTTTGGAGGTACATTTCATTTATGGGACATTAAGCAGTTTAGTACATGTATGTTTGGATCAGAGCTGGAAATTGCTACCATCTCTTCAGTATTGGTTAAATTTGAAGTTGCTGTACATATTTGAAAGTGACAGGGTCCCCGACAGTGTTTAGTGGGACTACAATATGGTGGATTCTCTTGTTGGGTTTTGGGGCGTCAGAATGATTTAAAAGGGAGGTGATTCTACATGCGACTGACTGGCACTTTTTCTGTGGGTAATGCTAGGATTTACCATGGCTGAAAGGTGCCAGCCAGCCAATCAGATTTCAACATTCTCAGATGCCACTGTATAATCACCGGTAACAATTGTTCCAATAGCAGTATTCAAGTTCACATCCACACTCTGACAGGTCAGCTGGAGACAGCTAAGTTATCAGAAGTGTTCAAGCTTAGCTCCTATAGCCTCTGGCTCTGCCCTGTGATGTCAGATACTTTGCACGCTGGACACAAGGTCTGGGTGCCACTTGCCAGGGAGATTGGGTGGATTGTGTGGATTTGAACTGAATACATTAACAGAAATACAGTTACAGGTGAATAAGCTATACTTCTAATAATGTGGATTCAGTTCACCATCCTCATTGGCAGATTCCTAGCAGTCCTACGGGAGGAGGGGGCAAGGCGTGTGACATGCATCTCTATTTGGCGAACAGACACTGGAGGACTGAGGACCCAAAAGCAGCATCCCAATGACTCTTGATGTCGATGCTGTAATGGGAGATGAAGGTGGGTGCTTTACTCCAGGTGGCAGCCCTGCATATCTCCGCTATGGTGATGTACCTGGAAACAGCCACTGAGGCAGTGGTATGGCTGGTGAAATGAGCCTAAAGCCCCTTGGGCGACTCCCTACTAGCCAGTCTGTAATCCACCTGGCAACTAACTGCTTTGCTGCTGGTCTGCCAGGCATGGCTTCAGTGTATGTCACAAACTGCTGATGATCCTCACCCTGAACTCCGGCCACGTGCTCCTTGTATTAAGAGAGCACATTCCACAGGTCCAGGGTATGGGATCTGCCATCAGCCTCTGAGCTCGGGTTGGTACAGTATACCAGTAAGTTAAGTACCTGGTTAAGGTGAGTCTCCAAAATGTCCCTTCGAGGGTGTTCTGCCAACTCAAACCAAGCAGCTATTTGCCATTCACACTCACATACACACAATAACAGTACAATAAGTATAGCAAGCCAAAGCTTTATTATAGCAAAATATAATATAAGAGGTTACAATAAGTACAGCAAGCCAAAGCTTTATTATAGCAAAATATAATACAAAAGGTTATACATCACCGATTCCAAAAGCTACATCCAAGCCTGTTCCAATGGCTGGGAAGCCCCTTGTCAGCCTGGCTAGGAGTCTCACGACGGAATTGGCCCCACAGCGATGCGTCCACCCTGCATGGTGAGGCTTCTAACCAGGCATTGAGAAAGCTACATTTATATCTTATTCTATGCTAAAATAACCGCAGTAGCCTTCATAGTGTTGTCTTGCCACATTCTAGAAGCTGGTCGGGTTCCCAGGATGCTGCAAATTCACACCATAAGAACTGCTCAGAATTCCCTACACCTGCTAGGTCACTGTGCTCCAAACACTGGCCGGTGCCTAGAACACTATGAGCTAAGCAGAAGTTTAAACAAAACTACAAAAACAGGTTGCCTGATAATATGCGACCTTCAAGTCAGCAAAATACACTGTCTGAAGTAAAACATAATAATGAGGCTATCTAAAGAGCAAAACACCAATTAAATGAAGCAGCATGTAAAATGGAGTCACACAATACAAAATGGAGTATAAAATGACATACATTACATGAAATAGCATACAAAATGGAGTGACAATAATCAACATATTATACTATCACTACATTGGGAACTTCGGGTGAAGGTAAAGGATGACCTCCATGTGGAAGATCAGGAAAGGACATTCCATAAAATGCACCAAGAACTCACTGATCCTTCTGGTTGACAATATGGACACCAAGAAGGTGGTCTTCCATGACATATGTGACATCTCACACCTGTGCAATGGCTCAAATAGCTTACGCATGAGCATTGCCAATACCAGCAGTCCCATGGAAGCATAGCTTCTTGCAGCGTAGGGAACAAGTGATCCAGGCCACTGATAAAGTACCCAACCACTTTCTTCTGGGCCACCTTTGGCATACCAGCCAGCACCCGATATGCAGATATGGATACCAGGTGCACCTTAAGGGTCATCACTTGCAGTCCCAACTGAGACAGTGACCAAAGGTAGTCAAGAATGCTTGCCATGGGGCAGGTAAGGGGATCAAGTTTTTTCTCCTCGTACTAGATCAAGAACCTCTTCCACTTAACTGCACAGCATTTGCAAGTCGACTTCTTACAGGATGCCTCTGCAGCATGGAGGACTTCTTCTGAAAGGTCCACAACTTGGAACTCTAGCTGCTCAGGAACCAGGCTGAGTGGTACAGTAACTGAAGGTAAAGGTGCAAGACCTTCACCTCTTGACTGGTCAGCAGATCTGGGCAGAGTGGCAACAGTGGCGGCTCTACACCAGGGCCCGCCAGGGCACGTTCTTGATAAAAAAAATGCTGTGCCCCAGTTGGTGCCCCATGGTGCCAGAGCTTTATAGTAACAATATATCAGTGCCTGGCTGCCATCGGTTGTGCCCCAGCTGTGCCCTGGTAACCATTTGTGGCTAGAGCCGCTACTGAGTGGCAACCTCCATGGAAGCCTGCTGCTGAGCCTGAGGAGTTCTGGATACCAGAACTGTCTGGGTCAGTCTGTGGCTACCATGATCATCCATTCCTTGTCCTTTTCAGCATTGATCAAGGGGAAGGAAGGGAAGGTGTACATGAGGCCAGGGGTCCAAAGCCTCAGGAAGGCATCCCCCCAACAGTGTCCCAGACTATGGGAGGCAGGTAAAAAACAATCAGTTTCCTGTTTTTTTTTTTGTTTTTGTTTTTTGTGAATTTGATTTATACACCCTGTGGCCTGGGCATCCTTCCAGGGTACTCACTCGAAAAGACCTCTACTCCCTACCTGAACCTTATCACCAGCTTCCTCCCCCAAACACCCAAGCAGGTTCAGCCCCCCCAGATCACCCCCCGGGGAAGGCCAGCACCCCCCCTCTGTGGTAGTCTTTCTGAGATTAGAGGGACCTACCTGATGCCAGGTCAGCCGTGGGAGTCCCTTGGTGCACTGGGCCAGTGATGGAATATGGGCCTGCCCCTGGAGCCCCCTTCATCTCCATGGTGCCACAGAGGGATTTTTCCTCTTGTGTACCCTTGTGGAGCATGGGCATGCAATGGTGTCCATGGTACTGAGCACTGACACCTGCCGACGCTCCCCCCCCCAGCTTCCACTCTGCACCCCAAGTTCCATGCTGCCCCATGACACCACCAGAAGCCACCCTGGAATGGTACAACCCCAAATCCCTCCTTGGGGAAGGGAGAGCAGTCCTCTGGATGCTCAATCCCTTCCCTCCCCTGCCAACCCCCGACGGGCTGAGTCCATTCCCAAACCCAGGTTGCCAGCGTAGTGCAAGGTGTGGCATCCAGTGCCTCAACCCTCAGTGCCACCGGACCAGCTACAGTTTCCCTCTTTTTTCCCCAAGAGGCAAATGGGTCCAACAGAGGGATGCCCCACTGGAAGAACAGGTGGCTTATCACTTCCTGATTAAGGGACCACTTGGGCAACACTTCTCCAATCTGGCTGAGAGCATCTGCTAGTGAACTGTGTTCTCTCATGACATGGATCACCAAGAGATCTGCACTGAGGCTGTACATGAATGTCCAGGTGCAAGGAGCCTCTTGACACAATGGAAGAGAGTGCATCCTGCCAGGCCTGTACAGGTAGAACATAGTGGTGGCATTGTCCGTCTGGACCTGTATGACCTGAACCTGGATCAATGGAGCAAACTCTTGTCACAGCCAGCTGCACTGCATGGAGCTCCAACAGGCTGATGTGGTGACGAGATTCTCTGGGTGATCAGAAACCATGGGCCTCTGTGGTCTCCCAGGTGTGCTCCCCCATCCCACCAGAGACACATCTGTTATGAGCATGATAGACAGTTCTGGCTCGACAGATAGGATTCCCTCCTCCAGATGTGTTGGGCCTAGCCACTAATGGATGGTCTCCCATATCAGCTGAGTCTCTATAATTGGCTTGCCCGAGTGACCCAGGCTCTGGGATCACTAACTGCTCAACTCCCACCTGCAGGTGGTACATCCACCAGTGAGCCGACAGATCATGCTAGTGGAGGATACCATGTACCCTAGCAGCCACAGGAAGTCCTGAGCAAGGAGCAAGCACTCAACTTGAAATGATCGGGCAAAGGAGGTAAGATCTAATGCCCAGTCACAGGGAGGCAGGCCTTGGCCCACACTGAATCTAGTTCTGCCCCATGAACTTGATCACTTGTGAGGGGACCAGCTCTGACTTGGCCAGGTTAACCAGAAGGTACAGGATCCCCTCTGCATGGAACCAAAGGTAACAGCAGTAGGACAGATGGACTGGTATGTGGAGGAAAGCATCCAGAAGGTCCAGGGAGCAGAACCACAAGGCCAGCTCCTGAGATGGAATAATCTGGTTCAGAATGACCATCCTGAACTTGTACTTCTGTATGAACTGGTTCAGATCATGCAGATCCAGTAAGGGGCACCAGCCCCCCATCCATTAGAGAACCAGGAATTACCTGGATGCATATCCCTGAGTGGCCAGGATATCTGGAAAGAACAGTTACATAAGAACTTACCATAACAGTAGCTCTTCAAGGGGACCTCAGCCATCAGGTCACACTGTAGGAACTTCACCATCAGTGAAGCAGGATCCACACAGAAGATTTTCAGCAGTACAACTGCGGCCGCCCACGCTGTCGACATCTGTTGACGACATCAACCCTATAAAGTCGTGCCCAGCCCCACTCACTCCTCAGTTCTTCCCCCGGAGACAAAGAGAGCATAGCTCTAGCCATGGGGAACTGAGGAGAGAGAGAGAGAGAGAGGTGCCCAGGCCTATATGAAAGGCTGGATGCACCAAACAGCCAGTTCCAAGACAAGAGCTCAAGAAAGGGGGATGGTGGGAGGGAAAGCAGACCTGATGACTGAGATCCCCTTGAAGATCTACTGTTATGGTAAGTTCTTATGTAACTTTTCTGTCTTCATCGGGGTTATCTCAGTCATCAGGTCACATTGTAGGAATGAGTCCCAAGCAGTTACAGGTGTAAACAGACAGTCTGGGAGGAAGGCCAACCATAAAACGTAAGACAGAAGACCCTGCAGCATAGGCCTGCCAAAACCTGCATGGACTCTTGAGACAATGTCCAGACTGAAGTGCTTGGTGAAAGTGTGGATGGTACTCCACATGGCCACCGCACAGATGTCCACAGCTGAGACCCCTTGGAAACAAGTCACAGAGGTAGCCATGCCGCTTGTGGAGTGGACTTTAACTGCTCCAGGCAATTATTTAATGTACTTATTGTAGCAGAACACAATGCAATTTTCCAACCATATGGATAAACATTGTTTAGAAACTGAAGCACCCTCTCTACCTGGGGTGAAAGAAACAAACAACTGCTTCGATGTTCTACAATCCTTGGTGCGAAGCAGGTAGTACTTCAAAGTTCTGTGCACATCTAAAGTATGGAGCAGTGCATCCCCTGAATTGGCACGCTTGGGAAAATAAACAGGACGATGGACAGACTGGTTGAGTGTAAACTCAGAGACCACCTTAAGGAGAAACTTAGGATTTGTGAAAAATCAAATAAGGCTCCTTGTACCAGAAGGCATGAAGCTCTGAAATTCTTCGAGCAAAAGTAATGGCAACTAAAAATAATGCTTTCCAAGAGAGAAAGCATAGTTCACAAGTCACAATTGGCTCAAAAAGAGACAGGGTCATTTTTTCCAAAACAAAATTCAAATCCCATGCTGGGACATGAGAATGGATTGGGGGTTTCGGATGCAGGATGCCCCTTAAAAAGATGTGGGAAACATCCAGCTGAGCTTTCGTGGGGTCACCCATGGGCTCATGAAATGCAGAAATAGCCAAAAAGTGCACCTTGAAGGAGGAGTACTGGAGACCTGAGTCAGACAGAGAGATCAGGTAGTTCAAAATATGGCTCACCAGATGGGTGAAAGGGTCCAGATTATGTTCGTCAGCCCAGATGGCAAAGTGCTTCCACTTCATGGCTTATGTGGCTCAAGTGGAAGGCTTCTGGGTGGCCACCAGGACGTATGCCACTCTGTTGGAAATGCCAAACTTTGTGATGGCTATATCCTCAGGAGCCAAATATGCAGATGAAGGGACCTGAGGTTGGGATGGACCAGGGTCCCCTGAGCCTGGTCGGCAGATTCCTGCAGAGGTGGAGAGGAATCAAAAGTTGCTCCGCCAGCTGCTGAAGTAATGGAAACCATATCTGCCAAGGCCAGAATGGAGCTACCAGAATCATGCTGGCACTGCAGTTTGATCAGCACCCTCTGAATTAGAGGAAATGGAGGTAAGGCACAGAGGAACCTCCTGCTCCAGGAGAGGGACAATGTGTTTTGCCGGAAAACTCCAGGCCCTGGATCTAGCTAGCAAAAATTGGACAGTTTTGCATTGAGTGGGGATGCAAAAATGTCCAGCTCTGGATGACCCCATCTGTCAAACAACTCTTCTGTGAGGGATGAGAGAAGCTCTTACTCATGGATGCTGGACGGAGTCTGGCTAAGGCTGTCCACCAGAGTGTTTAGCATGCCTGGCATGTGGACCACCAAGAGTGTCAGACCATGATCCAATGCCCAGTACCACACTCTCATGGCTCTCCTGCATAGGGGTATGAAAGGGTCCCCCCCCCCCGTTTGTTGATGTAGTATACTACATTGAGATTGTCTGACTGCACCAGCAACTGACCTGAAGCAAGGTTGGTTCTGAAAGCCCTGCATGGCGTAAAGTACCCCCTCATCTCCAGGATGTTAATATGCAGGGAGACTTACATCTGGGACCAAATACCCTGGGTTTGGAAGGGCCTCAGGTGAGTCCCCAGCCCAGACCGGAGGCATCCATTGTGAGGATCTGCTGTGGGAAGGAGATCTGGAATGGAATGCCTTGTAGCAGATTTAGGGGGTCCATCCACCACTGCAGCACCTTGCGGACCGGGAAAGAAACCTGGACTAGGTGATCTAACTCATCCATGCGTTGGTCCCACTGTACTCTGAGGGTCCACTGGAGGATGCGCATATGGAGCCTGGCCAGTGGAACAGTGGGTATGGCAGCCGCCATCACACCCAGCATTCTCAGGTACAACCTGGCAGGAATATAGCAGCTTTGAGCGACTTCCTGAGCTTGGGCTATTAAGCACTCTGCCCTGTTCTGGGGCAGGAAGGCCTTCCTCTGCGCCAAGTCTAGGATCGCCCCTATATATTGCAACCTTTGGGATGGCACTAGAACCGATTTTGGCAGACTGACCGTAATGCCCAGGGAGAAAAATAGCTGGAGAGTTCTCTCCAGAGTCAGCAGAAGCTGTGCCCTGGATCGGGCCTTTAGGAACCAATCGTCCAGACAGGGAAAATGTACAATCCCTCCCTTCTGAGAGTTGCTGCTACTAAAGCTAAGCACTTGGTAAAGACCTGTGGCACAGAGGACAAGCCAAAGGAGAACACTTTGAACTGATAATGCTCACCCTGGAATGCAAAGCGGAGTAACCTCCTGTTGGGGGGGAGGACCAATATGTACAGATAGGCATCTTGCTTGTCCAGCAAACATGGCCAATTACCTGTCTTGAGGAGAGGCAGCAGGCCTGGCAAAGTTACCATCTGGAACGTTTTGTACTAGTCACACAGACTAAAGTCCTTTAGATCCAGAATAGGCCTCAAATCTCTGGTCTTTTTGGGGACCAGAAAAAACCTGGAATAAAACCACGTTTCTCTGGCACCTGGGTACTAGCTCTATGGCCTGGTAGCACAGAAGGGACTGTACCTCCTCCCAGAGAACAGACAAGTGAGCTGAGGGGAAATTTAAGGGTAGGGGAGGGGTGTCTGGAGGTTGCTTGATGAGCTCCCAGGGTGTGACCCCTTTCTATGAACTGCAAAATCTAGGCATCCGAAGTTATGGTTCTCCATTGAGTTAGATAGAAGGAGTACTGACCTCTGACTACCACTTCTTGGTTGAGGACTGGAAGGGGTGGTGGCCTGGCAAGGAGTCAAGCAGAGGCAGATCCAGCCACAAGGGCTGGTCCCTCACTTCTGGGATTCTTAGCTGCAGTTCCAGCACTGGAGGGGTAGAGGGGGCAGGCAAGTCAGCAGAGGCTCTAGGCTTCCCTTAGGGAGGAGAGGCTGCACTGGGTCTGTTTGCCTTGCGAAAGGGAGGGCTCTGTCTACCTCTCAGCTGAGTATGGTAGAGAGAGTGGACAGACAATAGCCTTGCCAGAAGCCTGCAGATCACTGATAATATCCTGGACATCAGGACTGAACAGCTTAGTGCCATTTAAAGGGGCATTAAGCACCTTCTGCAGAAGGGCAGGAGCAAACCCAGAAACCCTCGACCAGCAGTGCCTATGTAGGCATTGCATGTGGCAGCAGCCCTGGCTATAGTGTCAGCCATGTCATAGAGGGCCCTGAGGAAGTGTTTGCTGACATCCTCAGCCATCTGCAGGCATTAGCAGTTCCTGCTTCTGTGTGCCATCTGGGAGGGCCTGGATGGCAGCCTTGCCCTTCTTCCAGTTAGAATTCTAATGCTTGACCATATGAGACGGGCAGTTTGCAATCCTCAGCCCAAGGACAGAGGAGGCATAAACCCTCTTACCCCAGAAGTCAATTTTGTGGGACTATTTATTCGGGGAGAGGGAGCTAAGGTGCTGAGGCACCTTAGACCTGTTATGTGCTGCCTTAATGACCACTGAGTGTGTTTCGGGCAGGGCAACAGAGCAGAAAAACCCTGGGGGGCATGGTAAAGTTGATCCACCCTGCGGGGCATGGCTAGCACCATGTCGGGCCTATGCCAGACTGCCACGGCCACATTCCTCAAGGCAGGCAAGATGGGAGCAATGATTTTGGGAGGAGATTCTGGAATCTCCAAGACGTCCACCAGCTCTTTCCTGGAGACATCCTCCTCCTCCTCCTTAGTGTGGAAGCCTATATTTGAGGACAATTGCTTCATCATATTGAAATATGTGTGGTCCTCAGAATGAGACCTCAGAGTATGTTAACAGAATCCTCACTGACCGAGGAGGCTATGGACCTGTAGGAGACAAGTGTCTCTTCCTCATCTTCCTTCAGGAGGGCAGGTTGTGCTGGTCGCACATCATGGGTGTTAATTTATGAAAACATGAAATTGTGTGTGCTGGGAGGAGGAGGGTGGGATTGGACTTGCTGCAGAGGGTGGAGGATGGGCGGTTACAGTTTAAACAGCTAGGCTGGAGAGGATGGTGGGGGAGCTTTTTTTCTGGTATTTCCTGAATACCAATAGGCATGAATAGTGCCACTATTCATTATTCATATCCGAATAACAAACAGTGAATTATTCATGGTATTCAGGAAATACTATCTGTTACTCGCATATCCCTATTTCTGATACCTTTTGACCCTTTTTGTTAAATTATTCAGTTATTTGTTTTGCCTGTGTAACTACTTGGAATCCCTTACTCCTAAGCAGTTGCTGTTCTCTCTTTACATACTGGCTGAACATTCTATGACAAAGTAACACCATTCCAGGCCGTTCAGGTGAATAGCATGGAGAGGTGTAACTGATGTCATGGAATGCCTTAGAAATATGAACAGAAAGTTCAGTGGCTGGTGAGGACAGTGAACCTCTATGTGGATTTGAGGGCACACCAAAGCTGGATTATTTATCAAAAACTGATTTAAAGCACACCAGAATACCTAACTGGCATGGAGAGGAAAATGGGAGGGCAGTTAAAGGTACAATTACAGGCTGCTCGCAGCATAGCCTAGAGGTTAGAGTAATGAGCTGCGAATCAGCTTGGTACATCCAGCAGACCTGGGTTTGATTTCCACAACCTCCTCTTCATACTGTGACCATGAGCAAGTCACTTAACCTCCCCAGTGCTCCCAGGCCACTGAAAACAGGCCTGTGCCTTCATGAGTATAGGTTGCATTCTTTGTCTCTGAAAACACGATCCATGTTAGCATGACAACAGGACCGCAATCCCTCCGACTCTGTCTACCTGACTGGCTGTCTTCACCTGACATCATGATCCGGTGCATGCACCATCCCAGTCTGTTGCGTAGGACATTATTAAGGCAACATACACAGGGGATTATGACATGTCAGGTGTGGACCAGCAGCTGGAGAAGATTAAAAAAGACTAAAATGGTGCAGGGTCTGCAAGAGAAGCCATACGAGGAGAGACTAAAGGAGCTTAATATGTATACCCTTGAGGAAAGGAGGGATGGGGGGACATGATAGAAATGTTTAAGTACCTCAGTGGAATCAACAAAATCCAAGAGGTTAGCATCTTTCAGAAAAAGAGATGAGCAAGAACAAGGGGACACAATTTGAAGATAGAGGAGGGACGGCTCAGGAGCAATGTGAGGAAGTATTTTTTCACAGAGATGGTGGTGGATGCATGGAACAGCCTTTCTGAGGAGGTTGTGGGGTCTAAAACTGTGGGAGAATTCAAGAATGCATGGGACAGACATAAGGCAATTTTTGTGGGGGGTAGGAAGAAATAGGCTGTTGGTTAAATGGGATCTGCAGCTTATCCTCTAGGTAGGGAAATGGGCAGACTAGGTGGGCCAAGTGGTCCTTATCTGCCGTCAAAGTCTATGTTTCTATTAAGTCTAGTGGTCAGTGATATATTTTTCTGTTAATATGAAAAGTGAAGTTGAAAACACTGAATTTAAGAAATGCCAAGTCATAATGTGCCTAACAGTACATTTTCCTCAGGTTTCCCCCATAACCATAAGGGCCTCTTTAAATGTGCATCACTCAACATGTGGCATTTTGGTATCTTTGTCACTGGATTGTTTTTGTAATCTTGATGTGGTTTTGAGACACTATGGTTTGGTCTGGCCTTTCCAGTTAAAAAGCTGCAAGAGTCGCTGCGTTTTACATACAAAGTCCCGTTAATCTTATAACACGTAATGGATAACTGTGCTTTGACCAAGGGGCATACTGACAAATGAATACATAAAAACGAGCCTGTGTTTTGTTTTGTTTCTGTACCTGAACTGTTCAGTATGAATTTAGCCTTTTATGAAAAGGGTGGTCTGCAACAGATCTGACTTGAAAGAGCCTGAAAAGATTGTGGAAAACCTACATCATAAGCAAGAACTGTAAAGGTGGAAACCTGTTCATTCCAGCAGAAGAAACTATCTGACAGTACAGCTGGTAGTTGAGGTGTCACTGTATACTGATTGAATAGTAGGAACAGTCAAGACTGAAGACCATTTCCAGTGACTGAGTGGGCTAAGTGGAAGACTGCCTAGATGCTTAACGGGAACTGAATCTTGGAAATTAGAAGAAATGCTTATTTTTCTTGTAGGACTAAATAGATTGCATGAACTTAGGGTCTAATTCTTAAAAGTCCTTCAAAGTCCTACACACCTAAGTGGGGTATATAGGACTTCAAAGGACTGCTAAGGACCTCTCCTCACATGTGGCAGCCTACACGCATCCCAAGCTTAGGTCCACTGCAGAGGGCAGGCTCCACCTGATCTATGCCTTAATGTACGTGATTGGGTTGGGGGCCGCAAGGGAGATGTGGTCATATTCCACCAAATCTGCAGTGTGTGACACGTGCCGTGGAGGCGGCTGCAAGGGTTCAGCTAATGTGACTGGGTTCTGCATCACTGTAGTCTTCAGCTCAACTGATGTCACTGGGGTCGTGAACTGCTAAGAAATTAAACCATTCATTTTGGGCTGGGAAAAGACTGCATTATTATGGAGCCCTAAATAAGGAAGAAACAGAACTGATTTAAAACAAACACACAACACAATACACTGGAGTGATTCGGAAGACCTCACACATGCCAAAAATTACAATTAATGGAAAAATATAAACAACAGGATTTATGTTCTTTTAAGATGAGAAGGAAACCTACGTTCATCAAGTCCGCTGCCCTCCCCCCATCACCTGATAAACTGGGACCAACAAGTATGCTGTACAAACGTACTAATTTATAAGGATTGCCGCACCCATCCTACTACCCAGGGTAGCCTGTGATTCCTTTGATAAGCGTACATTTATCCAGGCTTACTGTCAAGATCTGTACTGTGCTAAACCATACATTTGTCACTGGTAGGCCATCCCATAGTTTCACCACCCTCTGGGAGAAGATGTGCCTTCTAACATTACCCCGCAATTTACCACCCTAGATATCCAGGGTTTGTGCCTATGTCTTGCGAGGGCATGCAACATCAGAGATTTATGTCTGTTCGGCCTATTCCACCTCCTGAAATGGTGTCCCTTCTATTCTACTAGAACTGGGTTCCCATATAAATATTTGCCAACTGATTTATTTCTAATATAGGTTTTTCTCAACTGTCATCTTCTGGCCCTCCAGCCTAGGGGCCTAGCCCCATCGACTGCTCGCCTCTCAGCTCTCACCAAAGAGGAGTCACATGGTACGAGGCCCAAAGGCTCCACTGGTCATCTTCCTGTTGATGACAGGGCTTTGACCCTCAATTTTCACAACCCATCCACCTCCTGAGCGGCAGCTACAGCCGCTCTTCTGATGAGGGCCTCCTGATAATCCCCAAAACTCGATTACAAACATCTAGGGGCAGAGCCTTCAGGGTGGCTGGTCCAAGATTCTGGAACTCATTACCAAGGGCTTTGAGAGAGGCTCCATTGGTTGAAATATTTAAAAAGAACCTTAAGATCTTCCTCTTTGCCCAGGCCTTTGGCTCTGCTATGGACTTTTGGTTTTAGTTAATTTGTAAATTAACTTACAGATAGCTGTGAATTTTGTGTGTGATGTCCGTATTTGGTTTTATTGACTATCTTGATTGATTTTAGTAAGCTGTTTGTGGTTTAAATGTTATTTTTTATGTAGTAGGTGATTTTTGATGTACATTATTTTTTGTAATGGCACCCTGTGTCTCTCGGGAAGGGCGACATAAATAAAACTATCACAATGTTGGCATTACTTGACACAGTGCAATTTGTGCACCACTCGGATGTAGGCTCAGACCACCGTAGGCTTTCTACACTGCCATGGACCGCGTCCCCCCCCCCCCGAGCTGGTGCATGCTGTGCTTGGCAGCCCCCCTGGCCACTCCTAATCTTAGCTCCCACAGTTCTCTCCTTGACCCAGGTTGCCAGCACAGGCTGGGTCATCGGGTAACCCCTCAGCCCACTGATTTCAATAAACAGTACACCAAGACTCCTAATAAAATTGCATTTGAAAATCCACAAAGATGACTGGCTGAAAAGACACTTGATTTCTATTAAAGTGTACACCTAGAGTGTAAATCTTGCTTTATAGCGAAAGAGTCACTGATGCCTCAAGGATAATTTAGAAAAACATAAAATTCAGACACAGTTCAGCTTACGTTTCACAGTAGTTTGGCATGTCTTCTCAGCATTACTTATTACTGAAGTCATCTACATGAAAACAGGATCTCTGTTCCTTAACAGTTCATCAGCTCCTAGTACTTATTTCCTCACCTGATGTCACAATACTCTGCTTGTGACACCATAATTATTCCTATGGCAAGAGACTGTGATATTACAACAGTGGATTATCAGTTCGAGTAGAGAATGAGCTGTAAGAATAGACACAATCTAAGGGATATAGATCCTGTTTTTCTACAAACTTCCTCATCAATAAAAAAGAGGCAGGAGACATTTATAGAAAGTAAATGAAATACAAGCTGAATTATATCTAACATACTAGATGCCAGCAGAGTAGTCCCATTGGTCTATCAAGTCTGCTCGTGCTTCAGCACCCTGATTGGGTACCGTAGCCCTCTATCTGTCTCCTTCCACTGTTACTCCATCCCCCCGTCCTGCCCCGCCCCCCGCCAGGCAAACCAGCCTCTGCTTCACCCCTTGTCTATACCTGTCCCACCCTCTCTTGAATCCCTCCACCGTAGCTGCCTGTACCAGCTCCCCAGGCAGCGCATTCCATGGTTCCACCACTCTCTCAGTGAAGTACCTCCTCCTCCTTCCCCCCTAATCCTACCACCCTCAATCTTCCAACTGTGTCCTCTGGTGATTCCACCCTCCTTCAGTCTAACAATCCTATCTTGGCTTACCTTATTAACTCCCCTGAGGTACTTGAAGAACTCAATCATGTCCCCCCCGGTCCCTCCTCTCCTCCAGCGAGAACAGGTTGAGCTCCACTAGTCTTTCCTAATATGTCATATCCCCCAGGCCACGGATCATTCTAGTTGCTCTCCTCTGAACCCTCTCCAGGAGTTGGATGTCCATCCTTAGGTGCGGCCTCTAGAACTGCACACAGTACTCAAGATGTGGTCTAACCAGGCTGTTGTACAGTAGCAAAATCACGTCCCTGTTCCTTGAGGTAACCCCCCTGGCGATGCATCCCAGCATCCTATTTGCCCTGACCGCAGCCCTCAAGCACTGCTCTGAATTATTCATGTTAACATCCACCAAGACTCCTAGGTCTTTTCCCCTTGCCGTGGCCTGCAACTCATCCCCCCGCAGGTGTACACATAGTTGGAGTTTTCCTGCCCTAGGCGTAGCGGCTTGCACTTGGAGGAGTTAAATTTCAATTTCTATAATCTAAATATTATGTTTTACAGAGTTTTCACAGAGGCTTCAGCAGCTCTTTAAAACAAACTTCAAAAAGTGAGCAATTTTATAAGTACAGTAACACACTCCAGGGCGTGCCTTACAACTCAGTAGGACTGATACAATGTGCAAAGGGAGCACACTGCAGTAACAGGGCTGCACTCAGAAAGGACAGTAGCCTTATAACACTATGTAAACATGAATGTATTCCAGCTAACTTAAAAGTGACTACTGCTGTTACTAAGGCCCTGTCCACACTACACCACTCCGACCCAGTAACGGATACAAACCGTTATGGCCGGGGAGCGGTACAGTGTGTCCACACTGCGGCAGTGTCTGGTATGGGACTGGTACCACCGGTCCACACTGCGGGAGCCGGGTGACCATTACGGTGGCACCTGATCCCACAATGCAGCTCGCGCTGTACTATGGGCACTGCAGGGGACCGCTCTCGTGCGTCCACACACTACAACCGGTAATGGTACAGTGGCAGATCCCGTTCCATAACCGTTGTTGAAACCACCTCACAAGTGGTTTCGACAATGGTTACGGAAATGCCTCCTGTAACGTTACAAGTATAAACACAAACCATTGTGGTAATGGTTTGGACCCCCTGTAACGTTACAGAGGGGTGGATCCGGTGTAGTGTGGACAGGGCCTAAGATGTAAAATAAGCAACCAGCCTCAGAGATACTGCTTAATAAGAGTTTTTATACACCAAAAGTACAATGCATAATCACAGTACATAGGTGAAACATCAGTTTAACAGTTCTCAGGACAAATGCACAGAGTTCATTGTTACAGCAGCAAGAGGTCTTAGTCCACGTAAATGACCATTTTTTTTAAAGAAAATATTCATACAGAAAGGGAGTCCCCAGGAGCGTAATGCACTCAGCTACACCTCAAGCTGTCAACTCATGTGGTGTGTAGTATATTAAAGGAATAATGCACTCCAGGGTGTGTGTCATGCTGGGATACCGCCACGCCTGGGGGGTTGGGCATGAGGCCACAGGCCAAGTACGTCCAATGCCCCAGGCATGGCGTTATCCCAAACAACATACACACACTGGAGTGCATTATTCCTATTATACAATGGCTTGTTGTTATATACAAAATAAAAAAAATAATTTTAAAGAATGTTTTCATTAGTGTGGAAAAATATTTTAGTTTCTTAAGAGGAGATGCAAAAAAAATCCTCATCATGCTGGAGCTCATCCTCAATGGGTTCACAGTAAGGCTGAGACTAGACCTGTGGCGTTATGCTGGGATAACACCATGGGTCCAGCCCCAAACTGACCAATCACAGTCCAAGATTCTTTCTTGCCATTGTATAATATTGCTTACATCATTCCGTAGGACTTGTAGTTTGGTAATGGCAGACTTGAATAGCCTTCAGTCTCCTTCTGCAGTCACATTCTATGTTTCTATGACTTTAGAAGCCTATTTAGGCTATTCATAACACAAGGAAGTAGAGCAGTAGGATGCAGAAAACAACTATGGCCCGATTTTGATTGTTACTACTATGATTTTATAAACTTTCTTACAGCCCAGAATAAAAATGAAATAAAATTTAAAAACAAAAATGATGCAGTTTCCTGAATATCCTGCGGTTCATACATTTTATAGTTCACACTACATAACCTTTTGTTCGAAAACAAATAGCAGGACCATGTAGCATTCACTCGCAAAGGATGCTACGTATTCTAGTGCTCTTAGAAACAACATGTGTTCCTTCAAAAGACCTTTCACTTCATTTGTTTCAGACATAAGTAGGTTATGTTCTCACTGAGGAATACTATGCACTCGACTCTACTGTAATCTTTTGAGCCTCTGCACGTTGACATCTTCATTAATAATGAAGCAGTTTGTTTACTACCTATGCTTCAAAAGTAGAAATGACAACGATCATCCTAGAGCAGGCAGCTTTTTATGAACCATTAAAAAAGATCCGGCTAGTGCCGTAGCCTAGTGGTGTGGATGGCTGAAGTGCTGGACACCTCACCTTCTACCACACTGGTGATCCAGGTTCTGCAACAGACCCAGGGCACTCGGAGCATGGCTGGAGGAAGGAGGAGTGAACATTCCAAGGACAGCTCACCTCCTTTGAGGATGGGGGCTCTAAGTTCCGCCACTTGCCTGCCACCTGTCGGAGGCAGGGCCAGCAGGCATGGGGGCATGTGCTGACAAAGCACACATGAGCATGTCACAAGTACACACCCCATGGAGAAAATGGAGTAAAAAGGCCCAGCTTGGTCAGCATCCCCTGCAGGCACTGAACCACCCTGTGTGGCAGATCACCAGCCAATACAGTTCTGGGTAAGTGGTGAGTAACCCCTAAGTCTATAAAACAGGTCAGGGACAGGACTGAGGGAGTGCAGTCAAGACTGGGGATGGAAGGCAAAGTAACCTAAGCACAAAAAAAAGAAAAAAGCAGTTCCAGCTAGGCCAGCCCACATACAACAGCAGTGGTGCTACACACAGTGCTGACAAGCCAGGGACAGAGGGTCAAGTGGCACTGCAGCTGGAGCAGAGAACAGGAGGAAGGACACCATTTGACACCATGTACGTGCATCTACATGTGCACTAGGTGCCCTTGCCGCAGGTGTCCTGAAGGATTAGATGTAATGTAAAGTGGAAAACCCTGGTAGTTAGCCAGCATGATGTCGGCACACTCGGACCCCTGCTGACATGACTGCCTTCCGCACTTTGAGGACTAGAGGCGGTACTGCTCTGACCCATGATAAAGAAAGAGGAGGGCAGTGAAGAGGCAGAGAAGGAAAGGACAACTGGGAGGTGGTCAGGCCAAGAAGGGAAACTCCAGTGGCGGGGGTGGGGGGGATAAATGGAACAAAAGCAAGTTCCAGCAGAAAAAGATCCAAACACCAGTACTGCATTTATGAGATGAATTCTCATCCGAGAGAAAACCTTTCAATTTTACCTGCTTGTTATACACAATTCTGGAATGGGTTTAAGAACTCACCACCTATGACTGGCTCACATGTTTCACATAATGGTGCTGACCCCCCATATTACCAGCGTGCACATAAACTTTAGTGTCTTAGCTGTACAAAAAGTATTAACAGAAATATTCTATTGAAATCTGTGTGGCAATCGCAATAGACTTACATTTTAGAAAGGAAAATATACTTCTACATCATCTCAACATGAATATGTAACAATGCACCTGCATTCAAAAAGCTTAAGCAACCATACACTACAACAACTTGAACAAATGCCAATTAACTTTTTAAACTTCATTTTAAATGAGTTCTATTTGTTTTCTCACACTTTCAGAACAAGACGATTTTATACGTAAAATATGTAACTCCAGAGTGTGCTTGGGGAATAGATGCACTTACCAGATAACTGAATAAAGCAAGCATTAAGGAATCAATGGTGTGTTGGTTGTGCTAGGATAAACACACACCCAGGGATGTAATAAGGCATGAGGCCATGAGTGCCTTTAGCCCCTAGAAGTGCTGTTATCCCAACCCATCGAACATCTCAAAGTGCTTTATTGTGCATATAATTAGACAACTAGGCAACATTATAATTTAAAAAAAAATTAAGGAAAATTATAAATAAAGCACTACAATACTTTCAGATTTAAGGTGAAATAGTCCATCCAGACATGCATGCCATTCGGGGGTGACAGGATGATTAGGAGCTTTTTAGGTCAGTAACTGTCCTCCATCCCCACCTACAACTATTCAACTATTACCAGTGAAGCTTTTTATATTTTAACAACCTCAGAGTTGCGGTTTTTATTTCACTCTACAGTAAACTAGATTAGGAGTACAGAGTGATGCTGATTTGAAGAGGGAGATGGTAGTTCCTGTTGTTGTTTTTACTAGAGTACATTATTTGAGAGAGTGAGGAATATATGGAAGGAGCTTAATCAAGGGAGACTACAAGCTGTGGTGTTCACTGGAGCAAATCTATTAATCGGAGTGCTGGAATTTTTTTTATGAAGGTTTAGAACCAGGGACTGATTGTGTGAGGGCTACAAAGTATGTTGAGTGTAACAGATACTGCAGTGAGAGTGACTGGGTACCTGCTGGACAGATAGGTGACAAGCGATACTGTAGAAGAGAGTGAGGAAGTTTCAAGGAGGGGAGGGTGTGAGGCACATGTATTTTATAAGAACCATGGACTTGACAGTTCATTTAGGGTTTTGGGGGGGGGGTTGTTTGTTTGTTTTTGTGGTTTTCACTGTATTGCAGACAGAAAAAGAGAGACTGAGGAAGTGGGAGGGCAGCTGACTGTATACATGAGCGAGAGAGGGACAACTTGAGCAGGGTTTCATGTGGTCAAAACTGGAGAACTAATTATTAAAAAAAAAAAGAAAATATAAAGAAGAAACAACCTGGGAAAACAAACTTTTTCAACAAGAAGCGGTAGGGATTTTTCTGTGCTGAAGTGTTTTTTTTTTTTGTGAGAAAAATGGCTGCTGTTCCAAAAGAAGCATTCCAAGAGTAGGCTGGCAGTATAGCCTAGAGGTTAGAGTAACAAGCTGTGAACGAGCTTGATACATCCAGCAGACCTGACCTGAGTCTGATTCTCACAACCTTCACTTGCAAACTGTACGACTCTGAGCAAGTCACTTAACCGCCCAATGTTCCCAGGTCGCCCCTGAAAACAGGCACTTGTGCCTAGTGGGCCTTACCCAGTTACCAAAGACTAAAAAAAAAAAAAGAGTGAACAGTGATATATTTGTAGAGGCGCATGCTAGCGGGTACTTTTTACCCACTGGCTGGGCTGAGATATAATATGGATGCCATCCTGACTTGACCAATCAGAGAAAGAGCAGAATTTTCACAACCCATTTTATAAGCACCTAATTGCATCTTAGGCCTTACAATGCATTCCAGGCATGGATCCGCTTCTCACAATGCCAACCCTGGCATGGATCCGCTTCTCACAATGCCAACCCTGGCATGGCTTATGATTGTTTAAAACGTTTTCACATGTTTTGCAGTATTTCGGGTCACTAACCTATAACACAAGAGGAGAAACTGCACTCTGAGACATACAAAGCAAAACACCTCAAAGACAGCACTAAATGATGATAAAAACACATCATCTAACAAAGCTACATGTTTCATGTGGTTCGTAAACAGCAATCATTTATGTATGGCATAGCACAGTAGGGTTCAGATTTGCCCATTTTCAGATTCTTGGATTAATCATTTATGCATTTATTTCAAAAGTTTTATCAGGAAAGAAATACTGAGCTGGTATCAGCTCATTTCCAGATGTGTCTGGTGGGGAGGAGAATATTGCAAATACAGTGTACAATGTTCAAAAATGCCATAAAAAAGTGTAACAAAATGAGCATATTACAGGCAATGCTTCTGAGCAGGAATTCTGCAGTAATACCCCAAACAATAGAGATGCTAGGCACTCTTAGCTCACACACCAGGGATGTCACACCAGCACACAAAATGCTGCTTTCAAAACATTTATTAAGGTGCTATGGGCAAAACATTACCGGGAAACAAAGACTTGAGTTATCCATGGCCAAAAAACCTCAGCGCTCTGCCAGAAAGGCTTCATCAAATACAGGTTATCACAAGTTTGTATCTTTACCACAGTGTAACCATACAAAATTGTGATAACCTATATTTGGTAGAGAACCTTATTTAAGTGAGAGGTCCTAAACCAGAGCCCTCCCCCCTGTTGAAACCTTACTGATGAAGTATAGGGTCATTCTGGCCGTGGAAGAATCGAGTCACTGGTTGCCAGCGATGTCTTAACCACAGCACCTTACTAAAGGTTTTGAAAGCAGCATTTTGTGAGTCAATGTAAGATCTCTGGTGTGTGTGTGTGAGCTGAGTAAGAGTGCTCAACATCTCTGCTGTTTTATGTTGTGTGTCGGGGTAGGCAGCCCCTTGTTCTGCCACCCAAACTAAGCTAACTGCTGTGCATACACGCATACACTTACTTCCTGACTGATTATGCAAAAGGTAAACTGCAGAAGAAAATAGTAAGAACAATATGCAGTGAGCAGCAATTCAGTCATAAGATTGGTGGGGGTAGTGGCTGAAAACTGGGGAGAAGGGGCTATACTAGTGGCAGTGTAATGTGGAAGGTAGTGGGAAAAAGTCCCAGACCCAGTGTCAGTAGCAACTGCAGAAGCACATAGTGAAATCATGGAGGAGAGATTTCAGGGTGTAAAGGAAAGGAGTAGAGTGGTTGTAAAGGGGAAGAGAGCCCCATAGTTTAGGAAAGCGGAAAGAGAAGGCAGCTTGACCTGCAGAGGGCTTCATGGGTGGGGGGGGCAAGAAAGCAAGTGCAAAAATTGCAAAAGGAGTAACAGGTAGTACAAGGGGAAGAGTTACAGAAGAAAGGTAAAAGGATAGGGAGCCCAACCAAAATTTGGAGATAAAAGAGGCACAGTGGGCAAGTTGACTGGCATGAAGGAAGGGAGAGGGAGGTATACAAAGAACAATGATGAGTGTGTGGGGGTTTGTCAAGGGCAAAGCAACAAGAAGAATGAAAGAGGGGTGCAGTCTGGCTAAGCTGGACTTAGGAGCAGCACTGTAAACAATGGGCCTGATTTTCAAAAGGTTCTTAGAACAGCACAGGTTGTTCCGAACCCCCACCTGCAGCAAACTATGGGTGCACCAGGAACACTGCACCAAATGTTGGTACACCAGGGGTCCTGGTGCCAAAGTCCACAGAGTTGCTACAAGTAGAATGGTGCGCCAAAGAGTTGGCGCATGGTAGGGGTTTGGCACAGGGTGCCGTCATCCCCACCTGCCCGTCATAAAGTTGTTATCTGGGCTAGAATATGTGGGGGTGAGAAATCCCTAATCCCGGCCAGTATTTGTACACTGTGCTATGTACTGTAGTAGTGCCATACTGAGCTGTTTTTGAAAAGCTACTTTGTTGCAGCATACCACAGCATCACCACTCAGTATTGCCCTGTATATTCATGGACTCTCAGACAATGTAAGCCATATTATGCAGTCCACAATCCTGTACAAGAATAACTGCTGATATCATACCCTGACAGCTTTCAAAAATCACTAAACACTATATACTGCCCTTGAATGCATGTTATCTGGTGCCGTTGTGTTATATGATTCATACCCCAGTGTCAGATCTGAAATACCCCCCTAATCCACAGCTGTGTGTGCGCTGGCATAATTCATGCGCAGATGATGTAGTACCAATGGCATATTGTTAATGCACCTCTATAAGCAGGTGGCATAACTGTGACAGAAATACAGAATAAACAATAAATGATAATACACATACGTGAGTGTGGAGGCTCCGTTCCATTTACTGCACTGTGTTGGAAACTGCTCTTTTACAGGTATGGTGGGTTGCATACAGTACCGCATACCTGAAGGTGACAGACTCTGATTTTCTTATAGGGCTTCTGCATGGATCTGCCTATAAGGGTTTGACTGTGCTGGAGGTTACCAATGTAAGTTGGCACAGCTTTAGCATACTACAGCAGTACGTCTTCGTACACTGGTAAAGCAACTTCCTTCCATCACCTTATGAGTATATCAAGTTAGTAAGCGCGTGCATTTCTAATACATCAATGATGTGAAAGGATACCGATGTAATGCAGCCATGTTGACCTGGCTCAGAAGTCCCATCCTGAACTTCATGCCATATTCTTTACAACTGTTTACAGTGCCCATCACTTAAAAAAATTAGGATTACCATTTGGCTGTCTTCCTGCATAAAACTATCGCTGATCAGGCTCCCCATAGCATGAGTGTGCTTTCTCCCATATTTAGAACTGGTTTTCGCACTGTGTCTAAGACAGAAACTGTTTTGCCATTACTTTTATATGTAATACTCAGAGGCAAAGTACTGTCTTTTGCTGTGCTCCCCACTATTTTACTTCTGCTCCCATAGCCACGTTTGCCAGTAACACTTTATGCACTTTTAAATCTCAATAAAGGATCTGTTGGAAACGCACACCTCTTTTACGCGTTTTAATTAACGTCCGCTTATCGGTATCATTTTTTATCTTTCATATACAACTGTTTGTTTAGAAGTTTCCTGGTTACCAATGAAAATGGACAGGTTTGCTCCCAGGCTAATCAGGTCAACAAATAAAATCAATCTGTCAAATCAGAACAAAAGAGTTTTCCTTAAGACTGACATTTGAAGACATACTTTAATAAACATGTTTCAGTTACTAAAATGGACTAGACAACGAGATCAAATTTTTTTTTTATTTTAAAGTTTTCCTTTCACAGGTTGATAACACATGTTGCTAACTTATCCAAAGTCTGCATAAAAACTGTCTGTCCCAAGTGACCTCATAACATCTTTGTTTATGACACCACATTGCTTACCGTGACTACAAACTGTAAAGTCCCAAATAGAAATGTTGCAAATTTTTAATTTGCCAGTGAAGTTGGCACAAATCTGCGTTATTCACATTTCTGAAAAATTTGCAAATACTGTGACAGAACCAGCAAATTCACCGGCAGATTAAAAAACAAAAATTAAAAAAACTCCCCATATCCACTGTGCTGTGAAACCACCCCTCCCCCACCCAGGAACATAAGACTTATCAAAATAACCCTCCACTGGCACCCTCACTTCCCCTTACCCCAGCAATCATTATGCCTGCTGCTTCGGCGGTAAAAAGAAAAAGTAATCCCCCACGCACCCAACTTCCAAATACACTCCCCCACCAGACGAGTCCCACTGTCTTTCATTTTTACTTCAAGTCCCACCACCCTCCTTCCCCCACCAGTAAACACAAAATATGGGTTGTGAATGAAGAAAATGGTCCCCGGTACAGAGCATCTGCTCTGTTCGGTGCCAGCTCCCAGTCCCATCTTAGATGGGGGGTGGGTGAAGAAGGGGGAGGACCAGGCAGAGACACTGAATGAGTACTTCTGCTCTGTGTTCATGAAGGAAAGAGGGGGGCAGATACCCCATGGGAAGGGTAAAGTGGGTAGAGTGGGGGTGGGGGTGACTGAAATCAGAATTACAGAGGACAGGGTGCTGGAGGGACAAAGGGCACTCATGGTGGACAAGGCACTGGGGCCAGATGGCATTAACCCTAGGGTACTTAGGGAGCTAGCGGACATCCTGGCGGGACCAATGGCAGACCTATTCAGTACATCACTGGACATAGGATGCGCGCCACAGGACTGGAAGATGGCCTATATGGTGCCCATTCATAAAAGTGGCCCAAAGGATGATCCAGGCAACTACAGACCAATGAGTCTCATTTCAATCATGGGGAAACTCATGGAGTCAATCATAAAGGAGAGACTGGTGACCTTTCTGGAAGACAATGGGCTCCAAAACTGCCATCAGCATGGTTTTGCATCGGGCAGATCCTGTCAGACAAACCTGGTCGAGTACTACAACTGGGTTACCAGGGAACTGGATGGGGCCATGCAGTGGACATCCTATATTTGGACTTCAGCAAGGCCTTTGACTCAGTGCCACATGGGAGGTTGGGGGGAAAACTGGAATACATTGGGGTGGGGACAAAAATGATCTACTGGATCACCAACTGGCTGAAGGGTAGGAAGCAAAGAGTGGTAGTGGGGGAACTCTCCTCACCAAGGGACATTACAAGTGGGGTGCCCCAGGGTTCAGTACTGGGACCAGTGCTGCTCGGGATATTCATAGCCGATATCTCAAATGGGATCCGGAGCAGGATCAGTCTGTTTGCAGACGATACTAAGATCGGTGCAGTGGTACATGACATGGATGGGGCTGCAGGAAGACCTGACCAAACTACAGGAATCATCAGAGACATGGCAGTTGGGGTTCAACGCCAAAAAGTGCAAGGTATTGCGCTTCTTAGCAAGGAACCGGTGGAGGAAATATCAGTTGGGAGGGGTACAGCTGCAAAGCACAGTGGAGGAAAAGGTTGTAGGGGTACTAATAACGGGGAGTATGAACCACTCAGCTCAGTGCAGGAAGGTGGCTGCAATAGCAAACAAGATGCTGGGGTGCATAGCGAGGGGAATCTCCTCCAGGCACAGAGAAGTGATCCTCTACCCCTGGACACGGCACTGGCTAGGCCGCACCTGGAATACTGCATGCAGTACTGACATCCATTCTTGAAGAGGGACATCAGATTGCTGGAGGGGGTGCAGTGTAGGGCAACAAAGAAGATACAGGGACTTGAGGGAAAATCCTATGAGGAGAGGCTGGGAGAGCTGAAAATGGATTCCTTGGAAGACAGGAGGGATGGGGAATATGACTGAAACCTTTAAGTACCTAAAGGGTATTAACAGGATTAATACAGAAGGGATTCTTCAGATCAGAATGGTGAGGGACACGAGAGGGCATCTGCTGAGATTGGAGGGGGGGAGATTCAGGAGAGAAATCAGGAGACACTATTTCACAGAAAGGGTGGTAAATAAGTGAAACACGCTGCCTGATGAGGTGGTATTGTGTAGAACAGTGGGAGGATTTAAGAGCGGGTGGGACAGAGTGAAGGGGGTGGTTATGGGGGGTGGAGCAGCTGCACGTTGGGGGGTTAGCTGCACAATCGAGCAGACTCTATAGATCATGAGGCCTGTTTCTGCTGGCACTTTGTATGTTCATATGTATAAAATGGCATGAATGAATGAATGCTGATGTCTTTGCTCCTAGTAAAACCGGACAGGTTGAATTTTCACCAAGCAGATTTTACTAGGAGCTACGATGTCACCATTTATTCATTAAAACCCTTATTATGATATGGAAGTCAAGACTTGGAACTGAACAGAGCAGACACACTGCACCACAAGACCATTTTCCTTGCCCACAAGTTAATATCTTGTGGGTGCTGTTGGGGAAGGAGGTGGTGGGAACCGGGGTTGGGAGAGGACTGGGAGTAAAATTGAAGGCATGGCACTTGGCTGGGGGAGTGCATGTGGGATGCAGATGGACAGAAGGGATTACCTATTCTTTTACAGCCACAGGGGCAGGCCTGATGTCTGCCAAGGTGCGGGTTAGGAGGGAGAAGGGTGCCAGTGGGGGAATATCTGAGGTGGACAATGTTTTGCAACACCAAATTCACCTTCTTATTCATGGGTGAACTAGCCATTTGACAGGCAAATTTTGGCCAACCTGCCTGGCAAATAAGAAGGTGAAGTGCAGTCCCCAGCTCTGCGAAGAGGATTTTTCATGGAGCGTATTTTGGCAACTTTGCACTTCTCTAGTCATAAACCTAGCAACTGTGAGGTTGTATTTTATTTTTATTTATTTAACAAATCGGAAAGACCTTTGAGCCAAGGGCTCTTTTACAGAGGTTCCACATCAAGTCACAAGAATAACAAATTACAATTGTTTCAGTAAGTAGTACAACATGAGGAAAATAATTACATAATCAAAAGAATAATATGGCAAGATAAATATTGTGTCAAGTGCAGCCAGTGGCCTTGTCTGAAGAGGGGTGAAAGGGATTACAAGGAGAGAAGGATATGGGAAAATTGAGGGGGGGGTAGAAGGAGCAAAATAAGAGCAAGGAGGGAGCTGCCACAATGTGGCTTATGTAGGAAAAGACCCATGGGGGCGTGGGGGGGGGTAGAGGGAGAGAACAAGGTGAGGAAACAGGAGGGGGGAGTGGAGGGGTAGAGGAAGGAGGATGAGGTAGGATGAAAAGAGAGCAAGGATGGGAGATGGGAAAGGGATGAAGGAAAGAAGTGCTATATGTGGAATAGCGCAGCAACAGGGTAGGGCAATACAGGGGCGAATGGTAAAAGAGGGAGGTCCCAGTGCATTTAGCTGTCTGCGAAGATTAGGCATTTATTTATTTTTGTCTCGAATTACATATACCTTTGAGCTAAGGGCTCTTTTACAAAGGTTCCACGTCAGGACAAAGGACAACAGACTAAACAGGACAGTAAAGTACAGTACAATAAAGTGTAAATAGGAGGTACAAAAATCATAATGGACACAAAATTATAATGGACAGTCAACATAAAACAACAGAGACACATTATACTAATCAGTTTCAGGCATAGGAAAATGTATATAGTACATTGATATCGGTCGGCAGGCTTTGTCAAGACAAACAGGGCACAGGGAGTAGGAAGGGATGTGGGAGGGTGGGCTGGGAAAGTGAAGAGAAAGAGAAGGGGGTGGGAGTGGAGGATGTAGGGAGAGGTGGGGCAAGGAAGGGTGGAGAGGGTGTGTGGGGGGATGCAGGGGGAAGGGTAGGAGGCAAGAGTGCTAAGTTACTATGAAAGAGGTTGCATAGTAAGGTTGAGGTTTGGGAAAACATGGTTAAGGGAGACAGTCACAGGTGCTAGCTGCAGAGAGTAGTGACCGGAGCTTGGATTTGAATGGGCCCAGCTTAGTTTTGGAGGAAATGTCACTGTTGAAATTATTCATCCAGAGTGGGGCCCTGTAGGCGAACGATCTTTGCCCTTGGGTGGTTCGGCGATGAGGGACCTGTAGGAGCTGAGATTCAGAACCTCGGGTGTGGCATGGATTACAAGAGGGGCTTAGAAGATCTTGTTCTCCAGGTGGCAAGAGGACTGAGGTTATTTTCTTGGCCATCAGGCATATTTGGTATTTGATGCGATTTTTTAGCTGTAGCCAACCGGTTAGGGCATAGAGGTCACACGTGTGGGTGAGATGGTGGGCTCCTAAGAGGAGACGACATGCCTTAAGAGCAGTGGAGATATGCCGGAGGGTGGTATCAGTTGCAGAGCCATGGATGATCAGTCCATACTTAATTATAGAAATAATAGAGCTCTGAACAGCTATCCTAAAGGTTTCAGGGGTCAGAGATCACCTGTGTCTGTAGAGTAGACCAATACGAACATGTACAGCTTTAGCAATGTTATCTATATGCACCCCATATGACAGTTGCTGTCTATGGTGACTCCAAGATACTTAAAGAATTGTACCTGTTTTCGGGCAGTACCAAGGCAGTTGGTGATAGTTAAAGGATTGAGGTTGGCCTGGGAGTCCAGTGCATTTTGAAAGATACAGTAAAACTTTTACAGTACAGCATTATCAGTAATATTTAGTAGATCACTGACAGGAAAAAACTGCAATGCACTAAACTGTAACTTAATTGTTCTAAATATACCAGTTTTGAGCCTTTTTAGTATACAGCTACTACATACATAGAAACCAAAAATGGGCAATAAAGACGGTCACCATTTCAACTATTAGGTATTTATCCTAAATGACCTACAAAATAAAAAGTAAGCTTAGTTTGAGAAACCCTCTTAAGCTGTACTTATTTCAGTGCACATACTTAATTCCTAAAGAGGTCATGTTTAAATGATCAATTCTCACTTTCTTTCTTAGTATATATTTATGATTCTTTTCTTTAGCATATATTTATAACTATTTTATTTGATCTGAAGTGCACATTGTCCAGTTTTTGTTCTCACAAAATATACCTGTTGAGATCATTTTTATTTTCTGATAGAGTAATATATAGCAATATGTTTCCAAAAGGAAAGTAACTTGTCTCTAACTCTTGATCTTCTACTGTGTCACCTCTGAACACTCTTTGGTCTTAGAGCTGGAGGTACAGAGACCACACAGAAACCATCTGTTCTGTGGCTGGCGATGTCAGTGCACAGCACTAGTATAGAAGAGCTTTGTTACTTAAATACAGGCTTTGATTTGTACCAAAAGTCCAATTAAAATCGTAAAAATAACTTTTAAAATTACACTCCATAGACTTGCATGGAGCACATCCCCGTGCAGGTCCTATAGTGACATCACAAAACCAGGAAGTGCAGAGATGGCATCAGAAACCAGGAAGTGGAAGGGATCAATGTGGCTAGCCCCCTCGGGGGCAAAATACGATTCCTTCCCTTCCTTAGGGCAAATCCGATTGTTTTAAAAGTGGCATAAAGGAACTCCCATGCAGGTAAGGGAGCCTTCTCTTTGTTTACATTCAGTGCTATAAACAGCACGGAAAGGTGCTATTTAAGATAGTCTAACTCCCCCTATAAGGGCCTACATAACTCATACACTGTGATGAATAAAAGGAGCTGACAGCAAATACACATACAGTAAACACCTGTGAGCCCAGGGAAAGTGGGTGACTGACTGTTGCTCTATGAGGAGATTCTTTAGAATATCAAGAGGTAAAGGTAAGTACTTTTCCAATCTTTTCAGAGTCAAACTCCTCCGAAGAGCACCACTCTTTGGTTGACTACCAAGCAGTAAAAATCTCCCTGATAATGGTGGTTGGTAAGAAGGTGAGCTTCAAGGGAAGAGTAAAACGCTGTACTACCACCAGCCCATAACCTGCATGTTTTCCAGATTGAAATCTTAAAGTGATTTAGTCACATTCTGCAAATGCCTGTTTCACACAGTATGCCATTGTCACCCATGCTTCAGATGCTGAAGTTGCCATTTGTTTTATAAAAACAATCTGTCATAGTCATTTTTTTGTATGTTTTTGTTTCTGCCCACCCTCCAGTTTTCTGTGTCTGGACACCCCCCCCCCCCAGAATGATGTCATGCAAGGGAACAGTCAATGTTTTACATAAAGCAACAAGGAATTCTGGGTAAATTATAAAGTTGACTTAAATGTTCGCTACTCAGAGGTGCAGTCCCTTATTTTGGTAGTGGGGACTGCAGAATAGCACCTAATATGTAGACATATAACCTAGTTCTAGAGAAGCTTGAAGAAGCTAAGTACATGCACACATGGGCTGACTAGGTGGCCCGTAGGCCCTTATCTGCTGTCAACATCTATGTGTATATATATATATATATATATATGTATATGTATATGTATATAGATATAACAAGGCATTGTGGGTACAGTGCATAGCTGATTTTTCTGTCTCCCTTATCAAAGTGCAGTCTCCTATGTCGGTAGTGTTTACAGCAGTACAGTCTGAAGCAAAGTTTCTGGAAAACTGTTTTTGTGATGCAGATAGGCCAAAAAGATAATCTGTCAGTCTATGTAGATGTTGTTCAACTTTTACTGCCTGCTGGTGAAGTGATAGATCTGAAGTGGCACTTCTTAAGTGTCTTCCTTGTACAGTAGTGCCATTTTGGACTTTGTATTTTCTCACAGGTTAGTCCTTGCTTCTACCAGCACCTACCCTGCACCGGTGATTGCCAATGGTAAAATCCTGGATTTTTTTTCTTTCGTTACATGGACTGTAGATGCAGAGGCAAAGGCTGAGATACAACAGCCAGCCCTAGAACTAGTTCAGCCCAGGAGGTAACAGAGGAAGTGTGCAGGGCCCTGGGTTACCCTCTGCTGAAGCAGCCATTATTAGATCTGCTTCATCTAGCAAAAGGCTGTACAGATCTGGAGAAATGCAAAATTGGTCCAGTTCCAGCATGACTATTGTCATATAGGGACTGTACAATATTGTCTGTAGCAGACCACTCATGAGGACCTTCTACTGTACAGTGAAGCTGAGGACTACCACATTGTTCATTCCCAGATTTGCATGACCTGGATCTAAGCCCTGTTGTACAGCTGTTTACTGCCAACTACTGTAGGTTCAAATAGGACCTGAAAAGTGAGGGTGCTCACATCACCAGCAGGTTTAGGTAGTGATGTTGTTCTTAAGGAGGGCAGCTCCCTTGGGATGACTCTGAACTTCTGGCAGTGGGTTCCATATCCCATAAAAAACAATCCATTGTCACTAGCATTTGAAGACATAAAAAGAAAAGGGGAGGACCTCTATGGAGATGTTGTTTCTATCACAAAACTGGGGTGATCCGGTGACTGCGAGCAGTTAACTGAGTATCCAACAGGAGCCCTGTTATGAATTCTTATAAGAGGAATGGGAAAGTTGCTCCAAGGTTCTCCAGAATTGCAGTCTGAGATAAGACTAACAGAGGCATGACAGATTTAAAACTATTCCCCTGGTTTCCAAGACAGTGTATCTTAACTGTTACCTCTGTCAGAGTTTTGGATTCATTTAGCGTTAACGTGCAGTGCAGATCAGGGAATGCTGGATCCACCGTTCTCTGAGATGCAACACTAGAACTGCAAAGCACTCTATGGAGATGTGTTACTAAAGAAAGTCCAATGAGCTGCAGTTGGACTTTAAATGCTGTATGCCCATGCAGAGTTTGAGGAACTTGCGGTAGCTGCACTGGAGTGCAATGCCCTGGTACACATCGTTCTGCTCATAGATACTAGGCAGTCAAGTTCTTCAGTTAGACTAGGATAAAAACACTTGCTTGCCTAGGATCACTTGTGTGAGTCCCCCCACAGTGGCCCAGGCTGGTGATACATAGTTCCCATTCTTGTGAGGCAAGTGCCTAGATGGAAAAAAAAAAAAACATGGCACCTTGTTGCTCACCACCACAAGGAACTACTGCCTGTCAGAGGCCATCCACTTAGGCTCAAAAATACGCTTCATAACTTCATCTCTGGCCCCGTTACTTATTGGCACAAGTCGCTGGTTAAAAAAACTATCCAGGCAGTCACCAAGCAGAATGAATTTGTACTGGTGATCTTAACAGGCCTGGCCAAAATTAAATGTGCGAGTGTGCATGTGTATGAAAAGTCATTGCGAAGCACACAAGTGCAAGCTCACCAATGAGCTGCATCCGACACAAGGTTCAACATGCACTGTGCATCTACTCAATGAGAAAATCCCTTAGGTAAGGGAAGTACTGCAATGCTGCCTTCTAAGGAAGATGTTTGTACTGGGAAGTATCTTGTGCTGAGACAAGAAGAAGGTCCTCGAAAGGGCGTGCTCTAATCATGTAGGGACAGGGAATCCATCTAGAAGGGCACGTGAGGATAATAGTTACAATGTGCACCATTCAAAGGCACTACACTAGCATCCAGCTGACAGCAGCACACTTTTAGCCCATGGATATTACAGCATTTAACCACATTTTGCTTCACAATGTAGGCGAAAGGCATTAACATTCAGTTTTTTGGAACAGACAGATCCACTTCAGACAGCAGAAATGACCCACATGTCTGATCAAGATGGCCAAATATAGTCATTAAATAGTCCTGTGTCCTGCTATTCTTTGTTGCATTGGCAATGAGGGGCAGGTGTGCTGTGTCAAGCAACAAAATCTCAAGCATCAAAGCATGCAGCCTTGCAGAAATAGCACAAATCTGCCTGAAAGTAGAGCAAATGTGCATGAGCGTTGACTCTAGGATATTGTTTCATGTGTACAACGTATATCTTCTTGATGCATATGCACGCATCCAGTTTCATTCATATATCTGAAGCCAACAACACTTCCTGTATTTTTGTTTTGTGAAAATAAAGCAACTGTAGCCCCATATCACAGCCAACAGTATATACACTTTTTGTAAACAACACTAAAATGTATCAAAACCAATGCTATAGTATGTGCTCCATTTCAGAAGCAAGGCAAGTAATCCTTGTGTATTTACAGCAGAACTGGCATAGTGACAGAGATTTTAGAGTGGCTCCTCCAGTGTTATGGAACTCTCCCTTTCTATATACATACAGATCCAGAAGCAAATGATTTGATACCTTTTAATGGACCAACATAGATGTAACAACAAGAACAAAGTGCTCTAGCTTTCGGACCAACCAGTCCTTCTTCAGAAGCTCATGGCAGTTGTTTAGAAAATACAGTACTTATAACAGCTAGATAATGCAGAGAAAAACAGAAAAAAATCCCCATTGGTTTAAAATACTCATTAAAAAAAACAAAAAAACAGAAGATGATGTCAGAGAAGTTTAACAGTACAATACTGCCCTCAGTCCGAAAGAACCTTGGGTTCAGATGTGCTTGGTGCAACACACATACAAAGAATCCTACTGCATATAAATTTAATTGACATAAGATAACACTGCTGAAGCAGACAACTCCTAAATCAAGCTATGAGTGTCACAGTTAGTATAAGGATGTGATTACTGAAAGCAACCCCACCCAGCTTAAAGACAAACTAAGATAGTTATACAGCTCATGAAATTACAATGTATGCATTAAAGACAAGAATTACCAGTAAAGTTGTCTAAAAACAGTGCACACTGTGTGATGTAAAACCTAGCTGGACATGTCACCCAGCTGTATTCTCAAGCTAAATAAAAGGCCCAAGAAATTACAAAAACCTCAGGACTATATAAATGATAATTTGAATATAAATTGATAATATTAGTGTCAAACAAGAAACTCTAGTCGAGGAACCTCAAGGAATTAAGACCATGCAGACTGATATGTACTGATGTCAATATATACTGAGAATGTAGCAACTTGATGTACCACAAGTGTCTAAGGAATCTGAAAAAGAGATAAAAATGTAATTTCTCTCCTCCTCTTCATACAAACAATACCATCTAACCCACCCCACATCACAATAATGTGGGTGGGGAGATACATAGCTTAAAGGTGATGTTGTCTCTCTCTCTATCTCTCTCTCCCACAGACACACACACATATACACACACACTCTCTCACTCTCTCTCCTAGTGAACCTATATTAACTTCAGTCACTGCAATTGTTCCCCAACGGAATACAACTTGTCATGAAATCCTGAGTAAAAGGTCTCATGTCTCATATATCTACAGAGTAAAAAAGTAACACTATTTAACCGTACTACTATCTGCAAAGTAACATTTCCAAGGATACTAGATAGAACTACCATGAAATAAACCTGCCACCCTCCCAGGATAAGGTAACTGAAGTAAATATAAAGTATATGGTAAGACCAGAGGTCTAACATACCTACATATCCACAAATTACCAATATTAGCCTAATGTAAAAAAGATCTGTGCAGGACCCCCAAGCAAATGAGATCACACATCCCAATACGTACAGAGTTACAAAAATTATATATAACAGTATAAGATAACACTCCTGTATGTACACTAGCAGGCTGGGTAATCTGAATATGGTGCAATGGAATCAATCCCCCCCCCCCGGCAAAGATAAAAAGTAAGGAGAAATTCATATTCATTATGTGTGTGAAATAAAAATAGTAACACATTATAACTCCATATAGCTAAATAGAGACTTACCTCAATGTGACAGCAAAGCCCCACATCTGTTATATCACATACCTCACAACACATACCCACACACACACACACGCATCCACATCCACACATGCTGAAGTCCTATAATATGTCAGTTTGAAGAAGAAAAGGTCTGTGGATGTTAGTTTCCGTAGTGTCCCATAAAGCCAAGATCCACGTTCATCCCATCTGCTACCATATTGAGATGTAAAATAAGTTTAATCTCAAAGCTCGTCTCTGTTGTGTGTTTTGAGATTTCCTTTAAGACCATTACTGACATATCTGAGACTGAGTGGTCAGGCTGGGAGAAGTGATGCCCACTGGTTTTCAGTCTTCCTTGCTGTAATAGTATGTCTGTGTGAGTTCATCCTAGTGCGGAGCTGTTGACGTGTCTCTCCTACATAACCTGTTTGTGGACATCTCTTGCACTGAATGAAATAAACAACATGTCGTGACATGCATGTATAACTCCATGCACCTGGAATTGTCTGTTTTGTGATGTACGCCACAGTCTGAGTAGAAATGAGCCCCATGTCTTACAGAGGCGTTGATTGCAGGGTCGTGTGCCATTGTGTGACATGGTATTCTGTTCGGTGAAGTTGCTCCTAATAATTAGGCTGGATAAATTTGGTGGTTGTTTAAAGATAGTAGTGGGAGTTCCTTAAAATACAATTAAAGTGTCATCCTCACTAAATATTGGGTGGAGATCTTTAATAATCTTACATGAGCGTTCAAGGTCTGGATGATATGTGACTACCAAGGGTATTCTTTCTGTAGCTGTCTTTTCTTTATATCGAAGTAGTTGTTGTCTTGGTACTTGCGTTCGTTCTGTTATCCTGTCAATTTCCTGGAAGAGTGTCCCTGTTCCAAAAGGTGTTTTTCAACATAGCCAAATGTGTATCTCTGTCATCCTCATTTGAACAAATCGTTGACAACGAGTGCTTGACTGTATATGACAGATTTTTGTATGGTTTGGGTGGTTACTTTTCCTGTGCAGGTATCTCTGTCTGTCTGTTGGCTTCTTAAATACATGTATGTAAGGTTCCATCCTTAATGATGACTGTGGTGTCAGAAAGTTAACCTTGGTGGTAGAGTACTCCAAGGTAAGCTTTATGGTAGGGTGGAGATTATTAAGTTTGTGATGAAAATCTTTGAGTGCATCTGTGCCTTCCGTCCAGATGATAAACAAATCATCAATGTAATGGAAATAAGCCAGTGGTTTGTGGGGATACTGCCTTAAAAATCCTCCTCAAGTCAGCCATAAAGAGGTTAGCATACTGTGGAGCCATTTGGTGCCCATTGCTGTTCCCATAGTTTGAACATAATGTTTACCATTGAAGTTGAAGTTGTTATGTGTCAAAAGAATTCATAAGTTCCCCACCACTCCAGGGTTGATGTTTTGGTCAGGTCCTTTCTCATGTATGTATTTAAGGCATGCTGCAATGCCATCTGTGTGTGGAATATTAGTGTAGAGGGATGTTACATCCATTGTCACTAAAATGGTATCAGGTGGTAAATCCTTATAACCAGAAAGTACACGCAAAAGTGCATAGTGTCCTGGATGTAACTGTCTCTTTCCATAACCAGTGGTTTCAAAATGGTCTCTACAAATCCTGAGATCCCTCAGTCAAGGTACCATTACCAGAGACTATGGGTCTCCCTGGATTCAGGTTTATGTATTTTAGGCAGCATGTAGAATGTCCCTGGCTTTGGTTCAGCAGGGATGAGGTGAGTTAGTTTCTCGGACATGGTCAGGAAAAGTTTTAATTAAGTCACATAGTTCATCTTTATATCTTGCAGTGGGTCACTCTCCAGTTCTCTGTAGTATGTAAGATCTGTTAGCTGTCTATTAGCTTCAGTAATATAATCCTCTCTGTTTAAAATCACCACTGCAGAACCTTTATCAGCTTTTTTGATGACAATGTTGTGGTTTGATTACAGTGTCCCTATAGCTCTCCGTTCCAGTGGACAGAGGTTATAATGGGTTTGTTTTTGCCTGGTAAGGATCTGACCACTGACGTGTTGGGAAACAAATAACATAATTGTCTAGTTTTTGTTACCACTTGAGGGTAAAATCAGATTCCTTTTTCTTATCCATTACATTATTGCTGTTTGCACTATCTTCACTACCAGTGATTTCTTCCCTGCCAGAAAGAATTCTTTAAGTCTCAATCTCAGAAGGTACTCCTCTAGTTCACCACAAAACAGTATGTTATCCAGTGGTTTTGTTGGGCAGAAAGTGAGGCCCTTTGAAAGTACATTCAGTTCTCCAGTAGTCAGTGTGTGGTTGGACAAATTAACAACTGAAAGGTGCCCATCAGTATTGTGTTGTTGTTCAGTGACTCCATTATGTGCTTCATGGTTGTTAGGAAGTATGGTATGTTGAAGGGCATCTAATTTCCTATTTTTCACAAGCATGGCTTTTCTTAAGGTCCTTTGGTAGTTAATGTGTATCTCTCGCAAGATGTCCTGAATAGGTTCCCCAGACACCCTTTCCAGAGTGGTTACAATTTCAGCAAACTCTTTGTTAAGAACAACTTTTTGGGCATATGACATGCGAATCCTGTGATTTCTCAGTTTCTCAGAGGTCCTATGACAAAGTTGTTCTGCAAAAGTAGAATTATTTGTATTTCTTAATGGATTCCAAATAGTTAGACCTTTAGGGATAACGTTTCTCCTCTTGCATCGGGTTAGAAAATAGATGTCACTGTCTAGCCGTGCCAATTTCTTCTTGATGTTATGTAACAGAAACAGAACAGAATACCATGTCACACAATGGCACACGACCCTGCAATCAACACCTCTGTAAGACTTGTGGGCTCATTTCTATCTCAGACTGTGTGGTTACATCACAAAACAGACAATTCCAGGTGCATAGGAGTTATACATGCATGTCACGACATGTTGTTTATTTCATTCAGTGCAAGAGATGTCCACAAACAGGTTATGTAAGAGAGACACGCCAACAGCTCCGCACTAGGATGAACTCACACAGACATACTATTACAGCAAGGAAGACTGAAAAACCAGTGGGGCATCACTTCTCCCAGCATGACCACTCAGTCTCAGATATGTCAGTAATGGTCTTAAAGGAAATCTCAAAACACACAACAGAGCAAAGCTTTGAGATTAAACTTATTTACATCTCAATATGGTAGCAGATGGGATGAACGTGGATCTTGGCTTTATGGGACACTACAGAAACTAACATCCACAGACCTTTTCTTCTTCAAACTGACGTATTATAGGACTTCAGCATGTGTGGGATGTGGATGCGTGTGTGTATGTGTGTGTGTGGGTATGTGTTGTGAGGTATGTGATATAACAGATGTGGGGCTTGCTGTCACATTGAGGTAAGTCTCTCCTTACTTTTTATCTTTGCCGGGGGGGGGGATCGATTCCATTGTACCATATTCAGATTACCCAGCCTGCTAGTGTACATACAGGAGTGTTATCTTATACTGTTATATATAATTTTTGTAACTCTGTATGTATTGGAATGTGTGATCTCATTTGCTTGGGGGTCCTGCACAGATCTTTTTACATTAGGCTAATATTGTAGTAATTTGTGGATATGTAGGTTTGTTAGACCTCTGGTCTTACACATATACTTTATATTTACTTCTAGTTACCTTATCCTGGGGAGGGTGGCAGGTTTATTTCATGGTAGTTCTATCTAGTATCCTTGGAAATGTTACTTTGCAGATAGTAGTACGGTTAAATAGTGTTACTTTTTTACTCTGTAGATATATGAGACATAAGACATTTTACTCAGGATTTCATGACAAGTTGTATTCCTTTGGGGAACAATTGCAGTGACTGAAGTTAATATAGGTTCACTAGGAGAGAGAGTGAGAGAGTGAGTGTGTGTGTGTGTGTCTGTGGAGTGAGAGATAGAGAAAGAGACAACATCTCCTTTAAGCTATGTATCTCCCCCACCCACATTACTGTGATGTGGGGTGGGTTAGATGGTATTGTTTGTATGAAGAGGAGGAGAGAAATTACATTTTTATCTCTTTTTCAGATTCCTTAGACACTTGTGGTACATCAAGTTGCTACATTCTCAGTATATATTGACATCAGTACATATCAGGCTGCATGGTCTTAATTCCTTGAGGTTCCTCGACTAGAGTTTCTTGTTTGACACTAATATTATCAATTTATATTCAAATTATCATTTATATAGTCCTGAGGTTTTTGTAATTTCTTGGGCTTTTTATTTAGCTTGAGAATACAGCTGGGTGACATGTCCAGCTAGGTTTTACACATCACACAGTGTGCACTGTTTTTTAGACAACTTTACTGGTAATTCTTGTCTTTAATGCATACATTGTAATTTCATGAGCCGTATAACTATCTTAGTTTGTCTTTAAGCTGGGTGGGGTTGCCTTTCAGTAATCACATCCTTATACTAACTGTGACACTCATAGCTTGATTTAGGAGTTGTCTGCTTCAGCAGTGTTATCTTATGTCAATTAAATTTATATGCAGTAGGATTCTTTGTATGTGTGTTGCACCAAGCACATCTGAACCCAAGGTTCTTTCGGACTGAGGGCAGTATTGTACTGTTAAACTTCTCTGACATCATCTTCTGTTTTTTTGTTTTTTAAATGAGTATTTTAAACCAATGGGGATTTTTTTTCTGTTTTTCTCTGCATTATCTAGCTGTTATAAGTACTATATTTTCTAAACAACTGCCATGAGCTTCTGAAGAAGGACTGGTTGGTCCGAAAGCTAGAGCACTTTGTTCTTGCTGTTACATCTATGTTGGTCCATTAAAAAGTATCAAATCATTTGCTTCTGGATCTATTCTTGCAAGGACCAATACGGCAACTACTAAATCTAGATTTCAACATGGAAGATACGGAATTCGCCGTAGAATATGGCAGTTACAAACATCAAGAAGAAATTAACGCGGCTAGACAGTGACATCTATTTTCTAACCCAGTGCAAGAGGAGAAACGTTATCCCTAAAGGTCTAACTATTTGGAATCCATTAAGAAATGCAAACAATTCTACTTTTGCAGAACAACTTTGTCATAGGACCTCTGAGAAACTGAGAAATCACAGGATTCGCATGTCGTATGCCCAAAAAGTTGTTCTTAACAAAGAGTTTGCTGAAATTGTAACCACTCTGGAAAGGGTGTCTGGGGAACCTATTCAGGACATCTTGCGAGAGATACACATTAACTACCAAAGGACCTTAAGAAAAGCCGTGCTTGTGAAAAATAGGAAATTAGATGCCCTTCAACATACCATACTTCCTAACAGCCATGAAGCACATAATGGAGTCACTGAACAACAACACAATACTGATGGGCACCTTTCAGTTGTTAATTTGTCCAACCACACACTGACTACTGGAGAACTGAATGTACTTTCAAAGGGCCTCACTTTCTGCCGAACAAAACCACTGGATAACATACTGTTTTGTGGTGAACTAGAGGAGTACTTCCGTAGATTGAGACTTAAAGAATTCTTTCATGGCAGGGAAGAAATCACTGGTAGTGAAGATAGTGCAAACAGCAATAATGTAATGGGTAAGAAAAAGGAATCTGATTTTACACCCTCAAGTGGGCGTAACAAAAAACTAGACAATTATGTTAATTCTTTCTGCCAACAAGTCAGTGGTCAGATCCTTACCAGGCAAAAACAAACCCATTATAACCTCTGTCCACTGGAACGGAGAGCTATAGGGACACTGAAATCAAACCACAACATTGTCATCAAAAAAGCTGATAAAGGTTCTGCAGTGGTGATTTTAAACAGAGAGAGTTATATTACTGAAGCTAATAGACAGCTAACAGATCTTACATACTACAGAGAACTGGAGAGTGACCCCACTACAAGATATAAAGATGAACTATGTGACTTAATTAAAACTTTCCTGACCATGTCGAGAGAAACTAACTCACCTCATCCCTGCTGAACCAAAGCCAGGACATTCTACATGCTGCCTAAAATACATAAACCTGGCAATCCAGGGAGACCCATAGTCTCTGGTAATGGTACCTTGACTGAGGGATCTCAGGATTTGTAGAGACCATTTTGAAACCGCTGGTTATGGAAAGAGACAGTTACATCCAGGACACTCGCACTTTTGCGTGTACTTTCTGGTTATAAGGATTTAACACCTGATACCATTTTAGTGACAATGGATGTAACATCCCTCTACACTAATATTCCACACACAGATGGCATTGCAGCATGCCTTAAATACATACATGAGAAAGGACCTGACAAAACATCAACCCTGGAGTGGTGGGGAACTTATGGAATTCATTTTGACACATAACAACTTCAACTTCAATGGTAAACATTATGTTCAAACTATAGGAACAGCAATGGCACCAAAATGGCTCCACAGTATGCTAACCTCTTTATGGCTGACTTGGAGGAGGATTTTTAAGGCAGTATCCCCACAAACCACTGGCTTATTTCCATTACATTGATGATTTGTTTATCATCTGGACGGAAGGCACAGATGCACTCAAAGATTTTCATCACAAACTTAATAATCTCACCCTACCATAAAGCTTACCTTGGAGTACTCTACCACCAAGGTTAACTTTCTGGACACCACAGTCATCATTAAGGATGGAACCTTACATACATGTATTTACAGGAAGCCAACAGACAGACAGAGATACCTGCACAAAAAGTAACCACCCAAACCATACAAAAAAATCTGTCATATACAGTCAAGCACCGTTGTCAACGTATTTGTTCAAATGAGGATGACAGAGATACACATTTGGCTATGTTGAAAAACACCTTTTGGAACAGGGACACTCTTCCAGGAAATTGACAGGATAACAGAGCAGGCAACGCAAGTACCAAGACAACAACTACTTCGATATAAAGAAAAGACAGCTACAGAAAAATACCCTTGTAGTCACATATCATCCAGACCTTGAACGTCTCGTAAGATTATTAAAGATCTCCACCCAATATTTAGTGAGGATGACACCCTTAATTGTATTTTTAAGGAACTCCCACTACTATCTTTAAACAACCACCAAATTTATCCAGCCTAATTATTAGGAGCAAACTTTCACCAGAACAGAATACCATGTCACACAATGGCACACGACCCTGCAATCAACGCCCCTGTAAGACTTGTGGGCTCATTTCTACCTCAGACTGTGTGGTTACATCACAAAACAGACAATTCCAGGTGCATGGGAGTTATACATGCATGTCACGACATGTTGTTTATTTCATTCAGTGCAAGAGATGTCCACAAACAGGTTATGTAGGAGAGACACGCCAACAGCTCCGCACTAGGATGAACTCACACAGACATACTATTACAGCAAGGAAGACTGAAAAACCAGTGGGGCATCACTTCTCCCAGCCTGACCACTCAGTCTCAGATATGTCAGTAATGGTCTTAAAAGGAAATCTCAAAAACACACAACAGAGACGAGCTTTTGAGATTAAACTTATTTTACATCTCAATATGGTAGCAGATGGGATGAACGTGGATCTTGGCTTTATGGGACACTACAGAAACTAACATCCACAGACCTTTTCTTCTTCAAACTGACATATTATAGGACTTCAGCATGTGTGGGATGTGGATGCGTGTGTGTGTATGTGTGTGGGTATGTGTTGTGAGGTATGTGATATAACAGATGTGGGGCTTGCTGTCACATTGAGGTAAGTCTCTATTTAGCTATATGGAGTTATAATGTGTTACTATTTTATTTCACACACATAATGAATATGAATTTCTCCTTACTTTTTATCTTTGCGGGGGTGGATTGATTCCACTGCACCATATTCAGATTACCCAGCCTGCTAGTGTACATACAGGAGTGTTATCTTATACTGTTATATATAATTTTTGTAACTCTGTACGTATTGGGATGTGTGATCTCATTTGCTTGGGGTCCTGCACAGATCTTTTTACATTAGGCTAATATTGTAGTAATTTGTGGATATGTAGGTATGTTAGACCTCTGGTCTTACACATATACTTTATATTTACTTCTAGTTACCTTATCCTGGGGAAATTGTAGGTTTATTTCATGGTAGTTCTATCTAGTATCCTTGGAAATGTTACTTTGCAGATAGTAGTACAGTTAAATAGTGTTACTTTTTACTCTGTAGATATATGAGACATAAGACCTTTTACTCAGGATTTCATGACAAGTTGTATTCCTTTGGGGAACAATTGCAGTGACTGAAGTTAATATAGGTTCACTAGGAGAGAGTGAGAGGTGTGTGTGTGTGTGTGTGTGTGTGTGTGTGTGTGTCTGTGGGTGAGAGAGATAGAGAGAGAAAAAAGGAGGGGAGAGAGAGACAACATCTCCTTTAATGAGCCCCCACCCACATTATTGTGATGTGTGGGTTAGATGGTATTGTTTTGTATGAAGAGGAGGAGAGAAATTACATTTTTATCTCTTTTTCAGATTCCTTAGACACTTGTGGTACATCAAGTTGCTACATTCTCAGTATATATTGACATCAGTACATATTAGGCTGCATGGTCTTAATTCCTTGAGGTTCCTCAACTAGAGTTTCTTGTTTGACACTAATATTATCAATTTATATTCAAATTATCATTTATATAGTCCTGAGGTTTTTGTAATTTCTTGGGCCTTTTATTTAGCTTGAGAATACAGCTGGGTGACATGTCCAGCTAGGTTTTACACATCACACAGTGTGCACTGTTTTTTAGACAACTTACTGGTAATTCTTGTCTTTAATGCATACATTGTAATTTCATGAGCCGTATAACTATCTTAGTTTGTCTTTAAGCTGGGTGGGGGTTGCCTTTCAGTAATCACATCCTTATACTAACTGTGACACTCATAGCTTGATTTAGGAGTTGTCTGCTTCAGCAGTGTTATCTTATGTCAATTAAATTTATATGCAGTAGGATTCTTTATGTGTGTTGCACCAAGCACATCTGAACAAGGTTCTTTGGACTGAGGGCAGTATTGTACTGTTAACTTCTCTGACATCATCTTCTGTTTTTTTGTTTTTAAATGAGTATTTTAAACTAATGGGGATATTTTTCTGTTTTTCTCTGCATTATCTAGCTGTTACAAGTACTGTATTTTCTAAACAACTGCCATGAGCTTCTGAAGAAGGACTGGTTGGTCCGAAAGCTTGAGCACTTTGTTCTTGTTGTTACATCTATGTTGGTCCATTAAAAGGTATCAAATCATTTGCTTCTGGATCTATTCTTGCAAGGACCAATACGGCAACTACTAAATCTAGATTATATACATACAGCCAACACAGTGGAGGCCTTCAAAGCCTCTCTGAAGATCTTTTTATTCCAACAGGCATTTCCTGATTAATCAGTATGTTTGTGCCTTTGATTATTCTGTCTTAATTTAAAGTGTTTTTTAAAAATTTGATGTTATAATATTTTTATGTCAGAACTCTGTACAGCACTCAGACAGAGCCTTTCTGAATTTGGCACTTGAACTTTTGCCTTGCCTATTTTATGTGAAGGACAAACGGACCTGCAGCTAAAACTGCTCTGATGAATGTCCTTATAACAGTCCATCCTGTGGTTGACCTACTGAACCATGCTGTACAAAGCAAGGACACCATCAGACTGAATAGTCCCAAAATTCAAATTGTCGGACTGATGCAAATTTGAGCTTAAAGTGAGTGTGACATCATTGGAAAAATAAATTACAAACTATTCTATTTATATTTCACATACTGTAACAATGATATTTATCGTCCCCTGTCTTTATTACTAAAGAAAATTGACTAAAAATAGAATTCTTGTCGGTCAGACTTCATCTGCTCTTGCTGCCTGTCTAAACATGATGTAATAATTACTGATGCTTAGATACTGCAGTATACAAATTCGACGAATACTTGGATTATCCGCCATTATCCAGTTTCAGTCCAACTTAAAATCAGATCATTTGGTTGGCTCAGATAATGATTATCCAGTTTGATTATCTGAAATTCCTAACTGGGACTAGAAAGGGGCATGTCCAGAACCTTCACAATACACAGTCATTTGCAAGGTTTCTCGACTTTGCATGGCGAGAAGTGAGACTTCATGTAGCTCTTCACCTAGCAAAGCGACAAAGTAGGCACTTTGCCAGGTGATGGGACACTATGCATAGTTGCTTATATTTTAAAGTGTTTAAAAACACTCACATAGCTATGGGCTCCCACCTGCCCGGATCATAGAAATGAAAGCACCCACCTCACAGCTCCCCTACCTTCCCTTCTGTGCCAAAATCCCAGAGAAGGGGCATATTATTAATAACCTCCCCCCCCACTATCCATGTAGTAGGTGTGGTGTACAATAGAACCCTGCTACCCACCTCCCTCTGACCCAGTACAACAAGAACAGCCCCTCACCCCCTTCTGCCACCCCCACCATCATCTTTCCCTCCTCATTCACCCCACAAGGATATTAAGTGATCTCCAGTTGGTTAGTGAGGTGTCCTGTAAAGAAGGAAAAACTTTCCTTGCTGCAACCAGCCAATAACAGCCCTCTGCCTTCCTGGGTTTGCCACCATCAAATGAATCAAAGCAATGATGCATTGCTATAGCAGCACACCGAGCCAATCAGGTGTTATTATAAAAGCATGTCACAAGACTCATTTATTTGATGATGACCAACCTAGTAGATGGTGAACAACCAAAAAAGCAGAGGCCAGTCAGTTGCTGGTAACCACAATGAGTGAGAGGCATTTTTCTGTATTGCTGAACAACTCATTGATCAAGTGGATGCCACTTTGTACCCTCTTGGGGTGAGTGGGAGAAAGGATGGGGTTCCAGAGGGTGGGGAGGTCTTATCCTTGTTGCTTTACTGGATCAGGTTCGGGAGGTGGGTGGCAGTTCTGTATTACACACTTCTGACTATGAAGTAGACATTTGGGGGAAGGAAATATGCTAATGCCATACCCTTCAGATGAGATGGTAAACTGAGGCTACTTCTGCCCATCTCTGGCTACTGTCCAGGTGGAAGTAAAAGATCCCAAGGGATTTTCCCCAGAGTCATGATCAACATTCCGGATAGAGTTTTATTAATTTTTTATTGTGAACCATCATATCATTTAGATCTACATTTCGTAGTTTTCTCACTACTTCTTCAGGATCAAAATCAACAATATAATTTGTATTTTGATATATTTTTTATGAATCATATTATATTGACTAGCATCTTAGAAAAGCTAAATTGGTACCCTTGTTATTTTTAATCAGTGATTAACAATATCTTAGTAAATTAGATCAATATTACATATAAAAACTTCAATCTGGATATTTAACATTTCTGGATAACACAGTACATTACATAGACTATTTTCAATATCTAAATTCTTTATGTAACAAACTGTGTTATCTAGGGATATTACATATCAAAGTCTCTTGATGTGCCAAGGTTTGTTCTGGTTGGATCTGCAGATTCTGAGATCTGGATAGTGAAAAAAGCATCCCAGCAACAGCATCAACTAGGAGCAGATTTATCCTGGACTCCCTTCAGGGTGCATTCCACAAGCAACTGGTCATGGAACCAACTCGGCAGAAGGCAATACTGGACCTTGTGCTCACAAACAGGGACAGTGTGATGGGGTAACAGTGGGGGAGCACCTGGGGAACAGTGACCACCAGTCATTGTGGTTTGAAATCACAGAAGGAGCAGAACCAAACCACACAAAAACACGTATCCTGGATTTTAGGGGGACAGACTTTGGGAAAATGGGGAAATGCTTGAAAGAGGCATTAAGGGGAATGGGGCAGGAATCAGGGGTTGAAAAACAGTGGGCAGTATTTAAAATGGGAATTACAAGAACAACAGAATTATGTATTAAGCAGGTTAGCAAGAGGAAAAGGAAGAGGAGGCCATTATGGTTTTCCATGGAGGTAGCGGAGAAAGTGAAAGCCAAAAAGATTGCATTCAGGCAATACAAAAAGACACAGGCAGAAGGGGATAGGGAGAAGTACCAGGAGAAGCAAAGGGAGGCAGGGAAGTCAGTAAGGGAAGCCAAAGCTCAGACAGAACAGCACATTGCAAAAATCAGTGGGTAGAGGGGACAAAACCCTTTTACAGGTACATAAGTGAAAAAAGAAATACAAAGGGAGGGATAGTGAGACTGAAGGGGGAGGATGGGATCTGTGTGGAGGATGACAACAGTAAAGCTGACATACTGAACAGGTATTTCTGCTCAGTCTTTACTGAGGAAGAGGAGGGTAATGGGTCTGAAGGGAGTACAAGGGGTGGGAATGGTACAGAAATGGACGCAAGTCCCTTTGCATGGGAAAGGGTCCTCAAGGAACTGGAAGTAATAAGAGTTGATAAAGCAATGTGGCCAGATGGGGTGCTCCCCAGGGTCCTTAAAGAACTAAGAGAAGTGGTGGCTGCACCTCTGGCAATCCTGTTTAGCCAATCGCTGGAAACAAGGGAGGTACCCAAAGACTGAAGGACAGCAGATGTAGTACCCTTGTGCAAAAGTGAGAACAAAGAGGAAACAGGGAACTACAGACCAGTCAGCCTCACCTCGGTAGTGGGGAAGATCACGGAAGCACTACTGAAGGAGAGATTGGTAGAACATCTGGTTGTCAATGGACTACAGGACCCAAGGCAGCATGGTTTCACCAGGGGGAGGTCATGTCAGACCAACCTCACTGAATTTGTTGACTGGGTGACTAGGGAGGTGGATCGGGGAGGGCAGTGGACATGGCCTATCTGGACTTCAGTAAGGCCTTTGACACTGTGCCACATAGAAGACTATTACACAAACTGGGGAATATGGGTGTGGACAGGACAGTAGTGCAGTGGGTAGGTTACTGGCTGGGTGGCAGGACACAGAGGGTGGTGGTAAATGGCTATCATTCCACAGAGGGAAGCTTGTCCAGTGGGGTACCATAGGGATCAGTGCTGGGACCGGTCCTGTTCAACATCTTCATCAGTGACATTGCGCAGGACCTAGAAGGCAGAATTTTCCTGTTTGCTGATGACACAAAGCTCTGTAACAGAGTAGACACACCAGAGGGTGTAGACAGAATGAGAAGGGACCTGCAGAAACTTGAAGAATGGTCAGGGGTTTGGCAGTTGAAATTCAGTGCAAAGAGTGCAAGATAATGCATATGGGGCACATAAACTGGCACAATATATCAGTTGGGGGGTGAGGTTAGCATGCACCAAGCAGGAAAGGGATCTTGGGGTTATCATCTCTGATGACCTCAAGGTAGGGAAACAGTGTGACAAGGCAGCAGGTAAAGCAAATAGGATGCTGGGATGCATAGGCAGGGGCATCACCAGCAGGAAAAGGGAGGTCATAATTCCACTATACAAGACATTAGTGAGGCCCCACCAGGAGTATAGTGTAAAGTTCTGGAGACCTTACTTACGTAGGGACATAGACAGGGTAGAGAAGGTTCAGAGGAGGGCAGAATAGATGGTACATGGATTGCATGACAAGTCCTATGAGGACAGGTTGAAGAAATTGAACATGTACTCCCTGGAGGAGAGGAGGGAGAGAAGGGATATGATAGAGACATACAAGTATCTTACAGGGAGGAACAGGGTTTTCCAGAACTAGAGGCCCTGGGATGAAGTTGCAGGGAGGACGATTCAGAGGAAATGTGATGAAGAATTTCTTCACAGAATGGGTGGTGGAGAAGTGGAACACCCTGCCAGAGGAAGTGGTGGGGGCTGAAACAATCACAGGATTTAAGAATACATGGGATAGACATAAAGGAATTCTGGAGGTCAGGGTTAAGTGGCAACAGACCTCTAGGAAAACAAAGTAAATTTACAAGCTCAAGTGGGCAGACTAGGTGGGCCATAGGCCCTTATCTGCCGACGCTGTCTATGTATCTATGGAAAAAAAATTGGGATTTTTGCTGGGGTTCTTTTTGGCGTTACCCAGAACCCAGATGGTTTGGAATTCTGGTCTTAAATTTTCAGGGTAGAAAGAATTACCCCAGAGTGGTGCCTTTTACTGGGTTTGTGAAAAAAATATAAATCATTTCTAGAGTTATAAGGATTTGAAATTTCACTTCTGAGCATGCTCAGTATGCTCTTTTGGATAACTGTTTCATATGTAAAAAGAATTTGGCCATACAAAAAAGGATTCTGTTTCATAAGAAATTTGTTTTTGGGATGGTTCCCATCTAGTTTCCATTAAAATAAATACATAACTAAATAAAGAAATAAATGTTTGAAAACCCATAAAAATCATATAATGGGAATACACCAACACATGTATTTTGTTAATTGGGACCCCATTAGCTGGATTCTGCAGTTAGTTTTGGGGAAAAATGACACAGAAATATGATTTTAACACATTTTAAAAATCTTCTTTCATGAGACAATCTTCTTTTTTCATATGGCCATACATAACAAGATTACCTTCATATGAAAAAAGAATTTGGACTTAGGCTTTTTTTCTCATTCTTTTTTCTTATGAAGGTAATCTTCTTTTGTGAGAATGAAAAAATCTTATGAAAAGGATTCCTTCCTTAGTACGAAAAAAGAATTTGGACCAAGTTTTTTTCACATTTTTTTGTATGAACCAATCTTGTTTTGTAAGAATTACACAATCTCACAAAAAATGATTATTGCTGTACTCCTCGTTGAGAACCTTATTTCATATATAGATTGTCTCTTAACTCCCAAGACTGACAGAGTTACAAGCTTGTTACAGTTGCAATGTAATCCTATGGGAATTGTCATTTTTAATTTTTTATGTTTTTTTATATGACCCCAGAATTCATTTGTAATGTATTATGTGTTAGTGTTGTACTACTCATTAAGAAAACATTCAACTACAGGCAGTTTCGAGGGACATGTGGTATATATTTTCCTTTGAAGTGAGCCCCACAAAATCAATTACAACCAAGCACATTTATTGCTTTACTGGAAGCATGGAAATGCAAGCCTCAGAAGGCCCTGTGCTTCCACACCCAGATGGACATGTGCATCCAGGGAGGGATGGAAGCACTTCCTCAGACAGATGGATCTGTTCACACAGGTTCCAAAGGGACCTGCATGAATGATGGTATAATTGTACTATTTCAAAAAGTAAGGAAATTCTTTGCAAAATAACTGCATTCATGTAGTAGTAGAAAAAATTTTATTTTTAAACAGGACAGAAACATGTAATTTGGGCTGGGAAGCCCAGTTTACAAGACAGTCCTGTACAGTGATCACTAAGTTACACATGTAACAATACAATAAATAGAAAACAAGACTTGCATCATAACCTACATTGTATAATAAAAAAACCACAATGACTTAATATATAAATAGAGAAGGATACAATACTATGTGCAAGTACACTGTAAACAAAAAATGTGTTTACTGCCTCAATCAAGGCATTAAATTATGTTTCAACACATATTGCAGGAGGAAGCTTATTCCAGTATGCTACAGCTGTAGAAATAAGTGTTTGATCACCATATTTATTAAAACATCTTCCTTGGCAAATTTTGTTCAAGTGTACAGAACTTGTTAGTTCCTTCCTCGGGTTAGGTACATCTGGAAAAAGTTTACGTGTGATATTATGCTCAGGGTAATTTATTTTGTATTTAAAAATTAACTTAGTCCAAGTTCTAGAGAACTCAGGTTAAGAGATTGCTACCCCAGACTCTCCAACATTAGGCAATGGTGTGTCCTGTAGTTACACTGCAAGATGTACCTTGCTGTATTATAATGTAATTTTTCTATCCTGTCCAACAGACTTTTGTTTGCCACCTGATAGATCGATTCCCCATATCTCAAGGTGGGCAAAATAAGTTGTTCTGCTATTTTTTTCCTATCTTAAATTTTTAAACCTCTAGTGGTTCTCCTCAAAGCTTCAATTTTTCTAGTAGTTTCTGATACTAATGCTAAAATATGATCTTCATAAGTCAAAAATGAATCAATAAGTACCCCAAGGTAACAATATCTGGATACCAATTCAATTTGAGTAAGAGAACTTTTAAAAATCTGCAAATGTGATGTGTATTTTTTGTTTAGGAGCAAAATGCACCATTTAGGGTTCAGATTAAATTCTAAAGTAGGAAAATGTTGCATTTAAGGTTTCCCTAACTCCCCATCTCCACCTCTATCAAGAAAAGGAAAAAACATTATGATTATTACTGTCCTGACTCTTGGCAAATCAGGGGTGGGGTCTTCCTTGGGGTTCTCAACAGTAATGCTAATCCCATTCAGTGAACAAATAAAGTGAAATGTGATATGTTTTCTTCAGGCAGGGCCTAGAGGTTGTTGGCAACATGTGGGGAAACACAGTCTGTATGTTTTAAGACTATATCAAAATGGAGTGAGCTTTAGGGTTGAGAACCCAAGGAAGACCCCACCCCTGATTCGCCAACAGTCAGAAAAGCAAAAATTGTAATTTTGTTCCTTTTCCCGATTCGGGGATGGGGGGTGAGGAGTTAGGGTTGGAAACTGTAATGACACATTTTCCTACTTTTATGGATGCACATATCCATCTGGGTGTGGAAGCACAGAATATTATATATATCTCTACTATCTCTATGTATGAAATGCGTGCTAAGCATACCTGGAAACAAGCTGTTAAAGATGAGTGTGCCTTTTCTGTCCAAAAATTTCAACTGCTTTTTCTTTCTGTGTTTTTTTCCAAGTTAATGTTTTAGAAAGTAAAATCTAACAGAGTCTGTAATAATGTAAAATTGTCCTGTAGAAATAGGCTACCATCCATTAAGTGGGTCATATTTTAATAATAAATTAAAGAAACTAGGTCAGACGTCTAACTGTTATTGAGCACATGTAGGACCCGGTTACCGAAGACTAAAATTAAAATAAAAATAAAAAAAGGCTAACTGGAAATCATTCTCCTGAAATGTAACCTTATGTGTTATACAACTGCAATTGTAGTAACACAAAAGAATGTGCTTTGGTGGTATGAATCAGTCAGTATGCATGTATGTTCACTTACATATAGTCAGCAGGAATATGTCAGAGAGTAATTTTGTATGGTAAGATGTTATTAACCTAGATTTTACACGTAGCTGCTAAATGAGCCACTTGCTCACCCAATTTCTTTTATGCATTTCCAATATTCTGTCATATTTCCACTTCTTTCATTGAACTTTAAATATAAAGCAAAGTAGACAACTGCATCACAAAAAGCTAATAAGGCTATTCCTAATGATCTGACTTATAACAGCAATGAACAGCAATGATATGAACCGTGTGAGAGGTGATTATACATGCCAGGTTTCTGGGCCATATTCTTTTTTTTGGTTTTTTGTTTAATTTACTACACTTTTCCACCGTCCTGTCTGGCTGACTTCAACCCGTCCTCTCCTCCTCCTACCTTTGTCTCCCATTGCTCCCAAGACTTACCTTCCAACCAGTCAGTGCCCTATGGTTCCCCCCCATGGCAGAGTCTCCAGGGTTCCCCAAGCCCATGAGGTGTTAGAGCTAGGTTGCGGTCGGGGGCCCGGTAAGGGATGCCCAGCCTGCGAAGGAGAGGCAGCATCATGCCACTTGCAAGCAGGAAGGTGCTTTTCTTCCCCATTTCCTTCCCTAGAGTGCTTTGTGGGCTACAGCCAAGTGGAAGTCTGCGTGCAAGCATGCAGACATCCTGGCTAGGAAGTGCCTGCCCACCCACCCACTGCAGCTGTACTGCACTGCCTCCTATGGTCACCCAGATGGCAGTGTTATAACAGAGCAAGCGGTCCTCCCTCCCTAGGGGAGGACAGCATGCTCAATCCATCTCATCCCCAGCTGGTCTCTCATGACCCAAGACTGCTTCTGAACCCGAGTCACCAGTGGCGTGAATGGTAACACTACCGCTGCACTGACGGGATGGCTTCTGTGCTATATTCTTAAACATTGCACACACTATTTTACAGTTCTGTAACATTATAGCTTAATTTATTTCTTCACACCAGTCACTTTGTTTTAGATCAGATATTTACAATACTTAACAAAATGGATGATGTTAAACAGTAGTGGAATCTCTCAGCATGAAAGCTTCCAATCTCCTTACTGCTTTGCTTTTTCTTCCATGGTTATGCTGTCTTTCATTAATGTACCCTAGTCAGGCCTTAGTGTTCCCCCATCTCCAAGGTCCTGCAGTCTCCGAACAGCTCTAATGGCTTCCCCTCTGTGTGTAAGGGCTTTGGGGGAAGGGTAATCCTTTCCTGAGGCAGTCCACCAGGTGGAGAGGATCCAGTGTTGGGGGCGCAGGACTCAGCAGAGCCAGGGATGACCACCATCATGTAGATGATCATGGGATTTTATCCTGTGTTCCCCCATCCTCCCTTGGCATGGACAGAGCCTTCTGACATCTGCTGATGCATGCAGCAATGCCTGTGAAAGAAGCAAGCTGCCCTGGCTCACCACAGGAACCGCTGTGGCACCAGGTGATCAATGTCCGCCCTCCTGACTGTACAGCATTGCCGAGTGGCAGCTGCTGTGGTGTGGCCTTCCTTCCAATACAATGACTAGAGTTGGCTCATGAACCCAGGTTGCTGCACCACAGCACAACACTACATGCTGCTGTGCAATTGAGGCAGCACTTAAAAACTTACGTTTGATTAATTCTGCACCACTAGAAAACACACATATTTAATGTACTGCACAGAAAAGCAGAAAACTGCCATGAGAGGGTACTGGAGTCTTAAATGACTAACTCTTTATGCTCAAGTCTTCCCCACAGTACAACTGGGCAGAAACAAGAGCCCATTGTTAGAGAAATATTACACCTCCATCTGCCTATCCATAGTAACAAAGTTCTAAGTAAGTCTTAAGTAAATGTTTCTTACTGGGATTATACAACCGATACCTCATCCACCTTTGTTGCTTCCAGAGTGCACCATACACACAGACACAGACGTTAAGGGACACAGACAATGTTCTTCAGGGCTCCATCAATTTCCTCTCATTGATTGGCAGCAGAAGGTGCTGGGGAGAAACACGTTCCAGTTCCCTCTCAGTGGAAAGCAAGAGTCACACTTTTGTGACATGTTCACTCTCCATAGGCAGTTATTGATAGACCACAGGCTGCTTCTGATTACAGGTCTCGTGTGTGGCAAACCATAGGCAGGCAACCTCAAACCTGCATGCACTTTATTTAAACAGTCCTGTGACTTAAAAACTATATTTTATAGGGAAACAAAAGCAGAAAAAAATACTGGAAACAAAAAGGACAAAAATGTGCCAGGTATTGAAGGCTGACTGGTAGTGAACAATGCCACCACATGAAGAGATCTGGGAGATACCAACTTCCTCATCCCAGGTTAGGGGCAAGGAGTCCAGAACCTGATCTGAATGTATCACACACTCACTCAGAGGGAGGGAACTGGCTAGTCTGCTACAACAGCACCTCATATAGCAGGCCTGGTGATGGAAATGATGATGTGGATAACCACAAATGTTAGACAACCACTGCCTATAGGGCAGTGCTGCAGTTGAGGCCTGTATTGTGACTGGATCACAGAAGGGACCCAAGGGTCATTAGGTTATTAAGTCTCTAAGTAAGAAGTTTATCCTCTAGGCGCGGGAGTGAGTGAGCTATTTTGTGCTACATCTTTAATGTAGGCAGAGATATGGTGATGGCACTCTACAGCCGAGATACTGGAAACCTAATAATGGCTGTAACTGGGATACCAACTCACTAACACCACTTAGCACCCACAAAGTGGGTAGTGGTGGAAAATGCCATATTGGATGGCATGGTTATCAAGTCACTAACCTGTTTGCTAGCAACTCTAAAATATTCCAGTGGGCCTATACAAAGCAGCTGACTGCAACTTTTATATAGGTGTAGCAGCATGTTGGTTGGTTTGGAGATGTGGTACCTAGCCGATGGTATCTCGCTAATTACCGCCTCCACAAACCAGGTCTTACAGACAGAGAAACCCCAGTCCCCGATCCCTCTTGATGATCCACCTAATGACCACAGTGCAATTCCGCTGTGATCAAGTGAACTCCCCCGGATATAATTAGCATGACAGCCACTGTACAATTCCCTGATGGTCTAGAGAACCCCCCCACACTGCCTGCCTCACAGCTCTAGTTCACTTCCATGGTGGTCTACTGTACCCCACTTCAGTCATCTGCCATAGTCAAAGAAATGTTTCCTTGGTGTTCAGTGGTCCCCCTGCCCCCCAGTCAACTGACTGTGGTCAAAAAACTACTTCCTTGGTGTCCAGTGATCCCCCCCCATCTGAGGCAAAGAAACTATTGCCATAGTGTTAGTGACCCCACCCAAATGACCACCCATATGTAGATACATAAGTCCCCATGTCTAGCAGTCCCCAGCCCCCTCAATAGGACTGAAGAGCACTTGTCCCACCCATTCAGGCTCCTCCCCCCACCACCCCCTGGCCCCCCCAAAGGCCATAGCAGCCCACCCCCCAGCGGTGACCAGCACAACTCCTCCACTTGCTACCTCAACTAGATGCCTCCTGAATGACAAGGAGCAATCGCACGCTTACTGCAGAAACACCACTGCTTTCTACTCCCTCACTCCTTACCCTATTCTGCTATCTCACTCCTTACCATTCTTTTCAGTACTACAAGCCTTCTGTGTCTGTCCCACCTGATCCTGAACCCATTTATAGACCCTGCCACCACCAGCTCCACTGGCAATCTGTTCCATTGTTCTCCCATCCCATCAGTGAAGAAGAACTTCCTAATGTCTCTCTCTCTCTCAAATTTCCTCTCCGTCTAGTCTCCACCCATGCCTTCTAGTCACTGTTTCAGTTCCTTGTGAGCAGACCCACACTGTTAACTTTGGTTATCCCACTCAGGAACTTGTAAGTCTTGATCATATCTCCTCTCTCCTTCCTGGCCTCTAGTATGCAAAATGTTCAGTCCTGGCAACTGTTCTTCCTACGACCTGCCGCACTGACCGTGGATCATTTTGTTAACCCAGTGCTGTACTGTCTGTAACTTGACCATGTCTGTTCATGCTCTTCTGCTTTAAAGAAACACTACATTATTAAAGAATGCTGTCACGCAGACGTGGATACTCCTTGCAAGAAAAATCCATCCATTTTTTATTCCTCTTTCAATTAAAAATGACACAAATATAAGCCATTCACGAAGAGGCCACTCAGTAAAACACTGAGCTCACCACTCTTTACAACATTTTAGAAACTATTTTACCTCATATATTTCACAATGCCAACTACATATAGTGTGCCATTATTATGGGAGTAACAGTGGGAGAGCACCTGGGGAACAGTGACCACCAGTCATTGTGGTTTGAAATCACAGAAAGAGCAGAACCAAACCACACGAAAACATGTATCCTGGATTTTAGGGGGGCAGACTTTGGGAAAATGGGGAGATACTTGAAAGAGGCATTAAGGGGAATGGGACAGGAATCAGGGGTTGAGGAACAGTGGACAGTATTTAAAATGGTGATTACAAGCACAACAGAATTATGCATTAAGCAAGTTAGCAAGAGGAAAAGGAAGAGGAGACCATTATGGTTTTCCAAAGAGGTAGCAAAGAAAGTGAAAGCCAAAAGATTGCATTCAGGCAATACAAAAGACACAGGCAGAAAGGGATAGGAAGTACCAGGAGAAGCAAAGGGAGGCAGGGAGGTCAGTAAGGAAGCCAAAGCTCAGACAGAAGAACACATTGCAAAATCAGTGGGTAGGGGACAAAACCTTTACAGGTACATAAGTGAAAAGAAAAGACAAAGGGAGGGATAGTGAGACTGAAGGGGAGGATGGGGCTGCGTGGAGGATGACAACAGTAAAGCTGACATATTGAACAGGTATTTCTGCTCAGTCTTTACTGAGGAAGAGGAGGGTAATGGGTCTGAAGGGAGTACAAGGGTGAGAATGGTGCAGAAATGGACACAAGTCCCTTTACACGAAAGGGTCCTGAAGGAATTGGAAGTAATAAGAGTTGATAAAGCAATGGGGCCAGATGGGGTGCACCCAGGGTCCTTAAAGAACTAAGAGGTGGTGGCTGAACCTCTGGCTATCCTGTTTAGCGATCACTGGAAACAGGAGAGTACCCAAAGACTGGAAGACAGCAGATGTAGTCCCCTTATACAAAAGCGGGAACAAAGAGGAAGCAGGGCACTACAGACCAGTCAGCCTCACCTCAGTAGTGCGGAAGATCATGGAAGCACTACTGAAGGAGAGATTGGTGGAACATCTGGTTGTCAATGGACTACAGGACCCAAAGCAGCATGGTTTCACCAGGGGGAGGTCATGTCAGACCAAGCTCGTTGAATTTGTTGACTGGGTGACTAGGGAGGTGGATCGGGGAGGGCAGTGGACATGGCCTATCTGGACTTCAGCAAGGCCTTTGACACTGTGTCACATAGAAGACTACTACACAAACTGGGGAATATGGGTGTGGGCAGGACAGTAGTGTGGTGGGTAGGTAACTGGCTGGGTGGCAGGACACAGAGGGTGGTAGTAAATGGCTGTCACTCCACAGAGGGAAGAGTGACCAGTGGGATACCACAGGGATCAGTGCTGGGACCGGTCCTATTCAACATCTTCATCAGTGACATTGCGCAGGACCTAGAAGCAGAATTTCACTGTTTGCTGATGACACAAAGCTCTGTAACAGAGTAGACACACCAGAGGGTGTAGACAGAATGAGAAGGGACCTGCAGAAACTTGAAGAATGGTCAGGGGTTTGGCAGTTGAAATTCAATGCAAAGAAGTGCAAGATAATGCATATGGGGCACATAAACCCTGGCACAATATATCAGTTGGGGGTGAGGATATAGCATGCACCAAACAGGAGCAGGGATCTTGGGGTTATCATCTCTGATGACCTCAAGGTAGAAACAGTGTGACAAGGCAGCAGGTAAAGCAAATAGGATGCTGGGATGTATAGGCAGGGGTATCACCAGCAGGAAAGGAGGTCATAATTCCGCTATACAAGACACTAGTGAGGCCCCACCTGGAGTACAGTGTACAGTTCTGGAGACCATACCTACGTAAGGACATAGACAGGGTAGAGAAGGTTCAGAGGAGGGCAACAAAGATGGTGCATGGATTGCATGACAAGTCCTATGAAGACAGGTTGAAGGAACTGAACATGTACTCCCTGGAGGAGAGGAGGGAGAGAGGGGATATGATAGAGACATACAAGTATCTCACAGGGAGGAACAGGGTGCAGGAATACACTATTTTTAAGCGAAAAAGATGTACCAGGACTAGAGGGCATGGGATGAAGTTGGAGGAGGGCGATTCAGAGGAAACATGAGGAAGAATTTCTTCACAGAACGGGTGGTGGACAAGTGGAACACCCTGCCAGAGGAAGTGGTGGGGGCTGAAACAATCATGGGATTTAAGAATGCATGGGATAGACATAAAGGAATTCTGGAGGTCAAGGGTAAGGGGCAACAGACTTCTAGGAAAACATAAACTGAACTTACAAGCTCAAATGGGCAGACTGGGTGGGCCATAGGCCCTTATCTGCCTACACTGTCTATGTATCTATGTATTATTTTTCTTTACATTTTTTGATTAATCTTACAAATATAAATAACTACATTTTTTTAAGTGGAATTTATTCCCCCTTTAAATAATTTCAAACAAAATCCTGTCTACACAGTTGCCCTTGACAGAGTACTAAACAGAGTGAAGCTGATCTGTAATAAGGTGTGCCGCTTTGTACTTGAAGATAACTGCGCTAGTACCCTTTATGCACTCACTAACTGGCTACCTTTATTCAGCAGAATAAAGCTCCAGACCAGTTTGCTAGCCAAAAAGGTGCTCTTAGACCTAACACCCCCTGCTTTAACTAATTGCTTCCGCACCAGGTCCAACCTATGCAACACTAGGAACAGGGCCAGGAATGCCCTTAAGCCTCCTCTCCGGCACACTCAGCTGAGCAAGCGATCATGTGCTGTCAGGGCTGCTAACTGGTTAAATGGATTGCCTGACACGCTGCTGAACCTCCCAAAGTTTAATCAGTTTACGAAATCTTTACGATCTGCCTTTGAGCTCCACTGCAATTGTAACCATTAAACAGTTTTATTAGGTTTCTGGTTGTACATAACCTGTGATTTTTTATACAATGATCTGTTTCAATTTTGTCAAAACCGTATGTAATTGTTCTGTCTTAAGTGCTTGAAGCCTGACTTGACTGCATTTCCTCCAGAACTGATCATTCCACTTGCAATTTAATTTTTTTTGAGGGGACTATGTATTTGACGTGGAACATTTGTAAATGAGCACTTGTGCTCAAAGGTAATCTCCAAAATATTCAATAAATAAATAAACAAGGTGGCGACACTGCCCACTGATTTCAAAGAGCTTAAAAGCACCGGTGTGTTGCTCATTATAAACAGTCACTCCAGAACTTGTGGCAATACTATACCAGAATGAAGCTATAATGGAATAAAAGGGCCGCACTACAAGGATGTAATAATCAAAAAATGTAAATGAAAGTTTTCATGATAAGCTGTCTACAGAAACCTTGTAATTAATGATAAGATTTACAAGACTTTTATACTGGGCTAAGGCTATAAAAGAATGTCAACACAACAAATTCAACATGATTTGCAAGATACAGTAATAGCACTTAAATAACAGTAATTAGTGCTCTATTCACCACCACTTGTGTACTTTATTCCCTGTAAAAAGTAACCAGAAAACTGGTGTGTTCACAGACTGCAAAGTATAGTTGAACAGTGCCATGAAATAGAAATTCAGAAGCCTAGAAACAGAATCTGAATGGGAGGTAAGAGCCGTTCGGCCCACCCAATCTGCCCAATTTATTTTCTACTTTCATTTTTGCTGTAGACCCACTTTATCTATGGTGCTGTACCTCCCACACCCCACTTCCTTACCCCTATGATTCCCTTGCACCTATCTCAGGCATATCTGAACCCCACCACTGTTGTTGCCTCCACCACCTCCACTGGAAGGTTGTTTCAGAAATCCAACATTCTTTCTGTGATTAAATAATTCCTCGCATCTCTCCTGAACCTACCCCCCTCCAGCTTCATAGCATGCCCCCTTGTTCTAGAGCACCTTTCTTTCTGAAAAATACTCCCCATCAGTCCCTTATTAACCCCTGTGAGGTATTTAAAGGTCTCTGTCATACCCCTACTCTCTCCCCCAGGGTGTAAATGTTGAGCTCCTTTAGCTTCTCCTCATAGGGTAATTGATGCAGACCCTAAATCATTTTGATAGCCCTCCCCTGGACCACCTCCAGTCTGTCTATGTCCTTTCTGAGATGCGGTCTCCAGAACTGGACACAGCAGTCAAGGTGGGGTATCACTAGCAATCTATGCAGAGGCAACATCACCTCCTGTTTTCTGCTGCTGATACCCCTTCCTATGCACCCTAACATCCCTCATGACTGAACTGTCACATTGCCTGGCCACCTTCATCTGATATGCTTACCCCAGCTCTCTTTCCTGCTTGATCATTGTCAGTGTCATTCACTTGATTTTATACTCTGCCCCCGGGTTTCTATGGCCTAAATACATTTGTTTGCACTTTTCTGCATCAAAACCCAGTCGCCATATCCTTGTCCACTCCTCCAGTCTTTTCAGATCTCTGCCCATCCTTTCCACCCTCCCCAGCCCTGGAGTGCCCACCCTATTGCAGATCTTGGTGTCATCTGCAAAAAGGCAGACCTTCCCTTCCAGCCTCTCTGCTACAGTAGGAAACTTTTAGATAACTACCACTGGTATGTCACTGATAAAAACATTAAAGAGGACCAGTCCCAGTACTGAAACTTGAGGTACCCTGCTGGTCATCCTTCCCTCCTTAGAGCAAACTCTGTTTACCACTACCCTCTGTCTCCTATCCCCTAACAAGCTGGATGAACCAGACATTTGTGAAAATGGGCATTTTTGCTCACATACCTTTCCAGTATTAAATAAATCCGATTGATTGAAGCTTTTTACCAAGGTTGCCACCTTGTTGCCAGCCCCGCAAGCTACCCAGCTTACTTATCAGTCTCTTATGTGGAACGTTGTCAAAAACCTTGCTGAAATCCAGGTAGACCATGTCTACTGCTCCACCCTGATCCAACTCTTCGGTCACTCAGTCAAAGAAGGCTATCAGATTTGTTTGGCATGACCGCTCCCGTGAGTCCATGGTGCCTAGGATCCCGTAACCCTGTTGGATTCCAGATATTGCACATCCTTTCCTTCAGTAGTGTTTCCATTAACTTACCCACCACCAACATCAGGTTAACAGGCCTACAATTGCCCACCTCTTCCCTGCTACCAATTTTGTGAAGTGAAACTACATCTGCCCTTCTCTAGTCCTTTACAGAATGCTCCTCCAGTCCCCACACAGGCTGCATTTCTAGGGTCAGAGACAGCAGAAAACAGATGTCAGGCAGTCTAGGGTGGCAAAGGGAGTAAAGATAAGATTATACAATGGTATGTGAAAATCCTGTAACCTCACTGTTCAAAACATGCCACATGATCATGGGTAAATCCTGCATAACCCATGGCTGAGAAATGGCATTTATAAAAAAAAACATAATTAAACACGATTTTAATGTATTTAACACATGGATCCATTGTATAATCACAATAAGGCACTCCAGGGTGTGAGTTATTGGGTGATTTACTCACTTCTTGTGTGGTTAAGTCACTCGTCTGCGCCTCATGACACATCACACAAGGCGTGGGTAAATCCCCAATAAACCACACCCTGTTGTGCCCTACTGCTTAATCCACCCTTTTGGGGGGGATTAAACAAGTAGATGAAATTAACATAGAGATCAGTCTTACCCTTAATGAATTCAACATGCTCAATGATAAATGAGCTAAAAGGCTAAAGAGTGAATAATCTGCCCTGCCAGAAGAAATCTACAAGTACAGACATAGGGAAGGAACCGAATGACTGGGGAGAGTAACAGAGGAACTGCAGCAATCTTAAGAGGTTCCAGAGGACTGAAGAAAGATGATAAGCATACCCATTAACATAAAGGTAGTAGGAGTAAATGCAACAGTAACAAAGTCTGGCCAGAGCCAAAAGGACTGTGAAAAGCTACCAAATGACCAAAGTTACACATGTGTGTAGAAATTATTCAACGCCCGGGTGTAACTTGGCCATTTTGTAGAGGTGTTGCACCAAATTTTCAACATGGTCTTTTTGGGACCTCTCCTCATGAAGACTGCAAGTGTCATTTTGTTCACTTGTCCTGAAAGGTGATTTCGCAGAGATCACATGCCATTCTGTGCTTCAGGTGTGAACACACATTTCAGGCAGGATGTGAAAAATGAGAGCTGTACTTTAAAAAGGAGGTGTGCAAAAATGGCAATGTTGAAAATCTGGAGTGAAAATATTACAAATTGGTGAAGTTAGGAGCGTGCATAGAAACTACACAACGCCCGCTTGTAACACAGTAATTTTTAGGATTTTTTTCACCAAATTTGCAACCTGGGCTTTTTGGAACCCCAGCTCATGAACAGTGGCACTGTCGTTTCATTAATCAGTTCCAAAATGTGATTCCGTGTAGTGACCGTAAAATCACCTTTTGGGACCCAGTAATGAAATGACAGTGACACCGGCCATGAGGTGGGGTCCCAAGAACCCCATGTTGAAAATCTGGCGCCAAAATTCAAAAAAATGGCTGATTTATCAACTTGAGTTGAAAACTCCATTGAATGCCATTATAGCACGCTTACCTTCGATTCTTCAGTTTGTGGTTCAGCTCTGAAGAGTGCAGACATGTCCTGGTCCAGAGAAGATGACAGCGCCAACCTCCAGAGGTAAGTATGGGGTAATGGGGGGTAGGAGGTGGGTGCTCAGTGGGAGGGTGGGGATGGGGGAGCAGGGATGACGACAAGGGACTGTTTTCTTTTTTACAGGTTAAAAACAAAAAACATGTCAGAGGAACGTTTTCTTTATTTACAGGAAAATATATATATATACACACATTTGGGCACACTGTGGTGGGCTACCAGTGTGCCATGAGTTGGGGGTGGGTACTTGATGCCGACACAGGGATTGGGCACCTCAATGTCAGTGAGGGGAGAAAAACAAACATTTGGGTGATGACGAGGGACCATTTCCTTTTTTACAGGTTAAAAACCAAAAACACATTGGGGGAAGGTTTTCTTTATTTACAGGGGGGAATATATATATATATATATATATATATATATACACATACACACACACATATATGCACACATATACACACATTTAGGCACACTGGGGTGGGCTCCCAGTGTGCCACGAGTTGGGGGGTGGGTACTTGATGCTGACACAGGGATTGGGTACTCTGATGTCAGAAGGGGGGGAGATAAACAAACATTTGGGCACACTTGGGTGGGCTCCCAGTGTGCCACATCAGTAGAGGGGCACATAGTGCTGACATGGGAATTGGGCACCCTGATGTCAGCGTGGGGAAAATCAATAGGTACATTTGGGCAAACTGGGGTGGGCTCCCAGTGTGCCACATGAGTTGGGAGGCTACATAATGCCAACAAGGGGATTGGGAACCCCGATGTCGGCGCAGGAGGACAGCAGCAGTGGGAGAGTGTGAATGGCATTTTGCCAATCACAACATGACTGCGCCAGCAGAACTGCACATGCACGCACAGTTCATGCAATAGAATGTGGAAGTAACAGCCGAAATAGTGCGGCTGCTCTTCCGTAGTGGCCGATCGTGGAGGAGGGTTTCAAGCTCCGTTGGACATTCAGAAGGATACTTCCAAATGTCAGATGGAAGGGTCCATGATCGGCCATTTTTAGAGCTGCAATCCGATCCCAATAAGGCTGTAGGCTCTGCCTACAGCCCTAAAAAATTAAGTCAGAATAAGAAAAACTGAACAAGCCTACTGAGTGTGTCAGAAAAGGTAATCATGAGAATACCACTAAGCAAATTACCCGAACTCTAGAACATGTTACGACACAAATGCAAAACATAATGTTAACAGGGCAGGAATTTCACTCAATCCCATCTACATGCACCCAGATGGATTTTGAAAAGTAACACCCCCGGCCCACACAAGGACACCAACTGCTGGTGACTTAGGGAGCCACTGAAAATAAGACATAGAAATTCCTAGTTCCTTGGCTTAATAGGTCTTCTGAAAACCTCTGTGGCTGCACAAAATTGCAATGGTGACTGAATGCAGCCATGGTAGCTTCAGTTGAAGAAAATAGCATGTAACACCATATTTTAAATGATCTAACGCTAAAGCCCAGAATAAGCAGCATGCATTCAAATCAAGCTGGACACTGCTGAAAAATGGAAATTACGTACTTACCATAATTGTTGATCTTCTTGGACAGTCTCCATCACTCATTCACACTAGTGGGATAGCACCGGAGGCACTAGGACCAAGCGGGAGCCAAAACTTTTCAGAAGGGTCGGCACTGAGATAGGACCACGCACGCGTGGCACTGTGAGACTAGCTTGCACCTGTATAGGCTATCTCGGAGTCGACCCTCCAACTGCCTCAGTACCTTTTCGACTGAGGAGGTGCACAGTAACTAATGAAAATAACTTATCCTGAATTTCTGGGCCTGAGAGGGCCCAAATGGCCCTTGCAAGAAGGGTCAAAGAACAATGTCTTCACAGCCTGAACCATAGGACCATGAAGACCAGGAAAGAAAATGAGTGAACCCAGGGGATGGTGGATGGGTGTGTGAATGAGTGATGGAGACTGTCCAAGAAGATCAACAATTACAGTAAGTACGTAATTTCCATATCTTCCAGAACTAAGTCTCCATCACTCATTCACACTAGTGGGAGAGTACCGAGCTAAAACTAACAGCCCTAAGTAGCGTGGTAGGAGATAGGGTTCACTCAAAAAGGATGGCCAAGGGCTGTCCTGCTAATAAAAAGAGCTTTCTTGGAAAAAGCATCTAGAACAGAGTGCTTACAAGATAAGTACTTGAGTTGTAACTCACCACTTTGCAGATGACCGCAATGGACACAAAATGAAACTCTGCCAGGAAGCATAACCACTCTGGGAGAGTGGCAGAGACCAACCTCACAATTTGGTCTAGGACAAAATTAATAGTGTCAAAGACATGTACTAATCTAACGTAAAAGGACCTCCAGGAACTGAAAGAGCTGAGGTAAAAGTCTCTACTGGTTCAGGGTGAGCCGAAGGCACAGATGAAAAACCCCACTACCAAGTGTGGCTGACCTGCGAACAACAAGGACTGCAGGAACACTTGCCTCCTGGGTGAGCAAAGAAGGTCCAAGTGAGGTTAGCCCATTGAGGAGAATGGATTCCACTTAGTCACTGAAACCTTTATGACGGAAGGCCAAAGCATGACTTAGAAGCCTCTTATGGTGGTCTAGTAGAACCAGATCCTACCCACTTCATATTCCAGAAAGGAATCATCCTGCCCCTGTGTGCCTACAACTGTAGTAGCAGTCTCTGAACTCAGAGAAGAGAGGGAAAATGTACAGGAGGATGAAGGATGTGTCCACTGCAGAAAAACATTCCGAGCTGGATTTGTAAGGTAAATAGAGGCAGATGTGCGTCGAGGAGGGATGCAGCAGGACCAAGTTAGGGCTAACCCATTTGTTGAAAGTGACTGAATAGTGGCAGAAGTGACTCAATGTAGTGAAGCACCACTCACTCTGGCTTTCGTGAAGGGAGTAGAAAGGACTCTAGTTTGCTTGCTGATGAAAAACAAACATCACAGTTTTGTCACGCACTCAGAGAGGGTAACTTCATGAGCAACTGGCATGGAACCAGTGCACAGGAACTGAAGGTGCAAATATTGAGAAGCCATTTCAGAAAAAAGACCTACTTGACCTATGGTCAAGAAAGGAGCATGCCGTCTGTTAAGCTGAAGCAAGCAAGGAAGTAGAAACCTGAGCTCTGACTCACTGGAGAGTCACTTCTGTTGATGCAAGCCTCTGATCAAGAGAAGAGAGCCTGATAAAAAAAGGGGACCAACAGACTGGGCAGTCGCCTAGGTCTAGGAAATATCTCTGAAAAAGATAAATTTCTCTTGGAGAAAAGAGATGACCCATACTGTACCTCCACTGGATCATACTCCCCCCAAGGGTAGAAGAAGTCAGGTACTCTTTACCGTAGTTTAGAGATGACCGCCTCAGGGGCTGAGGTGAAACCTGACCAGATCCAAAAGGGTGGTACTGGGTAATTTCAGCTAGGCCCTGTGCCGTGATAATTTTTCCTTTTTTTTTACCATTAGTCCAAGCCTGACAAGGCTTTCAGACTGCTATTTCGCAAGGATTGCCTGATACAAAAATGAAGAAGATGTCATCCACCTGAGGGGCAGAAGGAGCCTGAGCATCCACAACTGAAATCATGACTGGACCAATAATCAGAGCTGAAGAGATGTTAACCACTTGAGCCGATGAAGTCACCGAAGTGGCAGTATCACAAGGGGGCTACATACCCCTGTCAAAGGAGCGGAAGAGCCTGTACGGCTCCCGACCATTGAATTAGCATGTTCCACAGAGTGTAATCATCCTGACGACTGAAAAGAGTCTAGACACAGAAGCATTTTGGTCCACTGGTGCAGTCTGAAGTACTATAGTGGACCTCCTCACTGAGGAACAACTGAAAAGATCTTCCATCACGGAGTCTGGTGATAGAGAAGGCTTGCCCTCCAGTGTATAAATGAGTCATCTGCTGTATCACTGACCAGTAGGACAGGGAGAGACTCATCTAGATGCACTTCTACCCCAGAGGGATCCCAAAAAAAGGGAGGTCTAGGTCAGAGCCACTAGAGACTCCACCGCCAGGAAGGATGTCGAGGAGCTCAACATCACATAGGGAGCAGAGAAAGTGCTGAGCGGAATGAGAGATTCCTCTGGCAGAACATTACAGAAGAGTTCCATCAGTGGAAAACCGCTGGATGTCACAAGATCCCACGCTGAGCGTCATTCACTAAGATGTGTGGAAAAATAATCCGCAGAACAGGACTTCATTCTCCGGAAAACATCTTGCCACAAGTTCTGCAGAAGAAGAGGTCTGCAGAAGGAAAAATCTGCCACTAGTTCTGCCAGATAGCACCAACTGGCACCTCTGCAGCACCAGCATCACTCATGGCACAGGAGGGCACCAAGCAGTGCCTATTCCAGCCACAGGCACCCCCAGCATCCTTGGCAGCAATGGCACCCGAAGGCACCCTCAGAAGCAATGGCACCCCGGCACCCATGGGTGCCCGTGGTGTCACCTGCAGCACCACCCACAATACCCGTGGGTGCCCAACACTGACCGTGGCACCTGCGGGTGCTCAGCACCATCCACAGCACTTGCAAGCACTCGGCACCACCTGTGGGTGCTCAGTGCCAGCTGCGGGTGCCCACGGCACCACAAGACACCCACGGCACCGGCAACCAATGATACCAACAGCACCCATGGTGTTGCACAGAGCAACGGCGTCGACCCACGGGGCTGAGCTACAGTGCCAACCCACAGCTCTGACTCCCGGCACTGACACAAACACCAGCAGTGCTGCTTATGGCACCGACACCAAATCCAGTGGTGCCAGACCTGTGGCATCACCCATGGCATCAGGCACGGTGCCAGGACCAAAACCACCATGGAAAATGCCAATAGAGAAATCCTGAGGAGAAGGGGAGAAGGAAAAGGTGGTGCCCGTGCCTGCCCCGCATGGAAAGAGAGAGGGGGGGTAGGCATGAGGGGTCAACGTGATGGCGAAGGCACAAAGAGGGCACCACGCTCATCTGATCCAATCAACCCAGCTCCAGTCCGGCAGTTCTGAGGCCTGGAGGGCCCAAAATCAGGAACACTGGCCAGGAAAATTGGACACAGGTCAAACCCCCAGCTCCACAGGAGTGGCCCAGAGGTGAAACTGCTCACCAGAGCTCCATCGAGGACAGAGATGGAGTCCAGCGTCAAAGAACGTGGCCATTAGGAGCGGGGCCAAGGGGAACCCACCAAAGTTGGTTCTGGTCTATCGCCCCTCCCAACCAACAATCATCATGCAGACGTACCAGAGGGCAACCTGGAGCGGCAGAGATTCTTCTTCCTCAACGAGGAAGAAGAGGTCAAGGTTAAGCAGAGCCAGATCCCTGGAACTGCCAGATTCATGCTTCAGTGGACTGTCCCCCCCCCCGGAGCACAGGACTGTCCTTAGTCGGACCCCCCCATTCAGCAAAGGGCGGTGGACTGAACACAGCCCCTCTGCCATAACAGCTTTCAAATGAAGTCTTCCTACCATCACCGCTACCATCTAAGGATGACTCCATTGATGGCAGGTGAGAATTTATTTTTCTTCTTCTTCATAATCTCCTTTTCTTCTTCGTAAAATAAGAAAATACTGCTAAAATGTTAAATTAAATGAATACTAAAACCCTAAAAGCTGCTGTTGTATAGATGAAAACTTTAACTCCAGCAGATGAGCGACCTCGACATCCAAGCACACTCGACACCAGAAGAAAAGGAACTGAGGTGGTTGGAGGGTCAACGCTGAGTTAGCCTACACAGGTGCGAGCTAGTCTCAGAGTGCCACAAGTGTGTGGTCCTGTCTCGGCACCGACTCTTCTGAAAAGTTTTGGCTCTTGCTTGGTCCTAGTGCCTCTGGCGCTATCCCACTAGTGTGAATGAGTGATGGAGACTTAGTCCAGGAAGATATAGAAGAATACTGGGGTAGCTAGAAAAGAGTACTGGACAAGTTTAAACTGGAGACTAACGCGTTGGGTGCTACCAGATGCCAGTCCACCTCACAGATGTCTAAGCTTTCTACACTTGGGCCCCAGACCTTCTCTTAGGCAGCTGGTGGAGAGAAACTATGAATTTGCAAAAACAAAATATGCTGTGAATCTAAAACCTCTACTGAACATCTAACAAACATACAGTTCAGCAGGGCACTGGGGACTGCAACATTGTGAGTAACTAAGAGACAGATTCAGTGTATAATAAGAACATAAGAAGAGAATGACGGAGACAGTGGGTTAAGCCTCTCGTGCCATATCCTACTGCTCTGTGGTTGTATCCATGTATGTTATAGAGCCCAATGTGTTTATCCAATCAATTTTTCAATGATTCTACAGTTGCATAGTTAATTATGTACTGTTCGATAGGCTATTCTAAGCCTCCACCACCCACTGTATGAATACATGCCTTATTTGCTCTGTTCTGAAGATATCAACCCTGAACTGCATCTGGTGTCCCCTTATTCCAACTTTAACAATGAATTGTTTTGTGCAGAGAGCCATCCTAAGAGGCTTTAAAAATAAAAATCATACCCCCTAATTCTTGTTCTCTCAAAAGAAACAAACTCTGGTCAGAGCCAATACAGCTGCAAAATGATGGTACTAATGCAGCCAATAAAAGTGAGAGTTTGCTTCACCCCACCTCATGAACCCTGTAGGTGAAGGTTTTTAAATCCCTGTTGAAATGTAATTCCAAGCCACTGAAATGTCATTCTGTGCCACAGGTGTAAAAACGCATTTTGGCCAGGATTTGAAAAATGCAGCTATCATGTTCATAAGGTGTGTAAAAAAATGCCTATGTTGAAAATTTGGGGTCCAAATACTGAAAATTAACGAAGTTATGAGTGAGCATAGAAAAATGTTGATGTGCACTTGTAGCATTGTAATTTTTACATATTTTGACCCCAAACTTTCAATATAGCCTTCTTATGACTCCACTTCATCAATAAGGGTGGTGAAAATGTTCAAATCTCACCTGAAAGGTGATTTCGCAACGTGAGCGCAAAGTCACCTTTCGGCCCTGATTTGCACAATTCCATCATTATTGGCAATGAGGAGGGGTCCCAAAATGTCCATGTGGAAAATTTGGGGCCAATATATGCAAAAATGACAAAATTATGCATCGACATTCAAAACCCCACTGAAATACACAGACACACTTACTATAGTTCCCAAAATCGCAGTTGCTGGTTCTAGCTGGATCTTTGCCATGGGGCATTTTCAGGTGAGTAAGGGGGTATGGGGTGGTGGGTGTTGAGAGAGAGGATGGGGTGGGTGGGTCAGATTGGCAAGGAACCATTTTTTTTGCAGGTTTATATAAAAACAAAAACACTGAAGGATTGTTTTCTTTATTTCAGCTGACATTGGGACAATACGGGGACAGTGATATGAGGGTGAGTAAGGGGGTGCCACTAGACACCAGGGAGGCAATACTACCTAACAGGGATGGTGATCAGGGGGTTGGGGTGCCACTAGACACAAGGGCAACAGTAAACATTATGGAGACAACAATCGGAGGGTGAGGGGTGCCACTAGACACCAGGAAAACAGTACAATGTAACACAGATGGCAATCAGAAGATGAGGGGTGTCACTAGACACCAGGGAAATAGTACTAGACAGCAGGGATGGTGACTGGAGGGTGGGAGGTGCCACTAGACACTGAGGAAACAGTACCAGACAGAGGGGATGGCAATTGGAGGGTAGGAGGTGCCACTAGACACCAAGGAAGCAATACTACATAATGAAGATGGTGATTGGAGGGTGGGGGGTGCTACTAGACACCTGGGAGACAGTAATACATTATGGGGACAGCTATCAGAGGTTGGAGGTGCCACTAGACACTAGGAAAACAGTACTAGATAGCAGGAACAGTGATTGGAGGGTGGGGGGTGCCAATTGACACCAGGTAATCAGTACTAGACAGTGGTGATGGTGATGATGGTGACGGTGATTGGAGGGCCGGGAGTGACCCTAGACACCAGGGAAAGATTGTTAAACAAGGGGGTCGGTGATTGGAGGGCAGAGGGTTCCACTGGATGCCAGGAAAACATTGGTATGTATGTATATATATATATACCCCTGCCCCAACAGTACCTGGGGGTACTGGTTCCAGTGGGGGATGGGGCAGAAGAAATTAAAGGAAATTAATCAACTCTCCTGTGCATTGGGACTCCTCCATGGATACTGCAGAGGTTAAACTATAAAATTATTGAAGAAATTACCAGTCAATGGGCAACCCCAGTGTCACAGCTGCAGATCAATTGCATGCGACCTGAGCATCGCACACCCTCTGTGTGTCTTAAACCTGGATTCCCACTGCTAAAAATTAGTGCAGTTCTTCTTGCAGGGGCATGTAGCGACAAGATTGTGACCCTCTACTAATATGCCCATCTGAGTTGGAGCAGGACACAAATCAGTGAAAGAGGACCAGTGGTATACACTGCGGCTCCTAGTATCGAGTGTTGGCATGAAACAAGACATGCACAAAATATATCATAATACCTACCAATGGCAACAAACTGCTAGCAAGACCCCTGACACACTCTTTAACTCAGAAGCAACTCCCCATCTTGACTGTGCCTTGGGGTACAGGTGACGACGGGGTTCAAGGGCAGGATTAAAACTGATTTAGAAACTTATCTAGGAATATCTAACTTGCAGATTAAAATCATAAGTGAATGTGATGTACCTGGCAGGATGGCAATAAAAATTTCTGACTAAAAGGTGGTATGAGTGGCGGATCTGACCGGATTGTTTGTTGGGGGGGGATTAGATAAAGAGACACCAACATGACACCTGGAAAGCCACAGTGGCTTTTGGCGTTGTAAAGGGAATATGGCAACACAGCCAGGGAACAGTGAGCTACTTCCCACTTTGCTGAGGGGGGGCCCTCTGTGTGTCCACTAGTAAGAAATGTCACAGGGCCACGGAGGTGTGGTGAATAACGCCACCCATACACCTCCCCATATAATGAAAAGTGATACAACTCCACTGTTCTGATATGTATGTGACAGTAAGTTAATGTGGCCCACGGAACCACATATGACTACCGCCACAAATTGAGGGAGAGGCATGGGGGCGACTGGCATGTCGACGCTCAGACTTGACAACCTACCATTGATTTGTTTCATGGAGGTGGGGGTTCTAAGCAGCTCTGAAGTTGGGGAAAGGGGGAGGAGGGGGTTGGGGAGGGGGAGGAGGAGGAGTGTGGGGGAGGGGAAAGGGGAAAGGGAAAGTTCTGTTACTCAAGATTATTAACTTTGTTCATATAAATGTTAAGGTAGATAGTTTGAAATCTACATTAGTTATTCAGAGAGACAGCTATGTACAAAGAGATGCGTTGTGGAAATGTACAGCAGTGCTTGTGGAGATATACTACTGGCGCCCCCCTTAAAAATTGTGACATGGAATGTGAATGGTTTGAAGAATGTTATCAAATGAAAAACAGTACTAAGCAGAATTAAAAAACTGAAAGTTAATATAGCCCTGCTATGGGAAACCCACCTGGCACCTAATGAATTGGGAAAAGTAAAAGTCTTGTGGAGGGGAGCTTGAGTAGCAGCCATCTACAGCTCAAGGGCCAGAGGGGCAGTCATATGGCTGCCATGGGGGTTCCCTGGACAAGTTGTGGACACCTACACAGATCCTGGGGGAAGATACGTTCTAGCGCAGTTGCAGCTCAACTAAGGAGAGTCAGTGACTGTCTGTTATGTTTATGGCCCCCATGTAGAAGACCCTAACTTTTATCGTAAACTGCTCTTGGACATGGCCCCTTGATCATGGAGGTAGACTTGAACTGTGTTTCAGACACTACTTTAAATGGATCAAGCCCATCCCCAGTTCCAATCTCGAAAAATTCTCAAGTCCTACATGAAGTAGAAAATATCTGCTCCCTGATTGATATATGGCAATGACACAACTCCGCAGGGAGAGAATATAGTTTATTTTCCCACTCCCACCACTCCTACATGAGAATAGACAGACTGCCGGTATCCTCATCCCTGACCCAATGTGTACACCAGGTCACATTCAAACCAATATTAGTACCTAACAATGTTTCCCTTACAGCCCAGGTTCATGCAGGGAGACACAAAGCGCCTGTAAGGCAATGGAAGTTAGACCCACGGCTTCCAACAGATGAACACTACAGTAAGCACACTCAGGCAGCTATTTTATAATACTTCTCAAATAATAAGAAAGGAGACACCTCCTATACTATGAGATGGCAAGCCCTGAAGGCATTTGTAAGAAGCCAGTCTATATCCTACACAGCTTATTAAGAAAAGAGAATGACTTAAGCTTTCTTGAGGGGAAAATCCAGGAGCTTGAAAAAAATCACAAGGCAAACCCCACCCTTGGGCTGTGCAATACATTACAGCAGAATAAAGTAAAGTACAACACTATGAGTAGTTTGCAGATGGAACTTAACTTGGTATTAGGCAATACTGGACCGCACTTTGATGGAGATGGAGGGTGGGGAATTTCTAGCCTGGCAGCTTAAGAAAAAAAGAGGGAGAACGCACTATATGGGGTATTAAAAAAAATCTGGGGGGGAGGAGTATCCACAGATGCCCATTCCATAGCACAAGCTTTTACAGCCTTCTATAAAGGTATCTACTCTTCAGAGGTATCTCCATCTCCAGACCAAATACAGCAATTCCTATGAAAAGCCCCTGTTACCTCTATCGAAGAGGAAGCCTCTGAGGAACTTGACAAAGCCTTAGAAAAAGAAGAGATAATTAGGGCTATTAAAGGACTTAGAAGTGGTAAGGCCCTTGGACCAGACAGCCTCCCCATTGATTTCTTCAAGAAATTTCAGGAAATACGCCTGGACCCACTCTATGAGGTCTATGAAGAGCATCTCTAAAGGGCAGCTACCCCCTCCATGCAGTCCACTGTCAGAACTGTACTCCCTAAACCATTCAAAGATCCTGCTCTCTGTGCTTCATACCACCCCATATCTTTGCTCACCTCAGACTACAAAATCCTGGCTAGAATAGTGGCAGCAAGATTTGAACCTCTTTTGCCACTCATAATCCACACAGATCATGCACTATTGGACCAAAACAAGTAAGATCCATGGGGCAGAGGTCCTTGTACTAGATGGGGAAAACACTTTTGATCACCTGGAGTGGGGATACATGTTTGCAACTCTGCAAGCATTTGGAATTGGACCACACATGGTTAAAGTGGAAGAAAACACTGTTTGCTAGCCCCATGTCCCAGATCTTGGAAATGGGTCACTATCCCCAGGATTTACTTTACTCAGGGGATGAGGCCGAGGTGCCCTCTGTCCCCACTATTGTATGTAACGGCACTTGAATGATTGGCTGCAGCTCTACGCAGCCACCCCAGGGTAGAGGGTTTTGGCAACAAAGGTGAACATAAAGTTGCCCTATTTGCAGATGATTCACTGCTATACTTGAAAAACCCACAGGTAGGCCTTCCACTTATTCAGAATATCTTGAATGAGTATGTCTCTCTCTCTCTCTCTCGAGCCATAAAACAAATTTGTCCAAGAGCTAGATTTTGCCAATAGGAGAAATAAAATAGATCTCTCCTGGCTACTAATTCCCTGGGAGCTCAGGTTGTACATAAGATTAAATACTTAGGGGTTCCGATATCAGCCAAATGTCACAGCTAGTTAGTATCTTGGCACTATGGCCCTCTCCTCATTAAGTTGGCCCAGGACCAAGACAGATGGGTGGCCCTGTCCTTGACTTTCCTCAGGAGCGTGGATACAGTAAAAATGAATATTCTCCCACAGTGTTTATACCTGTTCCAGTCCTTTCTGGTCCATCTCCCAGATAAATACTTTAAAACAGTTGGATGGCATAATACATACATTCTTATGGAAAAATAAGAATGCTCAAATTCATATAATTATTTTGCAGCAACCTACTAACCTGGGTGGGGCAGGACTACCTAACTTTAAGGCCTACTACTACTCTGCACAACTGGTGTTTCTTCCCTCCTGGGTAACTCAAGATTGCCCCCTTTGGATGGTGATGGGGGGGGCAAGTAGGAGCAGATATGAGAAGAGACCTTCTCTCCTCTTCACTGTTACCAGGGAAGGCCATGACTTGCACAAACCCATTCACAAAAGCTCTCCTAAAAGCTTGGAAGGCTGTCCACATGATCACTGGGTCGGTGACTAGAATATCCCAATATGCCTCAATCTCGTCCACACTAAAAACTACCCCTGGGTATAATGTATTATTACACAGAGATCTCCTTCACTGGCAAAAAAAGGTTTAAAATATAATATGCAATTATATGAAGGGGAATGCTTTCTCTGTTTCAGAGAATTTCAAGGGTAGTGGGTTTTTTCTCCAGATGAATTTTTTGTATACATTCAGGTTAGACACAGGCTGGCAAGTCTGACTATATCTCTGATGTCCAGCACTCAGGGAGACCCATTCAAGGAGGAAGTTTTCAAACTGCAACCATCTACCAAACCACTGTCAATATATTATAAGATCCTCCATAAAGGAATTACAAACCCCTCCCAACATTTACAATTAGCATGGGAGCAAGACTTGGTATAGCCTTACTCCAGAACTATGGTCAACATCTCTGGGACATTTAAATAGTTGCTCCAGGAACAACAGGTTGAGGCAGACCCAGTTCAACTACTTCTACAGAGCATATATCTCCCCAGCTTGAATGCACAATCTCAACCTAGACAAACCAAAACAATGCCGTAAATGTGATGCGGAGCATGGCGACTTTGCACATGATGCTCATGTGTCTCAAATTACTTAACAATTGGCATGAAATACATAAATAATGTCAGTGGTGTTGGGTGTGGTGCCTCCCAGATCCCCTTTGTAGGTCTTGTTGGGAGTGACCCAGGACAGAGGGCAATGAGGCAAAACTTAAGTTTATGGTCCTTTGCTTTAATAAAAGCCTGCGAGACTTTGGTTCAGTGTTGAATATCTGAAAATCTGCCCACAATTCAACAGTGGGCACATAACCTTTTGTGGTTCTTGAAAATAGAGCAAGCCCAAGCAGTCACTACAGGAAATGAGCAGAAATTTGATCGTATTTGGCATAAATTAGTGAGGGTCATTGAAATGGGGCTCTTCTGTTGGTGACAGCAAATGACAAATGCAGACCCTGGGTATAGAAGAGGGAAGGTAGTCTTGCTAATGTTTTATTAAGCCATTCTAATCCATTAACTATATTAATGTAAACCATTTATATCATCACTGTGATGGTACCTTACCATAGAAACACAGAAACATAGAATGTGACAGCAAATAAGGACCGCTTGGCCCACCTAATCTGCCCATTACATAACAGCATAACTTGAACTACTTACATAATATTGTTGAATACAAGATATATGAATCTATGTACTATCAATAGCTGTGTATATCTGTTTTATTGTTATAACTGTTGTGTTCACATTTCTTTAATAAAAATATTTTACAAAAAATAGTAATGATTCAAGTAGTGAGCACCTTGGCACACCACTGGTTACCCAACCCCAGCCCAACATGTCTCCATTTAATTTTACTTTCTGACACTTTTCTCTTATCAAATTTGTAAACCAAGTGATCAGAAAGCTACTGTAGGAATGCAAAGGAATTCTGATTTCACTATGAGGTATGTTGAAGGCTTTACTTAGCTCTAAATATATTACATCCATTGGCTTGTTCTTGTCAAGCCCTTTATTTATTGGTTCAAAGAAGTTAACGTTAGTTAGGCATGATCTGCCAGTTGCAAAATCACATTGTGAATTATCTGTTAAGCTGTTACTTAAGTAACTTGATAGAATTTCTTTGAATGAGGCCTCCAAAATGTTACTTGAAACAGAAGTTAGGGTACTTGATCTGTATCTGACTGCCTCTCTCCTATCTCCTGACTCCTTTTATGTGACCTGGAGTTATAAATGTATCTGTCCAGTTTCTTGGGATGTTTCTTTCTGTTAGGTTTAATTAAAAACAGTATTTCATGGATATACTAGCTTGTAGTAGAAGCAGTACTAGTCATAATAAAATATGGTTATTTAGAAAAATAATCAGTGAGCTAAGCTACGTCACACAAATAACATAAAAGCAGACAAACATACAAAAAAAACAATAAACCAAATACTTACAACACACTTACTAAAAAAGCAACATTTTCATGGAGCACATACTTCAAATTAAAAAAAAATCAACATTGTTTTATCTTTCTAGAGGAAGGGAGTTGGCCAGTAATTGGATGCACATTAAGAGGCAGTGAACACCATGCTTTGGGACTACCATATCCAAAAGCACACCTGCCATAGCTTAACCTATAGCGAGGTACAAAGAAAGAAACTGACTGAGAGAAGCTAAGGATGAGAAATCTGAGAGAGAGAGCTTGTAACTTTACCCTGTAGACATTTATGCATTAAGTTGAGAAATATTAAGATCACACCTTGCTTGTAGTGATAACCAACCCAGCTCTCTCCATAGAGCCAACAATGACGAGCATATTTAGGAGTGTTCAAAATAAATCTTGATGGATGACTGTAAAGAAGGTATAATCTATTTAATATAGTTAGGGGAAAAAACTCTGCATAATCAAAAAGTAGTGTTACAAGTGTGCCCATTAGACCCTCATACTTCCTACATGCACAGTGCCAAAAAAGTTAGCCAATTTTAGGTCCACTCCTCTACATTTCATTGATTGATTATCCAGGTAGACATTTGAGAAATAGTACCCTTTTTCGAATGTGACCAGCATTAACACATACAAGTGAAAAATATATGAACATTTAAAAATGTAAAATAAAAAAAAAAACACATGTGAAATACAGAAAATTAGTTAACATTGTAAAACTTAAATAGAACAATTTTTTAAAAACAAAATTAAAATAACATGTTAAGGATGGCCTGGTGGCACTAAGAGTTGAGGTGCTGGATGCCACGCCATGCCGGTGACCCATGTTCGAGAATGAGCACGGGCCACCGGGAGTCAGCAGGGGAGGAGAAGTATTAAGCATCCCAGGGACTGTTGTCCTTCTCTGAAGAAGGGGGACTTCAGTGTTTGGCAAATGCCTGGCCCATAGCAGAGGCTGGGGATGGCACGATGATGCTGCCGACATGGGCAGAGTTGGGGCAGATGCCTGGTGGAGCATGCACACTGCCACCACTGGTGTCATTGCATGCTCTGCCTCTTAGGGGAGTAAACTGGGTGTAAAAGAAAAATTGCCCCGAATGGATGACGGAGGGTGCCTCACAGGTCCTGCCTCCAAATAGCCACGGTACTGGTCACACTGGATCTGGTCTTTGGCAGGTGTAGAGGAGTCCTGCTGGCCCCACCAGGTGGGGGAAGCCCCAGGGGTACTGACTGGCATCAGGTGGAGGACATCGGGGGATGGGACTGGGGGCTCCCTCCAGAGATAGGGCCGGAGCAACAGGCTTATAAAGTGATAGCAAAAAATAAATAAATAAATAACAGAAGCATTGTGACCTACCTAATAACAATGAATTCAAGGATGGTTTAAATACCACAATGGACTGACTGTTAATTATTGACAGTGGAAGGTTATAATATAAACCAGTGCCAATATAGTTCACCCAGTAATATACAGTACATGAACTTCCCAAATCAAATGATAATCTAGTCATATGCCCATGTATTTATACAGTATGGCACAGGTACGAGGTCACATTCAGCTACTGGGTGCTCAAAAAGAAAACACTTCCACTGTCGATCAGGAACAGCTTCGGGACTCACTGCGTTTGTAGGCAAAAGAAAAAATATTCAAGCAAGAACAGCCACTGGTTGGTGTCTCTTTTATTATTTTTCTTAAAGCTTTGAAGTACAGTATTATACTCCCACATTAAGACAGAGGCTGAAGCAGTAAAGTATCAGAAATACCTTTTTGATAATAAAAAAAGATGCCAAGCATCGAATATTCTACTCCCACATTAAGACAGAGGCTGTAGCAGTAAGATATCACAAATATATTTTTGGTAATAATAAAAAAAAAGACACCAAGCATTACATTTTCCTGTTTGAAACATTTTTCTTGTGCCTACAAATGTGGTGAGTGCTGAGTCTGTCCTTAAAAGACTATTAATACAATATTTGTATTTTATTCATTTTACCAGGAGAAAAATTTATTGAGCAATGGTCATTTACAAGGATGTCCCAGATAGCACAAATAATACAGAAATAAACCGAGCAAGATTCAGAACAGAGATGGCATATCCAGCTGCATGCCAATTTTGCAGAATATATCATAGCAGTTAGAAGACAATTCTAAGTCGACGGTAATCAAATAGCTAATTACAAGGCACATTTGCAAACAAAAAAAGGCAATTACTGAAAATCTATGTTCAGCAGAATCAGTAGGAAGCTTTAGATCAGTAATAAATATTGTGCACAATTACATGACACATGGCATTTGCAGAATAGCCCATTATTCAATGGGAGAATTAAAGTGCTTGTGGAGATCATGACACTCTTAGGATAATTAATAAATCCTAACAGTAAATGCAACAACGTGCACAATGGTAGCTAATTATTTATGTAAAGACATTGAGACTAACTAGGTTTCCAAGTCCAAAGGCACTGTGCAACTTATTCCAGAGTATAGGGGCAGGACAACTGAATGTGGGTTTACTGTAAGAGGTGTGCTGTTTTGGGGTTTTGACATAGATAGAGTTACATGGCAACTGCAAATCAGGTCATTCTTCAATGGGAGGAGTAAAAGTTCTTGTGGAGGTCATGATACTCATAGGATTATGAATAAATCCTAACAGCAACTGCAATAATCTGCACAATGGTAGTTAATAATCTAGGTAAAGATGCTGAAACTATGTTTTCTAGTCTAATGGTACTGTGCAACTTAATCCAGAGTGTAGGGGCAAGACAACTGAATGTGAGTAAACTGTAAGAGGTATGGTATTTTGGGGGGTTTCGGCATAGGTAACAGACTTACTGCTCAGATCATATGAGCACGTACAGTATTTTCTTTTTAAAATCCATGATATACAGTATGATTATGACTTACACATTGTGATGGTGACTTACCGTACTCGGCAGGGGCTTTGTACTGTAGATCCACAGATACAGATTTTTTTAACCTCCTTGTACTTGAAGAGGACCAGCTTAGAGCAGACCAAGGGTGCAAATATACATTCCAGGGCTTAGTCCACTTACAAACTGAAGAGCCCTATGATACAGCAAATCTAACTTAACAAAATGGACAAAGAGACACCCATGTATATTAGGTTTCCAGAGTCCAACAGTGGCATGAATGTCACTTATTCTAGCCATTTCTGAGCACTAGCTGCAAAGCAGCTCTCGTTCCTATAGTCAAAAAATCTAGTCTCAATCTATTTTTTTTTATTTTTTTTGGCAAAAGATATCAATGTATTTAGCAAAGAACAGCCTGTTACTGATCCACAGCTCCCAGTATTTGTATACAATAACTAATTAAGCAATAAGGCATGACAGGGGGTGTGTTGTAGTGGGATAATGGCCCACCTCAGGGTGGGCTGAAGCACAAGGCATAGTCAAGGGCTTCCACCACCTGAGAAGGGCCATTAACCCACCATAACACACACCTGGAGTGCCTTATTGCAATTATAAAATGGATTATTTTTAGTAAATTTTATGTATTTTTAAACATGATACTTTCAGCTGGGCCATTGTGCTGGGATAACGGCCCAGCTGAAAGCAGGTCTTGGCCAATCAGAATTCAGTATTCTTTCTACCCATTTCATAATTCCAGTTTGTCAACCACCATAGAGTAAGTAGAGAAAGTAAAGGGATTCATAGGACATTTATATTTTTGTGTGAATAGCATAACCTTAGTAAGGTAATTAACAAACTAGCAGACAGCCTTGGGCCAATGCCTAGTGTTGACAGTTTGGCTAGTAACAAATTATGGTCCACAATATTAAATGCTTTACTAAGGCCTATGAAAATGGTGCCACAAGAGAGTTTCTGATCAAGTGAGGTCAGCTAGTCTTTAGTGATTTTAACCAAGGAGGTAGCATGTTTTGCTTTGAAGTCAGATTGTAAAGGGGTGATGATGATATATGGTAATCTCAAAGATGTGAATTAATCAATGTTTCAAGCAGTTTGGCTAATATTGATAAATGATATTATTGTGTTAGAGTATTTATTCATGGAACTTAACTTGTTATCTAGAACAAGACCCTAGAATTCTGTGGCTGCAGAATTTTGCACAGAACTTGCAACCTACTGCCGAATATCTGCAGTGCAGCAGAATTAATGGTTCTTGGTGATTATTAATATTTATAGTTTTTGCAGAGAGCTTGGTTCCCTTCCTGTCCTTTAATATCCAAAACCCCTCTATGCTCAAACTGTGATGTCATCAATGTCATCACATCATATGTTAGCTAAAGACAGACTGCATTAGGCAACACAGAAATTAATAGTCATTTCTCTTCCACTGCTCACGCTCCCTAAGGAAGTCGCACAGCACATCAGGTACTGTGATATTTGCTCAACCTGTATTAGAGCGTAATACAATTTTCTGTCATAAGTTATTACACTGGGGCCAACTTAAATACTTGACAATAGCACAGACCTGTTAGCTGAATACTTTGTATGGATTTATCTGTGCCTTTAAGGTATAGGGAAGCCCTGTGAAATGAATAACTGGTAAAATGAATTAGCCTGTCTTTAAAATACAATAAAAAAAAATACACCCAGAAAGGTGAAATATAATGATGTACAGACCTATTGAAAGAAAAAACTTGTAAAATGAATAATTGTGCTATACACGTTTTTGCCAGGGTTACTGATTACATGTTACTGTGGGTTGACAGGATCACCCAAAAGTTAGGAAGAAACATATACAGGGCTGTCTGTCAGTCTAACAGGTAGCATGTTCCCTTACCAGTGACTCAAGTTCAGAGACTAGCTAGGCAGCACAAGGATGGGGGGGGGGGGCGGCACTGTTGCACACCACTGCTTCAAGCCTGGGAAGGTATGTTCAGTGTTCTGTTGCACAGGTGGCACCTTATGATGGGCTGGGAAGCCTTCCCTCACAAGGGGTTCATATGGATATCACGGCCTTATGGGGTGAAGAAATGAGTCAGAAGAAGTTGGCTGGCAAAATGAGTCTTGAAATATCTCCACTGTTCTGTTTATTCTATTTCCAAAGGAATCTACAAGAATGAGGATATAAGATCACAGCATTTTGTCCATCTGTACACTTATCTTGCTGTCCTACTCTGCCTCTACCTTGTGTGCCTGCAGTGTGTCCATCCAACAAATGCCTGCCAACCTGAGAGAAAAGTGAGAGACTCTGCCCTTTATTTCAACTAAATCTCAGAGCCCTCATATGCCTGCAGTAAAGCCACTTAGCAGACTGAACTGTATGTTTTAACATCTGCATTACTGGAACTTGGCAAGTACCAATTTTTACGTTGTATGCTGTGTGTGATCACTACAAAAAACAATGAGCAATATTTGTGAATTAACTGCTGCTTGTTACATTAATTCATGGCTGTTCGCTAATTGAAGGGGGCTCAGCGGCAAGCCAATCATAAAAGCGGTTTCAGCTGACAGGGAGGAGCACAGTTTTTTTAAAAGCTCATGCTGCAGAACAAAGTGAGTGCTGTGGGTAAGCAAGTGTGACTGGTCAGTAACAAAAAAATGCAAGAAGCTAACTAAAGCACTTAAATAACCTTAGTAAGTGTGACATGAGTTTTAAATGTGTAGGAATGTTATTCATGCTGGGAGTACTTTTAATTCTTTTGGAAAATGGGACTTGTTATTCAAATGGAAAATGCTAGAAATGATTCAGATTCAGTTAAAATGGTGGTAGTATTTTTACTGAATACCTATCTGACCTGGGATATAACTATTTTGGACTGGGAATGGGATTTCTCTAAAATAACTATTTCCTGTGTTCAGACCTATAGAGTTAACACAAGACAACTTTGTAGTCATTCTTCTTTACATGATAGATGGAGAAAACATGTTATGCCATTTACTGGACAATTTATCATGATATTACTATTATCTTCATGAAATGTGCATTGTATCCATGACCATCTGAACTGCAGAGCAACTTTTCCATTCAGGAGTTTGCCTCACAAACCAGCTTGGGTATTGTGCACTTGAATGTTAGGCATTTAATGCCTAAGTTGGATTACATAAAAACCTGGGTGGCAAGTACAGATCCTGATATAGTAGTGGTTTCAGAAACATGGTTGCATTCCAAAATGATTGACTCAGATGTAGTAATTAATGACTATAATATATTTAGGCAGGCCAGAGTAAAGGGGGAGGGGTTGCAATATATCTCAGGGATTCTTTGGGAGGGTTGATTAAACTCTGTAAATCTGTCCCTAAGTATTTGAATGTTTTACTACTACAGGTAACCGTGTCAGACAGGTTTAGTTTTAATTTGGCAGCTTGTTACAGGCCGCCATCGGCATCATTAGATTCCTTGCATTTACTTAGCTCATTTATGTCACCTTATTTGAAGCAAGAATTGGTATTACTAGGGGCTTAAACTGGAATATGCTAAAGATAAATGCAGATTTATGTAATCAATTAGCAGCTTTGAACTTAACCCAATCGATAGATCAGCCAACCAGACCACATAAATCTTGCCTAGAAAAGGATTCCCTTTTAGATTTAATACAACTGTACCTCATAAATATTTGTGTGTAAACACAAAAGGAGCAAGCACTCAAACTGATGAATAAACACACCAAACCATTAATTGCAGATAAAGACAGGTACCCGCAGCACTACACCTCCTTTTGTGTTTACATTCGTATTTACCTAGTTTATAGCACCCGCTCATTCCATTTAGTGCACTCGTTTGTGTTTAATTCCACATAAATATTTATCTGCAGTGTTTGATTATGACATTAGTGACCATTGTCACATAGCCTGCATAAGATGCAATGTAAAATGTAAATCTTTAAGTCGAACTTCTATTACACGTAATTGTAATTTATTTTGTGAACAAGCATTCCTGCATGACATTCACTAATGTATCATTGTCCTGATATAAATGCAGCTTGGGAGATTTTTAAATTATCCTTCTTGGAAATTGTAAATAAACATGTGCCTTTGAAAAAAAAAACAGAATAAAAAATAAAGTCGCCCCATGGATAACTAAACATTTAAAAAAACTAATAAAGTATAAAGATATAGCTTGGCACAAAGCAAAACATACAAAACAAGATTATGATAAAAAAGCTTATAAGGTCATTAGAAACCATAAGATAAGAAAACCTAAACCTGAGTATTATAAGGATCAATTTTCAACATTCTCAAAAAAAATAAAGAAAAGTATGGAATGGAATAAAATCATTACAAGGGAAAATGTTGTACATACATTACCTAATACCCTAACATATGAAGGAAAAACATCACAAAATTCAAAAGAGCAGGTTGATATGTTTAATAATTTCTTCTAAGAAGCAGGTCAATTATTTGATAAAGAATGCCCAAATATGCCATCAGTTGACTGGACACTGACTTCTTTTCTGATAAAGAGAGACTGTTGTTAAACTTTAAAAAGATAGGGGTGGAAGAGGTACTCAGAGAATTGACTAAAATTAATGTCAAAAAAGGAGGCGGTTATGATAATATTGACCTGCTTTTTTACAAAATCTCAGTTAAAATTTTGGTTCCACATATTACATACTTGCATAATCTGTCTCTACCGGATTCTGAAATACCTGTTGATTGGAAAACATCTTGTATAGTCCCCATACATAAGAGGGGTGACATTTCAGATCCTGGTTGTTATAGACCAATATCAATATTAACATCTATAATAAAGATGTTTGAAAATATAGTAGTTAAGCAACTAAACTCATACTTAATTAAATATTATGTTCTCTCAGATTATCAATCAGTTTTTTTTATGGGATTTAATACTACTCATGTGGCGTCCAAAATAAATGATGATACTCTAAATTCCTTCATTAAATATCAATGCACACTGGTGGTTTATTTGGACTTACCAAAATCTATTAATACAGTTCATCACATCATTTAATTGAATACATTTAAGAAAGTTGGGTTGGGTTTTTCAGCATTGCACTGGTTTCAGTCATCTCTATCATCACAATTAAACTATGTTAAAACAGGTAATCTCAGATCCAGCATACTTGTATCAACACAGGGTGTTCCACAAGGCTCAATCCTTGGACCCCTATTACTTTCATTAAATGTTAACGATTTGCCGTTATACTGTTCATCTCTATCAAAACTATATTTACAGTATATGTGGATGATACTATTTTATACACCAGTCACAAAGATTTGGACACTGCAATAAGTAATGTTCAACAAGATTTTCAGAAGGAATAGTCTGCTTTGCTGGATCTGAGACTACTTTTAAATGTTAAAAAAACACAATTGATTATTTATTTCCAAGAAAACCATCAGATTTCTCAAAATATAAACGGTATTCTATTAATGGGATTGAAATTTGTCAAACACTTACATATAGATATTTGGGAATAGTATTAGATACCCAATTGACATACAGACAACATATAGAGTTTATCTCTAATAAACTGAAATGGTTACAATTTTTTTTATAAGAATTGATCCCTTTTTAGTTTGTTATTAAGGAAACTGCTTGTTAATTCACTGTTTCTTTCAGTTATAGGATTATGGGGATTGCATCTATAAATATACCACTAGATCAATACTGGGCGTTCTTGATTCACTGTACCATTCAGCTTTGAGATTCATAACTGGACTTTCATTGTCAATGCATCATTGTGTTCTGTACTCTACTGTTGGTTGGAATCTTTACAAGATAGAAGGTTACAACATTGGTATTTATTTACATATCATTTTGTCATTGGTAGACTCCCTAAATTTCTTTTGAATTTGGTAGAATTCAAACAATAAAGCAGGTATAGTTTAAGATCTAGAATACTTCCAAGTTTTAGGATCCCTAGAAAACAATTAAAAATAGAGGATTATACCCTATCAGTTTCAATTACCCAGACATGGGAAGCATTGAAGACTAAATTCAAAACAGAGGTAATAGTACCTGTCTCATGCTTCAAAACCTTAATCAAGAATCATTTTAATAAACCATGTGTGTGTGCTATAGTTAGCCCCCAGTTTTTAGGATTGATGCAATATTTAATGTATTGTTTGTATCAAATTATTTGTATTTTGTACTTTGTATTTTTGTGTATCGATATGCTATTTTTGGTCGCAGTTGTAAAGGAGAGTTTATCTCAATTTGCTTACCAATAAAAACTTGATGATTTAACGATCACAAAAGGAAAAAAAAAAAATATATATATATATATATTTATATTCATTGTAAAAAAAACTCTGTTAATGCATCAGTTAGGATTGTTTCCACAGCGACAAAGTGTGGAAATTCAACATTAGGGTGGGGTGGTGGGACGGTAACCCTAACATTGAATTTCCACACTTTTGTCATTGTGGAAGCAACCCTAACTGATGCATTAATGGAGTTTTTTGCAAGGAATGTCCGTTATTTTTGAGAAAGTGTAATGTAAGTGGCATGTGTTAGTCTTTACAGTGTCCATTTTTTTGCATAATGGCATGCGTATCTGGGAGTGAAGGCCCTCTGTGCTCCAACTTATACATAAGTACAGAGCCATACAGCAGCCCTATAGGGCAAGGAAGCCTTATAACAGCTCAAAATGCACTTCTCTACCACCTGCTCCTGTAACCCCCCCCAAAACCCCCCTCACTCCTGAATCCGTCCAGTGATAGCATCAGTCTGGTTCTCCATTGTCAGTCTGTTTCCTTGTATGAAATGTAAAAAAAAAAAAAAAAAAAAATTGTACCGACGCTACTGTACTATAATCTGCTTACCCTCGGTTGTTCTATTCACATTATGTGTGCTACCCACTGTTTGTTCTAAACACATTATGTATGTTTGTTCTGATTGTATCATGTTCCACTGTAACCCCTAACCCCAGGACGCATCTGGAATTGAGCGGTATGCTGCTCAGCATGCCTTCCTGGTAACTCTCTTAAATAAATAAATAAATAACAGTAATTTGCTAATATCCCAGCAACCATAGCAGCCAGGAAAAAATTCCAGTGCTGGTGTAATCATGGCAGTCAGTATTTCATCTGACTTGTAGTTCAGTCAAATCTGTATTTTGCATCGTTTCTGAGATATGGGCACAGAAAAGCACTGAGAAGGCACCCTTCGAATCCTTGGAATATGTTTCTGCCAATATCTCCGTAACCATAGCCAGTACAAAAAAGATTCCACTGCAGGTATCATCTATTATTTCCAAACTTGTTCTATAAAATAAGTTCACCTGAAGGTAACCCAAACTGCCAGTAGCGAAAACTCCATATCTCACTTTGTTTTCAAGATACGGGCACCAAAAGGCGTAACGGGCGCCGCAATGTTATCCTATGGGAAATTTCTCAAATTTGGAACACTGTAACTTTGGGCCCCTTGAGTGTTTTGGCACCAAACCACAAAAAGGCACATCGGTGTGACCAGGGTTTGCCACCCTGCAAATTTCAGCCCAAAAGACCAAACTATTTTATTGCAGGAGGATGACAAACATTTGCAGTTATTTTGAAATACTTTAGCAAATTACTTTCTCAAATCATGAAAATTTCATAAACAAATCATGAAACGTTCACATTTCTGAAAGTATTTTGCAAAAGTACTTTTTCCTCGAAGCTGGAAAAGGCATTTCTGCGGGGTTTCAGCCCCCAAAAAAAGATAGGGCTAGCATCCTCAGGACCCCACTAGGTAAACACAACAGTCAGTGTTTACCTAGAGGGTCCCAATTTTAAATGCCAGGCATTTTATCTGCGTTACTAACTGAAAACAACATGGCCAAATCACGAAAGTAACAGGGCCATTTGCGAACGTAAAAATGACATTTGTGAAACTTTCGTGATGCACTGCTAATTTTCCACATTGACTATAATGGGAAATTTGTATTTTGAATAACGTTTGAATGGTTTAATAATTTTTCACCAGACCTTCAAAAGGCACATCAGTGACCAAGACTGCATCTTCCCTGAACATTCTGGACTGAACAGACAAACCATGCGAGCTGTGGGAGCGAGCAAAGAAACATGCGAAAAGTCTGTTTTTTTGTGTCTTCTGGCATTCTGTAGCTCAGCAACCATACATCAGACCGTAGCACAACTTGCCAGATGAAGAGATCTATGGTACCAAACGGCACATCCAAACTTTCAGGCAAATCCGTTGTACAGTAGCAAAGTTATTAAGGTGCAAAATCTGAGGTTTAATATTAAAGTGCTTACTCAACCCTAACTATAGTGGCACTACCATGCCACTATAATATATATTTTTAAACTATGTTACAAATTGCATATAAATATACAAGTGATACACAGTGGGGACATCATGAGTGGCGTAAACAGCACACGTCTAGATAAATCACTTATCATTCAAGGCCCCCTCTGCTTATTTAATTTATGCAGTAGGATAGGACCTTAGGTGACCGATTTTTTTTTAGGTTATTAAAAAATATTATTTCTAAAAGTCTGTGGGTTTATTTATTGAAGCAGTGGTATTGTGCATTCCTCCATCCCATTTGCCATAGCCAGTATCATGGACGTGGTGTCAGGTGACAAGCTGACACGTGATATAGCAGTTTATTGGTACCATAGAACTTCCGAAGAAATTAATAACCACCGCTGCAGAAGTTCTATGGCAAATGGTAATCCTGCCGGGGAACTTGGTCCCAAAGTGCCACAGAAAAATCAGGGCCTTCGTTATACATACATAAGCCTTAGCATAAGCAAGACTTTTTTTTGCCCCAAATAACATACACTAGGTCTTATCCATATGCAGAGCAAGGCCACAGTGGGCAAAAAAAAGTCTGTAGAATTTCTAAATTATATTGCAAAACAACCTGCAATTCAACAACATTTTTATTAGAAGCATATACAGTTGTGGCATTTGCATAAAGATGAGTGGGCACATCTCACAATCTCTTATCAAGACCATTAACAAGCAAAGTGAAGGGGAGTGGATCCAAGATGGATCTGTTGACCTCACTGGACAGTGGTCAGTACTCTGACATTTTTGTAGACCGTTCTAAAGTCTTTTATTCTCTGGATCATTCGTAAATGATATCAATTGGCAGTCTTGGGTTGTAATGAAATCCCATTGGCTTGGTTTGCTAATTAGCTATCATTTGGTCACATAAAAGGAACAAATATGAACTATTGCTTGTGGGTAAAGGAGTTCCACAGGGGTCATTAGTGACCTTAACTAAAGTGTAAGTGAAGAAGAAAAATCAGCATTTATATAGCATTTTTCATATACATTGCATATCAAAGCACTTTACAAGCAGTGAGAGACTGATAGTGAAGTGACTGAATAAGCCCTTTTTGCACATCAACACCCACACACAGCCTTGGACAACTGAATGATCTGGTTTTATGGAAAGGGGAAAGCTGGTCAGGGCACCAAAGAAAATTCCCCCACTCTTGCAGAAAGTGTCATGAGTTCTTTTACTTCCATCTGGACACCTACCAGTACAGCACCATAGATGCGTAGAAGGGACCTTGGTTTAATGTGTCATCTAAAGGATGGCACACCCTGACTGTACACCACTCTGCAATACTGCACATGGGTGCTAGCGTTTATGGTATGAGCCCAATCCTGGAGGGGGACAAGAGCCCATGACCTTCTGACCCAGAGGCAGATGTGCTATCAACTGAGCCTTGCTGACACCTAACATATCTTCTAAAGTCTGATTGATTTGCCTTAAAATGATTATAATGATTCATAAATGAAGTCAGAAGTGAAAACATAAATTTTTCCAATATTTCATAAATTGTTGGCTGTTTCTGTTGTAGGGGGCTCGGCTGCGGGCCACCAGACAATGGCGGGCAAGAAGAAGTGGAGTCACGGCACATTTAAACGCTCGTGCTGGCCCAAGGATTTCAGCATTCCTGACACCATTTGCACTTTAAGCTGCACCTTTCACGACCACACTGACTGGTTTTCAGCTGCTGTGAACTGTTCCTGAGCCTGCAATTAATTTACCAGACTTCCCCCAGCCAATACTACTCTGCACTTTACTGGGATCTTAGGGGAAGGTTGCTGGACATTAATTGTATCCCGCTGTGCCCTGTTTGGCTGTTTCTATGATAGGGGGCTTGGCAGCATGCCACCAGCCAATAACGGTCAAGAAGAGGTGGAGTTGCACAACATTTAAACGCTTCTGCCGGCCCGAGGCACGAGCCATCGGGTGCAAGCATGAGTGGCTGCACTACTCCTAAAAGGAAAATATCTTAGGAGTTAATGTTTTTATTTGGCTTTAAAGTGTACCGTTGTTGGGTTGCCTTTTGCGCCCCCACCCCCCATATATAGGTAGGAGCGTTTTGTTTCTTAGTTCACCTTTACTAAAGAAATAGGGGTTAGTTAGAATTTTATTTTGTATTATTCAATCTTTATAGATTGATGCACTGTGTTAGAAATGTGTTTTTAACCTGTTATATTTAGTTTGTTCTTGTAGGTCTTTTAAAACTGTTGGCACTATAAAATTTGATTGCTAGACTAACAGTGAGGGCAACACATATGGTACATGGATTGTATCACATGTCCTATGAGGACAGGTTGAAGGACTTGAATATGTACTCCCTGGAGGAAAGGAGGGAGAGAGGGGATATGATAGAGACATTCAAGTATCTTACAGGGAGGAACAGAGTGCAGGAATACACAGTTTTTCAGTGAAAAAGACGCTGCAGGACTAGCGGGCATGTGATGAAGTTGGAGGGAGGGCAATTCAGAGGATATGTGAGGAAGAATTTCTTCACAGAATGGGTGGTGGACAAGTGGAACACCCCGCCACAGGAAGTAATGGGGGCTGAAGCAGTCATGGGATTTAAAAATGCATGGGACAGACATAAGAGAATTCTGGCGGTCAGGGGTAAGAGACAACAGACGTCTAGGAAAACATAAAGTGAACTTACAAGCTCAAATGGGCAGACTGGGTGGGCCGTAAGCCCTTATCAGCCAGCAGAGTCTATGTATTTAATGTATTTCTTCTTTTTGATATTCAGTGCAAGGAGTCCAGTAGATCTCCCCCTTCTCCCTCCTGTGTCTTGGGGCATGGGGGACAATTATTCACCAAGTAAGATAGCAACTGCTGTGTATAATATTCATTCCTGTCCTCTAAGTGAGACACCTAGTATTTATCATGGACCTTCATTTGTCAACCTTAATAGTTGTCATATTTATTTTTCTTTTAACTTTAGAATGGGCATTCATTGTCTTGTATTCCTTTCTAAAAATTAAATTAAATATGACAATAAGTTGAGGTTAAAGAAATTTAGTCTTCTCTTTTGTTATTAATTTCAGGCTCGGTTCATCCCCGCCCTGACCCATCCCCACCTCAAAACAATTTATTGGGCTATGATGGTTGCTCTACTGATACCTCTGCCCTAAGATTTCTCCATCTTACTATTCAGAGCCTAACTGCTAAATGGACAGTCTCTTCTGCCTGGATGGAGCAGAATTCCTCTGATGTTATAGCTTTATCAGAAACATGGTTCAAAGATCAGATTCAGGATTCAGAGGTCCTGTTGTCCAAATATAAGTTCTATAGAAAGAATAGAGTTGGGAGAAGGGGTGGGGTGGAATTTATTTTTCTGAGGGGTTACAGCCTACTTTGTTCTCAAGTTTCTGACATAAGCTTAATATGTGATTCTACTACTGCTGAGATTATTCTAGGCAGTAATAAGCATTTAATGCTTAGTACAGTTTATGTTCCCCCTGGAAATCTCTTTTCTGGGACTGATCTTGTTACTAATCTTAAAAATGATATACCTAAGAATCATGAACTAATTATTATGGGGGACTTTAATTCTGATTGGAGTGCTGAACTGAAAAATGGTATTGTTAGAGAATCCCGTTTAGATTTGTGCTTATTTCAACTAATTGGGGAAGTTACTAGAATTAACTATCAGTCAGGGTCAGGGACTATTTTGGATTGGATTTTGGTCACTCACCCTGACAAGATCCCTTTTAAAGGGGTTCTGCCCGACAGTCTGAGTGACCATTGCCCTGTCCACTGTGCCTGGTCAATAGACTGGTAAAGAATCCACCAAAGTATATTCAATTTAGTGCTCTTAACTCACTTCTGAGAGAGTTGATGCCGCTTTTTCTAAAGTGGATTGGCCCCCCCCTTGAATCTTGAACTGATCCCACTATTATGTTAGATTATTTTATTAAGACCTTTTTTGGAATAGCTGATAAACTTGCCCCCCCTTAAAAAGATGAGAATCAGGGCTAATAAGCACCCTAGGTTTCTTCGGATTTACTACAATTAATGAGAATTAGGGACAGAAGTTGGAAAATTTATAGGAAATGCAGGGACACTTTGTCCCTTCAGAACTATAAAACTTTACATAATCAATGTAAAACAGCAATTAGAAAGGCAAAGTCTCTCTTTTTTTTTCTATCTGAACAGCAAAAGTGTTCTGGAGACCCAAGGAGAACTTGGGATGTCTTAAATCAACTGATGGGGTGACAGAAAAAAACAGCTACTATTTCATTACAGAATGATATTATTTTAACTTGTGACCCCAGTGTGGTATCGGAGGCCTTCAATAATTATTTTGGGGATCTTGATCATTACAGAAATGTATTTAGTTCCCCTACAAGTGATATTCATATTGATAACAAGGATATTCCAAAAATTGACTTTAATACGATTTCACTTGAATTAGTTATGGAATATATCATTAATAGGGACCCATGGCCATCTTCGTGTGTTGATGGAACTGATTTCGATATAATAAAGTTATGTGCAAAGTATTTTGCATTTCCCCTTTCACTTATTTTTTAATGCAACATTAAGTGCTGGCTTTTATTCTGATCAATGGAAGTCCTCCATTATAAAACCTATATTTAAATCTGGTGACCCAAAATGTGTAACACATTATCGTCCTATTTCCCTTCTATCCCCTTTAAAATCCTGGAAAAAATCATAATGGATCAGACAATTGATTTTCTTGACAAGCATCATTTGTTAACTTCCAACCAACATGGATTCAAACAAAATCATGGTACCAAGACAGCCTTGGTGGAGTTCACTAGCTGCATATAGGGTGCCCTTGATAAGGGGTGCTCCGTTGCAGCTGTATTTGTGGACCTCACCAAGGCCTTTTATTTGGTAGATCATACCCTGTTACCTGGTGTCTTATCAAATTTACAATTTTTCTACAAATGTGGTAAGCTGATTTGTTAATTATCTAAGTAATATATCTTATACCACCCTTCTTGATGTTTTTTTTCACAATCAAAATTGATTATTTGTGGGGTGCTCCAGGGATCTAAAGTGGGGCCTTTAATTTTTTCCCTTTTTATGAACTCAGTCTCGAATATTTGCACTCAGACATCACTTATTATGTATGCTGATGATGCTGTTTTGTTTAGTACTGGCCTAAGCCCAAATGATGTGATAAAAAAGTTGAGATTGAGTTGGACTCTTTACAAGATTGGCTACTTCAAAACCACATGGTATTAAATGTTAAAAATAGAAAAAACATGATTTTTTCTAATAGGAAAAGTAAAGAAATTGTTCCATCCATAATTGATCGTAATGTGAATGCTCTAGAATTAGTTGACCATTTTAAGTATTTTGTGCTAACCCTTGATTCTACATTTTCCTTTGAATCACATATTAACTTTATGAGGAAAACAATATACCAAAGAATTGGTGCTCTTTATCGAATAAAGTCCTGCATTAGCAAAGAAGTGATGTTTTTGCTTGCTAACAGTTTTTTACTTAGTAAACTGGACCATGGTTTGATTACAGATGCTTCAGCCAGTAATTACGTGCTGGATCATCTCCAGGTTACATATAATACAATATTAAGATTGGTCATGTTAGCGCCATTTCATACCTACCATTGTCAGCTTTTACAATATTCAAACTGTTTATCCTTTGATTATAGAATTCAGTTAAAATACTCTCTTTTTATGTTTAAAATCTTCCTGGGCTTAATATCTTCTGTTGTATCTAGCCTTTTTCCCAGGGTTGTTAATACTTTTGGTACAAGATCCCAAGATAAATTTTCTTTTAAGCTTCCTTTATTTCGGAAAGCAGTAGGGCAAAGATCAATATTGTTTAAGGCCCCAACATTTTTTTTAACTCTCTGCCTCTGACATTTTTGAGATGCCCTTCGATTAATAGTTTTAAGAGGTGACTTGTCTGGTATTTGAAAGAGCAACAGCACTGTTCCTGTTAAAACAAGTATACTCTGTTTATACTCATATCATTGTATGTTATTAGTGTTTATGTAACTCAATGTTCTTATAATGTATGTATTTGTGTTTGAATTTTGTTTGTTTATACTTGTCTATGAAAGCAGGCATTTTGCTCATCAAGCCTACAAGAATAAAAAGTAAAATAAAAATGAAAAATGAAATTAAATGAAAATTGGAGGGTAATTAGTAAACAAACTGTTCACACCACTTCTATAGATTGGCTTAACTTAGGCTGTTTTCCAAGATCTAAGGAAAACACAAGATGATAATGACTTGCTAAAAAGGTAAGTTCGTGGATAACAAAGGTCACATATTTTGAAAATGCATTACTTATGGCATAAATACCTGCGAGATTGTTTCAACTGAAATGCATTACCTGTTTTCTAACATACTCTACAACAATCATTCCAAATAAGAAAGCCTGCACATGTTTGACTTCAGAGCTACTCCCTCGGGTTATCAAAACATCACCTCCTGGTTGGGTGGGCTAACATTGAAAGTCTTAATAAATCTATTCAACTCATCAGCAATTCTAGATGAATCACTTCCCATTAAACCATTTAAATTAAATGACTGCGACAAAGGGCCCATCTGCTGAGTATCTGAAGAAGTTCCAAAATGCTCTAGGGTTTGTGTTATGAGTACTAGCTAATGTATCCCTAAACCATTTTTGCTTTGCTAAGTGAACAGCCACAAGATATTTACTCCTAAGAGCACTATACAATGTCAATCCCAATCACACTGCAAATTAAATAATTTAGTGGCAGACAAGGTACCCTATCCCTTTACATTTTTAATCTAATGCGATAGAATACTATTTAGCGTTTGTAATTTTTGCTCTCCTAGAATGGATGGGGTGGAAGGGCATGACAAAGACACACTGAAAAATTCTTGAGAAAAGAAATTTCAAGCATCATCAAGATGAATCAAATAAAGCCTCTCCCAGTCTCTTCTTCACGTTCTTTGAGTACCCAGGGATGCAAATTATCCAGGCAAGGTGATGTAATGGGATATAGGGTTTTTTTTTTTTTTTAGTATCCTCAGTGCCAATTTCATAATTTTCTGTTGTGGTATTATTAGCAGTGACTGATGGAGTTCTACTTGCAGGCCCATACACAGAGCAAAAGTAGTTATTTAGGATTTCAGATATTTCAGTTCCATCAGTGCAGACTTTCTTACTTATAAGTGGTCCCACATTTTTGTTGGTCTGCCTCTTTGACCTATTATATTAGTTTTGTTTTTTTTTGGCTAATTGTGCATACTCTTACTATCTATTCCTCACCCTTTGTTTTCTTATTTTACAGTACTGTATTTTGTTTGGCTTTATTACCGCGGTGCTGCGTCATCTGCACTGGCTGCCGGTTAGGTGGAGGGTCCTCTTTAAGGTGGGTTTGCTCACCTTTAAGGCCCTACACGGCCTGGGCCCTGGCTACCTGAATGACCTTCTTACACCTGCTGTCTCGGTCTGTTCCCTACGTTCCTCTTCTTGGGGCTGCCTTGCAATTCCCAGGACGAGGGTAAGAACTGCAGGTGACAGAGCATTTAGTGTTCCTGCTCCCGTCCTGTGGAATTCGCTTCCTTTAGTTGTTAGGGAGGCCCCGTCTGTTGAGGTTTTTAAGGCCCAACTCAAGGCATTTTTATACGATCAGGCATTCCTGGACTATATTTTATTGCTTATATTGTCTAATTTTTAAGGTTTATTTTAGTTTTAGAGAATGAAACACATTGTGTAGTAAATTATGCTTTAATTGTTTGGAGTTGTATATTTTATTGATTGTTATTGTGTTGTGTTGTTTTTATTTGTTTGATGTACAGCGCCCAGAGCCTCCGGGATGGGAGTCTTTTTAAATAAAATTTGCCTTGCCTTGCCTTTATGCGCACGTCTTAATTTGGGGGTATTGTTATTTTTTAAAATCTCAAAAGACTGAGCCTCAGCCTTATTTGCTCTTCTAATATTTCTTAAACCGGACTGGGGCTGGACCTACCTGTGTGTGTGTGTGTGTATTATTTTTTTTTTTTAAGTGGGAACATATTTCTTTTTCAAAGATAAAAATGTGTTACTAGTGTTATCAATTTTTGTTCAACATTTAAGATGGCAAAGTCCTTCTCCCCATCCCATTTTTGTAAGACTGACTTCACGTGTAAATTTAAGATAAGAAATGCTCAGAACGTTAAGGAGAAGTCTGACAGAAAAGGTTAAACTATTTTTTTTTTGTATTTTTTTTTCCTCCAAGAAAAGGAAAAACAGAGAAAAGCTAAGACAATATTGGCACCTGTATTTTCTTACAAAAGTTTAGATTATTTGTAAGTCAGAGTCTCTTGCTAACCTATCACAGTAGATTGCTAAAAAAGTTTACTACACCTCTGATTTCCTTAGACAAGACCTTGCCCTGAGGGGGACTGAAAGTACAGTTTCATACTTACCGCAATGGTAGATCTTTGAGAGGATCTCTTGCAGCAGGTACTACCTTTGGGAGGTCTCCAGAGGGTGCTCTTGCAGACGGTCACATTCTTCCAGCAGTGCCTAGTGGAGGCTGCCCACCTGTGATGTCATCAGTCCTGGCAGGTATAAAGGAAGTGGGCAGCCCCCAGTATCCTCAGTTCTCCACTAGCTACCAACTCACTGAGCATGACTTCGAGGGAGAACTGAGGACAGCAGTGGAGCCCCTCTTGTTATGATAAAGAATGCTCTTCCCAAGAAGGCAGGGAAAGGAGGACAGGAATGTACCAGCTACAAGAGAGCCACTCAAAAATCTACCGTTACACTAAGTACAAAACTATGCTATCTTCATCGAGGGTATCTCTTGCAGCAGGTACTACTTTTGGGATGATTCCCAAGCAGTCACTGTAAGGAAGGGAGAATGTCATGATAGGAGCCCATGTAATATTGAGTGGCCAAATGTGGTTTTGCACCTGGAGGTGATGTCTAAGCTATAGTGCTTAGTAAAGGTGTGAATTGTGGACCATGTGGCTGCATTACATATATCTGATATAGACACACCTGTAAAACAGGCTGCTGAGGTCAAGAGGGCTCTTGTGGAATGTGTGTGCACCGTTCCTGGTAATGGTTTTTGTACTTTTGTATAACAGTATGTGATACAGTTTGCCAACCAACGTGACAAAGTTTGTTTTGTAACTGCAGAGCCTTCCTTCTGTGGGGCAAAGGCCACAAAGAATTGGTCTGATTTTCTATCAGGTTGGGACCTAGAGAGGTATATGTTGAGAATATGGTGGACATCTAGTGTATGCAGTAGTTCTTCTCCTGGATTGGTGTGGTTCGGGAAGTGGACTGGTAAGTCTATGATCTGGTTCAGAGTAAAGTCTGAGACCACTTTGGGTAGCAAGGAATGGTTGGTGCGCAGAGAGACTCTGTCCTTATGGAAAATCAAATATGGTTCTTTGCACATTAGTGCCTGTAGCTCAAAGATGCGGCGGGCTGATGTGATGACCACTAGGAATAACATTTTCCATGACAGGAAGCACATCTCTGTCTGGGCAGTCGGTTTGAACGGCTCCTTAGTGAGCTGTTCGATGATGAAATTCAAGTCCCAGGGTGGTATTGGGTGTTACATGTGACGAATCCCTTTCAGAAACATTTTTGTCAGATCTAGCTGAGCTATTCTCCCTTGGCGTATTGGGTCATGGAATGCCGAAATGGCTGAGGCATGAATCTTAACAGAGGAACATCCGAGGTTTTGTCTTGATAAGTCAGTGAGATATTCTAGGATGTCTGAGAATGGGCACGTGAAGGGGTCAATATATCTCTCAGTTGCCCATAGTGTGAATTTCTTCCACTTATCATTATAACACTTTCTTGTCGAAGGTTTCCTGGTGACTAACAATAACTGTGCCAGTTTTCAGATATATCATGCCGTGTTATGAACTTGTGTTCAGGAGCCAGGCATGGAGATGCAGTGACCTGAGGTTGGGGTGAAGGATAGTACCTTGTTGTTGAGTCAGAAGGTTTTGGGCTTTTGGTAGGGGAAGGGGATCCACAGATGTCATTTACTGTAGTAGTGGGAACCAGATCTGCCTTGGCCAGAATGGGGCTATTAGAATCATTTTGGCTGGTTCCTTTTGGAGTTTGAGTAAGACTCTCTGAAGGAAAGGGGTGGGAGGAAAGGTGTATAAGAATTTCCCCATCCAGGAGAGGGTAGGGCATCTGTAGAATGACCCCTGGGCCCTGTACAATGGAACAATAATGTGGCAGTTTGTGGTTCTCTGGTGAGGTGAATAGATCCACTTCTGGAGTATCCCACATCTTGAACATGCTCCTCAGGATCTGAGGATTGACAGACCACTCATGACTGTAAGTGTGTCTGCTCAGGTGGTCTGCTAAGGTGTTTTGTGCCCCTGGTACATGAACTGCTATTAGTGTCAGATTTTGTTGGATGGCAATGCGCCAGACTCTGGATGCTTCCTGACACAGGGGTTGGGATTTGGTACCCCCTTGTTTGTTGATGTAATATACTACTGCAGTGTTGTCGGATTGTACCAAGAGTGGTCCGGGCACAAGATATGGCTGGAATGTATGTAGTGTAGTGAGAGTCTTATGGCTCTCATCTCTAGCATGTTGATGTGGAGCCTTCATGTGCGTACACCCCACTCGCCTTGAGTTTGGTATCTGTGATCTAAATGGGTGCCCCAGCCTGTTGTTGAGGCATCCATTGTCAGGGTCTGTGATGGGACTGGCATTTGGAACGGTACCCCTCTGTTTAAATTGGTGGGGTTTTCCAACATATTAATGGTATGGCCAGAGAGGGGGTGATGCTGACAACACCTGTTCGTTGGTGCCATTGTTGTCAGAAGGCTCACTGAATTGGTCTCATATGTAGATGGGCAAATGGTATCGTGGGTATGGTGGCTGCTATATGTCCCAAGAGTTTGAGGAGTTGTCTGGCTATGACAGTTGGTACTGTTTTGTATAGGTTTGCCAGATTTGTAATGGTCTGGTTTCTCTCTTCTGGTAGGTAGGCTTTTCCTGCTGTAGTGTCCAGCACCACACCTATATACTGGAGTCTCTGTAATGGATGTAGTTGAGACTTTGTTAGATTGACAGTTATTCTCAACTGGTGGAAGAGCTGTAATGTGGCCTGAAGGGAGTGACAGAGTCCCTCCTTCGTGGATGTCTTTATAAGCCAATCATCTAGATATGGGAATACAAAGTGACCCCGACACTTCAGTGCCACAGCCATGACTGCAAGGCACTTGTGAAAACTCTGGGTGCTGACAAGAGGCTAAATGGAAGTGCCCTGAAGTGGCAGTGATGTCCAAACAGAAAGTATTTTCGATGGGCTGAGTGAATAAGAATGTGAAGGTAGGCATCCTTCATGTCCAGGGCACATAGCCAGTCTCCCTGATGTAGTAAGGGAAGGATGGTCGTAAGAGTGACCATGCAAAATCTTTTGTACTGTATGTACTTGTTTAGAGGTCGTAAATCTAATACCAGACAGATCTCCCATTTGTTTGGGGACGAGGAAGAAATTGGAATAAAATCCCTTTTCTTGTTGGTTTAGTAGGACCGGTTGTATTGCCTTTTGTTTTAGGGCTTGCCACTCCTCCAACAGAAAGGGAATGTGGTTGAGTTGGTAGGTTACTCGTGGTGGTGGGTGTGTCGGGGGCATTCCATGAGTTCTAGGGTGTGCCCTGACTGAAACATCTGTAAGACCCACTTGTCTATTGTGATGGCTTTCCAGGCCTCTAGAGGGCTGGAAAAGTGACCCCAACAGCCTCCAAAGCCTGCAGAGGAGGGACAGGGGGGCACAGGTCTAAGTCAGGTACAGGGTGTGGTGCCAGCCCTGGAAGAAGGGGTGGAATGACCACCATGGGAGGCTGAAGAGGTAGGACTACTGTATGCTTGTGGGCCTTGTTTCCTTCTATAGGACTGTCTACCTGAGCCACGTTGCCGTCCAGTACATTGAAACTGGTATTGCAGATAGTACCTTGACTGTCCCGTGCTTTGGGAAGTGTGGTACATTCCATGGACGACTGACTTTAAAGTATGACCTCAGGCTTGTAAGTCCTCACGAATAGTCTTTGTAGATGTGCCAAACAGTTGTTCCCCATCGAAGGGCGTGTTCAATATCTTGTGTTGGACATCTTGAGTAATACTAGAGACCCTTAACCATGCATGGCATCCAAGGCTGACTCCAACTGCAGCGTATCTGGCCAAAGTGTCCACCTCGTCATATGCTGTCCTCAGTAAATGTCAGAAAAGACTGCCCCCATAGCAAAGGTGGCAAGTAGTGTTCCCCTTTTCCTCCGAGTCAGTAAGTGTATTAGCAACCTCTGTGGCCACTGCCCAGAGGGATGTCTGATACTTCAGCATCTGTCCCATATAGTTAACAGCGCTAATATTCAAGGTGGCTCCTTGGTACACCTTTTTCCCTAAATGATCCATTTTTCTGAATTCTTTATCAGGAGGTAGGGAGCGTAAATGCTTTGGTTTTCTGTTTCTGTCACGTGCAGCATTAATTACCATCGAGTCTGCCTGGGGTGTGGCTGCAAAATAAGATGGGTCCTCAGGTAGTTCTAAATAATCTGCCAGGTTCTGTCTCAGTTTGTCAGGCTGTCTTGTAGTGAAGCCCATGGCTTTTTGTATCTGAGACATAATTTCCAGAGATGTCGGGTCATCCAGAGGGGAGACTGGGATAAGATGGTCTTGGTCCCTGTCCACCGAGGATATGGTAGAGTTAGCCTATGGAGGGGTGCAAACCATCATCCTCTACAGATTCCTCCTCATATTCCATATCCTCCTCATGGAGAGATTCCTCCTCTAGTGACTGACACGAGGGAGATCCAGAGGGATCCTTGCTGGGTATATATGTAGCCCCTGGGCAAAAGCATTTAGGCGGAGGTAAAGGGGAGGAAGAAGGAGCAGGTCTAGTCATCTTAGTGGTCCGAGAGGGTTGCAGACCCTGCATAACCTGTAGCACTGTTTGAACAACTGTGGCCACATCTACCGAAGTAGCAGTGGTTTGCTGTGGCATAGAGGCCCCCAGAGGTGGCTGTCCTGTGGCTTGATAGCTCAGGGGCAGAAGAGAGGAGATGAGGCGAGAATGAGAAATCAACTGAGCACCGTGAAAGGCATGATTTGGTCCTCTACTTCTCACGTATGTGCTCCTATGAGATTCCACCTGCATGGAAGGGGGCAGTTTTGGCAATACTGTAAGGGAGAAACCCTTTTCCTTAATGACACACCCCTGCTCTGTCAATAGAGACTGAAAGGGTGATGTATCAGCATGTCTAAATGAAGCCATCAATGGACAGGCTGAGCAGTCTTTCCTGGAGGAGCACCGTTCCATCGACGGAGAGCGCTCCATTTTCATGAGGCGTATTGTCATTGATGAGTGTCCCGAGGCTGTGGTAGACATTGAAGCAGTAACCATAGTGATGGTGGTGTTGAGTGTCATCAGTGAGAGGACCGGAAGGGTCTTCGTCGATGAGGACTTTTGCTTGTCTGACGCAGTCTTCTGTTTCAATGTCAATGGCAGGGCATGGGACGCTGCCGAGTGGGAGCATTTGCTTTCTGTTGAAGGATTTTGTCCTTAAGTTTATGCTTGGAGCTCTTGTGGGATGCCTATGAAGAAGAAGAGGATGACACCCCTTCTTCTCGAGAAGAGCAATCCATTGCTCAATCAAGTACGACTCCATTTCTTGGAGCCACTGACAACAAGTAACCTGGTTGAATTCCCTGCAGATAGCACACTGAAGGATATTGTGGGCAGCCCCCAAACTCCGCACAGAGACTGGGTGCTCATCACATTTGGAGATCTTCCTGCCACAAGGCACTTTCTAAATAAGGGTTCGTTTTGAGACATTCATTTGGTAAAGAAAAAAGGGAGAACAGCAAGCCGTATTTACCTTCAGGGTTGCCAGCCTTTTTCTGACCCACAAAATAACAGGAATATTTTTTCCATGGAAAGGGACGTAAGTGAAATAGCTTGCACTGCATGAGGCTAATGCAGAGACTATTAATGCTTTCAAGGCAGGCTGGGACAATTTCAAGAGTATCATCAGTAAGGGTTTGGCAACCAGTGGAGGGTGTCTATTAAGGAATTTGTAATGTAAGGTAGGGCTTCAGGACAGACTCATGGATTAAAAATAGTTAACCATCCTTACTTTCACTATTTTGAAAGTTTCCTTGTAGAAGTAGATGTACTATATAGCAATAAACTTATCCTGCATTCAATGGACCCTGCTTGTTTATCCAATGCTATTATGAAGTTACAGAAGCTATACTACAAGTAATAGCACACTGGAGGGGGGGATGGACGAAGCTATCTCCACTGAACGGGTGTGGCAAGCCCTGAAGAAAGATAAATCTTCTAGGCCAGATGGCATTCATCCGAGGGTACTATGGGAGTTGGCGGATGTACTGGCCACAACCCCGGCAGGCCTCTTCAACAGATCGCTTGAGACAGGAACGGTACCTAGGGATTGGTGGGAGGTGCATGTGGTGCCAATCCATAAAGGGGGGGTCGAGGGAAGTACCAGGTAACTATAGACCCATCAGTTTGACCTTGATAGTGGGAAAAGTAATGGAGAGTATACTAAAGGAACAACTGGGGGTGTTCCTGGAGGAGGAGGGAGAGCTGGACAGTAGACAACATGGGTTTGTGCCAGGTAGATTGTGTCAAACCAACCTTGTGGAGTTATATGAATGGGTAGCAACGGAACTGGACAGGGGGAAGCCTGTGGATGTAATATTCTTGGAATTCAGCAAGGCGTTTGACTCGGTCCCCCATAATGGGCTGGTGGAGAAACTGATGGAGGTTGGGAGTGTGCCCTTTGATGGTCAGATTGATAGGAAATTGGCTAGCTGAACGCACACAGAGAGTGGTGATTGGTGGGAAGCTCTCAAACTCTAGAGAGGTTGGTAGCGGAGTTCCGCAGGGCTCGGTCCTGGGGCCTTTCCTGTTTAATGCATACATATCTGACATCAGGGTGGGTATAGAGTGTGAAAGGAGTCTCTTCACTGACGATTCCAAGGTGGGAGCAGTAGTTGAGGGGGAAGAGGGAGGTTGGCCCTGCATGGGGACCTGGACACCCTGGAAAGTTGGGCTCTCACAGGAAAGTTAAATTTCAATACAACCAAGTGCAACGTGTTACATCTTGGGTGGGGAATCCCCAAACACAGATACACCCTGTGGGGGTGGTGCTGGAGGCCTTGTCTGGGGAAAAAGACCTAGGGGTCATGGTGGAAGCATGTATGAATAACTCTGAGCAATGCAGGAGAGCGGCTAGCAAAGCAAACAAGATGTTGGTATGCATTGTATGGGGGATCACCTCTAGTAGCAGGGAAGTGATTCTGCCACTGTACAATGGGCTGGTGAGACCACACCTCGAGTATTGTGTACAGTACTGGAGACCGCACTTAAAGAGGGACATACAGCTTCTGAAGAGGGTAAAGAGGAAGGCTACCAGAATGATTCAAAGACTGGGGGAGTTGACGTACGAGGACAGACTTGAGGAGCTCGGCCTGTACACTTTGGAGGAGAGGAGAGGCAGAGGGACATGATCGAGGTCTTCAAGTACCTCAAGGGAATAAATAGCGTAAACATGGAGGGGATCTTTAGACTAAAGGAGGGAGGTATCACCAGAGGGCATGGTTTGAAGTTGAAAGGAGGAAGGATCAGGGGGAAAGAGGAGGAGGTTTTTCACAGAGAGGGTGGTGGATCCTTGGAATGCACTGCCTGGAGAGCTGGTCCAGATTTCCAATGTGGAGGGCTTTAAGAGAGGGTGAGACAGATACAGAAAGGGGCATTGGAACACAAGGGGAGGGCCTCGGTTCCCAACAGGGGATCTGAGGTTCAAGCAGACTCGATAGACCATAAAGCCTAATCTGCTGGCAATTAGTATGTTAGTATGTTAATAATAACAAGCAGAAGAAAAACAGTGATTGGAACAAATTTTACTATTTGGGAGACATACAAGAAACATAATATTTAAGCATGAGGAACATTTACATATTTTTGCATACTTTACATACAGTGAGTAAGTAAAAATGTATGTAACAGTGAACGGTTTTTGTCACTTATGTGTTTCCTCTATGCTGCTGAAAACTGAGTTTGCTGCAATTGCTTCTCATGGACAAGAATTTTGTTGCATATTTTTTTTTACTAGGACAGTTTTTTCCCCCTGTGGCTGGCCCAGGCTTGGAGGCGGTGTACTGCCTATCCGTGGCGCCTATCCCCCATTGGGGGGATCATGCTGTACAGTGACAGGGTTTTTTCATAGTTACTAGAGTGACTGCAGAAGTCCCTAATCCCCACCCCCGAGGATGCTGGCACAAAGGACCGAGGTCCAGGAGAGAAGCCATGCTGAGACACTGCTCCCGCCAAGTGCCTAATGGCATCCTCCCCTCCCATCACCATCTGCTTGTTGGAGCAGTGCCTAACCCTCCCCAGGAGTGGAGAGTTGCCAACTGGCAGCTCAATCCAGCTCCTCCCCCCACAGCCAAACCTGGGCTGCCGGTGTAGTGGGAGGTGTGGCATACAGCTCCTCAACCCTCAGTGCCACTGGGCCAGCTCAACTTATTGCATAGTGTACAGTTACACAGCAGAGAGAATCACACTATGGAGATTACCAATATGTAACCTCAATGGTGTATACTAGGATCAAGTTGAATATTTGCGCTGCATTCTGATTTGTCAAGAGGATCTAACCACAGTAAACATTTACTAGAACTACCCTCTTTCCAGCAGTTTTCCATCAAGGAGTACACAGTCCTGGAAATCACATATTTACATTAATACAGTAACAGCGCATGCAAATAGTCTGTAAATGGAAGGTAATATTGAACCTGTTCTTACCTTAAGTGTTTGCTCTGTGTTGTCAAAAGATAATTTGAAATTGGGACCATTTTTATCTGCCTGCAAAAGACAATGAAAGGTTACAAATTATGCAGGTGTATTAAAATCAACACTTCACTAACAGATTGTGAATATAAACCAACTAGTCACATTTTTGATTATGGTGTCTTTCTACACACTTTTCATGTATATTTCCAATATATTTTCCTTATCCTAACACAGCCTCAGAAAACCTAATATCTTGAAATCTCACTGCATTCAAACAATTGGAAGGATGGAGTGCAACAAAAAAATTTACAAAATAACCAACGCACTACTGACAACAGATGCTTTGCAAGTGCTTGGCATTCCTGACAACACCCTCAGAGATTGGGCATTGTCACAGTGAGATATGAAACACAGTTGGTGCAGGTCCACACTGCTCCCTGGTGGCCCCACAAGATGGGAACTTTTTACTGTGAACCTACCACTCCAGGTCCAAACCCCCATCTCTTGATGTTGAGTGTGCACTGACATGAGTCATGTAAGCTGGTCACATCCAGACCCTAAGGCACCTTACTCACAGGGAACACTTAAGCTGGTCCATCCCTGATCATGTTAATGTATAATGCCCTCTTCCTGAACTCCAGGCCACGTAGAAAGAGCCGTGCTGGAGGTCCCAATGTGGAGAGAGGGGCTGGCTGGCAGGGCAGGACAAAGGCTTACCTGTACTGTAGCTGAGATTGTGAGCTGGGGACTTTGGAAGGAGGGTAGGAGCAGTAAGGGTGGTGGAAGGGTCTGAGGTGGGTTTATGAAAAACAGGGCAGATACTGTAACAAAAACTTGCTGCATGGGCATATACAATATACATATTTGTATGCAAAAAAATGCAATCTGTTGAAATATTGAGGATAGACTGGTCCACAGTTTTTTACCACCATTTGGTGATGATGTTAACATTAGAAGTACCTTGCCCCCTGGTATGTTTCAGTGTGGCAACTGCAAATTTTGCTCCTCTGTGATAAAATGTAAGACATACCCTATTTGTAATGTTATTCGGGACTACACAATCAGAGGATTTTATCAGCTGTACAACTGACAATGTTGTTTATTTGGCCACCTGCTCATGTTGGGCATTCTACATTGGCATGACATCTCGTTCCCTTAAATTGAGGATAGGGGAACACCTGAGGTGTATTGTGAATAATGATGCCAGACGTGCCCTTGCCAATCATGTTAGGGTCCCTCCCCATAAAAATGTTGGACACATTTTTAAATTTTGTGGATTGGAAACAGTATGTTTAGGACCAGGAGGGCGTAATCTGAATGATAAGCTACTTGAGAGGGAATCATTTTGGATTTACACTTTGGGTGCCCTAATCTCCCGAGGTCTGAATGAACAAATGGAATTCATGTTCTGTATTAGGAAGAAAAAGTGATATGTTTTTTGAATATTTTCAGTTTTAGTTCCCTTTCCCTTTCCCCTTGTGCCCTTTTCCCCACTCCCTTTCCTGTTTGTTCCCTTTTTAGTCCCCCTCTATTTTTTCCACATTTAATCATGTCAATTTAATTATATTTATGTTTTTTTCCTCAGGAAACTATTGAAATATTGGACCTCCTCCAGACCTGGGAAGCTTTGATAGAGCCCTATGGAGCTGGTAGCCTCTTCATAGTGAAATCTTAGTTTTAATATATATTCAGCTGCTGTAATAAACTGTTGCACCACAGCACACAGGTTAACATTCTTTCGATATGGTATATGATGCATTTGTATGGTCACATCGTTATTTGTGCATTTTGCACTTTTGTTATGATGGATGTAGGGTTAATATAATGTGACCTGTCACTTTAAATGATGTGTTTTTAAGCCTGCTACTGTTGGTATGGCTCACTCCCCTGATGTTGTACTAGTTGTACAAAACCTGTCGGGGTTCTTTTCAGCTAGAGCCTTTCACCTGCATGGCGTCCTTTCTCCAGTTTTTGTATGTATTTAATAAAAGTACTTCTTGCTAACTGCACATTTCTGGCAGAGGTGTGAGGTTTCCTGTTGCTTCCTAATCTGTTGAAACTGCAGTTTTTGGAAACAAAGTAATACTCATGAAAAGTTTCACAACAAGACTATGAAAGAGGAAGCTGGGATGCTCGAACATCACATTTTACCATACCATCAAAATCAGGAGGGGAGTTTGTTACTAACCCTAACCCTTTAAACACACCAGTACATAAACCCTAGCACAGCCTCAAACATAACCCTGGATAATGGGCTACTGTAAGCACAGTACCTCATCCTCGACCATCTCTCCAGTCTTTCCAGAACTTTCCTCATCATCCTTACCCCCCCAACCCCTCCTCCAAAGTGACAGGGGAGGAGAGACATTGCAGTATCAGTAAAATCAGCAGTTATAAAAACTATAAAATACAGACTGCAGTTTCAGACTTTGTTTTTATCATGCATACCCTCAGCGAGTGATGCCAGTACAGTGATGGCATGTATACCTTTGGTGTGTGAAGCAGCTCACGAACACGGCTACCCATACCTTACGCAAAGGATAGCACATAGCATGGTGTGCAGATAAAAGGGCATAATACATGCCTTGGGTGGTTATTAGGTACAAGGCGTAGTCAAGTACTTCAACCACATGAGAAGTGCATTATTCTCTTATGACCACACACCCTGGAGTGTGTTATCTTTCTCATAAAATGGAGTTTCATCTTTTTAAAAAATACGTAGTTCAAGGAAGGTGTTTTGACCAATGAGGCTACAGGAATTTCATGGCCCATTTTATAATCTATCTTTCTAAAAATTCCAGGCACTCTTTTTACAACCATAAGAGGGTCCCTCATGAAAACAGTTCCAAACATCTGATGTTCTACATTTAGTTGGCATAGTCTATTTCCAATACTTCTTGTATATTCTACAAGCAAAGAATAAGACATGACAGGGTGGGCAAGATGCCAAGATAAATGCCTATTTATAGTGAGACATGTGCAACACTGCAGAAAGAGGGCCTTACGATCCCTGGAAGGGTGGTTATCTTAGCATAATGCCCATCCTGGAGTGTCTTATTGTGCTTACAAAATGGAGGATAGGTACTGATATATAAAAAAAAATAAACAGAAAACAATGAAATAATAAGTGGCTCTTATAAGTAAAATAGTTCCTCTACTAGTCATCACTTGGGTGAGATATTATGTTTCTTCACAGTGCTGTTTCCCAATCCTTACTGCTTGCTCTGAGGACCGGGAATGACTGACAGACTGTGTGTATTTTAATTTTCGTCCCTCGTTGCAGCTTACAGATGTTTGGGGTTCTTCATTCCTACTCCTCACTGCCTGCTCTGAGGACCTGGGGTGACTGTGAATGCATCCCTTGTTCAGGCATCCGGCAGTTTAGTACTGTTGATTCCTGGTCCTCATTGTCTGCTCTGAGGACCAGGAATGAGTGACAGACTGTCTGTTTTATTTATTTTTATTTAATTTTCATCCCTTGTTGTGGCTTCTGGCCATTTTGTACTGTTGATTCCTGGTCTTCTTTGTCTGTTCTGAGCACTGGAAGTTACTGTGTATGAGATTTTTTGGTTTTGCTGTTTTTAATAATGTCCCTGCAACTGTGGTTTGCTGTTTTCCCGGTCCTGGCTGTCAACTCTGCTGACTGGGCAGCATGTGTTTCATCGGGCAGGTGGTCACTGCTGTTGAGCAGAGGGGGGGAGAGAAGTGTTTGAAACAGAATGGAGTTGCTGGACAACACTTTGTAGTGGGAAAAAATAGAAAATGAACCATACTGCAGCAAAAAAAAGTAAGTGACTGAAGATTGCTAAGCCAGGGAAGAAAAACATGGCTAACTTTACAAAATAAAGATTCTAAACTTCTGCTCATTGATACCTTTGGGATGTTGTCAGGCTGACAGTGGTACTTTTTTTTCTACCAGGGCATTATGCTCAGAAACCAGGATGGTCCCTACCCATTTTATGAAGTGAAACATTTTGATTTTAAAGGGGGCAGGAAATTTGTGCTGATTGGTAACTATTTAAAATGTACCAGTTTACAGAGATGAAATTCATACCTTCAAATTATCCATAAGTAACTGTAGCTAAATAAACTTTGATGTAAAAATATGTATTTTGTATTGTTTTCTTTTGTGGGCAACATTCTGTAGTTTTCTTCATGAAACCAGTAATTTGGAGTTTTTACTGTGTCAAAGTTTGTGTACAGAATGGTACGCATGAGCTGCTGACTTATCCGAAAAGGATTTACAGTTCTGTGCACGAACCATGATATAGTCAAAGCTCTACTTGTTTCATTAAAGGCACAGTAAAGAAGATTGCCCATGAAAACACTACAAAATACCATTTTTCATCTACATGTTTATTTAGGTACAGCTACATACGGGTAACTTAATGGCATGAATATCATTTTTAAAACTAGGAACATTACAGAAAACTAGCACTGACCGAAAAAAAGAGAGTGTGACTGGAAAGTTAGTGTCAATAGCAGTTTTGTTAGTCCAATCAAAGGTATCCTCTGCAACACATTTTTTCTTTTTCTACATCATTTAAGGAGCTAACACAGCTACCAAATAGGAATAATTTCTTTTTTTTCCCCATTTGGACTTATTCCCTCCCCCAGTATTGACTGATGGCCTCCATCTCAGTGACCCTCCCCAGCCCTATTACCCACCATTTCTGTGACTTACCCTTACACCCCACATCTTACCCACTGTGACAGGAATGGGGGGCTTGCCTTTGCACCCCTTGAGGCAGGATCCAGTGGTGCCCAGTCAATGGTGCCAGATGTGCAATGGACCTGCTCATCATCCTGCCTCAGCAGAGATTTTTCAGTTTTTCTGTGACCCCAGGGATATCAGTGCTGTGCTTGATTTCAGTCATGCCTTGACTGTCAGTGCCATCACAAGTTCTAAACATGGTGGCATCACAGTATCAATATGGGGCAGACTTATCCACTGATATCTCCTGACTGCTGCCAGCTACAGAGCAGCCCAATACCCCAATAAAAATATATTCTCTGACACTTCCAAACTGTGATGGGCACAGTTCATGAACATTCCCCTTTAAGGTTACAGGAGTTTCTTCTAAAGTACTATATGTGTCACTACTGCGCAACAACATTTTGCAGTTCTCTCGCCCAAAGAACTCGAGAAGGCACTCTTATAAACAAGAGAGACATAAGAACTGACTCATACTGCTCAACCTCTTGCTTCAGAAATCAGGAATAAGACCTAAAAAAAAAATCAGGGACACAACTTAATGTTCACATCAGCTCATGAAGCTGTTACAATATGGGCATAGTTGGAAAAGCAGTTTTGTGAAGAACTAGATTATGGTACATGGTTACCTCTTGCTGTCCATAGATTTCCATTCTAACCAAAAGGCTGCTGTACCATAGTTAAAAGGTCATAGAATGCTGCTGTACTTTGTGGTACATACATATAGAACAATGTATGAGCAACCATATACATTAAGGCTGTGTTTACATTGAGGGGTTGTCATCACAACAGAGTTACCTCAAGTGCAAAGCTGAAGAAGTCCCTGTCATTGTGACAACCCCGAGACTGAATCACGGCCTTGAATTGTTCTGTTCCCCATACCTTGTTCTGTATAGTGTATGGGCAGCCGGCAGCACAAAATGATGGTTACTCACCTGCAACAGTAGTTCTAGCGGTGCTATACAGTTCACATCCACACTCTGGAAGTTTGACTGGAAGTGCAGATTTGTCACACATCTTTAAGCTAAGCTCCTCCAACCACACAGGTGGTATGTACTCCGGCTCCACCCCAAGACGCCAGATCTCTGCACACTGGAACCTGAGATCCAGGTGCCACACTGCAAGGGTGTGCAGGTGGGTTGTGTGAATATGAACTCTATACCACCCCTAGAATTACAGTTAGAAGTGAGTAACCTATATTTCTAAAGGGGTGGATAAATTCACTATCCACGCACTGGCAGATTCCCAGCTGTTCTCCGGGAGGAGGAGGCAAGGTGTGCACCCTTACTTGGTGTAGAGACTGGAGAACCAAGGTTCCAAATGCAGCATCCCGTCGTGACTCAAGGTCAGTGCTGAAGTGGGAAATAAAGATGTGTGCTTTACTCCAGGTAGCAGCCCTACAGATTTCCTGTATTGGAGTGTCTCTGGAGGCAGCCACCGAGGCAGCAGTATGTCTGACGGAATAAGCCCTAAGCCCTCAGATAACCTGCAGTGGAGATTGGTACAGAATGTTAATTAGCTGCCAATTATCTACTTTGCTGCCAGTATGCCAAGCACAGCTTCAACAAATGTCACAAACAGCTGGCAAGCCTCACCCAGCACTCCAGCCATGTGCTCCTTTATAATGAGAGAGCACCCAGCGCAGGTCCAGGGTATGGAGCCTGCAATCAGCATCCAAGGTCGGGTTAGTAAAGTATACCAATAAGTTAATCACCTTGTTAAAGTGAAACTCCAATATGATCTTTGGGAAGAATTTTGCTGGGGGCGAAAGACGACTTTGTCCTTGAGTGAGACCAGATACGCAGGCTCCACTAAAAGCATCTGGACCGCATTAATCTCTTTGGCTGATGTAAAGGGTGCCAAGAAGGCCCTTTTTCATGACAGGTGAGACATCTCACACTCAAGTACAGGCTCAAATGGTTTGCCCAAGAGCATAATCAGCACCAGCAGTAAGTCCTATGGTGGTGGTGGTGGTGGTGGTGGTGGTGGTGGTGGGTCAAGCACTGGAGAAGACAGGTGGTCAAGGGCCTTGATAAAGTGCCTGACCACCTTCTCCTGGGCCACTGTCAGCGTACCGTTTTCCCAATATGCAGACATGGCTGCCAAGTATACCTTGAGGGTTGTCACTCACAGTCTCAACTGAGAGAGGGACCAGAGGTACTCCAGAATGCTTGCCCCAGGGCAGGCAAGGGGATCAAGCTCCTTGCCCTGATACCAAATAGAAAACCTCTTTCATTTGAAGGCATAGCACCAGCAAGTCAACTCTTTTTGGGAGGTCTCCACAATGTGGAGCACATCTTCCAAATGACCTAAGGCCTGGAACTCTAGCAGCTCAGGAACCAGGCTGTGAGGTGCAGGACCCTCCCATGTTGTCTGGTCAGCAGGTCAGGGTGAAGAGGCAATTACCACAGTGGTCTGGTGCTGAGGCGAAGGACACCCGGGTACTAGAACTGTTTGGGTTAGTCTTGAGCTCTCAGGATCATCTGCACCTTGTCTTTCTGGGCCTTGACCACAACATATCTGGATAAGGAGAACAGAGGGAAGACATACATGAGGTCTGGAGTCCAGGGCTTTAAGAAAGCATCCCTCAACATTGTCCCAGACTGTGACAGGGTGGGACACAAAACAGCTTCAGCTTTCTGTTCTCACAGGAGGCAAAAAGATCCATCAGAGGGGTGACCCACCAGGAGAACAGGTGACTTACCACTACTTGCTGCAGGGACCACTTGTGCAATGTCTCTCCCACCCAGTTGACAGTGTCTGCTAACTCAATGTTCACTGCTGTGACATGCATCACTAGCAGAACTGCAGCCACACTGCGCACAGGGATCCAGGTGCAGAGGGTCTCCAAACACAGAGGAAGGGAGTGAGTCCTGCTCTGCCTGTTTAGTTAAAACATGTTTGTGGTATTGTCCAGCAGGTCGATGTGGTGACAGGACTCCCTGGGTGACTAGAACCTGTGGGCCCTGTGGTCTTCCAGTTGTGCTCCCCATCCCATCAGAGACATGTCCTTCGTAAACATGACGGTTGGCTCTGTGAGGACAACTGTAATTTCTTCCTCCAGATGATGAGGAACTGGCCACCAATGGATGGCATCTCACATTGGCTGGGTGACTAAGACTGGCTGGTCCAGGTGACCTAGAAGCTGGGACCACTGGCAGCCCAGCTCCCACTGCAGGTGGTGCATCCACCAGTGTGCCCAATGGACCATGCTCGTGGAGGATGCCAAGTACCCCAGCAGCCAAAGGAAATCCCAGGAAGGGCACGATGATCCAACCTACAATGATCATGGAAAGGTCCTGAGCCTGGTCCGCATGGAGATGGGACTTGGCTCGCAGAGAGTTTAGCTCTGCCCTGATAAGCTTGATGACCTGCAAGAGGATCAGTTTGGACTTCTCTGGACTGACCAACAGGCCCAAGTCTCTGCAGATCTGAAGGGCCAGATCTCTGGACCACCTTGTGTCCTCCTTGGACAGCCTGGCTATCAGTCTGTCATCCAGGCAGGGATACACCCTGACGTCCTTGCACCGCAGTAAGGCTGCTAGCAATGCCATGCTCTTGGTGAATACCCTGGTCATGGACAAGAGGCTAAAGGGCATTACCTGGAACTTATAGAAAACCCCTTCTGCCTGGAACCAAAGGTACCACCACTGGGATGGACAGACTGGAATGTAGAAGAATGCATCCTGGAGATCCAGCAAGAAGAACCACATGCCCTGCTTCAGGGGTGGAACAATCTGGCTCAGAGTGATCATCCTGACATTTTGCTTCTGTATAAACTGGTTCAGACTGTGCAGATCCAGTACAGGGCACCACCTCCCATCCATTTCAGGACTAAGAAGTACCTGGACACAGGCTATGGCTCCTCTGTCCAGGAGCTGAGCGATATCCTCACTTAGAGCAGATGCATCATGTTACATCAAGGACTCCCAAGGAGAGTGGAGTCAGTAAGGTGGGACAGACTAAGAGTTTAGAGGCAACCCTCTGCCTACCACCTCCAGCACCCACTTTGCCGTAGTGATGATGGACCAATGTGGCCATAAGTGGCAAAATTGCGCCCCCCACAAGGAGCTGGGACAGTGATTGAACCAGCAGGAGGATGACTCCCCCCCGCGATACATCACTGGGCAGCTATAGAGGGGTCACTGACCACTGGGGCCAGAGGGGCATCACTACCATTACCCCCACCACTTTTTGGCACCTGGCCACTGAACTTGGGCTTGAGGCACCAGGCTTAATAGTGCCCCTGCTGGGGCTGCTGCTGGGGCTTAAAAGGACCTGTACTGGAAGGTCTTCTTTTTAGGCTTTTGATCCCTAGGATCCTTGTGGGATGAAGCCACAGAATCCAGGGTGGCACTGGATTTCTCTATTCTGGTGAAATGTCCTGCCACCCCCAGGTCCAAAGAGGTTTGTGCCCTAAAAAGTGTCACTAGCCAGCCTGTGCCAAGTATCTACTGTAAAGGTGGAGATCCTCAGTCAGGCCCTGTGACGCATCACAAAGGTTGCGGCCATGGCACGGGCACAAGACTCACCCATGTCCAAGGACATCTGGATCTGTTTTTAGCCAATGTTTGACCCAGATCCTTGACCAACTTCACTGGCAACTGCTCGTCAGCAGGGAGGCGAGAAATAATTTCATCCAGCACTCTCAACAGGGAGTGACCATAGCTGGCCTGATGCAGACCCAAGGAGGAGGCAGCACTGACCTTTTTGGCCACATAGCCAAGCTTTTTTGACTCCTTGTCATTGGGAGGGGCGGGGCTTGTCCATGTCCCCTTGACCTATGGACTTCCGGAAGGTCAAGTCAGACACCTGCCCCTTGGCTGCAGGGTGGTCTGAGAACCATGAAAGGAACCCTGTAGGGACCATGCACTTGCAGACCATATGGGTGGAGGGTGCCAGGTAGGATGCCGGATGCTGCCAAAGCTCCACAGCAAGTCCCAAGATTGCCTCATCCATAGGAAAGGCAACCCCAGGGGAGTTGCCCTGATCCAGGATATCATAAAGGGGTATTTTGCCCTCTTCTGGACTGGTTCCAAGGGCACATTTATGGACTCTGACATAAGACTGAGTAGTGCCCCCAAATGACACCAGCCCATGGTCAGTGGACAGTTCATTGACCAAAGTCCTGCTGAAGATATGGGTCCTCAAGGACAACATGGATGACCTGAGTCATTCGAGGACTCTTTAAAAATGGCCCTTAGCCATTTGCTGCCATGGGCCACTTGCATGTCTTCCAGTTGGGTGATCTCCACCAACAGCCTACCATGAAAGACGAGGGCACCACCTGTATGTTGGCACCCTTGTAGTCAACGGGAACACGGGTAGAGGTCGATGGTAGAGGCAAGGCCACTGGCATCAATGACAATGCACAAGCCGTGCTAGGTCTGGTGGTGCCTACAGCCTGCCCTGACCTAGAAAAAAGGTTGACAGTCTGGGCAGCAGGCAGTGTTGCCACCGGAGTGGTCGACGGTGCTGAAGTGGTTGTACCTTTATGGAGGGCTGAGCTAGAATGGACCAGGGAGGTTTTGTCCTTTTCTCGCTTTCTCTTTCCCAGTGTTTCTGCACATGTGACCTAGATGTCTTCTCCTGTGATTCAGAAGACTTGGACCCTGAGGAATAGCTGGCAACATAATGGAGCTCTTTTACTGGAGCTCCTTCCCCATTCAGACTACCTGCTGTTTTAGGAGGTGCTTTTCCAAAGTGCCCTTTCAACATCGGCAGGTGGCTGTGTTGAACCCTTTGTAAATCGGACATGCCTGAATGTTATGGTCCAGGCCAAGGCAGCACACACAGATGCTGTTTGAATCTCTGGAGTACATCTTTTCATTGCATTCGTAATAATGGAACAGTTTTGATTGCCCCTTAGTCGACATATATACCATTGAAAATCACTTATGAAAGTGATTGCTAACTATGGAAAGAAAAAATAAAAGCGGCGACTGTTAATAGCGTTGTTTCCATGGTCTGACAAGTATGGTCGACGGTGGGAAAAGAACTGAAGGGTGAAGGGTCAGCCCACATTTATATGGGAGAACAGACATCTGACACCATCTTGGGTGGTCCCTAGAGGACTGCTTGCAAAAGTTTTCATGTGATCCTAGTGCCAGATGGCTTATAGTTCCATAGATGTGGCCTGATGAAAGAGATATCCTCGAAGATCAGACTTGATAAGTATGTGACATTACGTATTACCACAAAAAGTACAACACTGGTTTCCCATGCTGGCTTATGGGATATCCAATCATGCCTACCTCTCAGCCATGAGGGTGTACAAATAGGCAAGCTACAGAACTGAGCTGCACTGTGCGGTCAACATACACACACACACACATCACTGAATACTGTATCTCATCTCTACAGTAAGGTCAGATTTCAAAGGCCAGGACCAATCCCAGTTTTTAACTATACCACCTGGTGTGATGGTTTTGCAACACACGCAAGGCATGCCACCTACCTTGATGTACTCCACTTTCAGAAGGTCTGATCCAGATTTATCTGACGAAGTTATTAAATGAAGTGGCTGTTTTTTAGAATCTGGAACAAAAAAAAAGTATATTTTTTTACTCAGATGAAGGAATTCAGATTACAGTAGCACAGTAAAGGTCACCACCACTGCAAAACTCCAGTGGTCACAGTCAGAAAATCTTAGTCAAGTGAACCAAAAGTGGCACATTGGAAATCATCACAGACAGCAAGTTCTGAGACTGGGGTATATTCACAGATAAAAACCTTCTTATCAAACAAAGTACCAAATACTGTTCAAAAAGAGCAAAATGAGAGCAGAGAAAATAATAGTCATTGACCTAATGGTTTGTATTGCGCAAAATGCCTTGTCACAATGGGAAACGCTAGGTTAGAGGCTTTTTGAAAAGTATTTGGCATTTTAATACAGAGTTTTTTATTTGTGAATATACCTCAGTCTACCAATGCTTGCTTTCTTATAGTGTTTATCTTCTTTATTTAAAGATTTCTCAGTTTCTCTTTGATTTCAGCTGCTGGCTTTCATGCTGTACAGTGCTCTGTATTGTCATCAGCAATACAAAAGCTGCTCTCCAGATCACTGTTCTACTGTAAAGTATATAACCTTGAAGATATCAATTATGATAACATTAGCAACAAGACAGCGTATGATGGAGCACTAAAAACTAAAAATCCATCAATTTCCAAACGCTGTTATACTGCACCATGGACATCAGATCTTTTTGTCACGCTGCAGTAGCTATGTATGTAGTGCAGCATAACAGAATAGAACTCTCCCTCATGCGCTGTGAACAGTGCCTGTTCGTGTCAGAATGAAAGCCTAACAGTTTAAACATCGTGGAAGGAACAGAGAACTTACGCTGGATCACATGGATTTTCATTTAAAACTTGGACTGCCTCAATCTTTTTTTATTTTTAGTTTTATTGCTACGTTTAGTTTAGTTTCTCTTTAATTGCACACCAGGAAACCTTGTTTTATGGAGAAATGCTGTCATGTCTTTGGGAAAAGTAAGTAAAAGCTCCGTTTCATCGGAAAATCCAATGGTGTATCTGTAATTCTTTTTTTATGATGTATTACAGCTTGTTCCCAGCATCATACACTATAAAACACAATGAATAGCTACCCATCAGCAACGAGCTGGTCAGTACTAACAGAACCTCTCGAGCTTCGCTCTCGAGGTTCATGTCGCCATGGCAACCTCTCGATGCACTAACCAGCTTGTTACCAATGGGTAGCTATTCATTATTCTCTAAATATCATGGTATGGTGAGGTAACATACAAAGATAATTACTTGCTATTGCCTCATTTGTATCTCTCTACTGGTGTTGAGTGTAGAGACTGAGACATACTAAGGAAGAAAGGGACTTTAGGGTTGTTATCACAAAGGATTTAAAAAGAGAATTCAGTGTGCAAACACATACACTGCAAGAAGAGATGTTAAAACATAGGGCATAAAAAGTAGGCAAATAACAAATTAGGTCTAGAAGTCCCTGGAAGCTATGGCCGCCTGATGGCCCATTAGGAGTGCTTCGAGCTCCAGCACCAACAACCCTGATTAGGAAGCAAACTCGAAAGTCAGGTCAGGGAGCCGGGGGGGCTGGGGTAGCTTGTCTATGTGGGGAGGGGTGGCATACTGGTTTTGCTGCTATAGCTACGTGCGTGTGAGGGTCCATGCGTGGGGGATGCACAGCCTGCACCAGACACCAGGGGAGGGGGGAGGGAGAAAAACACAGAAAATCCATGTCTCTCTGCTGCAGATAATGACAGCCCCAGTTCTGTTGTGTCCCACACAGTGTGGATCCCCATCAGCTGGACAGTAGGGGGAGCAGCAGATGGAAATGGGAGCAACCCGACTAGGGGCCCGACCAAAGGAGGAGGTGGTGGTAGGGGAACAAAAAAACTATAGTCAAATAAAGTCCCTGGAACCTTGGTGTATATCTGTGATGTGGTGTAGTATTCCTCTGGGTTTGAATGATCATGTGATACAGTGATGGTGTTAACCTAATTTTTCAGCCCCTATGCCAGCACTGCTTTGTCAGTAATTTATTTTGCCTGGCAAGGCATTGTCAAAATCATGGTAATGCTAATAATGCATTGCATGATTGCTGAAACCCTGAGAAACATCACAACACAGATTCACCATGCTTCCAAGGAATTTTGACCCTAATTTTTCTTTTCTCTACTTTTTTTCCAGTGCTTTTTTTTCCCATGACATAAATCATGCCCACTCCGTTTTCAATGAGGTCCTATTAGGTATCCAAAATAAATATGCTCCCATGATCTCCATGTGGGTAAATGACCCAGTCAATAAATGGCTGGATTGTCACTTGCTGGCCCCAACTAAACAAAGGGATACCAGCTGGTCAATCTATAAAGCCACCATGTCTGCCACAGACTGGGCTAGCTACAGAGCACTCAGAAATGAATACAAGAGGGCCAACCAGCACAGTAGACGTCTACAATTCAAATCTACGTTTGATGCCTCAGCTGGTAAGCGAAGTTATTTCCAGAAACTATCAAGCAAATTGAGCTGGCAGTATAGCCTAGAGGTTAGAGTAATGAGTTGTGAATGAGCTTGGTACATCCAGCAGACAGACCTGGGTTTGATTCCCACAACTTCCACTTGCATACTACTTTGAACATGCTGCTGTGCCCATACGCAGGACAGGATTCCATCATTTTCATGAGCCCAGTGTTATGTTGGCACCTCAGCACTAATGGGTTTAGCGTGTGGTACAAGGGCCTCTGAATATAGCCCCTCTAAAAAAAGGCAACAACTCTAGATAGTGCTGATAAAAAAAACCTTTAGCGCTGCACAGCAGGGAGGATTAGAAGTGGTGTCAACACAAATGCTCTCATCCTGGGTGGGGAGGTCCTAAATGCCGCTTATCTTGCAACATCTAGGGAGGCGTGAGCATGCCAACACTGCTGTGGATGACAACACAGCACCAGCCTTCCCCCAGCAGTCACCAGCATGCATCATTTCAAACTGGGTGGAAGGGTAGGGCAAACACAGTGCAAAAATCCTTGGACACATGATGTCCACAGCGAAAGACTGGTAATGTCCACCAGGGGCAGAAAGAGTCACTGTCTCCTTCCTCTTCTGTTGGCAGCTGCCAACTGGACTTAAACTTCTTCCCGTGCTCATCCTCCCATGCACAGCCTCAGAAACATGCTACCACAGCCTCAATAACGCACCACAGGAGAACTCCATCTTTGGGATCGAGCCAAGAGTGTGGGCAGATGTGGCACAGGGTCTGGCTATGCCGCAGCCCGGGGGCAATGCGGAGACTTGGGGTAGGAACCAGATCGAGCAACAAGACCAGTAAGCACAAGCCAGCTAACAACTGCAGTGCCCTAGAGTTGGGGGCACCACAGAAATATAAAAAAATAGAAAAGTGCTCAGTTAACAGGTGTCTCAGTACAGTAAAAAGGTACCCAAGAAATGCCCAGGTGTCCAGTTTAAAATGCCAGCATCAAAATCCTGTACAAAGCCTGCCAAAATTATTGTAAATAGCTTAGAAATAATGCACAGATTAAGCCTTTATGCCATGCTGCAAAGAAATGGAATGTTAGGCTGAGCCAATGGAATGCCCTCTGTATGGCAACTGCCATGCTTCCAGAATTAGAACCCAGAGTGTTGCTCTTTGAAAAGTAAGTTGTTACAGTGTGAATCCTGTTGGCTGTGGAGGAGAGAGGACACAGAAAGCATAGGGGGACCACAGAGCTTACCTGGAGGGTTGAAGCTGTCCCTGGGAGCTTGTCTGCGTGTCTCTGCTACCTCCAGTCCCTGATCCTACCAGCCTCCAGTCTGGGAAGCAGCTGTGCTGTCTGAAGTGACATTGGGTCACCTTGTAAGAAGAAGAGTGTCCTGTTCAGCGTGTTGGGCTTGGAGCCCCAGTTTATTATATTTTTTTATATTTAAAGTACAGTTCCTCGAAGTTTCCTGTTCCCCGAAGGCAGCGGTTTGCAGTGCTGCATCGCGAAGTGAGACGGTTGCAGAGAAACCATGCCGTTAGGACCTCGCAGTCCCCAGATGTCCTGTGCCCACCTCCAAGAAAAGTCTTACCTCTGCCAGCAGTGCCTCCCGCCTACATCAACACTGTTTTTACCCCAGGCTGGAGCGGTGAGCCGTGGCAGCACCAGCAGCTAGGTGCTGACCACCTGAAGTTATTTTTCTTTTAAAGTAAAATTTATTTTGCAGCACAGTCGGTGCTGCGTAGGAACAGCTGAGAGCTGTGGGGCAGGCCAGAGGGCTGTATTTATATAGATTAATATTCATCTGGGATTAGTGACACCCAGGGGAAGGGCCTGGTAGACAGGCTCTGAAAGGATAAGTTATAAATATTAATAGAGGGAAGCCCCAAAGGTGGAGTTAAGGTGGAGCAAGGGCAGAAAAGGCCCTGACTGAAGTCAGAGGTAGTTAAAGGGGTCAGCCAGTTAGAGGCCCACCAAATAGTTAAAAGGGCATTATAGGCCCAGTATTTACAGGGCACCTTAGGTCCACCAGTGCTTAAAGGGGTGAGGTAGGCCCACTGCTATTTAAAGGGGCAAGTTAGGCTCACTGCCACATTACACTATTACGTAACAGGGCAAGTAAGGCCCACTGCTACTTAAAGGGGCAAGTTAGGCCCACCACTAGCCATTTAGATTCCCCAGTGTAATAGGGGCCCAGCAGCATTAGTGACCCCAGATGGTTAGGGAGTCTAGCTAGCCACACAGAACCACAGTAACAGGAAGAACCCGATCTAGTCAAAGGGACCCCTGTTAGATAGGTCCACCAGTGCTAGGGTTCAACCAAAAACTGAACTGCCTGTATATTTACTGTGGTCTGGACATTAAGACTGAATAATTGACCACTACAACCAGAACTAAGACTTTATTTACATTGTAATTATTGCTACAAACAGTGAATGTGCCAGACAGTATTGCATTGTTGCCAGCATTTCAAGTTAGAAGGTGTTCGAATCAGCCTTCAGAAATTTTCCAGAATCCTTTCACCACTGGTATCCAGATCAATCTTCTTCAACGTACTCCAGAAGTCATCTTCAATATATCTTCAAACTAACCAGTAGCAGATCTTCAAGTAACCGTGCCGCAGTCATTTGCAATGTCCTATTTATTGTTTTCCATTCTTCAGGTTTCCCCAAAGTATGGCCTGGCCCGGTACAAAGGTACCATCCATTTTTTTGTTTTATCATTCATATCAAACTGTCGTCCAGATCTTCTGCCACAGTATCTTGTATCATCGTCCCATTTCTTATTTTACATAGTCTTTGGCTCATCCAGCCTTGGCGCCTAGAACCTCAGTGTTGCTCATGTTTCACAGATTTCCTTTCTTCAGAATCTTCATTGTTTCCCGGCAGTCCAGAAGAGGGCTGCGGCTGGGTGTTAAGTGAATCTTCCTCGTGTCCCAACAGTCCAGAAGAGGGCTTTGGGCTGGTTGTTCAGCATCTTCTTTTTCGTCTTATCCCAGCAGTCCAGAAGTGGGCTGTGATCAGGTTTGTTGTGCTTCAATTCCAGTGGCCCTCAGTGGGTTCTGAGCCAAGAACTCTTTGCTTTGTTCCTAAAAGTCCAGCAACCCAAGAGAGGTGGGGTGTGGCCAAGAGAATCATGGCCCGTACAAAATCCTCTCTGCAGTCCCTTAGTTGTTAGCCCAGTCAGCCAGGTGTTCCCCACTTGTTTTATCCTACAACCCAGTTTCTTCCCGATGACCGAGAAAGTTCATCCATGCACAAACTGCCTTTTATGACTAATGTAGAGTGCTACAGTAATATGTTTTAGAGTTCCTTAGAGTGGAGTACTCCATGTAATAGGCCCTAGGTAGAGGTGCACCTCAAGGTAGTACTGGAAAGACTGCATAGTTGTTTGCTGATTATAGAGTATAGGCCACTCAAAGTGGAGCTGTTACAGCCATTGGATTCAGAGTTCTCCTCATACAGGAGAGTGGGAAAAGTATATTCCCTGTGAACGTGTTCCCTTCCCCGTTTTCTGCATGAATAAAAATCCTGAGAAGTATTTAGAACCTATTTCTGACTCTCGCCTCTCTTTGTTCGGTGCCACCATCAACACATTTGGGACCTGTGTTAGTAATCTGTGTGCAAGTTACTGGTGTCATCGACACGGTTGCTTTATTTACCCCTTTTTACTAATGTGGAAACCCAGCACACATTAACATCCATCTTACCATCTTCGGGGCACCACACAAGTAAGGAACAATAAAGAAAAAAAATAGATGGCAAGGATCCAAAGCGAGATCTGTCCGCAATGGTTTTCACAAGGCAAATACAGCCAAACTGTGAGAAAATCTATTAGATGGATTAATTGCACTTGAACTTGGCATCCCCAAAAAGATGCAACTGCTGGGAAAAAAACTATGCAAATTGCACTTGCATCAATTTTTTTAACACAAGTTGTGACTTTCTGTTGAAAACAGCAGCAGAGCTGCTAGGACACATTTAGGGGGACACAGACTGCAGCAAAGCAAGCGTTTGCATCCACCTCCGACCACTGTGAAAATCCATCTCAGTATGCTTGTATATACACCAAGGGCTGCAGCCATGTGTCGTGGGTTTGTAGCATGGTCATTTTGCATCCCTGACACTTGGACTGATGTGTTAAATCACCTAAAATATGGTCTAACTAAAATGTGCATCTGCCATGACTTGTGGAAAAACGGGGGCCCTATAATCATGCAAGTGTCAAGATTCTGATGAATGCATCATTATGTTACCGTAAAACAATCAAGATTGCTATAAATATGGCAAAACATTTGAAAATAACATTCGAACGTTTTGCCACCGGTGCAGCCCAAAATCAGGACCTGCACCAATTGGTATCATGGCTGGCAATCCAGCCTCAAGAGTCTAAATGACATGAAGAACTAGAGATGAAGTAGCACAGATAAAATAGACATGGATCAATATAGACAGGGCCCCTACTTTTCTGTGGCACTGTGGGACCAAGTTCTGCGACAAGACTACCATTTGCCGCAGAACTTCTGTGGCGGTGGTTTGTAATTTCTGCGGCACTAACAAACTACCACATCACAGTGACAGCTTGTCATCCTGACTTCACTTTCATGGCAGTTTTTATAGCAATCAGAATGGTGGAAAGCACAGTAACACTAGTTCAAAAAATAACAATTATAAAAATAATTCTATGCCTAAAAAAGCAAAACAAATGTCTCTCACTTAAGGCCCTAGCCTGTTAAATAAATGACATATGCAGAGGGGATCTTATGTGATAAATAAGGTATTTCTATATGCATGCTATCTATCCCACTAATGAGGTTTCCACTGTCTATCACTTATATATTTGTATGTGCTTTCTACACCACTCATGAGGTTCCCACTCTGTATCACTTATATATTTATATGCAATCTGTAACATATATACAAATGTGTGTGTGTGTGAGAGAGACAGAGATACTGTATGTGTGTGTGTGTGTGTGTGTGTGTATGTGTATATATATATATATATATATATATATATATATATATATATATACACACATATATATATATATATATATTTTTTAAATTTCCATGAACTTGCATCCTCATTCATACAGGTCCCATTAGAAATGGAACAGAGGAGTTATTGCAAAACTCATTTTTGATGTCAACCTGCTTTCCCTGACACACTGCTTAACACCATCAGGCCATGACATGCATGTGAACCGATTGTGAGATACAGCTCTCCAGACCAGCACAATGTGTCCACCATGTGACAGAACACTGCACCATACCTTCCCAGGTTCCAAGCAATGATGTGTTCCACCAATCTTTGTGCTGCCCAGCCAGCTCCCAGAGTTAATCTCTGAACCTGAGTAGCCGGCATGGAAACACAGCATGCTGCCCTCTGGCCCAACAGCTGTCCCTGCACACAACATTTCTCCATAACTTTTAGGTGATTCTATCAACCAGCGACAATATGTAATCAATAACCCTGGTAAAAATGCGTACAGCGCAATTATTTATTTAACAAGTCAGTTCTTTCAACAGGTCAACCTATTATTATATTCCACTTTTCTGGGCATAATTACTTTATTTTTCTTAAAAATGACAGTTGAATTCATTTTACCAGTTATTCATTTCAGATGGCATCTCTATACCTTAAAGGCACAAATAGGTTTGTAAAGTGAGGTATGGACTTAACAGGTCTGTGCTATTGCCAAGGTTTTGTTTAAGTTGGCCCTAGTGCAATAATGTAAGACTGAAAATTGTATCAGGCTGTAGTGCAGGTTGAGCAAATATCACCATGCCTGATGTGCTGTGCTACCGCCTCTGGCAGTGGGAACTGTGGTAGATAAGTGACTGTTCATTTCTGTTGCAGAATGCGGCCATTTCATTAGCTAATTTATGATGTTATAGCAATGATAACATCACATTCTGAGCATATAGGGGGTTTAGGATATAAAAAGAGGAGAAGGGAACCAGATTCTATGGAAAAACAGAAATATTAATAAAAAAATCAACAAGAAGAGTGAATTCTGCGGCACCACAGAAGTTCTGCGGTAGATTGCAAGTTCTGCGCAAAATTCTGCGGCCGCAGAATTCTAGGGGCCTTGAATATAGATCATTCAGGAAGAATATGAAAGGCAAAAGAAGAGGTTAGAGCAGCTATTTATGGGAGGTAAGAAATGGAAGCAAGAGAGATGAAGGATATAAAGACAACATAGGAGCAAGTCAGAATCACTGTGGGTAGACTGATATGAGCAGCAAAGAGACAATATTGTTGGTGATCTGCAAGAGACTTTCTGTCAAAAGGGCTTTGTGTTTGAAATAAATGTGCCTTGTGTGCTTCATCATTACTGCCGGTTTCTTAGTTTGTTGTGTTGCTAACTGTTTAATGTTCTTTTGCTAATTCCACAATTTACTGTACGGTAATTTACAGTCTGACAATTTATTGTTTCATGTTCTTGAATTACATGCTTTTTGATATACTTATTTCCATATTATTGTATTAGTTTATGTACTGTACTTTGTATCTGTTCTGTTCTCCTCGCTCCCCCCTTCCTACTGGGACGCATCTGGAACTGAGCCGATACCAGCTCAGTATGACTTTCCTAGTAAAATTTGTGAAATAAACAAATAACTATATAGATAAATGTGTTTTACCTTTAATTTCATGATAATCTAAACTGATTTTCCTCAAATAGGACACAGCAGTTAAATCATAGGTCCTGACTTGGGCCTCTGTCCCCAGCTGTGCTACACTGAGCACTAGCAGAGTCTTCTCTTGGTTCTCTTGTCTCAGGAGTTCCACAACAACCTAAAATGACACATATAACAGTATTAAAACATGCTCTTGCCACCCTTGCGCATTTATCTGGTTTCAGTTGAAAATTATGTGTACAGGTTGTTCACTGGCCCAGCAGATATGTCACAATTCTTACCCAAGGAGTCCTTTAGCATCAGTAACTTTTTTGCACTTAGCTGGCTAGGTGCAACTGCCTCAGAGGTGTGCCTTTAAGAGATATTTAAATGAGCGTAGGGACAAGCCAATCAAAAGACAGGAGGGGGTGTGAGCTGAGTGAGAGCTGTTGAATGCTTCAGAATTTTTTCTCTGCTGGACTGAGCAATATTGCCTCTGAGGTGGCTCCCAACTTTCCTTGTTGACAGTCTTCTAGTGCATATCTGGGTAAAGTTTTCCTCATAAATTATTTCCATTAATGTACTGAGTGAAAGTTTTACTTTTTCATTAGCGCTGTGCAAATTTTTTATTTTTAGCGTGATGGCACTATTTTGACTTTATTTTTACTGCAACTATTTAGCTTAAAGCCTAATTTTATCGTGTGTGCTTATTTTCAATGGTTTCCTTCATTTTTGGGACAAATTCTTGTGTGAACCATCGAATTAGGGACAGTTGCCTGTTTTTTTTTACCTCAGACCTCGCGGGATTTACCGTGAGGCACCTGCAGTAGATTTCAAATTTAAACAGTGCCTGGGGGTTTCTCTCTAGATTGACAATTATGAGGAAACCTTTTTTATTATATTACTGGACCTTGGTATCATCTGTGTCAGGACTGTTCATAAAGGTCCAGCAGCCACCTGTGCACAGTTTGAGTATTACTGGGTTTCTATTAAGACTGGCACTGGTATAGATCCCAGTTTTACAACCAAAAAAAAAAGGCACTGGTAATAGAGTATTAACTGGGGCAGGACTGGCCGGTGGTATTTTCACAGAAACCTGCACTCAGTTCATAGGTCCAGAACTGGTTTGCTTTGTTTAAATTGGCAAACACAGCAGACAAACCTTTGATTATTATGGCTGAGGGACCCAAGTCTGGGAACAGAATCCAGGAGCAAGAAACAGATGGCCAAGACTGGTGAGTGCTGCTGACTGCAGCGTAATCCAGCTCAGGGGACAGTGGTGTCAAACTTTGGTGCAGCTGTCCCTCATGGTGGGCTGTGAAGCCTGCTCCCTCATGAGGAATAATGCCTGTGACTGTGGTGCCGAGTCATGGCAGGCTGGCCTGATGTTGACTATGTGGGTGGACAGTGGGGGCTTCTCATGAGGGGAAAAAGAACAGGTTACTTGCCTGTAACAGTAGTTCTAGAAGTGGTATATGTTGTTCATCCACACTCTCTGGCATGTCCCTTATCCATTTAAATTCACCGGAAAGTCTTCAAGCTGGCTCCTCCCACCCACCTGGGTGGTAAATACCTTGGCTCCACCCCATGACTCCAGATCTTAGCCCGCTGGAAACAAGGAGGTGCGCCTAAAGCTGGGGAGGTCCGGTGGGTGCGTGTGGATGAACAACATATACCACTCCTAGAACTACTGTTACAGATGAGTAACCTGTTCTTCTAGCAGTGTGGATATGTTGTTCATCCACACTCTCTGGCAGACTCCAAGCAGCTCTCCGGGAGAAGGGAGGCAAGGCACACACACCCTATTTAGGAAACAGAGATTGGTGAACCGAGGCCCCAAAACCAGCATACCGGCATGACTCAAGGTCAATGTGGTAGTGGGAAATGAAGGTGTGTGCTGACATCCAGGTAGCAACCAGACAGATCTCCTGAATAGGGACGTCCCTGGAAGCAGCCACTGATGCAGCAGTATGGCGGGTAGAATGACCTCTTATCCCTCTGGGAGGCTCCTTGCCCACCAACTCATAGCACAGACCTATGCATGATGTAATCCATCTCGCAATGGTCCATTTAGCTGCTGAGCCTGCCGAGCGGCTTCAACGTAGGTGACAAACAGCTGGCCAACTCTCCCCTAATTTCTACCATCCTCTCCTTATAACAGGAGAGAGCACGTCTCAGGTCCAGAGTATGGAGCTTGTACTCGGCGCCTGAGGTGTAGTTAGAGTAGTATACCGGCAGAGTCAACACCTGGTTAAGGTGAAACTTAGACACCAACTCCGGAAGGAATTTCGGGTTGGGGCACAGAACAACTTTGTCCCTGTGGAAGACCAGATAAGGGGAGTCCACCGAAAGTGCCTGGAGTTTCCCTGTCCTTCTGGCTGACGTGATAGCCACCGGGAAGGCCATCTTCCATGACAAGTGTGAGAGCTCACACTTGTGCATGAGTTTGAATGGCTTGCCTATGAGCTTTGCCAAAACCAGCAAGAGATCCCATGGAGGTGGAGGTTCACACACAAGAGGGGACATGTGATCCAGGCCTTTGACAAAGCGCCCAACCACTGTCTCCTGTGCCAATGTCAGCTGACTGGCCCACGCCCGGTAAGCTGAAATAGCTGCCAGGTGCACTCTAAGGGTCGATGACCGTAGACCCCCTTAGGAGAGGGACCAAAGGTAGTCTAAAATGTTAGCCACAGAGCAGGATAAGGGGTCCAGACTCTTACCCTGACACCAAATGGAAAACCTTTTCAATTTGAAGGTATAGCATTTTCTGGTTGATTCCTTACGAGATGCCTCCACCACCGTGTAGACATCCTCAGAAAGACCCAGAGCCTGGAACTCTAACCGCTCAGGTACCAGGCTATGAGGTGCAGGGATTGAAAGTCCAGATGAAGACCTTCCCCTGGTTCAATGATATCAGGTCCGGGCATGTACAAAGCCGCTCCGGGGCCCTGCAGCTGAAGCTGAGGAGATCTGGATACCAGAACTGGCGGGGCCAATCTGGGGCTACCAGAATCACCTTCGCCTTGTCCCTTCTCACCTTGAGAAGCACCTTGTGGATCAAGGGAAATGGAGGAAAGGCATAGAGGAGGCCTGGGGTCCACCTCCTCGAGAAGGCATGCCCCTGCAGCAAACCCTGCTGAGGGGGGCGGGCATGGTACAGTCTCAGCTTGGTGTTTTCCCTGGAGGAAAACAGGTCCACCAATGGTTTGCCCCTATGGGAGAACAGATTGTAAGCTACCTCTGGATGGAGAGACCACTCGTGGAATGTCTGGCCTAAGCGGCTGAGAGCATCCACCAGTTGGTTTGAGACTCCTGACATACGGATGGCAAGGAGATCCACCTCCAACTGGCTGACGAGGGTCCAGATCCAGAGCGCCTCCTTGTAAAGCAGATGGGAGTGCATGCCACCCTGTTTGTTGAGGTAGTACATGGTCGTGGTATTGTCCGTCTGGACTTGAACCACTTGACCCTGGAGCTGAGGAGCGAAAGCTGACAGGGCCAGTCTGACTGCTCTGAGCTCCAACAGGTTAATGTGGCATCGGGACTCCTTGGGGGTCCAGAACCCATAGGCCCTGTAGTCCCCCATGTGGGCTCCCCAGCCCATAAGAGAGGCATCAGTCATCAGGACGACCGTTGGCTCGGGGCGGACAAACGAGATTCCTTCCTGCAATCGGTCTGGGACGGTCCACCATTGGAGAGTGTCCCACATCTTCTGGGTTACAGTGATCAGCTGGTTGAAGTGACCAAATCGCTGAGTCCACTGGACGGCCAGCTCCCACTGGAGGGGGCGCATGTGCCACCTGGCCCAACAAACCACCGAGGTGCACACCGCCATGTAACCCTGAAGGGGTAGAAAGTCCCGGGCAGGGCGCAAGTGCCCAACCAGAAATGACTGGGCAAAGAAGGAGAGAACCTCCGCCTTGTCCACCAGGAGCTGAGCTCTGGCTTGACGAGAGTCGAGCTCTGCCCCAATAAAGCCCATCACCTGAGAGCGCACGAGTTCCGATTTGGCCTCGTTGATTAGGAGGCCTAGATGGAAGCAGGTTCGCAAGGCCAGATCCCTGGACCTCTCCACCTCCTGAAGGTAGGAACCTGCCAGGAGCCAGTCATCAAGATAGGGGTATATTTGTACTCCTCGACGCCAAAGATGGGCTGCCACCACTGCAATGCACTTGGTGAAGATCCGAGAGGCCAATGACAGGCCAAACGGCATGGCTTGGAACTCGTACAGGGTCCCTTCAACCCTGAAGTGGAGGAACCACTGGTGGGATGGACGGATTGGGATGTGAAAGAACACGTCCTGTAGATCCAGTGAACAGAACCACATGTTTCGCTCCAGGGATGGTATGATCTGGTTCAGAGTTACTATCCGTAAGGTGCGAGACCTGAGATATTGATTCAGGTCATGGAGATCTAGGATGGGGGGCCAACCCCCCGTCTGCTTGGGCACCAGAAAGTACCTGGACATGAAGCCTGGGTCTGTAGGAGGATCTAGCACTGGAGCTACTGCCTCCTTGTGGAGCAGCTGAGCAATGTCGTCCCGAAGGGCTGACTGAGTGTGAACTGAGATCCTTTCCTGCCGAGGGGCGCGGGCTCGGCTGGGAGGATACTGCTCGAATTCTAGAGGCAGACCCTGGCTGACCACTTCCAGAACCCACCTGTCCAAAGTGATACTGGACCAGGCAGAAAAAAAGTGGCAGAGCCGGCCCCCCACGGGAGGACCCAGAGCTGGCATGACAGGTGTAGTGGTGGCAACCCCTGACTAGTCACTAAGCAGGCTTAGAGGAGGAGAAGGCTCCTGAACCGGCACCTCGGCCTCCTTTGCGGGGCTGTTGAGGACCCTGCTTGGGTCTGGGGCACCAAGCTTGAGCCTGCTGTTGCTGCTGACCTCCTTGATAGGAAGGCTGTCTAACTGCAGGGGAAGAGTGCCAAAAAGGGCTTCTTCTTGCACTTCTGCTGGTTCTTGCCTGCAGAACCCTTTGCAGAGGTAGCATCCAAGGTGGCACTGGACTGCTTTATACTCTGGAGGTGACCTGCCACTCCTGGACTGAAGAGGTCGGTACCAAGGAAGGGCATGTCAGCTAACTTGTGCTGAGTATCCGCCAGAAAGGAGGATAACCTCAGCCAGGCCCTGTGGTGAGTGGCCACTGCAGCTGCTAAGGAGTGAGCACAGGATCTCCAATGTCCATAGCCATCTGGAGCTGCTGTTTGACAACAGCAAGGCCCTGGTCATGGACCTGCTTCACCGCGGTCTGCATGTCCAGTGGGAGATGAGGGAAACTTCATCTAGTGACCCCAAAAGGGCGTGAGAGAAGTGTACCATGATCACAGCCGAGCTGGCCTGACAAAGGCCCAAGGATGAGGCCACATAAACCTTCTGGGCAGAATGGTCCATATTCTTGGACTCCTTGTCCAGAGGGCAGTCAGTGTCAGCTGAGCTACCCGTGCATCTAAACACAGAAGCAGTCACAAGGCTCTCGGCGAGGGATGCTTTGTGAAACCCGCCGGGGGCCCCATGGGTACCGTATACTTGCGAGCAGATGGAGCTGGGCAGGAGGCAGGGCATTGCCATAACTCAAGGGCTGGGCCAACAATGGCTTCGGCCACTGGAAAGGCCTCCGTCAGGGTGTCCCCCCTCTTGAGGATATCCGTGATGGGGTATTCCGCCTTCTTTTGGATAGGCTCCAAGGGCATTCCGGTTGATTTGGAAAGGAGGTGAACGATGCCATGAAAAGAGGAAGGACCTTCCTCCAAGCCTGCCACTGATGACTCATCATCTCCCGGATGCTAGTGCAGACCAGTGGCATCCGAGTCCAAAGAGTCAGGATATAAAGGTCTCCCGCCTATGTCTCCCTCGATACGCCAAGGGCGATCGGGAACTACAGTAATGGACAGACGACAGAGAAGGCCAGTGTCTATCCTATCCTGTTTTGAGGGAGCCCCTCCCTGAGGCTACTTACACGGTGGTTCCACCAAAATCAGTGGGGAGACCGAAACAGGCTGAGCTGGAATGCGTGCTGGCCTTATGGGTGGAGGAACCGGGATCTTCGGTTCCGGAGGGGTCATCGTTGGCCTAAGAAGCTGGAGCTAAGTAATGGCCAGTGTTGCCAGCGGAGCCAGCTTCTGACAAGTCAGAATCAGCTGTTGCCACATGAGATCCTCATAACGTCGATGGAGCTTCCGTCGCAGGCTCTCCTCGTCCAAAGAAGATGAGGATTGGTGGCGATGCCTCTTCCTAGAATGCTTGTGACCTTTCTTTGGTTTTTTGACCAAAGGGGTCCTGGTCCTCAATCGAGACCAACAGGGTCGGCTCGTTCGATTGGGAGAAGCCGGAGTCAGGGAGAACCGAGGTTCTGGCACCTTTTCCTTGATCATGACACCCGAGGGCTGGGTCTCCTCGTTGGGGAAGCAAAGGATAGGTGTCCTTTCCAAGGAGTCATTGACCGGAGTTAGTGACAATGGCTCGATCAGGTCGAGAGAAATCTCAGCCAGTTCAGCCGTTTCCTCCGCCTCAGTGCCTTGGCCTGATGGAAGGTTCGAGAAGTCGGCGGCCAAGGAAACGATCTCGACTGAGGTCGAGACTGCAAGGTCCTGAGAAACTGAAAAACCACTCTCGGTCCCAGGAACGTCTTCTTCAGGATGAAGAAGATTTAGGGTCCTTGTCCCTTTTCCTAGGGCAGGAGAAGTGTGAGCCTGAGGGCACCTCACCCCTGGTGGAGAGAGACTGGCTCAGCTCCAGAAAGGACCCAGTGAAGGTAGAACCCAGGTTAAGCAGCACGGAAAAACTTCAGCTAGCTGAAGCTTGAGCAGCTTCCTCTTCGAAAGCCGCCATCTGTTTGAGCTGCTCAGCGGATCCTGTGGTCGTGGAAACCGCCCATCTGACCTCCTTCGATTTCACCGGTGAATTGAGAAGCTCCGATCTCCCCAGTTTTAGGCGCGCCTTGCGGTCATCCAGGACGTTAGGATGGAAGGCCAGACAGATGGTACAAGAGGTGGTATCATGTACGACACACAAGCAGTAGACACACGAGAGGTGGGGGTCAGTGAGTGACATTTTCTGTCCATAGGAACACTGGCAAAATCCAGTGGATAACTTGTCCTCCATATCCGATGCGCTCAGATCGGTATCGTAACCTCTGATGAGTTTTAAAGAAAGCAACTGCGGTGAAAACCGTCATTGAGAATCCAGGGCCTACGAACTACAGAAGTAGCACAAGGGAACCTGAATCTTCCAGCAGAAAGGAAGCTCTGGTGTCATGGGGCAGAGCTGAGGTATTTACCACCCCGGTGGGTGGGAGGAGACAGCTTGAAGACTTTCCGGTGAATTTAAAGGGGAAAGGGACATGCCAGAGAGTGTGGATGAACAACATATCCATGCTCTTAGAACTCCAGATTCAGTCTAGATGACAATCCTGACACACTCTGGCCTTCTCCATGGAGCCCACCCCCAAGCCTGAATATTTAGATGTCAGGAAATGGGGGAAGAGGATGGCTCTGTGACTGTTGTCCTGAGTCATGCCAGGCTGGCCTGATGTTGATTATGTGAGTGGACAGTGGGGGCTCCTCATGAGGGGAAAAACACCAGATTCAGTCTAGATGACAATCCTGACACACTCTGACCTTCTCCATGGAGTCCACCCCCAAGCCTGGATATTTAGATGTCAGGAAATGGGGAAGAGGATGGCTCTTCCTCCTGTGGGGGTTGCAATACGGTGGGGACAAAGGCAGATTAGGCTTTGTGATTCCCTGGAGAACAGACCGGGAATGACATGGGACTGATGGGGAAAAAAGAATATGCACATAACTCCATATTTAGGAAGCTTTGCTAAAAACGAAGCAGCACTTTTTTTTTGTTAAACACTTTAAGGGGACAGGAACTTATTTCTAATGTGCTACCATTTATAAAGACTATGTTCCTATTTTCAGAAATTATATTCACACTCCCAAATAATTAATGGGTAACCGCTCCTGAAAAAAGCAGATGTGTAAAACTGTAGGTTGCATTATTTTCTTTACAAGGACACCATCCTGTATAGTTCACTTTATGGAACCAACAATTTGGAGTTTTGACTGTCACTGCATGGATCCGGAACTCTGAGCACTACTGTGATAGGTCAACAGCTCACAGTCTGAATTCTGAATCCATGGAGTGACGTAGCCAAACTTCCATATTATTGGTCCCCTGGAGAGAACGGCACAGAATGCTGTTCATAATGTCGGTAGCAGGGAAAAAATTAGAAACATTTATAAAGGTAGTAGAGAGCAACATCAAAAGGGAATAGTGTCCATGCATAAAAAAACAATTTCTAATATTAGACAGTATAATGGGTGAGTTACATGGTCTCAAACATTGCGGTACTGAGTTTCAGAGTGTTACAGCTCTGTTAATTACTGTTTGTTTACCAACCTCTAGGTTATGTGAACTATGGCAACATTCTGGGCTCCCCACCTTAGAAGGTACATTGGGGGAATAGAGAGCAACAAATATGACAGAGGGGATGAAAGGTAAAACCAACAAGGAAAGACTGGCAGAACTGGGTTTCCAAAACCTGGCAGATAGGACAATTTTAGGTTATTTTATTTTGATGTTTAAAACCATGAGGTAGGAAGAATTACCCAAAAAATACTCTTTCGAAGAACAAAGGTACTCTAAGTTGACAATCGACCATAGTTTATGGATACAGGAGCGTGGTTTCAGCAGTGAGCCAAGGAGAAACATTTTCACTCATAAAGGGTGCTGAATATTTGGAGTAGTTTACCACAGTCAGTAGAGGAAGCACCAAATGTAATAAATTAAAGGCACAATTAGACATGTATAGGACAGTTCTTACCTTAACAGTAGATCTTTAAGACAATCTTTTCCATTGAGCCAAACCGGCAAGACACAGGTGCCACCGGCATCGAAACTGCTTGGACGGGGCCACCCATGATGATGTCCATCATTAGCACTTACATATCGTGGGAAACCCCATCTTCTCACTTTGTTCTGACCACCAGAGACACACATGATGATGAGTCATACCAACAGGATGAATAATACCCACGGTTGACAACACATTACCCAAAATGAAGACAGAATGGGAGAAGGAATAAGTCCAGTAAAGAGCAAAGACAAAAGGCCAAATCAGTAAACAAATAACACATACTGCACCCAAACAATGCCACCCGACAAGGAGGAGAAAGGTGGGAGGGTAAGCTGTGGCTCAATGGAGGAGACTCTCAAGATCTACAGTTACGGTATGTAAATATAGGTTACTTATCTGTAACTGTAGTTCTATTAGTGGTATTCAGTTCACATCCACACTTTAGCAGTTCTGCCTGAGATAGCCAAGTCATCAGAAGTCTTCAAGCTGTGCTTTTCCCACCACCTAGGTGGCATATCCTCTGGTTCTGCCATGTGACATCAGATCTTTTGCATGCTGGAAACAGAGATCTAGCCACCACTTGCCACAGAAGGTCGAGTGGGTTGTGTGGATGTGAACTGAATACCAATAACAGAACCACGGTTACAGATGAGTAACCTATATTTCTAATAGCATGGATTTAGTTTACTATCCACACTCTGGCAGACTCCCAGCAGTCCTCTGGGAGGAGGGTGCAAGGTGCACACCCCTACTTGGCAAACAGAGATTGGAGGACCAAGGATCCCAAAACAGCATCCTGATGACTTATGTTGATGCTGTAATGGGAGATGGAGGTGGGTGCTGTACTCCAGGCTGCAGCCCTGCATATCTCCTCAATGGGGATATCCCTTGAAGCAACCACCAAGGCAGCAGTACGTCTGGTGGAATGAGCCTTAAGCCCCCTGGGCAACTTCTTATCAGCCAACCTATAGCAGATGTCAGTGCAGGATGTAATCCACCTGACAATCACCTGCTTTGCAGCCAGTCTGCCAGGCACAGCTTTTGAATATGTCGCAATTAGCTGCCGAGCCTTACCCGGAACTCCAGCCATACACTCCTGATGGTAAAATAGCACCCTCTACAGGTCCAGGGTATTACGCCTGCATTCAGCCTCCAAGCCTGGGTTGGTAAAGTATACCAGTGTGTTAATCACCAGGTTAAAGTGCAACTCCGATATGACCTGTGAGAAGAATTTTAAGTGGTGGGTGAAGGACAACCTTCTCCTTGTGGAAGACCAGGTAAGAAGACTCCACTGACAGTGCCTGCAGCTCACCAATCCTTCTGAATGACAGGACAGCCACCAAGAAGGCAGTCTTCCATGACAGATAAGACATCTCACACTTTGAAATGGCCTGCCCATGAGCACTGCCAACACCAGCAGTAGGCCGTCCGCACACCAGAGAGGACAAGTGATCCAGGCCCTTGAAGAAGTGCCTGATCAACATCTCCTGGGCCACTGTCAGCATATCAGCCTGTACCCAGTATACAGATATGACTGCCAGGTACACCTTAACGGTCACTGCACATAGTCCCGACTGTGAGACTGGTTAGTCAAGGATACTCACCACTACGCAGGTAAGGGGATTAAGCTCCTTATCCTAGCATGAGATCAAGAACCTCTTCCACTTAAATGCATAGCATTTACATGTTGATTCCTTATAGGACACCTCCACAATGTGCAGGATATCTTCCAAAAGGCCCAGAGCCTGGATAAAAATAGGTTAGTCACCTGTAGCAGTAGTTGATCATCTGGTCAAGGTGAAAATCAGACACAGCTTTCGGGAGGAGCTCTGGGTTGGGGTGAAGGACAACCTTGTCCCTTTAGAAGACCAGGTAAGGAGACTCCACTGAGGGCTCCTGGAGCTCACTGATTCTTCTGGCTGACATGACAGCCACCAAGAAGGTGGTCTTCATGACAGGTGAGACATCTCACACCTGTGCATTGGTTCAAATGACTTGCCCATGAGCTTTGCTAACACCTGCAACAAGTCCCACGATGGTGATGGTTCACACCGGAGGGGAAATATGATCAAGACACTTAAAAAAGCACCAGACCACCTTCTCCTGTGCCACTGACTGTGTACCAGCCCACACCGGATAAACAGAGATGGCGGCCAGGTGCACCTTAATGGTCGTCAACTCAAGGCCCAACTTAGAGAAGGACCAAACATAGTCGAGGATGTTAGCCACCGGAAAAGATAAGGGGGCCAGCCCCTTTTCCTGGCACCAAATAGAGAACCTCTGCCATTTGAAGGCATAACATTTTCAGGCTGATTCCTTCCAAGAAGCCTCAACCACAGGGAGGACATCTTCAGAGAGACCCAGAGCCTGGAATTCTAGCCACTCAAGAACCAGGATGTCAGGTGCAGGGATTGGAGGTCTGGGTGGAGTACCTTCACCTGGTTGTACGAAAGCAGGTCTAGGCATAAAGGAAAACACCAGGGGAGCCTGCTGCTGAGGCTGAGGAGATTGGGGCACTAAAACTGGCAGGGCCAGTCTGGAGCCACCAGTATCATCCATGCCTTGTCCCTCCTGGCCTTGAGCAACACCCTGTGGATCAATGGAAACAGAGGGAAGGCACAGAGAAGGCCTGGAGAAGGTATTCCCCTGCAGCATTCTTTGCTACGGGGGTGGCACAGTATAGCCTCAGCTTTATGTTCTCCCTGGAGGCAAACAGATCCACTAGAGGGGTGCTCCAATGAGAGAACAGACTGTGTACTACCTCTGGAAGAAGAGACCACTTGTGAGATGCCTCACATACATGGCTGAGGGAATTCACCAGCTGGTTGGATATACCGGCCACATGGATGGCCCGGAGATCGGCATCCAAGCTGAGCACAAGGGTCCAGATGTGGAGAGCTTCCCTGCATAGAAGAAGGGAATGCGTCCCACCACATTTGTTGAGGTAGTACATTGTCGTGGTGGTATCTGTCGGGACCTGAACGACTTGACCCCGAATGTGTGGAGCAAAGGCTGTCAGCACCAGTTGAACCACCTGGAGCTATAGCAGGTTGATATGGCATCGGGACTCCTCGGAGGCCCAGACTCTGTGGTTCCCCAGGTGGACACTCCAGCCCATCAGGGAGGCATTGGTAGTCAGGATGACCATTGGCTCTGGGTGGACAAATGGGATCCCTTCCTGCAGATGTTCCAGGATGAACCACCACTGGAGGACATCCAAATCACCTGGGTCACAGTGACTGGCTGGTTGAAGTGCCCCTTGCGCTATGACAACTAGCGGGCAAGCTCCCATTGCAGAAAGCACATTCTGCACCGGGCCCAATAGGCCAAGCTGATGCATGCTGCCACGTTTCCCAAAAGGCACAGGAAGTCCCAAGCAGGGTGCAACTGCCCAACCCAAAATGATTGGGCAAAGGAGGAGAGAGCCTCCACCCTGTCTGCCAGAAGCTGAGCCCTTGCTCTGCAAGAGTTGAGCTCCACCCCAACTAAATGAATCACTTGTGAGAGCATGAGTTCAGGCTTGGCCTCATTGACCAGTAGGCCAAGGGATATACAGGTTTTGAGGGCCAGATCCCTGGACTGCTCCACTTCCTCCCTGGAGGGACGCGAAATCAACCAGTCATCCAGATTGGGGTAAACCCGGATTCACCCCCCGGCACCTCAGATGAGCTGCCACCACTGCAATGCATTTGGAGAAGAACCTAGGAGCTGAGAACAAGCCAAGTGGCATGGCTTGAAACTTGTAAAGGATCCCCTCTGCACGGAACTGGTGGAAAGGGAGGTGCAATGGATGGATTGGGACATGGAAGAATGTGTCCTGAAGGTGCAGAAAGCAGAACCACATGAGAGATGGTATGATCTGAGACACAGTGACAATCCTGAAGGTGCGTGGCTGAAGAAACTTGTTCAGGTTATGCAGATCTAAAATGAGGCACCAGCCTGCAGTCTGTTTTGGCACCAGGAAGTACATGGAGACAAACTCTGGGTATACTGGAGGATCCAAGACAAAGTCATGACCTCCTTGCAGAGAAGCTGGGTGATGTCATCCTCCAAGATAAAGTCATGACCTCCTTGCGGAGGAGCTGGGTGATGTCATCCTGAAGGGATGACAGAATGTCGGCAGACACTGTGTCCTCCCGTGGTGCACGGGCTCAGCAAGGCAGGTAAGTCTTGAACTCCAGAGACAGACCCTGACTGACCACTTCAAGAACTCACCTGTCTGTGGTGACAGCGGACCAGGTGGAAAGGAAGTGATGGAGCCGGACCCCCACAGCAGGACCCAGGGGATTCAGGACAGACATGGGGGAGGCACCCCCATCCTGTCACTGGGCAGGCTTGGAGGTGGAGGAATGTCCAGCTAAGGGGCTGCCTAAGACTCAATCACCCGGCTTCTGGATGATCGAGCAACAGACTTCAGCTGGGGATGCTAGGACCAAACCTGCTGCTCAGCTGGGGGCTAGGACTGTTTGGCCGCAAGGGCATAGAGGGGCAGAAAGGGCTTCTTTTCTGAGCTTTAGAGCCTTTGGGATCCCTCTGGACAGAGGTCACAGAGTCCAAGGTGGTGCTGGGCTTCTCCATCCGAGTGAGGTGCCCTTCAACCCCTGGCCCAAACAAGTCAGTGCCCTAGAAAGGGACATCTACCAACATGTGTTGGGTATTTGCCATGAAGGTAGAGATCCTCAGCCATGTCCTGCGGGGCATGGTAACCGTGAGTGCCACAGAATGAGTGCAAGAGTCACTGATATTCATGGCTGTCTGGAGCTGCTGCTTAGCCATAGCTCGGCCCTGATCCTGGACCTGCTTGACCATAGTCTGCAGGTCGGCCAGGAGATGAGGAAGTACCTCATAAAGCATGCCTAAAAGGGTATGGGCAAAATGGGTCATTAAAAGGGTTGGACGCACCTGCCAAAGGCCAAGAGAGGAGGCAGCACAGACCTTTTTGACCATGTGAGAGTTGTTTTTTCTTGAGGAGAACTGATTTGTGGCTGGCAAGATCTACTATGGCTCGCAGGCCATACAAAACAGCTTCCATCTCCAACACATTGATATGGGATGAGTCTCTGATGGGTCCCAGACACCTTGTCTTTGGAAGCCGACAGTGAGCCCCCACCCCAACAGGAAGGCATCCATGGTGAGGGTCACCTGAGGCTCCAGTTGGGAGAAGGGAAAGCCCAGGAGGAGATTGTCCTCCACTAACCACCATGTGGGTGACCAAACCAGGGGTCATTTGCTTGGAATTCTATGCAAAGAAGGAACAGAAGCAGGTCTATTCCACACTGCATAAGACAAGGTCCAAGCACAAAAAGAAGCAGGCACCAATTTTAGAGCTTTCTTGAACTCGACCCACTCCATATACTACAGGGAGTTATGAACAGAGTTCAAATAAATATGGAGTCTGTTGCAATGACTAGCTATATGTTATGGTTTTCTGATATTCACTACACAGTGATTTTAATTATCGGAAGTATTAATGATGTTAGTAAGGGAAAGAAGGATTTATTTTTATATACAATAACAATCAAATAAAATCATAGCTTATTTATAAAAAGCACCTTTCTACAACCAAGACGCTTGTACATAACACAACCAATACAATTAATGATTTCAAATTTATCAATAAAATCCTATATTTAAAATTCACAGTTAAAATGCTATCAATTAAAATGTATGTATGTATGGACAAAACAGGAATACACAGTAGCAATGGTCGTAAGATATGCTATTGCCATGGAGGTTAGGACACATTTTAAGATGTTGTGAACTGTATGGACTGAAAAACATTTCTTGAAGAAAGAAGTCATTCCCTTAAAATTGAAGTAATTGATTACAATACCACAGGTTCTGAATATAATGGTAAGTGTTTATTAAACAATTAAATGTATTGAGAGAAAAATGCATATTAGAATGCAATATAATTTGTACATGTTTATTTTTATTTCTACTTCTGTTCTTTAGGATTACCGTTAATATTGTTTGCTATGGTGACAATTTGTTGAATGACTATACCACAGTAGTTAATGTATTCATACAGGTACATCTTACTGTAACATTGAAAATGTATAAAATTACTCAATAAATACTATTTAGACTACATGAGTTGTAATTACAACTACTGATACAGTTCTTTTTAAAGCAACAGAACCACACACCTTGAGGAAGCTTGATAAGCAAAACGTTGCCACTGTGTGGCATAATAATAATGAAAAAAAACTCTGTGGGCCGGCTCGCCAATGCAGTGGTAGGATTACCCCTTGCAGTGACCAGTGTTAGCAAGCCCAGGTTTCTGGAGGGTCGGCCGGGGGGGGAGGGGGAGAGGATTGAGTGTCCAAGGGACACTCTCCTCCTCCAGGGAGGGAGGGTTGCCACTCACGCTGCAACACCGCCACCTGGTTGCACATGGGTGGAGGTGCAGCACGGAGCACCAAATGAGAGGGAAGGGCTTCAGCTGGGGTCTGGAGCGGCATCATGTCTCTGTGTGAGCTCATCTCCATGGACCCCCTCAGTGCCTGACACTCTTGAGGGGATCAGAAAATGGAAAATACCCGCTGCCAAGCCTGCGGATGGGACTCTAGGTGGTCATGACCTGCAGGAGGCCCAACACTACTAGTGATTGGGGGAGTTGCACCCCTTCCCTGCCCGGGGGGGGAGTTCCATGGCAGGATGGGGGCCAATGACTGCTATTGACCAGCCACACTATGGGGTCCCAAGAGCCAGGTAAGCGGTGGAGAGGAAGGGGACATAAAATATAAATAAATTAAAAAAACTTCTGTGAACATTACCACTGTGGTGACATAATAATAGTAATAAAAAAAAAAACTCTGAACTTTCACTGTGGTAGCATAATAAAAAAAACTGTGAACATTGCAACAGTGCCAGAATATTTTATTGGTGAATGAAAACTGAACCCGGTTGCTTTGTAACTCACAGTCATAAACACCAAGGGGACTTCCAAAAGACAGGCAATGGAAAAGGATCAGGGACGACTGGATACCATGGAAACAGGTTAAAAAGGGACAGAGGACATGGAGGAAAGATGCTGATGGGGTAGGAAAGTGAATTATGAGCCCAAAGGACATAGTTAAGTGGCACTTAAAGTGTAACTGTAAATCTCTGTTATTGGAGGGTGGGGATGACATCATTTGGGGAAAATGGACCATACTGAGAGAATCAAATAGCTTTGGGGAGATTAGAATTGCTACAGGGGTATTTGGATGGGGTCTTTTACTAGGCACCAGGGACAGCTTGAAACTTGTGTCAGGAGGAGTGGGAAAGCATGCAACTAGAAAACAGGGCTGGTTAAAACATTATGGGACAGCAATATTACAGGCACAACACTACCATGTAGCATTGCAACATGTCACAGTGTTACAAAGCATTGCATCTGCCAGCAAGCACCAATAATGTTAGTGGACACTCCCTCTGACAGAGCAAGCTAACATATGGGCGATCTGCACTGCACACAGAGTAGACTTCTCCCCAAGTAGTGTGCCACCTGCACTGTGCATCACAATTTTAGAAAATGGTGCAGTACTTGCCTTGCACCACCCCACATGTGATTGAAAGTCGGGTTCACAATGTTTCAGTACTCAAACTTTGCCTCCCTGTACAAGGGATTGAAAACAGCACCAGCTGCATCCAGATAGGCAATGACCACAGGGTGGACTCCTCCTTTCATGGGTCACCTGCATTGTGCACTGAAGTTCTGAGATGTGGCACAACACCTGTTTTGTACCACCCCACTTGTGACTGAAAATCGACCCCATATCATTGTACTTCGGCACTCAGATTATGCCTCCTGTACAAGGGATTGACAATGACTCCAGGTGCATACAGATGGCCGAAAGTCACAACCGGTGTCACCTGCATCCAGGGCTTTTTATACTTCTGCCCAAGGAATTTTGTCCCAAATGGTTCATCTACAGCAGATGCGGATTCAGGAGCAGGAAACAAAAAAAAAACTTGTATCACGATACCCTGGTTCTACGGCAACAGACTGTGGCAATCTGGGCATTATGATATCAGCTATTGAATCAGCTGCAATTGTAAGTGAACAAGGGACAAAGACCCAGTTTTCAGGTCAATGTCCTCAGAATAAACACCAAAATAGCTTGACATACATTTAATTTGTAGTCCTGCAGCTGACTTCTAATGAGGCCAGTCGTGACTCCTTCACAGGTGACTTTAGCTCCTCTTTATCTAAATCTTAACTTACCTCCTTAATTTCAAATTTCAGATGAAGGTCCACCAGTTCCTCACTGGATGGGTCTTTCTGCTCCCCCTGTCCTTTCGGTACATCCCCACCTGCCGCATCATCCGATTTTATTTGGGAATGACTGGCATCATCAGACTCCTCGTCAGATGCTGAAAAGTAGAAAAAGAGATGAAGGATTTAGGTCTCAATACTGGTGGCAAAGAATTAGAACCACTGATGACGTGGTGCAATGACAAACTGCAGAGCAGTCTGCAGCATTTCACATCTCACCACCAGTATATCAACACACCCTCTGGTACAGCCAATCGCTATAGGGTCTTGAAAGTCAGACGGTGGATGGCTGAGGTGGTGTGAGGGCCGCTGTTTCAGTTGCGGTCAGCTTATCAGATCTCTGTCAGTGCAAAGGAAGGGGTATAGGGTACTATATTGGTGGGGGAGGGGTTATTAATGTCTATTGTGGTTAGAGGACGACAAAGGGATTGGGCGCTATGGGTGGGGGGTAGGGGGTTATTTTTATATCTATCTGGGCTGGGGGTAAGGCAGATTCAAGGCATGCCAGTTTGACTGGTTTGCACCAACTGGAAATTGAACCCAGGCCTCTGGAATAACATCCCAGTGCTCTAACCACTGGGCTACAGGCTCACATGGTTGGACCTAGGGTTCCCGGACACTCTTACTTTCTCTGGTATTGCACATCCTGCAACTAGGAATAATCAAGATGACAATATTTTTTTTATGTGCAGTGTTAGCCATTGCTAAGCAATTTAAATGGAGAATACTGGATGGGCAACTATGCACAACCACTGTGGTCTGCCACAGAGGGGTTCTGATTCCCTCTGACCTCGAGAGCGAAGCTCGAGAGGTCCATGGGACTCAGAACCCCGAGGTGACAGAACACACAGGTTGTGCACAAAGTTGCTCATCCTGTATTTTTTATAGTGTATAGTAGTATTATGTGAAATGTGTGCTTTATGTTTTTTCTCTCTTTTTCATAATGAAACTGACTTGAAAAGTCTCTAGAGGTTCTAGAATACTGTCACCACAGAATTAAAGAGAGGAAAGCAACAATGTGCCAGGATTCCAAGTGGTTCTGCTGCAGTAGTGACATCACTACTGCAGCAGAACAACATAAGAAAAAATTACTCACCTTAGTAATTACTGTATGTTTCTTCTAATGGAGTCTTGCTGTATTCTGACTATTGCAGTTAGCCCCAGCAGTCAAACTGCCCCGGAGAGTAGAGGGTTAATTTTCTATTCAGAGCATAGAACGTTGAGCTTGAGCTCGGTTCAAACCTCTGTCTGCTGCACTTTGAAGTGCAACTGTCAGATTCTTACGAGCTAATACTAACTAACTACTATGTGGAAATTGTAACATTTTTACCAGCCAAATGGCAACCAAATATTCTGGATACCCAAAAGACTCAAGTCAAGAAATCCAAAATCAAAAACCAGGTAGTGAACAACTTAAGACTGTTAAATTAATACTATAACCCACTCCCTCTCTCTAAAAGGAGGGAGAACCCAAATGCACCCCTTGGGTACAACACTGCATCTGCCAGCCCACTTCCCACTTCCCAAAAATGGGTTATGAGAGGGGAGGTATGGAGGGAGGTCAGAATACAGCAAGACTCCATTAGAAGAAACATAATTACTAAGGTGAGTAATTTTTTTCTTCAAACAACATGAAGTCTTGCTGTATTCTGACTATTGCAGACTACTAAGCAGTACCTCCATGGAAGAGGGAATCCAACCTACCTTGGGAATAGGCTCTGCAGTACTGCTATACCAAACTGAGCATCACTCCTAGCCTGGATGTCCAGGAGTAATTCTTGGTAAATGTGGACTGTTTTCCAGGTGGCTGCTTTACATATCTGCTAGGAATATCCTGGCGCAGCCAGGAAGCAGCTATTACCTCTAGTCGAATGAGCCCTCAGGCCCGAGGGAGGTATTTTGCCTAGCTTGTCATAGCAGAATTGAATACAAGAGGTAATGCACCTGGCAATAGTTCTCTTAGTGGCAGGTTTGCCCTCACCCACTTCCCCATAAGTGAGAAACAACTGAATGGAGTCAAACCTGTGAGCCTTAATATGCTCAATGTAGTAACCAAGGGCTCTTTTAACATCCAAACTGTGTAAACTTCTTTCTCTTGAAGAAGAATGATCAGTGAAGAACACAGGGAGAGACACAGATTGGTTCAGATGAAAATCTGAAACCACTTTAGGTAAAAACCTTCTATTAGTTCTAAGGACCATCTTATCTCTATGGAATGAGATAAAATCAGGCTCCACTGACAGAGCTTGCAATTCACTGATACGCCTGGCAGAGGTAACCAGGAACACAGTTTTCCAAGTCAAGTACTTAAGCTCTGCTGAAGACAAAGGCTCAAAAAGTAAAGCTACCAACAGTCCCCATTTTCACAGGACAGTCCCTATTTTAGGCAGCATGTCCCAGTGTCCCCACAAGTTTTGCAAAATGCCACTTTTGTCCTGGTTTTTGCTTACTTGTCCCAGTTTTGTCCCTTTTTTAGCTGACTGCTAATCAGTGAGTGACAGTTATTTCAGCACCACTGTGGCGCTGCTCGGGCTGGACAGTAGTCTGCAACTTCAACCCCTACGCCTGTGTTGCACCACAAGCATGTCAGTAGGAGCACAGTAAAGCATGTTCCTCCCGTTAGGTTAGACTGGGTAGTAGTGCAAACAAGTGCAGGTGAACGTCTACCTGCCAGCAGCTGAGAGGGACACCAGTCAGAAAAGAGACCGGCAGCAGTAAGCTACCTGGACCTGATCAACTGTAGGGAAGTGTGTGAAAACAATCTGGTGTGGTGGTGGGAGTCACTGAAGTGAAGTTTTCTCAGCAAATTAGGTGAATATAAGTGGGTTGGATGGGACTGTCAGGAGGAGCAATACATGCAGCTCAAATGTCTGATCTCAATTTAACGTAGGGTTGCTTCTAATGAACTTTCTGTGCATCATGATTTGGAACTTGCTGCAGCAGAATTTTGTTTTGTTTTAATCTGGATGTTTGCTACTTGTGTTACTGTGGGGCTGCATGGCCAGAGCAAGCAGCAAAATATAATTGATTGTGTGCAGTGTTGTCTGTGGCGGTGCCCATGGGAGTGACACGGTGGGGGGGCGGGCATTGGTCAGGATGGACCCTGTCCCAGTTTTGGGCCTCAGAATGTTGGTAGCTTTATCAAAAGGGAGTTGCATAAGCTGAGCAATGCAAACATTAAGATCCCAAGCAGGGGTAGGATCCCTAAAGGGGGGGGTTGTTATGAAGCAATCCCTTGAAAAATTTACAGAATACAGGGTGAGATGACAGTGAGGAAGGCTTTCCTGCTGACGGAAAAGCAGAAACAGCTGACAAATGTACTTTGAGAGTAGCTGGTCTGAGGCCTAGGCCATTAAGATGAACCATATAATCCAGAACTGTAGACAATTCAGCAGTGTCTGGGGATATATGCTTCTAGGAACACCAAATGCTGAATCTTTTCCATTTGGAGTTGTAAGTTTTTCTGGTGGCAGCCTTTCGAGAGGCTTTGAGAATATCCAGAACCCCTTGGGACAGATGCAAATCTGCATACTCTAACTCTTCAAGAGACATGCCTTGAGATTGAGCGACCAAAGAGTGGGGTACCAAATCCCCCCCTGAGAGGAGGTTAACAGGTTGTAATTCCTGGGAAGAGACAGGGGAAGATGGACTGCTAGGGACAGCAACAGGGGGTACCAATGCTGCCTGGCCCAGTCTGGAGCAATCAGAAAAAGAAGAAGAAGAAGAAGAATCAGCATTTATATAGCGCTTTTCATACATCCAAAGCACTTTACAAGCAATGCTAGACTGGTAGTGAAGTGACTGAATGTGCAGTGGCAGCCATATCACACATCATCACCCACACACAGCCTGGATAATTGCATGAACCGGTTTATGGGAAGGAGAATGTTGGCCAGGACACCGGGAATGTTCCCTAATCAGAATCACTTTGCAAGGTTGTGACCTTACCTTGACCAGAACCTTGAACAGTAGAGGAAAGGAAGGGAAGGCATATAGAACTTTCCCTTCCCAGTTCAAAATCAGATCATCCAGAGGAACTGAGCCCAATACTGGGGGCCTGCAACAAAACAGAGGAAGTTGGTGATTGTCTGGGGCTGCAAAGAGATCTATCTCTGGAGTGCCCCACCTTGAAAAAAATCACTTTCAACACCAGAGGGTCCAAGGACCATTCGTGATGGCACTGGAAGATCCTGCTCAATGCATCTGCTAGTACATTGTCCTTCCCTGGAAGGTGGACTGCTATCAGAGAGGTCTGCAGAGAATAAGCTGGGGACCACAATTTCATGGCTTTCCTTGCACAAGGCCATGGACCGAGTGCCTCCCTGCTTGTTGATGTACCACATGGTGGTGGTGTTGTCTGTCCTGACCTGAACCACCTTGTTCTGCACTGACTGAGAGAAAGCTTGCAGGACCAGAAAGACTGCCCTGAGTTCCAAGAGATTGATATGAAGAAGGGATTCCTGAGGGGACCACAGTCCCTAGGCTGTGAGGGCCCCCAGATGGGATCCCCACCCCAATAGAGAAGCATCCATGGTTAGGACCACAGAGTGAGACTGAGTGATGAATGGGACTCCTTGCCTGAGGCTGCCCTGATCCTGCCACCATTGGAGAGCCTGGATCAGAGTCTAGAGTCACTGGAACTAGTTTGGTTAGAATCTTTCTTCTGAGACCAAAAGGCCCTCAGGTGAAACTGAATGTCCCTCATCTGAAATCTGGCTTCTTGGACCACTGCTGTAGAAGCTGCCATGTGGCCCATAAGTTGAAGGAAGTGCCTTGCTGGCCGAGAGATCAGAAGGAGGAATGAAGAAGCCAGCTCTACAATAGCCCTTGCCCTTTCCAGGGGAAGAAAAGCTCTTGCTTTGACTGTATCCAACTCTGCCCCATGAAGGTGAAGAGCTATACAGGCTCGAGAACTGACTTGGGAAGACTGAGAAGGAATCCTAGGGAAGTGAGCACTTGCTGAGTCACTTGAAGGTCTGACTTGACTTGGTCTGGGGACTGACCCAATGAGCCAGTCATCCAGGTATGGAAATATGGAAATATGTTTCCTTCTTAAAAAGGCCACTACTACTACTAGGCATTTTATGAATATCCTTGGAGCTGATGTCAGGCCGAAGGGCATAGCTTTGAACTGATAATGGCCTGAAGGCAATTCGAACCTGAGGTACTTTCTGTGGAAGCACCTGATGGGAATGTGAAAGTAGGTATCTTTTAAATCCAGGGAGGCTAGCCAGTCCCCTGGCCTTAGAGAGGGAAGGATTATTCCCAGAGTCACCATTCTGAATTTTGGTTTTAAAAGATGTTTGTTCAGGTATCTTAAGTCTAGGATGGGTCACCACTCCCTTGTCTTTTTTGGGGTAAGGAAGTACCTGGAGTACAGACCTTTGCCCCTGTGCAATGTAGGAACTCTCTCTACAGCCTTTAGAGCCAGCAGAGATGAAACCTCTGCCTCTAGGGCAATGGTTCCGGAGATGCTTGCAGGTGGAAAAGATCTGGCCCTCAGCTTTGGAAATTTCTTGAAGCTGACTTACCACCTCCAGGACCCACTTGTCTGAGGTAACAGACATCCAGTCCTGGACGAAGTAAGCCAGCCTGCCTCCTACAGGAATGGGGGAGTCGACCTGGGCTGACACATCAGGGTGTCTGCTTGGCAAGAGCCCTAGGTTGAGGGATGGATGCAGCCCTGCTCATCCTCCTTCTGCCTCTCCCTCTTAAGAATCCCCTCTGAGGAAAGGGAGAAGAGGCCTGTGCTTGGTAGAAAGGCCTATGAAAAGGCCTGCCCCTAGCCTGCTGCCTTTGAGGAGTTGCCTGCCTTTCCTTGGCCTGTGCACTCCTATAGGTGGTCCTATACTCATCCATCTTTTTCATGTAATTCTCTGTCTGCTCCCCAAACAGAGAATTACCCACCACAGGGAAATCCATGGCCTTAGCCTGGGTGTCCTGTGAGAGACTAGTATATCTGAGCCAAACCATTCTCTGAAGAGCCACAGATGTAGCCATGACTCTAGAGAACACATCATTGGAGTCCACTGCAGCATGGAACTGTACCTTAGATGCCTCAGTCCCATCAGCAGTCACCCCCTCCAGCTCCGAGGCTAGCTGGGGGGAGGCCTGCTTAGCCAGTGCCAGTACAGTGTCCCACCTGGTCTTCTGGTACCTGGCTGCATAGGCCATATAATTAGCCTGCCCGAGTCCCAAGGCAGATGCCATGTATTGTTTCTTTGCCATGGCATCCAGCTTCCTAGAATCTTTATCTGGTGGAGTGTGAAGCCAAGGGTATATTAGCCTTATCACAGGCTGCAGCCTGCACAACCCCAACATGGCTGCAATGTTGATACAAGTACTCTGTACCAGAACCTGAAAAGGTGTACCTTTTGTCCATCCTTCTGTCGACAGGAGGTACAGAATTTGGAGTTTTGAAAATCTTTTGTGTCTGTTTCCCAAAAGACTTAAGAAGGGGAATAGACAGTCTCATGGACTCTGGGATGTCCATCATCTCCACATAATCAGGTTCCTCTTGTTCCTCTACAGCTTCTTCCACAGGGAGCTGGAGGGTTTCTGCCACTTTCCTGTAAAACATGTAGTGGGAAGGAGACTCAGAAAACCTAGAAGGGGAAACACCAGAAGGCCTGTCTGGGGAGATGTCTGGTTCAATGGGCTCAACCAGACCTCCCATACCATCGTCATCGTAATCATCATAATCTTCATCCCCCTCCAAATCTGGTTCATAGAAATCTTCAGGGGCATAATCTTGAACCGGAGGAAGCAACCGAAATGAGCGCCTGTCAAAAGGCACCGGATCAGACAGAACTGGACGAAGCAATTCCACAATCCTTATTGCACTGGCAATCTCTTCAGTGGTCGGAAAATGGGTCTCTGGAACTGAACCGGATGATTTTTCTTTTCTTTTTCTTTTTGTAGGAACCGATCCCTCAGGATCGGCTCTCCTCTTGCCTGAAGTATTACCCTGGTCAGAGGGCACTCCCTCAGGTTCAGTTGGAACTGAACCGGGCTGGCCAACCAGGTCAGCGGACTTCATGGCCTCCTTATCCCTCAGCCTACCTAATCTTTCTTCCAGGGTAGACTTAGGGAAACGTTTGCAGATTTGGCAGTCTGAATCGAGGTGGTCAAATCCCAGACAATAAACACAGGTGATGTGGGGACCAGCCTTAGCAAAGACCTCCCCACACACACTGCAGTGTTGAAACCCAGTGGGCCCGGTTTTTATTTTGGGTTTCTCAGACATAGCCATCCTAACCACAAACTTACCCTTTTTATGGCAAACAACCAGGCAAGACACCCTTATCGGTTTCTAACCGTGTCACGGGTATTGGAAAAAAACACAAGAAAATGCAGTTTTTTTAAAACCGATAAGGACCAGTAACCACACTCTAAGTTTGAAAACAAAGACAGAATATATAAATCACTAAACAGACAGTTCAGCCGAACCAGTCGAAAAATCAGTTTTTACAATTTCCACAAGTTTACTATGTCTAGTTCACTACCTAGTACTTACTGTACCACAGACAGAGATCTGAACCAAAACTTGCTAAAAATAATCGGTAAAACCGAGGACTTTAACCGACTTATGAACCGTGAGCAAAGGAGAAATCTCCGGAGCGGCTGTTCAGTTAGGCGGGGTAAAGAATCTGACAGTTGCGCTTCAAAGTGCAGCAGACAGAGGTTTGAACCGAACTCGAGCTCAACGTGCTATGCTCTGCATAGAAAATTAACCCTCTACTCTCCAGGGCAGATTGAGTGCTGGGGCTAACTGCAATAGTCCGAATACAGCAAGACTTCATGTTGTTTGAATAACATCACTACTGCAGCAGAACAAGCATATTCCAGGCATGGAATTTCATGCATAACAGCATTCCACTATATACTATATCACAAATTGTACTAAGAAATAATGTAACCTACTAAGAACTGAACCAAGGCCCCTGGAATACCGTCCTGGTGATAATTGGTTAGAGTATTCAGTTAGGATGGTATTGCGGGGGCCTGACTTCAATTCCCAGTGAGTTACATTTTTTTCTCACTACAGTTTGTGATTTAAATTACTTAGCAGTGGCTAGTACTGCAGCAAATGACATCTAATTGTCATCTTGATTATTCCTAGTTGCAGGATGTGCAATACCAGAGAAAGAAAGTGTGTCTGGGAACCCTAGGTCCAACCAATGTGACCATTTAGCTCACTGGTTAGAGCATCAGGACAGTATTCCAGGGACCTGGGTTTAATTCCCAGTAGGTTGCATTATTTCTTTCTCACTACAGTTTATAAACATGTATGAAATATGAAATACAAGTTAAACTGTGCATCAATATTTTTTTAATTTATACTTTCAATACATCACATAGTACATTTAAAATCACATACTGTACAACGTAAATAATAAAGGCCTAACGATTACTTACAGGGGAAATCTTAGAACTACCAGCCCTATACCCAAGTGTGGGGCTGGCCCCGACTTGCATGCTGTATGAAAAGTTAATTAACTTACTGTTTTTGTAGGAAATAGATTTATTTGATTGATCCTGCTAACTCTGGGCCCACCGTTTGCTTATAGCAGGCATCCCAGAATCCCCAACAGCTGATGTCTAGACGTGAAATGAAACTGAAGTTTGCCAGTCAATTGTTGGTGAGCTGCCAAACATCACGCTAGGCGTAGGTTGTTCACAGCACAAAGTTACACTACTTTTTTTTTTTTTAATTTAGGAAAAAAATATTCCCACTCCCCCTTCCTCTTGAAGCACTCCTGCCACCCTCTTCCCTCACAAAGCCATACAGTTTTAATAAACAACCCCCCTTTTCCCCTACCCACTGCAGCATCACTCCCCACCCTCCTCTCTACCTTGAGCATGGCAGAAAGAAGTTAGAAAAGAACCCAGTCACAAAGTCTGCAAATCCAATTCTTCCCAACCTCCCACCATCCACCATGCAAAATTAGATTACCACCGATATCTGGCTCCCACACTTACCCACTGCAGCACCCATCCAATCTCCACCCCCATGCCACCCTGCATCAGTCCGCCACAACAGAAAAAGGATATCAGAGGTGAGGGACAGTGACCAGCACAGACCGACCCCTCACCACCTCAGCCAGCTACCATCTGAATGAATGGGAGCCCCAGCATGTACTTATAAAAGATCATGGACACTGATTTATGGTGACTAATAAAATTTCATTTTCAAGACTTAAAAATTTGGGAATTGCACCAGTAACTGTCAGCCTAATTTCTGGATTTTACCAGGATTCTACTGTCATTCTTTTAGTATATGTATAAATAATCAGAATGAAAGAAAGTTTAATATACAGAACATTAAATGAAGAAAATTGAAAATAGTACAAAACCGTTATAGTGTATAGTGGAACGTCGTCGTTCCCTCAAATCTAGCGCTCTCAAAATGTTGTTCTGCTGCACTAGTGACGTCCTCAGTGCAGCAGAACCAAAAAGTGACATCCACAGGACAGTGCAGTGCAGACGTCTCACATGGTGTCCTTGAGCAGCAATCTGACAGTTAGTCTTATTTTAAAAAGAAAGATGTAGTAATTTTTTTTTGAGGCAACGACATTCCACTATACACTATACAGAATAGTGCATGCATACCATTTAATGGCAAGGCTGTTCTTTCACCTTGTTGGTACTATGACGACTGATTACCTCTCCAGCTGTGCTCTCAAGGTAATCTGTCGTCATAGTACCAACTCGGTGAAAGAAAGCCCTCTTGTTAACTGTTACTCATGCACTATCCTATATACTGTATAGTATATAGTGGAATGCTGTTATGCATGAAATTCCATGCCTGGAATATGCTTCTTCTGCTGCAGTAGTGATGTCATTATGTTGTACTGCTACAGTAGTGATGTCACTACTGCAGCAGAACTACTTGGAATCCTGGCACACTGTTGCTTTCCTCTATTTAATTCTGTGGTGATAGTATTCTAGAACCTCCAGAGACTTTTCAAGTCAGTTACATTATGAAAAAGAGAAAAAAACACAAAGCACACATTTCACATACTACTACTATACACTATAAAAAATACAGGATGAGCAACTTTATGCACAACCTGTGGGTTCTGATTCCCATGGACCTCTCGAGCTTTGCTCTCGAGGTCAGAGGGAATCAGAACCCCTCTGTGCAGAACACACTGGTTGTGTATAGTTGCCCATCCAGTATTCTCTATATAATGTATTTAGAACGTTGATTAACCTCTGAAATCGGCAAGATTACAAACCTGTAAATCCACTGACATGGCGTCAAGTCAGTGGGTGTACAGAAAAGAATGTCATCGATAAGCAGCATTCCACAAAGAACGCGATCACTAGTTTCAGCAAATTATTCAAACTGCATTCCAGTCACAGCAGTTTACAGTCACTGAGACTAGCGATCGCGATGTTGAAACTCACAGCTTTTTCTTTTACCCGCTTAGATACCTTGCTATTTCCACTGCGAAGCTCCTCTTGCTAATCCGGATGTCTGGGCCAAATGCAACGCGACCTCCTACAGTTCTCCTGTCACGCATGCCACCTTGACCTCAATGGGTCAACGGATGGTCCCCCCCGTTCATTTTTTTCTCATTGTCTGTGACAAACTGTGGCTAAATACACTATAAAAGATAACAGCTAACACGTAGGTGATAACCACCGCGCAATCACCTCTCGTTGTTGCTAGGGAAACGGTAAACTTCTTGAGCTATGCTCTTGAGGTTTACTGTTTCCCTAGCAACAACTCGAGGTGATTACACCGTGGTTATCACCTATGTGTTAGCCATTATCCTCTATATAAGAAAAATACAAGTTCTATATATTTACTGATCTAGTATAAAATGCCAAATTCCATGAAATTCCTTGTTTTCACCAGTGGAACAGTGTCACTGAGTAAAAAGACATGCCTGTGTCTAATTCACATGTGGGGGGTTCCCTGTTTCCCCTTTAGGTATCCCCCCAATCCCCCCCCACCTGCCCCCATGTGTATTAGGCACAGGCATGACTTTTTACTCAATGACACTGTGCCAGGTCTTTTTAGATTTCTATGTTAAGGATATCAGTACTAACATCTCTATGGTTATGTCACATTAATATTTGCTGTATTTTTCATGGTGGCACCTTATTTTAGGTGATATTTCTGGTGTTTTATTTATGTTTCTCCATTAGTATTAATTAACTTATACGTACTGAATTAGTTAATTTGCCAAGAAGACCCAACTGGATATTTTATGCACTGATGGATTTTAACCAATGGAATGAGGTGTGAACCAATGGGCGTACAGCCCTACCGACGGTGTCAGTCGGCGGGCGGCGGGGCGGCAGGTGGGTGGGATGCTGCCACCCGCCCGGCTGACCGAGGGGAAGCGGGCAGTGGGGCTCAGTGGGCGGGTGGGAGGGGTACCGCTAGACCACCAGGGACAGTGGAATAATTCTACTTTTATTATACAGATGCCCACGATCGGGTGAGCAGCGGTCCACTGGACCACCAGGGATAGTGAAATAATTCTTCTTTTATTATACAGATGCCCGCGATCGGGCGAGCAGCAGGGATAGTGAAATAATTCTTCTTTTATTATACAGATGCCCGCAATCGGGTGAACAGCGGTCCACTGGACCACCAGGGATATAGGACAGTTTTCTCTTTTTGGACAGATGCCCGCGATCGGGCTGCAGGGGGCGTCGGTCCCTGACGACTGTTGCCTGGCAGGGCGCCAGGCACAAGTCGTCGGGAATCGGAGCACCCTGCATGCAAATGGGGCCATAATAACATGCAAATAGCCCCATGTGCACCTTGCATAAATTATGGCCCCATTTGCATGTCATCTTTTGAATATCGCTAGTGCTGTGAATGGCGCAATGGCACTTGCGTTAGCGCATCTCCATGCTCCACTCTGGCCACTTGGGCTGGGGCAGTGCCACTGCGCCATGCACAGTGGGGGTGGCCAGGGTGTGATATTCAAAGCTGCTGAGCCATGGTGCAGCTCCGTTGAATATCTCCCAGACCACACCCCTGCGCAGCCATGTTGAGCTGCGCCCAAGCTTGCACCACAGCCTGGCGCAGTTTGAATATCCGGCCCATTTTTTTTTAAATGTAATCATTTTGGAACCATTAGGGCTAGAGACTTAATTTTTAATAAATGAAAGCTTGGAGTCAGTTAAGTAGATATATCATTAAGATATCACTACAGAAACAGTATATTAATACAAGAAAAATATTTCATATCTATGTGAATTATAAAATGGTTCACTAAATTTTGAAAGTCCCCGTCATTTTTAACAACGTATTATATTACCACATACATGCATGTAGCAGCACAGAACAGCGTTATCATTAGGGCCTATACAGGTTGCTCAGACCCCAAGCTTTCATTTAAAAATAATTAAATTTTCATGATGTACAGTCCAAGTGTTACAACTTTTAAAAGATGGTTTCAACCATTATAAAAATATCACACAATATTATTTTTGGAACTGGTCAGAAGATACTAGTGGTTGTCTGTTTAACAATAAACACATTATTTTCTAGTTTGCAGGGGATATGACATGAATTCAAACAATTCATCCTGGAAAGTCCTAACTGGGGAACCTCTGCCTACTGTAAATTTCTTACTGTAACACCACACCACCATGGATTGTGAAGTTAAAAGAGGTTTCCTGGGGAGGAGACTTTCCAAGGACATTTTCACAATTTTTTAAAGCAGGTAACAATGGAAGCTAAATAAGTACAGTAGCACTCTAATGTTACTTGTCAGTGTAGTTCCTGTTGGTTGGATGAAGTGGCCAAGAAGGGGGAGGAGTCAGGTTCACAGGGAGGAGGATACCTAAGGTCATAGAGTAGCCTTTCGTTATAGCTTCCTGTTTGTTACATTGAGGGATTCTTAAATGCAGTATTGTTAGTACTACAGCATAATCCTGCACACTAAAACCACTTTGAAGCCACTTTTTACACAAATAAATAATACAATAATTTTTTCTATGCAGAATGTTAAGAAACCTTTGAAATGTTTCATAACTACAGTACCCAGTGTTTCTATGCTACAGTTAGCTAACGACCTATGTCACCCGCCTTCTCTCCAAACAGTTTCAGCTTCATGTTCAATTACTGTTTTGCATTGTTTCAGCTGCCTGTTCCCCAAAACACAGTTTTGATTTCATGCCGAAATTGGTTCAGCCCGATTCACATGTTGTGGCTCTATTCTTAAAGCACTTGTGCCATATCACTCACCCTGCTGCTTCTAACTGCTTCCAATGGCGAGCACTGCTCCAGGTGATCGGACCCCACACACCCACCTCCTGCTGCTCCCCTAAACAGTTTCAATCTTGACGCTCAAATTAGGTTTCAATTGTTTCAGCTCCTGATTCACATGCTTGCTCTTTTCTTAAAGCATTTGTGCCACATCACTTGAGCCGCTGCTTCGGACTGCTTACAATGGCTGCTTCAGGTGATTGGACCGCACACCCACACCCACCTTATGCTGTCATCTCCTTATCTACAGTTGAGATGATACCTAAGGGGAGATGTGGTTGGTGAGCTGGGGAACAGAAGAGTAAGAATGCCATTGTATCCAGTGGCTTTGGTGATGGCAGCTCTCAGCTGATCAAACCTCTAGATCTCACACATACCTCTCCCCAGCCATCGCTCAGTACCTGTATTAACTTTAAATAAAAATAAAAAAGGATACAACACTATTTTAAAAAGCTAAATACAAGCTAAACTCTGTGGAGTAACAGTTAGGGAGTGAGAAAATAGTGAACCAAGAACTGGCTGTTTGACATCATCGGGAGCAACTGCGGCCATTCATAATAAGCGAGTTTTCAGTATAGCGGGCTTCACTATAGCACGAGAGCACTGTACTAAACATTAAGGAGTGGAAGTAAGCAACTTGGCCCAGTGAGGATAATTCAGAAGGCAACTCGACCTATCACGAATACTTAAGGTCATACTAAAGATTAATGATTAGAAGTAGGGAACTCGGCCAATCAAGACCACCACCTCACATTTTCCAGTGGTATTATGCACATAAATCCCAACCAATCATGTATGTTTCCAGACCTGTCTTACAATCCTCAGCCTTGTCTAATACAACAAGATAAGCTGGTAGTGAGTTCCAGATCTCAGCAATGTGTTGTGTGCAGTAATGTTTCCTTTTAGTGCTGTTACACAATTTGCTTTATAACTTCCAGTCACAACCCCTTGTTCTGTTACTGAGCTCCTTTAATGTAAATCCCAATTTACTCCCTAAGTCTGGATGAAGGGAGGGCATGGGTGTCCCACTATTCAAACATCCCCTGCCAACCAACCAATCGGCAACAATGGTATCACCAGGGAGCAACTCACCTGCTCTCCTCCCCGGAGGAGGATGCAGCAGCACTGGTGACTCTTAGTCATCAGAGTGGGGGAGGGGAGGACACAATAAGGTAGGGAAATGGAAGAAAACAAGATGGAAGGAAAATAACTCTCCTGAAAAGGAGTATTTATTTACTTATCTTATCAAAACATATTTTACCAGGTAAATAAGCACAGCCTAAAATGCTCATTTCTAGTTGTAACCTGAAGGTTGGGGGCAGAAAAGAGAATTAACAGGGAATAAATGAAGTGTAAGCACAATAAATGCACAAAACGCATACGGTAAACCTTGTTTACATTGTTTGCTCTAACTGTTAATTTGGGCATGTGTGAAACTGGTTTAATAATGCCAAACTAGTCTTTTGAGAGTTTGTTTTGAAATAGCCTTTTTTTCTTCTTTAGGGTGCCTTATCAATGCTGTTTTTTTCCTGCACAGTATTCAGTTTTTAATTACCAATGAGTTCCAGTACCTAGTGTCACCAGCTGAGTGGAGGCTTACAATGAAGCTTTCCATGCAGGGTTTCCGAGCGGCTAAGTAATTAAACAATGAAGAATCGGTGGGGGAAAAAACTGCATTAAAAGGGGCCCAAAAGTAAGGAAAAAATAGGGTCACTGTAAAACAAATACACAAAACAATACACTGGAATCATTAATTTTTTATGAATGTCTATCATTTATGATTTTGATTATTTGTGCTATGTTTTACTTATTATGTACCATTTCAGGACTCCCAGATCTACAGATATTCCTATATTGTACATGGAAATGGAACCATCTACTGGGAAACTGATTACCACCCGTGGGTCTAAGTCAATGCACTAGGACCCCGCAGAAGTCAGGACTTTTCTAGTAGGAGTAATGTGGGTAATATGAGATGCCTCACACGTGTCACCACACGTGCGCTTACTAGTATACAGCGGTGCAACCTCCAACCACCTCAGCATTCTTCGTACTGAAGGGGTGAGCAGCATGAACCTACCAAGTAACCTATGCTCTTAACATAAGGACAGAAGATACTGTAGCTCTGGTGGCCCATAAAAGAAGAGTCATCAAATCCAGTATTACAGTGTCTTCATAGCCCTAAATAGGTACAAAGGGGTGAAGACCACAACACAACAATATTGGAGTGAGTCCATGGGGAAGTGGGTGGGTGTGGTAATCAACGATAAAAATATTCTGGAAGATCAACAATTACACTAACTATGTTTTTTTTTTTTATATCTTCCAAGAATCAATCTTCACTACGGATTCCCACTTGTGAGTCAGAGTACCAAGCTCCAAGAAAGTTCACCGGACTAGGTTGGCTGGAGCTCAGGGCTCACTCAGGATAGTAATCCATTCAAAATTGTCTTGCCAAAGGTGGCATGGACATCACAGACAAAGTACTTGGTAAATGTGTGCATTATGCTCCAAGTTTCAGCTCTTCAAATTTCACTGATAGGCACTGAACGTATTTCTGCAAGGGAAGTGGTGACCACTCTGGTGGAGTGGGAACATACTTTTCCCTCCAATTTAACTTGAGTCATAGAATAGCATGGGCAAGGGCAATTTAAAGTCCAGGAAGAAATGCACTTGACTGTAACATGCTATTCCTTTCAATTAGGGTTGAAACAGATTAAGAACTGTTTAGAAAGTCTGAAGTCCTTAGTCCTCTCAGGTAAAACCTAAGGACCTTCTGAACATCCAGTGAGTGGAGAGTCGTCTTCCTCATTCAGGAAGTGGGCTACGTTGGTAGGCAGGATTGCAGCTTGATTAAGATGGAACTCTGACCCCACCTTAGGTAGAAACTTGGGGTGTGTACTGAGAATTACCATCTGTTTATGGAAAACAGTTTACAGATGATCTGTAACCAAAGCATGGATTCAGATGCACATGAAGGGCTCCACAGAGGTTCTGGAGCACCAGATGGAAAATCTTTTCCACTTGACTGTGTAAATCTTCCTGGTGGAAGGTTTACAGCAGGTGCAGCCAAAACTATTTCAGAGATCCTCTGAAATACGTTATGCCTGTTCACTTCTATCTCTTTAGGAGTCAGGCCTGGTGGTGAAGAGGCATAGGCTGGCATGGACAAGCTGACCCTGAGTCAACAACTCCACCTGCAGTGGCAGAGCCCCTGATTTGCTGAATGAAATCCAGTTCAACAGAGGAAATCATATCTACCAAGATCAGCAGGGAACCACTAGAATCATGCCCCCGTGCACCTCCATGTTGAGTAACACTCTATGGATGAAAGAGGCTGGAGGAATGAATACAGAATCAGATTTTGCCATGGCAGTCTGAATGCATGCTGACAGAAAATGCCATGTCCTGGACTTCTGGAGCAGAATCAAGGCAGTCTGGCATTGAATGGAGATGTTAAAATGTCCACATCTGGGATGTCCAACGCATCGAACAGCGATCTCATGACATCTGGTACTTGTGACCACTCATCGAACTTGTCTGCCAGAGTGCTCTAGACTCTTGGCAGATAGATTACTTGGAGCAGGAAGGATCCTGTTCCGGGCACCATTACCCCACTCTAATTGCCTCCCTGCAGACAGGGTAAAAGTGTGCTCCTTCTTGCTTGATTATATAGTATATGACAGGTTAATTGTCTGTCTGGAGGATAGCTGTCTTTTGACTGACCTAGGGCTTTCAGACCATACAGAACTGCTTGTATCTCCAGCATGTTGATATGGAGATGTCTCTGGAGGGTCCCGGACACCTTGTATCTGAAGGCCTGGCAGTGGGCTCCCTACGCCAACAGGGATGCATACATGGTGATGGTCACCTCTGTCTCTACTGTGGAGAAGGGGAAGCCTTGGAAGAGGTTGTCCTCCCCTTACCACCACATCAGGGACCTCACCAGGGGTTTGGTCACCTGAATGGCATAGTTATGAGAGTGTAATGCCTGTGACCATTGTCTACCAAGAATCCACTGAGTTTTCATCACGTGCAGCTGTGCCAGAAGCACTATAAACAATGAGGAGGCTATTAAATCCAGCATGTGTTGTATGGAATAGATTTTTACAGTCTTGCATTCCATGATGTAGCATGCCATCTGCAAGATTACATGTAGCCTGCTTTTTGGCAGGAAGGCCTGAACCTGGGTTGTATCCAGAACAGCTCTTACGATCATTAATTCCTGGAAGGGTTCCAGCTGAGACTTTGAGGGGTATAGCAGGTCTCCCATGAACATTAGGAAATGAGAGGCAGTGGCCACTGCCTGCTCTGTCTCCTGTTTGAGGGGGTTAGAGATTAGCCAGGCATCCAAACACAGAAAGACTTGGGAGTCCTAGCTTTCTGAGGTGCGCTCTGAGTACAGCAAAGCACTTTATAAAAACTCACAGCTCCAAGGAAAGCCCAAAGGGTAAGGATCTGAACTGGTAGTGCTGCAGAACACATACAGAACTGAAGGTACTTATGGTAGCTGGGGTGCACCAGTATATGCTGATATGGATTTTCCATATCCAGAGAAGCCAGACAGTCCTGGTGTATCAGGTCGGGCAGCAAAGAGCCCAGTGAAATCATCTTGAGTTTTTCTCAATCTATGTATTTGTTCAGGTTTCAGAGGTCAAGAATGCGGTGCATGCCCCCTGATTTCCTTGGTATGAGGAAATAGTGGGAGTACAACCCTGCGTTCTGTCCTCACATTGGCACTATTTCCACTACCTTGTTTCTCAGAAGGCCCACAATTGCCTGTGGCAGAAGCTTAGGCATGTGAGCTGATGAAGGGAATTGTCTTTTGAGAGGTTAGTCCAGAGGAGTTTGACAGTTCCAGGTAGTATCCCTCTATCGGATAATCCTGAGGACCCATTTGTCTGTTGAGACAGATTCCCACTGATGGTAAAAATGGGCTGGGTGCCACCCTACTGGGGAGAAGAGGTCTACCTCAGGCAGCTGAAGCAGAATCAGGGCCAGAGCTTCAGGTGGTGGCAATCAGCACTTCTGGTGCCTGTGCATTCTTGTGGGGCTGGGGAAGCTATGCTTTATTTTTTGGGGCTCCCCTGCCACAAAAGGACTACTTGTTATGAAAAGTGCCACATCCTTTGCCCTCTGTGGATTTCAAGGAGTTGGCCTGGAAGTCTCAAAGAGTCATTCTAGTTTTGTTAGACTCTTTAAGACACTGCTTCACCTGCTGTCAAAACAGATAAGTGCCATCAAAGAGCACATTCATGATCTGTTGTTGGACGTTCAGGGTGGAGCCAACAGTTCGCAGCCAGGAGTGCCACTTGATGCAAGTAACTGCAGCTACAGAGTGGGCTACTGCATCAGATGCATACATAGAGGCTTTATGGTGTGGCTATTAGACTCAGTACCTTGTTTAACAGCAAGCAACATCTCTTGTTTTGTCTCTGTGTCTGGCAGAGCCTCTGCCAGAGACTTGAGCTTGCTCCAGAGGGCATACTCATACTCAGAGAAGTGACCCTGGTAGCTAGCAATTCTCATGCCAAGGGTAGCTGAGGCATAGATCCTCTTGCCCACAGTATCTACTTTACTTGACTCCTTGTTAGTAGGGTGCAGTGTAACCTAATTAGGCACATTGGCATTCTCAGCTAGAATAACAATGGCATCCACGATAGGCTGAATGAAATGCAATGTCTTAGCTTTAGGTGCTGTGTATTTCTTATCTGCCTGTTTTAGGGCAGCTGCCACAGTAGCAGGCCTCCTCCAAACTGCCTCTGAGAGATCTCTAGAACTGGCTTCATGAGAGGAACTAAGGAGACTGGGATATTAGGCACATTTAGAAACTTCAGCTGGAAGCACCTAGCCTGGTCTATGGCTGCTGGCTTGAAATTTAATGTGCTGTGCATATTTCTGAGTAGAGCATTGAAAGAGAGGTCCTCCTGAGATACAGTCACAGGAACCTGATCCGAGTTCTCTGGACCATAGTACAAGTCATCCTCCCCACCATCAGAGTTGATGAGGTCAGGGTCTTACTCATCCCCTTCTACAACCTCCTCACTTGGAAAGTAGTAGAGAGGAGGGGTTTGAAGAGCTGCCACCGCAGCACACAGCAAAACCACTGGATCCAGCTCAAAGGATCTGAGAAACAGTACCAGTGGCAGAGCCGTGGGTGACATGAAGAGCATCCCTGAAGGAATGCTTCCAATACAGCAGGCTTACATGGCATCACATACGGCACAAGTAGCACTGAGGTAGGCACAGAGGAACCCAGGGCCATACATGGTGCCAACAACCCAGCTGGCACTGAAATGACCAGCAATGGCACCATGGCCGTCCCCATCAGTGAAGGGTTTAGCAGTGATACCACAAGTGTGGCAGACATTGGTGGCACTGCAGACAGCCTTGCACCTACACCAAGTGGCATCATAGATGGCATCAGCCCAGTGGACCATGAGGGGTCACTGCCAGAAATAGCACTGTATGACTTAAATGCTGTATTCACTGCCTCATAACAGCTGCCCAATGGCTGAACTGCATGCTGGGGTGCTGCCTAATAGAAAGAGAGAGGCTCCAGGATGGACATAACTGATCTCACAGGCCCAGGCATCCCCGCTGTCACTGGCAACAACAGTAGGGAACGCAGGCCAGTAGCAGTCAGAGTGTCTCACAACAGAATGGCCAGAGGATAACTTTAATCAGTGCAGTTTCTTCCCCTTCTTATGAGAAAAAGAAGAAGCTGAGGATGCTCGATCCTCCAGATGCTCGATCCTCTCCCTTCCCGGCTGACCCCCGGTGGCCTGCTCACACAGCAAATATGGGTCACCGGCATGGTGGGAGGTAAGGCATGATGCCTCAGCCCTCTGCACCACTGGGCTGGCTCATTTTTTTTTTTTGGCTACTGGCCAGCGTGCCATCAGTCCATCCACCCAAACCACATCCCCCAGGACTTACCTGACTACTCCTCCAGAGTGTACCCTGGCTTACCCCACCCAAGGTGGGGCTGCTGGGGAGGACCCCACTACTCCCCAACAATGGACTAAGGCTGATCTGGGGGACTAAGTACCTTGGAATGCTGTGTGGGTGCGGACGTCATTCTTGCATGGCCTCGTAACTTTTGCAGGCTATTTCCCTGGGGGGGGGCTTGCAAGCTTCAACTGTCAGCCCTTAGCCTCCACTAGGGAATACTTTAGCACTGGGTGCTTCCCCAACTTCTCTCCGGAGGAGAGCCATCCATAGGATGCTCAATCCTCCTCTCTCCGGCTAGCCCTCCAACTCCCAGTCTCGTTTCTGAATCCAGGTCATTGATGACTTGAGCAGTAGCATTACTGCTGCACCAGCAAACTGGATCATTTCTTTTTGCATATCTGGGAAGACTGTCCCTCCTCCCGGGGAGTGGACTACCAATTGTCAGAGCACCTGCCAAGACAGAGATGGTGACCAGACACAGACCCGTTGCCAGAGCAACTTGCCTCTTCAGGCTCCCTACCTTCTTCCATGGTCATCGACCATTAATTAGCACAAGGTTGGGGTTGACAGAAAACTGTAATTTATTTGTGTAAAACTAACTAAACTGACACAAATATAAACTCTAGAATATTATATACTAAAGCTGAAGAACTGAATACTGTTGTTGTACAGACAGTGAAGTTCTGGCTATAATGAGGAGAACAACAATGCTACTGATGCGTACTCGATGGTGGGGAAAAAGGAACTGAAGCAGTTGACACTACTGTTTGTCAGCAGGCACTTGTGGTGATGTGTGCAGGGCCTCTGTGTCACCAGCTCCAACCAGAAAAGTTATGTCTCTTGCAGGGTCCTAGTGCCTCTGGCTTAAACCCTCTAATGGGCATCAATGGTGAAGACCGATTATTGGAAGATCACAGCAATTCAGCTTCAGTATACAATCATGTATTCTACAGGAAAACCCAAAAAGTTTGCATTGGAATTATGGGAAATGATCAAGTAAATCTGGGAACACTGTTACCGTGGCAGTTTTGTGGCCCCAGATCATCCTGGTAAATGGGCATCTTTTTGTTAAATGGACTCATCCGGTTAGCAACAACAACTAAACAGACTTCACATACGCCCACATTAACGATTTTATTAAAAACGTTAGTTAAGTTTATTTATTTATACTGGATAGACATGTGAGCAAGAGTTGCCCGTTTTCACAAGTGAACAGTAAAGTTCACAGTAAAGTGAACAACATAAAGTCACATAAAGGGCAGCACAGTCAAGGGGTGACAAAATGGAAATAAGAATAGACTAAGTAACTACACATATTGAGTACAATTACTACACTAGGACAACAGAAAATTGAAACAATAGGGTTAGTGTTTAAAGATCAGCTGCTTTAAATCCAGAGTTGCTGCTCCTATGGTGCAGTTGCTCACAGTAAAGGGCATTACAGGGTAATCACATATCGCAGGAAATTGAGTGACATGGAAATGTTCATAATGTCTAAAATACGGATAAAACTTCCTATTCCTCCCTCCAAGGATATGTGTTTTGTGACTTCAAACAGGCTTCACTGGCAGCATACAGTCTTTTCTATGTTTTTATTTTTCAGCGGAGATTATGTTTTTAAGATGAGATACTTTAAAGACTGCAAAATATACTCTGGTGGCAGACAGAACAGTTACGTACTTACAGTAACAGAAGATCATCAAGAGAAATTCTCTTCCATTAGGTCACATCTTTGGAATGATACCTGCATCAGTGCTAGGACCACACAGAAATTTTTGCTAGCTGGAGGCTGCCCACAATGACATCATGCGTCTGCATCTATATAAACGTGGATGGCCCCATCTCTCCTCAGTTCCCCACTGGAGATTAGACTCAGAGGACCTCCACCCATGGGGAATGAGGAGATAAGACCAGCCCAGGCAAACAAGGTGAGGCACAGGGCTCTGAATCATAAGGGGGGGTGGAGAGAAGGATGGCATGACCCAATGGAACAGATTCTCTCAAAGATCTACTGTTATGGTAAGTACACAACTGCTCTGTCTTCTTTGAGGATATCGCTTTCATTAGGCCACACCTGTGGGATGATTCCCAAGCAGTTCAAAAACATTAGAGTGAGGCTGGTACAGTCTGATATATTCAAGACAGCAAGCCTTAATCTAGCTCGTTTATGGGAGACTACGTCCAGACTGTAATGTTTAGTGAAGGTGTGGAAAGTGCTCCATGTGGCTGCAGCACAAATGTCAGCAGCCGAAACATTTCTGAAACAAGCAACAGAAGTGGCCATTCCCATTGTGAAGTGAACACAAATCCCACCAGGACGTTTCTTACTGTACTTCCTGTACCAGAATGCAATACAATATACCAACCATTTGGGCAGGCACCTTTTAGACACGGGGGCGCCCTGTTTCCAAGGAGTGAACAAAACAAAAAACCGAGAGTACTTTCTGCAGTCCTTGGTGCGATTCACATAGTATCTCAGTATCTTATGTATATCCAAAGTATGAAGCAGTGCCTCACCCTGACTGTCATGCTCCAGGTAATAGGAAGGTGTATCATTAGATTCAGTATAAACTCAGACTGCACCTTCGGTAAAAACTTTCAACTGGAATGCAAAGGACCTCTGTCTTTGTGAAAAATCAAATATGGAGGCTCACACATTACAGCCTGCAACTCTGAAATCCTTTTTGCAGAAATGACTGTAACTAAAAATGATGTTTTCTGTGACAGAAAATGTAGTCCATAACACGCAGCTGGCTGAAAAGGAGCCCACACCGGTTTCTCAAAAACATAATTCAAGCCCTAAGGTGGGGCTGGACTGTGGATAGGAGGTTTCACATGAAGAATACCTCTCAAAAAAGTCTAGGATGCCTCTAGTTGTGCAACTGTACATCCTTCAGTAGGGGCATGGAAAGCTGATATAGCAGCCAAATGCTCCTTATGTGAGGAATACTGTAGACCAGAGTCTGACAGGCACAGCAAGTTTTCCAGCACTGCATTTATAGGACATGTAAATGGGTCTGAATTCTTGGAAACAGCCCACAAAGTGAACCACTTCCACTTCAAGGAATAAGTATGGTTGGGCAGGAGCCTTTCTGGCCACAACCTGAACACTGACAACCTTAGGGAATGTCCAAAATCGTGCTTTGTTCTCAGGAGCCATGCATGCAGATGGAGGGATTTCAGGTCTGGATGGACCAGGGATCCCTAGTCCTATGACAATAGACATCGACACAGAGGAAAATGTACTGGAGGCTCCACTGCCATCTGTTGTAGAAGAGAAAACCATATCTGGTAAAGCCATAACGGAGCAATGAGGATGAGAACGGTTCTCTTCCTCTGCAGCTTGATCAGCACCCTCTGAATTAGAGGAACTGGAGGAAATGCATACAGGAATTTCCCCTTCCAAGAGAGAGCCAATGTGTCTCACTAGAAGACTCCAGGCCCTACAGCAATGAGCAGAAACATGGCAGTTTTTCGTTATGTGGGGAGTCAAAAAGGTCCAATTCTGGATAACCCCATCTTGCGAAGAGGTCATCTACCACCGAGGTCAGCAGTTCCCACTTGTACATTTTGGACTGTGACCTGTTTAGCCTGTCTGCCAAGATGTTTTAGACCCTTGGAGATGCACAGTCAACAGCTGTAGGCCGTGACACAGAGCCCAATACCATACTCTCACTGCTTCCTGCATAGCGAGTAACAATGAACTCCTCCTCATTTGTTGATGTAATGCATCACACTGTCCATCTGTATGAATGAACAGCTGGGGCATAGCAACTTCTGAAAGGCCTGGAGGCTGTACAGGACAGCTCCCATCTCCAAGACATTTATATGCAACATGACCTCTACCATGGTCTGTAACCCCTAAGTCTGGTAAGCTCCCCAGCTGGAGCCTGAGGCATGCATGGCGAGGATTTATACAGGAGCTGGTACAAGGAACAGAATGCCCTTTGACAGGTTTTCATGATCCATCCACCACAGTAACTGTCAAGTGGGGACGTGATGAGAACCATTTGATCCAACTCATCAGTCAGCTGATCCCACAGGATTCTGAGGTCCACTGGGGAATTCGCACATGTAAGTGAAACAGGGGCATTGTCACAGCAGCCACAGCCATGAGCCCCAGGAGATGCAACATTGTTCTTGCAGAGACACAGCAGCTCCTCTATATCAGCTGTGCTTGAGCAATCAGGATTTCTGCTCAGTCCTGAGGCAGGAAAGCACATCCCTTCTCTGTGTCCAAGGCTGCCCCTCTGTAGTGCAGTCTCTGGCAAGGATTCAACTCCCACTTTGGCACATTCACTGTGATCCCCAAGTTATCGAACAACTGGCATGTCCGAGACATTGCATACGATAAAACTTGCCTGGAGTTGGCTTTCAACAGCCAGTCATCCAGACAGGAAATATACAAGCCTTACTTGTGAAGTACTGCTGCCAGTACTGCCAAGCATTTTGTAAAGACCTATGGTGCAGAGGACAAACCATGGGCAATCCTCTGAATTGGTAACATTCCCCCTCCAGCACAAAGCAGAGGTATTTCCTGTGAGCTTTCCGTGTCTTTATATTAATGTAAGCCTCCTTCATATCCAGAGAACAGAGCCAGTTCACTGATTGCAGCAGGGGGATTGGAGCTTGCAGAGATACAATCTGAAACTTCTTGCTTTCTGTGTAGACGTTGAGGTCCCTGAGCTCTGGCACAGGACACAGATCCCCTGTCCATTTTGGGATTAAAAAGTACCTGGAATAGAACCCTCTGTTCCCCTACCATGGAGGAACTAGTTCTATGGCACATTTTTGGAGTAATGACTGCACTCTTCCTTCAGGAGGAACAAATGTCCTGGATGATAACAGGAAGGAGGCAGAGGATGATCTGGAGGGGTGTCTTTTTGCTCCATACTATGCCTCCCTTGCAATTATCTCCAAGACCCACTCGTCTGTTGTAATCTCCCTCCACCTTTCCAGATGCAGGCACAGCCTGCCCTCCACAACTACTCCTGGAAGCACTCATGGAAGTGGAGGTGGGTCCATGTACAGGTCAGGTGGAGCAAGTGGAGTCACTGTCAGTGACACCTGCTTTGGGTGCTTCTGTATGGGCACCTGGAGAAGAACCCAGAAGGGGACCAGCTCCCTTACCTCGGCCTTGTGGGTGGAATCCATGTCCACCTCTGGCAGCAGGGTGATGAAAGCATCCCCTCCCACACCCTCTAACAGGAGTGGGATGCAGAGATTTTACAGATCTCAGAGTCCATCAGGATGTCTGAAGGCCCCGAGGGCTTCTTCAATATCATATCCAAAAAGCTGTGTTCCTCTAAAAGAGGCATTCAAAATGGCCTGTTGCACATCTGTGGCAAATCTCCCTACTCTGAGCCAAGAACATCTTCTCATATAAATGCCAGAAGCGGCAGCCCTGGCAGAGGCATCAGAGATGATAATTGCTGAGTGGAACAAATGTTTGCCCACTTTAACACCCAATATTAATTTCTTAATTAACGCATTCTGGGCTGGGCCTACAGGGAAAGCTTGAGCTGCAGTCTTGGCAGCTTACCACAGACTATTTTGATATTTAATCATATGGGATTGATAATTAGCAATCCTAAAGCCAAGTGAGGCAGAGGTATAAGTACAGTACGCTTGACCCTCACATCCAACCTCCTAGACTCTTTATCTGGAGGCAGGGTACTCCTGTTTAGGTGCCATAGATCTATCACGAGGAGAGCCACGATGACCATAAAGTCAGTTTCTGGCTGCTTAAAATAATAAGGCTTAGCAGATGGGTCCGGATACTGCTTATCAGCATTTCTGAGAAGTGCAGGCAGTGAGTTAGATCTGTACCATGCAGTGAAGGTAGCACCCTCTCATGCAGGATATATTGGTAGAATGATTATGGATGGAGAGGCTGGGACCTCCAAGAATTATATCAGATTCTTCTTTATGGAATCCTCTTTTTCTACAGCAAATCCTATGGCAGCTTGCATTTGCTGCATCATGACTTAAAAAGTGGGATCCTGAGGAGGACACCTTGGGGTATACACCACTGAGTCCTCACTGCAGGATGAGAGGGTAGAACTAGAGTGGGGCACCATGTAGTTTTCTCTTTCCTATTCATCCTCTAAATCCACTTCTAAAACCACGAGGTCAAGATTGTATTCTGTCTTGTGATTGACGTCTCTGTCAATGACAAGTACACCTGAGTGCTCTTGCGGCACTGGTGAGTCTGACAGGCAGGAATCTGCAATGTGCTGGTAGCTGGCATTGACAGCGGGCGAGTGCCCGCAGGCCCTATTGACAGTAAAGCCGCCTGTACAGGTAATCCACGCAGTGTGTGCTATATCATTTCTGAAAATGACTTGTATCGATGACGGGCATTGACCAAACAATAGCGTTGTACTGCCATAATAGGTATCGCAGCGCCTAAGCAAAGCCCCACCTTGGTGTCTCATCAACTGTCCGGGGGGGGGGAGGCTGTCAATGCCACCAGAGCTGGTGATGACACTACTGATTTACCTTGTCTTACTGGTGACCGGGACCTCACTGGTGAAGAAGACCTTTCTATATCTTTATTCTTCTGGTTGTTTCACAACGATGAGGATGGCCTCAACACAGATCTTTTTTTGTTCCTGTCCTTTGATTTTTGGAGACCGTTTCTCAGCCGACATTGAGGGAGACATAAGTGCTGAGCCCTGGTCCTTCTCCATGGCAGTCAATGTTTTAAGGAGAAGGAAATTTTCTTGAGATTTCTTGTGGCATTGCCTTGTAGCCTGGTTAAAGCTCTGGCAAATCTCACAAGTCCTCACATTGTGAGACAGGCCCAAGCAACATACACATATTTTGTGCATGTCTTCCCTGTAGATTTTTTCACTGCACTTACAATACCAAAATAAACCTTACGGCGGCATGTAGAGATGCCAATCACTGAAATATAAAATAAATGATAAACAGCAATTACTAGTTGATGATGTTTCCTTCAGTAGGTCCAATGAGGATGATTGACAGCGGGACAAGAAGTGAAGAAAGATGGGGCCGCCCATGTTTATAAAGATGCTGACGCATGACAATGTCATGGGCAGCCCCCGGCTAGCAAACGTTTCCATGTGGTCCTGATGCTGACCCAGGTATAGTTCCAAAGGTGTGGCCTAATGGAAGAGATATCCTCGAAGAAGACATGACAGGCATCAACAATCATGACGTAATACCTGCAAGACTAACTAACAAGCAATCCTGCAACTTGTCATATGTTCGCATGTATGTAGGATTACCTTTTTTCCCCAGACTGATTTGAAAATTCACAGTGCTTTTCATAGATTTCCCTACCTATATCTCCATCCATCAGCAAAAGTTGGGGATCAAGCCCACGTTTAAATATTTTCTCAGTTCTTGCGGCAACCAAAGGAATAGCAGGCACCTTTAGTAATAAAAAAAAAAAAAACATGTTAGAAGTGGAACAAGTACAATGCAAAGATAAACAAACAGTTAAACCAGCAGTGCAGATTATGGTGCAAACTTTAAACCATAACCTTTTCATTCTAATTTAGATTTCCCTTTTTCTTCTATCTTGTACCCTTTTCCCTTATTCTGACTCTACTTAAGGGAGAAGAGTCAGCACAGAGAGCCCCATAACTAAGTGTGAGGCTGGTCCCAATTTATACTTTCTGTGTGCAAAAACATTTTTCCTTACTGTTTACTGTAGTATTGCAGATTGCATCAGACTGATTCTGCTGACTTCCAAGCTGACATTTTCTAGAACTACAAATCACAGAATTCCCTGCAGATGACATCGGAGCAGGGCTGCAGCAGTAGGATATTCAATACCATGCAGCGCATGTTAGAAATTAATAAGCTTTCCAATAATATGTTTGCCAGTTCCGATGTTCCATCTAGGTAAAGTACAATCCTGTGTGACTGCACTTAGCCAGGGAGGACAGCAGGATCAGCAAATAAAAGATCAGAGCTTATAAAAACTCTGACATGCATTGCTTCACTCTCGAGGTCTCCATGACGTCCATACAGGAACACTGCCTTGTTGTGTATGGTTGCTCATGCATTGTTCTATATGCAATGGACTGCAATGAGTGTGAGGGCCAAGCGATATATTGAGTAGCATAGCTCAGTGATGCACAACGCTTACATTTTGCATAATAGGTTTTATGTGTAGTTTCTATAAGTAATATCACAACAATCCTGAAGGGGCAGAAATGTAAAAATTTCAAACTGAAACATAGTTTGAGAACAAACATCTTCAGTTTATAAAACAGAAACACAATTTTCAGTTTTACTTAAACGGACACTATCACCTACTCCGTGCACATACACACACGAGCTGATTTTGGCCCAAAGGGCGACAGTTTCCCAATCACAGAGCATTACCTCGGTGCTGTATATTGTACCACAGTGTGCATTAAGTGCTCTTGACTATGGTGAGGGACAACTGCCACTGTAGTTAATCACCATACGGCCACATCAGCTACTGTATGTTAGGTGTTATTGTTAACGTAAGCTGTCCATGTCACAGTTTTTAAATTAGTAATACATATATCCATGAAGACCTGCATTGACAGGTACTGTCACTGTGTGTTTTCTGGTTTCATTTTACTAGGTAATATGATAAAGGGATAGTTTAACATTCCATACTTCTGTACTTACATAACAACAAACATGATTCCAGTATTTGATAAACATGTAATATGAGGAGTTTGTTTTATGAATATGCATAATGCTTTAGCAAAGTCCCTATTAAATGTAGGATCACTTAAAGGGAACAGATCACCTTTCAGACCTAGAAAGCCTTTATTTTGTGTTAACATGCTTTCCTCCTACCTTACACTGACCTGGAACCTTCTTCCATCACATCCCAGTAGCCTCCAGCCAACCCTGGAGTCCTTCGAAACCTCATCATCTGTCGCTTCACAATGCCTACTCAGATCCCCCCCCCCATGGTGCCCTCCCTTTCATGACTGGATACTGAACTAAAAACAATGCTCTGAAAAGGAGGGCACCATCGTGGGGGGGGGGGGGATCATCTGAGTATTGAAATCCTAATGGCCACAATCCCAATGGTATGGCAAACCTCCCGACACCCACTGTCCATTTGTTTACGCCACTGATGCTGACCTTTACACTACGTACTGTGGGAGTCTTGTGACTGAGCCAAGGGTTCACTCAGGACAAGAGTCCATTCAGGACTGTCCTCCCAAAGGTGGTTTACTGCCTGGCATGGACTTCTAGGGCAGAGTGCTTCACAAAAGTGTGCACTGTGCTCCAAGTGGCAGCTTTGCAATTGTCACCAATACGTACAGAGTGAATCTCTGCCAGGGACATGGCAACTAAGCCTTCAAGTTTAACCGGAGTCATTGGACATCACTGACAAAGGCAGTTCACAGTCCAGGCAGAAATGCACGTGACTGTAACAGGCTGTCCCTTTCAATTAGGATTGAAGGAAACAAAGTGCTGTTTGGATGGCCTGAAGTCCTTGATTCTGTCTAGGTAAAACATAAGGACTCAACATCCAGAGAGTGAAGAGTGTGGTCTCCTTCATTCTGAAAGCTGGCAAGGTAAGTCCAGACATACCAGGAGATCAGAGGACTGTGGGTTCAGTTCCCACATCTGGCACTTGGGTTAATATCCCAATACTGACACTGTAGTGCAGCATGAGGGGGGTGCTGCACTTCTGAGGTGCCATCTTTTGGATGAGATGTTAAACCAAGGTCTCATCTGCCTGGATTGGTGGTAGTTCAGGTGGATGCTAAAGATCCCATGGCACTTATCGAAAAAGAGTAGGGGAGATTTTTATTAACAAGAAAACTGAATACAAACACAAAATTTATCAGCAGAAAATAAACACAAAATCATCATGTAACTGCAATATCAGAATCAGTAATCCAAGGCAAACATTTCCAAGAATCTAACACAAGTCATCTAGGTAGTGAGAGTAATTCAGAAACAAACATATCGAATATCAGTTTCAATATTATGCAAGAGAACCTGATGGGACATATCCAATTGTTGCAGCGAGAAAAAGCATCAAGCAGTCCAAATATGCCATTTCAGAATTGTAAATATAACATTTAAAGTATCAATGTCCCATTTACTCTATGCCTGTGGAAAAACTCCATACATCAAATTAAAATAAGAGACAGAGGTGAACAATGGTTCATTCTATTCAGTGGAAACAAATGTCTAGAAACCCTTTATATAGGAACAAGAAAAAAATAAATGGGGTATCATCTCTTCCTGTTGTACACGATCCAATCTAGAACAAAATCGTTCCAATATTTGTTCATGTTTTTGCTTTGCTTTAATATTTATCCTCTCATGACAACTCAACATTTTCTGAGGGATTCTTGGGTTATGAAAGAGTGTCAAAAGACTGGTCAGATAGGAGTCTGGACATTTAGGAAAGACAACAGGTTCAACACAAGTGTGATCAATAAGATATTGATACAATGATTTTCTTTTCTGAGTAATAATCAAAATACTGGATACAGTCCACTGTTTAAACCACAAGAAGGTCTCCCTAATGTAAGACGGTGTAGTGGGGTGCTCCGAACCAGTTTAAGATTATTAAAGTCCCATTGCCTTAACCATGGTTGGCAGGATTCATAAAGCCATGATTCCCAGCCTTTATCACCATTAATTAAAAAGGGCTTAAAATTGACCATAAAAAAATACTATTGTAAAAAATAAGGGATATACCATATGCAGACCACCTTGTTTGAGGGGTAGATAGGTAATGCTACGTTTGATGGGGTTAAGCCAGCTACCCCACAATGCCTGAAAGAAAATATTAAGTATCCTAGTCTCAAAACAACATGGAGGGGGAAACACATAACTGAGAAAAAGAAACACTGGGAGTAAGTAAGTCCTAATCATATAAACCCTTTTTTGTTTACCCAAGTTCCATTTATTCCAATGTGCAATCTTTACTTGTGCAAGATCAAGTTTGGAACCCCAATTCAAAACATCCAAAGGACCATCCCCAAAGCAAATACCCCAAACCTTTATTGGGTCAAAGCTAAGTCTAACATCTGAGATTACAGAGGTGCTCATAATCCCAGTATCCAATTTTCTACCTATACACTTAGTCAAATTCAGGGTCACCCCAGAAATGGACCCAAAAACTACACAATGTCAAAGTGCTTCATTTATAGAAGGGATGTCTGCTACAAGCAGGCTCATATCATCTGCATAGGCCATAACAGAGGGGGTGAGGTGTAATGTAATGAAGTGGAGAGTTGAATTATTGTCTGAGCAGTATTAATAGTATGAAGCAAGGGATCTAGAAAAAAGATACATAGAATAGGGCTAAGTGGACAGCCCTGCCTAACTCCTCTGTGCAGTGGTATCAGAGGACCTCTCCAACCATTCGCAATAGGGACAACTGTTGCAGAACAATATAATAATTTAATCCAGGAAATGAACATATCAGGGATTTTATAATGCTGTAATGTATACCATAAGAAGTCATGGTTAACCAAGTCGAAAGCCTGCTTCTCGTCCAAAGATATCAGGTAACCAGTCAGTAAATCATGATTTCCTCTTTCAACTATTTCCCTTAACAAGATCAAATGATCCAAAATATTCCTCCCTGGTATATTACTGAACTGGGCTGGAGAAATCACATGCTGTGCCAATTTTGATAATCGAAGTGCCAAGATTTTAGCCAAGATCTTAAAATCAGTGTTCAAGAGGCTGAGGGGTCTCCAATTTTACAAAAGCCTCCTGTCCCCTTTTTTATAAATGTAAATAAGGCTACCCATGTTCAAATCTAAGGGTAAAATATCCAATTGTAGAATAAAATTGAATACAGCAGCCAATTCATCACTCAAATCTGTACTTAGCAATTTATAAAGCTCATTTGGAAAGCCATCTGGCCCTGGAGATGCTCCTAACCGAAAAGTATGGATAACAGCATCTACTTCTGTTCCTTGTATGAAACTATGAGACATATCAAGTAGAGACGGAGGGACGTCCAGGATATCCAGGTTAGAAAGATAAGCAGAGGGTTCTTTCATTTGGAAAAGAATAGGACCAAATAATTGTTTCATATAGTCCACTATGCAGTGATGTATTCCCAAGCTGTCAGTAACTTCTATATTATTGTTATTATCAAGAAGGGTCTCAAAGACTTTAGATGGGAAGCGCAAGTGTCAAAAGGGCAGATCACATCATAAGAGCCTGATATACCAAATTTTTGTTGTTGTTGTAGTGAGGCAAATGTACAAGAATGGTAATCCATTAAAGTGTTCTTTAAAGCACTAATTTGAGTAGTGAAATCATGACCCGTAGTATATGACAAAGTGAGAAGTTTCTGCAATTGATGCTGGGCCCTATGAAAATCAAAATACTACAACTGATGATGTTGTTTACTAAATGTTTTCAACAGGTGTTGTAAGCATACTTTAGTGTCAGATCACCACTGCCAGGAGTCGTCATATAAAAAAAGACAGATTTCCTGGCTTGAAAAAGAGATTTAAGATGGGACAGTAACTGCAGATTATTAAGCATGGTCATGTTCAACTTCCAGGTACCTGGACCATAAAGTTTAGTATGGGTAGTACTCACAACAATCGATAAAAAGTTATGATCAGTGAATTCAGCTACAGTAATTGTGGCAGATGATAGCTGTAAGTGTTGTGACACAAAAAAAAAAACAATATGAGTGGTTAAAGAACCTTTATGAAAAGTTGGCTTATGGGTCTTATTTAATGCATAATAAGCATCATGAAACTTAACAGAATGCAACATGGATTTTAAAAAATTAGTATCACAATTTAATTTTGTCATTTTTGATGTGTGATAATTATCTTTAATGGAAAGGCCACAATTAAAGTTACCTCCAAAGATAATATACCGGGAAGTATGAAGGTAAGGCTGGGCAATTTTTAGTAGATCAACCCTAAGGGATTCAGTTTGTGATGCATAAGTATTTATTATTCTATAACTGAGGTTGGAAATTCTTACATCAAGAAGTAATATCCTACCTGGACATAGATCAAGGATTTGAATAATGCTGACGTCTGGGATGCTAAATAGGATCCCACCCCAAAGCAGGTTTCCTGTCCAAAGGACCAGAAGGAAAGGCCAGGAAACCAAGCCCTTTGTGCTTTTGTTATTTCAGGTAGTGAATGAAGTCTCACGCCTTGTAATAGTATAACCCCAGCTGGCAGACAAGACAAAAAAGAGAAGACAGCATCCCTTTCAGGGTGTCGTTTGATACTGTTCACATTCACAGTATGAATGGAAAAAGGAAAAGCCATCAAAAAAAGAAAGCAGGGAAAGAAAAAAAGGGGGAAAAAAAACCATCATCGTAGTTTACCCCTTCTGGATGCAGACTCTTTGTGCTTAACCTTAGCTCTAGCTTTTCTCTTTTGAGAAACCATAGTATCAATGGGAACGTCTGTATCAGTCGTGAGCTCTGGATGAGAGGAGAGAACTGAGGATGAATCAGAATCTATTAGTTCTGAGGGGTCACGTAACAACTCAAATTTATTTTCCAAAAGGACATCATCCATTTTCAACACTTTAGAGAGAGGTGATCCCGGTTTCCTAGAACCCCTGGTGACTCTGGACGTAGAACTAAGATGTCTCGGGGGTCCATATTACCTGGAGGTATGACAGTAGGTATGGCATTAGGGGGGTCAGGAACAGATGGTACTAGAACAGATATATCTGAAGAAATGGGGGGGAGGCACAGATGCAGTGGAGCATGACTGGGAAGTACGAGGGGTCTCTCCATCATGTTCTGTGTTAACAAGAGGGTAAGGCACAGGATGGGGTTACACTCCCATAGTCTGAAGAGACGGGCTCCTAAGCTGAGGGCCTGAAGATTGTGAATGAAGCCTGGAGCACTGTGCCACCATAATAATTAATCTCTGCTCTTCCCCATCAGCCAAAGTAGGAGAGTTATGAGCAGCCCAGGTGCATTGTTGACAGGTATGGCCAGATTCCTCACAAAGAACACAGTTTGGTTCCTCAACACACTGAGAACTAGAATGACCCAATTCACCACACACAGTGCACTTTACCATGTCACAGATGCTGCTAAGATGGCTGGCAGAACCACATTTGTAACATGCCTTGGGCTGTCCCGGGTAAAACAGAACACCCCTATCCCTACCTAACAAAAAACTATTAGGCAAATGCTGGACACCAGCGTCAGTGGTCATCAGCATAACCCTCACCTTCCAACCACCCGTTCACAAATGTTCAGAGTCAAAAATGGCTTCTGGATCCATGAGAAGGGTACAGCGCTGTCGTAACCGGACAGTAATGTCATTCAGGCTCACCCCCTCATTACGGAATAAAATAGTGACAGTTTTTTGTGCAGGTTTAGTTAAGGGTATAGCACTAAAAGCGTCCGATAATGGAGTGGATTTCAACTTATGAAGCAGGGACCAAAACTTTTCCAAGCCTGCCAAAGTTTTAAAGCTAATATCAAAGTGTGGTTCAGCAGAAACATGGATTAAAGCATGAATTTCGTAGGCTGTAAATTTCATAGAATCTTTAAGTAAGGTTCTACCCACAAACACACGATCAGGTAATTCTGTCATACCACCTAAATATGAAGTCTAACACCATTATGTCATTTTGCTTGTTGTGTGGGAACAGAAAAGCATGAAGCACAAATCTTAGTTGCCATAGTTTTAGAAAGAGTAGATTGTTGTGCAAGCAGCAGTCGAGACCCAGGGCCCTGGGGTTTGATATGCCGCATAGTAGCAGAAGCAGTAGCAGTGGTAGTCATGTCCATAACAGGCAGTTCAGAAGATAGATCTGTAGGCAGTTGTAGAACAGGGTTTTGAGTGAATTTCAGCTCCGTAGGTAAAGACAAGTCAGATACAGAAAGGGCAGGAGACTCAGGAACTGTTGCAACAGGATCAAGATCCTCAGAAAGCTGAATAGGAGAAGGTCCAGAACGCCAAGTGCCTGCAGCAGGATCTCGCTCCCAACCTGCCGCACTGAGCGCCGATTCAACAGACCAGGTAGCTGTAGAGATATCAGTAGCAGACAAAGGGACTCATCTTAGGCCGGACTGACAATCAGTCGTATTCGCCTTGCTATGAGAGCTCCCTGCAGGTAATACACGAGCTGTCAGATTAATCCCCGAAGTGCTCGGATCTGAGGAATGAGGAAGTGTCAGAGCAGAATCCAAGTGTCAACCCGGGGGAGCAACAGTAGCACTTACTGACTAGTCAGTTGAAGAGTCTTCTTGTAAAACAGTCGGCAATTGTTTTAATGCTAATAGCTCCATGCGTTTTGCTAAATAGCGTTGCTCCTCTAATGCTAGCAGTGAGTCAATATCGACAGAAGCAGCAGAAGAAAAGTCAGGGTTTAAGCCAACTGAGTGTTTAGAAGAGAAAACATTGTTTGGAACTGAAGATGAAAGCTGTAAACTACCTGTAGCCTCTGATTTTTGAAATCCCAGTAGAAAGGTTATCCAAGTCCTGTTGCAAAGCTTGCTGAATCTTCTCATGTGCAGAAAGTCGTTGTTCTATGTTGGTCTCTAAGTTTCCAGAGACAGGGGAGGAGACCAACTCCTCTGCCTCCAACACCTTCGTGTCCTCCACAGCTCCTCCATGGACGGCCATCTTAGCAGAATGCCAGGATGTAAGGGGATCCTCTCACAGAGTAGGGCAATTTCCCCGGTGTCTTGGCCAAATTTCTCCCATTCACTAAAAAATTACCATCAATAGCTTACTCTGGTTCAATTTCAGTTGCTTACCATCTGTATCCCCCCCCCAGTTGCCCCTGAAAAAGGGACTTCTATGCCCAGTGGGCTTACTGGGTCAACAAAATTCAATAAATAAATAAGTAAGCAGTACTAGTGGCTGATTCAGATGGAACTCCAACACCACTTTTAGTAGGAACTTAGGGCACAAGCGGAGAACTACCATGTCCTTCTAGAAAACAGTATACGGAGGATCTGTGACCAAGGCATGAATTTCAGACACTGTAAACAGAAGTGATAGCCACTAGAAATGCTGCTTTCCAAGTTAAAAATGTCAGCTCACATGTCTCAAGAGGCTTGCGTGTGAGCATGTCCAGCACAAGGTTAATACACCAAGCAGCCACGGATTCCTGACAGAGGCCTTCAGTGTAAGATGCTCTTAAGGAAACCCATTAAGAGTGGCAGCTGTTCCAGTTAGAGGGTACCGACAGGCTCATGATATGCAGAAATAGCACACAAGGTGGACCTGAACAGTAGATTACTGCAAGACAGCATCAGAAAGGTCCAGCAAGTACTCCAGAATTTTGTCAGTTGGGCACCTAAAGGGGTCCCTTCAGGTTTTGGAGCACCAGTAAGAAAACCTTTTCCTTTCCACTTGCGATGCCGGCGACCCAGGTTCAGGAATGGACTTGGGATATCGGAGGGCTGGCCGGGGGAGAAGGATGGAGCATCCCATGGATGGCTCTCCTTCTCTGGGGGGGTAGTGTCCGGCACAAGGAGGACCCCTGGTGGAGGCCAGGAGTCACTCATGCTACCAGCGCTCGATACACAGGGAGGGAGGGTGGACGCTGGCATCATTGCACGTCCCCGCCTCCAAGAAAAATGGAAAAAAGGAATAGATGGGGAGAGCCCTCTGTCTCTGTGAAGCCCTCCCGGGGGCTTCAATTAGCCTGCCATCACCACACTTCCTGACCAGATACTGTCCCGTGGCTTGGATATGGGGGTCCGGTGCTGTGGCCCCGCTCTCCGGAGGACAAGCTGGGGGTAACTGGGGAGACAGCGGCAATGGATGGCAGGTGGAAGTCCCAGGGTCCATGACCAGGGCTGAAGCCCAACAGAGGACTCTCCAGGATAAAGGATGGAAAAATATATTAAAAAAAGAGAAAACCTTTTCCATTTGGCCAAGTCTTCTTAATGGAAGGTTTAAGAGCAGCCAAAAGCACTTCGCAGACCCTCTGAGATACCTTGTATGCCTTCACTTCTATCTCTTCTGAAGCCAGGCCTGAAGGTGAAGGGAACACAGGTTGGGATGGACCAGGTGACCCTGAGTCAATATGTCCTTCCTGAGTGGATGAATTCTTGGTTTGTGGAACGGCAGTCTGTTCAACAGAGGAAACCATATCTGTGGAGGCTAGCACAGGACAATCAGTATCATCCGGCCCCTGTGTGCCTTAAGTTTGAGCAACACCCTCTGCACTATGAGGACTGGAGGAATGCATACAGAAATAGATTTTGCCATTGCAGTCTGAATGCATCCAGACAGAAAACACCATATCCTGGATTTCTGAAGCAGAACTGAGGCAGTATGGTATGAATGGGCATGCAAAAAGGTCCACATCTGGGGTGCCCCACTCAAACAGCGATCTCATGCTGTCTGGAGCTAGTCACCACTCATGAGGAACAGCCTCTGTTCAGCTGGGCTTGTCTGCCAGAGAGTTCTGAATTCCTGGCAGACAAATGGCTTGAAGCAGGACCCTCTGCTCCAGGCATCATTCTCACAATCTCACCACCTCACTGCAGAGAGGGTAAGAGTGTAATCCTCCTTGTTTGTTGATATAATACATTACAGACTTGTTGTCTGTCTGGAGGAGGACTGTTCTGTGGCTGATAAGATCCAGTACATCTCACAGGCAATACACTACAGCTCACATCTCCAATGCACTGATGTGGAGAGGAGTCTCTGACAGGTCCCAGACACCTTGTGTTTGGAGGCCCTGACAGTAGACCCCCACCCCAACAAGAATGCATCCAAGGTAAGAGTTACCTGAGGCTCCAGTTGGGAGAAGGGAAAGCCCTGGAGGAGACTGCTCTCCACTGACCACCATGTGAGTGACAGAACCAGGGGCCTGGTCACCCAACTGGGGTGATCTGAGGATGTGATGCTTGTGACCACTGAGCAATAAGTCTCCACTGAGTCATTCTTGTGTGAAACTGTGCCAGAGGTACAGTGAACACTGAGGAGACTATCAGACCCAGCATGCCTTGCATGGAGTAGGCTTGAACAGATTTGCGCTCCATGACATAGCATGCTATCTGCAGGATTGACTGCATTCTGCTCTTTGGAAGGAAGCCTGGGCCTCAGTCATATTCCTAAGAGCATCGATGAACAGCAGCTGCTGTGAGGGTTGCAGCGGAGACTTCTGTAGATTCAGCAGAATCCCCATGGACATAAGGAACTGAGAGGCCATGGCCACTGCCAGGGTGGACTGGCTATCAGCCAATCATCCAGGTAAGAGTAAACCTGGAGTCCAATTTTTCTCAGGTGCACTGTTAGTACTGCAAAGCATTTTGTAAAGACTCAAGGTGCCAAGAACAGTCCAAAGGACAGGACTTTGAACTGGTAATGCTATCTCAGCACAACAAATCGATGGTATCTATGGTGGCTGGGGAGTACCAATATGTGATGGTATGCATCCTGCATATCTAAAGAAGCTAACCAATCCTGAGGTTTCAGGAAGAGAAGCAGAGACCCCAGAGAAATCATTTAGAATTTTTCTTGATGCATGAACTTGTTAAAGTTTCGGAGGTTGAAAATGGAATGCATGCCTCCTGATTTCTTTGGTACTGGAAAGAACTGGAAGCCTGTGCTTCTTTCTGACTCTGGCACTATTTTAACTGACCTGTTGCTCAGAAGGCCTGCAATCTCCTGCGCCAGAAGCTCTGACATATGGGTGGATAAGAGGGATTGCCTTCTGGGTGGACAGTCAAGAGGGATTTCTCTGAAATACAGGGAGTATCCCTCCTGGATGATCCTGAGGACCCACAGGCAACTCCAACTGGGGAAGAGAGTCTGCTTTGGGCAGCTGTCGACCATGCAGCGACACTCCCATGGTGAAAACCACCACAACATTGTCAGTAGCTGCTGTGATGGTCTCCACTACTTGACACTGGTGCCAGGAAGGTGTCTGCCCCATTACCGAATCAACTCCGACTGGAGTAGGCAATCTAAATCTATAGTATGGGGGGGTGCTGGTGGCAGAGCCACATGCATGGGGGGCACCCCACACAGGAAACATTTGCACCAAATCCCGAGCTACAGCACAACACCAGCTGGTGGTGTTGTGCTGTTGCTGTGCAGTCGGTCGATATAAAATGTGTCACTGGAGCATAGTGGAACCATACCGGGGCCAGAGCTTCAGAAGGTGGCACTGAGTGCTTTCAGAGATTGTGTCTTCGGCTGCACCTTCTTCGGCACCTTCATCTGAGGCTGGGGAGGCTGAAATCTGTTTAGGGCTCCCCTGCCTTCCAGCAAAGGGACTGTCATTTCTAAAATAAATCACATCCTTTCCCCCTCTGAGCATTAACCGGAACTGGCCTGGAGATCTTATGGGTTGTTCTAGTTTTCTGAGATGTCTCAAGAGACTTCTCTACATTACGTCCAAAGAGGGAGTACCATTGAAGGGAATGTTCATTACATGTTGTTGGACATCCTGAGAAAAGCCAGCAGTACACAACCAGGAATGCCTTCTGATACAGACGCCTGCTGTGACAGAGCGGGAGGCAGTATCAAAGGCATCCTTAGTGGCTTTGAGCTGATGACTGTTAGATCCAATTCCATGTGTGGCAATCTGCAGAACCTTTTGTTTTGATTCAAAATCTAGCAGGGACTCTACCAGAGACTTACGTGAGCTCCAAAAGATATACTCATATTTAGAGAAATGCCCTTGGTAGCTAGCGATCCACATGCTAATTGTAGCTGCTGTGAAAGCCTGCTTGTCCAAAGTGTCAATCATGCACAACTCCTTGTTAATATGGTGCACCCTGACCTCTTGGGGAAAAGTGGCTGTCATTCTCAGCGAGAACAACAATGGGATCAGCTGTAAGGCGAGGAGAAGCATACATACACTGATCTATCCTTAGAGGCAGCGTATTTCCTGTCTATCTGCTTGCAGACTGAAAGGACAGAGGCAGGTCTATTCCATACCGCACCTGACAAGGTCTCAAAAGTAGGCAGACTAGGAGGAACTACATTGAGCGACATGGTACAAATGATTAACCACTGCAGACGGAGACGTTTACCTGTGTCAATGGCTGAAGGCTCAATATCAAGAGCAGAATGCATATTTCTGAGCAAAACCTGGAAGATAAGGCCCTCCTGAGGAACAGAAGAGGGGCCTAGAACCAAAGAGGGCAAGCTAAAAAAACAGTCTCCACCACCAACCTCAGAAATGATGAGGTCAGGATCAGACTCATCCCCCTCCACATCCTCCCCGGAGGGTTGCAGAAAGGGGTGGATCACAGGTCCTCCAATCCGGACTAGGGCCTTGGCAACACTGGTGACACCAGCCCCAAGGGATTAAAGGCTGATACCAAATGTGGTGCCATAACCAGAACTGAATCCAGTGCCGGAGAGATCCCCGGCTATGAGGACAGCATTGGAGCTGGTGCCAAGTCATGCCCAGAAGGGCCTAAAGCCAATGCTGACTCTGGCAACAACCCCATCGCCAATGACCCAGCCAGCACTGAAGTGACCAGCAATGGTATTTCAGCCAGTCCCATCACAATGACACTGAAAGGCAGTGCAGCCAGTGGGACTTGAGTCGGTGGTGCAGTCACTAGCAAGAGCCCAGGGGCTGTTGCTGGAGCCAAACACTCTACTTGGTTTGAGGACCTCACCTGGGACTCCAGTTACACAGGCCCTGACTGGCTCCGCTTTACCCAGGCAAATGTGCCAGATGCTGCACCCGCTACTTCAAAACAGCTGTCCAATGGTGGACCTACCATTGGAATGTCAACTTACAGATTGGGGGGAAGCTCTGGGCCTAAGATATTGACCTTCTAGTACCAGAGACCCCTGGTGATGCTGAATGCATCACTGAGGGCATCCAGCTCCAGGTGACTGATGATCTCACATCACACCTCACAAGAGGGCAACCTCAAGTGGTACCACTTCTTCCCTTTCTGAGAGGAAGAGGAAGAACTTGAACCTGAGCAGTGTCAAGAACCTGACTGGAACTGGGAGCTGGCCCACTTCTTTTTGTGCCTTCGGAAGGACTGTCTATTCTGATGCAAAGCTTTGTAATTAGCTTTAATTTGGTCCTGAACTAGGAAGATTCATTGATAGGGATCTGGCATGCTGCAATCACAGTTCTAACTGATCAGCCTCAGCTGTAAATATTTCAATTTACATTGCCATTGTCTTGTAGGTCATATAGGTCAGAGTCCCTTCCCTCCACCTGAACAGACTGAGGCGGGCAACATGCTTTGGAGACAAATGGACACAGCCATGTTTTATTAAACAGCATGTAATGAGAGTTACAGCCAAGTCAGTGTGATGTGCGCAGCAAGGTAGTCATGCAAGTCATTCATCAGTCACAGCATCACCAATGGCGTCAATGCAGAATGGCAAGAAACTGACTAGTATCTGAGCTCTTCCAGCATTTCTTGTAAGCAGATGAGGTTGCACAGTATTGGGAATCCAGCACTGAGCATAAATGGGGCAGGGACCATTGCTTTTACAGCTTCTAGAGTGAGGCTGTTTGGTACCAAGACACTCACCCAGAGAGGAGTGATGATCTGAAACAGACTCGCTGCTGAGGCAACCAGCCTTTACTGGCACCCTACCTGACATAATGTTCAGATAAACTACTGGTGGTAAGAGGCAAAAGCGGAGAAAAACCTGTAGATCTGCAACAAAGCCTGTGACCATTCCTAGAACAGCTAAATAAGTAATGTACTTTTGATTTGGAGAAAAAAAACATACTATAAAAAAATAAACACAACTTAGAAACTAAGCGATCTGCGTGGGCCTAACCTAAAGAGCTGTTTGTCCCCGGATGAGGTGTGCTCTCCACTGTGGGGGAAAAAAGAAGTGATGGGGTTGGTGTTGGCACACAATTAATTCTGTCAGAGGGCATGGGACCATACTGGGTGCTGTGCACGTGCACATGGTGCATGTCAGTCCCAAATGCTCCAACTCCCACAGGGTCCTCGTACCTCTGGCCTTAAGGCCAAAGAGCAGGGTTTTATGGAAAAGATGGAGTCCTGAAAGATGAAAGGAAATCGCTCATACACCCTGGGGAGGAGGACGAAGCACAACTGTATCATAGAGCGCTGGAGTCAAAGGGATTAGGCAGCCATTAGTATGGTTGTGTCACGTGACCCTCAGAACTAGAGTATTTAAATTGCTTCTTAATGTGCAGCTTTCATTTCGTGTTATACGAGAAGTTGCCTTACTTTGTGATCCACTGCTACATTGTCCAGGGGTTCCTGAAAAAGATACTAGATCTTGACAAGACCTGAGTAAATCAGAGTAACCATAAAAAAAGTCATTATTAATTTTTTAGTATAGTTTAAAGTTTTCCTTTATATCTAGCTTACCTTTCTAGCCTGTGTAGTAGGTGAAGGGGTTGAGGTTTCAGGTAAAGGAATGCTATCGACCAGCTCTAGAACACCTTTTATCTTCTGGTCTGAGATTCGTACATGCAGCAAAGGAAGTTCTCCAGATACTTTAAATCTAAAGAAAACATAAAAAGGCAAACCTTTCGTAATTAAGCGTATTTAAAAAATGTTGAGCAATATGCTCAATAAATAATGTGCACTCAGTAGTGATATATATTTTTTTATTTAATATTTATTGAGTTTTACACACATACTTTAACATGAAGGTACAGGTAGCAATGATACAGTTATAAGCACTGTGGATATCAGCTCCACGGTAAAGCCTCCAAACCCCTCCCCCGCCACATCCACCCCCCAGCTTGGCACATATATCCCTTTGAGAATGGTAAATATGGCATCCAAAGACTGTATAAGGACATCACACCGCAACAATGTAGTAACATAAGTATAGTTAGACCAGCTATCGAGCAAAATCTTAATTATGGTAAGGCTCCAGTCTGAAGAAGGTATAACGTGTGGAGGCCCTCCCATATTTTCCTGTAGTGAGAAAGAGAGAGCCACTAAGGCTAGCTTTCATTTGTTCTGTGCAGAGATTAAATAATAGGTCCCACAACCACTCTTCATATGTGATAATATGCCCATCCAGCCAGTGACGTAAGATAAGTTTCTTAAGGGTAAGCACTGTCATGGCTATATGGTGTCTATGGGTCCTAACTGGGATCTGTAGAGTGGTCTCCCAAAAGGCAAATCGGAGGTGTAAATAAATCATCCAACCCTAGGAGAGGATCTGCCCTAGTATTAATTAACTCCCATAGATTCCTAATCTGAGGACAATCCCAGAATATATGAACCAGATCTCTTACAGCACTTTTACACTTAGGACACAGAGCATCCGGTAACTTCCCTATTCTTTTCGACTTGATGGAGCTCCAGTAGATGTCATTCAGTATTCGATACTGTGTAAGCTTCAGCCTATCTTGGGAAACATATTTAAAAGAATCTAACCAGATGGATTCCCAATTCTCTGGAGAATTTGGGAAGCAAGAATCCCAGTACCTGGGAGCCCCACTTTGTGTATCTAGCATGTTTGTTCGCAAACACGCATATATTTGGGACACTGCATGGGGTTTCCCACTTACTAGCATCAAGGAATCAAGCCAGGTGCAGCTATCTTTCAGGCCCCTTGGCCCAGGGAATTTCTTTATCAGAAGATGCCTGAGTTGCCAGACTTTAAAAACCTGCTTTCTCTCTATGAAATAGAGTGTCATAATGGAAGTGGAGTCCATGCATGACCCTTCGGTAAACACTTCTCCAACCCTGGCTTTATTGATTAGAGGAAGCCATTGCAGGGAAATAGTCTTGCCCCCAATTTGGAAATTTGGGTTACCTACTATTGGTTGTCTGAAATCCCTAACATTTTGATACTAAATGCACAAAGTTGGCTATGGGCTCAGAGGGGAAGTAATGTCGGAGAATTGTTCAAAATAGAGGGAAGACTTTTTACAGGAACATGTAAGAGAGCATCCTTAGCAATATTCAAGGTGGTAATTATCTCTCTTTCCAGGATTAACCATTCTGGTACATATGGATAGGAGGCAATCTCCTCCAGGGGTATGAACCATCTGAAGTATTGATTTACCTCACTCTGCCATGGAGTACATGCCAAAGTGAAGGAGTTTAAGACCCCTGCTTTGGAGGATGCTGCCAATTTGATGTAAGCCCATGTTTCCCTCCCCATATAAAGGATGAGACGAGGGCATGCAATTTCTTAAACCATACTTGGGGCAACCATATATTTAGCATGTTAAGGGGATAGAATATTCTTGGTAAAATATTCATTTTAATTATTCTAATTTTCCCCCATAGAGATATAGGAAGAGACTTCCACCATTTAAAGTCCTGTTGAACAGTTTCCGGCAAAGAATCGAAATTCAATTTTTTCATGAGACTCTCATTCCTAGACAACATAAGGTCCAGGTATCTTATGCTCTTAAAACTCCATTGTACTCCCAGTAAGGAAATGTCCTGTTTATGACACCTGTGAATCAGGGGAAAAACAGTAGTCTTATTTAGGTTAATTTTATATTTAGACACAGCCCCAAATTCAGCTATGATAGTCAAAGCAATGGGGAAAGATTTGGGTGGATGAAGCAAGTGAAGAAGCACATCATCAGCATATGCAGCTAACTTAAACACATGCTGCCCTATAGAGATCTCCTGCACACCCTCATTAGCCCTTAACTTGAACAACATTGGCTCTAGGTAGATACTAAAAAGCAGAAGAGACAGGGGCATCCTTGTCTAGTTCCAGAGTATAAGGAAAACCTATCGGAGAGGATCCCATTGCAACATATTCTAGCCTGGGGGTTTTGGTATAGGGAGGCAGTCCAGTCAATAAATTTGGCTGGAAAGCCAAACTTGCTCACAGTCAACAATAGGAACTGCCAATCTACATGGTCAAACGCCTTCTCCGCATCCATAGACAGAAGACCAGCTGGCATGTCAGAATCCCTGAACGTGGAGAAGATGTGTGCCAGTTTCCTAAAATGATCAGCTGACTGGTGCCCCTGCATAAATCCCACTTGATCCATATGAATGTCAGGGAGGACCCTTTTAAGTCTAGTAGCAAGAAGCTTGCTAAAATTGTAATATCACAATTCAATAATGAAATCGGACGGTAACTATTTGTCAGTTCCAGATCTTTTACAGGCTTATGTAACACCACAATGATGGCCTCCATCAGGGAACTATCTAACGGGTTCTCCCCTAACAGCCAATCAAATAAATGGCCTAACCAGGGGGCTATTAGTTTACTAAAAACTTTATAAAAGTTGGGAGAATACCCATCTGGGCCTGGGGCTTTATCTGCCGTTAGTGAAGATATGGCTATTAAAATTTCCTTTTCTGTGATGGGGCCACTAGAAACTCCTGTTGGGTTAGGGTGAGTGTCGGGAGGGCCAGTGGTTGAAGATATTGCTTCACGACTTCAGGAGTGGGCCTATTCGCCATTGGTTTATAAAGAGTTTTATAAAATTCTGCAGTAATTTCTATGGGAGTAAAGCAGAGTTCCCCCATTTGTTTGGGATCTGATACTCTGGGCTATGCGGGATGATTCTGCTTTTTTTTTTTAACCCTTTTCGTTATACTCCCTCTGCTCGCAGCACTCCCACTCTTCAGGAGACACCTATGGTCTTCTAGTCCCCGCCTTCTTACCTGGAGCCTGGTGCAGTCCATCTCCCATGTAGCCGTGGCTATGTCCCCAAGGTGGGCATGGGGTTGGGTCACCACCCAAAGTTGTTCTTGTTGTCATCGGGATGCTGGTACCGGGTCAGGCAGGGGCACTGAGGATCGGAGTCTGGTGCTCCACCTACAGGAAGTGATGCGGGGTATTTTCCCATTTTTCTACGGGAGTGGCATGTGCCACAATGTCAAGGTACTCCCGCTGACGTCTACCACTCCTAACCCTCTCTGATGCTCATGTGCTTGCTATGCCTCTGGCTTCCACCAGAGGCCAGGCAGGCACCGGGCATGTCCCCCCTCCCTCCTGAGAAAGAAGAGCTATCCTTTGGACACTCAGTCCTTTCCCTTCCCTGCCAACCCCAGATGGCCCGGTCTTGTTCCCAAACCCAGGTCACCAGCGTGGAGTGAGGTGTGGAGTCCAGTGCCTCAACTGCTTTTTTTAATCTGAGGGCTAAAAGATAGCCTGCTTTCTCCCCTTGGTCAAAATAAGTCACCCCTGACTTTAAAAAGGCATATTCGGTCCTTTCCTGAGGAAGGGAGCTATATTGGTCCCTTAATCCCACCAATAGCTCAGTATCCATCTGGGAAGTGACAGAGGACTATTAGGCCTCAAGGGTATGAATTCTAGAAAGTAGGGAGAGAGCTTTCTGGTCCCTCTATTTCTTCCTATGGGACACCACCTTAATGGATGTCCCCCACAAGACACATTTTAAAGCTCCCTGCTCAAGATCTGGTTGGGTTGTAGAGTTTAGGTTCAGCCTATTAAATTCCTCAATGTCCTCATTAATAAGCTCTACTATTTTGGGCTCCTTCAGGAGCTGGTTATTCAGCTTCCATATTGAATCTTACATCATATCTGGTGATAGACGCAAAGAAAAAATTACTCACCTTAGTAATGTTGTTTCTTCTAACGGAGTCTTGCTATATTATGACATATGCAGTGAGTCCCAACCTTCGAACTGCTCCAGAGGTGAAAGAGTTAACTTTCCATGCCAGGCATGGAACTTTGAGCTCAAGCTCAGTTGAAAACTCTGTCTGTTGTTCTTCAGACTCAAACTGTCAGATCTTTACAAGCAAAACTCACTAAGGTTCTGAGTGGAAGCTGTAAACCTACACTAGCCAACTGGCTACTAAATACCAGAACACATTTTTTGGTCCCAAAACAAAGACTCAAGTCAGGAGACCCAAAAAATGAAAACACAACACCCAGTCACCCCAAAAAGAGGGGTGAAAAAACAAGGTGGGCATCTACTAAGTGCCAACACTGCACTGCCCACCCACATCCCAAAAGCAGAGGTTCTGAGAGGGGCAGGCAGAGGGGGAGGTCATAATATAGCAAGACTCCATTAGAAGAAACAACATTACTAAGGTGAGTAATTTTTTCTTCAAACAACATGAAGTCTTGCTATATTATGACATATGCAGACTACACAGCAGCACCTCCATGGAGGAGGGACAGAACCTACTTAGGAAATAGGCTCTGAAGCAAAGCAGTGCCAAACCGAGCATCTGTCCTAGCCTGGATGTCCAGGGAGTAATGCTTGGTAAAAGTGTGAACTATTTTGCAGGTAGGTGCTTGACATATCTCCAGGATAGAGATGTCCCTGGCAGAAGCCAGAGACGCAGCTGTACCTCTGGTAGAATGAGCCCTCAGGCCTAAGGGAGGAACCTTACCCAGTTTTTCATAGCAAAATTGGATACAAGAGACAATCCACCTGGCAATGGATGTTTTAGTGGCAGGTTTCCCTTTACCAACCTCACCATAAGTGAGGAACACTTGGAAGGAGTCAAACCTGTGACCCTTGGTACGTTTCTATGTAGTAACTAAGGGCTCTTTGACATCTAACCATGCAGTCTCCTTGCCAGAGGAGGAATGGTCAGTGAAGTACACAGGAGAGACATAGAATGATTAAGGTGGAAATCTGAAACCACCTTAGGCAAGAACTTTCTGTTAGTCCTGAGGACCACCTTATCTCTATAAAAGGAGATAAAATCAGGCTCCACTGACAATGCTTGTAATTCACTTTGCGCCTGGCAGAAGTGATGGCTACCAAAACACAGTTTTCAAGTCAAGTACTTAAGCTCTGCTGAAGACAAGGGCTCAAAAGGGGTTGCAAAAGCTGGCAATGCAAATATTAAGATCCAGGCAGGGGCAGGGTCTCTGAATGGAGGGTTGGTGTGAAGCAACCCCTTGAAAAACTTGGAGAATACAGGATGAGCTGAAAGAGAAGAGGGTTTACCTGCTGATAAGAAAGCAGACACGGCTGCCAGGTGCACTTTTAGGGTAGCTGGTCTCAGCCCCAAAGTATTTAAATGGACCATATAATCCAGGACAGTGGGTAAATCAGCAGATTCTGGGGAAATATGTTTTTCCAGAGCACCATATGGAAAATCTCTTCCATTTAGAATTATAAGTAGCCCTGTTGGAAGGCTTCCTAGAAGCCTTCAGGATATCCAATACACCTTGGGAGAGGTGTAGGTCAGCAAACTCTAACTCTTCAAGAGCCAGGCCTTGAGATTGAGAGATTTGAGGTTCGGGTACCAAACTCTCCCCTGAGCACAGGTTAACAGATTGTGATTCCTGGGAAGACACAGGGGAAGGTGGACTGCTACGGACATAAGGAGTGGGTACCGGGGCTGTCTGGCCCAATCTGGAGCAATCAGGATCATCTTGCAGGGTTGAGATCTGATTTTGACTAGCACCTTGAACAGAAGAGGGAAGGGGGGAAAGGCATAGACAAACTTCCCTTTCCAACTGAGAAGGAAGGCATCCAGAGGGACTGAGCCCAACACTGGGGGCCTGCAGCAAAAAAGAGGGGAAGTTGGTGATTGTCTGGGGCTGCAAAAATATCTATCTGCGGGGTGCCCCATCTAGCAAATACTACCTCCAGTACTAGGGGATCCAGTGACCATTCGTGATGGCCCTGGAAATCCTGCTGAGAGCATCTACCAGGACGTTGTCCTTGCCTGGGAGGTGAACTGCCATAAGAGAGGTGTTCAGAGAGTAAGCCAGAGACCACAACTTCATTGCTTCGGTGTGCAAGGCCATAGACCGAGTGCCCCTTGCTTGTTGATGTACCACATTGTGGTGGTATTGTCTGTTCTGACCTGAATAACTTTGTTCTGAACAGATTTGGAAAAAGCTTGAAGTGCTAGAAAAACTGCTCTGAGTTCCAACAGATTGATGTGGAGCAGAGATTCCTGAGGGGACCACAATCCCTGGTAGTGAGGTCGCCCATGTGAGCTCCCCACCCCAAGAGGGATGCTGCCTGTAGTAAGGATTAGGGAGTGAGACTGAGGGTGAAGGGGACCCCTGTCTCAGATTGCTCTGGTCCTGCCACCACTGAAGGGCTTGGATCAGGGTTCGAGTCACTGGGATCAATTTGGTTAGAGGGTCTCTCCTTTGAGACCAAAAGGTTCTCAAATGGAACTGGATGTCCCTCATTTGAAATCTTGCTCCCTGCACTACTGCTGTCGAAGCAGCCATGTGTCTCAGGAGCTGAAGAAAATGCCTTGCTGGTCGAGAGACCTGCAGGGTGAAAGAGGAGGCCAGAGAGATCAGGGTCCTTGCTTTTTCCAGAGGGAGGAAGGAAGGAAGGCTCTGGCTTCTTTTGTGTTCAGTTCTGCACCTATAAAGGTGAGAAGCTGGACAGGCTCTAGAACTGACTTTGGAAGACTGAGAAGGAAACCTAGAGAAGTAAGCAGTTGCTGAGTTACCTGAAGATGTAATTTGACTTGGTCTGGAGACGAGCCTACTATGAGCCAATCGTCCAGGTAAGGAAAGATGGCAATTTTTTGCCTTCTTAAGTGGGCAACTACTACTGCCAGGCATTTTGTGAATACCCTTGGGGCAGAGGTGAGGCCGAAGGGCACTGCTCTGAACTGGTAATGGCCCGAGGGCAGTTTGAATCTGAGGTACATTCGATGGGAGCTTCTGATGAGAACATGGAAGTAGGCATCCTTGAGGTCCAGGGATGCTAGCCAGTCTCCTGGCCTTAGAGAGGGTAAAATAATTCCCAGAGTCACCATTTTGAATTTTGGTTTTAAAAGGTGCTTGTTTAGGTATCTGAGATCCAGGATGGGCCACCATTCTCCTGTCTTTTTTGGGGTAAGGAAGTACCTGGAGTACAATCCCTTGCCCTGGTGTAGGGGTGGAACCCTTTCCACAGCTCTGAGATCCAGGAGTGTAGAAACTTTCTGCCTCTAGGGCAAGTGCCTCTGATGGATTTGCAGGTGGAAAGGATCTGGCTCTCATCTTCGGAAATTTTTTGAAGCTGAGAACCAGTCTCTGGCTTACTGCTTCCAGGACCCACTTGTCTGATGTTAGAGACTTCCAGTCCTGGACAAAGTAAGCCAGCCTGCCCCCTACAGGTAGCGGAGAATCGACCCTGGCCACCCCATCAGGGTGCCTGCTTGGCAGGGGCTTTAGGCTGAGGGGTAGAAGCAGGTCTGCTTGTACCCCGTCTGCCTCTCCCTCTAAAGAACCCCCTCTGGGCATAAGCTGAAGAGGAGGCCTGGGCTTGGTAAAAAGGCCTATGAAAGGCCTGCCCCTGCCCCTGGAAGGCTGCCTTTGAGGAGTGGCCTGCCTTTCCTTGGCCTGTGCACTCCTATAGGTGGTCCTATACTCATCCATTTTCTTCATGTAATTCTCTGTCTGCTCCCCAAACAGAGAGTTACCCACAACAGGAAAATTCATGGCCTTAGTCTGGGTATCTTGTGACAGGCTAGTACATCTGAGCCAAGCCATTCTGTGAAGAGCCACAGATGTAGCCATGACTCTTGATGACACATCATTAGAGTCCACTGCAGCATGAAATTGCACCTTAGATTCCTCAATACTATCAGCAGCCACCTGCTCCAACTCCTTGGCAAGCTGGCCAGGGACCTGTTTTGCTAGAGCCATAACAGTATCCCATCTGGATTTCTGGTATCTAGCAACATAATCCATATAATTTGCCTGTCTGAGTCCCAAGGATGCTGCCATGTACTGTTTCTTTGCCATGGCATCAATCCTCCTGGAGTCCTTGTCAGGTGGGTGTGAGGCCAAGGGAATATTTGCCTTGTCACAGTCTGCAGCCTGCACTACCCCAACATGGCTGCATTGTTGTGTAAGGAACTCCGTATCAAGCCTGACAATGTGTACCTCTTGTCCATTCTTTTATCCACAGGAGGTATAGTATGAGGAGTTTTTAGAATTTTTACTGTCTGTTTCCCAAAAGATTTATGTAAAGGAATAGACAGTCTCCTAGACTCTGGGATATCCATCATTTCTACATAATCAGGCTCTTCTTTATCATCCACAGCTTTCTCCATAGGGAGCTGGAGGGTTTCAGCCACTTTTTTATAAAACATAAAATAAGAAGGGGACTCAGAAAGCCTAGGGGAGACACTCCTGAAGGTCTGTCTGGGAGATGTCCGTTCAATGGGCACATCCAGACTTTCAAATTCACATTCACTCTCCTCATACTCCCTTCCCTCCTCCGGTTCATAAAATTCTTCTAAATCATACTCTTGAACCGTGGAACTGACCGAACCGTATGCTTACCTGATGGTGCCGGTTCGGTCGGAACCGGGGAAAGCGACTGTACAATTTTAATTGCTTTGGCTATTTCTTCAGCGGTTGGAGAGGGAAGTTTTGGCTCCACACCAGCTGATTTTCTAGTCCTTTTTGCTGGAACCGACTCCTCCGAGTCGGCTCTCCTTTTTCCCAAGGAAGTCTCGCAGTGGTCAGAAGGCACTCCCTCCGGTTCAGTTTCAACCGAACCGGGCTGGCCATCCGGTTCAGTGGACTTTTTGGCCTCCCTTTCCCTGAGCCTACCAGTTCTTTTTCCAGGGTAGCTGCAGGAAAATTTTACAAATCTGGCAGTCTGCATTGAGGTGGTCAAACCCCAGACAATAAACACAGTGGTGTGGGGTCAGCCTTAGCAAAGACTTCCCCACAGACACTGCAGTGTTGAAACCCAGTGGGCCCGGTTTTCTTTTGGGCTTCTCAGACATAGTGCCAGCTAACCAAAACTTGCCCGTTGTAATCCGTAAACAAGATTCTCTTATCGGTTCCCAACACCGTGTCGCAGGTAAGTGGAAAAACGTAATGAAATCCGTTCTTTTTAGAACCGATAAGAACCGGGAACCGCACTCTAAAATACAGATTAATGTATTTTAAAACAACCTGATTGGTTCAAACCGAACCGATAAACCGTTTGCAAGTTCCACACAGAAAGTAAATGTAAAACCTATCTAGTACTTACAAATACCACAGACAGAGCTTGAACCGACCTGTTGCAGTTTAAATTCGGTTAAAAAAACGAAAAATTAATACTTTAACCGACAAAATGAACCGAGCAGAAGGAGAAATCTCCAGAGCGACTGTTCAGTGAGGCGGAGTAAAGAATCTGACAGTTTGAGTTTGAAGAACAACAGACAGAGTTTTCAACCGAGCTCGAGCTCAAAGTTCCATGCCTGGCATGGAAAGTTAACTCTTTCACCTCCAGAGCAGTTCGAAGGTTGGGACTCACTGTATATGTCATAATATAGCAAGACTTTATGTTGTTTGAATCACAAATTACTGCTGAATGATCAGAAATTACCCTAGAAGTTATCCCAGCAGACACAACACTTCACAGAAGGGACTGGCAATTAAAAAAGAATCTATCCAGGAGGAGAAGTTGTGCACACTAGACCTAAAAGTAAATTCCTTTAAGGTAGGGTACAATATCCTCCAGGGATCAGCTAATCCAAAATGATCTACCATCGCTCCGATAGCCCGTTGTGCTGGAGATGAGCTTTTTCTTTTGAGGTCTGATTTATCTAAGTCTGAGGAAAAGGGTAGATTCCCATCCCTCCTATAATACAAGGAGTGACAGTGAATATTACTTACATCAAATCAGTAAAAAAAATAATGGGGAGTTATTATTAGGCCCATATACACACCCCAAAACTATAGAGGTTCTCTCCAGCATACCTTTTATGGTTAAGTAATGCCCCTGTGGGTCTCTAACAAGCTGCTTGGATTTCAAGGGAATGCTCCTGGACACTAAAATGGCCACCCTTCGGCTTTGAGTGCTATCTCCCGCACTGAAAACCTGACCTACGTATTGTCTTCTTAGGATGGACCCCTCTGATTCCAAAAGGTGAGTCTTCTGGAGAAATGTAAGGCCTCCTCTGAGCAGACTGATGTGCTTCAACACTTGGTATCTTTTCATTTTAAAGCGAAGACCCCTCTCATTCCAAGACACACATTTATTAGCCCCTGCCCTTTGCAGCATATAAAATTATGGAAGCCAGTGGAGTCCATACACCTTGGTGTAAATTAAACCCACAATACCCTTTGCCAAGCTGACCCTTCCATTCCCCCCACTCTCCTTGCAAGAAACCAAGCCTCCCCCAAGCCAAACAATTTCTGTCCCCCTTGAACCTCGCTCCCTCTGAATCTATTTCCCCTGTTATTTCCTCAGTCTCATACCCAGATTGCACCCAGGATCTGAAAGGAAGACCCCCACCCCCTCAGCTTTACAGTGCTATTCCCTCACTGTGCCGTTACCCCACTTTCCCCGATCCCCTCCTCCACCCCCTCAGTTACTTATGTTGAACATATCCCTAATTATTGCCTGTTCCAAAAATAATTATATCCTCTACAACTATCTACCTTCCTACCCATCATAACCAGGCAGCAGTGCAGGGGAGGGATATACACTTCCTAATATTAAATGTTCCCAACTTATTCTCTCTAAAGTCTATATATCCTCCACTTCAAGGTCTGGCGCTAAATTACCCCATTCAGAGGTACTATTCCTGAAAGGAGGAGGAAATACCAAAAAATGCCCATAACTACTGCCTTAAATCCCGGAGTCCTTAGGATCTCCCTGTGGCATGGTCGGGCCTCCTCCCTAAATATGCGAGTGGAAGGCAGATTGAGAACAATGCTTCAAGCCTGCAGAGACCCCAGTTTAGAACTAAAACTTGGTACACGGGGTAAACTCTCCCTGAAATAAAAGGCAAAATATACAGTGTGAACAATACAGTTAATTCATTCTTTTGAATGCCCTTAGGAACTTTTTCAGACGCACTGCATTCTAAGTGCATCATGGAATCGAAACACCATATTCGCAGGCTCTTCCAAACTGTAGTACTAAAGAACTATAAAGTCCACCTTAACTAAATGTTGAAAATATTGTCCAGTCCCTTGAAGCACTGCAAGAATTGTAAAAATAGAACTGCTCAGCCACTTCATCTGAAACGTCAAGACATAACTGCTCATACATTCGCAACAGTCCCAATAAACAAACAGATGCATATCATCTCCCCATACTCGCATAAGGCCTCACCCATCTCAAAACAAATTTAGAAACAACTTTTTAATCTCCAGCTCTGCTGACTTCGGTTTTTCAAGAGATATCCATTTCCCATCTATTGATACTTGCAAATTAGTAGGGTACAACATTTGAAATCAAATGTTTGCAGCAATTAATTTGGACACCACACTGTGAAATTCAGCCCGTTTTTGGTGCACTGGGGGGGTCCTGGATAATGCGAATCGAGAAGCCTTACCAAAGCACCTCCTTCAGCTCCTTGACTTTAACTAACAAGTATTGCCATTCCTGATAATTAAGAAACTTAAAGATGACTGTCCTGGGCTGAGCTCCTGGCAGTGGCATGGGCCGTAATGCCCGATGTGCCTTTTCCACTAAGTAATCAGGGCGAAAGGGAGAAGGGTCAGCTATTTTTTGTACCAGGTTTTGGGCAAACAGAACAGCGTTGGAGCCTTCCTCGTGTTCCGGAAGCCCAATGACCACCACATTATTTCGGCAGCTTCTACCCTCAAGGTCCTCAACCTTTACCTCTAATTTAACAAGCTTCTGCCGAATGAGTGCCATGGTTTGGTTGATCTTCTCTACCCTCATTTCCAGGCATAAAGGAATTTCCCCTTCCAAGAGAGAGCCAACATGTCTCACTAGAAGACTCCAGGCTCTGGAGCAATGAGCAGAACCATGGCAGTTTTTCATTATGTGGGGAGTCAAAAAGGTTCAACTCTGGATGACCCCATCTTGATAAGAGGTCATCTACCACCGAGGTCAGCAGTTCCCACTTGTACATTTTGGACTGTGAACTGTTCAGCCTGTCTGCCAAGATGTTTTAGAGCCCTTGGAGATGCACAGTCAACAGCTGTAGGCCGTGACACAGCCCAATACCATACTCTCACTGCTTCCTGCATAGCGAGTAACAATGAACTCCTCCATTATCCAGTATTTCAGTGGCATATCCCGCAACTTACGCCACGTGTTACACCCAGTGCAATTCCAGGAGCTCACCTATGCCACGACATCTGTGGGCTGCAACAATCGCAAGATACAACTGCAGTTAAGCTGCAGCCCGCAACGCCTGGCGCAACTGCAGGTTGCTACAGCAACTTAGCCCAATTCCAAGAGGGCTGCCTTCGAAACTTGCAGTTGCTATTCTGGGACTTGCATTGGCATAGGTATCCTCTGACAGCATGGAGCTGTCTTAAGTGGCATCCCACAGCTGGCACTGTCAGATGCGGCCACACAGCACAGTGACAATGGCACCATGCTGTCCCCCTGGCCCCCACATCCACAGCCCCGCCCCCCCAAACCACACGATCGGGGACCCCTGGGTGTCTATTTCAGAGGCATCCCCCTGGATGCCTGTGCCATCTATCCTGACCCCCCCATGCCCCCTGATGTGTGCTGCGGTGGTCCAGGGTGGGGGGGCTCTGGGGGGCCGTCCGTTGCTCACCACGAGTTGCGACATGAGGGTGCAATACGCCATGCATGGGCTACTGCCACATGCATGGCGTATCTCGCATTTCACAAGTTCCAGGACCCTGCTGCTTCAGGAATGCGGTGTAGGGTCCCTAGAGTTGCTGTGACCAGTGTAACTTGCAACTGCATGCAAGTTACGCCAGCTGTCCTGGAATTGGCCTCTTGTCCCCCTGAACATCCACTTGTCTCATCATTCCCTCCGCTAAGGTCATAAACTCTCTCTTTGTGACATCACAGTACGTTACTATGAAAATGACTGGGATATCACACACAGAAAATTATGGATCAGCTGTAGGAGAAGCAGCAGAAGAAACTGGGGGGTGGACAAATAATCCAGGCTTCATTAAAGTAATAACCAATGGTAGGAAATATAGGGTACGTACATTAAATTAATTAATAAGCTAGTGTACTGCCTAAAATTAATATTTACTTTAAAAGTAGTCAACTATTACTTCTTATAGCTGAAATATTTTATTTTCCCTCTTGCTAATTAGATTTTACACCACACAATACAAGGTAAGATATGTGGAGCAGTGCTTGCCTGTAGGCTGACATAGCTAATTCTATTCCTTCTTACACATCATCGGCTCTATGACCTGTGACATCACAACTAATTTAGAAACATTGGATCTGTCAACAGAAAAGGACTGCTTAGCCCTCCCAGTCAGCCCAGACAGTCCCTGTCTAGTCTGCTTCCACAGACCCCAACTGGTTGCCAGTGACCCTTCCTCCTCCCTGCCTATTCACGAATAGTTCCTTAAATCTATCCCATGCATGCTTGAAGCCCACTACTGTTTTTGCCTCCACCACTTCTGCTAGCATTCTGTTGTAGGCATCTACTACTCTGTCAGTGAAGCAGTGCTTCCTAACATCCCCTGTCACTTCTCCCCTCCAGCTTCATCGCATGCCTTCTGGTCTTGGTGCTCTTCCTCATTTGGAAGAGGCTCACATCATGCACCCTTATCATGCCCATTTAGGTACTTGTAGGTCTCTATCATGTCACTTCTCACTCTCCTCTCTTCTAGGGTGTATGTTTAGAGCCCCAGTATTTCCTCATAAGCTTTTGGTGCAACCCCTGCACTATTTTAGTTGCCCTGCTCTGGAATGCCTCCACCCTATATCCTTTTTGAGGTGTGGCCTCCACAATACTCCAAATGGGGTTTTTCCAGTGAGTGATACAATGGCAACACCACCTCCCTTCTCCTGCTGGAGACACCTCTACCAATGCATCCCAACATCGCACTGGCCGTACCCACTGCTTTGTCACACTGCGATGGCACTTTAAGGATAACCCCAAGGTTCCATTCCTGCTTAGTGACTGACAGTACCTCCCACACACCCTCTTCTCAGTTCCTGTGTTTTGCTTAATTTTGCACTTTTTGATGTTGGACCCCAACTGCCATGTTTTTGACCACTCTTCAGGTCCCCCAAGATCCCTACGCATGCTTTCCATCCCCTCCTGACTGGCCACCTTATTATAGATTTTGGTATCATCTGCAAAAAGGCACACCTTCCCTTTCAGTTCATCTGTAATGTCACTTATGAAGACACTGAAAAGGTCTGGACCCATTACAGAGCCCTGCAGCACCCTGCTTGTCACTCTTCGATCCTCAGAGAAAGTGCTGGTAACCACCATCCTCTTTTACCTATCCATTAACCAATGTCTAACCCAGTTCACCACTTTGGATCCCACCCTAGGTGGAATGCTTAGTTTCTTAATCAGTCTTCTGTGTTGCACAGGGTCAAATACCTTGCTAAAATCCAGATAGAGCACATCCACTGCCCTCCCTTGATCTATGTCCCTAGCGACCCAGTCAAAGAAATTAATCAGGTTTATCTGGCATGAGCTCCCCCTCCCTCATGAATCCATGCTGCCTTTGGTTTTGCAGCCTATTGGATTCAAGATACTCTGCTGACCTTTAACAGTGTTTCCATTAATTTCACCACCACTGAGGTGAGACTCACAGGCCTATAATGGCTATTCCCTTTCCCTGCAGCTCTTTTGAAGAGGCACCATATCCACTCTCCTCCAGTCGTCTGGAATCATGCCCAGTTCCAGTGAGTTATTGAATAAGGTCATCAGTGAGGCAGTCAGCACCTCCCCGACTCCTTTAAGTAGCCCTGGATGTATCACGTCCAGTCTCATAGCCTTGTCCACTTTCAGAACTGCAAGTCCTTTCATGACTGTTTCCTCTGCCCCCCCAATTCCTGCTGTTCCCTGTGGTCTGCCCTCCTTCCTCCACTGTGAAAACTAAGCAGAAGTACTTATTTAGGATATCTGCTTTTTCTTTTTCTTTTTCCCTTTCTGTGTGGTCTCCTTCTGCCTTCTTCCTTATCCTCACTTATTATCCCTACCCTTGCTTTCCTCCGCTCACTTCTGTATCTGGACAAACAGATTGTTTAGTTGCCCTATTGGTCCTTGTAGGAATAGATCCAGAAGCAAATGGTTTGATACCTTTTATTGGACCAACAAAGATGTTACAAAAAGAACAAAGTGCTTTAGCTTTCAGAACAACGAAGTCTTTTCTAAAAAGTTTATGACAGTCACCCAGAAAAATCACATACTATGAACACCCAGATCACACATAATAAAACAGATTTAGTAGTTGCCGTATTGGTCCTTGCAAGAATAGATCCAGAAGCAGATGATTTGATACCTTTTAATGGACCAACATAGATGTAACAACAAGAACAAAGTGCTCTAGCTTTCGGACCAACCAGTCCTTCTTCAGAAACTCATATCAGTTGTTTAGAAAATACAATACTTATAACAGCTAGATAATGCAGAGAAAAACAGAAAAAACTCCCCATTGGTTTAAAATACTAATTTAAAAAAAAAACAGAAGATGATGTCAGAGAAGTTTAACAGTACCAAACTGCCTTCAGCCAGGAGGAACCCTGGGTCAAAGGTGCTTGGTGGAACACACATACAAAGAATCCTTCTGCATATACTGCACAGATGCACTCAAAGATTTTCATCACAAACTTAATAATCTCCACCCTACCATAAAGCTTACCCTGGAGCACTCTACCACCAAGGTTAACTTTCTGGACACCACAGTCACCATTAAGGATGGAACCTTACATACATGTATTTACAGGAAGCCAACAGACAGACAGAGATACCTGCATAAGAAAAGTAATCACCCAAACCATACAAAAAAATCTGTCACATATAGTCAAGCACTCCGATGTCACTGTGTTTGTTCAAATGAGGATGACAGAGATACACATTTTGCTATGTTGAAAAACACCTTTATTGAGCAGGGACACTCTTCCAGGGAAATTGACAGGAAAACAGAATGGGCAACGCAATGACCAAGACAACTACTTCAATATAAAGAAAAGACAGCTACAGACAGAATACCCTTGGTAGTCACATATCATCCAGACCTTGAACATCTGCATAAGATTATTAAAGACCTCCACCCAATATTTAGTGAGGATGAAACCCTTAATTGTATTTTTAAGGAACTCCCACTACTATCTTTTAAACAACCACCAAATTTATCCAGCCTAATTATTAGGAGCAAACTTTCACCAGAAAAGAATACCATGTCACACAATGGCACACGACCCTGCAATCAACGCCCTTTTAAGACTTGAGGGCTCATTTCTACCTCGGACTATGTGGTTACATCACAAAACAAACAATTCCAGGTGCATGGGAGTTATACATGCATGTCACGACATGTTGTTTATTTCATTCAGTGCAAGAGATGTCCACAAACAGATTATGTTGGCGAGACACGCCAACAGCTCCAAACTAGAATGAACTCGCACAGACATACTATTACAGCAAAAAAGACTGAAAAACCAGTGGGGCACCACTTCTCCCAGCCTGACAAACTCAATCTCAGATATGTCAGTAATGATCTTAAATGGAAATCTCAAAAACACACAACAGAGACAAGCTTTTGAGATTAAACTTATTTTACATCTCAATATGGTAGCAGATGGGATGAACGTTGATCTTGGTTTTATGGGACACTACAGAAACTAACATCCACAGACCTTTTCTTCTTCAGACTGACATATTATAGGACTCCAGCATGCGTGGGATGTGGGTGCGTGTGTGTATGTGTTGTGAGGTATATGATATAACAGATGTAGGGCTTGCTGTCACATTGATGTAGGTCTCTATTTAGATATATGGAGTTATAATGTGTTACTATTCTTACTTCACACACATAATCAATATTAATTCCTTCTTACTTTTTATCTTTGCCTGGGGGTGGGATTGATTCCATTGCACCATATTCAGATTACCTAGCCTGCTACTGTACATACAGGAGTGTTATCATATACTGTCACATATAATTTTTGTAACTCTGTACATATTGGGGTGTGTGATCTCATTTGCATGGGGATCCTGCACAGATCTTTTTACATTAAGCTAATATTGTAGTAATTTGTGGATATGTAGGTATGTTAGACTGCTGGTCTTACACACATACTTTATATTTACTTCTAGTTACCTTATCCAGGGGAGGGTGGCAGGTTTATTTCATGGTAGTTCTAGCCAGAATCCTTGGAAATGTTACTATGCAGATAGTAGTACGGTTAAATAGTGTTACATTTTTTCTCTGTAGGTATTAGGAGACTTAAGCCCTTTAACTCAGGATTTCATGACAAGCTGAATTCCTTTGGGGAACAATTGCAGTGACTGAAGTGAACAAAGGTTCACTAGGAGAGTGAGTGTGTGTCTGGGTGGGGGAGAGAGAAAAGGTGGGGGGGGAGACAACATCACCTTAAAGCTATGAATTTCCCCCCCCCACATTATGGTGATGTGGGGTGGGTTAGGGTGTATTGTTTGTATGAAAAGGAGAAGAGAAATTCCATTTTTCTCTCTTTTTCAGATTCCTTAGACACTTGTGGTACATCAAGTTGTTACATTCTCAGTGTATATTGGCATCAGTACATATCAGGCTACATGGTCTTAATTCCTTGAGGTTCCTCGACTAGAGTTTTTTATTTGACACTAATACTATCAATTTATATTTTAATTATCATTTATATAGTCCTGAGATTTTTGAAATTTCTTGGGCCTTATATCTAGCTTGAGAGTATAGCTGGGTGATAGGTCCAGCTAGGTTTTACACATCACACAGTGTGCACTGATGTTTTTAAGACAACCCTACTGGTAAATTCTTGTCTATAATGCAGACACTGAAACTTCATGAGCCCTATAACTATCTTAGTTTGTCTTTAATCTGGGTGGGGTTGCCTTTCAGTAATCACATCCTCATACAAACTGTGACACTCATAGCTTGATTTAGGAGTTATCTGCTTCAGCAATGTTATCTTATGTCAATTAAATTTATATGCAGTAGGATTATTTGTATGTGTGTTCCACCACGCACCTTTGACCCAGGGTTCCTCCTGGCTGAAGGCAGTATGGTACTGTTAAACTTCTCTGACATCATCTTCTGTTTGTTTTTTTTTAAATGAGTATTTTAAACCAATGGGGATTTTTTTTCTGTTTTTCTCTGCATGATCTAGCTGTTACAAGTATTGTATTTTCTAAACAACTGCCATGAGCTTCTGAAGGACTGGTTGGTCCAAAAGCTAGAGCACTTTGCTCTTGTTGTTACATCTATGTTGGTCCATTAAAAGGTATCAAATCATCTGCTTCTGGATGCATAAAAAACAGAAATGATTGTCATTGGTTTAAAATACTCATTTAAACCATAACTGAAGTCTGAAAACTGAAGTGAGGCAGTATAGCGCAGTGGTGTAAGGCTCTGAGCTGCAAATCTGGTGACATCCAGCAGACCAGACCTGGGTTTGAATCCTACAGCTTCTACTTTCATACTGTGTGACCCTGAGCAAGTCACTTAACCTCCTTGTGCTCCCAGGTCGCTCCTGTAAAAAAGCTTTCAGCTTAGTGTGCTATACCTGGTTAAACAACTAAATTAAAATAAATAATCAGAGAAACAGGATAGCACCAGTTTGCCTTAAGCTGAGGATTCTTTCCATATCAAATGTTACCAGAATAAGATAAGAATACTTTGAGCAGAGAGCTTCATTAACATAAATTATGAACGTCCTAGTGTATATGAGAATCCAGTCTCATGAAAAGCAAAACCTTTGGATTCAACACTCATTTAAATACATGTTTAGCTGAGGAGCCTTTCAAGGTCAAATATCACCGGAATAAGATAAGAACACTTCCAGCAGAAAGCTCCACTAATATACATTTTGAATGTCCCAGTGTGTTTTGAGAATCCAGTCTAATGAAAAGCAAAACCTATACGTTAAATACTAACATAAATACATAAACTGTAAGGCCTTCAGTGCTGCAACAGGATTTTATACATGATAATAGCAATCGTCAGTATAAAAGCCACATAAAGCAACTTGTCAAAGACCCCCCAAGTAAATGAGATCATGCATCCTGATATGTTCAGAGTTCAATAATGTGTCAGTGTATAATAAAGCTACTATATGTATACAACCCCTGTATGGACAGCAGCCCCGGCACCTGTCTCCCGGATGGCCCATTACACTTCTGCCCTTCCTTTTCCTTTGGGTGCACCTGCATTTCCTCTGTTACATACAATACAACCCCTCCCCCTTCCTGGTCTCTCCTGCACAGAGAGCAGCCTCGTATGGCCATATGCCAGTAATGACTGCCAGTGTACCATGACTCCATTATGGCTGACCAAGAGGAGACAGTCAGTCTCCTGCAATTCAATCACTTGTGGTGTCACAGTAGGTGAGATCACAATGCTGATAATGTAGAGTACAAAAAGGGACAGAAATAGACATGTCGAGCTCCAGGAAAAGTATTTGTCTTTACATCACATCTAACATTGTCAGGCAAAAAAGTTTAGAATAAGCCAAAGACAAATAAAAAAAAAAAATTCTTCAGAAACAAAACTGAGCAACTATTTTGAAAACTATATTTCATTTTCTGCCTGCTACTTTTGGTGATACAAGCTCATTAAATATCAGCTGAATTGTGTAAGATATTTGTTATTATTATTTTAAAAGTTACCTGGATACTAGAAAAGTCACTTTACTGTATTTCACATGGTTCACTGTTTAACCGAGATATGCCAGAGATTTAGCCCACAGTCTACTGTGCAAAGTTTGCAAAGGATTCTCTGAAAGATGTGAGATAGTTTCAGATCCCACCACAGAACCTCCCCTGACCTCTCTATGCTGCGAACCTCCACAGCAGTAAAATTAGGTAGCGGCAGATCCAAATCAAAAACACAGTCAATGCATCACATTTGGGCTATCCAGGATACATAAATCAGAAAAAAACAGGGGTCAAGATTAAGTTCTTCAGGCACTAGCCAGCAAAGGTAAATGACTGAGAAAATCCAGTGACCCCAGAGACATTTCACTAGTCTAAGTGGTGTACACGCTGAGAGGTTACTGCCTCCACTACTAGCCAGCAGGGCTAATTAAAGGAAAATTTTACTGGCCCGATACAAAATCTACAGCATTGGGACAATTTAACACCCAGAAAAACATGATTAAATGTGCTAAAAACTTCAATATGATTGCATAACTATAGTAATTCATAACCATGAGCTCCAATGGCAGTACACTGTACTAGCTAATTTACAGAGATGTGATTTATCTATAAATTTAAATAATGTTAATCATGATCTCTGTTTTCATTGCGTCTACAATTACTGACTGCTCTTGATTACACATGGTAAACCATGGTGTAATCCACTATTACAGTCAATCATGTGTAATAAGGCATGCAAAACTGTATATAGCTGGCACACTGGCTGTTTCACTCAGTACAAACTCACTAAACATCTTTCTGCTGAACTACAATTCCAACACCAAACACAAACATAAAGAAATGCCTCTTTGTGTTTAACTATGCTCCTCAACTGGACCACCGACTCTACGATTGAAAGTGTTAGTCTGGTGGCTGGCAGGAGCATCTCTTTCAGCATCCAGAGTGAAACATCCTTAATAAGAGGCACAGGCAACTAGCAACATGCCTGACTGAATTTTCCAGTTTTAAGGTCTACAATTATTAAAAATAATATATGGGGAGGGACTGTGTAAAGAGATTTCACAAATACCCTCAGAGTGTGATGCAAGTGTTAAGACCCAACAGAGTATGGAGTGTTGAGGGATACCTGCTCATTCCTGGGGCATGTCCCAGTGCTGCAGATGGAAGGCTTTCATAGCCTCTGGAAAGGCGGATACCTCCCAAAACCCCATACCTGGAAAGACCTTACTGTAGTTAGGAAATGGGGTGCTGGGTGATACACAATGCCCAAATAGCGCAGTACGAGCAGTGGCTGTCATGGCGTAAGTGCTAAGTGGTACATAACTGAGCAAGAAATGGAAGTGCGAACTGTATCCTGGTTGTTTTTTGCTTTTACTGGGTGGAGTTGGCATATAAACATATGGGAAGAGAATGCTGTCAGCGAATCACAGGCCAGCATTTCTCTTTCCTATGTTCTATGCTTTTAAAAGCCCCTTGAGCTTTACTGTTTGGGTATATATAGCATCATACATCTTAGATGTGTATAAAGTCCCATTACACAACCCCCCCCACACATTATTCACTATTTAATTAATAGTTCTGATGTTTTGTATCCATTGACTGATAAAATACCAACAAAAGTCAATGTAAAAATTCAATTCCAATAAACATACTTAGCCATTCTGAAATCTTTCTCCACCATGGATTTGGCAAGATGCACCTTGATGTCCAATGGCTGCAGTACATGCTGGTTCGAAGAGTGCTGCAAACGAGCATCTTTCCAGTTCTCCCCTTGAAAAGGCAATCAAATACAAACAGATGACACTTTCTAGGTCTCTAATCATTACAGAATAAGACACAGAGTATATTAAACAGCAAATGTTTCAGTCAGAATTCTGAAAAAATGCCTTATGAAGAAGATTCACTTCAAAGTGATTTCCTGCCAAACCTTAACAGTTTTTTTTTTCTTCTTCTTTGGTAACTGACTAAAACCCACTGGGCACAAGACTCATTTACAATGGTGATTCAGGACCACAGGGAGGTTAGATGACTTGCACAGGGTCAAACGGTATGTAAGTGAAGGTTGTGGGAATCAAACCTAGGTCTGCCAGATGTACCAAACCCATTCACACATCAGTGCTCTAACCTCTCAGCTATACTGCAGGACTCAAATTTCATAACTTAAAAATATTGTGAATTTTAGGGCATTCCATTCTTTATTACTCAAGACATTTACAGGTAATCACACTATTTGCCTCTCAGATGTCATTTATTCCTGCTGCCCTTCCTGTCATGAAGTCCTAATCCTCTGCTGTTATTGCCACAGAAATGATTCCAGTGTCAAAAGCAGAAGATTGCGACCTCAAGACAGGGCATGCAGCAGGAACAGATTCGGTCTAGAGGGCTAGATCCTGTTTTTAAGCTAAATGCAGTCAGAAATAAAAATCTGAATGTACAAAACAAAAATGGGAGTGTTGTGTAACTGAGTTTTGCGGATGCCAACTGAGAATTTCTTACACAACATCAGAAAATCTCTTTAAAGTAAACTGCACTTTTATATTCATGCTCTAATAGAAATATCAAAATTCTCTACTGTACTTGGTTATTTTCTCTCGCTTTTTTTAACCGTCTTTGCAATATGTTTTGCTTTTAATCATATCAAAGTTTTCTTCTATTTGATAATATTGTATGTAATAATCTTCAACCTCTTTATCATTTGAAACAAAGTTAACTACTATGGCTTTACTTTCAGCACTGGACTAATTTTGTTTAAAGGGTGTTTGATGCTTCTGGGAAAACTTTCAAAATCATACACATTTTAGTTTTATTTCCTATATTCCCAATTGTGTCTCCCACTTATTCTTGGTTACTAAGGACATTTGTAGGAAGCAGAATCCGTGTCCTTTGGAGCTCAACTGATTCTGCTGCCTGTCACATGTGATGTCATGATCTCTAGCTTGTGACATTATAATCATTTCCACAGCAGCCAACTGTAACCCATAAACAGGATGATATCAAATGTAGGCAGGCAAGTAGCAGGAGCGATAAAGCCGAAGAGACAAGGATAGTATTTCAGCGCAGTTACCTTTTAGTTTGTCACAAACAGAATAATGCTGTCAGGAGCTAGAGGTGCTCATGGTAAACTAAAACGGATATCTTAAAAAGAAAACTGAACATTCACGCTCCACATTTCCACACGTACTTTACAGAAGTAACTGTACTCCTCTCATTTGTAAATCCTCCTTTATTGGGCAAAATTGTGCAAAGGAAATAGAGGTATAGTACAAAGCAAAAACCGGCTAAATCATAGAAATGCAGAAGTTGATGGCAGATAAGGACCGCAAGGCCCATCCAGTCTGCCCATTTCTTTTTCTACCTTATAAATGTTTTTGCTCTGTCAATGGCCTATCTATTCATATTCATCTGTATTGCTCCCTTATGCCTATCCCATGCCTGTCTGAAGCCCTGCACTGTATTCATATCCACCACTTCCTGAGGTAGGCCATTCCATGCATCCACCACCCTTTCTGTAAAAAAGAACTTTCTCACATTACCCCTTAATCAGCCTCCCTCTAACCTCATGCTGTGTCCTCTTGTCCTGCTATTTTTCTTATATTGAAACATGTTAGACTCTTTCAACTTGTTGATGCCCTTAAGGTGCTTGAATGTTTTGATCATATCACCTCACTCCCTCCTTTGCTCTAGGGTACACATATTGAGCTCTGTTAATCTGTCCAAATATGTTTTCTGATGCAGCCCCTGCACCATTTCGGTTACCTTTCTCTGGACTGTCTCAATTTGGTTAATGTCCTTGTGAAGGTGTGGCCTCCAGTACTGCATGCAGTACTCCAGATGGGGCCTAACCAGTGTCTTGTAAAGAGGGATTATTACCTCCCTCTTCTGACTTGTGATACCTCTACTAATACACACCAACATCCCCCTAGGCTTACCTGCTGCTTTAGAGGTCTGCTTGGATGATTTCAGGTCATTAGTGATGATGATGCCCAAGTCTCTTTCCTCCCTTGTGACTGCCAGCAACTCCCCTCCCAGCCTATATGTGGCCTCAGGGTTTCTCTTCCCTATGTGCATGATCTTGCATTTCTTTGCATTAAACCCCAGTTGCCACTCGTCCGACCATTTTGCTAGTTTATCCAGATCTCTTCTCATTCTGCCCACCCCACCTGGATCATCTACTCTGTTGCAGATCTTGGTGTCATCTGCAAACAGACAAACCTTACCCTCCAGTCCATCTGCAATGTCACTGATGAAGATATTGAAGAGGACTGGCCCCAGGACTGATCCCTGAGGTACCCCTCTTATGACTTGCATCTCTTCTGGCTGTATACCGTTTACCACCACTCTCTGTTTTCTGCCCATCAACCAGTTTGCCACCCATTTGACCAAATTCTGACCCAACCCTAGCCTACCCAACCTATTAATCAATCTTCTGTGTGAAACAGTATCGGAAGCTTTGCTGAAATCAAGGTAGGTGACATCAACTGCTCCCCCTTGGTCCACCACTCTGGTTACTCAGTCAAAGAAATCTATGAGATTAGTTTGACAGGACCTTCCTTTTGTAAACCCATGCTGTCTTGGATCCTGTGCTCCTATGGATTCCAGGTGTTGCATGGTATTTTCATTAAGGAGTGCCTCCATAATCTTGCCCACTACTGAGGTAAGACTGACTGGTCTGTAGTTCCCTGCCTCTTCCCTGCTACCACTCCTGTGGAGCGGGATCACATGAGCCCTTCTCCAGTCTTCTAGAACCTATCCTGTGCTCAGACTCACTAAACAGTTCTGATAATGGCTCATCTAGTTCCAACCTGAGCTCCTTTAGTACCCTGGGATGTATGCCATCAGGTCCCATTGCCTTATCCACCCTGAGCTTATCAAGCTCTTGTAGGACCCTTTCTTTTGTGAAGGGATTAACACACACATATCCCTCCCCCTTCGTCCATGGTGCTGAGCTGTAGGCCCTGCCCTACCTTCTCTTCAGTAAATACTGAGCAGAAGTATCTACTTAGGATAGATGCTTTTACATGGTCCTCCTCCTCACACGCCCCTTAATCTCCTTTGATTTTAGCAATACCCCTCTGGACTTTCTCCTTTCACTAATGTATCTATAGAAAGTCTTGTCACCTTCTTTACTGTTTGTGCTAGTGTTTCTCGGTTTGGGCCTTTGCCTGCCTTACTGCTCCCCTGCTTCCCTTAGGGAAGTTTGGTATGCCTCCTTATATTCATCCCTCTGCGTTCCCTTATATTTCCTGAATGCCAGCCTTTTGGCTCTGACCTTTTCTGCTACTGTTTTTGAGAATCAAAGTGGTTTCCTTCTTCTTTTGCACTTTCTTTTCTCTCTAACACAATGGGATGTTGCTTCAAGTATTGCATCCTTAATGCTTGCCCACTTTGCCTGTACCCCCACACCCATATTTCTTTTTGCCAGGGATAGCTTAACTCTGTTGGCCATCTTATCAAAGTCAGCTCCTCTGAAGTCCCATATTTTTGCCTTTTAATGGGATGATTTAGTTCTAGTGGCCAAATTGAACCATACCATGTGATGGTCACTGGCCCCCAAGTGACCTTCTACCTGGAGATCGGTGATCCTTTCCCTGTTAGTCAGTACTAGATCTAGGATAGCCCTGTCTCTTGTGGGTTGTTGTACCAGTTGTTTGAGCCCCCCCCACCCTTTGCAGGGAATCCACCATATGTCTAGTTCTAGCAGATGTTCCAGCTGGTATTAATCAATCTGTATCTGGTCCCTGAACTATAAAGTTGGACTGCCTAAATACGTGCTATAGTTCGGGGATAATAATGGATTGCTTAAAAGAAGAAACCGGGCTGTCACCATCAGCACTTTCAGTTGTACATTACAGAAGGAATTAGTATCCCCAAACTATAGCACGTATTTAGGCACTTCAACTTTAAATGGGTAGTGACTACTTGTTTTACAATTTGTACATATTTCTTTTTCTAGTTAATTTCTTTATTTTTACTGTGCACTGCTACATATTTTGTTTTCCTGGCTACTGTAACCCTGACATGTATAAAGTGCATATTTTTAAAACTATGTATGCAGACTAGTGAAATCTATTTAAGAGCCCTGCCAGCACCAGTCAGCAGCCTTTGAGAATGGGAACTGTACGTATGAAAAATGTCAGGCATCTGCGGGGAGCAAGCTATGGATCTGGCCTGCGTGCACTTTGTACCACCGTTTCTTTGCTCAATTTTGTGCAACAAAGGAGGATTTGCACCCAGTGCTGTTCCTTCTGTAATGTACACCTGGAAGTGCTGATGGTGACAGCCTGGTTTCTTCTTTTAAGTAATCCATTATTATAAAATGTGTAAAAAAATGTAAGCTTTCTGGCTGACTGATTATGTATGCCAACCAGTGTAATTATTAGCCCATAATGGCATGTGTCCTAGTACTGTACCAGCCAAAAAGCCACGAAACTTACAATTTCTCCAAAATTAACAATCCATACACCACTTGAGTCACACATCAAATGGCAGACATTCTTTTTAAAACCTACCACAAACCCTACTCACCAGGACATTTAAATGAATAAAGTGTTCTATCTGTATGTTGCAATTGCACTGCTTAGCTCCCTGCTGAGTTTGTGCTGTTGCTGCTAAACAGAAACCACCAACTTCTAAGTCAGAGGTCCACACAGAAAGACATGCAGTGCAAGATGGGGGACTACTTTTATAAACAGTCAGAATTAAGGGTAAAAATATTGTTTTTCTTAAACACGCCAGGGATATGTGCCCATGGTCAATAATCACACTTCTCTCTCAAGTGTTCTAGGCACTCAGTCCAAGTGCCTCATGCCTAACAACACCATCGGAAGGCATGTTATTACTGACCCATAATCACATTTATAAAATGGGCAAAGGATTTTACGCAAATCTGGTTGTTAGCCATGAGTTAGAAGTGTGTAACGCATGGCTAAAACTAAAAACCTCATCTAGAATACACAGACCCATTTTATAAGTGAAACAAGCCACTCCGGGAATGTGCGTTAGATAGTTCTAATGCACCGCTAGGAGACTGAACACACTTGGCCTGCAGCCTCATGCCTCATTGCACCCCATAGTCATGTGTTAGAACCGTCTAACACACACCCTGTCATGTTTTATTGCTTACATCCTATTGTGCATTACTGCGTACTGTACATAATAAAGAAGGGAAGTTACACATGCAGAAAATATGTGAAACATAACCAGAACTGTGTGCAAATACTGTTTTATGTTTTTAAGTTTATTCTTCTTACTGGTGTAGAGCCAAAAACAATGCAGGCTGCCTGATACTGATAAAAGAAACCCAATGCTGGGCTATGTTAAAAAACTGTTTACTACATAAATAAAAACAGTAATGCCATAGTGAAAGTATTCTTAATGAAGTACTTCTCAAGGTACAAATTATCAAAGCAAGCATGCGAGCGCATTGCACAGGCAGTTCCTACGCCAGCATTTGAACGTATGCCAACAAAAGGCTGATGCTGCATCAATGTCACTTGAAGGGTTCAGGGCAGGACAGCTGAAGCACTTCCAGGAATATGAAATGTACCAATCTGAAAAATGTACCTCAGTGCTTCAGGTTCCTGAGAAAAATCAAAACACACACTACTTGGTATTACTTGGTGTGTAAAGACAAAGTAGGCTAGAAGCCCTTTTACTTGTCTTCCACTCATAGTGGGTTTACATTTCAGGCACATTTTGGACAAGGAAAGCATCTCATTGTTGTTTGAAGTTCTCAAATATTGATGTCTCAATCATATTACTGGGCAAGGAATTGCAAACTCTAGCTGATCTCACTGTATAAAAACGATATGTCTCAACTGTGTTTACCTTTGGAATAATTAACTATTGTGGGATCTTAGGTTGTTGTGTCTTAGATTGTATTTGATACCGCATTGTCTCATTAGCTCTTTGTTTTTCTAAATTGTGTACAGTAACAAAGTGTCACCTCTTTTCCTTCTTGTTTCCACAGAAAACAGACCCAGTGATTTCATTCTATCCCTATAGTTTAATGTACGAAGCACCTTTATTGATTTAGTAAGTTTCCGTTGTGTTATTTCGAGTAGGCTGATGCCCCGCCTATCTGGGACATAAACTGTTAATTAAATAGGCACATGCCACACACTCACATTCTGTCAAAGCAAATAATGTGCTTTCAGAAATCACATTAGCAGCAGGGAACAGAACTCACTGAGGGAAAAAAAATCTGTTTTACAAGAAAATTACTGCAAAAAGAATTTTAAAAGTAACTCGCTAATATGGACTTAGTAAATGAATACTGCTCTCGGTTTCCTTGTGGACATTAGGTTTTTCAGATCAAGATAAAAACCCTGCTGTCTGGAAGGCAAAGGTTGTGTTGAAAAGACAGACATCAAAAGGACCATGAAAGGCCAGTGTTTGATGGGGAGTCTTTAAAGTTCAAGTTCGTCATGTTTTGACCAACTCAGCAGGTCAGCAGAAACACAGGGGTACAGAATATGCTATACACAGCTAAAGACCAAGGCACAGCGTGTTCATCACCCGCTATGCAGGCAAGCTGCTACAATCAATATTTTGTGAAATAAGTGCAGTCTGTTTCTAACGGGAAATGCTACCATAAATGGTACGGACTTTGACACCATGAAGAAGGAAAAAAGAACATTATTTATCCATAACTTTATTTTTAATCAATGAGTTCATACTCCTTCAGCCTTTAGACCCCACAACCCACCTTGCCACATCACCCACCTTTTATGGGACTTATCCCCTCCTGAAAGCCCTCCATGGATTGCCCCCTACTGCAGGGACAGAGGGGGTAGCACTACATCCCCCCCCCATCAGTGGTCATGTCCATAATTTAGAACCAGCCCACTGCGGCAGGTCAGAGAGTCATCAAGTTGTCAGTGATTTGTCCACCATTTTTACTTCCCCAGGACTGCCAGTAGTCAGAGAGACACCACGTGTGTATGCTTCCACACATACATGCATATCAGTGCCAAGGGTGGCCCAATTCTTTACCAAGGCATCCCTCTGCTGCATTTACCCCCATCTCCATCAGGAGGCAGCCGTCAAGCAGAACAGCATAACCCTGCTTACCGAGAGAGGATAGCAGTCCATCAGATACATAATCCTCTCCCCCACTTGGCCAACCCCCAAATGAGTGAAGATCACTCCCAAACCCTGGTCACTGGTGTGGCACATGGTGGCACTACCACTGTATCTCCAGGCCGGTTATTAACAAGTAGCTCTTGCTATACATTTTTGTGACATCAGTGATAAAAATGTTTTACAATAACCACATAACCACAAAAGATCCTATATGAAGGGGTGAAGGCGTTTTGGGTCTACATCCAGTTGTATCTGTGGGACCATTAAGACCCTCACTATTGGATGATGTGTCTCTGTATTCAGGCTTTAGTCTGTAACCTATGGCACTTACGTTCTGGTCAGGTTCAGAGAGCTACAATGGTATCATGGTATGACTTTATGAATTATAATATAAAATTCCAATAAAATATAAATGACAAAAAAAAACACAAACAAAAACACATGACTTTGCAGCACAATAAGGCAGATAGGAGGAGAAACCAACACACACCCTGTAACATACACATGCAAGTGTGGGCGATGGTGGATGGGTCATGTGGGTGGCCCTACGAAGGAGATAAGCCAGTGTTAATGGTAAGTAACGTTTCTACATTCTTCCCAAGAGGTTATCTTCTACACAGAGCCCAACTCTTTGGTGAGGTGATCAGCAGTTAAATAAAAGGAGAGCACACACACCATACATGCAAGCACCTGGCATTGACAAATGCTTGTTTTTTATATTGTTATAATCTTTGTGACTTTTTTGCCATTTCTTTCAGTATTGTATATACACATCTTAGTATATCCATTATTATGTCACTTTCATAATTTTATTTAAAGACCACATCCATCCTCAGCTTTACAGTTTTACTTTATACAGGACTGTACTGAGGTCCTAGCTGTAAGCAATTTTATTGTATATTTTCACGGGATAGACCAGATGAGATGCAACATCTCATTTCAGTGAGGGTCCTGCTTTGACACATTTTTACACTGTATTTACCCTGGATAGCACAACTCAGATGTGATACCTCAATTCCAGTGCCAAAGAGGTGTGCTAGCTGGGAGAACACAGGTCTCCTATCACCCTCTTGGCTGATCTACCAGCTGATGGGCTGTCTCTCCTCATACCTGCAGGACTGCTGAGCTGCTGACCACCAAACATCCACAGCAGAACAGCTACTAATCGTAGCAGTGCAGCTACCTAATGCTGCATTTCATTACCATCCTAGCAGTCTGTTGCAGCTCTCACACTGGTAGACATCAGAGCGCATACTGAACTACTGATCTATCCCATTTTTCTTTTGTTTTACAGCATCAGGAAGTCCGGACTGCTTACCTTCTACCTGCCTTAACCTGCCAGTACAGCAAGAGTAGCAGTCCCAGGGGATCTCAGAGTGCCACTACCGTGGTCTTGTTGGCTCTCTGTTATACTGTTTAATTCTTTTTTATATTACTTTAGAAGACATTCACGGATTGTTTTTTTTTTCCAACCGCACAGGGGACACTTCGAACTAGTGCATCGAGACAGGGACTCTAAGCATCTCATCATCGGTGACATACAGTGCTTGACCAATTAAGGTCACCTCTAAAAGAGCACCAAATTAGAACAAAGGACAGTGGGACTTAAATAGAGCTTCCCCTGAAGGCTGCTTAGAGCAGATGTGCTTTGCCAAAAAGGTGTGCTAGCTGGGAGAACACAGGTCTCCTTTCACCCTCTTGGCTGATCTGATGACTGATGCACCGTCTCTCCTCATACCCGCAGGGCTGCTGAGCTGCTGACCACCGAACCTCTGCCACAGAGCAGTTACTAAGCACAGCAGTCCAGCTACCCAACAGTGGATTTCATTACCATCCTAGCGGTCGGTCGCAGCTCTCACACTGGGGGACATCAGAGTGCCTACTGAACTACTGATCTACCCCATTCTTTTTTGTTTTAGAGCATCGGGGAGTCTGGACTGCTTGCTTGCTACCTGCCTTTAACTGTTAGTACAGCAGGGGTAGTGGTCCCAGGGGATTTCGGAGTTCCACTACCGTGGTCTCGTTGGCTCTCTGTTATACTGTTTCTTTTTTATTACATAAGAAGACATTCACCAACTATTTTTTTCCAACCATACAGAGGATGCTTCGAACTACCAACCCTTCCTCCCCAAACCCCACCCACCCCAGGTTTGTATGCATTTATAGTAGTGCTGTACCACCCACTTCCTGTCTAACAACAGGAAGGGTCTCAAAAAAAATTGTTTTCCTTCTTTTCTTTACCTATACAGGATCTCTTTCAGCTCCCTTTCAGCTTATCACTGTATCTCAAAAGTGCAAATCACTCTCAACTACTCTTAGACCTCAGTGCGATCCAAGACCATTTCCTACACAGCCTGTAGATAGCGCCTCATGGACACAAAAAGCGTCTCTCTCCTTAGCTGAATGAGCTAATTAAATAAGTTTAATTTCATCCTCAATTCTCTCCTGAAACAGGTGCTAAGCTATTTTCCATTTCTTTCATCCGCTAAGGCCTTAACAGAGGGGCCAACTCTAGCTCTTTAATTTTGTTTGCTAGGCTCTCCTGTAATAAGGGGGCTTACACATTTTTCCTTTTTTTTTTGTCCACACAAAAATACTTTTAGCTAAAAAGATACACTTTCAGCTGCAAGGCTTCAAATAAGTAGGGGGGGTTCTTATCCTTTTCCTTTGCATTCTCAGAGGATATGGACATCATAATCTGACAATAGTGTGGGGCATCCTTTCACAGAGTATGTTTTCTGCAGATGGGTCAGTGCCCCACATGCTGGACCACTGACGGACTAAAACATCAGCTTAGGGAAGCCTGGACTCATATTTCCAACCTCCAAAACTTACTAAACAGGCAAAGACCATCTGACTCCCCCCCCCTAGTCATGCCATCCTCACCAGGTAACCATTCCTTGCCCACGTTTGGAATCAGGCAGAGGGGAGTGGTAGGTGGTGAGGAGGAGGAGGGGGGAAAACACAGCAGGACCTGGAAATAGCTTCAGGAACAAGGCCCATGTATCAAAACAACAAACAGGTTCATACCTTTAGCTACTGTGGAGGACAATGGACACATTACAGAGCCAAGGATAAATCAGTCCAGGTACCCGAAAGGAAACAACAAGGAGGACTATAGCAAGGCACCTAGCTCTAGATGGGGCAAAAAGATAATGATCATAGGAGGCTCCATGATCAGGGGGATCAAGAGACACCTGCATCATGACAGGGAAACTAAGGTGGTGGTCAGGTGCCTTCCCGGAGCTTCCGCAAAAAGGGATACCGACCATATCAACAGGACAATAAGAAAAGAGGTGGACTGTGCCAGTGTTTTCATCCACGTAAGGACAAATGATCTTGTGGACCAAATGGTGGATGAGGTCAAAAGTCACATCTCGAGACTAGGTGACAAACTAATCTCTGTAGCGCCCGTCGTAGCCTTACTCATTCGTGTAAAGGTGGCAGGAGACACTAGGCCCATCTAGACCACCTTCCCTACACATGTATGGTTAATTGTAACAACTATCCCAGCAGAAGCCATCTCCCTGTACAGGGGAAATGAGGTGGAAAACAAAAAATCTGAGAGTCTGAAATGAAGGAACTTAACACTTGGCTTCAAGGATGGTGCCTTGAGAGGGGACATCTTTTTATCGGTGACTGGCAGGATTTTTGGGACAAGAGACTCTTTGGGCATGATGAGCTGCATCTAACTAAAGAGGGAGTAAATGCGTTAGGACAAAAGTTGGTTGTCTTCATAGGGCATTTAAATTAGGTTATGGGGAGACTGAAACAGCATCACTGTGTTCTGTTACCGCTCCCCCAAAACAATGCAATAATCCCATTAGGGCTAACAAAACCAGACTTGGAAAAAACACGTCATGGGTCGAAGGAACTGGAAATTAAACTTACAGGGCAAAAAGAGAGGCTGGATTAAAAAAAAATGTGAAAAACAGGTTTGGAATGCTATGTTCACTAATGCTAAGAGCCTTGCAAACAAGGTAGCTGATCTTTCTGCAATCATCGCAGAAGTGAACCTAGACTGGGTTGCAATCACTGAAACCTGGTACAACGATAACCACGACTAGGAAACAGCTATCCCTGGTTACAGACTTTTCCAAAAAGACAGGGAGGGCACAAAGGGGGGGGGAGAGAAGAGTGGCATTATACATTAGGAGGGAAATCAGTGCCACGATGATCCAAAATATTCAGGAGTCTGAGGCACATTGGGTCATGCTTGAGGCAGGAAATGGCACAGCCATGAGGGTAGAAGTGATTTACAGACCTCCAATGCAAGGACTGGAAGGTGACAAAAAACTTATAGAACCCATGCACAAAATAGCAGACAAGGGAGAAGTAATACTGGTGGGTGACTTCAACTTACTGGACATAAGTTGGTGCTCCCACTCAGTAGCCTCATTAAAGAGCATATTTTTCCTCGAGGCTCTTAGGGGATTAAGATTAAAGCAACTAGTAAAAGACCCAACTAGAGAGGAAGTGGTCCTTGACCTGCTACTCATGAACAGCGATAACATCACAGAGGTGACAGCTGGTAGTCACCTCGGAACCAGTGACCACCGCACAGTGCGGTTCCTGGTGAACATAGGTAAGAAAGCTAAATACTCCAAAACTAAAGTCCTGAACTTCAAGAGAGTAGATTTTAATAAAATGAGGGAACACCTAAAACAGAACTTACCAGACATTGCATGTGAGGGGACGGGGGTAGAACAACACTGGGAAATTATCAAGGTGGCTACAACCGGGGCCTCAAACCTGTGTATAAAAAGGGTAAGTAAAATGAAGAGGAAAAGAAAACCTCTTTGGTTTTCCAGGGAGGTGGTTATCAAAATCCAAGAAAAAAAGTCAGCCTTTAGGAGGTAACAAAGACACTAAAACTGAAGAAGACAGGGATACATATATGGAGAAACTGAGGGAAGCAGGGAGGGCAATCAGACTCGCAAAGGCAGCCACTGAAGAAAGGTTAGCTAACAGGGTTAAAAAAGGGAGACAAAGCCTTCTATAGATATACCAGTGAAAAGAGAAGGAAGGGGAGGAGGTATAGTCAGAATAGAAAAGACAATGGGGAGGTCACATGGAGGATTACAGGGAAAAGACAGAGATACTAAATGGTTACTTCTGCTTGGTTTTTACTAAAGAAAAGGATGGTAGCGGATTCAAGCTAGGGGCATACAGCATCTGTGGTAGGGAAGTAGACTCAGGTCCATTCACAAGAGAAAGGGTCCTAGAAGAACTAGGGAAACTCAAGGTAAACAAAGCCATGGGACCGGACAAAATACATCCTAGGATACTCAAGAGAGAAGAGCTGGCAGCAGACCCTTGGCAGACCTCTTCAACCTATCAATGGATCAAGGAGTGGTCCCTGAGGACTGGAGAAGAGTCACTGTGGTCCCTCTTCATAAAAGTGGGAGCAAGGAAGTTGTGGGCAACTATAGACCGGTTAGCCTCACGTTGATTGTGGGCAAAATTACGGAAACACTACTCAAGGAAAGAATCATCTCCTACCTAGGACAACTTTGAAAATAGGTCTATGACCTAAAGTTTGCTATCCTATATAAAAATAAACATTTTACTACTACTAGAGAAAAGTGGAACATTAGATCCTAGACAGCATGGGTTTACAACAGGGAGATCATGCCAAACGAACTTACTAGACTGTTTCAACTCATTGACCAAGACAGTGGATCTGGGTAGAGCAGTGAATGTAGTCTATCTGGATTTCATCAAGGCTCTTGACTCCATTCCACACAGAAGGCTACTACACAAGCTATCCAACCTAGGGGTGGGGCAGAAGGTGGTAAACAAAGATCTGCAATACAGATGACACAAAGATCTTCAATAGGGTAGATACTCCTGGAAGAGTGCGAAAGATGGAGTCTGACCTAGAGAAACTGGAACAATGGTATGAGACCTGGCAGCTGAAATTCAATATGAAAAAGAGCAATGCCATGCACCTGGGGAAGAGTAACCCCGGGGGTGGAATACTCTATGGGAGGTGTGAGGCTGGAAGCCATGAAACAGAAGAAGCTGGTGGTGATTATCACGGATGACCTAAAAATGATCAGACAGTGTGAAAAGGCAGCATTAAAGGCAAATGGGATGCTGGGATGCATAAGTAGGGGTATCACCAGCAGGAAAAGGGAAGTGGTGCTCCCGCTGTACAGATCATTGGTGAGGTCACACCTGGAGTACTATGTACAGTTCTGGCATCCAAACCTTAGGAGAGACATTGATGGACTAGAGAGGGTTCAGCGGAGGGCAACTAAAATGATACAGGGTCTGCATGACACACCATACGAGGGCAGACTGAAGGAATTTAACATGTATTCTCTCGAACAGAGGAGAGACAGGGGTGACCTGACAGAAACCTTCAAATATCTGAAAGGAATCAACAAAACTCAGGTACAGGACCTGTTTCAGGGTAGGAGCTGAGCAAAAATCAGAGGGCATGACATTAAAATTAAGGGGAGTTACAGGACAAAATGAAAGCTTTTCTTCACAGAGAGGGTGGGGACCCCTGAAACAGCCTCCTTAGAAGGTGGTGGGGCCAGGATAGTCAAGAGTTTCAAACATGCATGGGACAATTACAAAAGCATCATAGCATTGGGCAGTAAGGGGTTAGTTACTCTAAAACATGCAGACTAGATGGATTGCAAGGTCCCCTTCTGCCGTCACTTTTCTATGTTTCTATGTTTCCAGTGGGGTACCTCAGGGATCAGTCCTTGGGCCAGTCCTGTTCAATGACTTCATTAGTGACATTGCAGCGGGTCTGAAAATAAAGGTCTGCTTGTTTGCAGATGACACCAAGATCTGTAACAGGGTAAATACTCCAGAAGGGTGGAGAAAATGAGAAAGGTCCTGGGAAAGCTTGAGAACTGGTCTGAGGAGTGAACACTGAGGTTTAATTCAAAGAAATGCAAGGTTATGCACCTGGGGCATAGGAACCCTGGGGAGAGCTACAGGATGGGGGGGGGGGAGTAGCTGACAGTCACCAAGGAAGAAAGGGATCTAGGGGTCATTATTTCAGATGACCTAAAAATGTCAAAGCAGAGTACAAAGGTGGCAGGGAGGGCCAGTGGCATGCTGAGGTGCATAAGGAAGGATATCACCAGCAGGTGGTAGTGATGATGTTATTTAAAATCCTGGTCAGGCTTCACATGGAGTACTGCATGCAGGTCTGGAGGCCGCACCTTTGAAAGGACAAAAACAGGGTGGAGGCAGTCCAGAGAAGGGCGACTAAGATGGTTCAGGGCTTGCACCACAAAACTTATGAGGAGAGATTATGGGACCTCAATATGCACTTGCTGGAGGAAAGGACAGAGAGAGGAGACATGACAGAAACATTCAAGTACCTCAAGGGCATAAACAAGGTGCAGGGGGAAGACATCTTCCAATACAGGAGGAGTACAAGAATGAGGGGGCATAACATGAAATTGGAAGGGGGCAGGTTAAGAGGAACTGTGAGGATATTTTTCTTCATGGAGAGAGTGGTGGATGCATGGGAATGGGCTGCCACAGAAGGTAGTGGGAGCAAGCACTGTGACTGGATTTAAACATGCATGGCACAGGCATAGGGGAACCACAGAGGTAAAGCAGTGGGATGGGCAGAAGCAGTAAACAAGTACAGGGCTTACAAGCAGACAAGATGGGCCTAGCAATCCTTATCTACCGACAATTTCTATGTTTCTATGTAACAGGCTTCTCACTAGAACGAGGCACTACGCAGGGGTGTGCCTTATCCCCCGACATATTTGGTCTCTATATAGAGCCCCTACGGCAACAAATGAGGTTCAACTGAGACATGAAGGGGAGTCACAATAGGCAGAAAGGAGCATAAAGTTGCGTTATATGTGGAGAATATACTATTACACCTCTCAAACTGAGTCTTACGTGCTCCTGGTGATGTCCCTCAGTGAAATTCACTACTATGGCAGGTTACACACTTCACGCCACTACGACAGAGGCCATCACATTGAACTACACCACCCTGTGATTCTTACAAAACCATCACTCCATGAAATGAGATCTTGCCAAAGTGAAATATCTTGGCATCATACTACACGCCACTACTTCCCACTTACACAAGACAGTAACTATGTTCCCCTGATCAAACAGCTGCAGGACAATACCAAAAGGTGATCCCTGCTCCCCCACCACTTTATGCAAGAATTCAGACAATAAAAATGAGCATACTATCGCAATTACTTCTACCTACTGTAATGCACCTCAGTTCTATTATCCAAACAGTGACTCACAGAAATGCAAAGACACATTTTTAAATTTACCTGGGCAAACAATAGACAGAGTCAGAAGCACCCTTTTATTGGCCAAAAAGCCCTGAGGTAACTGGGCCATGCCAGCCCTAGCTGATTACTGGGGGTGACACAAATAAGGTAGCATTTCTCTGGAACAACCAACATGTCCAGGTGCACTGTAAAGATATGGAGGAAGAATTGTCTGAGGAGCGGCCACTCATGTCCTTTCTTTTTGATCATCAGGCCCTAAAGAAAGTGAAGCATTTCCATACAGAGTGCTTGAAGTTCCTCTTAAAGCCTAGGAAAGATTTACAAACTATCCCCAAGTGAAAAATGTCTGGCATGGGATGAGGCCTTTCTTCTTACCAGATAAGACCCATGGTACTGAAGACAGAGCAGAACCGGGCTCAGATACCCAGACCAGATGTTACAGAAAACCCTTATAAAATTTTCCTGAGGAGTGTAAGCAGGAATTCGGGTAGCTCACTAGAGATAGGCTTAGATATTTCCAATTATGGGAAGTATCAAAGACCAGACACTTGCCTATCCTGGAACAGACTGTTAGCTCTGTACAAAACAATAGGCACTTTCCAGTTAAACTTGGCGCTATTAAATAAACAGAACAGACCTTCGTTAGAAGCTGACGATTGCAGTTGGCTAACAGTTTCTACTTTATGTGACTTCTACCCCAAGAAACAACTTAACAGTTTTTGAGAGGAATTGCTGCACGCAGCTACCAATTGCAGCTATGAGTGACCATCACCCCCAGAAGCAGCCTTCTCAGTATTACCACAGTGCGTTATACAGGCAGCTGCAATTATAGCTATGAGTGACTAATACATCCAGAATCAATAACATAGAGGATAATGGCTGGGGATCGGGTGATAACCACACTGTAATCACCTCAAGTGGTTGCTAGGGCAACATGGTAAACCTCGAGAGCGCAGCTCGAGAGGTTTACTGTAGCCCTAGCAACCACGAGAGGTGATTTCAGCGTGGTTGTCACCCGATCCCCAGCCATCATCTTTTATAGTGTATGATCAAAAAAACATTGTTTGCATTCTATGTGTGAGAATTATGGAACTCTGGTGCATTCTTTTTTCTTATGCCACTGTTTGGAAGTTCCAAAGTGTGGTTAACAACTTTTAAAATTCTAAACAGTGCATAACAAAGCTGTGTGACTGCTGATTATGGTGGATAATAGGCACTTACCATACATTATAACAGTATTCCACTGGACATAATACATGCAGTTATCACTGATTTTTGACAGCTATGCATCACTGCGACACAAGGAAGCAACATTCTGATCACTTGTACTGTGACAGGGTCAGCAGTTCCTGTATCAGCTGTTGCACAATTACTGTCAGTAAGTTGTCACCTGCAACCACTGGTAGTTACACAGTAGTGTCTGCTCGGCTCTCTGATTATGAATTGCCCACTTCAACTGGAGTAAGGAGGGAAGGCAGAGTCTCCTGGCGTCCTGGCATCTCCCTTCTGGTGACTCCCTGCAGCTGGAAGAGTTGCCTTTGTCCTGGGGGAGCTCTTCAGGCAGCAGGCTCTCAACCCCCTCCAGTGATGGCAGCTCTGACCACGTGGCAACTAAACTGCCATGCTGCAGGCTGGTTGCCAGAGGACTAGCTGGCCAAGGAGTCCCTCCCACAAGTGAGTGCTTAGAGCTCTGGTTGGGGAGAACAGTTGGAGAGTCACCAAAGTCTCTATATTCACTGAACACAGCTCCTGTGCTGCGAAAAACAAAGTTGGCAGCTGGAAGAGTTGTCTTTGTCCTGGAGAAGCCCTTCAGACAGCAGGCTCTCGACCCCCTCCAGTGATGGTGGCTCCAACTGCGTGGTGACTCTTTGCCACCAGCTTTGGACAAAGATCTTTTAAATTCAAAGCTATTAATCTGTACAATAAATCACATGAAACCTTGGTACATTATGACATGTCGACTGTTTTTAAAACCCATGTATTTAAAATAGTCATCGATAACTCTGTACTTGTTTATGTCATGTTTGTGTATGTGGGATTTGTAGTTTATGTTATGTATTCAATGTTAAATGTGCACTGGTCACTCTGAAAAAGGGCAGCATTATCCATCTGCTTACCAGTTAACATAAAATGAAATTAAAATAAAGTATATATAAAAAACAAAGGAGTGCAGGTGAACTTCTCATGGGTTTTCTGGTCTGGGATAGAATGTCACCAAATGTTGAGATCGAACTATCAATACCATCTTCCCCAGAAATGTAGGATGCATGCAGAGGACCACCTTGTCCTTGTGGAAAACAGTATACAGTACAGTATATCAGTCACCAGAGCTTGCAGCTCTGAGACTCTGTAGGCCGAAGCACTGGTTAAAGGAAATCCGTTTTCCTCATGAGGTATTTGAACTTGGATGTGGCCATTAAAACAGCACTAGATACAGGTCCTTGTAAGTTAACGGTTTCTTTATTGACGGCCTCATGTGCAGTATCTCCCTTAGGAACCTTCTTAAAAAGGGGAACTGCATTATGGAGTCATGCCAAACATCTTGTGGAAGGCCAAGACAGCAGAAAGGTGAACCTTTTCCAATGAGAACTGTAACCCCAACTTAGAAATGTCCAGATGTTCCAAAACCTGTTCATAAGGACAGATGAAAGGATCCAGGTGTTAACCCTCACACCAAACAGAAAACCTCCTAAACCTGAAGCACAGACCTTCTATGTCAATGGTTACCTGGACACTAAAGGACTTGTAAATATGTTTGCTTTCATAGTATTGTACATCCAGCAATTAATGACACCAAATATTTGCTCTTGATCTCCCTACTGTTACCCTTCCCATGGGATGCTCCTGGAATGAGCCTCAGCTCAGTGTGTCCTTCCTGAGCACCTGTTTTGAAGTAAATAAATGAATGAGTGAAATAAACTGAAAAAAAATAAGGTAGGTAAAAATATATTGCACAATGTGATCATAGCTATATTCTCATGGTGTCTCTATGTTCTTTACCACTGTTCCGCTAATAGGTGCATGGATATATATTTTATGGTGGTACTGCACACAAGGCACTATGTAATACAGTATATCCAAGTGACTGTCCAGGAATTATGTTCCTTAAACATTGAACTACAATTAACTCACAGGCAGAAAAGCAATCAATCTTTATGGTAACTATGGGAAGGTTTCTGGATTGTATTTATGTTCCTGTTGTAGTACCAGTCTGTGACAGGGTTAAATAAGGCCCTGTCCCATTTGTTATGCAGAAAGAGTCCAAATGCAAGGGTCTGTTCTAGACTCTCCTTTTCTATCTTCTCTGTCTGGTTGCGCAACCAAATTTTCTTGTGAGACCTAGGAACTGATCACTCCGATGGGTTCACAATTCTCCGCCTGTCACTATCTCTCTGCCTGCCCTTGCTATTTCTGTCTTTTCTTCCCCCTGCATATCTGAAGTTATAAAAATATATGTGAATCTCTGTGTAAAACTGTATGTTATAATGAGATCCCTTTGTATGAAACTGTATATAGTTATAATGTTGAAATGATTGTAAAAAGCTGTTTGGAACTCAAGGGGTTAACCTGAGATTCTGGTTTGCAAAATCTCTCAGATGCCATAAATAAGAGGCCAGTTCTGGGTCATAAAATGTGCTTTTTGCTGCACCTGCTGAAACAGACAAGAACACTATGTGAGAAGCAGAATGTTCTCTTAACAAACTCCCTGTAAAGTCTTGTTATAAAAAGAGCTGCAATGTTTTGCAAGAGGGAGAGACGGAGACTGAGAGACTAAGCTTGAAAACTAAGAAGAAAAACTCAGAAGAAGGACTCTACTTTCTATGTTTGTACTGCCATTGTAAGTATACTGAACAATTTTTATTTTTAATTTTGCTGTTAATAATAATGCGCTACTTACAAATTTTGAAACTGCTTCTGGTTTTCCTGTGCTTCTTGACCTGTGCCTCGACAGCATTGTCCCCTGCTCTTTCTGAAGTGTGGCTCCATCCCTGTCATCCGCTTTGGAGTTAGGGTCCAGCCCTGTCATTCACTATCTTTTGGACTTACCTTCCTTCCTTCCTCCTACAAGAAACCCCCATGGCTTACTCCAATGGGGGGGAGCTTTCAGGGCAACCTTAATACCCCCTTCCTGGTGACCAAATCCCACGTGCAGTGGGAGAAGAGCCCTGCTGGCAGTGTGGAGTCTGGAGCAGCACTCACTCTCCTGCATGTGCTGATGGCTTTTCTGTTGTTCCAGTCCATCCCACTAGTCAGAGTCACAACATGCCCTTCAGCACATGCAATTCCCATCTTCAGGGGCTGTTCACGTGACTCATCCTCTCTCGTTAGCCAAATCATCACCATCACCCCCTCTGGATTCCCACGATGTACTTGTGTCGGACCACATTGCACCACAGAGGAGGCAAGCATCCACTGAGATTCTCGAGCCTTCCTTCCCCAGCTACCTTCTGTTAGCCACAGTCCCCAGAATAGCAAGCAGCACGGCTACCACAGCGGCAACAACCATCCTAACCAGGGTAATGTTTCTAAAAACCAAGTCTTTTATTCCTTGGAGCTTTTTCTCCCCAGCTGTGTCTGTCAGGGATATACCATGACCTGGTCCACTCACCCCATCTCCCCACTGGGTGCTACCCCCACTGACATCTCCCATGGGTAGCCCTTTGTGACAGGGGCTCCAGGGGGAGAGCTGCCTTCCACACACAAGGCAGTCCACTGTGTAGACTATAATCATGTGTCATTAAGCCCCTGGGACTAGGGGAAGCTAGGGAGCCCAGGCCATTGTATAGATGACATGGGGGGGTCCTACTTTTCTCATTTGGTTCTTCCTTCCTCTATTGGCATGTACATAGCCTACTGAGCCTCCTTGGCTGTATGTAATGACATCCTTGAAGGGGACAAGCTCTCCTGACCCACAGCAGGGGTCAATAAAGAACCGGAGCCCAACATTATCCCTCCCCCCAACCACAGTGCACTGCCGAGCTGCAGCTGCTGCAATATGGCCTGCCTCCTGAACTCGTGTTACATACACGGCAGCATGGTACACTGTCACTGGGCCACTGGGGCAGCATAAAACCAAACTTTTAACAATGAACACCAGCTTTCACTCACCTGGCCTACTGAAGAGAAGCTGGACTCGCTTCAGCTCAAGATCATACGTTTCATAGGCTCTGTCCATGAGTTCCTTCAGTGATGAAAAGCTAGGAGACCGAAGCTGTTCCCCATCTTGATTTGCACTCTTAAGCTGTTCAGAATAGAATGATTTTAATACTGGCACTGAAAAATATTACGATATCTTTTAAAGTAGCAGTAGAACCTCAATGGGGGTGGAGGTTCATGAGTCCATATTAAGATCCCCCTTCTCCGGCTGCACTTCAGACTATTTTCATAGCTTTCTTCTAATACTACTTAAAAGATTAAATAAGTTTCTGTATGCTCGAAAAACATGGTTACCAACTTCTGACCCAGCAACATTCCTTCTGCTCGTGCAGGCTTCCACTGGAAACAATGGCATGAGTGGCACAGAATATCATAGGGGTAAAAGGTCAGTAGCCCATGGTTGCTAAACAAGACAGCTATCTCATTTATCTTCTTAAGAGATTAAAACAGCAGTATTCATAGGTAGGCAAAAAACATTATCGTATACTGTAAGTATTATATATTGCTGGCAAAAGTATCAATAAACCCATTGTTCTGGCTTGTTACTCTGGAACTGGAGTGGTCTGCTAGGAGCATAAAGCAAAGCAGTCAAGGTGAGAGGTTTAACTCCCCAACAAAGCATGTACAGGAGGATGTGTGCACAGGGGTCCTTATAATCAACAGTACTGGTAAAAGTGGCTAGGGGAGTTGGGGGGATAACAGTGTGTAACTACCAAAAGAAGATGTGAACTACATAGCAGTGTGTGAAAGATGGTGAGCTGTGACAGACCTGGTGTGCACTCAGTGCTGGAGTGAAGTGGGAGGCTAATGTTTATCGTTCAGGATTATGTCAACGTTTCATGTTATGTGATTATAAGTGTCATGGTTATTTTTTTTTTCACACAGAGAAATTACCGTTTGGAGATGGGAAGGTACAACAAATGTTCAAACGACTGTTTCCAGAATGAGGTAGGTACATAAAGAGAACAGCAATTGAGAGACACACAGGATTCTCTTGAAGGGAGGTGTATGGAGGAGCATACTAGCAAGGGGTACCGGTTCTGGGTTTTGTAAAGGAGTGTGCCCCTCTCCTGGACACCCTGCTATACAACTGCTTATACAAAAATAGTAATTTAGTTACGGCTAGGGATTCTCCTTACCCATCAAAAGGAAGAATGTAAGGAACATCCTAAAGCAACATAATGTCTAAATAGTTCTCCTACAGGAGACGTATCTGATGGAGTGGGAGCACCAGAAGCTAGTCTGAGAGTACGTACGGCGGTGTCAGTATGCCTCCACTCTGTAGAACAAGTTACAAGAAACTCTTTAACTTAGCTCGTTAATTAGCTTCAATTGTTTCAAGGTGGTCCTAGAAAGTCATTGTACAGAAATGTGTGAATGTAGATAAAATGTTTCTGTTCTGAAAAAGCTTGTCTCACGATGGCAGTTGTCACTGTTTACTCAATGCTCCTCTACCATAATGTTGCTATATATTATTCTCTACATGTTAGAATAAAAATATGATCGTTTGTAAAATATAAACTGTCATTGTCACTCTTCAAACCCATGTATTTCATTGTTTAGATTTCACTGTACTACTCGCCTGTCCTAACCAGGACCTCCTTGTAAGTGAGCACTGCTCAATGAAGCTTTTTCCTGGTAAAACAAATAAACACAAATACAGTAGGCACAAATGGGGTGCCACCATTCTGACACATAAACATTTAACTTTTGTAATAGAGAAGTTTGTTGCACACCCAAGTGGAGGCCAATATTTTCATGTTATGGGAATGTTACGGGGGAAAGAATCCCACTAGGGAATGTATATGCCCCATCAGGCCACAACCTTGTGTTTTTTGACCAGCTGCTTTTCTTACTGCACAAAGAACAATTCCCCAATCTGGTGATGGGGGAGGCTTCAACTGTGCATTGAACCCAGGCCTGGATCGTCGAGCCCCCAGCAGCTGCCTAGAGTCAAATGAGGGAAGAGTGGGCAAGGGGCTGAGTGACCTAGACCTTGTGGATGTGTGGAAGGAGGTGAACCCGGGCTCCAGAGAGTACTCTTTTTATTCCAATCCACACAAAACTTGGTCATAAATCTACTACATTTTTATTCCCAGAGCTTGGTACCTGAGGGGTGGCTTCGGCCAGCATTACCTCTATTGCAGTTTCAGACTATGCACGTATCTTGTGTGCATTACGACTTCGACCAGCAGACAGCAGCTTGTCTACTTCTATGAAAGCTTTATACTGGGGAATGTACACAGGTGGAGGAGTGGACAGAAGGCTTTCTCAGCCAGATAAACCTGCTGCAGTACACAGAGGTACTGGTGGAAGTGCTGGGAAAGCCAGTCATACTACAGGAGGTCAGTTTGGCCATCTCTGGTTTTGCATTAGACAAGGCAGTGGGGCCTGATGGACTGCCAGTTGAATTTTGTAAAGCTCTGGGAGAGCCGTGTTGGAGGGGCTCGTAGCAGATGATGGAGAAAGCTAATGAAAAGGGGGAAAAGTCACCATATCTGTGTTGCACAAGGCTGGGAAAGATCAAGGGGAGTGTGCCTTTTACCGCCCTATTGCCTTGTTAAAATGTGATGTAAGATTACGGCAAAGGTACTGGCAACACAGTTAGAGGGCATTCTTCTGGACTTGGTCAAGCCATGTCAAACAGGATAGATGAAGGGCTGTCACTCCTTTCATAATATCAGGAGGCTTCTCAGCATCATCTGATGGGGTGGTAGGCATCCAAGGAGGCCCTTAAGCTTGCCATAGATTCTGGAAAAGTCACTGATGGACATGAATGGGGCTAGCTGGTCATGGTACTGCAAGGTTTGATCTGGGTGAGGCCTTCCTTAACATGGTGAAAGTCCTCTATGCTGAGTCCAGGCCAATTATACTGCCAGATCGTGGGGTGTCAAAGGAATTTTCCCTAGAGAGGGGGCACATTCCAGGGCTGCTCACAATCTCCTCTACTATCTGTGCTGGCTACAGAGCCCCTGGCAGAGAAAATAAGGGAATGGGAGGCGATAGTAGGGAGCCAGGGGCATGGGACCCACAACACAATATTGCCCTCTTTGCAAATAACGCCCTTCTTTTTACAGTGCAGCCAGTATTTTCCATTCCAGAAAAAACTAAAATCGTAAATCAGTTTGTACTTCTTTTTTGGTTACAAAAAATCTACCTGGACTTTGAAAAGGCCTTTGATTCTGTCTCATATGATACACTATTTAATTGTTTATTAAAACTAGATCTTAACAATTATTTGACCAAATGGATAATGCAATGGTTATCCAACAGAAGACAGCGGGTATCTTTGAGGGTTTTTTTCCCCATGGACCATGGTTACTAGTGGAGTCCCTCAGGGATCAGTCCTGGGTCCATTGTTATTTAACATCCTTATAACAGGTATGAATATAAAAATGGTAACTGGATTATTAAATATGCTGATGATGCCAAACTGGGTGGGATTGTTAACTAACTCTGAATCTATATCTATATTACAGGATAATATAAACCAAATTTCTGAATGGGTTAGCAATCATAAACTGAAACTTAATATAAACAAATGTAAGGTTATGCATTTTGGATGGAACAATAAATGTGCTAATTATTATATTGAGAACAACACTTTAAGTGTTATTACAACTGAAAGAGATCTGGGTGTTATTATTAATAACAGGCTGAAATTTACAGATCATCTAAATTTTACTGTTAAAAAATGCTCCAGATTAAGTAATTGCTTATTTAGAAACATTAAAAGTAGAGAACCATCGATAATGGTTCCACTATACACCAGTATTATAAGAGCTAACTTTGATTATTGTTCTTCATTTTGTGCACCCACTCAGAGGGTGATAAGTTATCTAGGGAGAAGGTCCAAAAAAGGTTTATTAAGAACATAACTGGAATGGGCCAACTGACATATGAGGAAAGACTGAAACAACTAAATTTGTATAGTATGGAATACAGATCAATACGTGGTGATCTCTGTCTGCTTTATAAAGCAACTAGGGATGAATATTTGTTTGATACCTTGCATTTGAAATGGAACACTACTACAGTCCAAACTCACTTGAGTAATTTAAAATTACTTTTATTTACTAACGAACTAATAAAAGAAATCAATTCTATACCCAGTGAATTGTTCCAATATGGAATTCACTTCCTTTTGAGGTTGTAAACTTCGTAAATCTGACACAATTTAAATCTAAATTAGATTTATATAGTAACGATTTTAAATTTGTAACCCACCTAGCTTAGGTGGCATGATCCTAATGGGCTTGTCCCTTGATCGTGTAAAACACCTATGAACCTGGGGAAGTCTGAACTTATGCAAGTGGTAGGAGGTCCACAGAGTAACATTAACTCAGAGTATAGGAGTGTGGTTACTACGATCGTTTACCTGGGTATACTAATTGGAGGCATTTTGAGTGCTGTGGAGGAAATGGTGCAGCACAAGGATATCTCACGTGGCATATACTGTGGCATGCAATGTGGACTGGCAGCTAGACTGGTCATTTCTAACAGATTAATGACTGATCCAGCAGACAATCAGGAACAGTGTTAGGTTCATGAATATTTAAGTAGACTGAACAGTATATAGTATGTTAGGTTCATGAATATTTAAGTAGACTGAACAGTATATAGTATGTATTGTACACTCATGCCAGTTTTCATTTACTTGTTTGTTTTTTGGGGAGGTGCCACAGGAAAAAGGGCAGAAAATGCATCTATTTTGAAATGTGCAGAATACTGCAGAATTCCTCAAAAATAAATGATGATGGTGCTAAAACAGTGAAAAAGTGGCAGGGAAATCAGATAAAGTGAGGAAAAAGCACAGAGACATAATCTAGTGAGACAATCAGAAAGTGTTCATGTTTAAACAAACTTCAATACCATTTAACATCATCCAGTTTGTTGTTCTGTTAATATAGGACCAAAAATTAAAACAGCTGCTGTGAAATGTCTGACTACAAGAGAAACAACAGCAGCAAAGCAATCACTATCAGCAGAAGGATTTACTGAACCTCTATAAAATAACAGTGAACTAATCATATAAAGTGGTCTCCCGTGTGGTGGTGGTTGGGGGGGAGCTCTTTCTGCCAAGACTGAGTGACTTGCTGTTTTGTTTCAACTGTTCAGTGACCCGCACTAGAAAAACATTCATTGCTGTATTGAAACACACCTGAAGACTACCGAAATCCAAAATCAGAAGGTTGGGACTCCCATGGTAAAAACCGGTCTGCGGAATCACAAGGTAGGAAGGCTTCAAGTCAATACTGAGGCTGAGAATTTTCCGTGTTTCAATAATATGTGTCAGTCCTTCAAATATTAAAATGAAATACAGTTAAACAGAGAATTACTGCAGTGGTTAAAAACTCTTCATCTGGTTAGTCAGCATTCCAGAACAGCCCCTCTATATGAAAAATAGAAGGCAATACTACACCAACATAAATAAAGCTTCAACCAACATGAAGTCTTGCTGTATTCTGACAAGTGCAGTTAGCTCCAGCCTTTGAACTGCCCTGGAAAGTATAGGGTTAAATTTCTATGCAAGGCATAGAACGTTGAGCTCGAGCTCGGTTGAAGACTATCTGCAGTACTTTGAATCCAAACCTGTTAGATTCTTTACTCTGCTTCACTGAACAGTCGCTCCAGAGATTTCTCCTGTTGCTCAGTTCAAAGACTCGGTTAAAGTGTCGGCTAAAGTCTCGGTTTTCCCAATTATTTTACCGCGATTCAGTTCACTCTGTCTGCGGTACAGTAAGTACGTAGTGTTTTTGGATTGTGAAAATTGTAAAAGTCCCAATCGGTTCGGCTGAACGATCCTTTAGGTCTTTTAATTTAGTCATTTTAGTGTGTGGTTACCGGTTCTTATCGGTTTAAAAAAAAAAAAGTGTTTTTAGGTTTTTTTTTTTCAAACACCCGTAACACGGTTAGAAACTGATAAGAGAGTCCTGCCAGGCGGTTGCTGAAAAAAGGGTAAGTTTGGTTAGGTTGGCCATGTCTGAGAAACCCAAGGAAAAATCCGGGCCCACTGGGTTTCAATAATGCAGTGAGTGTGGGGAGGTCTTTGCTAAGGCCGATCCCCACACCACCTGTGTTTACTGTCTGGGGTTTGACCACCTCGATTCAGACTGCCAAATATGTAAGAATTTTCCCAAGTCTACCCTGGAAAAGAGATTAGGTAGACTTAGGGAGAAGGAGGCCGAGAAATCCGCTAATCCGGAAGGCCAGCCCGGTTCGGGGTGGGGGTTGGTACTTGCCCTCTTTTTTGTTCTCTCTCTCCCCTTCTCCCCATCAGCTTTATTTTAATTCCCTTTGATTTCCTTGTCCTTTAGACACAACCTCAATTTAATTTAAGAAACTAGTTTTCTTATGCCAAAAATATGATTTTGGGGGTGGGGGGAGATTCCCTGTATCCTGTCTTTTCTTCCAGAATAGCTGATTCTGCTTATGTTGGGGTTATTGCCAGTGATTCTGTGCCTTGAATTCTGGCAGTTTAGCCTTCTGGCTATTCCTTTGCAGTTCCTATACAATCTGGAGACAGGTCAAGGTTCCAGGGTATGTTCCCTCTCTTCCCTCCTTCAAATCCTTACTTCTAAAGTTCCCTACCCTCCCTCCTCCCTCCTCCTTTTCTACTTCCAGAGATTGGGGCCCTCCCAATCCCCTTAGTGTTCCACTTTATTCTGTCCTCTCAGTCATTTATTTCTCCTTTTAGTTTGTATATCCTTTCCTTTATCTGTCCCTTGGACTCCCTTGTCCCTCCCTCCCAATCTTTTCTTACTCTATGGTGACTCAGAACTGGTGGGTGGGTGGGCGAGGTCGACACACCTAATGGCCCACACGGACGCCAAGCGGGCATCGGCCTAGGGGCAGCCCGATGGGCGCATGGACTCAGCCCATCCCAAAAAAAAGAGCTCCCGCGGGGTCATGACCTCCGGCCACTATACCCAAAGGTGATGAATGGTGAAGATATACAGAAAGATCAGAATTACGGTAGGTACATAATTTTCATTTCTCTTGCCAATGAAGTCCAACCTCTGGGATTCCTTATCCAGGGGCAAGGTGCTGAGATGTTTAGGTCTCTTGGTGTGGTCCTGGGTGGCATTAAGTATAAGGAAACATAGAAGAAGCAGGGCAGAGAACTGTACCAGTTAAGGCAGAAGGAAGCAGGGAGGAAAGTCAGAATAGCAAAGGCCCAAACTGAGGAAAAGATAGCCAACTTGGTTAAGAAGGGGGATAAAACCTTTTATAGGTACATCAGGGAGCATAGAAAGAGAAAGGGAGGGATAGTGAGGCTGAATAGAATGGATTGTGGGTGGGCAGAGAGGGATAGTGAAAAAAGCAGGGATACTGAATGAATACTTCTGCTCAGTATTCACAAAAGAGGATGAGGGGGAGGTGCCTAATCCACTTAACAGAAGCACTCTGGATAGGGGGGTCGATCCCAGTCCTTTCACAGAAGAAAGGGTTCTGAAAGAACTGCTAAAACTGAAGGTGGACAAAGCAATGGGGCCTGACAGAATTCTAAAAGAATTAAGGGGAGAACTAGTGACACCACTGACTACCCTTTTTAACAAATCATGGGAGGATGGTGTGGTATCTGAGGACTGGAGGAAGGCACATGTTATTCCCCTTCACAAAAGTGGGAGCAAGACAGAGGCAGGAAACTACAGACCTGTCAGTTTGACCTCTGTGGTAGGGAAAGTGATGGGATCACTTTCGAAGGAAAGAACTGTTGAGTACCTAGAGGCCAATGCGGCACAGGACCCAAGGCAGCATGGGTTCACAGCGGGAATGTCATGTCAGATTAATCTAATTGATTTTTTTGATTGGGTGACCAAAGTAGTATGTAAGGGAGGGGTTGTGGACATGGCCTACCTAGACTTTAGCAAGGCATTTGACACAGTACCACACAAAAGATTAATAATTAAATTAACCAGCCTGGGAGTGGGTCCCAGGGTGGTAGCCTGGGTAAAACATTGGCTGGACAACAGGACACAGAAGGTAATTGTAAATGGAGTCTACTGTGAAGAAAAAGGGGTTACTAATGGGGTACTGCAGGGTTCAGTACTGAGTCCAGTCCTTTTTAATGTCTTTATAAGTGACATTGCAGAGAGATTGGAAGGAAAAGTATGCCTCTTTGCAGATGACACAAAGATCTGCAACAGGGTTGATACACAAGGAGGCATGAAAAGGACGAGAAGGGACTTGGCAAGGTTGGAGGAATGGTCAAGTATGGCAGCTTAGTTCAATGCAAAGAAGTGCAAAATGATGCACCTGGGAAACAAAAACCAGGGAAGATTACACAATGTTGGGGGGGGGAGTAACAACAACAAAAATGGAAAGGGACCTGGGAGTAATCATATCAGATGACCTTAAGGTTATCAAGCAATGTGAGAAGGCAGTAGGGAGGGCTGGGGGATACTGGGATGTTTAGGGAGAGGCCTCACCAGCAGAAAACAGGAAGTTGTTATCCCTCTGTACAGACAGTTGGCGAGACCCCATCTGGAATACTGCGTCCAGTTCTGGATATCCCATCTCCACAAGGACATAGACAGGATGAAGGCAGTCCAGAGGAGGGCAACTAAAATGGTTCAGGGTCTGCAAGAGAAGCCATACGAGGAGAGACTAAAGGAGTTTAATATGTATACCGTTGAGGAAAGGAAGGAGAGGGGGGACATGACAGAAACTTTTAAGTACCTCAATGGAATCAACAAAGTCCAAGAGGGTAGCATCTTTCAGAAAAAGAGATGTACAAGAACAAGGGGACACAATTTGAAGATAGAGGGGAGACGGCTGAGGGGCAATGTGAGGAGGTGTTTTTTCACAGAGAGGGTGGTGTACGCATGGAACAGTCTTCCTGAGGAGGTTGTGGGGTCTAAAACTGTGGGAGAATTCAAGAATGCATGGGACAGACATAAGGCAATTCTTGTAGGAGGTAGGAAGAAATAGGCTGTTGGTTAACTAGGATCTGCAGCTAATCCTGTAGGTAAAGAAACGGGCAGACTGGGTGGGCCAAGCGGTCCTTATCTGCCGTCAAAGTCTATATTTCTATGTTAAGTCTGCTTGCAGTTGATCTGCAAAGAAAGGCTTCCTTGCTGGAGTCTGGTACAATTTGCCTGCCTTCCTGGACATGGCAGGGATCAAACTGGGCCAGTGCCAGGTGGCCATGGTGGCATCCTCAAAAGGTTCTATTAAGGGAGGAATAACTAGAGGAAGGGTGTCTGGCAGGCACAAGTGGCCAGCCGATGTTGACTAGGCTCTTGCTCCTCTGTGTCAAACTCCATGGCCAACTGAAGTTACCTAAGCGAGACAAAAGAGAGGTAATCTGGGGGAGACCACAGGCTGTACTTTGGGGTCTCCTCACATCAGATGAGACCCTGGAGGAGCAGTGGGATGGCATTGCCCCTCCTGCTTTGCCTTTGTTGTCTAGATCATCAGGGAGCATAAGATCAGAGCAGTACTCATCCTAGTCCCCTGGGTCCTGAGGAGAGTTAGAGGACCATGGATCCAAAGATGCAAGCCACAGCTTCACGGGAGTAGGGGGCACAGAGGCAGGTGCCCTAGGCCACTGCAGGGATGGGCCTTGGGGAGGGGCAAGCTTAGCCTGCATGAAGTCCCACAAGTTGTGAAGCATGGAGTGGAAGTCCACCACTATCAGCGTCTGGCTCATCGACGTTGGCTGAGAAAAGACCAGGGCCAGTGCCAGGGTGGCTGAAAAGGCTGAGGTCTATGGGACATCACCCCAACACAGGTCGGCATTGAAGGGGATGATGACATCTGAGGCTTGGGCTGGGGTCACTCTGGGAAGGGTAAGAGCCCTGGGTTCAAGACAGTGCCCGAAGAAATGGCCGAGGCTGGCAGCAGGGGAGTAGAGTGAATCCTGGCAACTGCAGAGCCTGAGCTGATCAACGTCAAACTGGCCGAGCGACCTGACTGTGTGCCTGCTGAACACAAGGGCCTGAACAGCAGGGGCTGAGAAGTTATTTGGGCATCTGAGCCCAAAGAACGGATGCCCACCACTGACATATTGGTGGGGGGGCTACCAATGGTAGCCCTGCAGGGGAAAGGGCATGTGAGGCAGAGGAGGCCACCCCTGATGCGTAGGATGGTCTTGGTGCAGTTGGCACCTGGAGCGGTGACCGCAAGTGGGACCGAGAGGACCCAGACATAGAATGGTCCTTGTCCCAGTGTTTATACTTCCCGCTCAGTTTGTCCTGGGTCTTGGAAGCCTGCCAGCCCCAGAACATTGAGGAAGAAGCTGAGGAACTCCTGGCCTGAAGCTCCTTCTCCATCTGGGTGACCTTCTGCTTCAGCAGAAAAGTTCCAAAGGTCTGCTTTTCGCACTACCTGGTAGCCTGGTTGAAGCTGCAGCAGACCTTACAAGCCTGGGTGTCATGTTCCAGGCCTGGGCAGCGGACACAGGTCTGGTGGTAATCCTTCTCAGAGATCTTCTTCCCGCAGGCACACTTCTTAAAAAGGTTACCAGAGACAGAGATAGATAAACGAGTTAGAAAAATCACGTTAGAACTAAAGTGATACACACTAGGGACAGAAATTTAAAAAAAGGTTGAAGATAAGTGTTGATGAAATTTGATGAAATGGAGTCGATTGAAGCTGGAACATCTCCGTGAAGTCTGATGTGCAATGGTCAATGGTGGGAAAATAACTGAGGAGAACGTGGGGGCCACCCACCCTTATAGAATAGGGCAACGTCGGTGTATGACGTCGGAGTGGGCAGCCCCCGATAGACTGCTAGCTAAAAAAGTGTCCCTGTAGTCCTAGTGCCTGGCAACTATAGTTCCATTGGTGTGGCCTGCTGTAAGAGGTACCCTCGAAGCAAGATCTAGGAGGTGTTTTAAGCAGCCTGGTCCCAAACCATGTAAGGCCTTGAAAGTTACCAAGCATCAAGCAAACCTTAAAGGTTATGCGCCACCGCACAGGCAGCCAGTGCAGCACATGCAACACCGGAGTGATGTGATCACTATGAGAGGAGCCCACAACAAGCTGGGCTGCAGTATTCTGGACTAGTTGCTGGCATCACAACAAACTTCCAAAAAACCCTATATGTAGAGCGTTGCAATAATCGAGCCTAGAGTTGACAATAGTATGCACTATCATTGCCAGGTCCACAGGAGCTAGATACCGTTTGAACCTGATGATGTAACGAGGGAAGTAAAACCCAGCCTGGACAACTGCCAGCACCTGTTGATCAAGAGTCAGCTTGCTGTCCAGGATGACCCCAAGATTCTTAATGGCATCTACAGCTTTGAGCGGTTGTCTGCCCAGCAAAGGACACAAGGACAGTCCACTCATTCCAGATGGAATGTTTACCACAGAATTCAGGAATTCAAAATGCTGCAGAATTCCACTGGCAGAATGTTCACCTTCCCATCACAGGTACTCACAATAAAGGCCTGATACAGCGATAGGGCCTCCATTTTATCTGTGGCAAGGCAAGCAGCAGAGATTTCCCTTGTAAACAGGCATGGATAAGAAGGTGATTTTGAATAAAGAAGGATAAATCAGGAATTTTAATGATAAACAAAGGAACACCAGAAAAAAAAACTAAGTAATACTTTACTTGTATTAATTTGTGTATGTGTCTAAGCAGAGCATTATGAATGGAAAGAACAGTTTACTGTATTTCATTATTTATTTTACATTTATGGTGGTTTCATTTTTTATAGCCTAGCTTATGTTTTTCAGTGCGTAAAGGTGGTGACCATGTTTGTTATGGCAATCAGGAACTGTTTTGGGAGGCACTGATATAGTATACTAGTGTGCTGAGTCCTTATAGCTGAAAGAAGTTCAAAACCATTGAATGTTGCTCTGTAAACACATGGATTCAGGAGCTGTTTCACCAATCAGGACACCGGACATTCCTTGCAGGTTTTATAAGACAAGTATATATATCATATTGTTATAATTGTTATTATTTTTGCCATTATTGACTATGTTTCTGTAGTTGTTAATTTATACAAATGTTCTTGTTATTGTCCTCCCTCCATGTTTCTCACCCCCACCCCAGACACATCTGTAAATAAGATTTTTACTTATCTCTTTATGTTTACATGGTATTTCAAATAAATAAAAAAAAAATTAAAAAACTCTTGTAGCAGCCTTACAAAAGGAGTTCAAAGTGTGCCTCACTCATCACTGTAGGGGCTACCATAACAAGGCAGCTACCACTGTCTTCCAGTGTGATTGAATACTTTTAACAGTACCCAAGCAATACTTAAAAATCTCTCTTAAAGGTTTAAACAAGGATAACCAGCACAAGACACACAACATTGTTTTATAAGTTTACTATTGTCCGTACTGATTGAGTAATGTTGGCAGGCATGACTGAAAAGGGATTGTGCCCAGTTCACGTCCTGGTCAAATATAAAAATGAAAATTAAATAACATGTCATTTCCGGTTCATGGAGGGATGCAGAATTTCTCAGACATGAAAAATACTTTTAAGAGCTGATAAAGGGACCATTACATCAAAAATATTTTTAAAAGGTGTGTTGGTATTGGTGACGCTGAATCAAAAAAACAGTAGTTAGATGGGACTGGCATTTTAACCTTCAATCTGTTGCTTAGACAGGTACAGCACCAACGATATTTAGACTCCTAACCTCAATCAAAATACTTAAATGGAACTGTTGATTTAGTGTGCTAAAAGTGTAATATAATATTCACATATCTAATATTTACACTGCTGTTATACAAGTCCACTGACAGCACTCTTAGCTGTGTAAGAGTGGTCTAACAAACATTCTTAGGGAATGAGAACCACAAACTAAAAGTATGCTGTTCTGATACTGTAAGAATGTAAGTGAGACAACTCTTATATTCCTAAGAGTGTTACTGGGTGACATATAACTGTATTAATGATCAAGGTCAAGCAATTATAGTTTAAAAAAATATATACATATATATATATATATATATATATATCTTAACCCCCCCCATATGTGCCTGTTTCCGTGGCAACTGTGCATGAGACACTCAATAAATGTGTCTCAGTTGCAGAGAAAAAGCCCTCAGAATAGTCAGGAGTGTGTTTCTTTGATCTAGACAATGAAATGCTAGATGGTTTCTGGAAAATACCAGTAATACTAAGCACTGTTTATATTGCAAGTATTATTTTTAACATTATATAGCATTATATTATTACACTATATGATAGCATTGTATTACCTGCTGCAGTTCTTTCTTTGATTTCCTCTAATTTCATCAATGTTGCTGTAGTCAGCTGTTCAAGATCCAATCCTCTACTGGACTGGAAAAACTCTACCATACCATTTACTGTTTTCTGCAAAGGAAAAACATTACAACAACTGATCAATGGCCATTCCTCAAATACCAATACCATGCATTGACTTGTTATACAAAGTACTAGTTTGAGGTTAAGCACAGTGTATCCAGGGTTGAAAAATCTGAAAGTAAGGAGATGAAAATGTTCAAGGAAAGGGATATGTTAAGAAAGAATAAAAACAAGGCTTTTAGAGGTTACAAAAAAAAAATAAGAGTATGGAATAGCAAAAATACAGTACCAAAATAACAAACACAAGGGGAAAAAAATGAAAAAAAAACAACAGGCTACTCACCTGTAACAGTAGTTCTAGGAGTGGTATATGTTGTTCATCCACACTATTTGGCATGTCCCCTTCCACTTTAAGATCAGCTGGAAGTCTTCAAGCTGGCTCCTCCCACCCACCGGGGTGGTATAACCCTCGGCTCCGCTCCATGACGTGAGATCTTAGCATGCTGGAAGCCAGGTGCTGTGCGTCCAGAGCCAGGAGGTCGGGTGAGTCCGTGTGGATAAACAACATATACCACTCCTAGAACTACTGTTACAGGCGAGTAACCTGTTTTTCTAGGAGCGTAGGTATGTTGTTCATCCACACTCTTTGGCAGACTCTTAGCAGTTCTCTGGGAGGAGGGAGGCAAGGTGCACACCCCCTACTTAGGGAACAGAGATTGGAGAACTGAGGCCCCAAAACAGGCATGACACAAGGTCGATGTGGTAGTGGGTGACGAAGGTGTTTGCTGACTTCCAGGTGGCAGCCCGGCAGATTTCCTGGATAGGGATGTCCCTGGAAACAGCCACTGATGCAGCAGTATGGTGGGTAGAATGAGCTCTTGTCCCTCTGGAAGGCTCCTTGCTGGCCAACTCGTAGCATAGACTAATGTAAGATGTGATCCATCTTGCAATCATCCGTATGGAGCTTGTACTCGGCCTCCGAGGTGTAATTAGAGTAGTATACTGGCAGAGTTAACACCTGGTTTAGGTGAAACTCTGACACCACCTTCGGAAGAAATTTCAGGTGGGGCCATAGGACAACCTTGTCCCTATGGAAGACCAGATGAGGGGAGTCTACCAAAAGCGCTTGGAGCTCCCCTGTCCTTCTGGCAGACGTGATAGCCACCAGGAAGGCCATCTTCCACGACAAGTGTGACAACTCACACTTGTGCACTGGTTCGAATGGCTTGCCCATAAGCTTTGCCAGTACCAGCAGTAGATCCCATGGAGGTGGAGGTTCACGCACTGGAGGAGATATGTGATCCAGCTCTTTGGAAAAGCGCCCTACCACTGTCTCCTGTGCCAACGTCGGCTCACCGGCCCATGCCCGGTAAGCAGAGATGGCTGCCAGGTGCACCCTAAGGGTTGATGACCGTAGAACCCCTTTGGAGAAAGACCAAAGGTAGTCAAGAATGTTAGCCACTGGACAGGATAGAGGGTCCAGGCCCTTGTCCCGACACCAAATTTGAAGGCATAACATTTCCTGGTCGATTCCTTTCTGGATGCCTCCACCATAGTGTAGACATCGTCGGAAAGATCCAAAGCCTGGAACTCTAGCCGCTCAGGTGCCACGCTGTGAGGTGCAGGGATTGAAGGTCCGGATGGAATACCTTCCCCTGACTGAGTGAGATCAGGTCCGTGCATCCTGGAAGCCGCTTCAGGGGCCTGCAGCTGAGACTGAGGAGATCTGGATACCAGAACTGGCACGGCCAGTCTGGGGCTACCAGGATCACCTTCGCCTTGTCCCTCCTCACCTTGAGGAGCACCTTGGGGATCAAGAGAAATGGAGGGAAGGCATAGAAGAGGCCTTGGGTCCACGGCCTCGGGAAGGCAACCCCCTGCAGCGAGCCCTGCTGAGGGGGGGGCCGGAATGGAACAGCCTCAGCTTGGTGTTGTCCCTGGAGGCAAACAGGTCCACCATCAGTTTTCCCCAGTGGGAGAACAGGCTGTAAGCAACCTCTGGGCAGAGAGACCACTCGTGAAATGTCTGGCCTAAGTGGCTGACAGCATCCACCAGATGGTTTGAGGCTCCTGTCACATGGATGACTAGGAGATCTGCCTCCAATCAGCTTATGAGGGTCCAGATGTGGAGCGCCTCCCTGCATAGCAGATGGGAGTGCGTGCCACCCTGCTTGCTGAGGTTGTACCTGGTCATGGTAGTGTTCATCTCGACTTGAACCACTTGACCTTGGAGCTCAGGAGTGAAAGCTGACGGTGCCGGTATGACTGCTCTGAGCTCCAACCAGTTGATGTGGCATTGGGACTCCTCAGGGGTCCAGAGCCCATGGACCCTTTTGTCCCCCATGTGGGCTCCCCAGCCCATGAGAGAGGCATCGGTCAGGAGGACGACTGTTGGCTCGGGGCAGACAAATGGGATCCCTTCCTGCAACCTGTCTGGGGTGGTTCACCATTGGAAAGCGTCCCACATCTTCTGGGTTACAGTGATCAGCTGGTCAAAATTACCATGGCACTGAGTCCACTGGGCAGCCTGTTCCCATTGGAGGGGGTGCATATGTAACCAGGCCTATCGGACCGCTGAGGTGCACATCGCCATGTAACCCAGAAAGTGCAGAAAGTCCTGGGCAGGGCGCAGTTGCCCAACCAGAAATGATTGGACAAAGGAGGAAAGAACCTCCACTCTGTCCGCCGGAAGCCGAGCTTTGGCTTGACAAGAGTCGAGCTCTGCCACAATGAAGCCCATCACCTGAGAAGACATGAGTTCCGACTTGACCTCGTTGGTTAGAAGGCCAAGTTGGGAGGAGGTCTGGAGGGTCAGGTTCCTGGACCTCTCCACCCCCTGTTGGGTGGAACCTGCTAGAAGTCAATCGTTGAGGTAAGGATAAACCCCCCCAATGCCTGAGATGGGCCGCCACCACTGCAGTGCATCTGGTGAAGACCCATGGGGCCAATGACAGGCCAAACAGCATGACTCAGAACTCATACAGGGTCCCTTCGACCCTGAAGTGGAGGAACCACTGATGGGATGGATGGATTGGGACGTGAAAGTATGCGTCCTGCAGATCCAGTGAACAGAACCACATGTTTCGCTCCAAGGATGGTATGATCTGGGGCAGAGTGACCATCTGAAAGTTGCGTGACCTGAGATACTGATTCAGGTCATGCAGGTCTAGAATGGGGCACCAGCCCCCCATCCGCTTAGGCAACAGCAAGTACCTGGAGACAAAGCCTGGGTCTGCTGGAGGATCCGCCACTGGAGCTACTGCCTCCTTGAGGAGGAGCTGAGCAATGTTGTCTCGGAGAGCTGACTAAGTCTGAGTAGATCCTACTCTTTCCTCCTGAGGGGCACGGGCTCGGCTTGGAGGGTACTGCTCGAATTCCAGAGGCAGTCCCTGACTGACCACTTTGAGAACCCACCTGTCCAAAGTAACAGCAGACCAGGCGGAAAGGAGGTGGCGAGCCGGCCCCCCACGGGAGGACTCAGAGCTGAGGTGATGGGAGAGGGGTTGACAGCCCCTGCCCCGTCACTGAGCAGGCTTAGAGGAGGCTTCAGGACCTGAACCTCAGCCTCCTTTATGAGCTTGGGAAGGCCTGGGCTTGGGCCAGGGGCACCAAGCTTGAGCCTGCTGCTGTTGTTGCTGTCCTCCTTGAAAGGAGACCTGCTGAGCTGCAGGGGAAGAATGCCAAAAAGACTTCTTCTTTTTCTTCTGCTGGCTCTTGTCCGAGGAGCCCATGGCGAAAGTAGTGTCCAAGATGGCACTGGACTGCTCAATGCGCTGAAGGTGATCAGCCACTCCTGGGCTGAACAGGTCAGTCCCAGGAAGACCACATCAGCTAGTTTGTGCTGAGTATCCACCGTAAAGGAGGACAGCCTCAGACAAGCCCTGCAACGAGAGGCAACCGTGACAGCCATCGAACGGGCACAGGAATCCCCAATGTCTAGGGCCATCTGAAGCTGCTGTTTGGCAACAGCTCGGCCCTGATTCAGGACCTGCTTGACCATGGTCTGCATGCCCATGGGGAGATGCAGGAGAACTTCATCCAGAGTCCCTAGAAGGGCATGAAAGAAGTGTGCCATGATGACAGCCGAACTTGCCTGACGAAGGCCCAAGGAGGAAGCCGCATAGACCTTCCTGGCAGAATGGTCTACAAGCTTGGACTCTATATCAGAAGGTCGGGTCAGTGTTGGCAGAACTGCCAGTACACCTGAACACAGAGGTGGTCACCAGGCTCTCGGCTGAAGGGTGCTCTGGGAACCCCACAAGGGACCCCATGGGCACCGCATACTTGCAAGCCATGCGGGCAGACAAAACTGGACAAGAGGCAGGGTGCTGCCAAAGTTCTAAGGCCGAGCCAACAATAGCCTTGGCCACAGGAAAGGCCTCCGTCGGGGTATCCCCTCTGTTAAGGATGTCCGTAAGATGGTACTCCGCCTTTTTCTGGATCAGCTCCAGGGGCATCCCTGTGGACTCTGAGATGAGGCGGAGAATGCCCTGAAAAGATGAGGGACCTTCCTCCGTCTCTAAGCCAATGGCTGATTTGTCATCTCCAGGATGAGAATGCAGGCCGGAGACATCCAAATCCGAGGAATCCGGATATAATGGCCAATCGCCCAGGTCACCTTTGACTCACCAAGGGTGGTCCGAGGTGACTGTGACCAACAAATGCCGGGGAAGACTGGTGTCCGACCTATCTTCCTTGGAAGGAGCCCCTCCCACACGCTGCTTGGGTGGTGGTTCCACCACGATTGATGGAGAGACCAGTTTAGGCCAAACTGGAGGTTTTGCCGGCTCCACGGGCTGGGGAACTGACTTAATTGGCTCAGAAGGAGTCAGCTTCGGCCTAGGAGGCGAAAGACAGGTAATGGCCAGTGTGGAAGCCGGAGTAGGCTTGTGCCCGGTCAAAATAAGCTGTTGCCACATGAGGTCCTTGTAGCACCAGAGTTTCCACTGAAGGCTCTCCTCATCCAAGGTGGACGAGGACGACTGACGGCGTCACTTTTTTTTTTTTTTTTTAAACTTTCTATTGCTCCTCCTTCCCCCACCCCAGAGCTGTGCTTCTTTGGGAGACTCCTAAGTGCCCCCCCGTGACTGGCCTACCTGAATCCCCGGAGGTTTCCCCATGAAGCCATGGCTATACCCCCCAGGCAGGTACGGGGTGGGGCCCTGCGTCCCGACATCTTTGAGTTTCGTTGGGTCCCCTGGTGGTCAGGCAGGCCATCACAATTAGGGCTGGCACTGGAGCTCCATCTACCCGTGCTCCAGTGTGCTTTTTCTGGCTTTTCTGTGCTGTGTGGTGTGTGCCCTGATCTCAAGGTGTTACACGCTGACGTCCACCACACAGCTCCCCATTGGTCTGTTCTACCAGCTTGCTGTACCTCGGGCCTCCGCCCGGGGTCAGACAAGCCGAGGATCTTGTCTCTCCCTCCCCCCCCAGAGAAGGTGAGCAGTCCCTGGAACGTTCAAGCCTTCTCCTCCCGGCCGGTCCTCCAGCGACCCAAGTCCACTGCCGAACCCAGGTCACCGGCATCTCGAGCGGAAATCCAACCGCTGTGCCAAGGGACCGGCTGGCGTCGCCTCTTTTTAGAGTGTTTAAGGCTCTTCCTCGACCTTTCGGTAGAGGGAATCCGAGACCTTGATCGAGATCAGACAGGCCGACTTGGTCGCTCAGGAGACACCAGCAGAACCGGTGATCTCCCAGGATCGAGGGCCACTTCCTCGATGGGAGTCCCAGCAGGCTGCAGCTCATCATCTGGGAAGACCAGATTAGGAGTCTGATCAAGGGATTCATTGACCGGAGTCGGCGATAAGGGATCGATTGGGTCGATGACAATCTCTACATCGACAATTGACAATCTGGTCAACTGACCAGATGGCAAAGCCGAAAAAACAGCAGCCAAGGAAGAAATCTCGACCGAAGTTGAGATCACATGTTCCTGGGACTGAGATCTCTCCCCCTCCCAAGAACGTCTCCATCAAGACGAAGACGATCTCGGACCCTTCTCCCACTTATGGGATCGGGAGGAGTGCATGCCCGCAGGCGCCTCTCCCTTGGTCGCAAGAGACTGGCACAACTCTCGGAAGGAACCCAAGAAGGTGGAGCCCAGGTTGGGTGGAACGAAGAAGCTCCTAGAAGTCTCTGCAGCGTGAGCCACTTCCTCCTTGAGCACCTGCATACATTCCAATTGCTTGGCGGATCCCACAGATGTGGAAACCGCCCACCTAGCCTCCTTGGATTTCATTGGAAGGTTTTGTTTCTCCGGCCTCCCCAGCTTCAGGTGTGCAAGATGGTCGTCGAGGATGTTAGGATGAAAGGTGAGACACATATCGCATTTCGAGGTGTCATGGTCAACACCGAGGCAGTAAACACACGTGGTGTGGGTATCGGCGTGTGACATTTTCTGGCCACAAGGGCACTGATGAATTCGAGGAAGACTCGGCCTTCCATAATCGGCCGCGAATTCAAGAAATGCTTAACGCGAACGAGACCTAATTTTCGGAATAACTGAAGGATTTTAGAGCCAGGGCCTACGAAATGCATGAGTACTCCAGGGAGGCAACCTGAATCTTCCAGCGAAAGGAAGATCTAGCATCATGGGGCACAGCCGAGGGATATACCACCCAGGTGGGTGGGAGGAGTCAGCTTGAAGACTTCCCGCTGATCTTAAAGTGGAAGGGGACACGCCAAATAGTGTGGATGAACAACATATCCACGCTCCTAGAATATATCATTCTGCACCACTGAAATGTCATTCACAGGTAGGAGAACAAATTTTGGCCATGATATGAAAAATGACAGCTATCACATTCATGAGGTGCTGTGAAGAAATGGTTATGCTGAACATGTGGGGTCAAAATATTGAAAATTATCAAACTTATGAGCCTGTGTTCAGAGATTTCAAAGTAGGCTCATAACTTTGTGCTTTTTAAATATTTTTAAACTAAATTTTCAACATAGCCTTCTTATGACCCCACCTAATGAACAAGGGTGGATAAAAATGTTCAACTCCTGCCTGAATGGAGATTTCTCACAGCAACCGCGAAATCACCTTTCAGGATAGATCTGCTTGATTTCACTGCCGTTGTTCACGAGGTGGGGTCCCAAAAATGACATGTTGAAAATCTGGGGCAAAAAATATTCAAAAATTACCAAATTATGCCACTAAGTTCAAAACCCCCATTGAAATACATTGAACCTCATATCTGATCTCCTCAGTTCAAGGTCTGGCTTTGAAGTGAAAACATATCTATGGTCCAGAAAGGATTACGGTGCTGGACCCCCGGTGGGTAAGTAAGGGATTGGGGGTGTGTGGGGTGGTGCATGCTGAGTGGGAGGGTCAGTGGGGGACTAACGGCACAACAGACATCAATGGATGGTTTTCCTTTTTAAATGGTTAAAAAAAATTTGAGGGACGATTTTATTTTTTTCAGATACATTCTGACACTGGGATTGGGCACCCCATTGTCAGGCTTGTTGGGAGATGGGGGTGGGTGACCTGGAGGGGAAGGGGTCAAGAGAAGCTAAGTGCTTTATTGTCTACCTCTGAAATGAGTCAATAATTAAGCAGATAAGCCAGTCAGGGCGTACTGTGCTGTTTTCAGGAAATACCTGTTTGTGAGCTGCAGTTGGTCAAGCAGGCAGGAAGAACATATGGCAGCAATTTTGTGTACCGGCACAATTAAATTCATACTCAGGGCAGAAGGACAAGTCTGACTGCTGTCTGGGTTCATTCCTTACCATGTTTTTCCATGCTGGAATGCAAGCAGGCATGAGGGACACACTGCAGCTGGCCAGAGTATGAATTTAGCAGGCAGTTATCGGCACAATACCCCCCGACTACCTTGTCTGCTTAATTATTTATTTATTTCAGAAGCAGACAGTATAGCTCTTGGTTCAGTAACTGAATTATGGGCTTCCTGTGTATTCTTCTCACTTTGCTCACTTAGCTGCAATACAGACAGAAAAATCAGATTTTCCCAGAGCCACACATACCACTCATTACAACTGGGTTTTCACCATAGACAGAACCAACTAATTTTTGACACCAGTTTATTTTCCCCATCTGGTTCACGGGAGTGAGCACATGTAACTCACAATGTAAAATTCCAACTAAATTATGAGGGAAACTAGTGTAAACATGCATGTTGGGCAGATCATTTTTTTGAACAAACAAATTGCAAGTTTTTATTATTTAAACAAATAAAATATGTATTTTAAGCAAATCAAATGTCTGGAACAGTAATCAGAATACAAGGCAAGTAAAACACTTTATGATTATTGAATGTAGTTTATTTTAGAAGTCTGTTTGTTGCACTGCTGCTGTAACAGCACAGGTTCCTGATGTTGTGATCAGCTGCTTACTGACAGGCTTCATGCAAATCAAAGGACCAAAGCCCTCTCTGACTGGAGCAGCTTCGGTCCTTTGAAGTACACAAAGTTTCTGCCCAGCAAGCAGCAAGTGGCATCATGACCACATTGTGTGGTCATTGGCCTGGACTGCCTAGCTCCCTTGGAGTTTCAGCTGCAACTGGCTCAGCAGTGACACCCCCTGAAATCCCCTTTACTGTGTAGCAAAACGTTTCTTGCACATGCACAAGCAAACGTAAAAAGCAGGAGTTCTGACATACAAAAAGAAATGCAGGGAGAAAAACTGGGAAAAAAATATACTGAAGATAACTCTTAAGAGACTATGCTTGGTTTTCTGCATGGGGTGGGCCATATTAGTTGTAGCCAACAGTCACAGGTAATAAAAAAAGAAGTGTGTGGCAGTAAGTATCCTCTGCTAGACAGAACTTGAGACCCACAAGATTTTGGTCATGAAAACAACTGCCCCAGAGAAATGAGCAGAAAAAAAATAAAATGGAACAGAGACTCAGATGCTACGTCTGATATGTAGGTTACTGTAGCACGCGAACCAATCAGAGAGCCAGCAGCATATGCTGATTCTTCTTTCTGACTGCATGTCCAGTCGAAATATAGAACAATGTCTCATCTACTGTGGCCCTAAATACCAAACTGTAGATATGGTAACAACATGAAACGCTATCCTTTTCAAAGCCAGGCACCCCATGAAAGTGTATATTCTGAAAATGGAACAATAGAAATAAAGTACACACATAGCTAAAAACACAAGAAAAAAATTGGAATACAATGATTTTCAAAGCCAAGCACCTTGTGAAAGTGTGTTTTCTGAGAATGGGACAGTAGAAATAAAGTAACAAATTACCAGAACATGAGAAAAAAATGAAATGCAAATGTAATGAATAAGACGTACGAGGTCTGACATATGGAGAGAAGCACAAGGAGAAAAGGTGGAACAAATAAATATACTGAAGATGAATCTTAAGAGAGTAGGCTTCATTTTCTACATGGGTGGGGGTGGATTATATTAGTTGTAAAAGATGGTCTTGGGTAATATAAAAGAAGTGTGTGGGTGCACATGTATTCTGGTAGCCAGAACATGAGACCCACAATATTTTGGTCATGCGAACAACTGCCCTAGAGAACTGACCAAGATAGATAGATAGATAGATAGATAGATAGACGGACGGATGGATGGATAAGAAAGAAAGAAAGAAAGAAAGAAAGAAAGAAAGAAAGAAAGAAAGAAAGAAAGAAAGAAAGAAAGAAAGAAAGAAAGAGAACAGAGTTCTATCCTGATGAAACATTTCAATCCAGAGTTCCTGGTGAAACATTTCAATAAATAAAAAAACAGAGGCTCAGATATGTAGGTCACTGGAGCACATAAACCAAAACTGACCAGTGAGTCAGCAGCATATGCTGATCTTCGTTCTGACTGCATGTCCATTCAAAATATGGAACAATCTCTCATCTGTTGTGGTCGTAAATACCAAACTGTAGGAAGGAAACTGTATGTATTGAAACAACATGGAACGTTGTCCTTTTCAAAGCCAGGCACCCTGTGGAATAGTATACTCTGATGCAGCTATTGAATCTTGCTCAATTTGAATCATTAGATTAATTTCTGCCCCTTCCTAGCCAGCTAACACGCACTGTAACAAAAGCATTGGGAACTCCTGGGCTTTTAAAAGATATCCGCTTTCGCTGTTTAAGGCCATGATTGCAACATCTTGTTGTTTCAGTACAATAACTGAAAGCACAGAGCTTCATAAACACATTGACAAGGGATAAATGAATGCCCAGGCTTTTATCTTCAGTGTTAAACAACCCTTTTTGTCTACGTCAAAACAAAAGTAACTTTCCGAAGTTTCTCAGAAAAGACAGTAATAGGAAAACACAACCAGTACTCTATAAAGCTATAGAAGAAAAGGAACAGCATTGGAGCTTTGACTACAAGATCCTAACACTCAGATTATAAAGGTTTAAACAAGAATAAAGGGGGCCAAAGAAGACAGATGAGAACTTCAAATGACCTCTCCTGGTACATTTTAATTTCCTGTTGCTGTCACCTTAGAAAAAGCAATGAAGCTTTCTTTTAATGTCTCTTTTTTTCCCCCCATTTTCCCTGTTCTCCACCTGTAAGTCAGCGCCACCAAGGTGTCAGCCTTCCTCTGTCTGATGGAGTTAGCGGGTGGCTTCCTTTACTACAGATAGGATGGTCAAACGCCAAGCCCTCCATGTCCTCCATCTCTGGCAGCTGACTGCCTCACCTCTGCTAAGCAATGACTTCAGTTAATGAGTCAGTTTCTGGTAGCATTTTGAATACGGTTGAGCATAAAACAGTCTAACTTGTACATGTGCTTCAGGAGGGCATCTTGCTCATGAACCCCCTTGGCAGCAAAATGCCCAGAACACCTCTACCTTTATAAGAATATCCTCATTACATTCTATATCAGAAGTTGGTCTGAATTAGAGCTAAGAGGAATGTGGAATTCTATAGGTGAAATTTATGCAAAAAGGCAAGTCCACTGCAGAAACACTTTTCTTTTCTTAATTCCATGGAACTCCAAAAAACATTCCTATGCAAACCTCAGAACATGGGTGTAGGAAGACATAACTCTATGTACTCCAATGTGTACAATTTTATTTTTAGAGTGCAACAAAAAGGCTCTGAACTGCTGCCTTTGTCTATGAAACACAACACAGAACCAGCTAAACCATTCTGTAATTTTATTTCTGGGAGTCAAAATTAGAAGGGCTGGCCACGGAGATTGTCTTTGCATCCAGAGATTACACAACATTACATGTTATGGGCTGGTATGTGGGTGTCTGAGGACTCTACAGTGGTTTATGGATGTCTGAGGGAGTAATGTATGCCACTTGTATTTACCAATGTATGGGAGGGGCAACAACCAGTGCCGTGGTATACTAAGTTGTGTTTATTGTGCCAAACGGGGCAACAAATGTGGCCATGGTGTACACATTTTTATTGTCTGCTATGCCCCTGCCATAGAATAAAATTCACTGGATTTTATCATCTACAGAACATTATTCCCTGGTTTGTAAAATATTAATTGTGGTTTATGTAGACCACTGGTTATGCAAACTGCAGATTTCTAATCCATAGTTTAAAAAAATTCAATTTTTGGAATTTCTGAACTCCAGTTCCAGCAAAAATCCACAGAATTCCACAGAATGCAGACACCAGCAGAAGTGGAAAATTCTGCATAGCTCCAGTGGCATAAGAAACTCTTGTAAGTACAGCTACCTTAGTCTGTTTGTAATTAAAATACTTATTTAGGTCCTTGCATTATATTTTACCTCCAAATGTTCTATACGCACCTTAAGGTTCCTATTTATAAGTTAAATTGTAGTTTTATATATTGGTTTTCCTATCTTGGTGTAAGAAAGAATGCACATAAGGGACTGTATCATGCTGGCCAACAGAACCCTTATAAATGAAATTTCTGCTGGATTTAATAAAATCCTGTTTTGTACAAAAATAAAATTACAGTATACTCACTGCATCATATATGATCTCCACTGGCTGAGACTGGACATTCAGCACCTGATCGACAGCACTGCCTTCTGGGTTTGTCTCAAAACGAATACTGAGTAAGGAGGACTTAGCATCTCCCATAGAAGCTACCAGAGAAGGAATGATACCTTGCTGTTGCAGTCCAGTTACATACCAGTGTTCAAGTTTTGCCTCAACCCTGCAAACAAATGGAATCAAATATATAGTTCTATAAGCAAAAATGGAAAACAATTAAAAGTAGAATGAGTCTGCATTGTGAGAAAGGATCTAAAACCAGTCCCTTGGTCTCCAATTTGAAGCAGTTTCAAAGGCTGAGAGGTACTGCAATACTGTAACACTGAATTGTAGAGTGAGAAGGGACTTCAGATCCTGCTTGTGACTATACCCAATTTGAATACAGACACACACAGGCTTATGAGCCAGAATGTTACCTCTGCTCATAATGTGTGTAATCCTCAATCCCATTCTCCCTGAAGAATCTGTCTAGTCCTGCATCAAAAGTCTGAAGAGAGTAAGGTCCCACAAACTCATCGGGCAGATTCCACATGTTATCCACCACCCTTGGTGCAAAGCACTGTAACATTATATCACTTGCTATAATAATACCATTACAATTTTTAAATAATTTATATTCCAACATTTACCATTAACATTAAATACATTTTTAATATGAAAATATACTGGAAGTGAATGTAAAGCAGAACAATTCTTCAACAATTAATTTTCTAAGACCTGGTTTGCAGCTTTTACAATGCATGACAGGTAAAATAAGGATATGTTCTCATACTCGGGGATGAGACTGGTAATTCATTAATAATGCTTGGATGCCATGCTGCGTTAGTTTTAAGATAACACAGTCACCGTCCCCTTAATACAGTGTAGCAGATGCTTAGCCAATCTCAACTTCTTTCAGAAACAAACCCAAAGGCTCGTCACTGAATATTCATAGGTCAGCAATTTATTAGAGTATTATAGAATGGGTAAAGACAGTCCTGCAATGTGACTGGCTGAGATACCTTTCCAGCTGTACTTTTTTCATATTCCACCAGTTAAAAAAAAAAGGTACAAGAGTACTGTTTGCAGAAGAAATCCATGTGCCACTGATCCAGTTCTAAAAATTATATAGGACAGCTCTTCTTCCTCCGCTACATGCTTGTTTTAAAGGTGACAGGAAATTATTTGTACACAGTTATCTGCCCTACAATTTTCCTTTTCATGCCAGTTATGTATTCTAGTAGGCATTACCCATTTTAGAGAAATAATCTAGCTTTAGGGTGCCCTCAGACCTACATAGAGTCCCATTCTCCTCTGATCAGACTAGGGGTTGTGGAATACAGCAGTCTTCTTAGGTTTGCCATATCAGCATTGCAAAATGTGTGAAAAAGCAAACAAAATTTGAACAGCTTGGTGGTATGGGAGCTTTCTGGTGCTAGTTCTGAATAGGCTCCGGGAAGGTCCAGGGAAGGCCAGGGGAGACTTATACAAAGGATGGACAGATGGTATTGTTCCCCCTTCTGTAATGCCATCACCCTCTGTTCCCCTTTTTCCGACATGTAAAACTCACTGTGGGATGTGTGGATGTATGTTCCTCTTGACATGCTCACTCATGACCTGATTACCTATGCAGGCACAGCAGGATAGGGTACAGACGGGGTCACAGCCTGGAGTGCCCTTCATGTGCAGAAAGGATATTCCACTGTCGCACACAGCCACCACATGTACAGCAAGGATCTCCTACCCCGAGTGGATTAGGCCTCGGTGTTTACAACACTATCAGAGGAGGGTATTAACAGGCAGTCACTCCTATGGAGATGACAAGGGTGGGTGATGCTTCTGTAACCCCTGGGATTCTCGTGGGTTCCCTAAAATTGGAATATGTCTGCTTTGATGCCAAAAGGGATGCTGTTGCCATTCTGCAATATGTGCAGAAATACAGCACAGCATGTGGGGAAGGGGGCATTCTGTCTGGCTTGGAAGGAAGGGCTGGAACACAGTTTGTGCAGCAGAACTACTCTGGGCTTAAAGTAATGACTCAGCCCAGAGAGCTTCAGGGAGAGATGTGTTCCCCTTTCTGTCCTCCTGCCACCTCTTTCTTTCCCCCTCCCTCCCCTAACCAGAAGCCCACACCAGTTTCCCTGCAAAACAGATAAATTCCTAGCTTGCAGAGAAGTGGTGGCATCCATTTCTATATATAGTTCCTCCAGGGTTCCATCAAAAATGAAGAGTTTAACCAGGGTTCCGTGTAGACTGTTAGTACCACCTATGACACTGCTTGTGTTTCATTGGCTGCCTATGGACATGTGTCTTGGTGACTAGAACAGTGTGCTGGCTGTGCATCTTTTGAGATGATAGATATTTAATAGTCTGAGATCCCAACATCTAGTGTGTTCCATCAGCTGACCTACGTTCTGATAAGGAATGGCTGATTTAAAGGTTATAACTAGTAAACTGATGTTGTATAAACCGAATACAGTATGCAGAGGCCTTACTGAAAATACACACTTTATTGTCACTTGTGAGGGGGCAGAACCTTCATAACACACTCCTGGCTGTACCAATACATTTTTGTCCCACCTCTTCACAACTGAAAATGAACTGAATATTTGGAGTCGGACTGTTACATACTCCATGTGTATTCACTGTGGTGTTACAGCAAAGAAACCATTTACAGAAGAAATTATAGTAATCAACAACACAAAATTAGTGACTCCTGTCAAATTCATGTTGGTGTAATACTAAGCAGTAAAGCACAACAAGGCATGGGTTATTAGAGGATTTACCCACACTTCCAGTGGTGTAGCACAATGCTGCAGATCAAGTGCCTTTAACCACACAAGAAGTGGGTAAATCCTCCAATTACCCATGCCCTGGAGTGCCTTATTATGATTATACAATGGGTCCATGACAAAAATAAAGAAATAATTTTATTTAAATATGGTTAGATGTTTGTTTTAAGGTTTAACTTAAAATAACTATCCACAGTAAAGATATAGTCACTGCATGTTGACCATTAATACCAAACCCTGAGTAATGAAACTAGTCAGTTTCGGGTGTTTAGTTTTTTTTCAAATTTTCCCTTTCAGAAAGGTCCTGGAAGAGAGAGCGATGTGAGAGATATACACTATGCAGGCAGCAGGCAGGATGAAGACAAGTGTGCCCGGTAACCACGGCTTGAAAATACAGCAGCAGTTGTGAGGTGGGGGGGATAATGTAGGAGGGGTTGAGGGAGAGCACCAGATGCCTTGGCTACAGTGGCAGTAGAGGTGGCAGCATCAGCTGGGTGGAGAGTGAAGGAGGCCATGGGTGTACAGGCTACTCCTTCTTTTGAAGTTTAGCTCCACTGCAGTGGGGGCTAGCTGTACCATAGCTTGTGGTTCTGACTGAGCAGTCACAGTTTCAGGAATATTTGTGGCCAAATTTTCATTTTTGACGGTGTTGTAAGCAACGTGAAAAAATTCTGTGGCTCATTCACTGAACTGAAGAAGGTTATTTTGGAGAAACTGGCAGTTATTTATTTATTCATTCCTCATCTATTTATCTCTCCTGTTCATCCCTGGTGGCCCCCATCTAACTGACGCCTGAGCCCCATCATCCGGCTCCCCTCGGACATACCTTCACCTTTGATCCTCTGCCACAGGACCTGCAGTTGTGCCCAGCCTGGAGTGTGGAGACTGCAGGTGTTCGGTCATCATCTTGCCACCTTGGGGAATTTTTCCTGAGGTTTTTCACCCCGGGCCTACAAGATGTGCAATGGATGCAATGTCCAAGCTCCACCTTAATAGAGACTGCCCCAGTGTCCTGAACGTGGGATCCTTCCCTTTTTTTGCATGGTAGCATGCATGTGCTGACACCCAGCCACCATTGGGTGTCAGCCAAGCAGCGTGACTCACTGACCCCCTCCTCCCCGAGGAAGGAGAACTGTCTGTGGACGCTCATCCTTCCACACCCTGCTGACCCCCCAAGTGATCCAAGTCTGTTCCCTGCCCCCAGTGGCCGGTGTGGTAGGAGGTAAGGCATCTGGTGCCTCAGCCCTCCATGCTGGGCTGGCTAAAACTGGCAGTTAGTTAAAAGTTTACACTGAAATTACTCATTTTTTTTAGTGCTGTAAAAAAGCAAGAGGATGGCCAAATCAAATTTTCAAAAGAGAAAATAAGAGTAGTGATTTTGAAACGATTTGTTTATGTAAACAGGCCGGTAGGTACTTTATCCATGGGTCATGGTAGAATTTACCCACAGATATAGGTGCTATCTGACCAGTCAGGATATATTATTTTTAAAAGCCCATTGTATAATCTAAATTAGTACATGGGGTGAATCAATCTATTTTATTTGTAAACTGGAAGGTATGTGAGCAAAAATGCCCTGTCTGTTAATCTGTAAAGTCTGTTAATGTTAGTAAGCATTTTCTTTGAGTTAAATTTCCAACAGTAACTTACTTAAGTGCCTGTGCTCCTGGTCGCTGAGACACTTGAGTGCTGAGTTCGATCATCTGAATTTTAAGAATCTCAGGGACATTGCAGTCTTCTCTAATTGTTATGGAGGTGCTTTCCAGTTTGAACGTCATTATGTTGGCAACATACTGGAAAACAAAGACAGTGTTTTCTTCTCAAAAAATAAAATCATTATGCAGCCCTCAATCACGCTTTTGTAAAATGACCTTATATTATCAGAACCCCGACACTGAGCCTTATGAGAAGAGTTCAGAAACTAGCGCCTGCTTTTGCTTGTCAAGTCCCTTCCTACAACCGATCAGACCTGAACTTTGAATACTGCCGGTCTTTTAATGGCTAGACCAGATGTTATAGTAATTTACTTGTTATAATGGTTGTTTAATTTATCTTCTTGACATATTCATTGAATTTGTTGTATTTTCCTCAATAACTCAAAAACTATAAAGTAAAAAACTGTATGCTAACTTTGAAAAAAATACCGTAGTGTGCTTCTATCTGCTTTATTGCACTCTTGATTTGGGAATGTAATGAGCTTCATTCCAAGTAGGGATGTGTATACGGTATTAATTTTCTATTTTGTCTTATTATTTTAAAAATTCTTTCTACATGTCTAGGGTTACTAAACTGGCATATTTGCTTATGATTTTCATTTAGTTATTTGTGACACTGTGCACTTTATGAACAGTAAATTAATCAGAACAAAATACAAAAAGAAAGTAAAAAAATGAATTACTACTGCAAGTCAGCTTATTCAAACCTTGTCAGATGATAATACCCCAAGAGAATAAGATCTATCCTAAGAGGAAGAGCTCTACTACTAGCCAGAATGGCCTCTGTAAAGTGCCACTACTGCTCCATGTGAAGTGTAGCAGTATATCAACTCTCTGCAAGAAGAAAATTAACTTTTTCTTCAACCCCCCCATTTGTCCCCTTCTGTACCCAATCCAAATCATGACCACGACAACTGAACATTTCTTTTAATGCCATTGTCTGTCTGATTGCTCAGCACAGGGTACATGAATCCCTAGCCAGCCAGTGCTCACCCTCACTGACAGCCAAGGGCCTCACCCTCACTGACAGCCAGTGCTCACCCTCACTGACAGCCAGTGCTCACCCTCACTGACAGCCAGTGCTCACCCTCACTGACAGCCAAGGGCCTCACCACTGGAACAAATGTGGCCCCAGTTAGCCCCAATGTGGGATCCCGGGGCTAGGCAAAATCATTCAAACTTTAAAGGCGATGGTTCAGCTGCCACACTGTTCTCCTGATTTAGTACAGCACTATACAATTATAACAAAAGATAAGAAGCTCTTTGCCTTTCTGATTAATACAAGACTGCGCTTAGAATTAAACTTTAAAAAAAATGCATAATGCTTTATAGTTACATTTTTGGATTTCATAACATACATTACTTTCAGCTGAAACCATGTAAAAAGAACCCTTCATAATTAGGTTCTACATAAAATCGGGGCTTGAATGTTAAATTTATTTAGTATTTTGAGCACACCAAAAAGTTTAGACTGAATCCTGGCTGATGGTGCAGTTCCGATACTAGATTTTCAACATATGGTATGTAAAACGTACAGTAAAATTCTTTAACCTGAAAGAGGTATACAAGATTATTGGACAGAACACCAACATTTGGATTTTGATATTCCATCAGAAACACCACATTTGTAACTACTGTACCTTTCATTCCCTAACAAGAATGCATGTCTATATGTTAGAAGATTAACATCTGTACTGGCAAAGGTCTCGCAAGCCAAGAGCATCAGTTTTAACTCTACAGACCATTTCTTGATCATACGATGCAGTTACATTAGTAGGCGCTTTATCTACTTAGCCCACCTCAAAAAAGACAGCAGTGCATACTGTGCAGCTCACGGGAATAAATTGAAGTTCTTTCAACCAGCGCATTACATAAAACAAGGTGAGGATTATGAGCACTGCAACAGAACTAGCTGGCAGGCATACTGCCTAACAGTCATTCCTGTTCAAAACACAGTGTCTGTACCTTTCACAAGATGGCTGAACACTTGATAGAGTTCATCCTGGCCCTTTGGGCAAGTAAGCCACATCAAAGGCCAAAGTCCTAGACTTCAGAAGGGCAGACTTCAATCAGGTGACGGAGGTGGCCCGGGAAAAGTTAGTCGGAGAGTAAAGCACCAGGAATGTGGAGGAAAGATGGGGGTCAATCAAGGGGGCCATTCCCGGGGCAACAAAGTCTTTCATGATAACGGTAATCAAATGAAACAGGTACAAGAGACCAGTACGGCTCTCCGGAAAAATCAGGAAAAAGCACAGTCAATAACAAAAAAAGGGGGGCCTTCACCGGGTACAAGGAAAAACAAGGGACGGAAGAACGGGGAGAGAACCTAATGAGAACAAGGGAAACCAAGAGGTGATCAGCCAGTCAATCAATCAATCAATCAGTCAATCAGTCAGTCTTTATTTTACCAGGTGAAACGCCACTGGGTGAACTCATTTACAAAGAGGACCTGGGCAGCGAAAACAACGCTGATACATAACAACAAAGATATTACAAAGTCTTGAGGTGTAAACAATTTCACATTACAACACCGACATACAAAACGATCACATGATTTATATTTGCAATACATACGTATATAAATAGGGCATAAAGTGCCCAAGTACATCAGAGAACATATACATTTCACTACATATTAAGTGTGATCAAACATAAGGAGATGGGATATGTACAGAAGATCAGAAGAAGAGGAACACAGGTAGAAGCCCCAAGCAGTTGAGGGTAGATAAGATAAAGAGGAGAAAAAAAAAGAAGGAAAAGGGAGAAAAGAAACCAGGGAGAGGTTAGAGGAAGTTTTTTAAGGTTTATTAGAGAGTGGCTGGACAGGGAGGGTACGAGGCATGCTGGGCACATGCAGCTAGAGATCTAGTAGGAAGTTAAGAGTAGCAGTTGCAGGTGTCCCTAACATATTGTCTCAGTAATGTTTTGAAAGTTGCCATTTTAACAATAGCTGAGAGCTTCAGGGATTTTTGAAGGTTGTTCCATAGGGCTGGGAGGGCATGGCTTGTGGAGATAACTCAGGGCGCGTTCTGGATCTAGGAATGTCGAGTGAGATGTAGGTCAGAAACGCCATGGCAGACATAGAACTGCATACTATTGAGGGAGTCAAGGGTGGGGTAAAACATTTCCTTAGATATCTTAGGGGAAACAGAAAGAAGGGAAGGAGGAATTTTTAGGCTAAGAGAGGGAGGTAGGGTAACTGAGGGGGATGGGAAGAAAGCAGCCATTCTTTATGACTACTTTTGTTCAGTATTCACAAGGGGAGACAGAGGGCCTCTGCCAGACAGTGGCATTAAGGCAGCTGTAAGGGGGGTTTCTGAGATGAGGCAGCAAGTATTTGCCACTGAAAATGGTTTGGAAAGGGCTAGCAGCCCTAAAGATAGATAAGGCCAGATGGGATGCATACGAGACTGCTCAAGGAACTGGCAACAGAACTGAACTCCTGGGGGCTATTCAGTAGCTCAAGTCAGACAGGGGTACAGTAGTTACAAAACACTGGAGGGTAGCAGACATAGTCCTTCTCCATGGGGGAGGACAAGGAGCAACCCGGGTAATTATAGACCTACATAGAAACATAGAAGCTGTTGGCAGAAGAAGACCTCCTGGTCCACCTAGTCTGCCCTAAACTCCCTACATACTGTGCCACCGTAGACGCTAACTGATCTCCACCCCCCGACCTGTTTCTAATGTCCCCCTGTATCTATCCCATACATGTTTGAAACCTGTTACCATTTTGGTACCCACCACCTGTGCTGGGAGGCTGTTCCAGGCATCCACCATCCTTTCCATGAAGAAATATTTCCTCACATCCCCCCACCAAGTCTCCCCCTTCCAGCCTCATATCATGCCCCCTTGTCCTTGAGCGTCTCTTTATGTGCAGTAAACTTCCCTCCTGTACCTTATTGATACCCTTGAGGTATTTGAATGTCATGTCTCCCCTTTCTCTCCCTTCCTCCAGTGAGCACATTTTAAGTTCATAGAAACATAGAAGTTGATGGCAGATAAGGACCACAAGGCCCATCCAGTCTGCTCATTTTTTCTACCTTATGAATGTGCCATACGCCTTTTACTCTGTCAATGGCCTACCTATTCATACTTATCTGCATTGCTCCTTTATGCCTATCCCATGCCTGTTTGAAGCCCTGCACTGTATTCATATCCACCACTTCCTGAGGTAGGCCGTTCCATGCATCCACCACCCTTTCTATGAAAAAGAACTTCCTCACATTACCCCTTAATCAGCCTCCTTCTAATCTCATGCCGTGTCCTCTTTTCCTGCTATTTTTCTTATACTGAAACGTTAGACTTTTTCACCTTGTTAATGTCCTTCAGATGTTTGAACGTTTAGATCATATCACCTCTCTCCCTCCTTTGCTCTAGGGTATACATATTGAGCTCCGTTAATCTATCCTCATATGTTTTCTGATATAGTCCCTGCACCATTTTGGTTGTCTTTCTCTTGACTGCCTCCATTTTGTTAATGTCCTTGTGCAGATGCAGCCTCCAGTACTGCATGCAGTACTCCAGATGGGGCCTAACCAGTGTCTTGTAAAGAGGTATTATTACATCCCTCTTAAGGACTTGTGATACCCTTACTAATACACCCCAACATCTCCCTAGCCTTAACTAGTTCCCAGAGTCTTTCCCCATAGAGCTTCTTGTGCAGGCCATGCACCATTTTGGTTGCTCTTCTGTGTACCACCTCCACTTGATCTATGTTCTTCCTGATATGGGGCCTCCAGAACTAGACACAGTACTCTAAGTGTGGCCACTCCACTCCACTGACTGGTACAGGAGTAACACTACCTCCATTTTTCTGCTGGTGATATCCCTTCCTATGCACCCCAGTATCCTACTAGCCTTTCCCACTGCCTTCTCACACTGTTTTGCCACCTTCAGCTTATCAGCTATGATGATCCCCAGATCCCTTTCCTGTTTTGTGGTCGTTAACACTCCTCCCCCCCCAACTGACATGTTGCTCTTGAGATTCTGTGCCCTATGTGCATAATTTTATATTGTTTGGCATTGAAGACCAGTTGCCAATCCCTTGACCAGTCTTAGAGATTTTTTGGATCATCCTTCATCCCTCCCCACCTCATGTGTCCACTCTGTTGCAGATTTTTGTGTCATCTATGAACAGGCATACCTTTCCTTCCAGCCCCTCTGCTATGTCGCTAATAAAGGCATTGAAGAGGACTGGTCCCAGTATTGACCCCTGAGGCACCTCACTGGTCACCATACCTTCCTCTGGGTGAAATCCACTTACCACCAGCCTCTGACTTTTGTTACTTAGCCAACTTTGTACCCATTTTTCTATCTTTGGATCCATTCCCAGGCTGCCTAGCTTGTTTACCAGTCTTCTGTATGGAACAGAGTCAAGGACCTTACTGAAATACAGGTAAACCACATCCACTGCTCCTCACTGATCCAACTCCCAAGTAACCCAGTCAAAAAACTCTATCAGGTTTGTTTGACAAGATCTCCTCCCTGTAAACCCATGTGGCCTCTGATCCTGTGATCCACTAGTTTCAAGGTATTCTCCATTTATGCTGCCTCTGATTTACAATCCACCGGTTTCAAGGTATTCCCCAATCCTTTCTTTATGTAGTCTTTCCATAATCTTGCCCACCACTGAAGTCAGGTTTACAGGCCGGTAGTTACCTGCCTCCCTCCTATTTCCACTTTTGTGCAGTGGGATTATATCCAGCCTCTTACAGTCCCCTGGAACCTCCCTTGTACAATGGAGAAAGAATCCATGGCAGAATGTATTCTGCAGATGACACTAAGCTCTGAGACAAGGTAAACAGCAAGGAGGGGGTTTGTGACATGCTGAGAGACTTGCAAAAGCTAGAGAGGTGGTCAAAGGTTTGGAAGTTGAAAGGTGATGCACATAGGGAACAAGAACCTGAGAACAGAGTACTTCATGGGACGGGTAAAGCTTTGCACAACCTCTGAGGAAAGAAGCTAGGGGTCATTATTAGTGACTCCCTAAAACAATCAAACCCGTGTAACAAGGCCTAAAGTAAGGCAAACAGGATGCTGGAGTGTATAGGAATGTGTATTGACAGCAGAAGGAAGGACGTACTACTTCCTCTCTATAGATCACTGGTGAGGCCCCACCTAGAGTACTGTGCCGAGTTCCGGAGTCCTCACCTAAGGAAAGATAAGGACAAACTGGAGACAGTGCAACGTAGGGTGGCCATAATAAATCAGGGACAGCAGAGCAGATTTTATGAAGATCGGCTCAAGGTGCTGAACATGTACTCGCTGGAGGCCAGCTGAGAGGGGAGATAGGAAAGAGAACTTCAAGCTCCTGAAAGGAATGACAAAAGATAAACTGTGAGGAATTATGTAGCATAAGTAGCGGATCAAGAAGATGGTGGCACAAGTGGAAACTGATGGAGGGGAGAGTCGAGGGAAGAGAGAAAGTTTTATTTTACAGAAAAGGTGGTGGAACCATGGAACAATCTGCCAGCTGATGCGGTGGGTGCCAAAACTATCAATGGTTTCAAACATTTTGGGGACAGAGTGGAGGGCTCAGTGGTTGCTCAGGGTGATAGCGGAACAACTGGGAGCATGGGAGTGGATACTGTGGGTTAGAAAACTGTATGGACAACAGTCCGTGTTTGCTGGGGTTTATGGGCAGACTGGATGGACAGCAGCCTTTCATCATAAGCATTTTAGCAGATTATCACCTAGCATGCCACGTCACTGCCCCCGCACCAACTGCACGAGGATGGTACACAACCTAGCATGCCACGCCACTGCCCCCACAGACTGCACGTGGACGGTATACCACCTAGCATGCCACACCACTGCCCCCACACCGAGTGCATGTGGATGGTATACAACCTAGCATGCCACGACACTACCCCCTCACTGACAGCACATGGAGGGTATACCACCTAGCAGGCCATGCCACTGCCCCCACACCGACTATACATGGACGGTATACCACCTAGCATGCCACGCCACTGCCCCCACACCGACTGCATGTGGACAGTATACTACCTAGCATGCCACGCCACTGCCCCCACACCAACTGCACGTGGACAGTATACCACCTAGCATGCCATGTCACTGCCCCCACACCGACTGCATGTGGACAGTATACCACCTAGCATGCCATGCCACTGCCCCCACACTGACTGCATGTGGACAGTATACCACCTGACTGCATGTGGACAGTATACCACCTAGCATGCCACACCACTGCCCCCACACTGACTGCACATGGACAGTATACCACCTAGCATGCCATGCCACTGCCCCCACACCGACTGCATGTGGACAGTATACCACCTAGCATGCCATGCCACTGCCCCCACACTGACTGCACGTGGACAGTATACCAACTAGCATGCCACGCCACTGCCCCCACACCAATTGCACATGGACAGTATACCACCTAGCATGCCATGTCACTGCCCCAACACTGACTGCATGTGGACAGTATACCACCTAGCATGCCATGCCACTGTCCCCACACTGACTGCACATGGACAGTATACCACCTAGCATGCCATGCCACTGCCCCCACACCAACTGCATGTGGACAGTATACCACCTAGCATGCCATGCCACTGCCCTCACACTGACTGCATGTGGACAGTATACCACCTAGCATGCCATGCCACTGCCCCCACACTGACTGCATGTGGACAGTATATCACCTAGCATGCCATGCCACTGCCCCCACACTGACTACACGTGGACAGTATACCACCTAGCATGCCACGCTACTGCACCCGCTCCAACTGCATGTGGACAGTATACCAGATCTGCATATGCTGTTGGGTTGATGGGGCCATGCAACAGAAGCAGGTTCAAGAGTGAATGATACCTTGCTTTCCACACCCTTACTCAGTGTGTAGTGCACCACATATGGGCTTAAAATCAGTCCTTTAGCTAGTCTGTTTCCACATTATCATAATTTATTTTAAACTCTTACTATTTAGCAGGACAAACTCTTTTTCAGTAAGAAATGTACTGTAGTATGTATTTTTTTAAAACAACTGTTTTTTTTCTCTTTCTCCATTTCAATGTCTTCATGCCTCTACTACAAACTTAAATAGCTTATTTAGCCGTCATAAAATGGGAAATACTCTTGTGATTTGTGCAGTCAAATCACATGACTGTGCAGTTATTACAGCACAGACCACTGCTATACTTTTAAGAGCGGCCTCACGCACATTCTCAGGGTATGTGAACCAAGAACCAAAGGGGAGCAGAATGCGAGACCACTCTTATGAATGTAAGTGAGACTTCTCTTAAAACCACAAGAGTGGTCTCCCCAGAAGTGTAACCACATTACTGATCAAGGTAGAACAACATTTTATTAAAATTAACAAAAAATAAAAAACCTCCCCTGAAACATGAACTTTTCCAGGGTACCTCGGCATGAGACACTTTTTGCAGAATAAGAGTGTCTCACATGCAGGGAAAAGGAACACTTCCACTGCTTGGAAGCATGTCCTCAATCTATAAAGTAAAAAAAATATGCCAATTATAATGTGTGAGATAAAGAAACAAAATATTGCACCAGAAATTACTTATAACTGGCTGGCCTGTCGGTGCAATGGTAGTGTTACCACTTGCCGTGCCAACAACCTGAGGTCGGGCACAACCTTGAGAGTCAGAGGATTTGGCAGGGGGGAGGAGGAGGGGGATTGAGAATCCCCAGGACTGTTCTCTTCCTCCTGAGAGGGAGGGGATCAGTGGCCAGTGTTAGCCTGGCCCCTAGCAGTGGCTGGGGAATGGCACATTGACACTGCACAATGGGGGGGGGGAGAGGTGGGGCAGACACCTGGTGTGCTGCGCACAGAAGCATACACAGCACTGACACTGACACCATTGCATGCCACTTCCTCTGTGCCAGGGGAGAAAATGGGAAACAGAGACTGCTGACAGGTAGGATGACACCGGTCTCCTGCAGGCTCCGCACCTGGCTATCTGGGCACATCCTGGCAAATCTGGATCCTGTTCCCGGTGGGGCTATGGGGGTGGCCCACCGACCCTGCCAGGGGGGACAAGCCCTTGGGGAAGAGCTGGATGAGATAAGTCCCAGTGGACATGGTGGTGATGGAATTGTGGGACCAGTGAATAGGGGCCGGTTGGCAAGGGAGCATAAAGAAATGACTTACAACTGCAAAACGTGTACTCAGAGGGAACACAGAGGTGATGCACAGGAGCTGCACTGTAAACTCACAAATACTAAACAGGAGCCCAGCCTAGGCTGCTGGCACAGAAACTGCTCCAATGTTTTCTCCAAAATGCACTTTGATACGAATGTGTGCTCATGGAGTACAGTATATCTGTGGCAAACTGAAAAACCTTAATAAAAAAATTTAAATATATATAAAAAAAAACATGTTTACCAACCTGCTTGGGCAGAGTGAGATTATATGAGCTTTCACTGTAGCCAATGGCTGTGTAGAGCTTGGCTTTTTCTTCAGCGGTCATAAGGTTTTCAATAGCTGGGGGGAAGAAATCAGTAGTATTTAGGGAAGTATTTTACACTGCTGTAGCGTCTTTCAACAACTCAAAGCATGGCACATAAAAACAGAACAATTAATTAAAAACAACAGGTCCATTTAAATGACAAACATACATGACATAACTAAATACTAAAAACACAGACAACACAGTCACAACAAACATAATGTTCTGGTGAAAGCACCAGGGCAAGGTTATACAAAGAGCTGCTGACAAACTTCCATTCAGATGCGACTCTCTGATGCGGTAGGTCAGATGTGTGAAGGGAGGGAGTTTCACAGGACCGTGGCTGCCACAGAAAATACCCTGCCTACTGCAGATTATAAGATAGAGTGGGGGACCTCAAAATACCAAATTTCCAGAACGAAGATCTCTCCCAGGGCAGTGGAGACAGGAGCTCGCAGAGGTGGGTGGGATGCAGTCTGTTTTGGGCCTGAAAGGAGAACTGCAGTGAACCTGCAAGTCATTTTCCCCAGTAGAAGTTTTTTTTTTTTTTAAAGTACTGGTTCAAATTCTGTTCCACCTGTACAGGCCTTTTAGTAACCTTAGTGAGTGTTTCTGCTTTACAATCTGGTAAGTACAGCACCATTATAGAACTGCATGATGTAGTTTATGTCCTTAACAGTCACAGAGTTCTGTAGTAGAACATGAGTGCATTGTGCCAACAATAGAAGAGCAGAACAGGGTTAAACACTACATCATATAGTTCTAAAATGGTTTTTACCAGTAGCATGTACGTCAGAAACACCCACTAGGATAACTAAAAAGCCTGTATAACTAAAACAATTAAAGCATTTGAACCAGCATTGAAAAAAACAGGCTCTACTGGGGAAAATGACTTCTAGATTTAGCACAGTTCTCCATTAAATGTCAAAATACTCAGAATTCACTGCTTAACTGGCAACCAGCACAATTTTGCTTTTCGTGGAGTAGAGCTCACAAGCTGCAATGTTGCATTTTGCACTGTGGACAACACCTGGAATTACAGGGTCATTCTTTCGTCAAGGACCACTCCTAGGTTTCCAGCCACCAGTTGTACACCATTAAAGATGGACAACCTAAAGCTACTTTATACAGCAGCAACTGGTTGAGTAGAGGCCACCAGCAATGCTAAGCTTTTTCTAGAGTTCACAGCCACCCAACTGGAAGCCATCCAATCTTTTATTTTCACCAGGCACTTTTCCAGAGGAAGCACTGAGTGACTACCCTGCCTGGGTTCCAAGGAGAGGTACTGCTACGTATCACTGGCAGAGCAGTGATGCCCAATGCTGTACTTCCAGATGCTGTCTCATAGTGGCATCATATATATGGTGAACTGAAACATGTAGAGGACTCATCTACAGATCCCTGGTGGACATCACAATCGAGAGCAGCCAAGAACGATGGAGAGGGCCCCTTTGACAAGGACTACACCCGAACGGCCATAATAAACTAAAACCATGATAACACAGCTCCAGACAATCCTGTGTAATCCCAGAGACAGTCAAGGAGCACCCTGTGGTTTGCTGTGTCAAGCGCCTAAGAAAGTTTGTGAAGAATCACTACTGATACCTCAGTTTGATCCCTCGTAAGTTGATCATCTCACACCTGAACATGCGCCATCTCCACAATATGAAGCTAGCAAAAAACAGACTGGAAGGACTCAAAACTATCAAATCTCTCCACATGATCCCAAAGCTGTTCTGCCACCACATTCTCAACCACTTTAGTCAGAAATATCCAGATAGAGATAGGCCCATAGATAGCAAGGATAAACAGGTTACTCACCTGTAACAGTAGTTCTAGGAGTGGTATATGTTGTTCATCCACCCTCTTTGGCATGTCCCTTTCCCTTCTAAGAATCACCGGAAGTCTTCAAGCTGGCCCCTCACACCCACCTGGGTGGTATATACCTTGGCTCTGCCCCATGACGCCAGATCTTAACCCGCTGGAAACCAGGTTGTGTGCGTTCGCAGCCGGGGAGGTCATGTGGGTCCATGTGGATGAACAACATATACCACTCCTAGAACTACTGTTACAGGTGAGTAACCTGTTTTTCTAGGATTGTGGATATGTTGTTCATCCACACCCTTTGGGAGACTGCTAGCAGTTCTCTGGGAGGAGGGAGGCAAGGTGCACACCCCCTACTTAGGGAACAGAGATTGGAGAACTGAGGCCCCAAAACCAGCATCCCGGTGTGACTCAGGGGCGATGTGGTAGTGGGTGATGAGGTGTTTGTTGACTTCCAGGTAGCAGCCCCGCAGATTTCCTGGATATGGATGTCCCTGGAAGAAGCCACCGATGCAGCGGTATGACAGGTGGAATGAGCTCTTATCCCTCTGGGAGGCTCCTTGCCCACCAACTCATAACACAGACCTATGCATGATGTAATCCATCTTGCAATAGTCCACTTTGCTGCAGGTCTGCCAGAAGTGGATTCAGCGTAGGTGACAAACAGCTAGCGAACCTCAACCTGAATTTCCGCCGTCCTTTCCTTATAGTAGGAGAGGGCACGTCTCAGGTCCAAAGTATGGAGCCTGCATTCGGCATCCGAGGTGTAATTAGGGTAGTATACCGGCAGAGTTAACACCTGGTTAAGGTGAAACTCTGACACCACCTTCATAAGGAATTTCGGGTGGGGGTATAGGACAACCTTGTCCCTGTGGAAGACCAGATAATGGGAGTCCACTGAAAGTGCCTTGAGCTCCCCTGTCCTTTTGGCAGACATGACAGCCACCAGGAAGGCCGTCTTCCACAAGTGTGACAAAGCACAATTGTGCATTGGTTTGAATGGCTTGCCCATGAGCTTTGCCAGTACTAGCAGTAGATCCCATGGAGGTGGAGGTTCACGCAGTGGAGGGGATATGTGATCCAGTCCTTTGAAAAAGTGCCCGACCGCTGTCTCCTGCGCCAGTGTTGGCTGACCGGCCCGTGCCCGGTAGGCAGAGATGACTGACAGGTCGATGACATCAGACCCCCTTTGGAGGGACCAAATGTAGTCAAGAATGTTAGCCACTGGACAGGATAAAGGGTCCTGGACAGGATAAAGGGTCCAGACCCTTGCCCTGACATCAAATGGAAAACCTTTTCCATTTGAAGGCATAACATCTCCTGGTCGATTCCTTTCTGGATGCCTCCACCATGCTGTAGACATCTTCGGAAAGACCCAAAGTCTGGAAATCTAGCTGCTCAGGTACCAGGCTGTGAGGTGCAGGGATTGAAGGTCCAGATGGAATACCTTCCCCTGATTGAGTGAGATCAGGTCCAGGCATGTGCAAAGCCACTCCAGGGACCTGCAGCTGAGGCTGAGGTGATCTGGATACCAGAACTGGTGCAGCCAGTCTGGGGCTACCAGGATCACCTTCGCCTTGTCCCTCCTTACCTTGAGGAGCACCTTGTGGATCAAGGGTAATGGAGGGAAGGCATAGAGGAGGCCTGGGGTACAAGGCCTCGAGAAGGCATCGCCCTGCAGTGAGCCCTGCTGAGGGGGGGAGGGCATGGAACAGCCTCAGCTTGGTGTTTTCCCTGGAGGCAAACAAGTCCACCATCAGTTTGCACCAATGGGAGAACAGGCTGTAAGCTACCGCTGGATGGAGAGACCACTTGTGGGATGTCTGGCCCAAGCAGCTGACAGCATCCGCCAGATGGTTTCAGGATCCTGCCACATGGATGGCTAGGAGATTCGCCTCCAATCGGCTCACGAGGGTCCAGATGTGGAATGTCCCCTTGCACTGCAGACGGGAGGTAAGCTGCAGGTTGAAACATGAGGGTCGCTGCTTGGGGCAATGAGGCTGGGTGGTCACTTTGGGCAGATGGGGAGCAAGTACAGGATAAAAAAAAGTATACACTTAAAAAAAATTAATAAAAAGCACGCTATGAAGTCAGCCCATTGGCTAAGAGGCGCTGCATCACCCTAGACTAGGGTGCGGGTACAATCCTGAGAATCTCACATTATGACCAACAGATGGCTGGGCATGTCACATAGTTAAGACACTCGACTCCTGGGGAAGGTGGCAAAAGCCACCTGGAATTTACACTCCTCCTGCTGGCCAACTACTTAGCGGCATCGATGTTGGCTATGAGGGCAGCTGCTCACCCTCCTTTTCCAGCCTGAGAAAGCATACAGGCTTGGTAACTACAACTGTCGGGGAGGAAACTAGGGGAACTAAAGAGGAAATATTGGGGGGGATCATAGGTGAAGAAGAGAATAATAAAAAATGAGAATAATAACAAAATAAAAATGTCAGAGATGCCTACCTTCGGGTACTGATGACTCTTCCTCGTTTCCTTTCACCTTGGTGTCCTTTTTGCCCCACAGCCCACTGAACCAGCCTCCACCTTGTTTCTCCCCTCCTTGGGATGACTTCTTCTGTCCCAGTAGTTTCTGCCCCGACCTTACTACCTAGAAATACAAATGTGATCATATATAAAGGTTTAAGTAAGCCATGTGCTATCCAGTCATAAGACACGTTACTGACAAAGTAGAACAATACAGTAGTCCAGCATCCAACCTTTCGGCTCTGACAAGCATAAAGCTACAGCATGTCATGGGTCAGAGCTAGAACTAGATGGGTTTGTAGTGCCATCTCTGGAAAACCAGAAGCTGATGTCAATCATGCAGAGGCGGGTGCGATTTAGTAGCAAAAGTGATCCCTAGCATGTTTGAATACAAATGGATAAGCAGTTTACACGATGTTGAACAGTCAGACACAAGTCAGAATGAATACATATGCTGGCAACCATGGGAGACATGCTGACAGCTCCAAAAATTAGCAGCATGGAACTTCTATGCTGAGTTTATTAACAAGTGAACCTGCTGATCTCAGAATCTAGCCCAAAAATGGAGCTGAAAATCTAACAGCGATCCCAAAGCCAGAATTCATGCATTATTTGGTCACTGTGGCACAGCTGTTGCTAGCCTCAAGAAGTGGTACAGTACTACTGAATGTTGATACCAAGTTTGATCAACGTAAGATAATATTTCAAGATATAGCCACAAAAGTAGGAACCAATCACAGAACATATGAATAATTAGCTAATCCATGACAAGATTCTAACAGCATAATGAAGCAGAATTAACAGCAGACTGTAGTAAGGAATATTTATGTCAGTTTTGATCACAACTACATAGGTTGTTTATAACATGCAGGTAAAAGTGTAAAAACCAATCAGAAGCCACAATTTATGCATAATTAGGTCCCCATAGTAAAGAGCTCAACAGCCTCAAGAAGCCATAGCAAGTACTGTAAGTGCTGTCGGTACCAAGATGGATCACATTTGGACTGGTGGTTCTCAGGATTTACCCCAAAAGATCAGTAGTGGAAAGAGAAAGACCAAAAATAAAAACACTGAAAAAAAGAATGCCTCCCAAGAAAAGGGGGCAGGGGACGGCAAAATCATAATCAGTGGTCTCTATTTACTATCATCTCTGCATGTCAATCACATAAAACTCTGCATAACTGGCAGACTTTGCTTCAGAAGGCGCATGGGACTGAAGGCAAGATTTTGATCACATAATTATATCAAATGATAACAGCAGGTGCTATCCACAAAATAAACATAGCCAGCATTCCCAGAAGCACCAATGATGGTCCACCATCAACCTACTCAGATGTGTTGTTCATTTCTAGGGTTCTTTCTGTCCTTACTATTTTAGCTAGCTGAAAGTCCTTTTTATAGCTGGTTCTTAGCTACAGGTATATTCTGAAATCAGGATATAAAAAGTTCCCATGGACAGTAATACAGTAATTAATGGAGTGGTTCGATGATCTTTTAAAGTGACATGACTGGGGTTTTGCCACAGGAAACCCTCACCTGTGGAGTTTACTTTTCCAGATTTGTGACCCTACTACAGCAATTACCTATTGGTTAGAGCAAAGTGCCCTTCCACAGTAACATTCCAAAAGAGTACCATTAAACTCACGCATTTTATTTCCCTTTTTGCAAAAGTTCCCCTACAGCAACATCAAGAGCAAACTGATATTTCCATGCTGCCATAGAGGTGTTTTGCAAAACCGTGAACGTAAATAGATAAAAGAAGTTGTCTTCAAACATCAATCATGAGAATGGTTCCTGGTAGTCTAGTGGCACCCCACCCTCACCAACACCACCACCAATCCCTGTGCCCATAATAAGAGAAAAGTCTCTGGTAGCCTAGCTGACCCCCACTGGCTCAATCACCATAGTGTCAGTGCCCATATAAGTACCATCCCTGATGTCCAATAGTCCACCAAAACAGCCCCCACCCACCACCCATCCACCCTGGGACCGCAATCAACACAACCTGCTATTCACACCCACAGCCAGTCACCATCTGCTTTGTGTCAGTGTGGCTCAGTTGGCAGCACATCCACCTCTGTACCAGAAGGTCGTGGGTTCTCGTTCCACACCAGGATTGGACTCATACCTAAAAAAATGCTGGCATCCGAGTGCAGTATTAGGGGGGTGTTGTACTGCTGGGGGTGTGCCGACCTTCGGATGAGGCTGTTGGTTAACTAGGATCTGCAGCTTATCCATTAGCTAGGGAAATGGGCAGACTGGGTGGGCCAAGTGATCCTTATCTGCTGTCAAATTCCATGTTTCTATGAGATGTTAAATAGAGGTCCCTTCTACCCATCCTGGTGCTGTCCTGGTGGAAGTAAAATAACCCAAGGCATTCTTTGCAAAGAGTAGGGGACATTTCCGGTGTCCTGGCCAACATTCCCCTTCCCATAAAACTGGTTCATGCATTTGTCCAGGCTGTGTGTGGGTGTTGATGTGCAATATGGCCGCCACTACACATTCAATCACTTCACTATCAGTTTAGCATTGCTTGTAAAGCACTTTGGGATACACTGTGTATCAAAAGCACCATATAAATGCTGATTCTTCTTGTTCTTCTTTGCAAGTCTAATATTAATATACTAGTACCATAGAAATATAATGCATTGATAAAGGACACACAGCACAGCACTGTACTCAAACTCTATCAGTTTTTTTTTTTTATTTAACTTTCTTTTTATCGAGTTTAAAAAGTTGACAGTTTAAATCAATAAGCACAGAGAATGCTTATAACTGGTACATAACATATTCACATCTCTTACAGTAGGATTCCTTACACTAGTTTCCTATGGTGTTACAGCATCTGAGATGAAACAAGGAACTCTGCAAAATACCGAACAGGTAACACACTGGTCAAATATTAGCCATAAGCAGAAATTACCTGTTCCAAGAGATGCAGAGCACACAGAATTAGAACGCTATTGTATGGATATTGGTCACATGTAATTCAGATTTTATAACAGAATTCCATAGATTCATGCATTCTTCCGATATCCCCCCCAAGAACAATGCTAAATTAAACAGTCTAAATAGGCAGAAAGGTGACAAAAGTCCCAAACTGCACACTTACCTGTGTGCACATAACTAAATAATGTCCTAATTAGGGTTGCTCAGAATCCACCAGATGGAATCGGATTCACTGGTTTCTGAGCTTTTTTTTTTAATTTGGAATTTTGGTATTCAATACCAAAAATCTGAATCTAACAACTGTCTTGGATGTAGAATCGGAAAGAGATTTCGAATGCACATCCAAGTGCCCTCCCTCCCCTTACGTGTCACTGCTGCCTTGGAGGAGGCTTAGGTGGATGCAGTCAGTTCTGGAACTTCTGGTTTTCTTCCTGCTGATTTTTCAGAACACTGTGCATGTATCCGAGGAATCCCACAGCATGTGTCACTATCATTAGGCCAACAGGAATCAGATTAATTAAACTTGTTGTGACTCATGGTACCACCTCATACCCCAGCTGCTTATACCCCCCCCCAAAGATCGATCCACTCCGTGCATCTCTGCAGCAGTAGCACTCCTGCATTCTCCATTCTTGTTCCCAATTAACTTGAGAAGGGGACAACTACTTCCCTCCTTCATTCCACGTCATCCTCTGAGGTCATTAATACTGATTGTCTGCCCCCCTGAACCCAAACAGACTCCTCCATGCACTCTTCCTGATATAAGAGTCCCCTCTGACCTACATCTCCCATCCCGACTCCCACTCCCAACCCTCAGGCGCTCGCACAGTTCTACTAGAGTCACCCCAGAAGTGGCTGACCAAAACAAATCCTTAAGATTTCCCCAAGAGTACTCTACTTTACTACCTGTGCCCGGTCTCTCATCCTTTCCTCATCCTCCCCCCTTTCTTCCCTCTCTTTCTTCTCCTCATTCAAACTGGTCTTTTTCCTTCTTTGCTACCACCACCTCTGCTACCCTTAAGTCCTTGCTTGTTCGCTCTTAATTTTCACAAATGTGGTAGCCCTGATAGCCTTGATCCCAAACTTCTACTACTCTCAGCCCCTGCCATTGCACTGCCAAGTACCCTGCTTCTCAACCTTGCTTTTTCCTCTGCTACTATTCTTGATGCTTGAAAACAGGCTGTCATTTATATTCATAAAGGTGGTGATCCCTCCTCTCCTCAAGGGAATTAAAGTACAAGAGGGTAGTATCTTTCAGAAGAAGAGATGTGCAAGAACAAGGGGGCCCAATTTGAAGATAGAGGGAGGACAGCTCAGAGGTAATGTTAGAAAGTATTTTTTCACAGAGAGGGTTGTGGATGCATGGAACAGCCTTCCTGAGGAGGTTGTGGAGTCAGGAACAGTAGGAGAATTCAAGAATGCATGGGACAGGCATAAGGCAATTCTATTGGGGGGGTAGGAGGAAGTAAGCTGTTGATTAACTAGAATCTGCAGCTTATCCATCAGGTAGGGAAATGGGCAGACTAGGTGGGCCAAGTGGTCCTCATCTGCCGTCAAATTCTATGTTTCCTGGTAACTATCATCTTATCTCTCACCATCCTACCCTGACTAAGTTACAGAAACACCTTGTACTATCGCAATTCTCAACCTTCCTTGATTCCTCTTCCTTCTTCACCCCCTTTCAGTCTGGGTTTAAGAAATCTCACTCCGCCTCCACTTCCCTCCTATGGTTCACTGACTCTGTCCTCACTGGTGTGGATCAGGGTCTTATCACACCTGCCAGTTTTTGTTGATCTTGCTAAAGCTTTTGACACAGTGGCACATCCCTTTCTTCTGGACACGGTTATAGCAGTGGGTCTATCTGACTCTGCAATCAGCTGGTTTCACTCTTACCTGGGGTGTAGGTCTCAAGCTGTCAAGATAGGTAGTTTCACTTCATTATCAATCCCAATCTGCTCAGGTGTCCCTCAAAGGGCTGTTCTGAGCCCTATTCTCTTTTCCATATTCTTAAATGACCTCTCCTCTGTCTGGGCCTCTGCATCCATTCATATGTATGCTGATGATATAGTTATTTTTGCATCTGGCTCCTCTTCCCATGAACTTACCTCACAGCTTCAGCTGGATTTCAACAATATTCAATGCTGGTTCAAGTCTAACCAACTATCCCTCAATCACCAAAAAACGGTCTCTATGAGTTTTTGCACCCATTAGAGGCTTTCTGAACTCGCCCCACTTCCTTCTTTTTACACCCTTGAGGGTGCTATTACTGAGGATATATCTCTTTAAGCACCTCGGGGTTTGGCTTGACCGTCACCTTGATGCCGTACCCCAAATGCTTCACCCCAAGCTTGGTGCACTATACAGGAACAAAGTGAGTATCCCACTTCTTGTTCACCGTGAAATTGTTTTATAGATGATCCTCCCTATTTTTGATTATGGTGGCATAGTCTACAGTGAAGCCCCTGAATCCTCTTTTGCCAGACTGGCCCCCCTCTTCAACTTCTTTTTCATTTTGCCTTAGATTGTTCCCCACATACCCATCATTGCTCACTCTACTCTGCCCTTTCACTCCCCTCTCTTGATGCCAGGCACCTTTCCCATCGTGCCTCCCTTATATCTAAATTCTGGTTTGGTTCCCGTCTCTCCTACTTTTTTATTACTTATTTATTTGATTACCGGGTAAGGTAAACTGATCTTAGGGACCATTTTCAGGGACAAACCAGGCCATTTTGTGATGGCACATCTAACATAACAATAACTAGAAAGTCAACATCACACAGTTTCTACAATCACAGTTGTGAGAGGCTCATGAGTGGAGAATGTAGCGAAATACGAAAGTAAGAAGAAGAAAGATACACTGACAATTCTCGACTGTTAGGGACTTTAAAACTTGTTTCTAGTCAAGACACCTAGTAATATAAGTTCATTAAGAATAGCAGGCCCTGCCTTATTTCTTGGCTGAATAATGTCAGTCAGTCAGTCACTTTCAGTAAGTAGGCTTAACATTTGCATAGAGATCTACCCAACATCTCCTCTAGGAAGTGCAGTTTGAAAGTAATGGGTGAGACAGGTGTGTGCAGCCTGTTACGGAAGGAGTTCCACAGTTTGTGTACAGCATAGGAGAAGGCTCTCCTACCCATTTTTTGTATTTCGTCTGGTACATTCCATCAACCTGCTATCAGAGGACCTTAATTTACACCTGTTGCTCTTGGGTTTTAGCAGGTCCAATAGGGGGGATCCTAGCCCCGCTTGCAATATTTTTGAGATAAAAGTTCCAAACAGCAGCTCTCTATGGTTGGAGGGGATAGTCATCCCAGGGTTTGATGGAGAGGACAGTGGTGCGTATGATATGGGGCCTGTACAATGAACCTGCATATGTTATTATATGCCGTGTTCATGCATTTTAGTAGCCCAGAGGGTGAGAGGGCTATAACTGGGGAACAGTGTTCTAGTATGGTGAGAAGGTGTCCCCTCCCTATGGCTACTCTTGCTTCAGGGGACAGGAGGTGTTTGAGTCAATAACGCATTCCTGTTCTTTGGTTCACCTTATTTATTGCCACGCTAATATGTTGTTCAAAAGTAAGAGCAGGGTCAAGCGTGACCCCCAGGTATCTGAATTCCCTTACCTGCTCAATGTTAGAGCCATCAGTGCTCAAGATGTTTAGGGTATTTGTATCATAGAGAGCACACTTGGAGAGCCTCTGTTTGGAGCCAAACAGCATTTTGTTTTGTTTTTTGGCATTTACAATGAGCATATTCTGAGTGAACCATTTAACCGTAGTACTAAAATCATTATTTAGATTTAGCCTGGAGCGGTCGTTTGCACTTCTGTAGATTATGAGGTCATTCATGTACATTATTCTGTTACTGTCTGAGGGTTCAGCGAGTAGGGGATTCACAAAAGGGGAGTAGAGTAGGGGACCTAGTATGGAGCCTTGGGGAACTCCAGTTCGCACTTGTAAAGGTCAGGAGAGGACCCTCCCTAGTCATACCAGCAGAGTCCTGCCCATAAGGTAGCTATTTACCCAGTTTGTCATACTTCTGTGGAAGTTCAGGAAGGACAGGTTCTTTAGTAGTATCTTATGGTCCACCATATCAAAGGCTTTCGATAAGTCTGCAAATATGGCCCCCGTGAGGCAGCCTTTGTCTACTTGACTGAGAACATGGTCCATAAATTTAGTGAGCGCCATGGTGGTATTAAAGTCTCATCTAAAGCCATGCTGGTCATTGGATAGCAGGCCATATTTCTTGATGTGGTTGGACATCTGATGGTGTACGACTTTTTCAAGTATCTTACCCACGTGGGATATGATCAATACTGGTCTATAGTTTTCTGGGAGTTGTGGGTCACCTTCCTTGAAAATGGGGAAAATTCTAGCTTCTTTCCAGATTGTCAGCACAATTGCAGTGCCGAGCAATAGGTTTATTATGTGGAAGAGTGGTTTTGCTATGAATGCCACAGCTGGCCTGAGAAATTACAGTGACAGCCCATCAGTGCCTGCACTGCCTGATTTGGGTACTGCCATCAGGAGATGATATGTCTGAGGCCTGGTTGTTACTTTAAAATAAAAAGGGGGGGGGAGCAAGTTGTATTAGCCTGTCTTCCACCATTTTTTCCCATGACGGGAAGCTGTGCCAAGTACGTGTCCAGATTTGAGAACTTGTCATTTAGGAGGTTAGCCACCATTTCTGGGTCTGCCTGTAGCACCTTTTTGCTCATTAAGGAGATTGCACCATCTTGTTTAGCTGGCTTCAGAATCGAGTTTAGTGTTGTGCAGAAACTCCTGGGATTGCTTAGGTTCTCTATTTGTTGGGACCTGAAATAAGCTGATTTTAAGGATTTGGCTTCCCTCTTACACCTGTTCTTTAATTGCCTGTACTCTGTCCAATTTTCTGGAGTTGGTCCCATCTTGTGCTTTAGCCAGGCCTTATCCCACTTTTTCATAAGGGCGAACAATTCCCTCGTGACCCATTTATTGTTCCCTTCCAACATGCCGAGTTGTGAAAGGACAATGCTTGTTTTGGATCAGGGTTAAGGCAGTGATGAGGAAGTCTAGGGCTGAATTTACATCATTCAGTGAGAAAAGATTGGATCAACCTATTCCCCCTAGATCTCTGTATACTGCCTCAACATCTACTCTGGCAAAATTCTTGAAGGAGATGCTCCTCAGTGGAGGTTTAATTTTTTTTGCAAGACCACGTACAAAAAGTGGGGGAGTGGTTACTAATGGAATATAATAGAACTCCTGCATTATTCACCCTGTCTTCTCGGTTTGTCATGATCCAGTCAAGTACTGTATGATTACCCATTTTGGAGTTGTGGCGCGTGGGTGTCTTACTGATTTGTGTCAAGTTACTTCCTTTCAGCAGTTCAGCATAGCTGTGTTGCTTGCTGTCCAACCAGTTCAGATTAAAGTCACCTATAATGATAGTATCCCTTACTGGTGAGAGACTAGCCACTTCAGAAACTATACTCCGTAGTCAGTCAACCCCTCCCAGTGGAGGGTTACATATACAGCCCATGTGAATTTTAAGTGCTGCTCCAATAGTACTTTTCCATTAGCAGCCACTCTGGGGTCACTTGTCCGGCTGAGCAGGAGGCAAGGATGGTTCCATTCAGATGGTCCTTCAGATAAATCAAAGCTCCGCCTCCTCTCCTTGACCTTGGTGTATCATTTCTAATGATAGTATATCCCTGTATGTGGCAGAGTAAGTCAGGGGTTGAAGGTTTCAACCATGTTTCGCTGATGCCTAGGACATCCAGCTTGTGTGTCGAGACCCAGGCCTCCAACTCCTGGATCTTAGGTGCAATGCTACTTACATTAATATGAGTTATACTGATACCATGTGTGAAGGACCACTGTGAGAAGAATTGGGCTCTATAAGTGTGTTGAGGGCCTGGGTTAGCTTCCACATCCCCACACCTTAGCAGCAGAAGGCCAATGAGTAGAAGGTAACGAGTGAGATTACCTGAGGCTCCATGCACCGAGACCCTTGTGGTAAACAAGAGTATGCCTATCAAGTGTGATTGTTTACTGTTGAGGCATGCTAATGTGGCGATGGGATGCTATAGGAGTGTAGGTTGTGCCTCCAGGGGGCACCCGCCATAGAATGAGAGAGAATAAGTGTTGTTAGGGGAGCATTCCTTAATGAGGAAACCACTTGTCATGTCACATAGAAGCACTATTGCTGGCAGTGTTATTGCCATAAGACAGCTGGTCATCCTGCATTTTTTAATTTTAGTACCCATGGTGCCTGCACCACAGTAGTCCAGAGGCATGAGAGCTGCACTAAGTATGGAGTGTTCTGGCCTTAGGTGCTAGATCAGATTATGACCCGATAAAATAGTGTTTGCCTCTGTTTGGCAGAATAAAGAAGGTAAAACAATCATACGGGGTGAGAGATTGAAAGGACCTCTCCAAGCTTCTGATACCTCTGTCAGTTTTTTTGTTTTTTTAATAATTTTATCCTGGCTTCCTATTGTGGGAGCAGATGAGAGACCACTTCTTGATAATTCCTACAGTCTCCCCACTTAAATAATGTGAGGGGGTGCAGTGATTTAAGGCATATTATAAGTCCATTAAACTCTACTAGTTTGCTGAAGAAAGGTTAGTAATTATGCAAGAAGACCGGAAGCAAGGTTTTCGTTTTATTTCTTCTATTTTAAACTCGGGTGCCCTCTATTGGTACCTATGTAAAATCTGCAAATGAGAAAGTGGAGAGATAGTCACATGACTGCCCACAGGTTTTAAAACAACAGACTGGAAAAGGGTGAGTGGGGGGGGTGGGGCAGGTGCACAGCGGCTGAGGGAAGAGTTGGAAGAGCTGATCCCAAGCAGATTAAGCAGTAGCAGCTGAAATCATTTAAATCAGGTACATAATTCCAAGCAGGTTTATTTTAACTAGCTCCAATTAATTTAAGAAACTGCTCGGCTAAAGAGTCAATGGGTCCCTAGTTAATTCACTGTCCTGATATCGGCAAAATGGTGCCAAGTTTAAAAAATGCAGCACAGTGCTCTGCATATGTTCTCCAGCAGCTCTGTACCTTTAGAAGTTGTGGCGACAACTCAGAGCGGCAACTTGCACTGCAGAGCAATGTCCTCTGATCAGGGGTTATTCTTTTGAAGTTGTGGCGGCAACTCGGAGCTCCAACTTGCACTGCAGAGCAATGTCCTCTGATCAGGGGTTCACTCTTATCTCCCTCAACTTCCTACTATTTTCTTCACAATAATACTCCTATTCCCTCACTATTCGGTCTAGAAATTCTACTTCTGGTCAATCTGCTTTCTCTTACCACTTTCCTAGACTTTGGTCCTCCCTTCCCCTGTCAATTCGCTCAGTCTCTTCAGCTTCCTTCTTAAGGTGTCTACTTCATGACTTCTCTTCTCCCTCCTGCAACTGTCCTTGACTCCCCCCAACACTAGTTTTGCCTTGGTAATTTGTTGCCTTCATAACCTGCACATATGTCATTCTGATTTGTCTTGAATTATTAAATATTCTGCATGATATATTGTACTTGCGGAATATGATGTTCCTCATCCCCTACCCCCCAAGACGCATCTGGCAATGAGCTGTTATCAGCTCAGTATGTCTTTCCTGGTGAAACTTTTAAAATAAATAAAGAATAAGATGTATTCCCTGCCAGATGCACTAGTAACACTGAAAGAATGATGTGAGCAACTAAGGGTTGAAGGAGATGCAAGTCCTAGGGGAGAGTGTGCAGAGTCTGGTCTGGGAGCAGACGGTGGAATGAAGCAATGTTTGTTTTATTAATTTAATTAATATTAGTCCTTGGATTGGATCACAGGATGGTTTAGGGTTTGGGCAAACAGGAGTCCTGGCAGGACGGTGGGACATGACTTGGACAAAGTGGATGGATTGGACACAACTACCCTGGAAAAAATCTGGAGAGGGAGTGTCTTAGGGCTTTTGGGACCAGGGGAGTTAAACTGTACATATCTACTCATACTGGGGAGGGGAGTGAGAAGAACAAGAGTCACCTGGACTGGCATGGACCCACAGCATGCTGCTAAAACAAGCTAACTGTGGCTTAGTGCACTGCAAGAAGGCAAGAGAGAAGGGAGGAGGGTGGGAGACAGATGCAAGCCAGTAGTTGGAGACAGAGTCAGATTCAGAACTTCTGAATCCATTTCTACATTTGGAGGTGGAACAGAATCTGTATCAGAATCAGAATTACTGAATTACTGATGGATGCACATCAGGGCAGATTTTATAGAATCTGAGTACCCCAGTCCCAACAGGAATCAAAGTCTATTAACCAAAGTCCAGTATACTGTATTGCATAATCACTTAAAATGTGGCAGTATTTAGATCCACAGTAAATAATGTGAAATAAACACTTAGTCTGGGCTGACCATTCGACCTGCAAGGTTGTAGGGGGTGGGGGGCAGAGGACTGTCTAGCCACCACAAGGCTGGTGCCATTTTAACCACAATGCCATCTCACAACAGAAGCTATACAACCCAATGGGATATACCCCATGTAGGCATATGGCCTACGAAGAAAGGTACTATCAGTGGCCATCAGCTTCCTAATCTCCCCTTCCTACATTCTCAAAAAAGACTGCCCCAACAGTACCGATCATTTATCAGTCAAGTGAGCTATAAAAATATTAAATTTCAAGCTTCAGAGTCACTTCCCCAAGAGGCTTCTTTATTCTCATAGTCTAACTGAATTTTCTGCACAAGATTACTTGCCTCCTTAGGGTCAACGAAGAGATAAGATTTTCCAGAATAATGCAACCCTTACCTAGCCAAGAGCAGCATCTTGCAACCAGGACCCCCCCCTCCGCAACATGTACCACAGACAAGGCAACAAACCACAAGTTGGCATAAACAAAGGTACCACCCCTGGCATTAGGGTAAATGCCTGGCTTGGCACCCAAGAGGTTGGGGGGGTCAGGGCGCAAAGTAACATTTATATTTACACCGAGTTCTGGGAGAGAGGGGCTAGGGCTAGGCTATGTCTCCTATCTGAGGGGGGGGCCATGACAATTCACTCGTGGAAACACAGATGGAATGTCCACTACCAAAAAATGGGATAGTATGGTGTGACTTTATTTTCTGAAAAGATGAAAAGGCAGAAAAGGGTAGTCCCCCAAGTTTTGAACTGTCACTACAGGTAACCAATGCAGTCAAGAAACTTTGCTTTCTCACAGAACAGGCAGTATTTGCATTTCACACAAGAACTTTTCCACAAAATGAACTGTTCATACCTCTTGCTTGGGATCACGAGACTTCTTTTACATAGTGTCTATTACATGGGGGTTGCCACACACTTTTACAATTAAACATCCTCCTGATGAGATGGGCTAAGTTAACACCTGTAGGGTAAACTGTGCCTTTCAGGTAACCGAATAACCTTGACTAGAGTTTCAGGTGAAGGTCTGCCCACCCTGGCCCCTCCCAGCCTCTGCCATTCCTTCCAGGACACACACTGGATCCTTCAATCCCCCTTGAATTGCTAAAAGCATCCACAAATTTAAACTTTTATACTCGGCACATATTTTTGGTGAGAACTGGGGTCCTGAGTGGTATCTAGCCTTGCCTCTGGGCACATACACCATCAGCTGACTCCCTTAAAACACGTCCATCTTGCTGTACTCACGGTTTGTTTGTCCCTTTGTTACAGACATCAGTCCTTTGAAGAAAACCTTTTCTTCCCTTCAGTTCCATAGCTTTAACCACTGAGACTCTCTCTCAGTCTCTGCTCTGGGCAGCTAGACAGTCTTCTAGTCCCTCAGGGGATTGCCCCTTGGACCTACTGATTTCTCAGTCCCATTCATTTTCATAAAAATGACCCACTGGGGTCCTGCTGACACAGGTCTCCACCACTTCAGGAAGAAAGGTGGTTATTCCACTCACTAGGGTGAGAAAAAGATGACCAGATGTCCTTCACCCCAGCCTAAGGGAAGCTGGCAGGCGCCTCTACACTCAGAGCTCCACTCTGGACACTGACTGAATGACAACTTTGAACAACTGAACCCAAGATTGTGAACTCCTTCCCCTGCAGCTGGCAAAGTGTTATGCTGCTGCGAAAGTTCTAAATGACATCACCCATATCCTACCTAGCCTAGCTAAGTAAACAATGAGCTGTCTGTAGCGAGCTTCTAATAAACTCCCTACCAGCTGCCCACTACCTTCCTAGTCTAACACCGCTGGGATTCAAGTAACCCCAGGGGACTGGGTGGTTACAATAAATTACTCTTAAGTGAGAAGGATACTGTACAGCATATGTGACTCCTAGGGACCTAAGTGTGGACCAGAAGCTGTCAAAACTCATCCTTGGTCCCTAGTTGCAAAGCTACGGTCATGATAGAGATTTTGCCTCCTCTTCGGTCTGTGTTGGGCACTTCTTTCTGGATGCGACAAGAGCTCTGTCACATTCAGGTTCTCCAGCTAGAATGATTAGCACAGTGTGGGGACCAGATGCTGCTTCTCTCCAATGGTGTAGTGTGAACTGATAGTCTCTACAGACGCCCAGTGGAGGGTTTAATGAAAGACTGTCCCCAAGCCATTTTGAAACAAAACTACAAAGATCTTCATCCTCCAGACCCTCTGCTAGTCCCCAACACCCTCAAGGTGGCAGCCCTGGTTTTGTTTTCAATTGCCTCCCATTGAAATTGGAGGAGTTTGTTCTTAATGAGGCATGGGTAGGCCATGGCTGCTTTCAGAGCTTAGCCAGCCACCTCCTTAGCTTCAGAGAAGGCAGTTGTAGAGTTGCTCTCACACACTGTAAGTCTGCTGTTAAAGTCTTGTAGTTTTGTATCTAAAGTAGTGACATGCGAGTCTGTTGCATGGATCACTTTCATAAAGTCACCAAAAGTAAATTCCTCAGTTGACCATTCACCCTCTCAGACCACCTTTCCCACTTGGGTCAATGCAACCTTTTGTTGGTGTTTCCAACCACCAACATCTCTGATCAGTTTCCATGGGTTGGCTATATTGCTTGCACATATTTTAGATCAGTCCACTGCTCAGATGTTACTCTACCTACAAACTCACTTTTGACACAAAGAAAATATAGTTAAATCGCTAAAAAAGGGTTTAAAACAGTTCTCAGAGGAAGAGCCGAACTGAGCTGCATCTTTCTAGTATGTCAGTTGGCCATACCCTCCCAACTCTGTCTCAGTTTGATGGGTTGTCCTGCAAGTCCTATATTCATACACTGTATGGGATAAATGTATAGGGTTGAGAACCCAAAGAAAGATCTCACCCTGATTCATCAAGAGTCAGGACAGTGAAAACTGTAATGTTTTTTCTTTTTCCTGCTTGGGGGGGGTGGGGAGTTAGGGATGGAAACCCTAACACCACATTTCCCTACTTTTGTCAGTTTAAACTGAACCCTAACTGGTGCATTGTTTTTTTGCAAAGAATTTCTTTAGTTTTTGAGATAGTAGAATTGTATCCTCGGTCACACATGTGTGAACACATCCAACAGGTTAGGGAAGTGCAGGGCCTCAGGCCCTGCATCTCCTCATAGATGCACACATTCATCCATGCCTCAGAATAGCAATATATGTACTTGGTTGTAATTGTTTTTTGTGAGGCTCATGGCAAAGGAAAAAATATATTACATGTCCCTCTTGTCTGCCAGCGGTTCACTGTATATGGGCAAAAATGTGGTTTCACTTTGTTACCCATACGTCAGTAAATTTTTATTGGTTTGCTGTTAAATTTTCTATGGCTGAAGTGGAAGACGAGATAAACCTTTGGCACATTATTGATGATGATTGCACTTTCACTGTGGATTTGACATTATGGTGAAGACTGGAGGTAATTTGGGGGTGCAGTGCGTATCCCATGAATGTTTAGGGGGATTATATGTTAGTGCTGTAGTAGTCATTGACACCTGTTTTTGATATACACATTGTCCTGTAACTCCAGTTATTGATGGATTTATGGCTTGTTAAAGTTGCAATGTTATCCTACAGGAATTTTCATTGTTTAATGTTTATGTTTTCTTTTTAAGCCCCTAAATATTTTGGGAGGTATTATGTGTTAGTGTTGTAGTACTCATTGAGACCTTTTTTTAATACACATATTCTACCTTAACTTCACGCAGTGACGCAGTTATGACTTGTTAAAGCTGCAAAGTTATCCCATGAGAATTTTCATTTTTTTAATCTTTATGGGGTTTTATATGGCCCCTAAGTTGTTGTTTTTTTTTGGGGGGGGTATTATCTGTTACTGCTATAGTACTCATTGATACCCTTTTTTCATATATAGATTGTTCCTTAACTCCAAAGTTTGAAAGACTTACAGCTTGTTAAAATTGTAATCTTATCCATGGGAACTGTAATTTTTAAATGTTTATGTTTTTTATAGGGCCCTTCAATTTGTTGGTAGGGTATTATTTGTTAGTGTTGTAGTACTCATTAAGACCTTTCTTTTGATATACAGATTGTCCATTAACTGTAACTATTAACAGAGTTATAGTTTGTTAAAGTTGAAATGTGGAAAAAAATACGAAGTTCAAATTATTTTTTCATATAAAGGAATCTTTTTTCCTAAGATTGTATTGTTCTCACAAACATTGCCGATTGCGCTTTCATTGTGAATATGACTACTAAAGATATCATGGCATGGTAGTGCCACAATAGTAACATTCTCATGTTGTTCTCATTTCAAGATTCCTTCAAACAAAAAAAGATTGTGAATAAAAAAAAAACGAAGTCCAAATTCTTTTTTCGTATGAAGGAATCCTTTTTTGCAAGACTGTGTCATTCTCATGAAAAAAAGATTCTTTCATATGAAAAAAGAATTAAATAAAGTCTAAATTATTTTTTCATATGAAGGCAATCTTGTTTTGTGTGGCCTATTCCTGTTTCATATGGCTATACAAAAAAAGAAAATTGTCATGCGATAAAAGATTTTTAAAATGTGTTAAAACACATGTCTGGGTAATTTTTCCAAAAACTAACTGCAGAATCCAGCTAACTGGGTCACAATTAACAAGATACATGTGTTGGTGTGTTTCTATATGAGTTTTTAAACATTGTTTTTTAAAAAGAATCAAGATGGCAGCCATACAAAAAAAGAATTATTTCTCACAAAACAAGATTACAGCCCCCCCATACAAAATAGAATCCATTTTCATATGGCCACATTCTTTTATTGTATAAAATGGCTATCCAAAAGAGAATACTGAGCAAGAGTCAAAATTTCTAATTCTTACAACTCTGGAATGGATTAACATTTTTTTTCACAAAACCAAAGAAAGGCACCACTCTGGGCCAAGCCCTTTCTACCCTGAAAATTTCAGAGCAAAATTCTAAACTGTCTGAGTGCCAGGTGATAAAAAAAAAAAAAACAGCAAAAAAATAATATTATTTTCACTATCCAGATCTCAGACTCTGCATATCAGACCAAAAGGAAACTTGGCTGATTAAGAGGCACTGCCCCAGAGATTGCACATGCAAACTTTTGTATAACTCAACTGAACAAGGACAGAACTACTAAAGTGCAAAGTTATGAGGGGTTTAACATTAAACAGCCTACTCAACCCCAACTATAGTAGCACTACCATGCCACAAGAATAAGTTTAATTATTCCCGTTTCCAACTTTGCATCATCAAAATGCTGTGGGTGGGGCTGCAGTACCAGTAATATACTCAGTTCATAGCCAGAAGTTACTAGCAGGGCAAAAAAAAAGGTAATCATTTCAGTAATTCTTAGATAAAATAATTTGTAAAGGGTCTAATTTATTTTATTGGAAAAGCAGCTCTTTGGTATGAGTTGCCAGCCCAGAGGTGAAAGAGTGGTTACTTACCAGCCCAGTAGTACTACCGCTTGCTTTGACAGTGACATGGGTTCGAGAACAAACTCCGGTCATTTGGGGGTTGACTGAGGGAGGTCACTGCTTTCTACTAACTGACTGCCGCTTAGTGGAGATTGGGTGGTGGCACAGTAGGAGCAGCTACAGTAAGCAGCAGAGAGGGGCAGCCACCACACATGTCGCTGTATGCCAGCAGTCTCGGGGGAGGGAATTCAGGAGCTGGGGGAAAAATCCCTGATGCACCATTCAGCCAACACTCCTCGCAGGCCCATACACAACTGACATGGCAGGCCACTCACCACTACTGTGGGGTCCTGAGTAAGTGGTGGATAACAAGTCCATGAGACAGTCAGTGATGGGGCTGGGGGTGCTGTTAGGTGAGACAGGGAATGAGAAGAAGCTTGATTTGGGGAAAAAAAAAGCTGTTTCTCTTTAACCACCAGTTAAGCACAGCTGTACAAAGAGTATAATCATCATCAGGGCAACCACAAGCGCAGCTGTAACTTAATCTTCATTTCTTCCCCCCCCCGGACAGCCCTCTTTCAGAGGACCGCCCCAGCCCCGTCACTCACCAGGACTTACAATCCAGTCATCTTCCCACAGGGCTTATCCCCATGCAGGGTCCCACAAGCCCTCACCAAAGCACAGATCCAGTTTGGGCCGATGAGCCCAGCTGGTCAGGTGCAGGTCCTGCAGGTGCTCCTCTTCATCCAGCCACTGGGGATTTTCTGTTTTTTCCATGGGGTACGTGGTGTACGCTGACATCAAGGTGCACATGCTGACGTCTACCACATCTCCCCCTGCCTCTTTCAGCTTGGGCTGCCTTCCCCTGGTTTCAGCTAAGGGCCAATTGAGCACCAAGCTCTCCCCCCCAGAAGTGGAGAGCGTTCCCACAGATGCTTAATCCTCCTCCTCCCCCAGCTGGCCCTTTGGATACCTTGGACTCATTTCTGAACCCGGGTCGCTGGTGTCGTGAGCAGTAGCACAACTGCTGCACTGTCAGGCTGGTTCATCCAATCTTCATTTCTGAGTGGCATAGATTATCTAGATTTGATTCAAGACTAAGAGACATAAATAGTGAAACATTATGTTCATGGTGCAGTAGATCTACAAAAAATTGAACTAAGTGACAATAAACCTAGTCAAGTTCATATGTATGTGTACTTTCTTCACACATGGCCACCATTTCTTATTTTACACATTACCCCACCAGAAGCTTCTTAGCAGAACGGGAGAAGCTCATGTTGTCAGCTAATGGTTTCTTAGTTATGAATGCTATACATGACTTAGCTATGAAATAAGGCATGACGGGGCATGCTATGCTAAAAATAACAATGCACTTCTGGTGCACTGGGAGTCATGAGCACAGTCGAGTGCCTTCAGCCACCCAAGAAGTGAGAGGCAGTGTGGTCTTGTGGTTAAAACACTGGCTTAGGAACTGGGAGATCACAGGTTCAAACCTCACCAGAGCAGAATACTCATCGTGAGAATTGGAGTGAGTCACATAACATTTGAGTTCTCCAGTCCACCCATCTGTGAAGATGGGTAAAAGCAAGACCCCACAAGAAACAAGATTTTACATCTCAGCTCAGCTATCAAATAAATAAAAAAAAGTGGCACACCCAGCATAACACCTGTTCTGGAGTGCCTTCTTGCGATTATAAAATGGATCCTGTAGAATGAAAAAGGGCTTTTATGTGAGATTTTTAGATTAGTGTCAGACATTACCATTGTACTGGGGATAACATCACAGCTGGAACTACCTCTAGACCAGTTGGTTTTCAGGATTTTCTCCATCAATTTTTGTAACTGAATTTTAGCAGCTGATCAATATCAACAAAACCCCTTATAAATACAAAGATGTTTTAAGTGGGGTTTAGCCACCAGCAAAATCAGTCACATGTGGCACCAGTTCAACTCTATTACATAACATGCACCCCCACCAGAAATTCCAGTTTTGAGCCATTCAGTTCTGTATTAGTAAGTACATTTGAATCAAAGCAGGACTGCTGTACCTTAGTCTCTTTCTGATGCTTATTTTCAGGTGCATGTCATGTCACCAGTGAATAAAGGGAGATCTACTTGCTCTATATGATTACTTAAAAGATCAGAAATTGTGTGAGGAGTTGGGACAGAGTATGTAGGTAAAAGAAACCACATAAGAGGCCATAATAAAAAAAAACTACAAGAGGAAATGTATGCAGGAGACTAGAAGAAGCACTAATTCTCACAGAGAGTAGTGGAGATTTGGAACTCACTTCCAAGTAGTGAAGTAACTCCCAAGGGCTGGCAGCATTTAAAAAAAGGATTGGATGTGTAATTACAGAAGGCAAACAAATATACCCACTGAAGGGGGGGGGCAATAGGTGGAAAGCATTTTCCATCCTATTTTTGTATGCTCACATAATGCACAGGTCAAAAAATTCTAAGTAAAATGAAAATCAATTGCAATCTGTTGCTGTGGAAAGGTTTATGCGGTTACTGGACAAGGATTGCTACTTTAGCTAAGAAATCATCTTCAGGAGTTGAAAGACAGCTAAGGGAAATAAGGGTTCAGTTTCCATGCAAATGCCCTTTGTAATAACAAATATTGTCAAATTTTTAGGATTTCATTGGCTAACTGAGATTCCAAGCTGTGGTGTTATCCCAGGATAAAACTTCTTCAATAAAAGCAAAGTATCAGCACTACAGCGTGTGGCAGCCTTGCGACTTTCTCCAACACAGTGGTCTGCGGGTTCAAATGAGTTTCATTTCTCAGATGAAATTCAAAGGTTAAAAAAAAAAAAAATCAGATTTGTCAATTTAGACAATAGCAAGAACACACTCCAGGGTGTGTGTTGTCATTTGTGATAACACCACTTCTCGGGTGGTTGAACATACCTGCAGCCTCATGCCCCAACATACCTGAGGTGTGGCAATATCCCATGACAAACACACAAACTGACATGTATTATTGTTTGTGATTACAAGTTTGTTTCTTTGGAATTTTGTCTAACCGAGCTCTGCTGATGCTAATCTGAGATTTCTCAGTGACTGCTGCTGGTGAGAAGCCCTCAAAATTTCCACCAAGAACAGTACAATTCCAGGCTAGTAGCCAGAGACACTGCATTTCAATGTCAGACATCCTGTTTACACATTACTGTACAACTTCTTGCAACTTAGGGCCACTCTTCCAGATTTCATGCTGAGCGATCCCATACAACCAGTCACTTTTTTAAAATGTCCAAGCTGCAGCACTGCTGGTGGTTGAAGCTCTTTTGACACCCATGCAGCGCAATTCCAGGTGGGCAGAGTCCTCTAAAATGTCCATGCTGTACAATACCTGGTAGCCTGATTCACTCATTACATTTCCAGAATGCATCAGAGACTTGTAGGCCATAGTAAGCGATTCATGAAGGCCCTCAACGTGTTCAGTATAAAGCTCCTTCTTTGGTGTGTTTATTTTCAGGTAAACAAAAGAAAACAAAAAAATTACTGAACTTATAGCGTCAAATGTGAAAGAAACAAAAATGCCATCCAGGAGTAGGGTGGACAGGCTCTTACATTCTTTCCCTGCCTGCCAGAGTCTCTCTCTGTTTTACTCCATCTTTAAAAAGACAGCTCTTTATGACTGCATAGTGATAGCTATGTAACACACTGCTAACAAGAGGAGAGGGAACAGGGCAGACAAGAACAATAACTGATATATATTACGTTTTACTTCCACAATGGAGTTTCAGCACCTAGTTGGTATGCTTGAGATCTGTGCTGTGTCTGTCTGTGCCTTCATCACCCTCCTCCTCCTCCCCTTATCCCATCCAGACCTACTTCATTCATGAATCTATAGTTGTGGGACTTGTTTTTGTTTTCTGTGCCACCTCTCCAGCTGGAAGAATGCTTCTGAGTACACAATACTTAACACAGTAGGGGGCCTGTGTCAATGACTGAAGAACAATTCCATCATCAACGAATGTAGATCTAACATAGCAAAAATAGCTTTATTTATTTTTTTTACCTTCATGGCATGCAGTGTATTGAAAGAACAAATGCTAGAGGGAGAGTGTGACCAGTCATTATGCTGATGACACCAATTTACACAGACAGGCAAAGAGTGGTAATGTAAACTGAAATCTGAGATCTGGATTCTTCTGCTGCCTAGCTGATCAAGAAACACTACCACTCATAGAAACATAGAAGTTGAAGGCAGATAAGGACCGCGAAGCCAATCAAGTCCGCCCATTTCTTTTTCTACCTTATGAATGTGCCACCGGCCTTTGCTCTGTCAATGGCCTATCTATTCATACTCATCTGTATTGCTCCCTTATGCCTATCCCATGCCTGTTTGAAGCCCTGCACTGTATTTATATCCACCAATTCCTGAGGCAGGCCATTCCATGCATCCACCACCCTTTATGTGAAAAAGAACTTCCTCAGATTACCCCTTAATTGGCCTCCCTCTAATCTCATGATGTGTCCTCCTGTCCTGCTATGTTTCTTATATTGAAAAATGTTAGACTCTTTCACCTTGTTAATGCTCTTAAGGCATTTGAATGTTTTGATCATATTACCTTTCTCCCTCCTTTGCTCTAGGGTATACATATTGAGCTCCGTTAATCTGTCCTCATATGTTTTCTGATGCAGTCCCTGCACCATTTTGGTTGCCCTTCTCTGGACTGCCTCAATTTGGTTAATGTCCTTGTGAAGGTGTGGCCTCCAGTACTGCACGCAGTACTCCAGATGGTGCCTAACCAGTGTCTTGTAAAGAGGGATTATTACCTTCCTCTTCTGACTTGTGATACCTCTACTAATACACCACAAACATCCCCTAGGCTTACCTACTGCTTTAGTGGTCTGCTTGGATGATTTCAGGTCTTGGTGATGATGATGCCCAAGTCTCTTTCTTCCTTGTGACTGTAACACCCCTCAGGGTATAGGTGGTATCAGGTTTCTCTTCCTATGTGCATGATCTTGTACTTCTTTGCATTAAACTCCAGTTGCCACTCTTTCAACCATTTTGCTAGTTTATCCAGATCTCTTCTCATTCTGCCCACCCCATTTGGATCATCTACTCTGTTGCAGATCTTAGTGTCACCTGCAAACAGACAAACCTTACCCTCCAGTCCATCTGCAATGTCATTGATGAAGATATTGAAGAGGACTGGCCCCAGGACTGAACCCTGAGGTACCCCACTTGTGACTTGCATCTCTTCTGTCTGTATACCGTTTACCACCACTCTCTGTTTTCTGCCCATCAACCAGTTTGCCACCCAGTTGACCGACTTCTGACCCACCCCAAGCCTACCCAGTTTATTAATCAATCTTCCACTTGCAGCTAATGTTGGTTAGTTAGAACTGTGATATGTTGTCAAGGAACTGTAGCAATCCAAGACCATAATACAAGTAGTTACACTGTTTTGCATCAGAAGGGTTAAGCCTACACCCCCCCAAATGATTAAATTAGGGTTCTCCCATCTGGTGGTAGCCCAACATTTCTCCCAAATTTATTCAGCTTAGCCTTCCACCTTCCCTGGGTATAACCTTCTCCCCTCATAGGCGATGTCTTTCCTACCAAAGTAAAGCTTACTCTCTGATCTTAATTTTGGCAAAGTTTAGGGTAACAAGTGCTTATGTCCCTCCATTATGCTACTTCTAACCCTATCACTCTTCCCCCTCCTATTTTCCCTCAACTCTCTTCCCCTACTACCTATTCCTGCCCCCCTTCTCCTCTCCCCTCACCTACTGTCCCTACCTCCTGCCACCCATCCCATGCCTCTGGCTGCTAGATTGCAGTCTCCTTCCTTCTCCCTAGCTTCACTTTGAAGTCCTCAGGTACCTTCTTCCCTCCCACCTTCTCATCCTCCTCACACATATCCCCCTCCTCCACAAGTGACTCATAGGTGCCCTTAAGCTCAAGGATTCCCTGTTGCTTGCAGAAGCAGGTGATATTGAGCTTAATCCAGGCCCTGCCCAGTCATCTCCCCAAAGGACAGAGAGTAACTCATCTCAATAGCCCAAGCTTCCTCCCCAAGTTTTACCAGTTGCATCCATTCATGGTCAGTCTTGTACCTGATGTGCTGCTGATCTCAGAATCCTGGTTCTCCCCAAGACTTTGAATTTACTGTTGTCATCCCTGGATACACAACTGTCCATCAGCATCGCGCAAAGAAGGGGCATGATGCTGTTGCTATCTACCTCTTCTCTAGTATCCAGTTCAAGACTGTGCTTTTTGTCTCCTCCCCCTCTGCCTATGAGTTGCTCAAGTTCTCCCTTCCTTTCTCTGTCCTTATATTCAAAGCTGGTGCCTACTGCTGTCCTGGCTTGTCAACCCCTTCAGTCATTTAGCTTCTCACCCCTATATAATCCCATGCCTCCTCTGCTGAGCCTCTCATCTTTGGTGACATTAACTCACCTGGCTCTCCCCCTCTCTAAATAGATTGTGCCAAAACATAAAGTTCTTCCAGTTTTCCCACCTTATCACTGATCCCAGCCAGCATAATCACATATACCTCAATCACTCCATCCTGGACTGGGTTCTCGCTTCCCATCCCTACTGTATTGTGGATGCTTGCTGCCTTCCTACATTCTCAGTGACGACCTTATGGTCTACTGTGTGTGCAAGACTGATTGTCCCAAAGCCCCCAAAACATTCCTTCCACACTGACTGGTGGCTACCAACTGGTCGCTCATCTTCACAGATAGAAAACAAAAATTTCACTCTCCAATATTGCAACTCCAAATTCATGTCTGACTTGGATCTACACATTCCCTATTATAAAAACTAGGGTCCTAGGTTCCCACCTCCCATGGATCACAGCAGAGTTGCTGGTCTGTCTCCATGTGCAAGGCCTTGTATGGTGAACCTGAAATTTCTCTGGCTCCCCTGCTGATCTAATCAAGTACCAGACCCTTTGTAATGCCTGTACCAAAGGTAACAGGCTCATTAAGTCTGAATACTTCATATTCATGCTTCAGAATGACCCAAAGCAACCCTCCAAGTTCTGTAAGGTCATCCATGCCCTTTTCTCTCCCCCAAACCAGTCCTCTCTCCCCGCCTTAAAGGTTAGTGACATTCCTATTTCTGACTCCTCTTCCCTTGCCTCTGCTTTCAACTCCTTCTTCACCACCTGAATCCAAATCCTGTTGTCCAGTAAATGTTGGATTTTTTTTAATCACAATAATACAACAAGTAAATTACAACTAACTCACAAATTATTCTATAGCCTTCATCAGGCTAATGCATTAGCAGCCATATTGGCTCAGACCACAGCTTGTTTTAACAGGGCCCTGTGCCCAATTCAGCATTTTGCATTCCTGTGTTTTCACCTACAGGAAAGTAATCCCAGGCATTTGATACAATAAACAATTAGTATGTCCCTATCAGAGACTCCAGTTCCAGTCTGTTTAGGTCTATAGAGTGGTCTTGAGGACTCAGTCCAAAGAAACATACATTTTCACCATCCGCTATAATGATCTCCAAAGGGCTGGTGATTTACTTTTCAGGACCGGTTAACTCATTATGACACATTTACACTCACACTCACGGCACTGGTATGAGAGGGTTGGAGGTCCAAAACGTTATATATTTGTGACTGTCAGCTGTCCAGGCAGCAAAAAGTTTGGTCTCCTCTGCATTTCTCTTTAAGGAATTAAAACATTTCTGGTCTTTCTAGTGGGAGACAGGGAGTATAAACATACCAAGACACTTGTCTTCCCAGCACCCCATAACCCAAACCACACACCCCCCCCCATTAGACTTTTCAGCCTAAAAATAATTTTTCATTACCTCTATGTAATAATGTCTCCTCCAATGTACTGGCCATAATATATACATGGCGGGAGCATCACAGACCCATTTCACATACTCAGCGGGGCTCCACTCTGCTCCACAGTATCATTTAAATGGTGTAGCAGTGCTAAGCATGTGACATGGCACCACAGTGCTCCAGCCATGTTTACATTACAGCTGATACAATGGAAGAGATAATTACTACATTGAAGTAATAAAAAAATTACTGAGGGGTTGTGGTTTGGGGAGGTGGGGTTGCTGGGAGGACAAATGTCCATTAAGGGTTCCTTTGTGGCATGTCTAAAGTGGAGCTTAATGGCATAAATGAAGATAGATAATTGTATCTTCTTTTAGAATGCTTCAGTGGCTAAAATAAATAATTTAGCTGTATGGCTGGACACTCACATGCATTTTACGATCACATACTGGGTTCATCCTTTTTTAAGTAAATCCTTGTTCTTTTAGATACACACCTTATTTTCTAGATTTATTACCGCTTTCAGTAATAAACAAAGAACAGTTACGTAAGAACTTACCATAACAGCAGATCCTGAAGGGGTTCTCAGTCATCAGGTGAAGAACTTCACCATCTGTGAAGCAGGATCCACTCCTATAAAGGTGTGAGTGACCCTGCTCCCTCCTCAGTTCTTTCCCCTGGAGACTAAGGGAGGGGGGGGAGAGAGAGAGATGCCCAGGCCTGAATAAAAGGCTGGATACACCATATAGCCAGTCTGAGACAAGAAGTCCAAATAGGGGGATGGTGGGAGGGAAGGCTGACCTGATGACTGAGATCCCCTCAAAGAGCTACTGTTATGGTAAGTTCTTACATAACTGTTCTGCCTTCTTCAGGGGTATCTCAGTTATCAGGTCACACTGTAGGAATGAGTCCCAAGCAGTTAGAAGCAACAGCAGAACAGTCAGGGTGGCTGGCAAGCAGGGGCCTAAGACAGCAGGCCCCGAAAGGACAGCACTGCCAAAGCCTGCTCTGGCTCTAGAAGCAATGTCCAGACTGTAATGCTTGGTGAAAGTATGGACAGTACTCCAGGTGGCAGCAGTGCAAATGTCAGCTGCTGAGACCCCTTTAAAGCAAGTCACAGCGGTAGCCATACCCCTTGTGGAGTGAGCTTTTACTCCTGGCAACTCTTTGCCATAGTCGTTGTAGCAAAAAACAATACAATTAGTCAACCATTTGACAAACATTGTATAGAAACTTGAATGCCCTCTCTTACTGGGGTGAAAGAAACAAAAAGCTGCTTTGACTTTCTGCTTTCCTTAGTCTGGAGCAAATAATATTTCAAGATTCTTCACACATCTAATGTATGGAGCAGTGCTTCTCCTGGATTGGCATGCTCAGGAAAATAAACTGGAAGATGGGTGGACTGGTTCAAGATAAACTCAGACACCACCATGGGAAGAAACTTAGGATTCATGTGCAAAGACACCCTGCCTTTGTGAAAAATCAAATAAGGCTCCTCACACCAGAGAGCTTGATGCTCAGAAATCCTTCAAGCAGAAGTAACAGCGACCATAAATAACACTTTCCAAGAAAGATAGCATGACTCACAAGTCACGGCTGGCTCAAATGGAGACAGGGTCAGCTTCTCTAAAACAAAATTTAAATCCCAAGCTGGGACAGTGGAACAGATTACAGGTTTCAGGTGCAGGATGCCCTTGACAAAAGTACGGGACACATCCAGCTAAGCCATGGTACGACCATCCACGGGCTTGTGAAAGGCAGAAATAGCTGAAAGGTGCACCTTAAAGGATGACTGCTGGAGACCTAAGTCTGACAGTGAAATCAAGTAGTACAGAATCTGGCTCACTGGACAGGTGAAAGGGTCCAGATGGTGCTTTGCAGCCCAGATGGCAAACCTCTTCCACTTCATGGCATATGTGGATCTTCTGAGCTGTGATGGGGACACCCGCCACTAACTGAGATACCCCAAACTGGGCAATGGCTATGCCCTTAGGAGCCAGGCATGCAGACACAGGGACTTGAGGTTGGGATGGATCCAGGTCACCTGAGCCTGCATCAGCAGATTCCTGCAAAGGGGCAGAGGGTCCGAAGGTTCCTCCGCTAACTGTTGCAATAATGGAAACCAGATCTGCCGTGGCCAGAATGGTGCAGCCAGAATCATGCTAGCCCCCTCCATTTGCAGCTTAATTGGCACCCTCTAAAGTAGAGGGAATGGAGGGAAGGCGTAAAGGAACTTCTTGTTCCAGGAGTGGTGCAACACATCTTGCCAGAAAACTCCAGACCCTGGATCTAGCGAGAAGAAATTGGGCAGTTTTGCACTGAGTAGGGATGCAAAAATGTCCAACTCTGGACACCCTATCTGTCAAATAAATCTTCTGCGATGGATGAGAGAAGTTCCCATTCATGCACGCTGGAGTACTTTCTGCTGAGGCTGTCTATGAGGGCATTTAGTATATCTGGGATGTGGACTGCCAAGAGAGCCAGACTGTGGTCTAGTGCCCAGTACTATACCCTCATAGCCTCCCTGCACAAGGGGTATGACTGTGTTCCCCCTTGCTAATTGATATAGTAGACAACACTGAGATTGTCACACTGGATCAGAAGCTGACCTGGAAGTAAATGGTTCTGAAAGGCCTGCATGGCATACAAGACTGCCTGCATCTCCAAGACATTGATAAGGAAGGAGGTTTTGGTCTGGGATCACATTCCCAGAGTCTGAAAGGGACACAGATGAGCACCCCAACCTGACCCAGAGGCATCTGTTGTGAGGATCCATTGTGGGGAAGTGATCTGGAATGGAATCCCTTGCAAAAGGTTCTGACGGTCCATCCACCACTGAAGCACCTTGCGGACTGGGGAGGAGACCAGCATCAGCTGATCCAAGTTGCCCGAGCATTGGTCCCACTGCACACAGAGTGTCTAATGAAGGACCAGCATTTGCAGTCTAGCCAAATGAACTGTGGCAATAGCCATGGCCATCAGACCCAACAGCCTGAAGAACACTCTGGCAGGAACACAATGGCTCTGGGAGACTTCCTGAGCCTGGGCAATTAGGCACTCCACCCTGTTGAGAGGCAGAAAGGCTTTGCCCTCTGCTGAGAAGAGAACCACCTCTACATACTGCAACCCCTGGGATGGGACAGGACAGACTTGGGCAGATTGACTGTTATGCCCAGGGAGAGAAACAGCTGAAGGGTTCTGGCCAGGGTCCGGAGGTGCTGCTCTTTGGATGGAGCTTTTAGGAGACAGTTGTCCAGGTAAGGGAAGACATACAATCCCTCTCTTCAGAGAGTGGCAGCTACTACTGCTAAGCACTTAATAAACCTGAAGTGCAGAGGATAAGCCAAAGGGCAAGACTTTGAATTGGTAGTCCTGCCCTGAAAGAGAAATCAGATGAATCTCGTGTGGAGGAAACACCGAGATATGCAGGTAGGCATCCTCCATGTATAGGGATCGGAGTCAATAGCCTCGTCCGAGAAGAGGCTGCAGGCTTGGCAGAGTGACCATATGGAATTTTTTTGTATTGAATGTAAGGATTGAGGCCCTTGAGATCTAGAATGGGCCTCAGGTCTTCAGTTTGTTTGGGGACAAGGAAGAACCTGGAATAAAATCCCATTCTTTTGGTGCTCGGGCACTGGCTCGATGTCTTTTTTCCACAAAATGGACTGTATAGTCTCCCGTAGGACTACTAGATGGTCTGGGGGCAGGTGGTGCAGGGAACTGGAGGAGTCTTTGGGTGCGTCTCTAGAAGCTCCAGAGTGTGAACCCTCTCTATTATCTGAAGAATCCAGGCATCTGAAGTGATGATTCTACATTAACTGAGATGGAGGGAGAACCAACCTCCGATCACCACCTCTTGGTCAGGGACCAGAAGAGTAGGGTCTGGCAAGGAGTCTAGCTGAGGCAGATCCAGCTGCTGGGGCTGATGCGTCACCTTGAGGATGCTTTGCTGTGGTGCCAGAGGACGAGAGGATAGTCAGGGATGAGGAATCCTTTCTCTTGCCCTGAGGGCACAAGGCTGCTCCAGGTACATGGGACACCTTGTGAAAGGAAGGACACTGTCTACTCCTGGGCTGCGTATGATAGAGCGAGTGGACAGACTTGATAGCCCTGCCAGATGCCTGTAGGTCACTGATTTCCTGAACATCTGGCCCAAACACTTTGGAGCTATTGAAAAAGGCATTAAGCACCTTTTGCTGGACATTTGCCACAAAACCTGAGACCCTCAGCCAGGAGTGCCTACAGAGGCAAATGCCTGGAGCAGCAGCTCTGGCACCTGTATCCAAAATATCATACAAGGCCCTGAGGAGATGCTTGCTAATATCCACAGCACTCTGCAAGCACTTGAGAACCTCCTGTTACTGGACATAATCAAAGAAGGCCTGGGCAGTCACCTTGCCCTTCTTTCAGACAGTGTTCTGGTATTTAACCGTATGAGAGAGAGAATTCATAATCCGCTACCCCAAGGTGGAGGAGGCATAGACCCTCTTTTCCCAAAGGTCAATCTGTAGGGATTCCCTGTCGGAGGGAGAGAGCTGAGGTACTTGGACACCTTAGACCGGTCATGAGCTGCCTTAATGACCAGTGAATCGCACTCTGGCTGGGCAGCTTAGTAAGGTATGCCCTGCGGAGCATGACATAGCTTATCTGCATGGCAGGGACCATGTAAGCAGTGGTGCTGTTATCATTAGGCTAAGTAGGCCACAGCCTAGGGGTGCCTGCTGTTAGCGGGCACCTGAGAAATAAAAAAGAAAAATGAAAATGAGAAAAAAAAAATTTTTTTGACTGAGCTCCCGCTTCATCCCCCCCCTGCCACTGTCTGTCTCACCAGTCTCCCCCTGACAAAACAGTGGACAGCACGCGCTGTGCATTCAATTGATTTTTAAATCCTCCCCGGCTCCATAAAACCACTGTGCATGTGCATCCAATTGAAAAAAGGCACAGTGCATGCCGGCACTGCAGGCTAGTCTAGTGCAGACTGAGAGAGAGAGAGAGAGAGAGAAGTTGACTCGCAAGACACTGTTGGACAGAGCAAGGGAGGTCAAGTCAGGTGGTAGGAGAGAAAGGTACCGTGTGAGTGTGTCATCACATCAGTCTCTCACCACACCAACACTGTTTATGTCTGATGAATTTTTTTGACTCATTTTCCACTCACCACCCGCCACCTCTGAATCTGGTGATCATCGGAGTTGAGTACTCACCTTGGTTCAGACAGACAGAGCAGCTGCAGTCTGCAGACTCAGTAGTGTTTTTAGAGAGTGGGCCTGCCTGCGGCCTGCTGCCCTTCCCTGTCTGCTTCCCCTGCCCTGCAGGCCACCCTGCCAGCAGCAGCCCAGTGACTCACGGAGCCAGTGCCTGGCCTGCCTACCTGACAACCATTCCCCTATGCCCAGGTGCCCATGCTCCCTCACTGCCAGTATGCTCGTTGTCGCCGTTGGTCTACTGTCTCTACAGACAGACAGTCATCTTCAATCTTGCCCTTCCCTGGGCTTTGGCAATTGGCTGTCTCTCTCTCTCTCCCCCTCTCTCTCTCTCGCCAGACGGACAGACAGACAGGAAGTTGGTGTTGTGTCGGTTGGTCGACAGTCATCATATCATGCTTGCTTGCTTGGTCAGGTCGGTATGGTGGTGTTGGTGACGATGGAGGAGTGAATGGACGACAGTGAAACTGGTGAGTAGTTAATGCAAAAAACAATGAACTAATAACTTGTCTAAGTGAAAGTCTAAGTCTGCAGTGAGTTGTCTTGTGTACAACAAACAGACTGTTGCTGCCGCAGCTTGTTGTGTGAGATCTGGTGGATTTTGTTGATGTGACTGAGTGACTGACCTGTTGTTTCACAATTTCTGATTGATCTTCAGTCTGTCAGTCATGCACAGTGCACACTACTAGTGGTGTGGGGTGACTCACTGTGTCAGGCAGGGTGGGTGGGGTGGAAGTAAATATGTTAGGGCCAGGGCAATCAACGCTGATGCAAGTAGTGTGCTGTGGACCAATTGTGTTAATTTTAAATTTATTTAAAAAATACAAACGTTATGGGTTTTAAAGGGGGGGGGCCATTTATACAGACAGCAGCCCCTCATCTATTGTGTTGTGTTGTTGCCAAACCCATCCCCTGAACTGAGCTGTGTTTCATGGGGGGGGGGGGCAACCTGAAGTTTCCAGCCTATGGGCGCCATGTAAGTTAATATGGCACTGTATATAAGATGTGTGACAGGCAGCAGTAGCATTCAGAGCAGGGAGGATGGGAGGTATGACCTTAGGAGGGAGACTCTGAAATTTCCAGAAAATCCACCAACTCCTTTCTGGTGGCATCCTCCTCCTCAGTATGGAAGCCCAAGGCTGTAGACAGCTGCTTGATAACATTAAAAAAAGTGGGGTCCTCTGGAAGGATGCTTGGCAGAGTCCTCACTTACAAACGAGGCCGTGGACGACGACGACTCCTCCTCCTCCTCCTCCCCATGAGATCAGGGTGGTACTCTTCCTCGATGTCGACTTATTCCAAATCAAGGTCCAATGAATGTGATACTGATGAAGACCCACAGGGAACCACCTTAGGATGCTTAAGTGGTGTCAACAATGATGGGGCCATTGACAGTGCGGGGGAACCAGGCCTGTAAGCACCCAATTGGTGAACCAAGATTGCGGTAAACTTAGCCAGGATATCACTGAGGTTGATGACTGTACACTGCTGAGTTGGAGGAGGGGTCAATAGCTTAGGGTGCGATGACCCATTTATCAGGGCTAGGGATCCAGAAGAACCTGATGTCCACCAGCTTGGAGAGGCACCAGCCCAGAGCAGAGGGGCTGTCATCGATGCACTGGGTGACAATGAAGTAAGGGCCAACAACCTGTGGGTTGACGACCAGCTGCCCTGAATAGCGGGCAGCGGTGCTGTTGTGATGGGCCTTGTAAGAACAGAGACCTGAACAGCGATAGGCATCACTGCAGCTGCAGACAACAGAGAACCCCCAGAGGAAAAAGAAGAAGAGGCCATTGGGGAACCGGACCACCGCCAGTGGGAGCGGTCCCATTCGCAGTCTTTTTTATGACTTTTCTCCCCCCGCCCCTCAAGGACTTGTCTCAGGCCTTTGAGGCCTGCAAGCTCATTGAACCCACCAGTGACTGGGAAGGAAGGAAGGACCCCCGAGGACCCTGCCCAGAACTGGCTACCTGCTGTTCCATGAGGAATTTCTTAAGAGCCTTTTTGTCTCGCCTGAGGGTGGTATGGTTACATTTCTGGCAGAGCTCACAGTCGGAGGCATCGTGTTCAGGCCCAAGACAGCAGACACAAAGAAGATAGTCATCTGAAGAGGCAATCTTCTTTCCACAGCAGCAGCAATGGAAGAGAGAATTGGGAAGGAGTAACTCTTGACATAAACAAGGTAAAGAAATCTCTTAAATAAAAGAGATTCTAAAATACAAAGTAAAATAAAAGTTGTGTGCAAAACTGCATTGGAGCTTCTGTGGAGACCCATGAGAACAGAGTTGATGGCGGGAAAGAACTGAGGAGGGAGCAGGGCCACTCACGCGTTTATAGAGTTGGTGACGTCGGTGGTGACGTCGGTGTGGGCAGCCCCAGAGGTAGTGCTGGAAAATCTTCTATGTGGATCTTGCTTCACTGACAGTAAAGTTCTTGCAGCGTGACCTGATGACTGAGATACCCCCGAAGAAGATCACATGGTTATAAATCTGTGAAAGTAAGTTATCTGTGTTAATGACATACCCAACCTCGAAGATAACATGTTGCCTTGGCTGCTTGTGAGGTCACAACTGTCATCTTAAAACTGGGTGCATCACAATAGAATACTGAACCAGTCTGAAAGCAGCTATCACAGTGTTCATCATGTCATGTCACGTCACATCTCACATCACATCACATCACAATAGCCCTGACAGCACCGAATCCCAACAGTTGATAAAGAGACTGTTACATCTTCACAGAAACAGTGAATCTAAAAGTTATAACTAGTAGACAGATATGGTACAAATTAAATACACAATGGCCTGACTCACAATACACAGTTTATTAACACTTGTTAGTGAGAAGGCTTACATAACTGTTATGGTCCTGCCCCCTAACACTTGAAGATAAAGTTCATATTTTGTATTAAACCACTGCATATTCCCCTATTTCCTAGTGGATCCGAACGTCTTCCCACTAAGTCCCAGCCCCATCAACTGCCACCACCACCCCCGTAGGTCCCCCACAGCCGACCCCCCATGGTGGGGCTGGTAGAGAAGCAGGTGACTCCATTTCCTCAGCTGGATAACAATCAGGTATGGGGGCTGAATGGCAGACATGGAGCCCAAGACATATATGTACATAATTTTCATTACTGTTTAGCCCCGGCCTACCAAGGCCCTAGCACCATCATCCACTATATCTCAGATTTACCCCCCAGAACCCCATCCTCAATAGATAACCCCTTATGGTATGGTCTTCGGGGTCTCCACAAACCCTCTGAGGTCCAAAGTCAGGAGGAGGCAGGGACTGTGTTGGTGGTAAAGGGCCTCTGAATCAGGGGTGACATTTTGTAAGGTTGAGGGGTCTATTTTTCCATCCCCTCAAGACACCCATTAAATGGAACACAAGCGTGACCACACATGCTCAGTGTGCTGCCAGTATTCCCACTTTCCAAGGCATGCTGACCTGATCCACGGTGCTGGTTCAACAACAAAGTTGTCGACAACGTTACAGCAATGGATTTATGTTATATATTAATATGTAGACTTACGGGTGTCTCTTATGTGATAAGAAGGTTCTCTCGTGCTGGTTTGGGCGAGAGGACCACGTAGCGAAGCTGAGCTGTTCTGTGAGCCCAAACCAGCACAAGAGAATCTTCTTATCTCATAAGAGATGCCCCTAAGTCTACATATTAATATATTATGAAGCAGTCTAACTACTTCAAGTTGAAAGAAAGTAATTTTTTTTAAAATGAACTGTTTTTTTCCCTTTATTTTCTATCCCTCTCCGATTAGAGTGAGAAATGATGTGTCCCCTCTCACAGAATGTAGGACGTCCTGAAGACACCCATTTCAACAATTTCTCTTCTCTGTTTCTTTTTCCATTTGTAAACTGTCCCCAAACAAAAAAGTGTATGGAAAATGGACCAGTTCTGGATTTTCATGGTTGAACTGTAGCCCTTGTGTTTACAGACCCGCTTGAAAGGGGAGTGAGCGGATAGCGTTACCACGAGAAAACAGCTGATCAGGCAGTACAAGGAGACATCTGTATGCCACATAACAGGTAGGCTGATCCTTTGTACTGATTGGCTATAGCAGTTAGACTGCTTTATAATGACTGCAATTGCAGTCGGCATAAGTCCGTCCACAAAACGTTGTTTCTTTGCCCGAATCCCCCAAATGAGTGGGGCTCTGTCCCCCACACTCCCTGTAATTCATATAATCAACTCCAAGCCAGAGTTGATTCAGGGAGGGTGTGTAAGACCCTGAGAAAGCACTGCCAGGGTCCCGCAGTGACAGTACAGTGACCCGTCGTTGTACTGTCGTTCAGGTACAGGTGTTATTGTTCGGTCGGCATACGATGCTGACCTGCTGCCCCACCTGTCCACCCATGATCACTCAGGTGGCACTACAGTGGCAGCACTTGCCTTCCCTCCCTCCTAGAATGCTCAGTCCTCCTCTCCCAGTGATCCAACCTCATTCCCAAACCCAAGTCTCCAGCTTCAGGAGCAGTGGCCTTACCGCTGCACTGATAGGCTGGCCACTGAGACACATTATTCTAAATTACAGTGCATTGTAGTCCAATCTGTGGTGATGGGGAGAACCAGGGAAACTCAGTTCTTGGATTCGAATTAAACATCTGACTCCAGAAATAAAAAAATTGGGGGGGGGGGGGACTTCCTCTGTAGAGGCATAAAACTGACTGAAGTGTAAAAACGCAACATGTAATGAGGAAATATGTTGCCAGACCCCTGTCTGGTATATTAAATCCTACATCGAAGGTGGTGGGCTCCCCCAGTGATTTCTTTCCATTCCTAACACGGAGTCCAACTCAAACAAATCGCAATAAAGTAATTGTTTTCTGTCAAGCATTATCCAGATTATGATGTGCCCTCTTTTTCCCTCTATGCATTTAACAGATAATAAATAAGACGGTATATTAACACCATGGAAGACAGTTACCTCTGCTTGTGCCTGCTGTCTTGCTAATGTAATGTTGAATACATCAAGAGATTTCTCCAGGTTCTGAAAGTAACAGAAAAACAGTTATACACAGGCGTGTGATGTTCTGGCCTAAAAGAAAGTAAGGGTTATGCACAGATACGATATCCTGGCCTTAAAAGAAGTAAAGTAACACTTGTCTGGGATTTCAGGCTTATAAAAGCAAGGCAGGGCCAAATTCATTCGTACTGAGGTGGCATCTTGCTTTAAGGTTGAAGGAGAACTTTTACCATGCCCCGGGCAAAAACACAGGACCTTAGGTACAACGCAGCAGTTTGCATGTTTATAAACAGATTACACAGCTTTTATTTGCATTTTATCTGGTTGATCCTGTGACCCTCCACCCACCATTATTATTCCAGAGTCCCTCACGGCAAGCCCTTTGATGACGTGACTGATGGGCTCAGCCGTGAGAGACTCCTATGTACTGTACTGTATAGTTATAAGACAATAACACAAGATATACAGCACATGTTTGCACCTCTAACTCCAGTACCGATCGACTGAGGAAAGTGCTTTCCTCAGCTGACAGGTACCAGAGTTAGAAGCGCAAATGTGCACTGTATATCCTTTGTAATTGTCTTACAATTATACTGTTACCTAGGAGTCCCCCACAGCTGAGCCCATCAGTCACGTCATCAAAGGGACTTGCCATGGGGGACTCTGGAATAATAATGGTAGGCAAAGAATTGCAGGATCAACCAGATAAAATGCAAACAACAGATGTGCAAGCTATTTATAAACATTCTAACTGGTACATTGTACCTAATTGGAATCTATAGGTCCCGTGTTTTTGCCCTGGGAATGACAGAAGTTCCCCTTTAAGCAATGGAAACTTCAGACCTCTAAAAGCACTATTGAAGGTGGAGTTTCAACACTAATATGTCCAGTAAATTTGGTGAACACTTCAACCTTCACCCAGTTTACCTAGTAATGACCTCTGAGAAATCAGACTCGTTATCACTAGTGTGGTAAACACTAGGAAGCTAGTTTGGCCTAGTGTTAAGAGTGCAGAGCTGTGAGCCTGGAGATCCAGGTTTGAATCAACCACCACCACTTACACACTGTGAGTCCCTGATCAAATCACTTAAGCTCCATGTACTTAGCCTTTGCAATACTGTATATCGCTGTGCTATTTGGGTCTCCCTGTCTGCTGCGAACAACAGCACCATCCTCTCCTCTTCCCCTTCTTAACTGTAAACCACTTTGGTATAGTTTGTATGAAAGGTGCTACAGAAAACCAGATTCCTTCCTTGTGCACTGATACTGCAGATCTAAGAGTTCTGTAGTCACTATTTAAAAAAATATTGGTGTTCTTCATTTGACATCTTAGGTGTTTTTATCCAACTCACAACTACCACAAGAGGCCAGATTTTTTTAGAAGGGTTTACAAAGTGCAAGCATCAGATTTCTCAGTACCTATAAAAGTGTTGGGCACAGATGTGTGCAGATGTTGCAGTGAGGGTTATGCAGTAGTGCAGTATAATAGCACCAGTGTCTGAAGGACCCAGCCACAGTTATTTATTATTATCCAGTCATGGCCACATGCCATAAGGAATTGCAAGACACTGAAGTCAGTTTTGCCTCCTTGGTCTTTTGCAAAAATTACTTTACATAGAGTCCAGACAACATGGGACCTTCAACTGGATGGTCTTGTACCTTCTCTTGTATCTCATGGGAAATGACGGAGCACCTCAACCAGGCCTGAGCATCTAGTTATTACCATTCCTTTGCCCCCGACTATAACATTACTGGCACCCACTGCCAACTGTAACTGCTGTCTGGAAACATCCAGAACATACTAGACAGTAAAATCTTTATCCAGCCCAAGGGTGCCAGAAGATGGTAAAAGCTGAGGGGGGCTGAGAATCAAAAGGGCAATTATGAGGGAACAAAGGGCACTTTTCTACACTAGTTTTTGCCATACAGAAATAAAAAGTGGAGTGGCTACCACCGCCTTCCACCCCCCCAAGTTCCGGCACCTATGATCCAGCCTTCTTATGACACCCTGAAAGGGGGAAATGTGCTCAGGAGGACAGCTTATAGGAGAAGCTCCACTGTTACATTCACCCCCTACTAACAACTGTGGTGTCCAGGGTTTCCCCTGGATTCACAGTTGTCAGGTGCAGACTCCTTAGATTCAGAATCAGGGTCTTTTAAACTCAAAACTAGTGGCTGTGGGAAGCCAAAGATTTGTAAGCAATAACACAACTGGGTGTGAGTTCCTTTTCCTGAACCACACACACACACGTGCACTGTAAGGCAAGAAGTACCTGTGCAGTGTGCCTTCAACCACCTAGGTGTATAGCTCAGGGGAAAAAACTCACATGCTGGAGTGTCTCATTGCATTAAGAAAATGGCTAGACACAGAAGACTCTGGGTAAATCCTCCCCCATGCCTCCCTGCCCGTGGGGAAAGCCAAGGATCAATAAAGGACAACATTGTTAGGTATCTGGGTAGGGTAGGGGTCATATATGACTCGAGAACCCCTGAGGGAGGTGGGTGCATCAGTGACAAGAAGGGAGTATAAACATAAAGTATATATATGAAAAAAAAAGCATTCATTACAATTGTTAACAAAAACAAACTACTTTTCTTAGCAGTACTAATAGATCATCGTTAATTTTCATGTCATACAGTGCAAGTATTTCACCATCAATTAAAAAAAATGACAACAAAGTCCACAGTTTAAAATCTATAATTAAAAATGTATTATACAGTACAAGTTTGCAAAGATAATCCTATTCAGAGAACCCTGCTGACTGGAAGAGTGTATCAGAAGTTTGCAGCAAAAGGGAAACTACTGGTTCACTCATTTCAGGAATGTTACCTGTATTTGCTTCTGTGTTTCCTCAGAGATTTTGCTGTTTATTAATTTGGTCTTGTATGCACTTCTGTATGCCTTCAGATTCTGTCTGTGTTTCTTTATGTTACTCCAGGACCAGATTCTTCTGTATCTTCGAATATGAACTTCCAGAATGCTACTGATTGCATACGCCCACCTGAAACAAATACGTTCTAAGTGTATAAGCTGTCACTAGTTAAAAAGGATTATGCAAAAAAATACTGTATTCAGCTGCATGGTTTATATAGTCCGATTGCTACTGTGGTGCCACAGGCTGCAGATATGAATTCGATGGCACTTTTTAAGGTTTGGCTACTAGTTGTGTCATGTGGTTAAAACATTCAGGTGACATTTAACCCAAATCCTATAGTACAGACCTCCAAATTAAACACTGCAGTCCACTGTCATCATTTTTTTCCAAACTCTTCTTTAAACTCCTCTATCACGTTATGTGACAGTAAATTAATACAAAATATTCACTTTGTTCTGTACTGTAATGGGCCCTGCACAATTAGTTGAACCTTGAATTTTCTAATACCTGTATGACTGTATCCTTCCTTTGCACAAAGTGAACATTTTTACCCTGGTAACCGTACTCAACTGTTGCTGTTGCGGCTATTTTCACGTTTTTGTCATTAAATTTGTCAATGCTTTTGCACACCTTCCGCCAATCATGCCATTCACTGCATTATTTCAATCAATTAATCAGTTTTTATTTTGACAGGCGAAACATCATTGAGAAGAACTCATTTACAAGATGGACCTACACATATAGTAAACAATAACAATACAACAACAACAGTGCAAACCAAAATATCAATACAATTAACCATTTTGCAAAGGTGGAGCAAAAGCTTCGTATGAACATATATGCATGGGGTAAAAATATAAACATGTACATCTAAAGTGCAAGTTATAACTGATATAAGAGAATCTGTGGGGAAAGGAGGGAGGCAGAAAAGAAAGGCATGAGGACTGATACATGCTGCATAGTTGTCAGGAGAAGCCAGAAGGTGAAGGAAGGAAACATATTCAATTCAGTGCTTCAGAGTAACTGGTAATTGGTATTTTTCCTTTAAACTTAGATTGTAGGCTTGTAGTGACACTATATTTTCTTTCTGTGTTGTCTTTACTTATAATTGTTTTTGGGCTGTTGAAAATTTAAAACATAGTGGTGGTGTAATTCTGTGCTGTCTTTAATTGCTGCAAATTTTTGCCCCCTCCCACCCCTTCCCCAACTCTTAATTATATGCCCTGATAAATCTGATTGACAGGAGCTAAACACAGGGTATAGTAAGAGGTGTGAAGTAGGAGGGGCATAAGGGGGAAGAAGACCACCCTCAGCACGACAAGTGTTTTGACTCATTTATTTATTTATTGGTTTCTTTTTCCTTAAAAAAAAAAATATATATCTGACGATCAGTTACAGGATTTTTAGTACTGTAAATAAATAAAAAGAGAACTAAGAGAGCTCAGTAGAGAAGTAGTGGAATCTGCATAATGTGGGGAGTGGCAATGCAGTGGCTGTGGGCAGTCATATTCAGGCAGACCTTCTGGACACTGAGGTGCTGCCCTATCTGCATGCATCTCTCTGGACTGCAGGATGAGGTAGCCAGACTCAGGCGGAAGTAAACTAGGTCAGGAGTACCATCACCCCTATCCAGGGACCACCCAGTCCAATGCAGCTGCCTCAAAGGATGCCGAGAACGAGGAGCACTTGGATGACAGTGGGCTCAGGGAGGGTTAGAGCAGTCAGGCAGAGGCACATCCCAGATCCTATTCCTCTCAAGAACTCATATGCCACACTGGCAAATGAGGACAACCAAATAGAGGTACCCAGGGAAGTGGAAGGAAAGGATGTGGAGGTTAGGCAAGGAGGTGACCTCAGTGGGGAAAGCAGTGGACCCAGAGGAGGAGGAAGTAATCCTGGTGGGGACTCCATCATAAGAGGGATCCAGCTAGGAACACAGGAGGGGAGGACAGGGAGGTGAGGTGCTCACCAGGTGCCACGGCATGGAGGGATGGAAGGAAGATACTGGGGATCACTGGGAAGGCAAGACGGGAGGGTGAGCTGGATGTCATTATCCACCTAGGTACTAATGACTTGGCAAATGGGGAGCCAAAGGAAGTTCAGGAAGAGTTTAGGAAACTGGGGAGGGGTCTCAAGCAAGTAGCTACTTCTGTCACTTTCTCAGAAGTACTACCTGTGAGAGGCAAGGGAGAGCATAGGAGTGCATGCACCAGGAACTTTAACTCATGGTTGAAGAACTGGTGCTGTGAGGAAGGGTTTGGATTCATTGGTGACTGGGGACCCACGTGGAGGGATGGAGGTTTTTTCAAGCCTGACGGCCTGCATCCATTCTGGAGGGGAATCCAAGCACTCAATGATAAGTTTAAATGCTACATTGACAAGTATTTAAACTAGCAAAGGGAGTTGACAGGCCAGCAAGGAGGGTACCTACTTGCTCACCCCCCACAGCTAGCAGTGGAACCAGTGAACCAGAGGAGTGGCCATCTCTACAAAGCAGTGTGCAAAAGATGGAGATTAGTGTCCAAAAGGTGGATAAGCAGAAAAGGGCAAAATTCAGCAGAAGGGCAAACAGCAAGGAGAACCAGGGATAAATGACAACCAAGGAAGGGGCTGGAGTAGAACAGTGAAGCAGTCTAGGGAGGTCAAATCATGGAAAGCCATGTGTGCAAATGCCAGGAGCCTTAGCAACAAGATGGAAGATCTGGAGGCTGTCATGGTGCAGTCAGACCTGGACATTGTGGCCATCACTGAAACCTGGTGTAATGATAACCACGACCGGGAGATGGCCATACCTGGCTACAACATATTCAGAAGAGACAGAGCAGGCAGGAAGGGAGGAGGAGGAGTGGCACTGTATGTGAAAAATGACATAAGGGCCACACAGATCCAGGAGGAACAAAATGGGGGAGAGATAGCCGGAAAGGAAAATGGGGCCAGCCATCCGCACAGGTGTGGTCTATAGACCACCAGCCCAGGAGGAAGAAACAGATAGGGAGTTGATGCTAGCCATCCAAAGGATGGCAGACAAGGTGAGGTAGTACTGGTTGGAGACTTCAATATACCAGACGTGACTGGAGCATCCCAGCAGCAGCATCAACTAGGAGCAGATTTATCCTGGACTCCTTCAGGGTGCCTTCCTCAAGCAACTGGTCATGGAACCAACTCGGCAGAAGGCAATACTGGACCTTGTGCTCACAAACAGGGACAGGGATGGGGGTAACAGTGGGGAGCACCTGGGTAACAGTGACCACCAGTCATTGTGGTTTGAAATCACAGAAAGAGCAGAACCAAACCACACAAAACACGATCCTGGATTTTAGGGGCAGACTTTGGGAAAATGGGGAGATACTTGAAAGAGGCATTAAGGGAATGGGACAGGAATCAGGGTTGAGGAACAGTGGGCAGTATTTAAAATGGGGATTATAAAACAACAGAATTATGCATTAAGCAGGTTAGCAAGAGGAAAAGGAAGAGGAGACCATTATGGTTTTCCAAAGAGGTAGCAAAGAAAGTGAAAGCCAAAAGATTGCATTCAGGCAATACAAAAGACACAGGCAGAAGGGGATAGGGAGAAGTACCAGGAGAAACAAAGGGAGGCAGGAAGTCAGTAAGGGAAGCCAAAGCTCAGACAGAAGAACACATTGCAAAATCAGTGGGTAAAGGACAAACCTTTACAGGTACATAAGTGAAAAAGAAAGACAAAGGGAGGGATAGTGAGACTGAAGGGGAGGATGGGAGCCAGTGGAGGATGACAACAATAAAGCTGACATATTGAACAGGTATTTCTGCTCAGTCTTTACTAAGGAAGAGGGGGTAATGGGTCTGAAGGGAGTACAAGGGGTGAGAATGGTGCAGAAATGGACACAAGTCCCTTTACCTAGAAAGGGTCCTGAAGGAACTGGAAGTAATAAGAGCTGATAAAGCAATGGGGCCAGATGGGTGCACCCAGGGTCCTTAAAGAACTAAGAGAGGTGGTGGCTGAACCTCTGGCTATCCTGTTCAGCCAATCACTGGAAACAGGGAGGTACCCAAAGACTGAGGACAGCAGATGTAGTCCCCTTTATACAAAAGTGGGAACAAAGAGGAAGCAGGGAACTACAGACCAGTCAGCCTCACCCCGGTAGTGGGAAAGATCATGGAAGCACTACTGAAGGAGAGATTGGTGGAACATCTGGTTGTCAATGGACTACAGGACCCAAGGCAGCATGGTTTCACCAGGGGAGGTCATGTCAGACCAACCTCATTGAATTTTTTGACTGGGTGACTAGGAGGTGGATCAGGGAGGGCAGTGGACATGGCTCATCTGGACTTCAGCAAGGTCTTGTGACACTGTGCCACAGAAGACTACACAAACTGGGGAATATGGGTGTGGGCAGGACAGTAGTGTGGTGGGTAGGTAACTGGCTGGGTGGCAGGACACAGAGGGTGGTGGTAATGGCTGTCACTCCACAGAGGGAAGAGTAACCAGTGGGGTACCACAGGGATCAGTGCTGGGACCGGTCCTATTCAACATCTTCATCAGTGACATTGCACAGGATCTAGAAGGCAGAATTTCACTGTTCGCTGATGACACAACTGTAACAGAGTAGACACACCAGAGGGTGTAGACAGAATGAGAAGGACCTGCAGAAACTTGAAGAATGGTCAAGGGTTTGGCAGTTGAAATTCAATGCAAAGAAGTGCAAGATAATGCATATGGGGCACAAAACCCTGGCACAATATATCAATTGGGGTGAGGATATAGCATGCACCAAGCAGGAAAGGGATCTTGGGGTTGTCATCTCTGATGACCTCAAGGTAGGGAAACAGTGTGACAAGGCATCAGGTAAAGCAAATAGGATGCTGGGATGATAGGCAGGGGCATCACCAGCAGGAAAAGGGAGGCTGAATTCCGCTTATACAAGACACTAGTGAGGCCCCACCTGAGTACAGTGTACAGTTCTGGAGACCATACCTATGTAAGGACATAGACAGGGTAGAGAAGGTTCAGAGGAGGGCAACAAAGATGGTGCATGGGTTGCATCACAAGTTCTATGAAGACAGGTTGAAGGAACTGAACATGTACTCCTGGAGGAGAGGAGGGAGAGAGGGATATGATAGAGACATACAAGTATCTTACAGGGAGGAACAGGGTGCAGGAAAACACTATTTTTAAGCGAAAAAGATGTTTCAGGACTAGAGGGCATGGGATGAAGTTGAGGGACGATTCAGAGGAAACATGAGAAAGAATTTCTTCACAGAACGGGTGGTGGACAAGTGGAACACCCTGCCAGAGGAAGTGGTGGGGGCTGAAACAATCACGGTTTAAGAATGCATGGGATAGACATAAAGGAATTCTAGAGGGCAGGGGTAAGGGGAAACAGACTTCTAGGAAAACAAACTGAACTTACAAGCTCAAATGGGCAGACTAGGTGGGCCATAGGCCCTTATCTGCCGACACTGTCTATGTATCTATGTATGTATCTATGTATAATGCTAGTTTTGGAAAAATCATTTCCTGCAGTTACAGGATTCTGTGATGGCCCTGGAGAACATATGGACAATTTCACAGGCGGGGCTAGTTTGAGGAGTTTTTGCAAATTGTTCCACAAGTCAGGGAGGGAATGGCTTATTGAGGCTGCACCAAAATGAGTTCTGACTCTGGGAATAACCAGGGATATATAAGAAAGGCTTCTCAGTGTGCAACTACCAGGGGGACAGATGGGTATGCAGTCAGTGATATACTGAGGAAGCCTCTTTGTGATGGCTCGGTACATCCAAAGGACTGCATTTCTCTGCCATCTGTAGTAGAGAGACATCCAACCAACCAGTCCATAAAGTGAGCATTATTGTTTATCATTATTATATATTCCTAGTTTGCCAGTGCTTGATTAAATCCTCGACACGTCATCATCCTCTGCATTTTATTGTTATGATTTGCAATTCCTGTGCTGCTTTTACTTGTTTCTCCCTGCTGGACCCCCTCCCATGGGTCACACCTGGACCCCCTTCCATGGGTCACACCTGGACCCCCTCCCATGGGTCACACCTGGACCCCCTCCCATGGGTCACACCTGGAAGACAGCCTTAGCTCAGTGTGCCTTTTCTAGTCACCGATTTTTAACTAACTGATTAAATATGAATCTCTATACGTTGAAACATAACTTGACAATATTTGGATTCCTTACACCAGTTCCCGCTCTAACAATGTGCTACAGTTTTTATTTTTGTTACAGAAATGTTTTTTTTTTTTTTTTTACTTTCTTTCTTCTCCCCTGAGTCAGCAGGGATGTACCCCTTTCTCTGCCTGGAGCCCACACCTGGCATCCCCCACCAGGCCTACCCCAGTCTGGGGGAAGGTCTGCAGCTTGCCCACTGTGGCAGGGCTCCCCCCTGGCGGGAAGGAAGGAAGGAGAGAGACCGAGATCCACCGAAGACCTCAGCCATGGCTACAGCCTGGGGCGGCATTCAGGCAGAGGCCTGTCACAGTGCTTGGCCCAGAGGGTTTTTCCCCTTTATGTGTCCCCCCTGAGGTGTGGATGTGCAATGACATCAGTGTGGGGCAAGCACACTCCTGCACCCATCCCACAGACATCTGCCTTTGCCTCCCAGCTGTGGTGTGGCCCTGGCTGCTGCACACCCAGTCTCTGTTGAGTGTTGCTACACGTCAGGAAAACCACGATCCTCCCCCCCGGAAGAGAGCTGTTAGTGGGATGCTCATCCTACCTCCCCCCGACCAACCTACTGATGTCCCATGCTCACTTACAAAACATGGGTCATCAGCGCCGCAAGTGGTAGCACTACCACTGCCCCAGAACAATGGTTTTTACTATTGCTTCTACAGCAACAGGCTTCTTCTTTTAATCTGAAGACACATTATTACAATTACTTTTATGGCTCCATAGTGTGAGCTATGCTGATGTATAGTAATAGGAGGAGGAGGAGGACGCGAAGAGAGAAAAGGGGTTCTGCGGGTGTGATCAGATTCTGAACACACAACTGTGTGCTCTATGCTTCAGCCAGTGAATGGAGTTGAAGCACATCAGCATGAATAAGGGCATCTGTTCTCTAGCCCCTCTGCAGTTCTCCAATGGGACTCTCTGACTCTCTCTCTGACTCTCTCTGACTCTCTCTCTCTCTTCTGTCTGTTTCCACCATCTGCAGCTCTCTAAATGGGTACTTCCTCTTTCTCTTTCAGTCTGTTCCCCACTCCTACACTTCTTTTCTTGTCCCACCAGCAGCTGCAGCAATATTGGTGGTGGTCTTTCAGAGGTTGGGAAGCACATTATCTTGAACCAGTGCGTCTGTTCCATGCCCCCTCTGCAACTCTCAGAACTGGCTTTTATCTCAGCTTCTTCATCGTTCTCCTGAGTCAGTGATTTGCCCAACTCCTTTATACTTTTGGACAGTCTCCTTCACCTTTTATTTCTGTTGCTCCATTTCCCAGAGTCTCTCAGTTCATCAGCACGGACACTATCTGTGGTGCTGTCTTCTTGTCCCCAATGAGTCTTTCTGCTGCAGCCTTCCTCTCCAGCCTCATGATGATGAGGATGGTGATTCCACATTGTCCCCACCACAACAATCTTCAGTGGTATCTGCAAAGGTCTATTTTTTGGGGCTCAGATTCCTGAAGCTTGAACCCAGGCTCCACAGAATCTGAAATGCTGACACTCCTCTGGACAAACCTCTGATTCACAGTCCTTTACTCTTCTGAGCAAGGCACACCAGGAGCATCCCCTCATTGTCAGCACTGCAGCAGAACCCACATTATCCTCCACCACTTATGCTGGACCATCTGTGATGGGTGGGGGTCATCATGTTTGGTAGTATGGGGCCTGGAGTGGGTGTTTGTGGTACCATTTTGTTCCTCGGGGGTGCAAGCCCACATACTGGCACTTGACAGACTAGTGCCCCTGCTCCCCATAAGTACCTTCACTGTGCCACCTCCCTGTTTTATCCAGTTGGCAGTGGGCAAAATGCCCCTCATTGGAGCAGACAATCTTTGGGAAGCTTAATCTTCCTTCCCCAATACAACCCCCATTGACCAAAGTCCATTCCCAAATGGAATATAGTAATAGTTTAGTTGATTAACAGCATTAAGGCACACCAGGCATTGAGTTACCTTGTTAATTTTATGAGGATCTGATTAAAAGACTGAGGCAACAGAGCAGTTCTAGAATAAGTACTATGTTCTCTCATTCCCTGGTTGACTGTGCTGCAGTATTTCATGGTTTCAGACAGTAGATTCATATGCTTGTCTTACTGAAGATTTCCTAGAATTTCCTTCTAAAATGTACCATTTGCCTCCAAAATCTTCAAAATTTCTTCTGGGGGAAAAATCCCCCTGGACCCCCCTTTCTGGAAAAAGTCACTGATGGGGGCATGTGCCCCACCCCACCACACATACACACTTTTAGAATCCTGCTGATTCCCCTGGCTCAGCCAATCAGGTTTTATTATAGGCAACTACATCAACATGCATTGCTGTCATTAACGTACTGTATACTTACATTGAACAGAGTGGATGTTCTGCAGTGGCTGCTGGCTCCTTCTTTTAAAGGTCTTTAAAAACATGTTTTGGGGGGTGATCATGGAGGTGGGAATGGTAAGGGCAAAAGGGGTTTGGGTGGTTGGAGTTTCATTGAACATTAAGGTCGGGTTTGATGGAGAGGTGGGCAAGTGATATCTGACAGACAGGTAGGGAAAAGGGATTAAGTACGTGATTGGTGGCAAACTTCACCCGGGGGCAGGGAGGGAAGAGGGATGATTTTTAATGCTCAGAGGGTAGAAGAGTGGGCTGCATTACAGGAAAGGGTATGGGTGATTCGGGGGTAAAGGCACAGTCAGTGGGGGGTTTACATATTTTGCAAAAAGTGTTGTTTTTTTCAAATGAGAAAGAAATCTTTGCGAAGTTGTTGCAGCCATCAGGAACTTCAAAGTCTTTAAAGTATTAAGTTCCAGACTTGTTAGGCATTGTTCCTGGCTCCTTGATTTTAAAGATACCAGAAAAAATGCACTTATTGACAATAATTACACATAAATGAAACGCCTTGTTGCACTTGTAAAATGGCATTTAAAAAAGTAGAGAAATAAATTTAAAAACAGTGGTTTGAGCATTTAAAAATTAAAGCATATTTTGGTGTCTAGGTAGACTGTCCTGCCCCAGTTTAATAGAAACATACACAGAAACACAGGCAATGACAGCAGAAAAAGACCACAAGTCCCTCTAGTCTGCCCAGAATTCCCTATCTGTACATGCAGTGTTTTATCCCTCCTGGTACACCCCCGCTCCCTTCCCTAATGGTACTACTGACCTGAGCAACCACCAAACCCTTCACTCTGTCCCAGCAATGCCTGAAGCCATTTTTGGTCTTGGCGCCCACCACTGCTACTGGCAGACTGTTCTATGGCTCCACCGCCCTTTCCATAAAATAGAACTTTCCTCACATCTGGCTTTAACTTTCCCTGCATTGTCTCCACTCATGACTGGGTTCTTAACTCTATACTCACACTAAAATCTCCCCACAGTTCACCTTGTTTATTCCCTTTAGGAACTTGAAAGTCTCTGTCATATCCCCCCTCTCCCCCTCATCTGGTCTCCAGTGAGCACATATTCCGTGCCTTCTGACGATCTTCATAAGACCTACCATGCTGACCCTGAATCATCTTGGTCATCCTGTGTTGTACTATCTCCAGCCTGTCCCTGTCCTTCCTTAGGAGCCAGAACTAAGCACAGTATTTCGTATGCGGCCTCACCAGTGACCTACATAGAGGTAGTAGCACCTCCTTTTTCCTGCTATCAATACCCCTCCAATGCACCCCAGCATCCCATTAGCCTTACTATAGACCTTGTTGCACTGGCTTGATTGTTTGAGGGAGTCGCTAATGATGACTCCCAGGTCCCTTTCCTCTGCTGTAGTGCTCAGTTTAAGCCCTCAAATCCGATACTCTGTCCTGTACTTTTCCCCCAGGTGCTTAACCTTGCATTTTTGTGGCATTAAATTTCGACCACCAAACCTTAGACAACCTCTGTAGTCTTTGTAAATCCCTCTGCATCTGCCTGATCGCTTCATCACTATTTTATTCTACAACAAAGCTTTGTAAAATCTGTGAAGAGGCACAATTTGCCTGGATGCCCTCTCCAATGTCAATTATGGTAACATAATTACACAGGTTAGAATCTTTGTTCACCAATCAGAAATGTTTCTGTTCATCATAATCATTTAATAAGTCAGGATAATACTACAGCTTGTCATTTCATATTTCTTCATTTAAGCAATAAGGCATGACAGGGTGTGTGTTATTGTGTAATAATGTCACTCCTTGGGTGGGTTGAAGTACGATGTAAAGCAGAGTGCTTCTACCCTCCGAGGAGTGACGTTATTACACAATAACACATACCCTGGAGTGCCTTATTGCTCTTATACAGTGGCTCGTTCGTAGAACTAAAAAAGTTAAAATATGAAAAAATATATTACAAGTGTTCATTATTTTTTTATGTGGGGTTGTTTGTATAAAAAAAATAGTCCACCACTTGTATTGTGTCCAGTGGGTGATGCTGCTGACACATGTTGTTTCTCTACTGTTGCAGTCTGCATAATACCCCCCACCCCCAATACCTGGTGAAGATTGTGTTTTTTTGGTTTTCTTTTGAACTGTGATACACTGACTGCCATGGTACCGGCTGAACATTATGTATTTTAGTTTGAAACAGTGATATGAAGCTACTGAGCACTGAAGAGTGATCACACGCTGATGGAGACACCTACAGTGAATGGGCTTCTGTTGGACGTCAGGAAGTCGTCTAGCCTCCCCCTCGCCCTGGTACAAGGCGAAGATTGCATTTTTCTTTTCTTTTGACTTGCATTGTACTGACTGCCAAGGTACCAGGTGAACACTTTGTTTTTTACTAGGATACTGTGACGCTACCGAGCATTGAGGAACAAGCACGTGCTGATGGAGATATCTAGAGTGAATTGACTTCTGTTCGATTTCGGGAAGCCATCTAGCCACTCATCCTCCTTCCTGACCAGCACCACTTGCTCTGAATTGTCCTAACAGTCTCTACTTTTGATTTTCCTAGTGCAATGTGTATGCATTTGAACTGGGAGAAGAAAGCAAAATAAAAATTGCTTACTGTGTTCGGGCAGGTGGGTGGAACTGTTCACGAGAATGGTCAGCCTTTTTACTGTGATTAAGTTAAAACTTCGAAGTAATGTTTCTTAGTGGCAGGGTGAATAAATATTCCTACAGAATGGCTTTAGTGTTTGCTGGCAGTGGGAGGGAGGGATCAATTTTTTTAAAAAGAAGGATGTACTGGCAAGAGCACAGGAGCCGTCTCCTCTTAGTGGTGGCTTGGCGATGGAGGGAGGGAAAGATTTCATTAACTGTTATACAGTTATCTCTGTGCCTGCCCTAGATACAGTGATGCTGTTGTGTAATAACATCATTATCTCTAGGGGTCAGCAGCCAATCATGTTATGAGAAATTTTCTTGCCATTGTATAATAGAAGATAATACACTGTATTTCATTATCAAGTTTGGCACACACTGATCCAGAACCCCCATTTGTCTTCTTAGATTTTCGGGGATAATATGCACAAAAAAAGAGACTGCAAAACATTCTTTCATTCCACCAAAAGTGCAAATCTAGATGTGACTTGTTGCTGGGATGCTGATTAAACAGTTTTTCCTTGAAGCAGAAAGTCTTAAAGGAAATGGAGAACAAAGCTGGCTCATCAGTAGAGCATCAGCACAGATGCCTGCAACGCAGTCGAGCTGGATTGACATCTGTGGTACCACAGGACTAAAAGAATCAAGCATCACAGAGGATGCCTCCTCCTCTAGGGAGGGTTCCTGCCTCTACTGAAACACTGGCACCTGGGCAGCCATGAGTATTGGTGCACAGCAGAGGTACAGCAGGATGGAGGATGCCATTTGGGCTCTGGGTCGGCAAAGTTGAGCATGCAAGACTGGGACCCCTTGTGTGGTGGCATCCTTAGGACTGAGAAAGAAAAGTGAGAAAGGCCCTGGCCCCAGAGGATGAAGACCAGCACACTCAGGTCCTGCACAGCTCCCGTCACTTCCTTCCAGAGGCTAGACCGATAGCACAGTGATAGTGCCACTGCTCGATACGCTGGCGAACCGGTTTCAGAAACAGACTCAGGTCACTATGGGATGGGATAAGCAAGCATCCCTTGGAGTGCTGTACTCCCTCTGGGGGAGCACAGTGTTCCACTGTTCATCTGCTATCTGGGAGAGAATAGGAGACTGCACAGTGGGCCACAGCAAAGGGAGGAATAGCCACCAAAGCACATGTGCCCTTCACTGCACTCTGGCGTCATTTGGAAGAAAACCATGAGCTGAAGAAAAACACCCTGGAACGCCTTTGTGCCAGCAAATTCCCCCTGCAGGGCCACACACAATTGACATGACAGGCTACCTATCACTAGTGGGGTTCAAGACAAGTGGTGGGTAACCTCGAAGATCACAGGAATTATGGTAACGGGGCTAGAAGAGTTGGGAATCTGGGTAAAAGACAGCAAAAAAAAAAAAAAAGAGTGTTCAGGAGTCAGGAGGGGATGATAACGTGTACAGCCACATCTCAGGATGTACGTCATGAGTTCATGGACTGCCACAAGTAAGGATGACAGGGTAGTTGGCTGCAAGGGGCAGAAGAAAGGGGGCAAGAACTGCAAACAGAAAATGAAGCTACAGTACAGTCTCTAAAGAGGTTAGACTAGAGGTTACAGCACAAGATGATGTCTCTCCCACTTACCATTGCTTAGCGTGTTTGTGAAGTGGCACACCCGGTCTATACTTCCTGTACGGTAGATTTCTTACCATGTAATCTACAGACTCCAGCAGGTCAATCATACTCAGGTACTAAATAAAAACACAAATTTATCAGCATAGAATAAATCTAAAATTATTTGGTAACATGTATAATAGTCTTTCAGTCACACAGTCATCTCTTGAACCCTGCTATAGCAAAATCTCATACAGTGGACACCTGTAACGGCTCCCATTGTTGTGTAATTCGACATATTAACAACTCATTATAGAGAACCCTGACAACAGTGACAAAGATCTGCTGGCTCCCAAGTGTTCACTGTACAGAAGGACCACCACTACATACAATTACATGCGACCCACAGAAAACACTATTTTTTACATGCATAAAAGCAATCATGTGTCACTTACTCCTCCTGCTCTAAATTAAAATACCATGGGATGGATTTCCAAAGGACAATGTAGGGCTTACTTCAAGCCCTGCATCAAACCCATCTTTAGGTGCAACTGCACCAAACACCTCTGCCGCAACTGCACCCGGTTTCAGTACAACGGGCGCAGTTATGACAGTTTTCCCACTTCACAGCAGCTTGTGCCAAATATTTAGTGCAATCTCCACGAAAATGATACCCAGGATTCATGCAAGCTGGACCAGCAAAAAGCTGGTCTAACTTGCAGCAACTGACACCAGGGATAGAAAATTCCTATCGCCAGCTGGGAGATTGCCACCAGGCCCCCCCCCCCCGTGCTGTACGTTCAGCAGAGATGGGGCTGGCAGCATTCACAAGCATTTGAAAATCCAGCCCCATGAGTTCAGTCTTCAAAACATTTGGATACACACTCCTGCTCAACTACCTTCTTAGCTCAATCATTCCCTTACTCACTCGCCTCCTCTGGAAGTTCCAAGCTCCACAACAAAAATCAGTGCTTTTTAAAAAAGGTGTTTTGAAATCATAAGCACATGCAATCATAAAAAAAGAAAAAACTTTGTGAGTTATGTAAATCTACATTTTGTTCTTTACTCCCTCAGTGTGGGATGACTGTATAAACCACTTAAGCTTCGCTCTTATGATTTATGTACCATCGCACACCTTGGGTGTGTCATAAAATCTCATACACCTCACATGTAGTGCTTTTTTTGGCCTCCTGTTAGGCCTGTGCCCCCCATCTGGACTGATCCTCCTAGCCCTATCTCACAACATTTTGTGGACTTACCCCTTCCCCATGTTCCTCCATGGTTTGCCCCCCTTGTGGTGGGGTGCAGCAAGGCCCCAAGTGCCTCTTCAAGGAGTCGATTCCTGGGGAAGCTGCCTTGTCACCAGTGCGGGGGCTGAAAGAGGTCAGTCCATAATACTGCCCCAGGCCTGCCACTTTTTCTTCCTCCATTTTGTCCCCTTTCTGAAACGCTGGCCTAGCAAGTGATGCAAGCATGCACATAAGCGTGGTGTGTGTCATGCGCCGACATCTCCCCCCCACTGAGCCACTCCTGGGTGCACTACTATCTGTGGTCAACCAAGAAGCAGTCTAGCACTGGAGCAGGATGACCTCCCTCCCCGGAGAGTGTCCTCAGGGACATTCAATCCTCTTCCCTCACAGGCCGGCCCTGGTAACTTGGACTCGCTTCCAAACCCAGGTCACCGGTATCATGAGCAGTAGTGCTACTGCTGCACCCATGGGCCGACCACCCAAGTAGTATTCTATATTTACGTATTTAGTTTTTCTCATAAATACGTCCAAGCCACTTTAACCCCATGTGGAGCAACCACAAGTGGGAAATGTGGCTTGGAAGTTCAAGTGAAAATTAATCTGATTATACAATCAGTCAGGTGTAATAACCAGTTTATACAACACAAAGACGTATTGCTAATATGAATAAACAGCTACTCCTGATAGGCTAAATGGTTGATGACAAACCGAGAGAGCCTGCAGTATGCAACACAGAATACTGCAGAGTGCTACACTGCTATTGCAGTAAACAGTGGTCTTTCAAAGGTACTTAAAGGGAAAGTCCCCTCAGGCTTTTTTTTCTGCTTAGCTGTGCAGTTTGCAGGCATGAACAATAATTGCCTCTATTGCACCCTCCTAATTTCATCAAGATTTAAATGTAAATTAAAGGTGCTTAAGTCTGATGTGAAAACCTGCTTGACTCCATTGCAATGGTCATTATCCAGCTCACGGAAGGCATCCTGGGATTTTAATACGCTTTAGGGCTAAAGCCTGCAGTAGTTCTACTGTAACAGTGCTGTTCCAAGTCCTCTGCAATCCCTATGTTCTTCCTTTTGTGCTGGTCATCAAACTTTCCAAGGTATAGTAACTGCCCTGCTGTTTTCTGTAGTTTGAAGTGTGTCTGAGTTGGAAAAAATGCTCTTAGATAAAGCATGGCTTTGTCAAATTTTATTTCTGCTTTCTTGAATAGTTTTGTGTTACAAGTTCTTATTTTGAAGACTGAGCATGCAGTCTCTGTTCTCATTGTTTGTTTTTATGGCTGTGGGCAGAGCCTACAGCCATCTTGCTGTCTGTAGCTGGAAAAATGGAGTATCGTGGAACACATATTTTGGAGTTTTCAATGTATCCTTCCACATCTACACATCACTATGCCAATTGAAATAAAATACTCCCTTCTTTCTGTTTAGAATGTTGGAGACATAATTCCAAGCTACTTATCAGATGGCTATTAGGAAACAAACAGCTTGTTAAATATTGGTTGCCTATTAAACTAGAGATTTGTTTACCCCCTTCAAAATGCAACAACTTGCACATTTAAATATTTAGCATTTAAACATGTTTTTGCTACAGGCTTCAGTTAGGTAGGTATTGTCTTTCAAGAAAGATTCATACCTCATAAATGTCACTCTTTCCCAGCAAATCTAAACAGAGTTACGGGTTTTTTAACCTCTTAAGACACTATCTGATAAGCACTGTCTCAGATATATGCCAGGTCTTCTGCAAACTATCCAGGCGAAATATATAGCAATCAGCAGACACTTTTTACTATGCCTTTTTTGGGAAAAAAAAAATATTGAGCTACAGCAAACACACACACACACACACACACACTGTACACACCATCTTCATGGCCACAACATTCAAATTAAATACTGCAATCTAATATGTTATAAAACAATAAAGAAACTGATTGTTTACATCAGTGAACACACTGAAGTTCAGTTCATAGTAGATTTCCTTTAAATATTTCTTATCCAATATTTTGTATCCTGCATAGTGCAGGGGAGATGCTACATCTCATTGTCATAGGGATCTTCATTTACACATTTTTGCACTGTATTTACTCAGATGTCCCAGATTAGATGCAACAGCTTGTTTTCAGTGGGGTCATGATTTTATCATTTTTATAATGTATTTACTCAGGGTAGCCTAGTCCAGATGTAAAATATTGTTTTCAGTGTGTTCTGATTTTACGCAATGCAGCATAATATTGTATAGATGTACAGCCCCACTGAAAATGAGATGCCATTTCTTCTGTGAACTATCCAGGCTAAATATATAGCAATCGGCAGGCATATTCTAGAAAAACACATTGTAAAAATGTGCAAAAGGAAGACCACATTGAAACTGCTTCTCAGCAGATCTGCATTGTGCAAATTCATTAGAAATAATAGGTAAAAGCACCCCAAAAGCTCTCCACAGCTATTTCATCTCTGACCAGAACTTGTTTTCCCTGTTCTGGCTAACAAACAAGGTTGAGACCAGAGTGAGACAAAAACACAGGAAATGCAGAGGACATCAAAAGGACCGACTCATACAGTAGGCTTTAGCCTTAAAGCATCTTCAAAATCCCATGATGCCTGGCATGAGTTTGGCAAAGACCTTTGTATTGGAGTCAAGCAGGTTTTCATACCAGACTTAAGTAACTTCATTTACATTTAAATCCTAATGAATCAGGAGAGTGCAATAGAGGGAATCATTGTTCATGCCAGCAAACTACACAGGTAAACAAAAAAAAAGCCTAAGGGGACCTTCCCTTTAATGAAGTAGTAGTAATATTTTGTAGGGCACCTCACAAAACATACAGCAAAAACACAGCAATAGAAACACAATAACTACAGCAGAAAAAAATATCAAATACTTTTGAATAAAATAACCATCCACAGTTCAAGTACATAAATAAACAGGTTTCTGGGGCTGTTCAAGAGTTTCCAAACACCTTTTGTCCTTTTTGTCATGCATTAATCTGTGACACTGCATTGCATCCTGGCAGGATTACGGTTACAGGTGAATAAGCGATATTTCTAACACTGTGGCTACAGTTGACATCCACACTCTGGCAGACTCCAAGCAGTCTTCCTGGAGGAAGGAGAAGGCAGGAAGCCCTATTTGGTGAACAGAGACTGGAAGACTGAGGACCCAAAAACAGCATCGCGATGCCTCATGATGTTGATGCTGTAATGGGAGATGAAGGTGTGTGCTCTACTCCAGGTGGCAGCCCTGCATATCTCCACAATGGTGATGTCCCTGGAAGCAGCCACTGAGGTAGCAGTATGTCTGTGGAATGAGCCCTAAGCCCCTTGCGAAACTCCCTACCAGTCAACCTAAAGAAGACGTCGATACAGGATGTAATCCACCTGGCAATCGTCTGCTTTGCTGCTGGTCTGCTAGATGCAGCTTCAGCATATGTGACAAACAGCTGGCAAGCCTAACCACAAACTCCTGCCATGCCCTCTTTGTAATACGAGAGTGCCCTGTGCAGAACCAGAGTTTGAAGCCTGCGATTGGCCTCCAAGGCTGGACTGGTAAAGTGTACCCAAAATTTGATTGGCTGGTTAAGATGAAACACTGATACAGTATGACCTTCAAGAGGAGCTGTGGGTTAGGGCGAAGGATAATCTTGTCCTTGTGGAAAACGAGGTAAGAAGACTCCACCAAGAGCACCTGGAGCCCACTGATCCTTCTGGCTGAAACAATGACCATGAAAAAAGCAGTCTTCCATGACAGATATGACATTTCACACCTGTGTATTGGCTCAAATGGCTTCCCCATGGACACTGTCAACACCAGCAGTGGGTCCCATGGGGGCAGAGGTTCCCACACAGGAGGTGATAAGTGATCCAGGGCTTTGAAAACACCTGACCACCATCTCTTGGGTCACCGTCGGCAGAGACAGCTGCCAGATGCACCTTAAGGGTTGTTGCTCACAGTCCTGACTGAGAGAAAGACCATAGGCAGTCGAGGATTTTTGCCATGGGGCAGGGAAAGGGCTCAAGCTCCTTACCCTGGCACCAGATCAAGAACAACTTCTACTTAAATGCATAGCATTTACGAGTTGGCTACTTATAGTGTGTCTCCACAATGTGGAGGGCATCTTCCAAAAGGCCCAAAGCCTGGAACTCTAGCCGCTCAGGAACCAGGCTGAGAGGTGTGAGGACAGAAGGTCCAGGTGCACAACCTTCCTCTGTTGTCTAGTCAACAGATCTGGGAGAAGTGGCAATCTCCATGGAACCCTGCTGCTGAGGCTGAGGAGATCTGGATACCAGAACTGCATGGACCAGTCTAGGGCTATGAGAAGCATCCATGTGTTGACATTCTGAGCCTTGACCATGGCACTGTGAACCAAGGGTGAAGGGAGGGAAGGCATAAAAGAGGGCCTGGGGTCCATTACAGCCTCACAAAGGCATCCCCCAACAGTGTCCCAGATTATGGGGGGCAAGCACAAAACAGCCTCAGTTTTCTTTTCTCCCACAAGGCAAACAGGTCCACCAGAGGGGTGACCCATTGAAAGACCAGGTGGCCTACCACCTCCTGATGCAGGGATCACTCTTGTGAAATCTCTCCAGCTTGGCTGGGAGCGTCTGCCAGTTGACTGTTCTCTCCCATAGCACAGATCACCAGATCATCTGCACCCAGACTAAGCATGAGTGTCCCGGTGTGGAGAGCCTCCTGACACAATGGAAGGGAGTGTGCATCCTGCCCAGCCTGTTTAGGTAGAACAAGGTTGTCATGTTGTCCGTCTAGAGTTGCATGACCTGAACCCAAATCAATGGAGCAAACTCTGTCAAAGTCAAACACACTGCACAGAGCACCAGCAGGCTAATGTAGTAATGGGGGTGACTCCCAGGGTGACCAGAATCCATGGGCTCTGTGGTCTCCCAGGTGTGCTTCCCACCCTACCAGAGACATGTCCATCATCAGCATGATGGACAATTCTGGGAGGACAAATGGGATTCCCTCCTCCAGATGTTGTGGCACATCTGCCAGCGCACCCAATAGAACAGCTGATAAAGGATGCCATGCACCCCATCACCAGTAGGTGATCCTGGGTAGGGTGCAGGAACCCCACCTGAAATGATCATGCAAAGGAGGTAAGATCCACTGCCTGGTCCACAGGAAGGAAGGAAGATCTTGTCCCACAGGAAGTCTGCTTCTGCCCTGATGAACTTAATCACCTACGAGGGGACCAGCTCAGACTTGGCCATGTTAACCAGAAGGCCCAAGTCACAACAGGTCTGAAGGTCCAGATCCCTGGACCTCTCCACGGCCTCCTTGGATGGCCTGGCTATCAACCAGTAGTACAGGTAGGGATACACCCTGACACCCTTGCACTGCAGGAAGCCTGCCACCACTGACATGCACTTGATGAAGACCCATGGTGTGGATGAGAGGCAGAAGGGCATGACCTGGAACTGGCAAAGGATCACCTCTGCACAAAACTGAAGGTACTGGCAATGGGATGGATGGACCGGGATGTGGAAGAATGCATTCTGAAGGTCCAGGGAACAGACTATATAACCTGCTTCAGAGATGGAATGATTTGATTCACAGTGACCATCCAGAACTTGTGCCTCCGGACGAACTGGTTCAGATCATGCAGATCCAGTTCAGGGCATTAGCCCCCTGTCTGTTTTGGAACCAGGAAGTACCTGGACACACATCCCTGAGTGGCCAGCGTATCTGGAACACAGGTTATTACCCTGCACTCCAGGAACTCAGTGATGTCACCTCATAGCACAGACAAGGTATCTTATGACTCCATGGACTTCCGAGGAGCCTGGAGTCAGTACAGTGGGAAAGCCTTGAAATCTAGAGGCAATCCTTTGCCCACCACTTCTAGCACCCACCTGTCCAAGGTAAGTCACATAATTGACCACTGACTGGGAGCTAGGATGGAGACTGTATGGAAGGGGAAGATGACACCCCACAACCCATCATTGCTCAGCCTTTGAGGGGGCTCCAACCACAGGAGCTGTGGGAGGCACCACTACCTCTGCACCCCCTTTTTTTTGCCCCTGGCTGCTGAACTTGGACTTCAGACACCAGCGCTGAAATTGCTCCTCCTGGGGCTGCTGCTGAGGCTGTTGTGGCTGCAAGGAATGATACTGGAAGGCCTTCTTTTTAGATTTCTGGGTGTTCTGATCCTTCCAGGATGAAGCCATGGAATCAAGGATGCCACTGGACTGCTCAATCCATGCGAGATGTCCTTCCACCACTGGCCAAAGAGGTGAGTATCCAAGAAGGTGATATTGGGCAGTTTATGGCGAGTATCCACTATGAAGGGGAAAAGCCTCAGCCAGGTTCTACAATGCATGCTGATGGCTGTAACCATGGGATGGGCACAGGAGTCACCCATGTCCAAAGTGGTCTGGAGATGGTGTTTAGCCAGTGACTGACCCTGGTCTCTGAATATCTTCATCAGCAACTGTTTGTTGGCATTAATAGGAGAAGGAGTTCCCTTAATAGTACCAGCAGGCAATGGCCAAACTTTGCCATCATGACATTATAACTGGCCTGATTGGATACCAAGCAAGACAGCAGTGTATGTTTTTTTAGCCATGAGATCAATCTTCTTGGATTCTGTCTGGAGGCTGGTCCATGTCTCCTTGGCCCCCTGATTTACAGAAGGCCAAGTCTGAAACCAAGCCCTCAGCAGAGGGATGGTTTTAAAATCCAGAAAGGGAACCAGCTGGGACTGTGTACTTGTGGATAATAAGAGTGGAGGGAGCTGAACAAGATGCTAGATGCTGCTAAAGCTCCAGGGCTGGTCTTAAGATGAAACATTAAATGGAGAAGTGCACACTACATCCCCTAAAGGTGGTACTGCAATCCTAAGCAGCAAAACTATACAAAATAACAAAGAACGATGCACACAGAGACAGAGCTGAGGTTCAAATGGATTGCACACAAACAGAGTTGAGATTCAAATGTAATGTTTAATTACCATGCTGGAGTACCTCCCAAGTACACAGAGCAGGAACACCACTACACATCACCTAAAAATGGCTTCACTAGGAGACCAAGATGGCATCAGTCAGGGGAAAGGCACCCTTGAGGAATCATCCTTGTCTAGTATATCTGTAAACAGGTATACTGCCCGCTTCTGAACTGGCTTTAAGGGCACATTCATGGACTCAGAGATAAGCCTGATCAAAACCCCAAAAGGCCCAAGCCCTTGGTCAGTGGTCAATGCCTCAAACAATTCCTGTTCAAATGTATGAGTCCTAGTCAAGGCCATAAATGACTCTCCTTTGGACTCAGAAGATTCTTTGAAAATGGCCCTTGACCATTTGCCACCACAGGCCATGCTTGTATCCTCAGCCTGGGTGATTTCCACCGAAAGCTGTCCTGGCAAGCCAGCAGCAGAGAAAGACTGCTTGGTTGGGGCCCCAAACAGCGGCTGTAGTGGAGGTGACTTGACCTGAAGGGGTGGAGAAGCAGATATGGGGGACTGCTGAGAGCCGTGGACCAGCGTGGGAATGACCAGCATAGGCCAAGGGACCAAATGTCCAGGAGGTAGAGCCCCACCCCTCACCATTGTGGTCTACTGTTGCAAGAGAAGCTCCTCGTAGCAATAACACTTTTTTTGTCGATGTCTCTCCCCAACCGAGGAGGTCAAGAAGAGTCGACGGCAACACCTCTCAGCTGAGCGGGAACGAGAGCACTAGTGGCATCTCAACTGTTGATGAGACAGATGTCCTCTGGAGGGTTAGTATAAACCACCTACCTTGGCAGGTTTAGCCCTAGAGGTTTCGGTGGCATGACCACTGGTGGAGGCCACTCCAAGAGGTGACTTAGCCAGGGTCACCAACTTGACCATGTCCTCCTGACCAGGTGCTGGGAGAACCAGGGTCTGGGATCCTCCAACAGCCAGTCGACAGGCTCAAGAGAAATCTTGACCACCTGCTCGACTGAAGTCTAGGCCAATGTGCCCGACGGGGTTACTGTGGAGCCTTTGACTGTCCCATCGACTTCAGAGAGCTCAGCCAAAGTCAAGTGGTCAGGGAGCTGAAGGAAAGGTAAGAGCATTATCTTTCCCGATCTCATGACTGACAACGGCGTTTTTTGAGTTTTCTGCTGCGGTGAGAAGGGCTCTCCCTAAAGGTCTAGAGGGCCTGACACATTTCTTGGAACTCATCAGAGAACAACCCTCTTACACTTACCTCAGACAAGAAGAGTGTCGTGACCAACACACAACTCACCTCAGCTGTCATCACCTCTTCTTCCATGACTGCATGCTGAGCAGTTTACCCAGCAGCAGCTGTGGCCTTTTTGTAGAATTTTGGCCTGCCAAGGGACAATCCAGCCTTCTGGATTTTGATGGACACTGGCAGCATGGCCTGGCACAAATTCTATCCCTTGGCATCATGTTGACCACCCAGGCAGTATAAGCACCTGTCATGTGGGGCTGTGACCAACATTTTCTGCCTGCACCTGGTGTAGAACTTAAGCCCCAGATTTTTGCTCTCCATCGTCAACTGCAAAGCAGAGCCAGAAGACTTGAGGAGCAACTTGAACCGAAATACTGGCTTTAAAAGTCAAAGATTTGCTTTGTCGGCCCCGTGGTGCCAGGCGATGGGGAACTGCCTGGCACCCTGGTGACCCGGGTTCACATCCGAGCCCAGAACGACAGGAGCGGTGGCTGGCAGGGAGGGCTCATGAGAGTCCTTTGAATGCTCTCCTCCTGGAGGGAGGGGGGGCCAAGAATGCACTGCCTTTTGTTGGCTCCTGATGACTGGTTTCAGCATCACGCTTTGCGACGTAGGTGAACATATCGTAAGCACAACCATACCAGGACACCGTGGCATGCATTCCAGTGGGCGGGGGGAGAGAAAAAGAGAAAATGTCTGCCTAAGCTACCTGGATGATGGCAGCCCACTTTCCCATCACCGCAAAGTCTGGGATGCCTATTTGCACCTTGCCACTCCTAGCAAGGCTGGAAGAAGGTGCCTATGAGCACAAGACAGTGTCCCCTTCCAGTCCGCCCACAGGAGGGCCCCCGAGGAAGGATATGTTGGGTTGGTTGAGGGCCGCATGTTAAGGGGCAGTGGACGGTGATCAGGAGGAGTGGTGCGGAGAGCGTGCCCCCAAAGGAGTGAGCGGCTAAGCTGGTGGAGGAATAAAGAAATAATACAAAAAAAAGTCGAAGATTCGCCATAGAGGTGCTTGAACAACTCAAAATCCTTCAATGCCACAGAGGTGCAAAGGAGGAGACCTGTCCCTTCCAGCGAAAAGGAAGATCTGACATCAGCGGGTGAAGCTGGAGGATATACCACCCAGATGGAGACAGGAGCTTAGCTTGATGACTTCAGATGACTCAGCTGACCAGGAAGATTGCTAGAGTGTGAATGTAAAACTGTATCCATGTTGCTAGAAACTGATTTTTGTGCAAGTCAAAGTCGACTAAAAGCCTGTCAGAAAGGTTATACATTTAGGACAAGGACTAAATTTAAAAAGTACTTTCTCTTACCTGTGGCTTAGTCATTTCAATTGCAATGCTCTGCACTTCCATATTCAAAATTACTTTGGGAGATTTGAGCTCAATCTCAGCGTATGGGTCCATGCGCAGTTTAGCTGAGGCTGATACTGGCCTGAAAACTTGAAAGAGAAAATTCATGAGAATTTAAAAGTCTCTTTACTTTTTCAATTTTCTTGCATCCCATTCTTGCATTAGACAATTCTATCAAAAAACAAAGCCAGTGTTTCCCACCACTCCTTCTGTCAGTGTTCTCTCCACAGTTTGATTTAGGCAGATCCAAAAGTCATTCAGGCATCTCTAGCACCAGTGGATTGGGTCCATTTTATTTCAGTGACGATCAGATCGCTATGCAATACCATTTACCCTACAGTTCGGTTTGGGACTGCTGGTTGTACCTGTCCTTCTGACCACCAAGACTGAAATCTGCTGATGGTCACACAGCTTGCTGTTGGGACCCCCAGCACATGGAGTGGTCTCAGAATGGTTTTAGAGCGTCTCCCTTCATGTTGATGTTTAAAAGACATTCTGCATGTGGCAGTTTGGCCTAGTAGTTAGAAGTGTAGCGCTCCGGGAGACCTAGATTTGAAATTCATGAACACCACTTAACTCACGGTGTGACCCCATGCTGACCTGCACATTTGTATTGCATTTTAGAGAGCACTTGTTCTCCTGTCTTGTAAGATGCCCTTTCTTCCCCATTGGAGTCTGCTTTAGCTTTTGTTTTGGATATTTCAAATAAGTAAAAGGAAATCTCTGTCATATGGGGGTCTCCCAGTTTTTTAATCATTATAGGATGCAAAAGATATTGCTCTCTGATCTCCTGTGACAGCAGACAGAGCCTAATAAAACAGATGAGCATAATGATAAAAACCTGGGGATAATTATTAGTTAAAAAAGCACTCCTATTTCAAATGTAAATCAAAAGGGCTAACGAAGACTCAAAATAGGAAAAAGGACACTTTTCAAGACTGGACAACAATCATGCTCTCAAAGGCATCTCACTCAACAACTCACTAAAAACAGCCATGGTTCCAGAGGATTGGAGCAGGCCAATGCTATCCCTCTACAGAAGACTGACAGCAGGGAGGAAGCTGGCAACTATAGGTAAGTCTGTCTCACTTCAGTGATGGGGAAGTGGATAGAAATACTATTAAATGAAAGACTGACAGAGTATCTTGAATCCAATGATCTGCAATATCACAGACAATACAGATTCACGGGGGGGGGGCATATCAAATGAATCTGATCGATTTCTTTGACTAAATGATGAGGGGAAATTAGTGGACATGGCTTATTTAGACTTTAGTAAGGCCTTCAACATGGTGCTGCATAGAAGGCTGATTAGGAAGTCGACCAACCTAGGAGTGGCATCCATAGTGGTAAATTGGGGTAGAAACCGGTTAAAGGACAGGAGAAACAGGGTGGTGGTTAACAGCACTCATTCTAAAGAGGGGAGTATGCCAAGTGGGATACCATGGGGAAAAACAAACTGGCACTACTCATCAATGCAGATAAGGACCACACTAGGCTGCGTTCCGCAGTTGCTACAGATTATTTGTGGAAATTGTGTGCACAGCAAATGATACAGGTTACAGTGGAAGGCAAGCTCTGATGTCCTGACATTTTGCACACATGCTTTTACGAGAGACTGTCAGACTGCCCCAGAACTGCACTGTATGTATATTAGTGCCAACAAGTAGGTTTTCCTATATAGTGAGCGCCACTTTCATTATTAATATCCCAAATGCATTCTCCTACATGTAGTTTAAAGGCACACGTTTGTCCTATAAGTGAGGCACATGGGCACTCAGCCCTGTACACAACATTAATCATATCGCAAGTTATTAGCTGCTTAATTCCAAATTGTGGGAAATGCAAGTTTTGTGGTAGTATTCAAAAATGCTAATTTTTTTACAATAATATGACAGGGCAAAAATTTGAAATTATAAAAAGGGTCTCAGAAATGCTGCAATCTGATTGGCTGTAAGGATTCCAACAGCCTTACATTAATCCATGTTATACTGTCATGTACAGCCTGATCACCATGGCACATGAATTCTTTCTGTCAGCATTCCATCCTGTAGCCCTGCTGAATGTGTGGAATGATGCATTCTGATTTTGAATCAGCATTCTTAAACTGTTGGTGAAAGAACTATTTTATTAAAAATCTCCCTCTAAATGAGGAAAACATTGAAAAAGTATACTTTAAACTCGTTTCTTTTGGTGTGTTTTTATAATAGCAAAAAGGCACTCCCAGGAGTTAGATTAACAGTCAGTTAATCACCCCTAGGGGCAATATGGCACTCGGCTGCGCCTCGTTCCACATTACACCCCTAGTGGGTGATTAACAGACTGTTAATCTAACCCCTGGTCATGCCTTATTGCTTAATTAAGTAGCTAATAACTTGTGATATGATTGGTGTTGTGTACAAGGCGGACTGCACATGTGATGCTCACTATATAGGAAAAACAACCTGTACCTTTAAACTACATGTAGGAGAACATATTGGGGAGATTGACAATGAAAGAATGGAGAATGTTTTTGTATTAGCATCCCACATTAAACAAACTAGTGCACTAATACACATACATGGCAATTTTACAGCATAGCAAAAGTCGCTTTGTGTATACAAGGTGGTGACTTGGATGTAGCCTTGTTAAAAAGTAAAGCCTTTTGAATGTACACCCTTGATAGTTTAAGAGCTTAAATGAGCGTTTTGAGATTTCACAGTTGTTATAAAATCTCTATCTGCATAAAATTTGTATGTATATAACATGGCTAATATATGGTATGGCTGCAGATGTAGGTGAAATGATCTGCAACTGTGTCATTTAGTTATAAGAACCCCTTTGATGTACAGACCAGTTTCTATACCTATGACCACTGAAGAGACCTATTTGCCCAAATCAGATGAAAGATGGATGAACTTTTAGTGGAAGGAACTACCATCATAAATGAAATAAATGAAATTTATTAACTGCATAAATAGATATTTGTTTGAATCCTACCATTATAAGGATATATTATATATACTGATATTCTCCTCTCAGATGATGCATAGGTTATGTTTTTGTGCTGTGTTTGTTTTAAATGTCTGTTGGTGATTAACTGCACTTTATAAATTATTGTGAGGGTCTGCAGTTACCTAGCTATGCTACGCTACACCTGTGATGATGTCATTTTACATGCATTTCGGCAGCACTAACTGGAGATCTTGTTACCCTTTACAAAGTGCCATTGTAGGGCATAAAACACCGCTGGGTATTTTTTCAGGCCGTGGGACTCTTTTTCATTTGCCCAGCTTTCATCTATTTGTGTGAGTTTAATAAAAATCATTTTAATATCTTGCACTTTACTTGTGATGGATATTTTTTGTGTGTCATGGCTTAGGAATGCGAGCCCTCTTTTGCTGTGTGCCTGACTCTCTCAGTCCCTATAAATGACCACATATGCCTGGAACCTTCTGGGCACTGCATGATGTGGACTGCAATTGCTGATTCCTTGTTGTGGTGTGCAATAGTCCTCATGTGGTCCCCCATCAATTCCTTCAACTTCCTTTTGGTGCGGCCAATATAGAAAGCTCAACAAGAACAGGTCACAGTTGTGTCACAGTTAATAAACTTTCTCATGTCCAAAATGTTCTAAAGGCCTAGGTGCTGGGACCAGTCCTCTTCAGTATCTTAACAGGGGTCATTGTAGAAGAGCTGGAAGGGAAAGAGAGACATGCCTTTTTGCAGATGATACCAAAATCTGCAACAGGGTGGACACTCAGGAGAAAGTGGAAAACATATGCAGGGATCTTGCGGACACTTGAGGAATAGTCAAAAACATGGCAGTGGGGATTCAATGCCAAAAAGTGCAAAATAATGCACCTAGCACAGAAACCCAAGTACAGGATGGGGGAGGTATTAACAGTAACTACGAAGAAAAGGGACCTTGGGTTATCATATCTTATGAACTCAAGTGGCATAGCAGTGTGGCAATGCAGTGGATAGAATCAGTGCTATTTTGGGATGCACTGAGAGAGGTATCTCCAGTAGGAGAAGGGAGGTGGTGTTGCCACAGTATTGTTCACTGGTGAGACCCCACCTGGAGTATTGTGTTCAGTTTTGGCTACCACACCTCAGAAATGATAGAGTAGAGGTGGTCCAGAGGAGGGCAGCTAAAATGGTACATTGTTTGCATGAGAAGCCCTACAAGAAGAGATCTCAATATGTACACCCTGGAAGAAAGGAGAGAGAGAGAGAGAGAGAGACAGACAGAGACAGACAGAGAGAGGGAGGGATTTGATAGAGACCTACAAGTACCTGAAAGGGTGAACGGTACATGTGGGGAGTCTCTTTCAAATGACAACATGCACCAGGTCCAGGGGCATGCAATAAAGCCAGGAGGAGGAATTCAAGAGTGATATGAGGAAACATTTTCTCACTGAAAGGGTAGTGGGCACCTGGATTAGATTGTCAGCAAAAGTGGTGGAGGCTAGAATGGGGGGGGGGCTTCAAGCCTGCATGGAATAGACATAATGGTATATTAGATAAGATACAACAAGTTGGAAGGGTATACTTTCTGATCAGATTACCTATCTAGAAAGAGTAAGTTCACTATACATTCAGCATTTCTACTACTCCTATAAGTCAAATGCACAGATAGCTTGTGTGGGGAAAGACAGAGTAACATTGATTGCTACCAGGTGAATACAGCACTTAAAGAACAGCGCTGCAATAACTGCACTGTGGATAGCCCAAAAGCATTTAGAGTGACAGTGGCCGAATAGCGATAGGAAATTACCGCTACTCCTGTCACTCTTCGTTCTTACATAGAAGGGATGAAGTTGCCATGTGTGTGGTGTCTGGTCAAGCCGCTCCTGTGGTGGAGTGGCTAAGGCACCAGCACATGGCAGGATTGGAGACCTGGGACCACGGTTCAGTTCCCCCTGGTCTCGGGAGTGTTGCTATATTTTTGTTAAATAAAAAGGAGTTTTCGCTCCTCCCAATTTTCTCCCCACCCCAAAGTCCAGAACACCCCAGAGTTGGTTATTTTAGTCTGGAGGGTATGGGGGTTGAAGCCCCCCATGTCGACTGGTGTGGGGGGTGGAGCCCCCTGCAAAAACAAAGAAGTCCCATTGCTTTCAATGGGTATGCCTTTTTTGGGGGCAAGGTCGGTGTTTTTCCCGACCTTATTTCACCGCATGACATTTTGCTTACGGCATTGATCACCATGCTATTATTGTCGGTGACAGTATGACCTTATGCACATTTATTCATAACTGGCCTGGGTTACTAATCTAGTAAAACTGTGCTGAACTGGATTGCATTTTAACATAGCCTCACCCAGTCTAGCTGATCCCTACATAGCTAAACTGGGTGGTTAGGCATGCTTGTAAGTTCACTTGTACTGTACCATAGCCTCATCCTATCTAAAGGCCCCTTTATAGCTAGCCTGTGTTATTAAGTATGCTTGTTAGGTTTGATTCTGTTATATCATAATCTTACTCTATCTAGGTGGCCCCTCAAAAGCTAACCTGTATTGTAAATGTGCTTGTTAAGTTTGCTTGTGTTGTACCAATGCCTCACCCTATCTAGGTGACCCCAATTAAGTAAGCCTGTGCTGTTAGTATGTGTGTCAAATATACTTGTAATAACTGCTTCCCTATCTGAGTGAACATACATAGCATAGACCAGTCTGGTTCTAGCATAAGTGTACTAGAGAGGTAGAGGAAAACTGGTTAGTACCAGAAGTATAGGGCTATCTTAAGGATCAGTAAAGAAATGATGTTTAGCAGAGTGTAACTTAATTGCAGGTACTGTGGGGTGCTCTTCCCCAGGGTTACGCTCTGGAGGAGGGGTCACTGTCCCTTCTTCAGAACCTTTGCAGAGCTTCATGCACAGCTGGTTGCAGCGAAGGAAGAGATATCTCTCTTGAGGCACCTGCTCAGCTAGAGCCCACAACTCACCCCACTCACCCAGAGGCCCAATGGTTGGGGGGTAGAGAGTGATGGGAAGGGTGGCAGTGCAGAGAAGGATACCATCCGGGTGGGTGGGTAGGAGGACCCAGCTTGAAGACCTTCTGGCAAATCTTAAAAGGGAAAGGAATTTTGCCAGAAGTGTGGATAATACAACACATCCACAACCCTAGAAAAGGAGGTACTACTACTACTACCTCTTTATCGGTCACTGGTGAGCGTGTGCCTGGAATACTGTGGTCAGTTCTGGAATCTTCAGGCAAGGAGGGACAGGGACAGACTGGAGGCAGTGCAATGCAGGTTGGTCAAGATGTTTCAGAGCCAATAGGGCAGATCTTACAAAGATCATCTCAAGGTACTGAAATTATACTCACTGCATACCAGGCGAGAGAGGTGAGATATGATAGATACCTTCAAGTTTCTGAAGGGAATAAACAAGATGAACTGCATGGAACTATTTAACAGGAGTACTGTACAGAGTCAAGAACCTGAAGTCATGAGTGGAAACTGGCAGGCAAAAGGTTAAAGGGGGACGTGAAGAAATTTTATTTTATGGAAAAGGTGATGGAACAGTCTACTAGCAGAGGTAGTGGAAGCCAAGACCGTAAATGGTTTCAAGCATGGCTGGGACAAAATGAAGGGTCTGGTGGCTGCTTAGTCAGTAGCAATAGGGAGGGGATTAGGGGGGTGGACCAGGAGGATTAAAACCCCACATGGACAATAGATCCTGGGGCAAATAGGGAACTGCAGGCAGTTTAGATGGATCTTTGTTCTTTTTCTGTTGTCATTGTCTATGTTTCTATGATGGACATTGAAGACTAAATACGGTCTTCACAGACAGAATAGGTAGGGACCATCTGAGCAGACTAGGTGGGCTAAGCAGTCCTTTTCTGCCATTAAATCTGGTGTTTCTAAATAGAATAAAAAGGTATGGGTCAAAATTTTCACTATAATATGCACTGCTGCTTTAACTTCTTCCCTGTGTTTACCCTCTGTGTAATCACTCATTTATTTCTGTGCCATTTAAGCTTTATTAAAGCTGCCTGTTCACCTGAAGCCCTGTTCATTTCTCTCTCCTCCCTATCATGGACTGTACAGTACTATGGGATGCAAGCTGTATGAAAGGCAGCACATAAAACCAAATTGTGTCCTTCTTTTTAAGATTTTACTTTTTACAGGCATTTGATGTAACATGAGGATATCCTGCAGAAAGACTTATACTTTGTTATATACAGTACTATCAGAAAACGCCTTGAGGGGTGGTCGCGCACTAGTGCCTGAGGAGATGACAGTCTGAGAGTTTAGCTCTCCCACCAAGTGAAACATTTACCGTTATTGTTAATTGCTAAAGTTAGTAATTTAATGAGTTTTAGTGATCAGAGTCATCACAGAGTACCACTTCAGTTCCTATCCAAACAGGGTATAAATCAGTCGTTTAGTATTTAAGGTATCTAACATTTTAAATTTCAGCGGTGAACCAAAGGTCACAGTGCCGAGTGACTCTAGGCTGAAGCCGGCAGCTGCTACAACACAGTCCGGGGACTCCCCCTCGCGGTTTTCTGAAGCATCTATAAGTCCAAATAAGCAGAAACAACCCAATGGCAAAAAAAAATAAACACTATGATCACGTGGGAGACGACACGGCTTTTATTAATGAAAAGCTACAATCCATGCATGTGGACATTGTAAGTTTGAAACAGGAAGCAAATGTGGAGAAGGCTAAAGCTGAAATGTTAGAGGAGAGATTAAATACAACTGAAGACAGGTTGGCTTTCATTGAGCATTCCCTATGTAACATAGAAGATAAATCAGATGGTAATTCAGACAAAATTGTATCTCTGGGGGCTAAGGTTGATGACCTAGAAAACCGTAGCAGGAGAAATAATTTATGAATTATTAGTGTTCCAGAGTTGTTGGAAGGGGGTGACATGATCAGATTCTTGCCGGAACCTTTGCGAAGGGGGTGACATGATCAGATTCTTGTAGGAACCTTTGCCTACTATCTTAAATTTCAGCTGGCCCTGGCCCCTTGAAACTGAAAGGGCACACAGATCCTTAAGAGCTCCACCAAAGCAGGGGCAAAAACTCAGAACTACCATAACCCGTTTTCTGAGATTTAATGTGAAGGAGGAAATTTTCAGGATTTTTCGTCTGAAATTGTGGAAAAAAAGAAAAGTGTTTGGGGATATACGTTTTGTTCTACAAAAGCTTAACATAGCTTATTACATCAAATACCCAGCTGTGCTTGTAATAACATGGGGCAGTGGATCTCATAACTTCACATCACCTGAAGAGACTTGGGGTTTCATTACAAAATCTTGGCCAGAGGCCTCTGACATTCTGAAAAATAGGCCAAATCAGTATTCATTTTCAAAACAAAACCTAATAGACAAACCTGGAACCCAGGAGGAATTCTAAATTGGAATCCCTACCACGCACACAGGAGCTGCCATGCAGCTCATGCTACTCGCCTCCTAAGAAGAGCCCACAAACAGACCACAAGCAGACATTTATCCCTGTATCTAAACACTATACTAGACACCCTTCTGATCCTAAGGCTTCCATACCTAAGTCGATGGCCTGGTCTACCAAAATTTCCAGGAGAGTACAACCTGTTTTTAAAAGTAAAAGAACAATTCCTAACTCCTCGGCACACAAATACCTGAATAGCCCCTCTTCGCAGTTCAACAAGGCTTCCTGCAGTATCGCAGCAGAGGTCCCTATATACACTCCAGAAAACCCTGATTGTCTCCAAAGCTCCTTCAGCCCAGTGGCAGACATGTTCGAGCAGCCGTGCTCACCAAATAACCCTGAGTTTGAAGGGGACACTTGACTCTCCTGCTATCCTTGCTGCTGATAAATACTCCATATAGAGAAAAAAAGGGAGTTTGTCTGCTTTTCGTGATAGCTATACCACGATTGGCTGCCCGTGGTCACATGATCGCCTTCATCAGAGTTTATTTTTCTTTTAAGCTGGATTCCTTGGATTATTTAATTGTAATATTGCTACCCAAACTTTCCTTCTGTTTCTGACCGTGGATATTAAATGCAGTTGACTCCTTGCATTTTTCGCTCCATTTGATGTCGTTGCAAGTGGGTAAGGAGCAAAGGTTACGAAGGAGCTTGCCGGAATGGCAACCTGTAGCAAATTCACTGACCGAAAACTTTGGCATTTCATAGTTTTAGGTACAAAGGGTCTTGCAAATCGTTATGCTACCTTTATCTGCAAAGAAAATAGAGTTGAATAATAGCTTGGATGTTTAAAACAAAGCATAAGGCATGTTTGTTGTACCAGGTTTATGCGCCATGCTATGTACCTTTACAGTCAGACAGAATGGGGAGGAGAGGTTCTTAAATGTAATAAGACTGATAATGGGAAATTTTATGGGGCAAGGAATCTGCTCACATGCGATTCCATATATTGTAGCTCATGAACAGGGGTTGCAGCAATGATATTTTCAGCAGTAATGTATAATAATATTACATTTTTACTTTGGTATTCAGGGCATGTATCCCTTCATAGTCCTGTAGCCCCATCTCTGAAGATGCTGTGGTTAGCCTACCACAAAGGGCTCCTGGGTATTCCAAGCTAGCTAAAGTAAATCAGACAAATAAGCATGATCACAATTTGGTGAGGTAGTTGCTTGTCTGTTTTTACGGGCCAATTATTCCTAAGGCTGACCTGTCTAAGAGATTTTTATGTTCTTTATTGGTTAGTCCTGGAAGGAAGGCCTAATACCTGGTTGCCTCTTCTTATGAACATATGGGACGTCCTTGGTGGCTACAGCATCATCAACGGGGCAAGGTAAGTAATTGTGTTATGTGGGGATAATTGCTTTTGGGTCCTGAAATATTTATTTCTTTTACTCATTGCTCAAGTCAAATAAAGGAGCCTCAGCTTTAGATCTAGGCCTCACTGGAAGGCCTTGCTGCTTCTTCTGTGTTATGATCTAAAAACAGTTAATTATGCCAGTTATATGTTATAGAAGAGTTAACTGTCTGTTTTTAAGGTACTTATGCAGTTCAAATTAAACTCAGAGTACACTTTTTAGGGAACGATAATATTAATAGTTAAAATAAGTGTGGGTCACACGACTGGGCTGTCTTTGTGTCGTGGGTTCCAATCTGAGACCTGTTCTTTCTCAGTGGGTTGCTCACGTCCTTTTTATTGAGTCTGTTTCAATGTGCATTAGCTAAAATTTATTTACATGAGGAATACTGTATACTGTTTTATCATCCTTTTCCTGGAAGTAATATTTTATCTTTGGTTAAGTTTGTGGGTGTTTTTGATTTTGTGTGGGTTTTTTGTTTATATATCTATTTTTCTCATTTGATCTAAGGTCATTATGGATACAGTTAATGTAATCATTTGGAATGTTGCAGGTTTGGGCTCACCTGTTAAAAGATATAGGATCTTAAACCACTTACTTAAACACAGAGCAGACATAGCTCTGTTACAGGAAACACATCTGTTACCTGTAGAAGCTGACAAACTACTACGGAGTTGGGTTTCTACTGTAGAACATTGCTGTTTTTCTTCAAAAAAGAGAGCGGGAGCTATTTTTAATTTGGAAGGGGATACATTTTATTAAACATGGCCACTTGATAGACACAGAAGGGAGAGATCAGATTTTGCTAGGGAATCTATATGGAAGAAATGTGGCTATTTGTAAAGTATATGTACCAAATGTGAAACAAAAATATTTTTTTCAAAATGTATCCTTTGTTCTAGCAAATGTCGGGGATAACAAACTGATTTTAGGTGGTGATTTTAACGAAGTTATGGACTCCTTATTGGACAAGTCCACCTTGAAGAACACTGGTTCTTTGTCAGCCTCGCAAAAAAGTTTACATAATCTGGTGGACATTTTAGGCCTAATAGATGCTTGGAGAATAATGCACCCAAGTGGACATGATTTCTCTTTTCTGTCAGCAAAACATGGGGTTTTCAGCAGGTTAGATAATCTTTTTATACCATTATCCCTCTGCAATAATATTAGTCATGTTAGGTATGAAAATCTACTGATATCAGACCATAGTTTACTTAAGATCTCCTTACTATTAGAAAACAATAGTAGGAAATCTAGTCACTGGAAGTTTAGTACATCGTTATTACTGGACTCTAGTTTAAAAAAATGGATCCAGGAAAATACTTCTTTTTACTTTAAAGTCAATTGCCAGGGAGATTGATCATCGAAGGTTGTTTGGGAGGCATACAAAGCGTACATAAGGGGAGGTATAATTATTGCATCAAAAAAGAAGAAAGAGAGGCAGAAAGAGCTGAAAGAAAAGGAGGGTTTGCTAAGCAGGGCCTTATCAGATTTGAAACCGAAGCCCATGAAAATAAATGATGGGCTTTACAAAATCCTGGGGTTGAAATATGAGGTAAATAAATTACAATCTGCCAAGACTGAATATTCTCTATTTCGTACCAAACAGAAATTCTGGGAATCTGGGGAGAAAGCTAGAAAGTTATTGGCCTACAGGATCAAGCAGAAACAAAATCGGAATGCAATCCAAGGGATCAAGAATAAAATGGGGTGATAACTTATAATGTGAAAGAAATTAAGAAATGTTTCTGGGACTTTTACAGAGACTTATACAAGCCACAAGGGTCAGCAAAGAAGGCTAATGCTGATATCTTTCTAAAAAAATGTTAATCTACCTACGTTAGAAAGATCTGACAGAATTGCTCTGGATAAGCCAATCTCAATACAAGAGATCTCAGAAGTTATTGAGGGGGCACCAAAGGGGAAGGCCCCAGGGCCTGATGGGTTTACTCAGTTTATTCAGTATAAAAGGTAGAAGAAGGCAACTAGGCCCATCAAGTCTACCTTCCCACCCCTGTGGGCTATGTTATACTTTGTCCCCTAATAAGCCTATTGAGTCTATTTTTGAACTGGTACTGATTTTCAGAATCCACAATTCTTTGTGGTAAGTTGTTCCACAGTGTGGCCATTCTAATTATAAAATCGTTTTGCCTTTTATTCGTGTTAGCCCTCTGTACAATCAACTGATTAGTGTTGCTTCTTAGGTTACCAGGTTTGCGCACAAATGATAAATTACACTCCATCATTAAATCATGATCTTTTAATATATTAAATAAAAGTATCATATCTACCCTTCGTCTTCCTGTACCCAGATCAAAGAGTTTTAGTTTTTTCAATCTATGCTGGTAAGACAGATGATTTATATGGTTAATCAATTTAGTGTTTTTTTCTTTGAATACTTTCTATAAGTTTTGTGTCTTTAACAAGAGAGAGAGTCCAGAAATAAGATGCACAGTCCAAATGGGGCCTAATGTAGGATTTGGGTTACCATGAACATTTTACAAACACCTGGGCCTTTCCATTACCCCATACCTGTTAGAGGCAATTCATGACTCCTTTGCTGATGGTACCCTTCCTGACTCAATGAACGAGGCCTACACTTGTTTATTGCATAAAAAAGGTAAGGACAATATGGAATGTGGAAATTATAGGCCTATTTTGTTGCTAAACTTTGACTATAAGATTCTTGCTAAAATATTAGCTAATAAAATATCTTAGGCACTGCACACACTAGCAACCGATTATAAAATGTTATTAAAATCATTTTATAAATCGGTCTCTAGCACGGTTGTCAGAGCATCCACATTGCATTCCGACAACCGTGCTAGGAGAAGCTGGTTCCCACGCATGACTGCGGCACCAAGTGAAAGCATTATGGGAACCGCAGTGTGCCGCAATGCACGATGGGATACCCATGAAGGGGAACCGAAAACGATCAGAGGAAAAAAAGTACATCATTGGAACCAGTGTTTCAAGGGCTACTAGGCAATACCAGTACCACTTTTTTTTTTTTATCCTGTTGCTTACAAAAAAGACTTTTCCCATAGGACAGGTTGCCTTAACCCGTGTTACCGCACAGCTTGCGTACACACTGCTGTTAACACGGATTAAGGCAACCATGTTTAGATAAAACTGTGCTAAAGACCACCTCTTTAGCAGGGTTTTAGAACATGGTTGTAACACGATTTTAACTGTGTTACAGTGTGAACACAAACCGTGTTCTGGGAGCTTAAAATGGTTTAAGGTAGTTAAACCGTTTTAAGCTCTCTGGTACATACAGGGCCTAAAGTACTTGCTAAACTAATAGGTAAAGAACAGGTCGATTTCATGAAAGGTAGGCAGGCCTCAGATAATTTTAGGAGATTGTTCTCGGTTCTATGGTCATCTAAGGTATCAGAGAATAGTGGACTGGCCTCCTTAGCAATCTCCTTAGACACTGGTAAGGCTTTCGGCTCCCTAGAATGGGATTACCTATATAAAGTATTACATTTCAATGGCTTTGGCACTGGCATTCTAAAATGGATTCAAACATTATATAGCAAACCAAGAGCATGTGTAATTTCAAATAGATTTAAATCACCCCCATATCTTTATTCAGAGGATCCAGGCAGGGTTGCCCCTTGTCCACCCTGCTATTTATCCTTGCTATTGAGCCTCTGATTAGGAACATTCTGCAATCTGACAGAGTTTTGGGATTAAAGTAGGTAATCATTATAATAAAATCTTTGTGTTTGCAGATGACATACTGCTGACTGTATCACACCCCACATCTTCCCTCAATACTGTCAAAGTTCTTTTAAACATGTTTGGAAATACTTCTGGTCTTTTTGTAAACTGGAGCAAATCTGAATGCCTACAGTTAAGTACATCTTCTTTGGAGCTGGAAAGATTAAAAAAGAATCTGGACATTTCCTGGCCTTCTGACAGGTTGTCATACTTAGGCATAAAAGTTTTTAACTCAATAGACAAAATTCTCATCAAAATCTTTCCAAACTAATTAGTGATATGAAGGCAGATCTAGAGAAATGGACGAAGCAGCATATATCCCTTTGGGGGAAAATTAATGCAATAAAAATGATTATAGCTCCAAAATTCTTTTATTTCATGAACAACTTCCCTGCTAACATTCTGCCTGAGTGGTTCAACAAAACTGACGGAGCTATTTCAAATTTTCTATGGGAAGGGAAACCCCCTCACTTAGCTAAAAACAAATTAAGCGCCACGACACAGAAAGGGGGTTTTGCCCTTCCTTGGTGGCAGGGTTATTTCTGGACTTTCAAGCTTAAACAAGTCACTCTATGGTTTAGCTCCCTTAACAAAAACAATACACCACTATGGCTCAAAATAGAAAAAAAAACTAGTCTCTCCTTTGTCTCGATCTGACATATTATTTAAGTAGATACCTTTAAATCTAAGAACTCATCCTACTCTCCAAATATCAATAAGGGTCTGTAGAAAATTTAACCAGCTTAAGAAAATGGAACATGTTCACCTAAAATTCATGTCTGTTTGGCATAATAAATCTATAACCTTGAATGGCAAGACACTTTCTTACAATGATTGGATGGCTAAAGGCATCAAAACTATAGGTGACCTGTTAGACAGCCACAACAGAATGCTCTCTTTTGAGGACTTAAAGCTTAAATTTCATTTAAATAAATTCAATTTTAGCTTTTATTTACAATGAAGACATTATTTGAAAGTTAATTTCCTAGAAGCAGATAATAATCTTAAAACTTTCTCAGCCTGGGATAATTTCTTTAAAATTACTTTCCTGTCCAAGGCCTTCAGTCTTATTTATAAAATTCTAAATGAAACTGACTTTTCCCTAACAGTCTCAGCTAAAGCAAAATGGGAAAATGATTTAAAAGTGCAAATTCCTGATACAGTCTGGGAGAGGGTTTGGGATAATGCAATCAAATGCTGTAGGAAAACTCATCCAATTTAAAATACTACACTATTTTTATTATTCCCCTAAACAGCTATATGACTTAGGTCTTGTACAAAATGACTTATGTTGGAGGTGTGGAAATACAAAGGCAGGCCTGGGTCATTTATTTTGGCACTGCAAAGGAGTCTTGAGCGTATGGAAACAAATTCATGCGCTATGCCAAACTCTCCTGGGGTCTCCCATACCCTTTTCTCCACTGGTTTTTATCCTGGGAGACATTTCTGATATTCATGGTGTACAAAAGCAAAAGAAAATATGGTTATTCTCTGTCACCCTTACTTTTAAAAGACTACTGCTAAAGAGTTGGAAAGATCCAAAAATTCCTTCACTAAAGCAATGGCTTGACTCTCTTGCTAGCTGGGCAAATAATTAGAGAATCAGTTATTACGCTCTCAATCAAATTTAAACTTTTAATGATACCTGGGGATCTTTTCTGGAGTTATGTCTGTAATTCAGGAATTTGATATAGAGGTACAGTTAAGTAATTTCTTGATTTTCTTTCTACAGTCTTTTAAGTACATACTGAATGCAGATTGTATGTTTAATTTTAACACTTTTCTTTATACAAGTGTTTTCTGTAACTCGTTCCTATATTTGTTGAAGATTCCTTATGTGATGTAATTTTAGTGTCAATTTCAATAAAATTCTTAACTGAAAAAAAAAAGAGAAAAGAAAGCACCTTGAGCCATGGGAAGGGAAGCAGTATGCCGTATGTAAGCATTATATAATGGGAAATAAGAATTGTGCATCCTGATTACCTGAAACTTGTTCCTACCCATTGGACTGAGGCAGCACAACTGATGGGTATGAAAAAATCCCAGTAAAAATGTTGCTCAATTACTAAAAATCTATGTGCAGTTCCTTGATGCTGGAATCCCTAATCCCAGTTTCACTTTCAGTCACACTATTACCTTGCTTGTTCCGCTCAGTTACTGAACAAAGTTAATTCAAGTTTACAAAGCAAAATAATATGACTCTTTTTCCTTAATTTAAAGAAAAAAAATGGAAACTAACCAGGGGGGAGTTACCTCTAGATACAGTTCCCCCAAAATGCATAGATACCATACTGGCTCACATAGTGCAGCTCAGGCTAGCACCCTGTAATGACAGACCATATGTGGAAGGATTATTTCACATAAAACTACTAATTTGTAAAAAAAAAAAAAAAAAAAAAAATTATTTTTATTTTTACAATTCTTAGTTCTGTCTATGTTTCTATGGTCAAGCCCAGTATAACAGCAAGGCAACTGCATTACTGAAGTAACCCATTTGATTGAAATCCATGGAACCAAAGTCTCAAAAAATGTCTTCTACTTTTACTTTTATGAGGGTAAGCGTGACGCATACAGAACAGTGTATGGTTAATCATGCAGAGGAAGGCTGTGTTTCCATCGAGGGGTGAGATATCGTAGACCTTGAGAGTGAAGATAAACAGTATAGCGCAGTGGTTTAAGGCTCTGAGCTACAAATATGGTGACATCCAACAGACCAAACCTGGGTTTGAATCCCACAGCTTCCACTTACATACTGTGTGACCCTGAGCAAGTCACTTAACTTCCCTGTGCTCCCAGGTCGCTCCTGTAAAAAAGCTTTCAGCTTAGTGTGCTAATCCTGGTTAAACAACTGAAAAAAAAAACAAGTTTCTGATGTCATCTCAGCCCTGAGCTGGGGAGTCTTGCCAATGGTCAACTATATTCTACTTTTTACAGTAAATAGTTTATGAAAAAACTTGCATAAAAATGTTACATTTTAATAGTGGCCGCCATTTTGTATATTACAACCCAAAGAGAGCAAGTGTCAGATTTTGCTTTTTTTTTTTTACTATCCTATACTTACCAGAAAACAAAAAAGACACGTATTCTTTCTTTTTTTTTTCCTTCTTTGGTATATTACTCTTTATTTTCCATCTCTTTAATTTCTCTGTTTATTTCACTTACTAGCCAGCACGCCATACTCCTGAAAACTCCCTTTGTACCTCTAACCTGCTCGCTCACAGCCTCCTTCCCACACTTTCACCTATATGCTGTCTTGCTGTCATGCCATCTACACGAGTTTTGACCTTTGCCCCATACATGACTTCTAATCATACTCACAATAGGGATTTTACAGCAGACATTATACCTGCTCCCTGTCATTGCATATGGCAGCTGGCTGAGTTGGTGAGAGGAGGTCTATGCCGGTTGCCGGAGGGGCTCCAATGGTGTCAGGGATTAGACTAAGGGTGGAAGGCAGGGTGGAGTACCTGATGTGAGTGGTGGGTGCCGCTAAATGCCAGGGACTTCTACCAAACCACGGCGAGTGCTCAGAGGGTGGAGGGTGCAGCTGGACACCAGGGGAGGGTTTCTGTCTACTGGTGCCAGGGATCAGAAGGTGGAGGGGAACTTCTAGACATCAGGAAATAGTATATATTGAACAGGGGCCAGGGATTGGAGGTTGGAGAGGACCACTGGACACCTTGGAAAACATCATTCTAATAGGGACGGTGATGGGAGGATGGGGGGTGTCACTGGACATCAGGGATATATTTCATTGTAATGAGGCTGGGGATTGGAAGGTGGGGGGACCACTGGACACCAGGAAATACTCTTCTGTCAATGGGGCCAGGAATTAGATTGCGGGGGGAGGGGGACGGACTGATGGACACCAGTGAAATGTTTATTTTAATGAGGACAGGGATCAGAGGATGAGAGAATCACTAGACACTAGGAAAATATTTTGTTCTATAATGAAATAGGGAGACCACAGACCACCAGAGAACTGTGTAATTTTCATGGGGACAGAAATCATAGGACAGGAAACCCACAGAGAACCAGGGAGCCAGTGTGCTCCCCAACCACTAATGTGGTTGTTGGATACGGTGGTGTCACCGGCCACTAGGGTTGCCAGGAGTAAGTCGGGCTTTTTTTCAGCAATAACTGCACAGCGTAAGGTGGCCTGTGGTATTCCCCTTGTAACAGCTCAACTGGTGCTAAAATTGCACTGTACCGATTCATGTCTGCTCCCCTCCTTTTGCCCACTGCATACATTATTTTTTTGTGTGTGCGCTAACCCTTTTAGCATGCAACACTGGCCCCTTTGAATACTGTACTCAGATGCAAACACTAGGCAAATGGGGTACAATCACTTTGCCCACCATGCAAACTTTTGAATATCTGGTCCCAGGAGACTAAATGCATATTATTGGCTCTCAGAGGACTTCAAAGAATTCCCTGGGGAAAAGATTAAGGAGATTCTTAAAATTTATTTTTTAGGGGCACCGGGCTAGCACAGCTGCGGTCCTCTGTCAGAGGATCTCAATCTGCCCTGTTAGCTTCAGGGCTTCATTTAGCCTGCCCCAGTGCCCCATTTTCTGTTTTCTCCTCATCACTTCCGGGACCCCAGAACATGGTCATGCATGCATGTGGAAGTGTGCATGCATTCCATGGTTCTGGTGCCGGCCCCTTCCTCCCAGAACATGGTCATGCATGCACGTGGAAGTGTGCATGCATTCCATGGTTCCGGTGATGGCCCCTTCCTCCCACACAGCCTAATGTCTGGTCTCCCTTGTGGCTTGGCACTGCCACCTAGCCTCCACCTGGTAGTAGTCAAGTGCCTGGGAAACCCACGTCCCTTCCTGGGAGAGGAGAGCTGCCTTGTGGCAGCTTAACTCAGCTCCTTGCCCTGCCTTTGGCCAACCCCCAATGACTCAAGCTCGATCCCAAACCCATGTCGCCAGCATGGTAATAGGCAAGGCATCCAGCAGCACAGCCCTAGCTAAAGGGGACCCACAGAGAGCCTCTGGAGACAGGGGTACTATTACAAGGGGGGGGGATGAGGGTGCGGGGGAAGGGGAAACCATCAGGGCCAGGATAAATGGTTCAGATAAGAGAGGGTTAAAGGGGACACCTATTCAGAGGGGGTTTGAGTTAAGTGGGCAAAATAGCAAGGAGGCAGAAAGGGAGGGTGACAAGGGGTCTCTAATAAGGCAGGAAGACTCCCATGAAATTGTGATCATGAATAAAGTGGGGGGCTGAGAGGGCATAGTGGAGGTAACCATAAGGATGATGGCGGTGTTAAGGTTCAGTTACTGGGAGACTCGATGATTAAGGGTATCCATTGGGAGGGACAGGGGATGGATGCCATAGCCAGGTGAAGGTAGTGAGTATCTCTGGGCTGACAGTGCACAGAGCAAAGTTCATGGTGTATGAAATGGTTAGGGATTGTGGAGGAAACCGGATTTCCTGGTGCATTTGGGAACTAATGATCTAGAGGGAAATAGCATTATGGAAATCAAGCAAGGTTCCAAGAACTTGCCAGAGTCTGTCGGGATAATGGATGCAACATTTTTTCGGAGATATTGCAGTACCAAAGGCCTCAGTGGAGAAAAAATGAAGCTCACAGAGGTTAATGAATGGCTCAGGAAGTGGGGGTGAGAGAATGGGTTGGGGTGTTAGGAACCGGAATGGAGTTTGGGAGGATAAGGGACTATATGCCAAGGACAGGTTTCATCTTGCCCCATTAGGGAAGGAAGTCCTAAACAGGGATGGCTGACTACATACAAGAAAGGTGGGGTTTAAACTTGTAAGGGGGGAAGGGATAAGGAGGGGCTGACTAGAAGCCCTCCCTCCAGATGAGGGAGTAGCCTTCAAGCCCAAGGGGGAGGGGGAAACAGACTGGAGGTGGAGGTTTCAGGAGGAGCAGGGGAGGATGGAAGTATAAGGAATCTGGGTGGGGTTCACAAAAAGGATCAGGGATAAGGGTGGGAAGTAGTGTTAGTAAATGCCAGGAGTTTGGGAAACAAGTTGCCAGAGTTCCAGGCCATGCTGTTCGAGGGGGTGGATGGGCGGCAGTCACGGAACGTAGCAACAAAACCATGACTGGGACCTAAATGTACGGGGTACACTATGCTTAGGAAGGATAGAAAGGAGGGCAGAGGGGTGGAGTGGCTATGTTCATTAGAGATGACATAGAAATTGCTATGGTAGAAGAGGCAGAGGGAAACGTGGAGGCCTTTATGGGTCACCCACGATCCCCAGCAGGAGATAAGGTCAAGCTGGGTGTAGCATATAGGCCCCTGGGATGAGTGATGTTCTAGAGGATGGTTTGCTGGACAACATCATTGCCCAGTGTGGTCCAAAAGGGGAAGGAGTGGTGTTGATGGGGGACCTTAATATGCCAGGTACTAACTGGGGAACCATGTCCTCTAAGGTGGCCAAGGAGCAGAGGCTGCTGGATGGCTTCCAGGATGTGTTCTTAACACAGCATGTGATGGAGCCCACAAGGAGGGGCATGTCCTGGATGTGGTTCTGGCAGATGGGGATCTGGTAAGGGACATGGTTGTACAGGACCCCTGACTGGGAGTGACCACAATACTGTCTGGTCTCAAATAAGCATTGGGGGGGTGAGATCTAGGACACTGGCAGTGGACTCCAGGGGGGCAGACTTCATGGGCATGGGAAATATTCTCAAGGATCACTTGAAGGGATTACCTCAACAACAAGTGGAAAGGAGATGGGAGGTCATAAAACAGGGACTTCATGAGGCAGTCAGGATCTGCGCTGTTGAAACGTAAGGGAGCAAGGTCACATAAACCATGCTGGTGGTCCAGTGAGGTCCAGGTAGCAGTCAGAGAAAAGAAGGCGGCTTACAAAAATATATAAACAACAAGAGGGATAGGGATAAGGAAATGTACCAGCTTGCATCTAGAAAAGTCACCCAGATGGTGAGGGGAGCAAAGTCCAGTAAAGAGCATCGGCTGGCACAGGGATACATGGAGGGAAAAGGGTTCTTCCTGTACATTGGGGAGCGGAGAAAACTAAGGGCCATCTCAGCAGATTGAGACAGAAGGAGGGTGGGTGGAAGAGGCGAGGGACCAGGCAGAGGTATTTAACGAGTACTTTGCCTCTGTGTTCACTAGGGAGGGGATGGATATCTACAAAGCAAGGCACAAAGGGATAGAAGCGCAGGGAGTGGATCAGGGAGCAGCAGAAATGGAGCAAAAGGGAGGAAAGGCACCCAGGGGTGTCACATCTGGATAAGGATAAAAGACCAGTAAGGTGGAGGGACGGATGATGCCATCCCACCAAAAGGGTGTGGTTTGCCCTCAAGGCCCTAAAGAAAGACAAATCTCCTGGGCGGATGGCATTCATCCGAGAGTACTATGGGAATTGGCGGACATACTGGCTGCACCCTGGCGGAGCTTTTCAACAGGTCACTTGAGACAGGGAGGGTACCTAGGATTGCTAGAGGCACATGTGGTACCAATCCACAAAGGGGGTCAAGGAAGTACCAGGAAAACTATAGACCCATCAGTTTAACCTCGTGGTGGAAAAATTAATGGAGAGTATACTAAAGGAACGATTGGGGGTTTACTTGGAGGAGGTGGGAGGTCTGGATAGTCGGCAGCATGGGTTTGTGCCAGGTAGATCATGTCAAACCAACCTGTGGAGTTCTATGAATGGGTAACATCAGAACTGGATAGGGTAAGCCTGTGGATGTATTATTCTTGGACTTCAGCAAGCGTTTGACTCTGTCCCCACAATGGTCTGGTGGAGAAACTGATGGGGTTAGGGTAGGCCCTTTGATGGTCAGATGGATTGAAAACTGGATAGCTGGACGCACTCAGAGAGTAGTGGTCTGTGGGGAGCTCTCGAACCCTACAGAGGTTGGTAGGGTACCACAGGCCTCGTCCTGGCTCCAATCCTGTTTAATGCATACATATCAGACATCAGGATGGTATAGGGTGAAATGAGTCTCTCATGGATGACTCCAAGATGGGAGCAGTAGTTGAGGGAGAAGAGGGAGGTTGGCCCTGCAAGGGACCTGGACACCCTGGAAAGCTGGGCTCACACATGGAAATTAAATTTCAATATCACCAAGTGCAAGGTGTTGCATCTTGGTCGGGAAACCCTAAACACAGGTACACCCTGGGAGGGAGGTGCTGGAAGCCTCAACGGGGAAAAGACCTAGGGTCATGGTGGATACATGTATGAATAACACTGAGCAGTGCAGGAGAGCAGCTAGCAAGGCAAACAGGATGTTGGGATGCATCGCAAGGGGATCACCTCTAGGAGCAAGGAAGTGATTCTGCCACTGTACAATGGACTGGTTAGACCACACCTTGAGTACTGTGTACAGTACTGGAGACCACACTTGAAGAGGGAATACAGCTCCTGGAGAGGGTACAGAGGAGGGCAACAAAGATGACACGAGGGCTAGGGATTTGACTTACGAGGACAGACTTGAGGAGCTCTGCCTGTTTTCATTGGAGGAGAGGAGAGACAGGGGACATGATTGAGGTCTTCAGGCACCTCAAGGAATAAATAGGGTAAACATGGAGGGATCTTAGACTAAAGCAGGGAGGCATCACCAGAGGGCATGGTTTGAAGTTGGAAGGTGGAAGGGTGAGGGGGAAAGAGGAGGAGGTTTTCACTGAGAGGGTGGTGGACCCTTGAATGCTCTGCCTGGTGAGCTGGTTCAGAGATCCACAGGGAGAGCTTTAAGAGAGGTGGGACAGACACAGAAAGTGGATGTATCAGATGATGGCCTGTCCCGGGGGTGGGGATGGATGATAGGGGTTTCTGGAGCACAAGGGATGGGAGGGTCTCGGCACCCAACTAAGGATCTAGGTTCGAGCAGACTTGATAGACCATAAGGCCTAATCTGCTGGCAAATAGTATGTTAGTATGTTAGCCCTCCATGCCACTGGGCAGGGCCTAAACTTTATCAAGAGGGGCACAATTAAGGTTACCCTTAGAACAGTCCTGAGGGAGAATATTATAAAATATTCCGCCAAGAGAAATGGGAGAGACTGCAGGATTCTCTTCATTTTCTACAGGAGGTACACAAGGAGGGGGAACAGGTCTGTTAAACCACAGTTGAAGAGTGACCAGAAAGAAATACAGAACAGTTTGTATTTGATGTAAAATAATTATAGCTATATTCGCTTAAGTGACAATTATCCTAAAATAAAGTGGTGCTAATTGGCCAAAATTGCATATTTTCAATGGCCAAAAATTAGGAACTAACTGCAGAGCGTGAAACTAAATTTGTGCAATTGCAGCCAGTTAGCGCCATGTCTTAAATATACCTTGTGTGAGAATAAACAGTTCTACAGAAATGTTCCATTTATCTGCAGAGAACAGAGCTGGCCTTGACATATGTGAGGCATAGGTATTACGAGGTGAGGGCTGGGGCTACCAGGGTACCTGCACACCAGCTGAGGCATCAAAACATTAGGGCACCAGTTGCCATGATTAAAAACCCTCTTACTGCCCAACTACACAGCACACAGAGGATATTGCTGTGGTCTTCAGAGAATATTGCCTCAGACTCTATTCCCCTAAGACTGGCTACAGTGAAGCTGCTACAGCAGCATTCCTCGGATGCCTTATCCTGCTAAAACTCATAGAGGGGCAAGCAACTAGTATGGTACTTTCCATATGGGAAACAGAACTGGAGGCTGCCCTGAAAAAAGCAAAGACCCAAAATGACCCCGGCCCAACACATAAGTAGAGTTTTCTAAATCTCAACAGGAGGTACTGCTGCCCCCAGTCGCTTAAAGTGTACAATGAAGTACTGGAGGGAGGAGAGGCATCTAACACTTGGCAATATGCCATGATTTCTGTGATTCCCAACCCTGGTAAAGACCCCAAGGACTGCTCCACGTAAAGGCCTATTTCAGTCCTGAATGTGGACTACAGTGTCCATAATTCCACAGAGAAAAGATTGCCTGCTCCCTAGGTATCATCCACTTGGACCAGACACAGGGTTTGTCTAGTCAAGGCAAACAGGGGTGTCCTGTCCCTACAGGTCACTGTGTTGGGGAGGCTTGGATTCCTCGGTGCCTTTGTATCCCTTCCCTTCAGTGCATACACAGCAGCCCACAAGCTTTCATTAAAGAGAATGTACACATTTCCTCCACATTTCCACTGAACGGGGGCACAAGACAGTAGTGCTCACTATCCCCCTATTATTTGCAGCCTATATAGAACCCCTAGCACAAGTTTTAAGGGTAAGCCTAGTAGGCCGAGGAATCCAGTGAATGGGAGTGAAACACAAGGTGGCCTCTATGTGGATGATGTCTTCCTATATTTAAATGATACGGAGGCCTTGTTACAGGGAGCCTCTGAAATTTTAGATTGTTTTGTAGCAGAAGCTGGCTACAAATTAAGTACTGTACTACCAAGACAGAAGTCCTAACACTCAATCAATTTTGCCCAAACCCATGCCCTGCAGCCCAGATACCCATTCCACTGGGACCTGACCAAAATTACGTATTTGGGCATTAAGCTCCCAGTAAAGCTCAGCAGACTGTATGAAGTAAACTATGAACCACTAGGGACACGACTCAGAGGCTTTCCAGCACTGGCACCCCTTTCCACTTAGTCTAATACACAGAGTGGATTCAGTTTGGATGGTAGTTCTCCATCAGCTCCTTTATTATGTTTATAATGTACCCCTCCATATCCCAGAGACAGACTGGCGAAAGTGTCAAACGGCCATCTCTCATTATGTATGGGCAGGGCAGGCAATGCCTAGGGTGAAGATCAGGGAACTAATGTTACCAAGGGCAAGAGGAGGCCTGGCTCTCCCAGATATATGGATGTACTATGAGGCACCCAAACTATGAACACTTCTCCACTGGCACTTGGCCAGTGGAGAGCCATGATGACTGGAAATGGAGAGAGACATTAAGTTCTTTAATGATATGATCAGGTATGTTTTTGAGGATGCCAGCACAAGAAGTCACCACAACACCCCTGGATCCTGGGAGTCAAAGAAGTATGGAAGGAAGCTTGTTCAGGCCTACATCTCACTTCATATGTCCAAAATGTGTGCTCACTGACAAAGACGAACACATCTGGTCTGGCAAAACTGGATCATGGTTATCAGGCATGGTCAAGGAGAAATCTCCACTATCTACACCAGTTCTTTTCAGAAGCCATCTTAAAATCTTTTAGATACAGCAACAGTATGGTCTGAACAGGAGGGATATGTACTGGAATCTGCAGGTACACCATTACATTTCTAAGCAGCAGTCAGACACTAGACACCCCAACAAGCTTCTTTCACTCTTCACCCTTCTAAAAACATGGACACAGAACACTAAATACCACATTTCTTTATTATATAGAGCTCCTCAGGACACCTACAAACATGATGCGGGGTGTATTACTAGAAAATGGTAAGGATAGCTTCACACAGAACTAGATGAGGAAAAGTGGGACAGGGAGTGTTATGAGGCTTGCAAGATCACCAGCTCTCATGTCTGGCACGAATATTCCTGGAAGAATATTATAAGGTTCTTTAGACCTCCAGCTATAACAGCCAAATATCAGATGGGTAGGGATGCAGACTGCTGAAGGAAGTGCGAGGTGGGCAGAGCCACACACACATACATTATGTGGGAGTGCCCAGTACTCTCTGCCTTTTTCTGTGAACTGGAGCTGGCACTCTCAGAGGTACAGCATGCCCAGATATCCCTCACACGAGAACTCTTCTTATGGTACCAGTACCCTAGATCTTGCAAAGACAACGCATTACATAAATATGGCTAACTAAACACAATACCACCATGTCCAAATGGAGGGAGATGGTAAACTCAATCTATATACTAGAACAGATTACTCTTTGGCTCAATGATAGAGCCAGAGTATTTACTCTAGGTGGAATGCATGGGTTCTTTATGTGATGCAGAACAACCCTGCTTTTGTACCCTGAAAGGTGGGGGTGAAGAGGGCTACGGGGGTGGAAGGGCAGGGAGACTGGATGGTGGAAGGGGGAGTATGTCCCGTGAAGTTCCAAGGGGATCAGTTGACTGTAACGAACTATGATTTCCCATGACCCATAGCCCTGTATAACAGATCAGATAGAGTAAGTCCAACCTCTGTATCATTAAACTTAGCTTACACCACAGTATCCTTATACCTGGCTTGAAGATAGAATATGCAGGAGTACCAGTCTAGAAGGAACCTTGTTGCATGATGGACTTGTCTAAGACTATTAATCTGAGCCCTCTGTACACACAGAGATACAGCCCATGTATACTGTCAAACAAAATTTGTAATCAAAAAGAGAATTACAAAAAAAAAAAGGACCTTGACAGGGTGGAGGCAGTCCAGGGGAGGCTAATAAATTGGTGCAGGGTTGGAACAAGAAGCTCTACAAGGACAGGCTGAAGGCTCTCAACATGTACACCTTGGAAGAGATGAGTAACAGAAATGACGTGATGAAGACCTACTACAAGTAGTGCCTCACATCAGTGAACAGGATGGGGAGGCGAGAAGACTTTTGAGAAAGAGGACCAGGAGGCATGGGATGAAGCTGTGGGGGGGGGGGGTTAAGAGACATGAGGAGATAGTTCTTCACTGAAAGCATGGTAGATGCCTGGAACAAATCATCAGTGAAGTGGTGGAGGCAAAAACAATCTGGGATTCAAACGTGTGGAATAGAGACAGGGGTATATTATAAAAGAGGCAAGGAAACAAGAGAATCACTGGGAGACCAGATCGGGCCTGCAGAAACAGTTTAGGCAGGGAATGTCTGGGCAGACTGGGTGGTCCAAGTGGTCCTTCTCTGCCAACAAATCCTATGTTTCTAAGTTTCTACAATGTCGCTTTTTATAAGACAAATGTTTTAATACCATGCCATTTTATAAGTGCATAGCACACTCCACAGTGTCAGGGTCATTAACAGATACAGCCTCAGCACACACCAGAGGAGCACCTGTATCTCCCAATAAACTTCACCCTTCCATGTGTTATTGCCCATTTGGTGTAAAACATAATCCATCAGGATCCCATATTTGTGGAGGCAGGAAGCATAGGAAGGACTTGGAATAGCTGATCTACTGTTTGGTATCCACTCTAATGGCCTCTGTTCTCTAAGAGTACAACAGATGCGTCCACCATTCAGAACTTCCTTACCCACCTTTGCTAGCATGCAGTCTGGCAGGAACACATGCAATGCCAAAGACTGGATCATATGTTACTCTAAAACAAACGACGGCAAAAGCTAAGTACTGGCTTGCAGATATGCAACATAACCCTGCCCTGCTGAAACTTCAGAAAAGACAGATCAACAGTCTGCACTTGCAGTTCACCGATTCTCCAGGTCACTGTAACGATCACCAGAAACATAGATTTTCAGGACAGTAAGCAGAGGTCACACTGATAACAGGGCACAAACTGTTGCTTCAAGAGGACATGACCGAGGACCATGAAAGAGTGGGTCATACACAGACAAATCCCTTAAAGAAGCAGATAACCTTTCTGTAGCCATAAGAATCCCACTTCATCTAGGAAAACTAGACTAGCAGTCATCTGAACTGGCAGACTGGATTCAGCTCTGATAAGGCCTGGAAACAAACAATCCAGGATCTTGTACACCCCAGAAGTAACGGAGATCCTGGAACCAAACTGAGAACCATCCTCACTAGCTCCCTTAACCATCCCTTTATGTCTGTTCCAACATGTCTTGAGTCCCTCCATTGTTTCCACATTGACCACCTCTGAAGGCAGCCTATTCCAATTTTCTACTGCCCTCTCTGTAAAGTACTTTCTAATAACTTTTAAACCTACCCCCCCCGCCCAGATTTCTCTGGAATCGCATGGTATTAGCAATACCACTCTTTGTGGACAGCTTACTCTTCAGACTGACCAGCGTCAATGCAATAAGCTGTCCCACTGGAAACTCCGCAGGCAGATTAACAGGCTCCACAAGCGGCATGTCCTCACATGAGGAATACCGACCGCATGAATCCCATGTCCAAGGAGAGTGTGAATGGTCCATTGACTGATAGCAATTCCATGACTGGCACAGATTCTTCTTGTGTTTATAATGATGAGAAGGGGACTCACTTTTAAAAGAGTGGAAAGACAGAAGTGAGTTTTTAAACCCTTAATCTTTCTGAGGAGTTGGAAGATCCAGCACAAACCCTCACCCCACCCAGTCACTGACAAAAGGTCTAGACCCAGAATATTCTTGCCAGCCTCCGCAATCTCTAAGGACTGCAACAGTGCCACTGACCCCACAGCCATTAATGGCACATGTAATTTATTAGGTCTGCCCTAAAGCAACCACTGCAAGCACTCTTTAAGGGCCGCTGCGTGCATCGCTTAACACCAGGAGCAATGTACCACATCATTGCTGGGCCCAAACAGTAAACGCAGACATCGTGTCTGTTGGTCACAGACATCAGGTACCTGCACAAAATACATCGCTTGAAAGAACAGTTGTGTGAGAACTTACTGTAACAGTAGATCTTCGAGGGGATCTCAGTCATCAGGTAACACCGTAGGAATCTTCACCGTCCGTGAAGAGGAATACACATGGAAGATTTTCAGCAGTACAACTGGGTCCGCCCACGCCATCGACATCCGTTGACGTCACCAGCCCTATGTAGGCATGAGAGGCCCTGCTCCCTCTTCAGTTCTTTCTCCTCCAGAGACTAAGGGAGCTAGGCTCTTGCCCTGGGGACCAAGGTGAGAAAGAGGTGTCCAGACCTAAATGGAAAGCTGGATACACCAGTCCCAAGAAGGGGGAGGGAAAATATACCTGATGACAGAGATCCCTTTGAAGGTCTACTGTTATGTTAAGTTCTTACATGACAGTTCTGTTTTCTTCTTCGGGGGTATCTCAGTTATTAGGTAACCTTGTGGGAATGAGTACCAAGCAGTTACAAGTGCAAAACAGATAGTCTGGGAGGAGGGCTCTCCATAAACTTAACAGGAGTCCCTGTAACACAGCCCTGCCAAATTCTGCATGGGCTCTTGAGGCAATGTCCAGACTATAGTGTTTGGTGAAAGTATGGACTGTGATCCAGGTGGCAGCCACACAAATATCAGTGGCTGAGCCCCTCAGAAACAAGCTATGAGGTAGCTATTCCTCTGGTGGAATGAGCTTTGGCAGCACCAGGCAATTCTTTGTCATACTTGTAACAGAACACAATGCAATCTGGCAACCATTTGGATAAACATTGTTTAGAAATTGAAATGCCCTCTCTACCCAGGGTGAAGGAAACAAACAATAGCTTTGACATTCTGGACTCCTTAATCCTAAAAAGGCAATACTTCAAAGTTCTGTGCACATCTAACGTATGGAGCAGTGCTTCCCCTGGATTGGCACACTCAGGAAAATAAACTGGAAGGTGGATAGACTGATTGAGTGTGAATTCTGAAACCACCTTAGGCAGAAACTTTGGATTTGTGCATAAAGACACCCTCTCCTTGTGAAAAATCAAATAAGGCTCCTCACACCAGAGGGCCTGAAGCTCTGAAATTCTTCAAGTAGAAGTAATTGCAATTAAAAACAGTATCTTCCAAAAGAGAAAGTGCAAACTGCAAGTCACGACGGGCTCAAAAGGAGACAGGGTCAATTTTTCCAAAATAAAATTTGAGTCCCAAGCCATGACAGGAGAATAGATTAGAGGTTTCAGATGCAAGATGCCCCGAAGAAAGGTACAGGACACACCCAGCTGAGCAATCATGCGGTCACCCACTGGCTCATGGAATGAAGAGATAGTCATAAGGTGGACCTTGAGGGAAGAATACTGGAGGCCTGGGTCAGACAGCAAAATCAGGTAGTCCAGGATATGATTCACTGAACAGGTGAAAGGGTCTAAATTATATGTTAAGCAGCCCAGATGGCAAACCACTCCCACTTCATGACATACTGTATGTGGCTCGAGTGGAAGGCTTCCGATGGTCACTAGGACATCCGCCACCCTGTTGGAGACCCTGAACCTGGTGATGGCTATGTCCTCAGGAGCCAGGCATGCAGATGGAGGGACCTGAGGATGGGATGGACCAGAGTCCCCTGATACTGGGTAGGCAGATTCCTGCAAAAAGGAAGAGGGACCAGAGGTTCCTCCCCCATCTGCTGAAGGAGAGGGAACCATATCTGGTGAGGCCAGAATGGAGCCACCAGACTTATGGTGACCCCCTCCATCTGCAACTTGATTAGCACCCTCTGGATCAGAGGAAATGGAGGGAATGCATAAAGAAACCTATCGCTTCAAGAGAGGGACAATGTGTCTCACCAGAAAACTCCAGACCCTGGATCTAGCGAGCAGAAACTGAGCAGTTTTGCATTGAGTGGGGACACAAAAAGGTCTAACTCTGGATGACCCCATCTGTTGAACAAGTCTTCTGTGACAGATGAGAGAAGCTCCCATTTGTGCATGCTGGACTGAGTCCTGCTCAGACTGTCCACCAGTGTGTTTAGTACGCATGGACCGCAGAGTGTGTCAGACTGTGCTCTAACTCTCAGTAGCACACTCTCATGGCCTCCTTGCAAAGGGGGTACAAATGAGTCCCCCCTGTTTGTGGATGTAGTATACTACACTTAGACTGTCTGACTGCACCAGCAGCTGACTTGGAACAAGGTGTTACTGAAATGCTTGCATGGCGTAGAGCACCGCTCTCATCTCCAGGACACTGATACACAGGGAGGTTTCCCGCAGGAGCCTAGAGTTTGGAAGGAACCCAGGTGTGCTCCCCAGCCCAAACCTGAGACATCTGTGGTTAGGATTTGATGTGGGGAAGAGATCTGGAATGAAACACCTCAGAGCAGATTCAAGGGGCCCATCCACCACTGCAGTACCCTGCATACTGGGGAAGAGACCAGGACTGGTTGATTTTACTCATCCATGCGCTGGTCCCACTGCACCCGGAGGGTCCACTGAAGGGTACACATATAGAGCCTGGCCAGCAGAACGGTGGGCATGGCAGCTGCTACCAGGCCCAGCAATCAGATTTCTCCTGGCAGGAATGTACTGACTCTGGGCAACTTTCCTGAGCTTGGGCTATGAGGCACTCTGCCCTGTTTTGGAGCAGGAAGGCCTTTCCCTGTGCAGAGTCCAAGACTGACCCTATATACTGCAACCTTTGAGAACAGTACCAGATCCAATTTGGGCAGGTTGATGGTAATGCCCAGGGAGTAGAAGAGCTGGAGAGTTCCCTCCAGAGTCCACAAGAGCTGTTCCCTGGATGGGGCCTTCAGGAGCCAATCATCCAGGTAAGGGAAGACATACAGCCCACTCTCTTCTGAGAGCTGCTGTGACTGCTGCCAAGCACTTGGTAAAGACTTGCAGTGCAGAGTATAACCCAAAGGGCAGCACTTTGAACTGATAGTGCTCGCCCTGAAAGGCAAAATGTAGAAACTTCCTGTGAGGAGGAAAAACTGAAATGTGTGCAGGTAAGCATCTTGCACGTCCAGTGAACAGAACCAGTTTCCTGTCCTGAGGAGGGGCATTAGGCCTGGCAAAGTTACCATCCAGAACTTTTTGTACAGGACAAATAGATTGAGATCCTTTAGATGTAAAACAGGCCTCAGATCTCCGGTCTTTTTGGGGACCAGGAAAAACCTGGAATAAAACCCCTTGTTTCTCTGGTGCCTGGGCACTGGCTTGATGGCCTGCTTGTGCAGAAGGAACTGCACCTCCTCCAGGAGAACAGACAAGTGAGCTGGGGGATAACTGAAGGGTGGAGGCGGGGTGTCTGGAGACTGCTCAATGAGCTCCAAGGTATGACCCTTCTCTAAGATCTGCAGAATACACGCATCCGAGGTTATGGTTCTCCATTGATTCAGATGGAGGGAGAACTGACCTCCAACCATCAACTCCTGGTCCGGGACCAGAGTAGGGGAATTTGGCAAGGAGTTAAGCAGAGGTGGAGTCAGCTGCTGGGGCTGGTCCCTCACTTCTGGAGTGCTTGGCTGCCACTCCAACACTGGAGGGGGCGGGCAAGGGAGCCTGGGCTCTGTTTTCCCCAGAGATGGCCTATTGTTCTGTTTACGAAAAGGAGGCCATCCTCTACCCTTTGGTTGGGTATAATAGAGGAAGTGGACTAATTGTAGGGCCCTGCCCAAAACTTGCAGATCATTTATAATGTCCTGGTCATCAGGGCCAAATAGCTTGGTGCCACTGAAGGGGGCATTAAGCACTTTTGGCTGCACGTCAGGTGCAAACCCAGATACTCTGAGCCAGAAGTACCTGCAGAGACATGCCTGTGGCAGCTGCCCTGGCAACGGCTTCAGCCATGTCATACAAGGCTCTGAGAAGGTGCTTGCTAACATCCTCAGCTGTTTGGAGGGACTGAAACAGCTCCTGCTTTTGGGTGCCCTCTGGAAGGGCCTGGGCTGCAGCACTGCCCTTGTTCCAACTGGCATTCTGGTATTTACCCTTGTGTGACAGATCGTTAGCAATTCTCAAACCTAGCGTGGAGGAGGCATAAACCCTTTTACCCCAGAGGTCAATTCTGCTAGACTCTTTGTCTAGGGGAGGGGAACTAAGGTGCTTAGGTGCCTTAGACCTGCCATAAGCTACCTTAATGACCACTGAGTCAGTCTCAGGCTGGGCAGCTTAACAGGGAAGACCCTAGGGGCATGATAAAGTTTGTCCACCCTGCGGGACATAGCTGGTACCATATCTGATCTGTGCCAGGCTGCCGTAGCTGCATTCTTCAATGCTGGAAGAATTGGAGGAATGCTCTTTTGGGGAGGTTCTGGAATCTCCAGAAAATCCACCAGATCTTTTCTGGTGGCATCCTCTTCTTCAGTTTAGAATATTTTTTTTATTTGCTGGCATCTGATTGGCTGTTACCCATTCCATAGGTGTACATTAACTTTCAACAGATGCCCAACAAATAAAAAGTGCCAGCCCAGACCTGCCTCATGGCCAGCAAAATATCCTTGAGCCCAGCCTACTTCACCATTGGCTGAAGCACTGGGCACACATATTCAAACTTCCACCATTTTTTTATACCAGTTAGCGAGTGAGTAGGTCTACCCTCCACCACCGCCACCATGAAACAGCAGTTACTGCACTTGGCAGTCATCTAATTTAAGTAAACAAAGAAAAACAATATTTCTAAAAATAAAATCAGTTGTGGTGCCTATCTTACAGCACACCACGCTCTTACAGTACACCACACTGATCACCGGTGCTGCTTCCGACGCTGCTCAGTCAGCTCTCGCACACTCCTCTTCCCACCAAAACCCAACAAATGTAAACGGACCATAAACAGAACATATTTATAAAAGAAAAGAACAACAACAAAAAAACTCCAGTACTTAATCTGTGGTCGGCAACAAAGAACCGCACTTAGTTTCAATCAACAGTATCACTCTCCTGACCCTGCTCTGGTTCCAGATTCTCTAGACACCGCCTGCCCGCTCTGCTGCTTATTAAGTGGCTCACACTCCACCACCCTCCCATCTTTCCCCTGCTGATAAAAGAATGAAACCATGCAAAAACAGAGTGGTTTCAACATTTCTTTAAAAAAGGTACCTCTTCTCTTCTCTGTTGCCTGATTTCAGACACTACTGCCCTTCCCGATTCCAGTGGGGGATGCTTTTTTTTTTTCAGCTGTTTAACCAAGAGTGGCACACTAAGCTGAAAGCTTGTTTACAGGTGCGAAATGGGAGCACAAGGAAGTTAAGTGACTTGCTCAGGGTCACACAGTATGTAAGTGGGGGCTGTGAGATTCAAACCCATGTCTCCAGATTTGCAGCTCAGAGCCTTAAACCACTGCAATATACTGCCTCCTGCAGTATGCTAAAGTAGGGATGTCAACAAAAAAGTAAAAAGACCACAGGCTGTGGGGTGGGGGGGAGGGAGGATAGTACGGTTTCCAAAGGAAACAACTCTGAGACACAGTCTGTGGATTTGGGTTGGGGGGGAGAATGTCTCAGCAGGGAAGCAATAAAGACTGTCATGCCCTCTACTCCCAAATATGCCAGTAGAGAGAATATTTTACAGACAAAAACAACTTTGCAATCATTCATACAAATAATTTTCTGTTCTCTGACACTTTTTAGTTCTTATATGAAAATATGACATGAAGCCCATTTTCTAAGCGTGATAATACACTCCAGGGTGGGCGTTATGGGTAGTACCGGACCTTCCAGGGGTTATAAGGCTTTCTGCCTGCGGTGTCGGGCCTCATTGCACCCCTGGGCAGTCTGGTATTGCCCAATACTGCCCACCCTGTTGGGTATTATTGCTTGCATGGAAGACCTTCGCTGAGGACAGCTGCTTCATCCCATTACAAAATGTGGGGTACTCAGGAGGAGACTTGGGAGTATGCTTTACAGAGTCCTCACCGACAGAAGAGGCTGTAGACCTGTCAGAGAGTAGGGCTTCCTCCTCCTCTTTATTTATTTATTTATTGAAATAGTTTCACCAGGAAAGGCACACTGAGCAACAAGATGCTAGTCTCCCGGTACAACCTCGGGGGAAGGGGTACAAGGGGGTTGGATAACACGCAGGTTATCAACTGAGCAAATAACAGAGGCAAATAGCAGCTTATGGATACAACTGCATTAAACTACAAACAACAACACATGGAGTACATTGGATATTGTATGGAGCATATAACCATTACCTGACATATTGCAACAATACAAAGGAAAATTTAGCACACAGTAATATGCAGGTATAAGCGACAGGAGACATAGAACACATGATGATGTAGGACAAAAAGGCACAGGACAAAAGTGCATAGGTTGGGGCTATATGGCAGCATTTATAGCAAAGCTAAGGCCGCTGGTCGGGCAGTGGGGAGGGGAGCAATTGGCGCATGGCCGAATCAGGTACAGGAGCAATTAGTGGTGAGGAAGTTAGCTAGGGCTGTAGAAAGAGAGTGCGCAGAGGAGGAATGCCGAATTTGAGGTGGGAGATCATTCCATAGCTTGGGTAATCGATGCGAGAAGGCGGCTTGCCCGGCAGTAGACTTCCGTCTAGGGATTGATAGTTGGCGGTAGTCACAGGAGATAATGGGGGGGAAGGGGGCAGCTGAGAGGACAGAGGTGAGGTAGGAAGGGATGGTGCCAAGCCATAGGTTAGATACATATTTAGCACAGTGTGAGATGTGATGGTTTCTGAGGGGCAGTAGTGCCAGGGAATGGTAAATGCTGCAGTAGTGGGTAAGGGGTGAGGCATCGAGAGCAAAGCGGCAGAAGGCATTAAAAAGTGTGTCCAGCTTAGAAAGGGTGGACTTAGGGGCTATACCGTAAACTATGTCACAGTAATCAAAGGAGGGAAGTATCATCTTCTGCACCAGTTCACGTCGGACGGGGGAGGAAGGCTACTGCAGTTCCTATAAAGTGCACCTAGCATGGAGTGTAGTTTTTTCAAATAGCATCGATGTGGTCTGAGAAGGAAAGATGGCAGTCAAGCCATGCCCCAGGTAGTGGAATGAGGAGACATCTTTGAGTTTTTGACCATCCAGGGTGTGGAAATAGGGAAGGGATGGGAGTCCAGACAGGCGCTGTCGTGTGCCAAAAGTCATCGTGACAGTTTTTTTTTACATTTAGGGAGAGCTGGTGAGAGCTGAACCATTGCTGTACTTTGTTGAAGTCGGCTTGGAAGTTAGTTTGTACCACTTCAGGGTCGGAGCCTGAGGAGAAGAGTACAGTGTCATCTGTATACATGTGGATTGAGGTAGTAGAGCAGATGAGCAGTAAATTGTTTAGGAATATAGAGAACAGTATGAGTCCCAGAACAGACTCCTGGGGGACACCGGTAGTTAAGGGAAGGGGGGAGGAGATAGCATTTGCGACTGTAATGGACTGAGTTCTGCCAGAGAGGTAAGATCTGAACCAGTTGATGGCAGCAACAGAGAGGCCTGATTCAGCTAGACAAGAGAGCAATATGGGGTGGAAGACGGTGTCAAAGGCTTTCGCAAGGTCGACGATGATGGCTGAGGTGATCTTCTTCCTCCATATCATCAGGAAGAATGAGGTCAGGGTGATACTCCTCTTCAATGTTGACCTCTTCAATCTCTGGGTCTGGCATCAGGTGCACCAGCAGGGGCCCACAGGAGAACCTCCCAGGTCTGACAAAACAGGCATCGATGACAAAGCTGCCATCATCTGTGTCAGTGAAGCGGACCTGTTCAAGGTACCCAGCTGCTGTACAAGCACATTAGTGAACTTGATCAGGACTTCATTCAAGTCGACAGTGGTCATCAATGGAGGGGGGTTCAACAGCACAGATGTCGATTACTCACCTGCTGTGTCCTGAGAACCCGATGAGCCTGTAGCCCTAGTGGGAGAAGGGGCAGGTCTCAATGGGAGAGCCATTGATGATGAACCTGTTGTCGATGATGGAGGGGCCAATGACCCAGAGGTCGACGGCCATGCACCCTGAGAATCAGGCAGAGATGCTGTCGGTATGGGTCTGGTGGACACAGAGAATTGGACAGCAGTTCTCTTCATTGGAGTGGCTGCAGCCAATGAAGATCCCCGAGAAGAAAGAGAAGCCAACGGGGAGTGAGATCGATGCCAGGGGGAGCGGTCGTGATCTCTGTCTTTTCTAAGACTGTTCCCTGAGGACTTGTATCAGGCCTTGGAGACCTGGGAGCTCAAAGATCTGGCCAGCAACTGGAAGGCCAAGGCCCAAGAGGACCCCTGCCTGGAGCTGGCTACCTACTGATCCATAAGGAATTTTTTAAGAGTCTTTTTGCATTGTCAGAGGGTTGTTTGATTAAACTTCTGGCAGAGCTCACAGTCAGAAACTCTGTGGTCAGGCCCAAGATAGCAGACACAGGTGGAATGTTTATCTGTAGAGGCAATCTTCTTTCTGCAGCAGCAGTGATGGAAGAGAGAAGTGGAGAGATTGACTCTCAACATAAACAAAAAGAAGGAATCTCTTAAAAAAGAGATTTTTAAAAGGTAAGTAAAAAAGAGCCGTAGGCTGAAAATGGCAAGAATACTTTGACAGAGCTTCCGTGGAGACCTATGTGAGTGAGTGGATGACAGAGAAAGAACTAAGGAGGGAACGGGGCCGCTCATGCCTATATAGGGTTGGTGAAATTGACGGACGTCGACGGTGCGGATAGCCCCAGTTGTACTGCTGAAAATCTTCCGTGTGGATTCCTCTTCACCGATGGTGAAGGTTCCTACGGCATTACCTGATGACTGAGATGCCCCCGAAGAAGATCTGCAGTTTCTTCTTCCATTCCAAGGTACATCTCAATTACAGAGAAGGAAATCAACAGTGTAGGAAAAGAAAGAGTAGAAAAACCAAAGCAAAACTTTAAAACGAAGTCACTAAAAAGCCTGAGCAGAATCCTAATTTACTAGCAGGAGAAGTGAAAGAGAGCTGTTCCTTCTATAGGAAGGAAAGAGCAGAGTGCAAAGGGGGCTGAGCCAAAGGATCACAGGGTTGAGTAGTACACTAGGAGAAGTCAAGCTTGAAAACTGTTCCGGTGAATGAGCATACTCAGTGGAAGACTGCCTACGTATGGATAGTGAACTGAATTTAAATAGTTACAAACAGAAATTATGCACTTTGGTTGAGAAACTCTTGCAACAGGTCATGATTTGAAGTGTAACGTCTGCATCATTCTAACAAGGAGTCCAGGAAAAAGAGGGCTGAAAAAGGAACAAACTCATCAAAACTGCCTTATCATTCAACAATAGAAATTTAGATTGTGTCCATAGAAAAAGTCCCAGAGGTCCATCGAATCTGCCCATTTCCCTGTCTAGCTACTGTACATGCATGGCCTACTGCCGGGCTAGATTTAGAAACCCGGCAGCCCTAATAACAGATTATTACCCCCTTCCCTAGCCATCCCTTCCCCCTGTCACCTTGTGGGTCCCACTATTCCCTATTATCTGTCTCACCCAACTTTAAATCTTGTTAGTCTTGGCTTCAGCCACCTCTCTGGACAGTCTATCCCATTTGTTCACAACCTGCTCTGTAGAGAAGTGTTTACCCAGGTCCCTCGCGTCTCCATGCAGTCTATGTATGTCTTTGGGGGTGGAGTCAGTCTAGAACTGCATGCAATATCCACTCCAGGTTAAGACTTACTAGGGACATATACAGGGGCGTTATCACCTTCTCCTTCTACTGTCATATCCCTTCCCTGTACATTTCGGCATCCTTGTTTGCCTTCCCATACACTACGTTGCACTGAGCAGTGAACTTGTGGCTGTTACTAATGATGACCCCCTTATTTTCCTCATTTGTCTGCTCCACCTTATTCCCCCATCCCACAGACTGTTTTAGGGTTCTTTCTACCAACGTTTTTTTTTTTGCACTGAACTTTAGTTGCCATAATCTGTGCCACTTTGCATTTTTTCCAGGTATTTTTTAATTTGTTTAACTCCCTTCTCAATGTCTGCTCAGCCACAGATCACTGTATCATCAGCAGAGACATGCATCTTATTCTGGATTCCCTCACCTATACCTCAAATAACGAAATTCAAGCGCATTGGTCCCAGAACTAATCCCTTTAGTACCCAGCTCACAACTATCCTGGACACCGGTCATGTCCCATTGACGACCATCCTCTGCAACTTGCTCACCAGCCAGTTCATTATCCATGCAGTCAGTTTGTCCCTTATCCCTAGGTCATGGTGTTGTTTAGCCTTCTGTGTGCAATGGAATCGAAAGTCTTGCTAAAGTCAAAGTACAAAACTTCCACTGCTTGGCCCCTGTCCACTGTCTGTCTTTGTGACCCAAAGAAGTCAATCAGGTAAGTTTGCCAAGCTCTCCCTGCTACAAACCATGTTGCTTCCTGTCCTCTAACCCATTTGCCCCCAAGAATTCCACTATTTCTTATTTAATGATGGTTTCCAGTAGCTTTCCTACAATTGAGGTTAAACTGACTGGTCTGTAATATCCAGGGTCATCCTTTTGTAAAGTGATGCCACACAAGCTACCCTTCAGTCTACAGGACTGCTCCTGTCTCCAGGAAATAATTAAACAGATCTGTCAGTAGCACTGCCAGTGTCTTACTGATCTCCTTCAGTACTCCAGGGTGCAGCCCTTCAGAACCTGGCATTTTGCTTACCTTCAGGGTTTTGAGACCCCTGAGCACCCTTTCTTCTGAGACTAGTCCTATCTCCAATCTTCACACCCTCTCTCTTTGGCCTACACTCCACACTCTGGCACTGGCCTCCTTCCTCCACAGTTGGTTTCTGAACAATGAAAACATTCCACGCAAACTACAAACATAAACAATTTACAAATGAACCCTTTGAAATAACATCAATTATTATCATTGAAAATGACAAAGCTGGTCAAGAGAGAACCTGCAAACTTAAGTTGGAAAGAAAGCTCAGAAGATGGAGTCAGCTTTTCTCTCTCTTCCTGCATTGCAGTCAATGGCAGTGGCTCAGTACGTGGTACACCTCCCTCTGGGACAGGAAGATCAGAAGGCTGTGGGTTGAAGCCCCACACCAGGTACTTGGGGTATTACCCCTGACACTGTAGTACAGTAGGAGAGAGGTGCTGCAAACTGCAGAAGTGCTGTCCTTCAGATGAGATGTTAAACTGAAATCTCTTCTACCCATCTCTGGCCACTGTCAAGGTGGAAGTTAAAGATCCCATGGCACTTATCAAAGAAGAGTTGGAGAGTTTTCCCGGTATCATGGCCAACAGCCCTTCAATAAAACTGGCACATGTAATCAAAAAAAATAAATACTGTATATTACACCTGTCTGCTTCTGTATTATTGCCCAACTTACATTTTTTTCTTTCCTGCAAAAATGTTATTCCTCTTACTACACTTACATATGGTGATACTTTTTCCACAGGTTCAGTGTCTGAAATTATGCGATAAACATTTTGTTTAAAACTGTTATACGATTGCTAGCGCTTGGCGTTCATTTATATTCACATTAACACTTACTGTACTGATAATCTTTGGGTTCATGGCTGCTTGTGGCAATTTCTTTTTTCATTTGCAGCTGCAAAACAAATAAAAACAAAATAAGGTTGGAAACAAATGGTCTCTACTTACACATAAAAGCATTGTTTCCAAGGGGGAATAACAGGATAATTTTGTCTTTTTGTACCTTCGTCCTCAGCTATCCCCATCTATACCATCCACCTACCGTGGTAATCCAATATTTGACACCATCGTTACACACGCACACATGCAGTAATTCAATATTAGACACCATCATCACATACAGACAATTTCCTGGTAGTGATGACTCAAACTCCAAAATCCTTCCATGCACATGAAAGATGATAATCCCAGCCAACTGTGCAGCTATTGAACTCATTCGGAAAATGTCAGATTGCTCCTGCCCTCCATCTTTGCTTCCTCAATACCAAAAAAAAATAAAAAATCAATAAAGTGACTTCATAACAGAGTATGTGCCAGCAGCAGAGTCTGCTAGACTGCACTATTAAATGGAATTATAATTTAAAGCTGTATTATAATGCTTTTTCTCCGTTACTAACATCCAGGAAAATAATTATTAGAACATTTTTTGGTTGGTCGCAGTTTCTCACTCTCTCTCTCTCTCTCCATTAGTTGCCCATTAAGGCCCTTTCTTTGGCCAGGCTACCATCTATCCCTGTCTGCCATGATTCTGCAACTTGCCCCCTGCAGTGGGGTCCCAGGGGGAGGGTCACCCCCCCGGCACCAAGGATCCCTGTATGGGCCAAGGGCAGCATGGTACTGGACTTGAGTGTGCCCACTATCATGGAGATGGCAACCCATTTTTTTTCTCCTTCATGTCCCTCCACCGTCTGCTCACTAGAGTGTGCCAACAGCCTAGCACTGGTCTTGGATGCTGTAGTGATATCATGGTGGGGGAACAAGTTTCAGTGCCCTTCCCAGGGATTGATGCAATGCCAGACTGGCACCCTCTCTCTGCCTGAGCTGGGAGTTCTAATGTTAGCATTATCATGCCGCAGCCTGGGCAACCCACCCTCACGTCCCAAGTCTGACACCAAACATTTGTCCCCATCTGGGCCAATAGGGGACCAGATAAGAAATGTGTTTTTCTAATTCAGAATGTTTTTTCCACTAGTTTTTCCTCCAGCTTTTTACCCTGTTCAGCCAATGCTGTATCACTTTGCTTATCAAAATAGTGACCCATACATGCCAAGTGAGAGACCACTGCCCCATGGTTTCACCCAGGAGGACACACACACACACGCACACACACAGAGCAGAGCTTAGGTCAGTGGTACCCTTACTGGTCCAGGGAACCCCTGTGTATAACTAGGGAAGACAAGGGAAGTTGGAGGCAGTGCAAGGCATTTTGATGTAGAAGCAGGGGCCAGCCACCATTTGTTCAACCAGGTTTTAACTACTGAAAACCCCGCACTGCTCCCCTGATACTTTCTGGTTGGCTTGGCTGGGTGGGCCTGTTGTTGTATGGTCACCTGTAACATCAGACCTCCCCTCTCTCCACAGCTGGCACTCAAGTAACAGGCAGAGTCAACATTTCCCTGCCACCCAAGACTCCGTGCACCTCCACAGCATGTCCTGGGTTCCACCGGCTCCAGGCGAGGGAGTCAAGTCAGAGCGCAAATCTGAGCCTTCCGCATGGGAGTGCAATGTGCTCAGCAAACACCACTGAGCCTAGCAGAAAGTTTTCTTTAAGTGTATTCAATGAATACACTGCATGATTTTATAGCAAAGTCCTATACTGCATACAGCAAAACGTTACTCCTTCCAATTCCTCATCTAAGGATTGGACAGGGTAACACAGAAGCATGTACACTACATGAAAATCAGCTGCTCATATTCAACATGTTTTTACTGCACATCAGTAAGTTAATAAAAATCAAACATACAAATTATAAACGGTTTTAAATAAGTACCTTCCCGAATACCAATAATGGCATTTTAGGCCTTTTCAAACGTCATTAGACCCCTCTGCCATGCAATGATACTTTTAAGTCTCAGTAGCCAAAGATGAGCTAACATTAACTTATTTTACTTTAACTGAATATAAACTGCTGATCCATGCACCACACTATAAAAACAGCAGCAAACTACAACGAATGCTAGATGACTAGGAGTATACATGGGTATTTGTTTAGGTTCAGTAAATAATCCACACTTCTGAGAACCCTGACAATTGCCTCTTGAAAGTATGAGGTTTTGAGTTCCTGTAATGAGAAGTATGTATTTTGAACTAATATGATTGCACACATCACTGGCAAACAATATGCACACGTGACTTGTGCACATGAGCAAGAGACGTTTATTACAGCTGCTTACAGCTTTGTTGAAGGATTCTGTCAAACTACTGATTACAACTTACTACATGTTTAATGCTTTATCTTCCATACTGAAAACAGATCAGCAGCCTGAAGAAATGTTTACCTATTTAAAAAGTGTTAATAAATGCTTTGAAATAGACTGTACTGTGCCACACACGTGTGCACACACACACACACACACACACACACACACACACACACACAAATTTAATCTCTATCCTTTTTGCTTTGTCATGGACCCTAATGGACTCAGCTCTGTGGCAAGCTACCAGCGTTATCCAGGACACAACAACAAAGAGCCCCCCAACTAGGCTTCACCGAACAATCCCTGTACCCCTCCATTGGTAGTACACCACAATCCAGAAACAAATGTCTATTTATGAGATACACTACTGTATGTTTCAAGGTACCAAGGATAAAGAGGGACTTGGGAAACACGCTTTTGCACTTACAGACCCTGGTGACCTGGAGAAACTCCTGTAACATTCCTCAACATTTCTCCTGAACAGTTTAACACTGAATGGCAAATGCTCAGCTACCTTATAGAACCCAGTCACCACTATGGATCACATTTTCCTTTGTATCTTTTATTACCATATATTGTTAGTTTACTTGTATCTGAATGGTAAGTGTAAAAGCAGTTAAATTGGGGTTAAATAGAGCAGAAACCCACAGGAACTCAGTTCCCCCACACAAGATCATCATGCACCTCCACAAACTTTTTACACTGAATACTATACGAGAGTTCCACCACACAGATAGGACAGTTCTTCCACATTCCAATGTATAGGTGAAAGTCCCTTCACCTAAAAATGTTCGGGCAGGAACCCACAGCTACTCAGTTCACCCATTTCATACAAAACTATATGAGAGCGCTTGCATCTCTGTCATCTTTCTTCATTGAATGCTAGAGGTGCATTCAACCACCTTGAGATGAAAGTTCCCACACTTACAAATCTAGAGGTTAGAGACTGCCACCTAAACATATCCAATTTCATCACTGGTAATAAGGCAAGCTTTTTGAAGCCCCATGGAGTAAAACTGCTTTGGTATCTAATTGTTCACCCAAACCCATTTTTTTATGTGAAAAGAGAAAGACAGCAGGAGTGATAGTAAGGCTGAAGGAGGAAGGAGGGGGTTAAGTGGAAGAGGACCACCAAAAAGCAGATACATGAAACAAATACGTCTGCTCAGTATTTAAGGAAGAGGGGTAGGAAACGGGCCAAAGATAAAGGACAAGGGTATAAAGGGGGCGGGAGGTGGGCACGAGCCCTTTCACAGAAGAAAGAATGCTTAAGGAAGTAACAACGATGAAAGTTGACAAGGCAATGGGGGCCAGACAGGGTGCACCACAGGATACTGAGGGAAATGAAAGAGGTGCTGGCGGCATCTCTGGCGGCCCTTTTCAACCTGTCATTAGAAACAGGGGAGGTACCAGTGGACTGGAGGAGGGCAGATGTAGTCCCACTCCGAAAAAGTGGAAATAGGGAGGAGGCAGGGAATCACAGGCCTGTCAGCCTGACGTCAGTGTTGGGCAAGATAATGGAGTCACTACTGAAGGAAAGGACTGGGGAATACCTTGTTGCCAATAGGCTACAGGATCCGAGGCAACATGGTTTCGCAGAGGAAAGGTCTTGCCAGACAAACTTGATTGAGTTCTTTGATAAGGGTGACCAAGGAAGTAGATCAGGGAGGAGCAGTGGACGTGGCCTACCTGGATTTCAGCACGGCATTTGGCACCATTCCACATAGAAGACTGATAAGCAAACTTGGGAGCATAGGGTGGGGTATAGCAGTGAAATGGGTAAAGACTTGGCTGAGCAATAGGAGTCAGAGGTGGGGCTAAATGGCATCCCACTCTGAAATAAACAAAGGACCGAATGCGATTACACAGGGACAATCTTGACTACAGGGACCAGTCTTGGTGCACTGAGGGACCAGTCTTGATGCGCGAGGGACCAGTACTGAGGCAGTCTTCTTCAGTGTCTTTATTAGTGACATTACAGAAGGAATGGAAGGAAAGTATGCATGTTCGCAGATGACACAAAACTCTACAACAGAGTGGACACACGGGGGGGAGGGGGTAGAAAGAATGAGGGACAATTTAAAATGACTGGAAAAATGGTCAAGGGTATGGGAGCTGGGTTTTAATGCAAAAAAGTGCAAAATCATGCACATGGGACACAGAAATCTGGGGGCAACATATCGACTGGGAGGAGAGGTATTAACAGTCACCAAGCAGGAAATGGATTTGGGGTGATCATTTCTGATGACCTGAAGGTAGCTAAACAGAAGGCTGGTGGGATGCTAGGATGCATCGTCACGGGTATCACCAGCAGTAAGAAGGAGGTAATAATACCCCTGAATAGATCACTGGTGAAGCCACACCTTGAGTACGGTGTACAGTTTTGGGGGCCCCATTTATGCAAGGTCATAGATAGGGTAGAGGCAGTACAAAGGAGGGCAACCAAAATGGTGTATGGCCTGCATCATAAGCCTTACAGGGGAAAGCTTAATGAATTAAATAAGTACTCCCTGGAGGAAAGAAGGGAGAGGGGGGACATGACAGAAACATTCAAGTACCTCACAGCTATAAACAAGGTACAAGAAAGAAGCATCTTCAAAAGAAAAAGATGCTCAAGGACAAAGGATAACACTATGAAGACAAAAGGGGGCAGCTCAAAGGAAATGGGAGGAAAAATGTCTTCACGGAGAGAGTGATGGACTCATGGAACAGCCTACCAGCAGAGGTGTTGGGAGCCGAAACGGTTACAGGATTCAAGAATGCATAGGATAGACACAAAGGAATCATAGACATGAAGGGGGGTAGAGACCAGAGACCAAGTAGGGTCTGCTGGGTCACTATAGGTAGGGAAAACAGGGCAGGCTGAGTGGGCCAGGATGTCCTTATCTGCCGACAGCATCTATGTTTCAAACGTTGTGATTCTGTGCCGTTTTGTTTTGTAGGCTGTAATCATGTTGTTTTTCACTAGGAAAATGTCCATAAACAGTAGTTATAAACAAGGAATGAAGTTGCTAAAACAAAGACTGGCACAGCTGTTTTCTTCTTTTTCACCAGCATCTGCTGCAGACCACTCATTTGTAATACGTTATCACAAGAAAGAAACTGAAAAGGTGCTGAAGTGCAAAGTACAGTGATAAAAGATTTGGTTATGTGTTGATGAGGCAGCTTTTCTGACTGATGATTATCACACCAGCCACTCTTTGCTACAATTAGAAAAGGACACCATCTTGTTTTAATCCATGGCCAGTGAGCCACCAAAAGTGGATGAAGTTCACAAGAAACAAAATCAAGCACAGAAAATGTTAGTGTGCCATGAAAATACAACAAAAGTCAAGAGTTTTATCTACCCTTGGCAATGAAGTAACAGATACGGAGCAGACACAAAGCTGCAAAACCTTAGATGACACTCTCAGGAGTTACACTCAACAAACCTGGCAAGCCCCTTTGGCAACAAAGACGTGTTGGCATCAAAACAAAATTTAAGTGTGTGTAATAAAACAGTGATGACAGAAGCACGTTATTAATAAGATGCAATCGAGGGGCTGGAAGATTTTAAAAACAGGTGCTGAAAAAGCATCCTCAGTACATGGTAGCAGAAGACAGTGAGCTAACAGGAAGAATGAACAGAGACAAGAAAGGAGAACTTTCGGTGAGATGATCAAGAGGGAGTTCAGAGATGGCACGACGTGTGCAAGATGGATGAAAAGAGCACTGCCAAAACAGTTAAAGATGTGGGTACCACATGGAATGGCCAAGCAGGATAGACTGAAAATGAGATGGAAAGACACCATAACAAACTTTATAAAATGGAGATTAAAAAAGTGATTCAATCTAAAAACTTTGCTGGTTGAAACTTGTCACCTGACCACTGATAAATTTGCTAGAAACTGCTAAGTACATAACAAGCCTACCCTAATCCACCTAATAACAGCCTAAATGAACATAAACCCTTTTTCCAATATAAATAATTGTTTCCATTTTCTTAAATGCAATAACCCACAAAAGGGCATATATTTCTTCAAAATAAAGGCACTTCCTGGAAATATTTAACAGCATTCAGCCTTTGTTAAAAAAAAAAAAAAAAAATCACATATTCTACCTAGCAACAGTCTATCAGAAAATAAAACATTTCCATTAAAAAAAAAACACTTTTTCCATTTTGTTTTGGGGGGCACCTTCTTGTGCCCCCTTGCTGCCCCTCTCCTTTTGGCCCACACATGCCCTCTTTTTCTCTGCCATACCAGTCCCCACTGCTGTCTATCACCTCCAGAGTCCTCAAGATCCTCTGTCACCCCTTCAGTTTCTGGCTTATCCCTGCCATGGGACCTCCATGCTCCTATCAGGGAAGGGCAGGCCATGGACATCAGGGATGATGGTCTGGGGGGTAAGAATGGTGGGCCAAGTTGTTGGGGTGACATGGGGGAAGACACAGAGAGCCATCATCCTGCACACCAGAGTTGGGCCTTTTCCCCATGTTCTCCCACTCCTCTACTCCCCTTCTACTTCATGGATGCATGTCACAACATCCTGTGATGAAAGCATGGCAGCATGTGGTAATCCACGAAATTAAGTGTGCCTCCACTGGGCCAATACCAGGAGCCATTCTAGAAGAAGAGCATGCCACTCCCAACCTCCAGGGGAGGAGAGCATCTGCACAGATGCTCCAGGCCGGTCACCGCTCCAGTCATCTCAGGTGCAGGGCACAAACTCAAGTCACCAGTGTGCCAAGCAGGCACCTTATAGTCAGTGATATGGAGCCAGCCCTTTCTCCATTTTATAAACACACTACCTCACACCAGGGCATGGGCTTCTTGAGAATGAATGCACTTCCTGGGCACACTAAAAGACACTTGACCACTTCCAATTCACCTGGGGTGTGCATTTATTCTCTAGAAACTCATGCGCTGTCACAGGTTCCTACTTACATATAGGAGAGGAATCAAAGAAAAAGGAGATGGAACAGTACAGAAAGTCATGGAGGAGACCTGAAAAAGTTTAGAGGGAATATCAAACTAATGCATGTACTATAGCTGACTAGATAGGACTACAAGAAATCTGAAAATCAAATTCAGTGTGCGTTATGCTGGGGCAAGTTGTATTTTATTTATTTATTTATTTATTGAAATGTTTCACCAGGAGGGCACACTGAACAACAAGTTGCTTGTCTCACTGTGTGACCTGGGGAGAGGGGTTACATAGGGTTGTGATGGATGATCAGTTACAATAGTATGTGGGTAGTACAAACAATACAACATTGTAAGATTGTGCAACAGTTGGAACACAGGGTATTATACAATAAACAGTAGGGGAACATTGGGTAAATTACAATACATGTCCAAAATCATACAAAAAAACACATAAAACAGTAATAATGCAACAGAACCATTATAGTGCATGAGTGAACCAGAAGCAGGCTTAAGGTAGTACGTAAGTGCTGTTGGAGTAAAAAGGATGGGGTAGGTTGTGCACACTGGGGACCCAGAAGGGCAAGTGGAAAAGAGAGTGGGAGAGGCAAGAACTGAATATGAGGAGAAAGGGTAGCCATTTCCTGATTCCCCCTTCAGGATGTTGAGAACCCTGCCAGGGGGGCAGGGGTAGAAAGGCAGAAACTAGGGATAGATATTTAAGGAGGGTTAAAGCAGGAACAGCTGAGGGAGAGTCAATTGTGTAGGGCAGAGGTAAGGAAGTAGTTGGAGGAGGAGTGTCATATTGTGGTGGGGGGGTGATTCCAGATTTTAGGGAAGCGATGGGTGAAACCAGTCTGACCGATGAGGGTGGAGCAGTGAGGGACCATCAAGGTGTGGGCGTCTTTAGATCTGAGAGAGTGGGTGGGGGGAGGAGAAGGAGTGGAGAGAGGGAAAGAGATAGGAGGGGAGCACTCCAAACCAGAATTTGGAGGATAGTCTGGCACAGAGTGAAATGCATCTGTGAGATAGTGGAAGAAAGGTTACAGAGCGACAGAGTCTACAGTGGTGGGAAGAGGAGTTGAGAGCAAAGTGGCAGAAGGAGTTAAAGAGAGAGTCCAGCTTGGTCAGGGAAGATTTGGGAGCAGCACCATAGCCTATATCACAGTAGTCAAAGATGGGGAATATCATCTTCTGGACTCTTTCATGCCTCGCAGTTAGCGGGATGCAACTACGATTCCTGTACAAAGCACCAAGCTCGGGGCGCAGTTTCTTCAGAATAGCATCGATACGCACAGAGAAGTTGAGGTGCTGGTCCAGCCAAACCCCCAAATATCTAAATGAGGAGGTGTCCTCCAGGATGGTCCTGTCAAGGGTGTGGAAGGTGGGTAGGGCTGGGAGACTAGAGAGTCTCTGCCTGGTGCCAAAGGTCACTGAGACTGTCTTCTTGGCATTTAGAAAAAGCTGGTGAGAAGCAAACCAGAGCTGAACTTGGTTGAAATCATGCTGTTAGCTGGTTTCCACAGCACCAGGGTTTTTGGCGGAACTATATAAAACAGTATCGTCAGTGAATATGTGAATAGATGAGGATGTGCAGGCTGTGAAAAGATCATTAAGGAAAATGGAGACGAGTCGGGGACCAAACACTGAGCCCTGAGGGACACCAGTGTTGATGGGGAGGGGAAGGGAGATGGAATCAAGGATTCTCATCGATTGGGTCCTGCCAATGAGGTAGGATTTAAACCAGTTGGTGGTTGATGGAGCAAGGCCAGCTGAGGAGAGTGACTCAAGAAGCAGGGAATGGGAAACAGTATTGAAAGCTTTGGCTAGGTCATCAAAGATGGCCGGGGTGATCAGGCCATCGTCCATCCCTGAAAGGATGGATTAAGTAAGCCTGAGGAGGGAGGTGGTTGTTAAGTGGTTCTTCCAGAAACCAGATTGGAAGGGGGTAAAGAAGGAGGAATCAGAGAGCAAGGGTGATAGTTAAGAAAGAACTAAATGTTCATGAAGTTTTGCAAGGGTAGGAAGGAGAGAAATGAGGCGATAGTTGCCAGGAGTGGATGTGTCACCCCCTGAGGAGAGGAAGGACTACAGAGTGTTTCCAGGATGAGGGTACTTGGGCAGAAGTAAAGGAGAGGTTAAGGATTAGGGAGACAGGGTAAGAATTGCAGGAGCAGAAAGGTAGAGAAGTTTAGGGTCAAGCTCATCTGGTGAGGAGCCTTTAGAGGGATTGAGGGATAGGAGGGCACTAAGAGCTTCGTCAGAGGAGACAGTAGAAAAGGAAAAGGGAGGGGTAGGGGTAGGCACTGGCTGAGACAAAGGGCTGAAGTTAGTAGGTGGCAGGAGGAGGGGATTTAGAGGCATTACGCACGAGGTGTGAGCATCAAATTCACTGTCCATGGAACCAAGGTCAGAAACTAGGAGTTATTTATTTTGAGAACTGGGGGAGAGAATAGGGCATAAACTACCCTCCAGAATTTAGATGGAGAGTTAATGTTAGTCAGGAATGAGGAGTTGAAATAATCTGACTTAGCCAGTCTAGTAGCTTTAGTACATGAATTGCATAGCATTCTGTACTTGGCGTAGTCGTTTGGATGTTTAGTAGATTTATGTTTTCTCCAGACCCAGTCATGCTCCCTGAAGCAGGCTAGTAGTTCGGGGGTGATCCAGGGGAGGTGAAGCCCATGGACTCTGGTCCTTCTAAAAGGAGCAAAGGCATTCCAGGTGGCAATGAATTTATCCTTAAAATAGTCAAGGGCTTGGTCAACAAAAATGGCAGTGGAGAGGTGGCCCAGTCAGTGGAAGCAAGTGCAGAGCTGAGAGGGGTAAGGTCTAAGGACGTAGAGGACCAGAGATGTATGATTTTAGGGAGAGGTTTGGGGTGATGGACCTTGCGTATAATGAAAATGGGGTTGTGATCGCCAAGGGCATCAGGGAGGAGACCCGATTTAATGACACTGTGCGGGTGGGTTGTGTGCCCAGTCAAGCAGGGTGTGGTTTTGTGTTTTGGGATTAGGGCACATGGGCTTAAGTATAAGCTGAGTGAGGTTTAGAGCAGTTATGTAATTGCGTAGCTTGTTTAACTTAGGAGACAACCAATTTAGATTCACGTCACCCATTATGAACAGTTCACCAGACTGCGAGAGGGAGGGGATGTTGGCTAAGAGTTCAGTTGTGACCGAGGGTTGAATGCTTGGGCAGCAATAGATGCCAGCCACAAAGATTGGGATTGAGAAAGCAAGGGTAATGTGGGTGACAAGGGCTTTGTAGATAGCTGGGATGGAGGTAAATAGGGTGGTAGTAAACTGCATCGAGGACAGGATAATACATTGCCACTCCCCCTCCGTGACCCAATCGATCTTATCTGGAGAAGGAATACCCAGGGATAGCAATGGCATTGTCAGGGATGCTTTTTTTGAGCCATGTCTCAGTAATAATTAGGATGTCAAGGGTGTGTGAAATCATAAGAGTTTGTACGAGGTCGATTTTAGGTAGCAGGCTGCAGATGTTCAGGTGGAGGAGCTTCAACCCGTTAGGAAGGGTTGTAGTGGAAGTGGAGTTTGGAGACATGTTGTTTGGGTAAGGAGCCAGGGTAGGAGAAGAAATAGGGCCAGGGTTGGGGTGGATGTTCCCTGATGAAAGAAGGAGGAGGGCAAGGATGAAATAGTGAAGTTTAGGACTTTTGTAATTAGAGTAGGAAATACGGGAGGGAAGGGAAGAGGGAGGGAGTGGAGAGAAGGAGATAAGGAAACAAAGAAAGGCAAAGTGACTAGGAAGGGAAAACAGAGAGAGGCTGGGGGTAGTAGGGAAAATGGTTGTGTGAAGTGAATAAGTTTAACTAAATATACATGAGCCTAGTGAGGCCCTTGATCAACTACTTGATTGGTCACCAGTCTCGTAGAAATAACTGATCCAGCTGTCAAGCCATGTTTGATGTCAGCAGTATATTATACATGTGACATCATCCACAGCTCTCTAGACAGCAACTGTAAGTAAATTAAAAAAAAAAGATCAAAAAGCAAGCTTCTTACTGTGATTAGACTTATAATCACAATTAACCTCCAAACCAGTCATTTCCTAGGATTAGTAACCGGCTTGTGGGAGTTGGCACCATCCGGTCATTAATCCATTGGAAAGGACCAGCATCCCCAGTCATTATTGTTTAAATTTTGTCCATGAAAGATTATCTCAAATCCAGAGCAAGGGTGGGGGCGCTGAATAAATGTATCCATAGACAGTCTTTTTGTTTCCAAATGTCCTTTTTATTTTAAATATGGCAAACCTCAATGTTTCACCTAGTGTATAGGCTTTTTCAAGAGATGCCTTTTTAATTTCAATAGTAAAAATCTAAAATTCCTTCATTCAATCAAAGTGTTGACTAATAATTCTGTATTTCCTGATGTAAAACATATCTTAGTTTTATCACATATTTCTTATATCTTTTCATTCTTTTAATTCATTTTGTTCTTTGCCCACACAGGTTCAAAGCTTCTTAATGCAGTCCTTCCACCTGCGTAAGATGCTCACTTAGTCTCCCCATGGACCTTAGCTCCATGGGAAGACTAAACAAGTGTCTCACATGTTAAGTACAGGACTAACTATGAACCTGTGTCTAAAAAGACTGTCTACGGATGCATTTATTCAGCACCCCCCAACCCTTGCTCTGGATTTGAGATCATCTTTCATTAACAACACATCGGGAGTGGCTGCCTTACCAAAAAAAAAAAAAAGTGAAAAGTGTTCATTTCCTGTGGAACCTCATCCCCTTTTTAACATAAAATTTGACCGTGCCAGCACTGTAGGAACCCAAAAATGGTGGCAATTGGGAGAGAGCAAACAAAACATGCATAGAACACACAACAGCAGAAAGGGCATTCTGTAATTTTTAGCATGGAAATCTTATTGGAAAAGTAACCACAGGTTAAACTCATTTGATGGGGGCTCACGTCACTGTTTAAACATTCTTGTCAGACCTAGGACTTCCAGCTGCCTTGTAATACCGACAGCTCTATCCTGATGCATGCTGCTGTTTAAATTACATTGTTACAGCTTAACCCAAGATTCACAGTCAAATAACTTTAACCCTGCATGAAAATCCCTTTTAACCCAACTATTCTCCGACAGATGGCGTATGCTGATTATTAATAAACAGCATTCAACTGAGGACACACTGTGCCAATAACTGTGGGTATTAAAGTGCTGTGGCTTTATTAGGTAAAATGAGCAACAATCATTTTTTTTTTTTTTTTTTTTTAATTACCATAGCTCTCTCTGCTTCTCTCAGGTTCTCAGAAATGCTGCCCTTGCTGCAGTTCATGCAGATTACTTGAAAAGGCAGTGACAGGCAAAGAACGCTATTGTTGACTATGAAAACCTAAAGCAACTCGAAACAACTTAGGACACCCTGGTCTGTGATCAGCTGGTTTCTGAATTCAGTACTTTTTCATGAAAAAGTGCAGGAAAGAAGGTATTTAGCCAGTGATCTAAATTTGAAGGTAAGGTAAAATAAGCATCCGTGTTTGCTAAGTATGCAATATCAAGAATACAAAAATTGAAACAGATCTGACTGGATCATGAGAAATGGCAGTATGAACAGGGTACAACATCAAAGTAACTGTTTCCAATAACTATTAACATTTACATATGCAACATGATCAGCTGAGCAGCATCTGAGGTAGTAAAGAAAATGATTTTCACAGGTGGTTGTTCAGGTCAAAAGTCACAGCTGTGTGGGCCATCCAACGGCACACAGGAACAAATACTGACTTATCTGACTTGCCGTAACTCCAGATCTTCAAGAATATCTTCTCCAGAGAGTCAAACTCTTTGGTCTTGGAGGCAGAGGTACTAGGACCTAGAGGCAGCAAAATGTTCTAGACAGTGGCAGCAATGGTGGCAGCATCAGCACATATGCAACCCTGTACTCTGAGGTCAACAACTGTTGACAATATCCTAAACTGCCTCAATTCTTCTAGCGAAGACAGCAAGAAATAAGCACCATGCTTACAATAGAGAAAAGAAACAACTATTAACCTAAAAGGAAGGAAGGGAAGAATGGGGACAGGTCAGCAGGCATTACAAACAAAAAACAGGAAATCCAGAGCTAGGGCTAGGTCCATGTGACCCAAAGAGAGGTAATAAGCACGTACAAGCACCTCACCCCACGCAGAGATAACATGTAAAAGGCATATGTCTATGAATGTCATAAAGTTGCATAGAATAGTGACTGACTAGTCGAATTTAAGTTAGTCCTCGCCTGCCACCTGTTCAGGTGCTCGGAGTAGTGAATTAAGACGTGGGAATGTACCCCACTGAGGAAGCACCTCTCTTGTGAGAGCAGATTAAGGGATCTGGAGCCAAAAGGAAAAAGAAAAGAGGAATAGGCAATCAGACTGCACAAGTTTTGTACAAAAAGACTTGCAGGTACACACAAGGAAAAATAAAGTTTCTTGCAGCTTTATATACAACAATCAGTGTCCCTTTACTGTAGAAGCCCGGAAGGAAGGAACAAAGGAAGGAAGGAAGGAAGGGAGGAAGGAAGGAAGGAAGGAGAGAGAGAGTGGGAATGGGGTGTGGCTTTTTGGAGAAGATATTTTCAAACATCTGGAGTTACAGTAAGTAATACTGTCCTATCTTCCAAGAATCAATCTTCTCCACAGAGACCTACACTGTGGTCTAGTAGAACGCTTCCCACTTATCAGAGAGGAGGTGGCTCAACCCTGCAGCTATAGGCCTCAGTCCTCAGAGGGGAAACGTGGGGAGGGAGGAGTCAACCATATCATCCTGACCCATTGTCCGGACAGTGAGTGTAGCCGAGTTGGAAGGACAGGCAGTCTGGCTGGGTTCAACAACTGCCTCACCACTCATGAAGAGAAAAAGGACTGTCCCCCAGAATGGCACATTCACGGCCACATGAGGAATAAGCAGCGATACCTAGCTAGGCTAGGCATAGCCAAGACATTCATCCAAGACAGAACACTGATGCTGCTGAGTGCAAGGCCACCTCCAAAGTGCCATACAACAGTCTCGTCTCATGCCGAGCTGTCTCCTTACTTTTGTTTAAAATGCCAAGGCTGGCCTGCACTTTGCATGTCACAGGCAACTTAGTAAAGCATGTATTTAGGTCCACAGGCTGCACTGGTAAGCCACAGTGTATGCCTGGTGTGACATTATGGATATTGACGACTTGGCTGAGGTAATCATCTCCCTGTCCCATGCATCCATCTGTCTAGATTCAAGCGACGGGGTCACGACTATGTCAGTAAGGAGGCCTGCCTGCCTCAAGGGGTCAGGAGAGTTGTCACGCTCACTTTGGGGTGACTAAGATCTCCAGGATACCCAGTCAGAGCCTGTTACGAGTCTGACACCTTTCAGAAAAGGTGATGTGGAAAAATGGATATCTCTAGACTACCATAGTTGCCTTTTCCAGTGCTGTATGCCAGGGAAGAATCACAGCAGTACTCTGATTCGATCATACTAGCAAACCTAGCGACATAGCATTAGGGTTTCTTCTTACCAATGAATGTATTCATTTCAGCCCCTCCCACCTGTCCCCATAAACTGCTGACAGAGGAAGTCCTAAGCAGCAGAGTAGATGTTGATGGAAGATTCATTGTTACTGAAGAAAGACATCAAGGAAGAGGAGGGTGGAACCCCAGCAGAGGATGGAGAAGCGGGAGATGCTAAAAACAGCATCAGATTGATTTCCCTAAACCAGATGCACACGTTCTCCAGCCACTGCCGAAACGCCGTCAAGACAACTGACCCAGAGGTCTGAGGGATACAACCAGCCTTCCAAATAAAGAATGGAACACGTGAGACAGAAGACTTCAAGGGATGCTGATGACAGATAAGTCCACTACACCCGTGTGCAGTCATGGACTGTGTAGCCCATTTGGGGTACTCCCTCTAGGGGAGGAGCAGGAACAGCTTCCCTGTCCTTTTGCATATAGCTGGTGGTGGCTAGTGGGTGGTTGCCAATGGGGACACACCCCTGGCTGGAGAGTGACTGGTTGTATCCAAAATGGCCCAGGGCAGGTAACATGCTGGATTCAGAGTCAAGGTCAATATTAGCGTCACTGGAGGCCATGACACTAGGCCAGATGTCCCGAGCGACGTTGACTCTGACACTAGTGCCGAGAGACCCACTGGAACATGCCAGGCGGAATGTCACGGGGCATCTGGCATGACGAACTCCTTAGTTAGGCATCGCTAATACTGGAGGAAGCTATATATGTGGTTTCTGATGTTTTTCTTTATTGTACATCTTGCTCTGTACTGTTTATAAATCAATAAACTTGAATTAAAAAAAAATACTGGAGGAAGCAGGATAAGTCATACCTACATTACCATGCCAGAAATCCCTGTGCCATCACCTTTAAAGAGCCCCTGACACCATTATAAAAACTTAGAAAAAATGTGAGAGTTAGACAGTTCAGTTTGTATTTCATGTATTTTCTATACCGATTTACCTTTTTTCTTTATTACCAAGGACAGCAGTACGAAAGAGGCTTACTGTCCCTTATACTTTATCTGCTCTTTCCACTATCCTACATATGACATCATAATCCAGGTTGCACCTGGAAACAAGCTTCTGGTCATGGTGCTTTTCCTGGTTACCAACTTTCAAATAAATAAATTAATAAAATAAAGAATCCCCTGTGTATGGCATCATAATTATCCCCACAGCAACAGACTGTGGTGTCATAAACAGAACTGTGATGTCATATGTAGGCAAACAGCCAGAACAGATAGGGTAGTGATCCTGTTTACATGCAGACGTCCTTAGTAATAAAGAAGAATGAGAAATACAGAAATAACAATAAAATATAAGCTCACTTGTGCTAAACATTACATTTTCTCAAAGTTGTCACAATGGTGTCAGGGGCTCTTTAATCAGGGCTTCATCTACATAAAGCAGGTAGCCTCTACACAAGGAGTCTTACAATGGAGTAAGAGAGCAATGCACCACTTAGCACATGGATTTATTATCAGAGCCACTATGAGAGTGCTTACAAATAAGTTAATCATCGTTCTGGTTGGAGAATGGTAACGCCTAATTACAGCATTTTTTTCTCCACAACAGAATCTGCAGAATCCACCATGACTGAAAGAAATACACTCTGCTACAGATATGGCCTTCTTAGTGGGGTACTCTGTAAGAAAACATAGAGGTGTAAGCAAGCAATTTGATTGACAGAATTTCTCTGAAATTCTCACTCCAGAGTGTACATATTTAGGGCCACCAGCCATTTCTCACAAGATCTGCCTTGCTAGCCCTCTTTCTCTCTCTCTTTCTTTCACTAAGCCACATGGTCATTTTACAGGCACACTCTGGGCAAGATGGAAATTGCTATGAAGTAATATATACAAACAGTGCAATAAAACAAAATAATTATGTACACAAATACTAAAAATATGTAATAAAAATGAAAACTAAAAAATGCAACGCACCTGTATAAAAATGTAAAAAACATGAGAACTAGGATTCAAAATGACAGAATCGTAACTAAAGCTGGTATATACTGTATACAACTGGATAAAAGGGCAAAGAGTAATTTGTATCACATGGATTTTATGCAATATAAATATCACGACAAACAGGAGTGCAGTCCTGTCGACCCCTTACTTCCTGCTTAGAAGGAGCACCGCTCCCATACTTTCAAAGTCCCTTTAAATGCTGTTCTCAGAGTCAGTGCATGCACATTAATGCTGACTCCTTACACCAGACTTCACCATGCCGTCACGACATGGACAGAGTGAGCCAGAACAAAAAAAAGAAAAAAAAAAAAGAACATGTGATCTGCAGTGCGCTTACAGCAGCGTGCATGCCCGCTGTGCACTACTGTCTTCTGGGAGGCAGGTGGCGAGACAGCAAGGCTTCCAGAGGTGGATTTTGGCCTGATCTTCCTGTTTTTCTTTCTGGCACAAGGCGGCGAGGTGGAAGCTTCGAGGAGGCAGCTTAGGCTTTGCTGTAGTTTAAAGTTTTAGGGTTCTTCTTTTTGTGGCGCGAGGTGAGGCTAGAGGCTTCAGTTTGTGGTGGCTTTATTTATTTTTTGGCCTGTTCTTTTTCTGGTGTAGCACAAAAGTGGCAGTGGCGATCACCGGTCACTCAACTCTTCTCTCACCCATGTGGACTGGCCTGGCACACCACACTCACAGCCATAAAAATAACATTGGGAGCAGACATGTAAGCAGTAAAGAACACTTGTCTAAGACCTCCGTCACGATCGGCTTTAAAACCAATGTTGTCTATGTCCACTCTACTGTACTGTATTTGGGGGACAAGAAGTAAGCTCTTCTGAGGTCGGTCTGGTGGTCACTTGATAAAAGTTTATTAAATGAAGAAATCTGTTTTTTTGGTGTAAGTTGCATACTGGACTGAGGACTCAGAAGCATACACTTAGGGCTTTTATCTGGACTGTGACTGAAAGGGTGAGAAGTTAATTTGGCAATTGGCAGCAGCCATTAATAACAACACATTCTGGGGCCCTGCTGTACAGTTCAGTGATGTAACTGAGCCTACAGTGACTAGGAGGACTACTTGCCATGTTGGCAATCTGAGCTTTGCCCCAAGACCATGATGGCACTGGGAGCAGGACTGTGGTGTTTTGCTGTATACTCTTCTCCTCCTCTAGGGAGGAAGGGATCCTCCGCAAAGTGGAGGCATGATGACTGAGCAGGTAGGGTGTTTGGGACTCCCCAGGGGATTATGGGAGTTATTGAGTGTTTGGGATGCTGCTCCAAGAAGGATGACACCCCAGCAGGCTGCCCCAGTCATCCTCCTTGAGCCAACTGTAACATGTGGGACCTATTTTTCAAAGTAACTGCATCCCAAATTGGGATTTTCAATCTCTGCATCCCACAGACACCAGCTAGACCACTTTTAACTCAGTCTAGTGTGCATCTATTTTGTGTCTGCTTGCATCCAGTGTTGGACCCAAGCTGCTGATGCTAAGTACTGTCAACTGCTACAAAATTACTGACAGCTGCTACATCAACGCATCAGGTGGTGAAGACACACTGGCAGTATCTAAGGCCATTGGATGCACTTGTGTCCATAGATTTGGGAAAATCGAGCCCCGGTGGCACTGTTACTCTTTCCCACACTGGATGTGGTCTCCTCCAGTCTCCTCAAGGATACCTACTAGCAGGTAAACTCTATTGGGTTTTAGGAGTGTTCTGAGAGTGCATGGGTCTGAGTTTGAAATCCTTTTAAAGAAAATAAAAAGCTACTTCGTTGATAGTGAAACAGGTTGCTTGTAATAAGTCAAAGAAGGCTTTAAAAGCAGCCAAATAGTGTCAAAATGCACCAGAATGCATCTAAAACCTGATAGCATCTGGGGGCCTAGGCAGACCCCAGACCCCCAGCCTGTGGGGGGGGGTTCGTGGAGATCCCACACTTCTAAATTTGGCACTATATCACTGATGATGAAGCACCACAATGGATTTATGACAAACATTTGCATCCTGTTGTACGGTACAGATATTGTTTCGAGCAGGCCTTAAATGCTCCTGATGCTTTAATTAAGCAATAATGCATGACAGGGTGTGGTATATCATGAGATATCATCACATCTCAGGTGCGTTTTGAGGCACGAGGCCACAGGCTGAGTGTCTTATGCATCTGAGAAGTGACAATATCCCATGATATACCACACCCTTGAGTGCATTATTGCTATTATGAACTGGGTCCATTTTAATTTTAATATCAAAGAAAAAAAAATCAGTTTCTTTACTTTTTTTTTAAAATAAGTATGTGCACATGTTAAAAAAATAGTCCTGTAACTGTCCAGCAAGAATCAGTATTGTACAAGGAACACAGTAGTATAGTAGTGAGAAGCTCTTGTGTACTCTACTGCCTCCCCTCAACACTGTTTTGGAAGTGTGCTGCTGTGGAGAAGCATGGAGTTTCACCAATGGAGTGAAGATTGCTGTCTGTAAGTTCAGAACCTGTATAAACTTTTTTTAGTGAAAGTGTTGGTTCAGCTGAATATGTTCGTGGTTTGAAAGTGGTGCTCTAACATTTTTTCTTTGTGGCAAAGCTGCTGGTTTGCACTGGCTGTGTGCACCCATGCTTGGTTTTCTCTTAATGTATTGTGGTTGAAAGACTGATTGAGACATCACAGTTTCATTTTAATAGCCATGGTCTCTGGTTCGCTGTTGGCACAAGCAGCAGTTACGATTTCACAAGCCGAATGAGTAAGGGCTTGGGGGGGGAGAGGCATTTTGTGACATTCAAATTCCCCTTGGTGGCAGTTTAGGCAGAGTTTGCTGTGTGTGCCGTTTTTTTTCCCCCAAAGTCATCGGGAGACAGTTGTGTGTATGGAGTCGGCTGTTATGTCACAGTCGGCAGCTTGTGACAATTTTGTGGGGTTTTTTTGTTTTTTTTTCAGTAGCAGCCATCTGGAGGGCTTGACTTGCTCTAGACTGCGTGAAGTGGGGAACGCTGCACTCAAAGGATTTTCTTGTGAGTGATGAGGCTGGTGGTTGGAGGTTTTTTGAAGTCGCGAGTATGTAGTGGGATATCATCACCGCTTCAAGGACCTCTCGGCCAATCAGCTTCCTTGATTTTTTTTGATCCAGTTCATAATATTTCTTATATCATTCAGAAGGGCATTCCAATTTTTTGGTAAACCATATGCCATAGACCTTTGTCCAGTGCTGGTCTTAAACTGTGGTAAAAACAGGGAAGTTGCATCATTAGATCTTAGCATTATCTTCACATCTTTAGTGCATCTTGGTAACCCTCCTCTACACTGACTCTGATCTGTCTATGTCCTGCATCATGTGTGGACTCCAGAACTGAGTGCAGTACTCCAGATGACACCTCACCAGAGATCTGCATACGGGCATCATCACCTCACTTCTTTGTAATATCAAGATGCCTTCCTGTAGACCCCAGCACCTTTAATATCTTGCTATATGCTTTGTTACAGTGACTCATTTGCTCGATGGAATCGCTTAATTATGACCCCAGATCCCTCTCGCCTGTTGAAGTGGCTAGCCTAATCTCTCCCATCCAGTATTCTGTGCGTTGGTTCTGTCTCCCAAAGTGCATTACCTTGCACTTCTTGGCACTGAATTTCAACTGCCAGGTTTTTGACCAGTTCTCCAGATCCAGAAATTTGAATTGTTACCTTTGTTAGGTAATTTGGAAGAAGTATAGTGGGACAGACTTAACTCCCAACTTGGAAAAAAAAAAGCATGTGATGTGTGAAACTGTTGGGTATGGTCCATGAGGGAGAGGTCTGTGTTTGCTTTTGTGCTGCTCAGCAATTTTATCTTAATAAAGTGAAGATACGTTTGGATAAAGCATATCCTGGTGTCTTCATCAACTCAGTAGATGTGAGTGCTCACTTCAGCTGCATGCTTTGAACCGTCTCTTAGCTTGTTAGCACCCAGTTTCTCTGGGAGCCACCTTCCCAGCTTTGCTTACTTCTTGACTTAAATACTGCTGTATGTAATAAGCACCTGCCCATGAGAAAAATAGAAAAGTTGAGAAGAACAACGCAAATTGGTACTCTCCCTTTTTGGCCAAACTAAGACAAAATAAATTATAAAGCAAACCCAGGTTTTCAGGTTGAGCTGGAACAAGGAACAATATAGGCATGCCAAGAACAAGTATGTATGTGATGTTACATAGGCTAAAAGTCTAGACAAACTACTTGGAAAAAGACAATGGAAGAGGCATATCTAACCCGAAGAAATTTTGGAAAATAATTAAGAGCCAAGTGGTAAACCAACTAATAGTGTGAACGTTATTCTTAAAAATGGAAAGAAGAAACCTATATATAGGGAGGAATTGGCTCATGAACTATACAAGTTTTTATTTTAATTTATAAATTCTAGAAATCTCTTTGCAGGTAGTACCACAAGTGAAATCATAAGTGCCATGAAACAAGCCTGCAATCTAGAGACCTTCAAATTTTATGACACTGCAGTATACAAGGACCAGATAACCTCTCACCCAGACTCTTAATCATTTTAGCTTGTCAGATTGCAGAACCTCTAACATATTTGTTTAACTGGACCTTGAAACTGGGTTACTTCCCAGAAGGCTGCAAAAGAGACCTTATTTTTAAGGTTAGAGCCTAGACCAAATGATTAATTACTAGTCAGTATCTTTATTGCTGATCATTTCAAAACTGCTTGAGTGTTTAGCTACAAGCCAGCTGCAGGATTATATTGACAAAAGTACTTTTACAACCCATGCCAATTGGGTTTTAGAAAAACATACATCATCTTCTCCATATCAGAGGCTTTGAACAATGACAGCAAAGCTATGGACTCCAGACACTATACTGGGGTCATTTCTATTGACCTCTCCAAGCCCTTTGACATGGTGGATCACGGAATACTGATTAACAAATTGGAAGAAACTGGACTGGGATGTACTGCAATTGAATGATTCATTTCATATCTACATAAAAGAAAATAATGTATAATCATAAATGGTCTTACTTCAGGAAATTTAGATATCTTGAGGGGGTTCTCCAGGACCTGTTACTGGGTCCTTTGCTATACACTTGATATCTGAGGGGTCTAGAAGAAAATGGGCACCACATTAGCAGCCAGCTGCAAGCACAGTGCAGCCTGTTGCACTAGGTTTGTGTTACTGCAAGGCTGGCTCTGAGTGACATTCAGCTGGTTAGCACATGCCGATGGAGAGCGTAACTGACTGAACATTGGGCCATGTCAGTGGAGTGCTAAGTGGATATGGCCTGCACACTGACATGGACCAAGGCTGCATTTGGCCCACAGGAGATACCACTGCCTGAAACAGGACAGCGCCAGGACTCCTGTGGTCCATATTTAGTCCAAGCATGCAAATGACCTCACTGGGTATGCAAGCCAGTAAGGGGCAATCTGCAGGGCCATTATGGGCTTATCTGCATGGGCATAGCGACCCTAGCACCTATGCAGTGCTGCAGCAGTAACACTGCCCTGGCAGTCAACCCCTGCGCACCCATGCTGTGCTATTCATCGATGTCCCTGTTAGTTCAGTGGTCCCCCACTGATGAACACTCATGCTGTGCTGTTCATCAATATCCCAGTAGTCCAGGAGTTCCCCAACCCTCAAAGTACCCATGCTGTGCTATTCATCAATATGTCTGGTAGTCCAGTAGCCCCTCAAACCCCCCAACTGATCACCCATCAAGCTCAGTACCCATCCAGCACCCTTCCTTATCCCGATTACTCCCCACCCATATGACAGATGCAGAGTGGCAACCTGCACAGCCCTCCACTCGCCACATCGGTCAGCTGATGGTGAACAGTCCTAGAGCATGATCACGTATCTGATCATGCCATTTTGACTGTTAGATGGTGGCCAGTTGAGGTGGTGAACAGAGGGCTGTGCTGGCTGTCACTCCGCCTCTGTCATACAGGTGAGGGACAATCAGGGCAGGGGTCTTAAGCATGTGGGCAGGTGGGGGGTTGCCAATGGGTTCAGGAGGTGGGGGACTACAGTACTGCCAGTGACAATGATGAATAGCACAGCACTGGTATTCGGGGTGGCTGGGGGTTCACAGGACTCTAAGAGAATATCAATAAAAAGCACAACATAGGTGTTCAGGGGTAGGGGGCCACTGGACTACCAGCAACCAGAGCCACACAGAAAACCACAAGGTGCCTGTGTCAAAAAGTTAAACTTGTCTGTACAATCATGGCACACCAAGCACACTTCAAATAGGGGCTTACCACAATAAATTCAGTACATTTTCTTTATTTCTTCACCGCGTAGTGCGTAAAAGCCAAAACAGGACTTAGAGGACACACAAGAACTAGCGTCTAACATTTCACCAATTCTTTGGCTTTCACGAAGATAAATTCAGTCAGTACATGCACCCATTTTAAAGCCAAAAGGCTATTGTCACCTGACCATTTCTTAAAGAGACAGTGCTTAAAAAAACATAATGGCCATCTAATACATTTAATCTATGTATACTAAAGTGCATAACAATAATTTGAATGTACCTAAAACCAGTAAAAACAGGCACTGCAATTCTCCAACCCTGGGGGTATTTTAGTGCTACATCTGCACTCTACTTTTCTAGTAGTAAATACCTCAAAAAAGATGTTACTTTTAGAACAGGAAATATTTTTAAATATTGTCATTATTATAAATACAACCACTGGGCAACAGGACTGCAGTGCACATGAGAGTAGATTCTCCAACTAAAAAAAAAAAGAGTGCAGCAGTAATTTTTATTTATTTAAGGCCTGACAGCTGCGACATAAAATGGCTCATGCATGTTTCTAATGCCTACTTATTATTTCAGAAAAACTGATTTGCACATACTTCAAGATATTACTGTTAATATCATTCTTTAAAGATAAACAATCAACCCTGACACTCCTGATAAACCCAAGTATAGAATCATACATACAATGGGGAATAGTAGGAGAAGTAGGGGCAGACAAAGGAAGAGAAAGAGACACAGAGAAAAGAAGAAAGAAAAATTGAAAGGAGAAAAAGAAAAGGAAAAGAGGAGAACAGAGGGATAGAAGGGGAGATAAGAAAGAAAGAGAGAAGGACAGGAAGGGGGAGGGGAGGGGAAGGGAAGGGAAGGGAGGAATTTTGGAGGAGGAGGGAAAGAAAGAAGGAGGGTGGGGAGAAGGAATGAATGGAGAGGAGGGGAGAAGGGGACGGGGCCATAGGAAAAAAGGGGGAAGAAAGACGAAAAGCAACAGTGGAGGGATGAAATGGAGCAAGCGGCAAGAGAAAAGATCACATATAAGAGAGAAAGAGAGCAGACTAGAGAAGGAACTTGTTAGACACTTATATTTAATACAGTATCTAAAAAGAAACAATTGGAAAAGAGGAAAATAGGAGAATATAGGACTCTAAGAAAGCAAGCCGTAACTATTACAGACTGAGAGAGGAATAAGGGCTTTAAGAATTAAAGTAAACAATGGGCCACATGAATGCAGCAGGAAAAGGAATTCTTCATTCAAAAAATAATTTTCCTCTGAACATCCTATCCAGGGCAGTGGATACCTACAGAGGAGATAAGTTATTATAATTAGAGCTCCTGTATCACACATGAACCCCTAATACCAAAGGTAAACATACATAAAGATATATACAGATATATAATGAAATATAAATAAGTCAACATGAACTTACGATAGAAATATATATATATGTGTGTGTGTGTGTGTATATATATATATATATATATATATATATATATATATATATATATATATATATATATATATATATATATATACATACACACACACACACACACACACATATAGGCAGAATCATCTGCAAATTCCTTCCAATAATATCACTTCATTTCCTTGTCTTGTTTTCAGGAAAGGCTTTAACTCTACATGGTCATTCAGCCCAGACTCCATATAAGCCCCTGTCATATACAGTATATCCAGTAGTTCTCTCTTTGGCTTAGCAGATCATCCCAATTACCACCTTTTGGTCCTAATTTTCCATGTTCTAATCCAATAAACTTAATAGTAGGCTCCATTGTAATCCTCGCATTCTTAATATGATATGCCCATGCATTCTGCACATTCTCATTCCTTATAGCCCTTAGGTGTTCACCTATTCTTTTCCTCTATCTCCTTTCAGTCTTACCTATGTAGTATGCCCCACAGGTACATGCAGACACATATATCACATAGGTTGTATTACAATTAATGAAGTGGTTACTATTACTCATTTTGCCATTGTATGGGTTTTTAAACATACTACATTCATGTACATTTTTACGAAAGCAGCAATTACCACATTTTTTCTATCCATGTGGCAAAAGGGAGCAACCATGTTCTGAATTGTTTAGGTTTCTGAGATGAACTCACCAACAAATCCTTCAAATTCTGAGCCCTCCTATAGGACATTCTTGGTATCAGACCTTGGATGCAAAAAAATTTGGTAATTGCTCCTTTTGTAAAAATGTATGTAACCCCCCTGTTACCCGGGGTTACTAGAATCCCAGTAAGACCTAGTGGCAGGCAGGGAAGGTAGCTGGTGAAACTCCAGTTAAATGGATTTCACACTGTCTCACTCTGTTCTCAGTCTCAGCTGAGACTGAGGGATGACATCATTTAGAACTGACACAGCTGCATAAGCCACACTGGAATGCTGCAGCTAGGGAAGTTAGGATAGAATGTTGGGGAATTTGAAGTTAGTTCAGCAGCGGGCTCAATAGAGTAAGGAGGTGTGCTGCAGCCCCTCATAGCCCTCAGCTCTGACAAAGCTATATTTTTGTTGGAGGTGTGTGTTCTCACCTGAAGAGGAACACAAGATGAGCCAAGTGAAGTGGTAGAGACCGCTTCCAGTGGTTCAGGGTCCCATCCCTGCGGGGATGGGGGGAAGGATTCAGCCTACTTCCAGGGGCAATCCCCTGGTCTGGCATGGGGAAGAAGAAGCTGCCTAAATCTACTACTGTAAGTTTGTGCTGAGGCACCAGAAGTTTTGGATGGGATTGCTTTGAAGAAAGAAAAAGCCTGTGGGGCACCTGCAACCAAGGGGTGAGTCTGCTCTGATAAAGGGCCAATGTGTTTTCACCTGAGACAAGATGAAGTTAAGTGACTGTTACTGTGGGGTCAGGAAAAGACAGCCACGTACTGTTTTTAACATTGTGGGAATTGGACTGCTTAACTCTGTGAGGGTCTAGAGCAATGGACACAGCCACTATTTAAGTATGTTTCAAGTTCGGCACAAGTGGGATGGAAGAACAGTAGATTAAATGTGACATACATTTAAAAAGAATCTACACAGTAAAGTGTTTTCAGAGGATGAGGTGTTAAAGTCCAGAGAAATGGCCGGGTATGAATTATGAGAGTGAGAGGTGAGAGACCCCCCATCAGTAGTAACCAAATTCACCTCTACGGGTTTGCTTTGGGACACCTGTTGCTCTCTCTCAGGTACTTGGCAAGTGCCTGAGGAAAGTACCCAGACATGGGATTGATGAAGAAGATTCCTTGATGGAGCCAGAAGTGCTCAGAGGTGGTTTAGGGAGCCACCGAGAAATGTTCCATGCTATATGGAAAGTATCCAAAGGGCTGGCATGAGAGCCGAGCCATGGAAGAAAGGTAGTCTAGAGGGCTGGCAAGGGAGACAAGCCAGGGAAACCGCAAAAGAGTCAAGTTAGGGCCGAATGCCTTGAGGGTTTCAGTGTAAAGAGGATGTGTTCTGATCCCTATAAATCTGCATTACCAGAAGTGTAGCTCCGTGGGGGTCCATCTATATTTTGTTATTCTGTTGGCTATGAATAAAAGTCACACTTTAGAATCCCAACTTCTGGTATTGGACATTACAGTTATTGCTTCCTGTGTCCGGAGTTATTTGGGGGCCCCTTTGCAGAGTAGCCAAACCTAGCCAACATGCCGAGTAACACCTTTCTCCCCAAGTTTCAACTTATAAAAATGGAGGCACCGCGTCATAGGACCCAGGCCCCTCAACCTGTACACTAGCTACACAGGCAGGGGTAGTAGCCCACTAAGTTTAGTGCCGACTGGGGGTTACATGTACTTGAATGTAGTATGTTTAAAAACCCATACAATGACAAAATGAGTGATATTAACCACTTAATTAATTGTAATATAACTGATTGTATTGCTTGCTTTATCAGTTTACTACTAATTCTGGCAAAATGTATAACGCCTACCACACTGCTATATGAAGAGACAGGAGCTTACCCAGTCTTGCAGCCCATTACTGTAACCTCGACTGTTTCCTCACGCTGTACCTCCATTGCTCACCTGTTGGATACACAAATTATTTTTAACACCTCCCCCTTAGCCCTTCTTCCATCCCCTATGTCTATCCGAGCACTCTCCATGTTAGCCCTTAATAGTCAAGTCAGCGTTACCTATGCCTTGTCCAGACGGACACCCCTAACATACCAAAGAAGGACCCAAAGTAAAAAAGCCATTTCCTACTTGATACCTTCCTTTAAGAAAATTATTCTTATCCTCCTTCTCTATTCTGGCAATGTAGAACTAAACCCAGGACCTCCAACTCAAATCACTTCCCTATCGGATTTTGTAGCTGCTCCTCAGATGAAAATAATGCTGATTAACATTCTAAGCCTGATCAAAAACTTTGATCAACTTCAAGCTTGGGCTGCCCACACCAACCCAGATATGATCATCATTACCGAATCATGGCTGAAAAAGTCTACCTCTGACCCTCAAATTACTCTTCCAGGCTTTGAACTCTTTAGGGCCGACAGGGAATCTGGGGGGAGGGGGTTGTCATCTACACCAAAACCAAATTTGAAGTTAATGACATTTTTTGTAAATCAAAGCCAAAAGAATATGAGACTGTGTCACTGAAACTTCACCTTCCTTCTACCGAGTGCATCACTATTATGGGTGGCTGTAGACCACCGTCCGGAGGCACGGAAATCCTTAACATACTGAAATCACTAACCACGGCAGCCAACATGGAAACAATAATCCTAGGGGACCTCAAAGTGGACTGGCTCACTGCAAAATCTCACAGCTTAAAACTGACCTGTGAAGAGTTGGGTCTTACACAGATAGTCACTGAGCCTACAAGGAATAACAATTCTCACACTGCCAACAGCTCACTCCTGGATGTCATTTTAACTACGCATCCCCATAAAATCTCTCACTGTGCAGTTTTCCATAATGACATGAGTGACCATAGTGTCACTATATGCATAAGGTCACAAACCAAAAGTCACCAGCCACCTAAACTCAGAACTAAACGATCCTTTCACAAATTCAATACAGCAAACTTCTTAGCTGATCTGGGCAAGATCAAATGGCAAGATCTATATCTGGCCAAATCTACTGACAAAGTTGTCACAGTCCTTAATGACAACCTTTCCATCCTGATAAACAAGCACGCTCCCGCTTATTACAGTGAGGGTACATAAATCCTCACATCTCTGGTTTACCACAGAGCTGAAGGCAGCACTTACTATTAGAGACCAGCTTTGGGCACAAGCCAGGCGAACCAAGAACCCAGCAGACAGGCAGGCCTTTAGGACTGCCAGGAATGCCTGTGTTAAAAACATACGTACCACAAAAGCAAACTATTGTATCTCCACCCTAGAAGAGGCCAAAGGGAACCCCCAAAAAATCTAGGAGACACTGAGATCCATCGAAGGCCGTCCTGCAGCTCCCTCAATACTAATTAAGATACTTACCAAGGACAGGGTGGTAGAAAACCAACCACAAATCCTTGAACATTCTAACCATACTTGTTCATGAGACAGGGCCATGTAAAGAGCTGCGTATGGTCCACTGGACCACCAGGGATACTGGACTTTTAAATTACAACATATGCCCATGATCGGGCTGCGAGCGGTCCACTGGATCACCAGGGATATTGGACTTTTAAATTACAACATATGCCTGTGATCGGGCTGCGAGTGGTCCACTGGACCACCAGGGATATAAGACTATCCTTGTTCTATGTATGCCCGTGATCGGGCATGGGGAGAGCGCCGCCATGAAGGTGCAGCTGGAGCTCGGGTGGTCACCCACAGGTGGCAGCTGCAGTGTTGTGCCGTGCAATATGGCAGCTCACCTGTAGGTGGCCAGCTGTTGCTCCTTTTTTTTTGCCTCAAGCGCAGGTAGGGGTTGTGCATGCATGGGCTCACCGCATCCCGGGCTGAATATTGGGATGTGCGGAGTATGCATAGGCATGCCCCCCATACCTGCGCCACATACATTACTGATGCGCTCCGGAGCATCGGGATTCATGCAAGGCTCAATCTCCCTTTGAATATCGCACCGGGGGGCATCAGTGGATTGAGCATGGTGCAACTGTGTTGGGCCATGCTTAACCCTTCTAAATATCCGGCCCTTGGTTTCCATCTGCTGTCGCTTCCTATGTTTCCATGTATTTCGGAAAAAAAAAAAACACCTCAAGAATCTTACTACAGGGAACCGCTTATGCAAGATTCTGCTTATTGTTTTTCTCAAAATGAGTCGGGAATACTTTTCTGGAACTTTGGCTGTCACTTTGCTGAAATGGCCTATTTATGTGTTGTGAGTCAAGACTTTATGTGTTGCATGCACATTTTAGTATTGCACTTAAATGTGCAACACTAAAATGTGTGACATAAAAAAAATGTTTGGCTCACATGCATTTACTTATAACCTGACCTTTTACAATATTTCAGTCCCAAATTTTTAATAAGTTCTTTACATGGCCCTGTCTCATGAACAAGGATGGTTAGAATGTTCAAGTACAGGTTAAAAGGTGATTTTGAAGTGTGATGTAAAACTCTGCAAAACATCAATTCATAACTTTGCTGTTTTACAATATTTTAGTCCCAGACTGTGAATATACTGTTTACACAACCCCACATCATGAACAAAGATGGTGGGAATTTTCAAGTATAGGTCAAAAGGTGATTTCTAATTGCAACAAAAAAAAAAAAATCGCAATTTACGTGTCACACATTTTAGTGTCACATACTGTTACTCATAACTTGGCCATTTTACAATATTTTTGCACCAAATTTTGAATGTACCGTTTATATAACTCTACCCTCAAGTACAAGGATGGTGGAAATTTTCAAGTACTGGTCAAAAGGTGATTTCAAAGTCTGACACAAATTTGTGACACATAAATCTGCATCACACATTTTAGTGTCTCACATACTTTTACTCATAACTTCATTATTTTACAATATTTTAATCCAAAATGTTGAATATCTTGTTCATATGACCCTACCTCAGGAACAAGGATGTTCGAATTTTACAGTGCAGGTTGAAAGTTGATTTTGAAGTGTGACAAATAAATTTGAGACACATACATTTACGTGTCAGGCATTTTAGTGTCTTACATACTTTTACTCATACCTTGATGGTTTTAAAATATTTTAGTCCCAAATTTTGAATATACTGTTTACATGGCCCTACCTCATAAACAAGGATAGTGGGAACATTCAGTTACAGACTGAAAGGTGATTTCAAAGTTTGACATATACAGTACATTTGCAAACATACATTTTTGTGCCACACATTTAAGTGTCTCACATTCTTTTACTGATAACTTGGCCATTTTACAATAGTTTAGCTTCAAAATTTGAATAAATTGTTTTCATGACCCTACTTCATGAACTAGGATATATTGAATTTTCAAGTACAGATCAAAAGGTGATTTCGAAATGCAAAACACAAATTTGTGTCACACATTTTAGCATCTCACATACTTTTACTCATAACTTGGCCATTTTACAATATTTTGATCTGAGATTTCGAATATACTGTTTACATTACCCCAGCTCATGAACAATGATGGTGAGAATTTTCAAGTATGGGTCAAAAGGTGGTTCTGGAGTGCGACACATAAATCTTCAGCACATACATTTATGAGTCTCATAAGTTGAACTGGTGGTGCTGAGGGTTGAGGCACTGAACGACACACCTCGCACCACATGAGTGACTCAAGTTGGGGAATGAACTTAGGTCACTCGGTGGACGGTTGGGAGATGGAGGATTGAGTGCCTGTAGGATGGTTCTCTTCCCTCAGGGGGGGTTCATGACTCACTGCTTGTCTGCCATCTAGAGGCAGCCTGATGGCAGTGCATGTGAATGCACTGAAAGTGGGAGGGGTGCACATTCAGAGCACCAAGGATGCCTTTGCAGAGGTGGAGAGCGCATGTTGTGGTCACTGCACATCTGCACAAGCCCAGGGAGAAAATCAAATGGAAAAATTGGAGGTTGGACTTAATGAAGCCCTCCTCATGTACTGACAGCCCACCCAGTCTCGCTGGCTCTGGGGGACACCTGGATTTGTGCTCCAGGTGGGGGAGGTCAGACCTCCCTTCCCAGCCCCACTGTGGGGGGGGCAATCCATGAGGGATATAACCTCCAGAGACCAGAGAGATGTGCGATGGATACCGTCATTGGGATGGGCTGAGACAGCCACCCAGCCTGCCACAGGAGGATAAAAACTTGTATGGAAAAAAAAAAATGATCAGTCGCACCTTTTAGTGTCTCACATACATTTACTCATAACTTTGCCGCTTTACAATATTTTAGTTCAAATTTTGAATATACTGTTTACATGACTCCCCCTCATGAACAAAGATGGTGGGAATTTTCAAGTACAAGTCAAAAGGTGATTTCACTGCTGCTCTGTGAAAATCCCTTTTGCGCAGGATTTAACACATTCTAGCAACCATGTTCATGATGCAGGATCAAAATATTTTTTGTGTTGCACATTTAAGTGCAACACTAATGTGAAACACAAAAATCTGCAACATTGAACTGTTCCACTTGCACCAAGAATGGAATTCTTGGGTTGCACTTAAGTGCGAGACGGACTCTTCCATTGGTACAGGGCCTACATCTATTGGGACCTGCATGAAGAAGGATACAATTCTACTATCTCAAAAAGAAAGAAAATTCACTGCAATAAAACTTTGTTAATGCACCAGTCTGGGTTCAACCTAATGCCACAAAAGTAGGGAAATGTGGCATTAGGATTTACTCTAACTCCAAACTTTCAAAGCAGTAAAAGCAAAATACCACACAAGTAACCACAGACAGCCATCATTAGGTAAGACAAACAATATTACAATTCTTTCCAGATGACACAAATGCAGCACCACTGATGAGCTACCTTTGTGGATTTGTATCTGTGACTGCAAAGTGCAGGCTCCACAGGGGCCTGTGTTTCTGCAGTCAGAAAGTTTATGTGTCTGTGTTTGCATGGCTATAGCTGCAGAAGCACTGGCCCCATAGGGGCAAGTGTTTCCGAAGACAGTAGTGTTGCAGTTTGGGTATCATGGATTTCTATATGCAGTACCACAAGTGCAGGCCCCACAGAGTCCTTCACATCTGCACACAAAATTTGGTATGTATGTTTTATACCTACAGCTGCAGAAGCACAGGACCCTGAGGCACCTGCACTTCTGCAGACAGAAGCTGTGTTGCTGTTTGGGTATCATAGATTTCATGAGGCCTCAGCTTCTGCAGCCAGAGCTCGGTGTGCATGTCTTACACCTGTGGCTGCAGAAGTGTGCGTATGTGTTACAGTGTGCATTTGTAGCCATGGCTACAGAAGTGTTACCCACACAGGAGCCTGCACTTCTGCAGCCAAGAGAACTTATGTGAGTTTGGTATCATGCACTTATATCTGTGGCTGCAGGAGCCAGTGCTTCTGCAGACAGAAGTAGTGTTTTGATCCAACCATTGTGAATTTCCATCTGCAGCTAAAAAAAGATTGTGTATGTCTTGCAGTGCTCATGCCACATATATAAATCCACAAGTTAACACATCAGTGCTACTGCATTTGTGCCATTTGAAAACAAGTTGTATGTTGTTAGTTTTGTGTGGTTTTGTCCTTTTGCTGCTCTGGGTTGGATTAGGGTTGGACACCCGAACACTACATTTCTCTACTTTTGTGGCATTAAACTGAAACTTAACTGGTTCATTAAGGCATTTTTTTTTTCAATGAATATATAGGCCCAGATATTCAAAAGGGTTGTGCATGGCGTAATGCTGTTGCACCATGCACAACCTACTGATGTGCCCCAGTGTGATATTTAAAGGGGAAAAGTGCGCCGCACAAATCCCGATGTGCCAGGGCGCATCAGTAATGTATGCAAGCACAGGTAGGGGGTGCGTGCCCATGCATAAACTGCACAGCCCGATATTCAGCCCGGGCCATAGAAGTTATGCAGGCACAATCCCTACCTGTGCCTACTAAAGATTAAGCCAAAAAAAAAGGAACAAGTGGGAGCCACCCACAGGTGAGCTGCCGCATTGCAGGCGCAATACAGCAGCTGCCACCTGTAGGTGACCATCGCTATTCCCGCTGCACCTGGAGCACCCCCATGCCCGATCAAAGGGCATAACAGTAACCCCAAGTAGCCCGATCGCGGGCATCAGACCCCAAAGTCCAATATCCCTAGTGGTCCAGTGGACCACGGTAGCCGATCACCGGGCATAACAATGTCCCCCAGTAGCCTGATTGTGGGCATAACTGTACCCCCCATTAGCCTGATGCGGGCATCAGATTCCCTCCCCAAAGCCCAATATCCCTGTTGGTCAGTGGACCGAACAGAGCCCGATCACGGTACGGCATTCCTCACCCCAAGTAGCAAATCCCTGGTGATCTAGTGGACCTCCACCCACCCGCCCACAGAGCCCCACCACCCGCTCCCCGTCAGCCGGCAGGCAGCAGCACCCCACCCGCCTGCTGCCCCGCCCACCAACTGAGGCTCGGTATGGCTGCCGCCCATTGGTTCAGAGCATGAGTCAATGGGCATGCAGCCATATAGTAGCTCTAGTCAATCCAGATATGTGAATGAATGGTGGGGTGGGGGTCCACCCTAGATCACCAGGGATTTCATTGGGGTGAGGAATGCCGCCCACGTATCAGGCTCCATTGGGTCCACTGGACCACCAGGGATATTGGGCTTTGGGGGAATCTGATGTCTGTGATCGCAAGTTAATGGGGAGGTAAAGTTATGCCCGCAATCGGCTACTCAGGGGAGGGGTTGGATGAAGGTATGCCCACGATCGGCTACCCGGGGAACATACAGTTATGCCCGTGATCGGGCTACTGGGGAGGACATACAGTTATGCCCATGATCGGGCTACTGGGGACATACAGTTATGCCTGCGATCGCGGCTACTGGGGGACATACAGTTATGCCCATGATCGGGCTACTCGAGGACATATAGTTATGCCCAGCGATCGGGCTACTGGGGAATACAGTTATGCCCATGATTGGGCTAATCGTGGTCAATGGACCACCAGGGATTGAGCTATTCATTGTCGCTCACGGGCGTCCGCGATAGGGTTGCAGGGAGTCGGTCCCCGGCGGCTGCTGCCTGGCAGGGCGCCAGGTGCAAGTCGTCGGGGATCGGTGCACCTGCATGCTAATGGCATGCAAATGGAGCCGTAATCTGATGCAAATGCCCCCGTGCGCCTTGCATAAATTATGGCCCCATTTGCATGTCACCCTTTGAATATCGCAGGTGCTGTGCATGGTGCAATGGAACTTGCACCACCGCATCTCAATGCTCCACTCTGACCACTTGCGCTGGCGCGGTTCACTGCACCATGCACAGTGAAGTGGCCAGGGGTGATAGTCAAAGCGGTTGCACCATGAGTGCAACTCCATTGAATATTGCCCTGGCCACACCCCTGCACAACTATTTTGAGCAGCGCATGGGCTTGCACCACAAAATGGCGCAGTTTGAATATCTGGGCCATAGTATACTTCTTTTGTAACCGATATCTTTGTGTGCAAGTTCTGTACTTGAAGAGATGCTACTGCAACCTTGCCTGCCTCAGTTGTTACATTCTCCAATAAAACTGAACTGAATTGAATCTGGAGCTGCTACACACCTTTTTATAAAACACCTCATCACAAAGCTTAGTGTCATCAAAAAAGAGACACAACTTGCACTGGATACCTTCTCCTATGTCACTGATTTATTTGACAATTCAGGTCCCAGAGCTGATCCCTGCAGCATCCTGCTTGTGACCTCCCTGACCCCTGACTTGATCCATTAATTATTTCCCTCTTTTGCCTGTTCTCAAACCAACAGATTAATCCTTAGTCAGAAACAAAAGAACCAACGAGTCTAACACTTAACACATAGTGCTGGAAATTCTTGAGAGCAAATAAAGTTTACAGTACATAGTGGTTTTAAAAGTATAACCCCCTCTTAGAAATAATAAAAAAAAACCGATCCAGAAAGAATAGGTTACTCACCTGTAACAGTAGTTCTAGGAGTGGTATATGTTGTTCATCCACACTCTCTGGCATGTCCCTTTCCCCTTTAAATCTGGCCAGAAGTCTTCAAGCTGGCTCCTCCCACCCACCCGGGTGGTAAATACCTCAGCTCCACCCCATAACACCAGATCTTAGCCAGCTGGAAGCAAAGTTGTGCGCCTAAAGCCAGGGAGGTCGGGTGGGTGCATGTGGATGAACAACATATACCATTCCTAGAACTACTGTTACAGGTGAGTATCCTGTTCTTCTAGGAGCGTGGATATGTTGCTCATCCACACTCTCTGTCAGACTCCAAGCAGTTCTCTGGGAGGAGGGAGGCAAGGCACACACCCTCTTCTTTGGAAATAGAGATTGGAGAAGCGAGGCCCCAAAACCAGCAACCCGGGATGACTCAGGGTCGATGTGGTGGTGGTGGGTAATGAAGGTGTTTGCAGACTTCCAGGTAGCAGCCCAACAGATTTCCTGGATAGGGATGTCCCTGGAAGCAGCCACCGATCAGCAGTATGGCAGGTAGAATGAGCTCTTATCCCTCTGGGAGGTTCCTTGCCCGCCAACTCATAGGCACGGACCTATGCATGATGTAATCCACCTTGCAATGGGCCATTTGGCTGCAGGTCTGCCAGAAGCAGCTTCAGCATAGGTGACAAACAGCTGGCGAACCTTTCCATGAATTTCCGCCATTCTCTCCTTATAATAGGAGAGAGCACATCTCAGGTCCAAAGTATGGAGCCTGTACTCGGCGTCCGAGGTGTAATTAGGGCAGTACACCGGCAGAGTTAGCACCTGGTTAAGATGAAACTCTGACACCACCTTTGGAAGGAATTTCGGGAGGGGGCACAGGATAACTTTGTCCCTGTGGAAGACCAGATAAGGCGAGTCCACCGAAAGCGCCTGGAGCTCCCTTGTCCTTCTGGCTGACATGACAGCCATCAGGAAGGCAGTCTTCCACAAGTGTGAAAGCTCACACTTGTGTATGGGTTCAAATGGCTTGCCCATGAACTTTGCCAAAACCAGCAAGAGATCCCATGGAGATGAAGGTTCATGCACCAGAGGGGATATGTGATCCAGGCCTTTCAAGAAGCACCCGACCACTGTCTCCTGCGCCAATGTCAGCTGACCAGCCCGTGCCTGGTAAGCAAAAATAGCTGCCAGGTGCACTCTAAGGGTCGATGACCGTAGACTCCCTTTGGAGAGAGATACCAAAGGTAGTCAAGAATGTTAGCCACAGAGCAGGATAAGGGGTCCAGACTCTTACCCTGACACTAAATGGAAAATCTCTTCCATTTGAAGGCATAACATTTCTTGGTCAATTCCTTATGAGATGCCTCCACCATGGTGTAGACATCCTTAGAAAGACCCAGAGCCTGGAATTCGAGCTGCTCAGGTATCAGGCTGTGAGGTGCAGGAATTGAAGGTCCAGATGGAATATCTTCCCCTGGTTCAGAGATATCAGGTCCGGGCGTGTACAGAGCCACTCCGGTGGCCTGCAGCTGAGGCTGAGGAGATCTGGGTACCAGAACTGGTGCAGCCACTCTAGGGCTACCAGAATCACCTTCGCCTTGTCCCTCCTCACCTTGAGTAACACCTTGTGGATCAAGGGAAATGGAGGGAAGGCGTAGAGGAGGTCTGGCTTCCATGGCCTCGAAAAGGCATCCCCCTGCAGCAAGCCCTGCTGAGGGGGGAGAGCATGGAACAGCATCAGCTTGGTGTTTTCCCTGGAGGCAAGCAGATCCACCAATGGTTTGCCCCAGCAGGAGAACAAGTTGTGAGCTACCTCTGGATGGAGAGACCACTCGTGGGATGTCTGGCCTATATGGCTGAGAGCATCTGCCAGTTGGTTCAAGACTCATGCCACATGAACGGCTAGCAGATCCCCCTCCAACTGGTGGACGAGGGTCCAGATGCAGAGTGTCTCCTTGCAAAGCAGATGGGAGTGCATGGCGCCCTGTTTGTTGAGGTAGTACATTGTTGTGGTATTGTCCGTCTGGACTTGAACCACTTGACCCCGGAGCTGAGGAGCAAAAGCTGCCAGTGCCAGTCTGACTACTCTGAGCTCCAACACGTTGACGTGGTGTCGGGACTCCTCGGGGGTCCAGAACCCATGGGCTCTGTTGTCCCCCATGTGGGCTACCAGGCCCATGAGAGAGGCATCGGTTGTGAGAATGACCGTCGGCTCGGGGCGGACAAATGGGATCCCTTCCTGCAACCGGTCTTGGGTGGTCCACCATTGGAGAGTGTCCCACATCTTCTGGGTCACAGTGATTAGCTAGTCGAAATGACTGAGGCACTGAGTCCATTGAGTGGCCAGCTCCCATTGGAGGGGGTGCATGTGCCATCTGGCCCAACGGACCACTGAGGTGCACGCCGCCATGTAACCCAGAAGGTGCAGAAAGTCCTGGGCAGGGCACAAGTGCCCAACCAGAAATGACTGGGCAAAGGAGGAAATAACCTCTGCCCTGTCTGCTGGGAGCCAAGCTCTGGCTTGACGAGAGTCGAGCTCTACCCCAATGAAGCCCATCACTTGAGAGGGCACAAGTTCTGACTTGGCCTCATTGATCAGGAGGCCTAGTTGGGAGCAGGTTCGGAGAGCCAGATCCCTGGATCTCTCCACCTCCTGGAGGGAGGAATCTGCCAAGAGCCAGTCGTCGAGATAAGGGTAAATTCGAACTCCTCAATGCCGGAGATGGGCTGTCACCACTGCGATGCACTTGGTGAAGACCCTTGGGGCCGATGACAGGCCAAATGGCATGTCTCAGAACTCGTACAGGGTCCCCTTGACCCTGAAGTGGAGGAACCGCTGATGGGATGGACGGATTGGGACATGGAAGAATATGTCCTGCAGATCCAGTGAACAGAACCACATGTTTCACTCCAGGGATGGTATGATCTTGTTCAGAGTTACCATCTGGAAGGTGCGAGACCTGAGATATTGATTCAGGTCATGGAGATGTAGGATGGGGCGCCAACCCCCCATCCGCTTGGGCACCAGGAAATATCTGAACATGAAGCCTGTGTCTATAGGAGGATTCCACACTGGAGCTACCGCCTAATTGCAGAGGAGCTGAGCAATGTCATCTCGAAGAGCCGACTGAGTGCAAGCTGAGATCCTTTCCTCCCGAGGGGCACAGGCTTGGCTGGGAGGATACTGCTCGAATTCCAGAGGCAGTCCCTGGCCGACCACTTCTAGAGCCCACCTGTCGGAGGTGATATTGGACCAGGCGGAAAGAAAGTGGCACAGTCCGCCCCCCACAGGAGGACCCACAGCTGGTGTGATGGGTGTAGGGGTGGCAACCCCTAACCAAGTCCCCTAGAATTCTGCGGCCACAGAATTTTGCGCTGAACTTGCAATCTATCGCAGAACTTCTGCGGTGCCGCAGAATTCACTCTTCTTGGTGATTTTTTTATTAATATTTCTGTTTATACATAGAATCTGGTTCCCTTCTCCTCTTTTTATATCCAAACCACCCCATATGTTCAGAATGTGATGTTATCATTGCTATAACATCATACATTAGCTAATGAAATAGCTGCATTCTGCAACAGAAATGAACAGTCAATTATCTACCACAGCTCCCACTGCCAGAAATATTTGCTCAACCTGCACTACAGCCAAATACAATTTTCAGTCTTACATTGTTGCACTAGGGCCAACTTAAACAAAACCTTGTCAATAGCACAGACCTGTTAAGTCCATACCTCACTTTGTACAAACCTATTTGTGCCTTTAAGGTATAGAGACGCTATCTGAAATGAATAACTGGTCAAATGAATTTAACTGTCTAAATTTTTAAGAAAAATAAAGTAATTAGCCCAGAAAAGTGAAATATAATAATGTGTAGACCTGTTGAAAGAATAGACCTGTTAAATAAATAATTGCACTGTATGCATTTTTACCAGGGTTATTGATTACATATTGTCATTGGTTGATAGAATCACCTAAAAGTTATTGAGAAATGTTTTTTGCAGGGACAGATGTTGGGCCAGAGGGTAGCATGCTGTGTTTCCATGCCAGCAACTCAGGTTCAGAGATTAGCTCTGGGAGCTGGCTGGGCAGCACAAGGATTGGTGGAACACATCACTGCTTGGAGCCTGGGAAGGTATGGTGTAGTGTTCTGTCACATGGTGGACACATTGTGATGGGCCGGAGAGCTGTATCTCACAATTGGTTCACATTCATGTCACAGCCTGATGGTGTTAGGCAGTGTGTCAGGGAAAGCAGGTTGACATGAAAAATGAGTTTTGCAATAACTCCTCTATTCCATTTCCAATGGGACCTGTATGAATGAGGATGCAAGTTCATGGAAATAAAAATAAATATATATACACACACACATATACACACACACACATACAGCATCTCTGTCTCTCTCACCACACACACGCATATTTGTATGTATGTTACAGATTGCATATAAATATACAAGTGATACACAGTGGGAACCTCATGAATGGTGTAGAAAGCACATACAAATATATAAGTGATAGACAGTGGAAACCTCATTAGTGGGATAGATAGCATGCATATAGAAATACCTTATATATCACATAAGATCCCCTCTGCATATGTCACTTATGCAACAGGCTAGAACCTTAAGGGAGAAACATTTATTTTGCCTTTTAGGCATAAAATTATTTTTATAAGTCTGTTATTTTTTGAACTAGTGTTACTGTGTTTTCCACCATCCTGATTGCTATAACCACTGCCATGAAAGTGAAGTCAGGATGACAAGCTGACACTGTGATGTGGTAGTTTGTTAGTGCCACAGAACTTCTGCAGAAATTACAAACCACCGCCGCAGAAGTTCTGTGGCAAATGGTAGTCTTGCCGCAGAACTTGGCCCCACTGTGCCGCAGAAAAGTAGGGGCCCTGCCCCCAACCCATCACTGAGCAGGCTTAGAGGAGGAGGCGGCTCCTGAACCGGCACCTCGGCCTCCTTTATGGGGCTGTTGAGGACCCTGCTTGGGCCTGGGGTGGCAAGCCTGAGCCTGCTGCTGCTGGCTTCTTTGATAGGAGGGCTGCCTAACCACAGGAGAACAGTGCCGAAAAGGCTTCTTCTTGCGCTTGTGCTGGTTCTTGCCCGAAGAATCCTTCACAGACGTAGCATCCAAGGTGGCACTGGACTGCTCTATGCGCTGGAGGTGACCAGCCACTCCTGGACTGAAGAGGTCAGTGCCTAGGAAGGGCACGTCAGCTAACTTGTGCTGGGTATCCATTGGGAAGGAGGATAGCCTCAGCCAAGACCTGTGGCGAGTGGCCACTGTGGCAGCCAAAGAGCGGGTACAGGAATCTTCAATGTCCAGGGCCATTTGGAGCTGCTGTTTTGCAACAGCACGGCCCTGATGATGGACCTGCTTCACTGTGGTTTGCATGTCCACCGGGAGATGAGGGAGGACTTCAACCAATGACCCTAGGAGGGCATGAGAGAAGTGTGCCATGATAACAGCTGAGCTGGCCTGATGAAGGCCTAAGGAGGAGGCTGCATAGACCTTATGGGCAGAATGGTCCATATTCTTGGACTCCTTGTCCGGGGGTCGGTCAGTGTTGGCTGAGCTACCACTACATCTGAACACAGAAGCAGTCACTGGGATTTCGGCTGAAGGATGCTCTGTGAATCCAGCCAGGGACCCCATGGGCACCATATACTTGCAGACCATGCAGGCAGATGGAGGTGGGCAGGAAGCAGGACGCTGCCAAAGCTCAAGGGCCGGGCCAACGATAGCTTCGGTCACTGGAAAGGCCTTCGTCGGGGTATCCCCACTTTTGAGGATATCCGTAAGGGGGTACTCCGCCTTTTTCTGGATGGGTTCCAGAGGCATTCCAGTGGATTTGGAGATCAGGCAGAGAATGCCCTGAAAGGAGGAAGGGCCTTCCTCCAGTCCTGCCACGGATGACTCATCATCCCCCAGATGAGAGTATGATCCAGTGTCGTCTGAGTCCGAAGAGTCGGGGTACAAAGGTCTCCCGCCTAGGTCTCCCTCAATACACCGAGGGTGATCGGGGATGACTGTGATTGACAGACATCAGGGAAACCAGGTGTCTGGTCAGTCCTCTTTCTAGGAGGCCCCTCCCTGAGGCTGCTTAGGTGGTGGCTCCACCAAAATCGGTGGAGAGACTGGAATAGGCAGAGCCGGGATACGGGCTGGCTCCACAGGCAGTGGAACCGAGGCCTTCAGTTCCAGAGGGGTCAGCATCGGCCTAGGAGGTGGGAGCCAAGTGATGGCAAGGGCGGCCAGTGGAGCTGGCTTCTGTCCGTCAAAATCAGCTGTTGCCACATCAAATCCTCACAGCATCGATGGAGTTTCCGTCGAAGCCTCTTCTCATCCAAGGAGGATGAGGATCAGTGGCGGCACCTCTTTTTTGAATGTTTGTGACCCTTTTTCAGACATTCGACCGAAGGGGTCCTGGTCCTCGATCGAGACCGGTGGGGTCGGTTTGGTCAATTGGGAGACACCGGAGTCAGTGAAAACCGAGGTTCCGGCACCTTTTCCCCGGTCGGAACACCCATCCCTTGGCCTGATGGAAGGTCCGTAAGGCCGGCGGCCAAGTAAGCGACCTTGACCGAATTCGAGACCGCATGTTCCTGGGACTCAGACCTCTCCCAGTCCCAGGAGCATCTCATTTTAGAAGAAGACGACTTTGAGTCCTTATCTATCTTCTGAGGGCGGGAGGAGTGTGAGCCCGAGGGTGCCTTACTCCTGGTGGGGAGAGACTGACACAACTCTCTAAAGGAGCCCGTAAAAGTAGAGCCAAGGTTGAGAGGTATGAAAAAGCTTTGACTGGCTGAAGCTTGAGCAGCTTCCTCCTCGAAATCCTTCATCCGCTCCAGCTGCTTGGCGGATCCCATGACCGCAAAAACCGCCCACCTTGCCTCTTTCGATTTCACCGGCGGGTTTCTAAGCTATGGTCTCCCCAATTTTAGGTGTGTCTTGCAGTCGTCCAGAATGTTGGGATGGAAGGCCAAACACAAGGTACAAGACATGGTGTCATGTACGACATCTAGGCAATAGGCACACGAGAGGTGGGGATCGGTGCGCGACATCTTCTGGCCACAGGTACACCGGCAAAATCCAGGGGACGATGTGTCCTTCATGTCCAATACGCTATAATTGGAGCCGTTAACTCTGATGAGTTTAAGAGTAATTTGTGGTGAAAAACGATGTTGCAAATCCAGAGCCTACGAATTGCTAAAGTAGAACGAGGGAACCTGAATCTTCTAGCAGAAAGGAAGATCTGGCGTCATGGGGCGGAGCCGAGGTATTTACCACCCGGGTGGGTGGGAAGAACTAGCTTGAAGACTTCTGGCCAGATTTAAAGGGGAAAGGGACATGCCAGAGAGTGTGGATGAACAACATATCCACGCTCCTAGAACAATCTTTATCCCTCTCCCCATAACGAAATCTGAATACTTGTCTATGAACATCACCTGGGGTTTACAGTACACATTGTTCACCAAGGCTAACTGAATGTTTTTCTTCTACTAGAAGCTCAATTAAAGTCACTAAAGTAAACCACAACACTTAGGAATGCATTTCCTTCACACAAACACTTGGTGTGAAACAGTAATATGTGCACTTCCAACTGACTAAAGGAAAACTGTAATGACTGTTTACTGTAACTTCTTTTAAACATCATGCACCTGTATACAAATTGTATGAAGCAAAATTAATCTTTCCTTTGCGTGTTAATTTAAATGAGTTCCATTTGCCTAATCAGTTCCTGGTGAGGATGTCAATAAATAGACAGGTGAACTCAGGGAAGGCACCTTAACTGCTACTTTGTGTAATTATATGACTAGGTTTTTATCACGTGTAGATAATTCATCATATCATGGATGCTCCGTATCCTGCTCAAATGAAGCTCAGCTTTCTGAGTATATTTGCACTTCCAACCAACCAAAGGAAACCTACAATGACTGTTTACAGTAACTTTTTTATTATTTCATACACCTGCATGCAAATTTGATGAAGCAAAATTAATCATTTGTTTGCTTTAATTTAACGGAGAGAGTCCTGTTTGCCTTATCAGTTCCTGGTTAGGGTGGGAATAAACAGACAGGTGAACTCAGGGAAAGCACCTTCACTGCTACTGTATGTAATTAAATGAAAGCATTTTCATTTTTCATTACACGTAGATAATGCATTACATCTCGGATGCTCTTCATCCTGATCAAATAATGCCCAGCATACTGACTATTCAACTGCCTCCTTTATACCCGGTCATCTGTCAAAAGGACATTATAATACAGAAGATAATGTGGCTGAAAATGTTACATCTAGGATATACGGTGCTGTAAATATCAGTACAACTCTATAAAACATAGGAACACAGGAACTACTAGATGTAACAAAATAAAAAAAATTAAAAACAGAAGTTCATCAAGTTCAATCCCTGCCATTTGGCAGCCATTGCAGTCAACAGTTTGAGAAGTTTTAGGTGGTGTTTAAGTAAGCATTGAGCACTGAGAAGGGATGCTTCTACTAGAGAATTAATGCATGGTTGGGGTGCATAAGGCCAAAGGCCGAGTACTCCAACCACTCAACCATGCATTACTTCCCTAGAAGAAGCCTCCTTTTGAGGGGCTTACTGCGCTTGTAACACAACAAGCTAGGATAACAAAAAAAAAATTAAACCACATTGGTACTGTGGTATATGAATATTGATTTATAGGAGACAAGAAGACAAACATTTTGACAGGAACCGTATTTATTTATATGGTGTTTTACAGTTGCATAACATTACAGAAATGCTGTTTTGCTTCACACAACTGTGCTAATATATGAATAACATACTTAGAACTGTGTGAAATGTGGATTAAACATAAAATTTCCACTCGTAAATTATCTGGTTTTACTTATTGCTATGCATTGTGGGATGCAATCATCTGACATTTGCATATTTATTAACTACTGTTTTGACATACAAAATGATTGAAGTTCTCAAAAATATAATTCAGCATAATGATTTCTACCTAATACGTTCAGTTAAGATGTGAATGTTACACATTTCAAGTACTAGTAACATTACAGATCGCCATCGGCAGTAACGTTTGGCCGATATAATTAGTGCGTCATGCTGTCCAGAGTGGTTAAAGTTTTATTCTGTGCCTTCTTTGCTGGTCCCAGAGTAATAGTTGAAATGCACATGGACTGCTGGTATTTGGACAACTCACACAATGGGTTACTGCAGGAACTGATTGTGTAACTCCTTCTATCTTCAGATCTGCTGATGCTGGGCTACGATCGTGCGGTTGCTCTGTGGGGAACTATTTATTTTGATTGGGAATAGGCTCTTGTGGATCCATAGGGAAAAAGTCACAGTGAACTTGTCCATTTTGCCAACTGTACAACAAACCGATATGTGCATGAAGAAAGATCGCTGGGGTGGGTGGGTAGGAAATGAACAGTGTGGCATTCATTTAGCATCATATGGACAAATTGATGTGGATTATTTTGCTAGTGCAGTAGCAGGTGGTATTCTGCACCCCAAAATAAATTTAGCATTCTTACAGTACTACACCAGCGGGCATTACCAGGGAATTAATTCCCAGTCTGTGAGCGTCACATGTCGTGTTTTAACCAATCATTTTGTGTTATTTACAGTTGTGTTAATTGCCATGTTACAATGGTTAATGGGAAGTAGTCACAGCTGATTCTGTGGACCTTGTCATGGAACAGAAGAAACACTACCACTAGTGGAAACCTATGGAGAAGCATGGCAGTTTGCTGTGGTATATATATTTTTTTTAATTCTGTGCACTATCTTCTAAAATGCTGCACAGCATATTTGAGAAATTATGCAACATTTTTCTCTATTTACAGTTTAGTTTTTATTCGTTTTCACACCAGCTTTTTTTCTCAATCAGATAAAATGGATACTGTAAAACAGTACTGAAGTATTTCTAAACTATATGAGAGCTTTCTGATTTTTCTCAGTACATTGTATTTATGTGCTTTTTCTTTGCTGCATCTGACTTCACTGCAACTTTTCTATATAGATTAGTATTCCTTTGGATAGACTCAGTGAGTAAATTCAAGAGGGCTTGGGACAACTACATGGGACTAAATAAAAGTAGAAAGGCATGGAATTGAGGGAGTATGATGAACTAGACGGGGGTATTCGGGGCAGAGTAGATGAGCCAAGAGGTCCTTTTCTGCCAGCAAATTTCTATATTTCTCTGTTTCCTCCACCCTTGACAAAGTGCCCAGTATTGGCTCAGAATGTTGGGAGAGAGGTATGTGGAAGCATCTTTGATGTGACTGCATTGTTTTAAAAACATGGATTACTAATAAAAGGAACCTTTCTGCATCAAACAAGTTTATTTTCTGCCTCTTGGTGTGTGTGCCTTGCTCTTCTTTCTTTTCTCTTTCTTACTAGGGTTTGATCCTTTCGCCTGTGTTCACCCCCCCCCCCCCCAGGCCAGAGTGACTATCCTGTGCCATCTTCCACTAAACCCCCCGCTGCTATCCTGGACCATGGGCTCCATGGTGTCAGGCCAGAGTGTACCCTGCCCATCCTTCTAAGGGCACCCAAGGTTTTTAACCTACTCTCCCTCCACCTGCAAGATGGCACCACCAGCTTAATGATGATATCAGACATCCAAGCAGAGCTCCTGGGTAAAGCTCCCTGTCGCACCACACCAAGTGTTGCTTTACTGTAAGTGAAGCCATCCCCTCCCAGAGAGCCCCTACTGCCAGCAGTACTATATTCCAGTCACTTGCTTGCTTTAAGCACTGCAAGAACCCTTGTCACCGTCAAGGGAGCAAGGGTCAATAGGAGGCCCACTCTGCCACATTTGACACTGTTTAGCACCCTAAAAGCACATTTATTTATTCATTTCTGCAGCTGTCTACACCAGTGAAATGATATCTATTGTCTGCATTTTTTTGTGCCACATAGCATAAATATACAGCAATCCAAGGCCAATGATTTCCCTGCTCCCCCAGTCATGCTAATTTTGCTACAGAGTACTTTCCTTTCCTTCAGACCATCTCCTCTCGGTAATGTTTATCATAAAAAAATGATTTCATAGTCTGAAATAATCCACATTTCCCTTGGTAGCTTGTTCCATGGGTTTAACATACTCAGGATGAAGAAAATGCTTCCTTCCATTGGCAATACAAAGTTCTAACTACTGTTCATAAGGTAGTGCAGTTTTTGTGCTTCTCTCCAAACCACCCATACTCTAAAGCCTCAATCCTAAAATAAGGTATTGTGGGAATGTAATTCCTTAAACTAGGCAGACAAACAAGGCTTCAAAAGACCAGACATTGCAATTCAAGCAGGACCGTACCGTACAGGCTCATCCAGTATAGGCTGAGAATCACTCACCACCGATACATGTTTAAGGCAGTTAGGAAACTTCAGTGTAGTGCAGTCATTGCCTTTCCCATGCAACAAGCCAGAACTCCAAAGCACTGGGTATTTAATACACCCAGAGGCAGTGTACCAAAGAGGCAGCTTGCTGGAAGAGTAGGGCACAGGACTCATAAAAGGATACCAGGAGAGATGAAATATCTAATTTGGTTTTTGTGCATCTCTGTAAACCGCACACATACACACTAAAGCTTCAATATCACAGCAATGCATCATGGGTATGCAACACCTGGTGCTAGGCCATTCATAAAGCTGTATCTGTCCAAAGCAATACAGGTCCCATATGTAACTGCAGAAATTAGAACAGTAGCCCGTGAGTCACCTGCATACTTATTCCTGGTATTGGGGGAGTCAGGAAAGAGAACTGGCTCCTACAATAACAGGTATTCGCAAAATAAGTACTGGGTGCTGTTGCAATTCTTGTGCATTACAACACCTGTCACAGCTAATAATCTGGAGTTAATAGTATCTTTAGGTAAGGTAAGGTAAGGTAAAATGTATTTATATAAGGGGCCCTTCCTGAGCTCAGGGCGCCTTTACAAAATTACAACATAAAAATGTTAAAATCCATAATAATTAAAACACATTTAAACATCACAGACATTAAGTTTCCAGGAATGCTTGTACAAATAAAGTTTTCAAGGTTTTTTTTAAACCCTTCTACAGTCAGGCTGTCACGTATCTGACGAGGTAGAGAATTCCATAGGGTAGGTGCCATAAAGGCAAAAGTTCTTCCACCAGATGTTTTCAAGGTTACCCTGGGAATCTCTAGCAATCCCTTGCCACAGGATCAGAGGGAGCGGGAGGGACAGTAAGAAAACAGGAGTTATTTCAGGTAATAGTATCCCAACCAGTGTAGGGCCTAATAGGTCAGCAATGTGACCTTGAAGGTGATCCGCCACTGTACAGGCAGCCAGTGCAGTTTGCGCAGCATAGGTGTTATATGACTGGATCTAGGGCTTCCAGTCAACAACCTAGCCACCACGTTCTGCACCAGCTGCAAGCGGTGGATATTCACCGCCAGCAACCCTAGATAGGGGCATTGCAGTAATCAAGACAACTGGCCACTAAGGCGTGGACCAGGATAGGAAGATCTTCAGATGGGACCAGGTGTTTCACCCGTGCTATATTCCTTAGATGGAAGAAGGAAGATTTGACTACAGCCAACACCTGTGCCCTCAGGGTCAGGCCCTCATCAAACATAACACCAAGGTTATGCATCTGGCCAGAGGCCATAAGCGGGGTCCCCCCCAGAAATAAACCTGAGGGTTTCCCACCATGAACCTAACATCCTCGCCCCTGGCTCCACCACCCATACCTCCATTTTACTTGAGTTCAACCTAAGCCAACTGGTATTCATCCAGTTCTGTATCTCCAGCAGGCAGTTGTTAAACACTGATTGAATCGGACTCCTGCCCGGGCACAAAAGACATGTAGAACTGAGAATCATCAGCGCAGCAATGAAAACTCAGCCCATACCATCTTATAATGTCCCCCAATGGGAGCATATTCACTGCAAATAACATGGGGGACAACACTGAACCCTGTGGCACCCCACAGGGCAGGCAGTGAGAGGCCAAGGAATAAATCCCTGACACTACTCTCTGAGTACTGCCCTCAAGTAAAGATCAAAACCAACTGTGGACCACCCCTCTTAGTCCACAGAAAAACCACAGGTGCTCAAGCAACACCCCATGATCTACAGTGTCAAATGCTGCTGAGAGATCAAGGAGAACCAAGATGGAACAAGCTCCCCAATCTCTCGCCATCAGGAGATCATTTAGTACCCGTACAAGAGCCGTCTCAGTGCTATGCCATTTCCTGAAGCCAGACTGGAGAGGGTCATAGATACTGTGGCTGGTTAAATGATCCTCCAGCTGCAAACCGACCACTTTCTCAATAATCTTCCCTAAAAAGGGAAGGTTTGAGACCAGTTTGTAGTTTGCTGGGCAGTCGGGATCAAGGGAGTTTTTTTTTTTTCAGAAGGGGGCACACTACTGCCTCCTTTAAGGGATCTGGAAAGATCCCTCTCTCCAATGAAGCCACCACTATCCCAGTCAGGATCGGGCCAATGACCTCTACACACCCCACTAGTAGGTGAGTAGGGCCTGGATCCAGACTACAGTAGGTTGGACGCAATGTCTGGACAGTTCTCACTATATCTATGACTGCTGGTCGACTAAAGGTAAGCCAAGTCAACTCGGCATTAGTACCACTCAGCTGACTGATGCAAGACCCAATGGGGAGGGCACTGGCTGATCTCATCCCTGATGGTGGACACCTTATCAGTGAAGAACAGTGCAAACTCCTCACACTGGTAACTGTGACAATGCTCGACCGGCTTGAAGACAGGCTGGATTGCACAGTCTGTCCACAGTCCGGAAGAGCTGGGCTGGTCTATTCCTCGCTGCAGCAATTTCCCTGGACAGGAACTCTGCCTTCTTATGGGAAATTGCTGATTGGTAGATCTTATAATGATCCAACAATCTAAGCTTGTCCATCTCCAGGAGAGTTTTCCGCCAGCGTCTCTCCAATCTTCAATCCTGTCTCTTCAACCAACGGATCTCCCCGGTAAACCATGGAGCCCCTGGGTGAAGAGTACAGGGGCGAACATGAGTTGGAGCAATGACGTCCAGAGCCCCTACAACTGCCCTATTATAGGCCAGCACTAGGGGCCCTCGGTCAGTGCTATCCATTGGCAATCCCGAGAAGTCCAGCTCCGTCATTAGGCCTTCCGAGGTAACTCCTCCCAAAGGACGGAACTGTGCTATCTCCTTAGGGGTAGGCCTCTTTCAAGGGGCTGCGAAACTGAACCTCAAGGCATAATGGTCAGACCAACTGATAGGGTCCACTTCCACATCAGAGATTTCCATCCCCAGATGGAATGTCAAGTCCAATGGGTGTCCCCCTCCTGAGTTGCAGAGGTAACAACCCGTATTAGGCTCAATGAATCCATCAATTTGGAAGAGGTTTTGTCCAAAAAGCGAGAGTTCATCATCGACTCAGGCATTGAATTCCCTCAAAATTAACCATCGGGGGGACTCCAATACCCTTTCAGTGGTGAAGTCCACAACCTCCCTCAGGAATTCCCTCCCATCACCTGGTGGACGATAAATGAGAAGGATCCTGTAGCCTGCACCTGCACCCACAATACACTCAAAGAAATTGGTACATCCAACTGGCACCTCCCTGAGATCCAGTTCCTGTCTAAAACAGACTGCAACCCCCCCTGCCCCTAAGGTCCACTGTCGGACGGTGAATCACCGAGAACCCATCTGGAACCATAGACTCTAAAATAGGGCCTGTACTTTCATCCAACCAGATCTCGGTGATGCAAGCCAGGTCAACAGACACAACAAGATCTGCCACCACTGCGGTCTTATTTCTGATAGACCTGGCATTGCTTAACACTGCCCGAAAGGGACGAGAGTCCAAGGATGACTCCACCTCCTGCCTGACCAAGTCAGTGTCCTTGGGTATGGGCACACGCCAAGGTAAGCCTCGCTCCTTTATCCATTTCACCCCAGGGTGTCTCCTGGTTCTAACTGTCCCTATCCGCCCACTCCTACCCCCCCCCAAGAGTTCCAGGATCTCCTATTCCTTACACTTCTCCATCTTGAAATGCCAAAAGCTTGGCAATTTTTATAAACTTCCGGAAAGAGTGAAGGATATTCAAATAGATGGAGATCTTTTAGTCTTGAGGGGGAGTACCGCCTGACTGTATCCTTAACACCCAAGCACATATTTCAAATAATCTAAATAACACTATGTCTGCTTTACAACCCGACACAGCCAACACTTCCTCCCCTTATATTTACAAGCATATAGTCCACAAGCACATACCTTGCCATGCCAAAACCCAACAACTTTACACAAAGACCACCCAATATACAGCTCATAAAAAGTTTAAAGAAAATGTAAACCTGAATTTTTACATTTTTTAATATGACTGGAAAGCTGGGCATGTTTAAAATATAGAATAATAGATGGGTGGGTGTGTATAAACAGAATTCTACACACACCCGAGGTGTGGGATGCTACATAAACCCTGTGGGCGAACCCTGAGGGGTTTATAGAAGCACCCACAGCAAGGGTGTGTGTAAAATTATGGTTTTACACATACACACACACACACACACACCCATATGTTATTTTATTTAATTAATGGTCATTATTTTTTTCATTAGCCTGTCACACACATGCACACATATACACACACACACACACACACACACACACACACACACACACACACCATCTCTCACTCACTTGTCTGTCACGGTCGGTCAGGAAGGCAGCCGGGGAGCCCCGCTCAAGAGGTAAGTATAGCAGGATCAACCAGATATATTGAAAAGTGTGTAAAAAATTACCTGGCATGAAGTAAAATGTATGGCATAAGTTCCCACGGAAACTCAGTTAGGGAGGAACCGAGCCACCATGTTTGGAGCAATGATCATCCTGCCCAGTCACAGAGAAGCAGCCAATGAGCTGCATACATCTTGTTTGACTGGCAGGCAGTGATTACAACCTCCCCGTGTTGTAACTGAAAATGTCAACCGGAAGGTTGTAACTGAAAATAAAACCATTGTTATCCGTGGATAAAAAATAATGACCATTAATTAAATTGGTTTAATCTACCCAGTGTAATTTTTTCTACTTGCTTTAAAATAGTCATATTATTTCCTTATTTGGGGTCCCTTGCTATATCTGCCCATTTCCCACCCAATTGTGAAGAGCTTGATGAAGTTCAAACAAACAGAATTCTGTTTCCATAAAACTTCCTTAATAACAGAGACGAAGGTGGAGGACAAAAACAAGAAATATAGGGAATGCAACTGGAACTGTGTACCACTTCTGAAATATTCCCAGAAGTGTCTCTGAATTGTTTAGATAACACCATGTTTTGCTATACATCATATCTGGGAGGCTCCCGATGTTTATTGCTATGGTTTAAAACAATTATTAAATCAGTATAAAACATTATAAATTAAAACGCTGTCAAGAGTTAGGTAACACAGAAACAAATTAAGTCACAGTGAGATCAGTTAAGAACACTGAAGTGGAGCCAGCCCGTCAGCACAGCAGTACTGCTAGCACTCGCAACGCTGGTAACATGTGATCAAGAACATGTGCTGGCCGCTGAGGGGCTGGAAAGATTGAGCATCCTAAGGAATCCTCTCCTTCCTCAGGGAGGGAGATACAGCTCCTGCTACATGACTGCTCCCTGATGGAGACCAGGTGGGAGCATGGCCATGAACACTAGAAGTGAGAGGGGCAGCTGCCAGACACCCAGCATACATGCATGTCAATGCAGGCATGCCTGCACGCATCACTGCCTGCCAGGCACACCAGTGAGAAAAGAAGAAGGAGGAAAAATCCCAATCCGCTCCACGTCAGCACCCCCCCTCAGGCTCTCATATAACTGTCACAGCTGGCCACCCACCAATACAGAGTCATGAGTAAGTGGTGGATATCCTGCAAGTCAGTAAGTTGGTTGGTAATGGAGGGAAGGGGTGCCACCGTGTGGAACCGGGGCACAAAAAATAGCTCTATATCAGACAAAAAGGACAATGACGTCATCTGCTCTAAATGCAAACAGTTTTACATTACACTGCACTTTCTGAACGTCTTTCTTCTTACTCACACCACTGACTTGTAAATTTAAGTATTCCAATCAGACCTAAAAGAAAAATTATAACCACAGTGATTGCAGAATCAAATGCTTTTCATTACTAGTGTAGTCAACATCTCAAGATGTGAGTACTTTTACTTTACAAGAAGGAAGTAACTGTACTTCTGTTGCCAGGTTTCTGCCCCAATAACCAAGCATTTTTTTAGAAACAGTATAGTGCAGAATAAAATGTTCTCATTAATAACAACTTCAATCAAGTGTACAGTCTGTTAACAAAGTTCACTTCAGTTAATGATAAACACAGGCCAGGGGTGGTCAAACGGCCATAATAATAAAAAAAAAAAAGAAATCAATCAATAAAGAAATAAAACAACCCTGGCTCTGTTAATACTTAGATTCAGTTCTAACACTACTTCGGGTTTTGGCATACTACGAGATAAATACGCACAATATTTGGCTCTGTGATTTAGGATGCGTCATATACAGTAAGTCGAAAACAACACATGACTTGGTCATACCTCTCAACCTCCTGCCTCATAAATCAGGGCAAGGCTTAAAAAAATCAGGGACAAAGGACCAAAATCAGGGACACTTCTTCAAAATTGGAGATATCCATTTAGGAAGCTGGTAGAATAAAGGGTTTAGTGTAACATGCATTATCTAAAGAAAAACAAGCCTGTAACTTTAATGTTTGACATTAGTTTGTGCTTATAACCCCCGCTGTTTGGTCATGGAAACACAATTTTTAGGAGGAACAGAGTAAAATATTGAGGCAAAATCAGGGACATCCCTGAAGATCAGGGACAATTGAGAGGTATGGACTTGGTATGTGTTCCTTGGGAGATACAGTGCCTCCTCAGGTGTGTGTGGGGCATGAGGCAATAGGCTGAGAACTACTCTGCACACACCAGAGGAGTGTCAACAGTACACCTCCTATCAAATACAGCACCACAGAGTGTGTTATTACACCTGTAATATAATGGCATGGTATTCATAATTCTGACTTAGGAAATGCAGCTCTGTGCCTCATGAGTATGTACAGGCATGGCAGGTGACATGGCTTGTCCAATTAGAGGGCAGCCATCTTGACCAGTTTTATAAACAATGCAATGCATTCTGAGCAATGATATTTTACCACAACAAACCTGGGAGAAGCATTTTTCAGGTTCAGGAAATATTAGGGTGTTATGGACAGCCCTAAAACAAAGCCTAATCTTTAAAATATATATGCAGTTTCAGATCAAACACTTACTGTATATCTTTAAACTGTGCTTTTAAAAGTGCCTACCAGTAGGAAGAGACTGCTTGCATAACGAAGCAATGCCGTTCCAAAACTGCAGGCACACATACAGTACAGTATATGCATTTATAAAATGGATAGGGAGAAATACTACATCTCTGACTGGTCACAGCCCATGCACTGGGAGACCACAATGTATGGGTAAAAAGGCTAAGCATTGGTAAGTCACATGCAGGATGCATGATATGTTGGAGATTTAAGGGAAGTGTGTGTAACTCATTTCTTTTTGTGAATAAACATATTTAATTATCCTAAGGCTCAGCAGTGGCTTGCTCAAGTTCCAGAGGACCTTTTTGAGCCTAGTTGCAAGTAAGACCTTAATATGCATTAGGGCCGAGCATCAGACGGCACACTCCGTGGGACCTCAGTTCACATGTCATCCTCTCCACGGGGATGGGCAACTGCAGCATGTATGGGGGAAACTAAATGGGTAAATCCTCCATGCCCAAGGTCTGTGATGGCTGAAATACTTAACCTGTTGGCAAAGTATCTGCAGCAATGGGCAAACAAAACTGGCATCAGCAAAGCATGCTGCTCCCCCAACTGTCTTAAATTTGCTAAGAGGAGCAACATGCACAAAATGCACTGTCTCACATCATTTTGAGAACATTCTCCACCGTCTCCCACAGGTGAATCTGCTTGTGGCTCTTCTGGATTGCATCACAGTATTTATGACAGAATAGTGATACCCCACTTTCAGCAGTCTCTCCCTTTCCGGAGCCAGGCCATAAGCTTTCAACTATGAGGAGTGGGATACCTGACTGGTCCTTACATCAGGATGTCCTCTCTATATGATAAGTGCCAGGGGTGGTACAGAACCATTGCAACAACTGTCACAAACCACGCCCATGTAGGCAGTAGTGTGTTATAAAAATTAGGACCCATCTGTATTGCCTGACTTTCCTGAGAACTTGGGGGGGATCAGCAAAATAGTGGGAACACATATGCTCTGTTGTGGGTCCAGGCAAGAGACACAGTATCCATGACCATTGAGTTTTGCTCCTTGAACCTGGAAAAATTGACAGACCTCTGTGTTTTTGCAGGTTGCTATTAAGTCTATGGTTATGGGTCCCCATCGTTTCTGTATTAGCTGGAATTTCTGGGGTGCAGTTACCTCTCCCCTGAGTGGATTTGCTGTCTGCTTAGCCAGTTTGCTGTGATGTTTAACTTTCCTGCTAAGTGGATGGCTGTGATGTGTGACAGATTCTGCTAAAATATTTGCAAACCGAAGTGGGAAATTTGGTTAAAAAACATGGACATTTGGTTAATTAGATGGCTATATTTTAAAAACTATATAGAGTTCAGCTTAGTGACTACCCTCACTGTAAAGTTCTTTTTGTCCTGAACAACTTTGCTTTAGTCATTTTTGTGTAGCTTGTAAAGTTTCCAAGATATTTAGATTTGTTTGGCATTTCTGCAGATGCACTTGCAAGGCAGACACTTTTTTATCTCTGAGTGAACACTCTGGTAGACATGCCAAACAAATGTAAATATCTTGAAAACCCTACAAGTTACACATAAAAAACCGTGTCGCAATTATTCACAACAAAAATACCTTTATAATGAGGGTAGTCACCAAGCTGAACTCTGTATAGTTTTGTTTTTTAAATATAGCCATCCCTACTGTTGTAAACAAATTATAAAGCAGTGCTTGATGCTGAATCTATGGTCCCCGCTACATCACTGTCACATGAGACAGGATGCATTGTAGGAACAAGGAAAGCAATAAACTTAGCTGAGATGTAGATCCCTAGGGTCGTAAAAGTATTATAAAGCTAGCAGGCTGATTTAGGAAAAACTCCTAATAGCAGACAGAGGGAAGGACACACTAGGACTTCACACACAAATCAAAACTATCTGCATAACATATGTTTTTGCAAATTCTAGGTATACCACTCCTTAAAATGGGAACAGAGGCAAACCATATGTGGATGAGGGTCCTGGACATTAGGGGGTGCACAAGTCTCATATCAGCAGGGGTGCACAGTCCCATACCAGTACCAAGTGTAGTACAAATTTTCTTGGTCTCACTATCCCTCTTTCAATTTAACAGCTAGCAGCAAGTCATTTTACATGGGTACTCCTTCCCTTGTCCTCCATAACCCTACTCCCTGACTCTTTAAAAACAGTCTGTTCATCAGTGTTTTAGTAAACAGGAGGGGGTCTCAACTAGCAAAGGGAGAAGGAAAACCAGCACCCACAAAATGAGTCCCATAATTGTTGCTTACAGTACTGGGTAACTGGAAGCAAGGTAAAAACTGGCATGGGTTGGCATGGGTAAAAGTGAGCTGCATCACAGCTTTAGTGTGCACTGGAAGAGGGGCTGGGGACCTCCCCAACCGACCTACACATTTGGGAAACCGTAAGTTCAGCTTTTGGTGTACAGGGAAACCAGGTTGTTGATACTAATCGCCAGCTGAAATATCAACTTTGAATGGGCAGGGGGGGGCTAACCATCTCATACATAAAAGCAACAAGGTGGACTGGCAGGGAGGAAGAACAGGAAAGGTAAAAAAAAAAAATCAAACCAGCCTATTATTGGTGGTCATCACCCCCCATCTGGTGGCACTGACATCCTCACCATACTTAAATCCTTAATCACCTCCGTCAACACTGAAACTTTAATACTTGGGGATTTTAATATGGACTGGCTTACCCCCAAGTCGCACAGCCTGAAATCCTTCTGTGATGAAGTTGGCTTAGCCCAGTTAGTCAGTGAACCCACTAGAACCAATACATCCAATCCCGACAACAGTTATCTCCTTGATGCCACACTTTCTATGCATTCTCATGAAATTCTTCACTCTGCAGTCTTCCACAATGACATGAGTGATCATGGGGTGGTTGTTTGTACAAGATCACAAATTATAGCCAGACAGCAACCAACACTCATAACTAAGTGGTCCTTTTGAAAATTTAATGCATCAGATTACTTAACAGACTTGAGCAAAATTAGATGGCAAGACTGCTACCTTGCCAAAACAATCAATGAGGCGGTCACAGTCCTTAATGACAACCTCTCCGCACTGGACAACAAGCATGCCCCTTTGATCAAAGTCAGGGTGCGTAAAACATCCAGCCCATGGTTTACATCAGATCTCATGGCTACACTCCTACACCGTGATAAACTCTGGGCTCAGGCTAGAAAATCCAAAAGCTCAGCTAACTGGCAAGCATTCAGAGAAGCTAGAAACACCTGCGTTAAACAAATCCTCACAAGCAAAGCCAACTATTATGCTTCCACCCTTGAAAAGTCAAAAGTGATTTCCCAAAAAATCTGGAAGACACTCAAATCCATTGAAGGTAGGCCTGTAGCCCCCTCCATCCCTCTGAAGATCCTCAGCAATGGTAGAGCTGTAGAAAGCAGCTGCCTAATCCTTGAGGAAATCAACAATCACTTTGTAACTGCTGGCCTAGCTTTTGACTCTTGCCTTATGCAGCCTGTGGTAGCAACCACGACTGTAATAACATTGACTTGCAAACTTTGACCTGCCCACTCCAGTTGTGCCCGCTTAGCTATAAAGTCGAAGATTCATTTCTTAACATAGACATTCAAAAAAGTGCAGGGGACAATGGTCTAGAATCTTTTTTTCTTAAACTAGGCTATCTCGACCTCATCGCCCCTATCCTCCACATATTCAATCTTTCCATTTCCACTGCCACTGTTCCCTCCTGCTGGAAATCTGCCCACGCCCTCCCATTATTCAAGTCAGGGGACCCATGCGTCCTAAACAACTATAGGCCCATCTCAATCTTACCTGTCCTCTCCAAAGTCCTCGAAAAGCTAGTTTACTCCCAAATGAAACTCCATATTGAACCATCTTCAATCCTCAACCCTGCACAATCTGGCTTCCGTCCCAACCATAGTACAGTCACTGCTCTAGCCAAAGTTACCAATGAATGGATCATAGCCATGGACTCCAAGAAAGTTACTGGTGCAGTATTTTTAGATCTGAGCAAAGCGTTTGACACTGTCGACCACAATCTGTTAGTCTCAAGCCTAATAAAAGTAGACGCCACCCCCCTTGCTGCCCAGTAGTTTACCAGCTACCTATCTGGAAAGACCCAGAAAGTAAAAGCTGGTGGCTTCTTTCCTGCATCCCTCCCAGTTGTCAGGGGAGTCCCACAAGGCTCCATATTAGGTCCCATCCTCTTCTCCCTGTACATCAATAACCTTGACGCATATATATCCCAGTCCCATCTGCATTTCTTTGCTGATGATACTGCACTGTATACATCAGGCCCTACACTGGCTGAAGTGAGGGATGTACTTCAAGCTGATTTTGCACAACTAGAAATCAACCTAACCAATGCCAAACTACTCTTCAATGCCAAGAAAACTAAGGCCACGATCTCTGCCCCAAACACCACCTCCACTTCCCTTGCAGACACGCACAAAGAATTCATCACTACCTCCCTAGGTGAACCCCTTGAATCACCTCCAAATTCAAGTATCTTGGTATGTGGCTAGACAACAAGCTTTCCTTTCACAACCACCTCGACAATCTGGCAAAGGGGTTAAAAATTAGGCTAGGTTTCTTCTTCTGTAACAAGTCCCTCTTTCCATTGGATACCAGAACTAGGCTGGTCCAGGCCACTTTCTTGCCGCTACTCGACTATTGAGATCTAATCTATTCCTTCGCAGCAGCCTCAGGACTCAACAAACTAGACGTTCTCTACCACCGTGCCATATGGTTCATGACAAACCTACCCTACCGAACCCACCATTGTGATCTGTACCTAGCCACTGGCTGGACATCACTCTAAACTAGACGCATGCTTCATGTGGTATCTGGACTCTTAAGCTACTCCTGAACAAGGTACCGAACTATCTCACAACCCTTTTCCATATTTCCCATAGCATCTATTCTCATAGGAAAAATGACCTCCTCCTCGATGTACCGAGAACTTGCACCTCACTAGGCAAGCGGGCCATACTGAGTGTACTCCCAACTATCTGGAACCAGCTCCAAGGTGTACTGAAGCTTCCGGGTACTGTCCCTACCAGCCTATTTAAAAGATTGGCTGCAGCAAAAATTAAAGATACATGCAACTGTTTCTAAATCCCAGCTCACTGCTCTAACCTAGCCCACTGCTTCCTCTTACTTACCTAGAAATTAGCTGCATTGATACTCCAAAACAAGCACTTTGTACCTTTTTTCTGTACTTGTATTTTTCTATGTCATTGTCATTTTTATGCAGCATGTTAATGCTTGCCCATAATTCTGTACTTGAATTTGTACTATTGTTTTGATTATGCAATCTGTAAGTACCTGTCTGTGTCAAAGGACCTCCTTGTGAATGAGCTTGCTCAACACAGTTTTCCTACTATAAATTTGAAACTTGAATAGCCTTATGGGGGGTGGGGTGAGGAAAAGACATAGTGAGACCAATGAGTGATTTAATTTAATTCCCATCTTTTGGATGAGGTGTTAAACAGAAGTCCAGTCTGCCTGTTCTGGTAGTGTTCAGGTGAACATTAAAGATCTCTTGAAAAATAATAGGACAATTTCCCAAGTGACCTGACCAAATTGACCCCATTTGCTAAAAAACACCAACAGTTTAACCCAGCTCAATATCAGACAGTTTGCATCTGTATCTCCCTCCCACCGAGATGAGGCTGAAAACAGAAAGCATTTTCTTAGCCTTTCTTTCTCTCCGAATAAAAACTAAATAAATAAATATATAACAAAGTTTGGGATTATTTTATTAGCCATATGGCTCATATTATGGATTCATGAATTACAAATATTAGCTAGTTTTAGTTTAATAGTGTTTGTGTATTTTTTTTTCTTTATTTTTCCAGTTTATAATCACAATAATGCACTTCAGGGTAGTGCTGTTGTGTGATTTACTACTTTTTCATGAGAATTAAGTCAGAAGGCTGGGCTTTGTGACACACCATATGAGGCATGGCTAAATCTGACAGTGACACACACCCTGTAAGACTTAGTACCCTCAAGATATTTATCCACTAGCTTGATCAGCACTGTCTCCTGGTTGGCCTGCACCTCTCCCATAACTTTCACCTGCTGCTGACCTTGCTCCCTTATTTTCTGGTTGAATACAGACATAAAGTAGTTATTAAGTGCCTTGGACAGCCCTGGTCTCTCTATACCCCACCAAAAAAAGAAGGGATCCACCTTATTCCCAATGCTACCTTTCCTTCCCTATATACTGAAATAAGGGGTTGGGTTTGTGATTTGCCTTGAGCCCCTGTGCTGCCAGTTTTCCAGATCTGCACAGAGCTATGCAGTCTTACCTAGTAAATGCCACTATTATATTCCACATCAGGACCTCCTGCTTGGAGTTAGCCCTCCAACTCAGGGACATATTTGCCAATTTAGCCTGAACCATCTCAATCAACTTACCAGTCAGCTCTTCCAAAGTTTAGCATTCTGGCCCTATTTTTAGTGGAACAGCTTTCCACTGTCACTTCAGAATCAAAATATAATCAAAGACAGCCATGCGCCCACAAGCGATTAGTGCTCTAATCTTGTCATCTTCACTACTTAACAGCAGCTCAGGACCCATATCTTGTCCTGTGGCTGATATTCCAAAGAAGGTAATACTTCTTCTTGACTGACAAGAAATCCCTCTCTGTTTTCCCTTGGGCACGTTCCACCTCACAGCCATCGTACAGCATATCCGGAAGCTTGAAATCCTTAATTAGAACAATGGGCCCCACGATTGTTTCCAAATGAAAATTCCAAGTCAAGCTCTCCTTTACCATCAGTCTGTAACGTACTTTCAGAATCATCTTTTTTTTTTTCTTCACTTTCCAGGAATCATAAATTCCGTCACAGACTTTCTGTACTGTTCCCATTCCTCCTTGCTCTCTTTTTGTATTTGCTTTATTCCCATCCTTGGCACATAAAGTAATCCCTCTTTAGCCTCCCTTTCTGAATAGAGTGCACCCTTCCACCTTTGCGCCCCAGCTCATTAATGTATTTCTCAAGGGGCGCCAAGCATAGTTAGAAAGTTGCAATTTTATGGCCAAAATCATCAAAATGACTACTTTGTGCCACTGTTCTAACTTGCAACCCTATGTGCCATACACAAAGGGGTCACAAGACCTTCTCTGCACTGATGCAATAGGTATTTTGCAGCCTCAGGGAAGAGGCAGGGATGGCATGGTAATGAAGCAATGCGCTATATGCAGACACTTCCCAGCCCTCAAACTGCCCTCCGCAAACTACAGTGCATCTCAACCCCTGTGGAACTTTGAAAAGTAGTTCCACAGAGATGGCACAGGTGTGCGGAGACTATAAGACAACTCAGCGTGGGACCAAGATCATAAGGGGAGCAGAATGAATTAAGTTATGCTTGTGGGAAAAGGGCTAGGGATGGTGTTCCACCAGAAAACAGGGATTTCTACCGAGAACAGGTCAGTGGGCAACTGGCCCACCAGAGATGACTGGCAAGGAAAGCAGAAATCCAAATACAACAATTTATTTAATTGATAACCAGGCAGGTACATTGGTCTGAAGGACCATTTTCAGGAATGCCCCAGGCCATCTAGATGGTACATACAGAACATTACAATCAACATACAAGTCGAGGTGGTACATACAGTCAAGTCAAACCTAGTATATAACAGACTCATATGGCCAACATTCGACTAAAACACAAAGATGTAGCTCAACTGAAAAATAAACAATGAGACAATTAAGATGAATAATTTAACTTGATTAAAGAGCAGCTATCTTGGTCCCTGCCCTGAGAAGCACAACTAAAGCCTACCTTGGCAGAAGTCCTAGGATGCCCATCTTTAATTTTTTAATAGCCCCTATTTTAGAAGGGAAGAAATCGTACTTTGGCTCCATAGAGCCAAGCCGCACTGATCCCTTCCACTTCCTGATAGCCATTCAGTCCACGATCTGCCCCATTCTGCCCCCACGCTCACACGTTTTTTGATGACATGGTTGTAGAGCATGGGAAGCACTTCCAATAGGGAATGAATTGGGGCTGTTTGTAAAGTTAAATTTATGTTGTTTAGATGGCCGTTTGAAACAAATCATGGCCACCGCTTAAATAACATATTGAAAGAATACACATTGGTATGTAACAGACTAAATAAGGTGGCTAAGAGCTTGGCAATGAGGTCAGCTATCAACCTAAGGAACTGAGGACAAAGACCATCGCTTCTGGCAACACCAGAGTTAGGGAAGGCCCTGAGGAGATGATGGACATCTGTGGGAGAAGTGGTCTTAAAATGGAACGTAGGTATGCCAGACTATTCCAACAAAGCCCACAAGTGAGGCAAAAGATATAGGGTCATGGAGCTTGCAGAACAACTGATGTGGTAGCACCTCATACCACATATTCTAAGCACAGTACTGGGCCATGCACTTGTGCAGTGCTGTGCCCGAAAATCTGCTGTGGTCCCAAATTGTATGTTTGCAGTTGTAAACCATGTTTGTGAATGAAAACATCTGGCAACCATTATTTGCACTGCAACTTAGCTGCAGCGGGAGATTCCTACCAAGGAGGTTAATTCTGGAATTTTGTGTAGGGTGGCAGAAGGAGTCTCTTCATGTCAATAAAGTCTACCACCCCTGACTGCAATTGTGTAGCAGGCTCAAGGTCTTCATGAGATACTATGGGTTAAGCTGGAAAGGAAAATGGGGCCAGCCATCCACATAGGTGTGGTCTATAGACCACCAGCTCAGGAGGAAGAAACAGATAGGGAGCTGATGCTAGCCATCCAAAGGACGGCAGACAAGGGTGAGGTAGTAGCTGACTGGAGACCTCAATATTCCAGATCATCCCAGCAGCAGCATCAATCAGGAGCAGATTTATCCTGGACTCCCTTCAAGGTTCCTTCCTCAAGCAACTGGTCATGGAACCAACGCAGCAGAAGGCAATACTTGACCTTGTGCTCACATACAGGGACAGTGTGATGGGGGTAACAGTGGGGGAGCACCTAGGGAACAGTGACCACCAATCATTGTGGTTTGAAATCACAGAAGGAGCAGAACCAAACCACACAAAAACATGTATCCTGGATTTTAGGGGGACAGACTTTGGGAAAATGGGGAGATGCTCAAAAAAAGGCATTAAGAAGAATGGGGCAGGAATCAGGGGTTGAGGAACAGTGGGCAGTATTTAAAATGAGGATTACAAGAGTAACAGAATTATGCATTAAGCAGGTTAGAAAGGGGAAAAGGAAGAGGAGGCCATTATGGTTTTCTGAGGAGGCAGCGGAGAAAGTGAAAGCCAGAAAGATTGCATTCAGACAATACAAAAAGACACAGGCAGAAGGGGATAGGAAAAAGTACCAGGAGAAGAAAAGGGAGGCAGGGAGGTCATCAAGGGAAGCCAAAGGTCAGACAGAAGAGCACATTGCAAAATCAGTGGGTAGAGGGACAAAACCTTTACAGGTACATAAGTGAAAAGAAAGGCAAGGGAGGGATCAGTGAGACTGAGGGGAGGATCGTGGAGGATGACAACAGTAAAGCTGACATACTGAACAGGTATTTCTGCTCAGTCTTTACTGAGGAAGAGGAGGGTAATAGGTCTGAAGGGAGCACAAGGGGTGGGAATGGTGCAGAAATGGACACAAGTCCCTTTACATGAGAAAGGGTCCTGAAAGAACTGGAAGTAATAAGAGTTGATAAAGCAATGGGCTCAGATGGGGTGCACCCCAGGGTCCTTAAAGAACTAAGAGAGGTGGTGGCTGAACTTCTGGCAACTCTGTTTAGCCGATCACAGGAAACAAGGGAGGTGCCCAAAGAAAGGAGGACAGCAGATGTAGTTCCCTTATACAAAAGTGGGAACAAAGAGGAAGCGGGGAACTACAGACCAGTCAGCCTCACTGTGGTAGTGGGGAAGATCATGGAAGCACTACTGAAGGAGAGATTGGTGGAACATCTGGTTGTCAATGGACTAGAGGACCCAAAGCAGCATGGTTTCACCAGGGGGAGGTCATGTCAGACCAACCTCATTGAATTTTTTGACTGGGTGACTAGGGAGTGGATCGGGGAGGGCAGTGGACATGGCCTATCTGGACTTCAGCAAGGCCTTTGACACTGTGCCACATAGAAGACTATTACACAAACTGGAGAATATGGGTGTGGGTAGGACAGTAGTGTGGTGGGTAGGTAACTGGCTAGGCGGCAGGACACAGAGGGTGGTGGTAAATGACTGTCACTCCACAGAGGGAAGAGTGACCAGTGGGATACCATAGGGATCAGTGCTGTGACTGGTCCCATTGAACATCTTCATCAGTGACATTGCGCAGGACCTAGAAGGCAGAATTTCCCTGTTGGCTGATGACACAAAGCGCTGTAACAGAGTAGACACACCAGAGGGGGTAGACAGAATGAGGAGGGACCTGCAGAAGCTTGAAGAATGGTCAGGGGTTTGGCAGCTGAAATTCAATGCAAAGAAATGCAAGATAATGCATATGGGGCACAAAAACCCTGGCACAATATATCAATTGGGGGGTGAGGATATAGCATGCACCAAGCAGGAAAGGGATCTTGGGGTTATCATCTCTGTTGATCTCAAGGTAGGGAAACAGTGCGACAAGGCAGCAGGTAAAGCAAATAGGATGCTGGGATGCATAGGCAGGGGCATCACCAGCAGGAAAAGGGAGGTCATAATTCCACTATACAAGACACTAGTGAGGCCCCACTTGGAATACAGTGTACAGTTCTGGAGACCTTACCTACGTAAGGACATGGACAAGGCAGAGAAGGTTCAGAGGAGGGCAACAAAGATGGTACATGGATTGCATCACAAGTCCTATGAGGATAGGTTGAAGGACTTGAATATGTACTCTCTGGAGGAGAGGAGGGAGAGAGGGGATATGATAGAGACATACAAGTATCTTACAGGGAAGAATAGGGTGCAGGAATACACTATTTTTAAGTGAAAAAGATGTTCCAGGACTAGAGGACATGGGATGAAGTTGGAGGGAGGACGGTTCAGAGGAAATGTGAGGTAGAATTTCTTCATAGAACGGGTGGTGGACAAGTGAAACACCCTGCCAGAGGAAGTGGTGGGGGCTGAAACAATCATGGGATTTAAGAATGCATGGGATAGACAAAGGAATTCTGGAGGTCAGGGTTAAGGGGCAACAGACTTCTAGGAAAACATAAAGTGAACTTGCAAGTTCAAATGGGCAGATTGAGTGGGCCATAGGCCCTTATCTGCCGGCACTGTCTATGAACTGTAATCCACTGCAGCTCATCTTAAGGTGCCAGTATTTGTTAGTCAGCAGCAGTTTTCCTCATATATTTTTTTTAGCAAAAATGGCATTTCTGACATCCTTGGATTCATAATCAGCATCCTTATAATTTCCACTGATATTTAAAAACAGCTTTTTAAATAATTTTTTAATTAATGATTCAAGTCATTAAAGATGGCTGGCCTCACAAACTGTAAAAAATTCCTTCTGCTGATGGTATGTTTCGACTTTTAATACTGGACTTATGCTGCAGATGTATTATGAGTGTGCTTGCACAAGTTTTTGATGATAAATGGCACCCCCATCACACCAAGATGTTCAATTCTTTCATGGTGGGGATTTAAAAAAAACAAACTTCAAAACCACTGTATGTGTTCAGGAATGAAACAAAGTGAAAAGGAAACTGGTATAGTGATGGCTTTGCTAGACACACTGCACATTATTACTGAAGTAAAAAAAAAAAGCACGATGACTAGCAAAGCTGCAGCTTCAGCTCAGCCTCCAGCTTGCCACTTAGTTAGCTGCATTGCTTGTATTCATCTACAGGTGTTTCTCTCCCGATCTGCTTCTTGTCTTTTTACATTTTATTTACCCAAGACAGCACAACTGAGTTGTAACATTTCGTTTACAGCAGCTTTCTACAGCTGTATGGACTGTAGACTGGGGGGCTGAATGAGTTGCTCACAGTCACACTGTAAATAAGCAGTTCTGATGGGACTTGGATCTGGGTCTCCTGTTCACAAGCTTGTGATCTAATTGCTAGATCACACCGATAGATGAATCACGTGGGTCTTTTTCGATCTTTTGAATCCAATGCTGTTTTCTAATGTCCCTACGTTAATGTTAACGTAACTCCAACAAATAACCAACTGCCCACCAATTAAATACTGGATAGAGGGGGGAAAGCATGGAGGAGGGGGTTTATTTTATGTTAAAGACAGTTATGTGGTACAAGAAGTGAATAATGGGATCTATAATGACTCTGTAGAGTATTTAACTATAAAGTTATTGATAGGAAAACAAGGGATCAAACATGTTTATCTGACCTGTTTTTATAATCCTCCCAAAAATATTGATAGGGATCTTTCGATTTTTTTCAATTTTTGATTTCTGGTCACAATAATTTAAGGGAACATATGATGGGTCACCAGAATTTGGACTGGGTGGAGAAGAAGTTTAAAGGTATGGTAGAGAAGTTGCAGGGGTTTTGATTGTCACAATTTATCGACAAGCCCACTTGTTTTAATTATAAATCAGGTCATAACACTGTGTTGGATTGGCTTGTAATAAATTGACCTAGTAACATCTTAAACTGGCAACTTCAAGCCAGTTCTATTTCTGATCACTGTTCCTTGGTTTTTAATAGAAAATTTGGTAAGTTACATATTCCACCGAAAATAATTGAATTTAGAAATAGTAACAGGACAGATGTAGAAGGTTTTAAAAATGAACTTGTGGAGTTAAAAAATAGAGAAATGCTGAGGTGCCAAGATCCAAGTCAGTTAGCAGACTAGCTTATATAATCTATACTTCAGGCTTTTGCGACTCATACACCTTTAACAAGGCGGAGAGTAAAGGGATGTTATTCCCCTTGGTTAAATATAGACATTAGGGTCTTAATGAAGTTGAGAGACAGGTTAAGGCAAAAATATCTGTGATTGGAAGACCTAAATTCCCTTAAATGAATATGAGCATATGAGGAATAAAGTGAAGAAATAAATTAAGGAGGGAAAGTCAAACTATTATAAACATCAACAACTGCATAGTTTGAATAATCCTAGAACATTCTGGTCTTCTTTCTGTGATTTTCTATGAGTCAGGAAATTAGTAGTTTAATTGTTGATAGTAATTTATTTACTGGGGATAAGGTAATTGCGGACTGTCTTAATGATTTTTTGATAAGTATGGCAAAGTCTGTAGATAAGGAGTTAGAGGTGTGCAAGTTGTGGAGTCTCAGTGTCCCAGAAGTAAGAATAATGATGAGAGAGGTTTTTTTGTTTAATCCGATTGTAGAACAAGTTGTTTTTTCTATGTTAGAATCCTTAGGTAGTAAGACTAGTAAGGGTCCAGATTTATTACACCCTCTGATGTCGAGTATGGTAAAAGAAGAAATTGCTAAACCCCTTACTTATTTATTTAATTTATCCTTAGGAAAGGATGTAGTACCTCTTCTATGGAAGGAATCAGTTATTGTTTCTATTTACAAATTGGGGGATAAGGCTAACATGTTAAATTATAGACACAACTCTCTGCTCTCTGCTTTGGGGAAACTTCTGAAGAGATGTGTTCAAGCTCAGCTGATTACATATTTGAATGAAAATGGATTATAGGCAGAGCAGCAAAATGGTTTTAGAAAGGGGTTCAGTACTATGACTGCTCTGGTTGGGTTGACGAGCACCGTACTCGATGCCTGCGATAAAGGCTTAATGACGGGTGTGATGTTCGTCTACCTAACCAAAGCATTCGATATGGTTGATCATGGTTTACTTTTTGTGAAATTGGAAACTTTTGGAGTTAGGGATTATAGCTTAAGTTGGTTTTAAATCTATTTGAGTCATGGGAAGCAGAGAGTGAGAATTGGTTCTGTTTTTTCAGAGTTCAGATCAGTTGCTATGGGGGTCCCACAGGGCTAAATATTGGGTCCTTTACTTTTTTCCTTGTTTGTAAATGACTTGCCCAAAACATTTTCTGAATCTAGCTGCATACTATATGCAGATGATATGGTCTTCCTCACTTCAGGCCAGTCTACGAAAGATATTCAGACAGTATTACAAGATGCATGTTATCGATTTACGGATTGGTTATCTATGAATAAATTGTTATTAAATGAGAAAAACACAAGGGTTATGCTGTTTGGCACTATGCAAAGGTTGGCCCGGGGTGAGGCAGATCTTTGTATCAAAAGTAGGAATGGTGAAATTATTTCAAAGGTTGATAGTTTTAAATGTTTGGGTATGCAGCTTAATACAACTTTGTGTTTCGGGGGTCATTTGGAAGTTACGGGGAAAATAATTCACCAAAAATTGGGTTTTCTCTATAAGAATATTAATTCATTCACAGATGAAGTGAGACTGTTTATTGCAAAGCAGGTTTTGTTAACAATGTTAGATTATGGATCTTTAGTGTTTATAACTCAGGGTAGTAGTTTTATGTTAAGGTATAGAGTAATATTGAACAGTATTTGTAGGTTTGGCTTAAGAGTTCCATTACAAACTCATCATTGCTTTCTGTATAACTCCATGAATATTCTTTCTCCAGACCAGAAGCTAGAACATGATGCGGTAGTTCTGGCAGACACTATTTGGAAAAACAAATTACCCAGTTGTTTATTTGAGAAATTCATACCTTTAAATGGGTTACATTCCACAAGATTCAGTGAGTCAGTCCTGTTTTATTCTCATTCTTCAAAATTGTCTATGGCCAAGGGTTCATTTACTTGTTATGCACCTATGCTGTTAAATAAGTTTTCAAGTCAAATTAATTCAGCTAAAAGGCTTAGGTACTTTAAATATATGCTTGCACATTTTTATGATTCCTTGAACCATTGTTGTTGTGTACTGAATTGAGATCTACCTGTTAATTGTATGTACTTGTCTTATATTATTTAAATATGTTTTGTAATATTTTGTATTGTTTATTGTTGTCAGGCATGACTGAAAAAGGGCTGTGCCCAGTCATTTTTCCTGATTAAAAATAAAACAAACAAATACTGTATCTGGCTTGCCTTTGGGTATAGAAGGTGAAGACTCTTGCTGAATCATTTTAAAATAAATTTGAGACACAGGTATAAAAAGATCATTTGGAAACAGACTATGCTTGTCAATTATTAATATGCACAGTGCCTTCTCTACAAAGAGGGGACAGAAGCTGAAAGTTGCTTTTTGTTGCACTTGTATCATTTATATGTTTTGTACTGAACTAATAAAATGGGTTGGGGAATTCTTGCTTCCTGAATGGCAAAAACAAAGTTCGGAGACCCATATGTTACGCCTCAAGAAATGCACAGGTGGAAAAGATTTCAGACAGTGGGATTTGGAATTTCAGCAAGTCCCATCTAGAATCCATGACCCAATTAAATAGATTTGTCAACAGTTGTGCCAGTGATGGCACCACCTCCTTCAGCACTCTAAGGTGCAACATGTCAGGACCAGGCGCTCTGTCCCCCCTGAGCATCCTTTCTTCCAAGACTGGTCCTAACTCTAGTCCTTTCAATACCTATCCCCTCACCTATATTCTGCTCTCCAGTAGTGCCCCCCACTTTCCACAGTGAATACTGAACAAACATGATCACATAGTTTATCGGCCTTTTTCCTATCCTCCATCAACAATATCCTTTCCGTCTTTAATATGATAGCCTCCTTTGTTTTAATTTTCCCCTTATATACACCCAAAGAAGTTCCCCCCGACACCCTCTCACTATTCTCAGCTCTGTCTCTGATTTACATTTTCTTAACCATGTTTTTTGACCTCTTTCAGCTTTTTCTATCCTCCAGGTGGGCGTTGCTCGGTTCCCTCTTGTATTTTAGGAATGCTACCCTTTATGCCTTTACTACTGTACCTCTCCCACTCCTCCAGAATACCATATTGGCTTTTTGTATTTTTAATTCTTCCCAACCTGTCTCAAGCATGATGCTGTCACCTCCATTACACTGCTAATTATGACATCCAATTTGCATCCTGCCTTTTCCACTTCCTCTACCCTACCAGCTTACCGTTTAGCATTTCTCCCATCTTGCCAAAAGTCTGTACTTCTCAAGTCCAAGACCACAATTATGGCAGACAAGGGTGAGGTAGTACTGGTTGGAGACTTCAATATACCAGACGTGGACTGGAGCATCCCAGCAGCAGCATCAACTAGGAGCAGATTTATCCTGGACTCCCTTCAGGGTGCCTTCCTCAAGCAACTGGTCATGGAACCAACTCGGCAGAAGGCAATACTGGACCTTGTGCTCACAAACAGGGACAGTGTGATGGGGGTAACAGTGGGGGAGCACCTGGGTAACAGTGACCACCAGTCATTGTGGTTTGAAATCACAGAAAGAGCAGAAAAACCACACAAAACACGATCCTGGATTTTAGGGGGGCAGACTTTGGGAAAATGGGGAGATGCTTGAAAGAGGCATTAAGGGAATGGGACAGGAATCAGGGATTGAGGAACAGTGGGCAGTATTTAAAATGGGGATTATAAGAACAACAGAATTATGCATTACAGGTTAGCAAGAGGAAAGAAAGAGGAGACCATTATGGTTTCCCCAAAGAGGTAGCAAAGAAAGTGAAAGCCAAAAGATTGCATTCAGGCAATACAAAAAGACACAGGCAGAAGGGATAGGGAGAAGTACCAGGAGAAACAAAGGGAGGCAGGGAAGTCAGTAAGGGAAGCCAAAGCTCAGACAGAAGAACACATTGCAAAATCAGTGGTTAAAGGGGACAAAACCTTTTACAGGTACATAAGTGAAAAAAGAAGGACAAAGGGAGGGATAGTGAGACTGAAGGGGGAGGATGGGATCCGTGTGGAGGATGACAACAGTAAAGCTGACATATTGAACAGGTATTTCTGCTCAGTCTTTACTAAGGAAGAGGGGGGTAATAGGTCTGAAGGGAGTACAAGGGATGAGAATGGTACAAAAATGGACACAAGTCCCTTTACACGAGAAAGGGTCCTGAAGGAACTGGAAGTAATAAGAGCTGATAAAGCAATGGGGCCAGATGGGCACCCCAGGGTCCTTAAAGAACTAAGAGAGGCGGTGGCTGAACCTCTGGCTATCCTGTTCAGCCAATCACTGGAAACAGGGAGGTACCCAAAGACTGGAGGAGAGCAGATGTAGTCCCCTTATACAAAAGTGGGAACAAGAGGAAGCAGGGAACTACAGACCAGTCAGCCTCACCTCGGTAGTGGGAAAGATCATGGAAGCACTACTGAAGGAGAGATTGGTGGAACATCTGGTTGTCAATGGACTACAGGACCCAAGGCAGCATGGTTTCACCAGGGGAGATCATGTCAGACCAACCTCATTGAATTTTTGACTGGGTGACTAGGGAGGTGGATCAGGGAGGGCAGTGGACATGGCCTATCTGGACTTCAGCAAGGCCTTTGACACTGTGCCATAGAAGACTATTATACAAACTGGGGAATATGGGTGTGGGCAGGACAGTAGTGTGGTGGGTAGGTAACTGGCTGGGTGGCAGGACACAGAGGGTGGTGGTAAATGGCTGTCACTCCACAGAGGGAAGAGTGACCAGTGGGGTACCACAGGGATCAGTGCTGGGACCGGTCCTATTCAACATCTTCATCAGTGACATTGCACAGGATATAGAAGGCAGAATTTCACTGTTCGCTGATGACACAAAGCTCTGTAACAGAGTAGACACACCAGAGGGTGTAGACAGAATGAGAAGGGACCTGCAGAAACTTGAAGAATGGTCAAGGGTTTGGCAGTTGAAATTCAATGCAAAGAAGTGCAAGATAATGCATATGGGGCACAAAAACACTGGCACAATATATCAGTTGGGGGGTGAGGATATAGCATGCACCAAGCAGGAAAGGGATCTTGGGGTTGTCATCTCTGATGACCTCAAGGTAGGGAAACAGTGTGACAAGGCAGCAGGTAAAGCAAATAGGATGCTGGGATGTATAGGCAGGGCATCACCAGCAGGAAAAGGAGGTCATAATTCCGCTATACAAGACACTAGTGAGGCCCCACCTGGAGTACAGTGTACAGTTCTGAGACCATACCTATGTAAGGACATAGACAGGGTAGAGAAGGTTCAGAGGAGGGCAACAAAGATGGTGCATGGGTTGCATCACAAGTCCTATGAAGACAGGTTGAAGGAACTGAACATGTACTCCCTGGAGAGAGGAGGGAGAGAGGGGATATGATAGAGACATACAAGTATCTTACTGGGAGGAACAGGGTGCAGGAAAACACTATTTTTAAGTGAAAAAGATGTTTCAGGACTAGAGGGCATGGGATGAAGTTGGAGGGAGGACGATTCAGAGGAAACATGAGAAAGAATTTCTTCACAGAACGGGTGGTGGACAAGTGGAACACCCTGCCAGAGGAAGTGGTTCGGGCTGAAACAATCACGGGATTTAAGAATGCATGGGATAGACATAAAGGAATTCTAGAGGTCAGGGGTAAGGGGAAATAGACTTCTAGGAAAACAAACTGAACTTAGAAGCTCAAATGGGCAGACTAGGTGGGCCATAGGCCCTTATCTGCCGACACTGTCTATGTATCTATATAATTTTTGAACTAGAGTGATGTGTTCCTGTGGTTATGGTGAGCCACAAGTCACTGGACCCCAATGGCTCCCTTACCTTTACTTCTCTGAGTCAGTGTTTGAAAGAACCTGATCAAGCGTGGCCCACTCTCTAGTCATTTCTCTGACCCATGCATCATATCCACTAGTGCCAGATATCTTGCACTGCTGGCTCCCAGGATTTACCAGTCCACATTCAGCTTATTCAGATCACTCACCATCACCAACTCTCCTTCAGCTGGTGCCTTCCTGATCACCTTCCCCGTCTACATCCTCCTCCTAGTTTGGTGGTCTATAAACCTTTCCATCTCTGGTCTTTTCAGCCCCCATCCACTATCAACTGCACCCAAACTGCTTCTATTCTATTCCCCAAACCAAAAACAATATCTTCCATGGCCTCTACACCTTTCCTAACACACAGTTCCACCCCCCTCTCTCCCCTGCCTTTCTGTCTCTCCCTCTTGTGCAGTGAGAAGCCCCATACTGCAAGGTCCCAAACATTGCTTCCTGTTGGTTTAAATGCCCAGACATGCATGCCATAAACCTCTGGCTCAGTGCCTTTGTTCCCTCTCTATTAAAATTATTTCACCAAAAAGTTAAACTCCTCAGCAGTGCACTACTTCTCCAACTGTTAAACTAGATTTTCAGCTTCCTTGCCTCCTCCCACTTGTATACTGTGAGGACCTCTGAGAGGGTCACAGTGTTAGCCAACCCCTTAAGCCAGTAACCCAATGACTAGCAGCTTGTATTCACTGCTTCCAATGGTCTTCCTGCTAGACTGTTTGCCCCATATGGACACAACCATTTAGCATCCCTCTCACTTCCATAACCAACCCATCTACTTTGGGAAGCACCCTCTCTGTTGCTGCCCTGAAAGACAGTGCACAACCCAGACTCAATACCTACAACTATAGAATATCCTACTATAAGCATTGATTATGTAAAAAGGCAGATGACTTACAGGTGGGGAGGGACTACTTTTTACTAGTTTATTTTACAAAAAGAAAATACCTATTTTTAATTAAGAAAGGTGGCTTTTTAATTTTTAAATGATTACTCAGTTTACCCATTTTATAAGTGCAATTAGGTACTCTAGGTTGTGGGTTAATATAATTGCACTACCAAGTGCTGAAGACACTCAGCATAGATGCCTCATGTCGCACAATGCACCTGGACATGCAGTTATCACACCAACAACCCACATCCTGCTGTGTCTGACTGCTTATTGCAAGCAAGGAGGTGGCACTACTACTTTGCAGAAATTTGGCAAGACCATATCGGGGCAACAGCTGTCAGTTTTAGTCACCACTTCTGGTGAAAAAACAAAAAAAATGAATGAGGATGAAAGGCAACTAAACTAATTTTAGGCTAAACCCCCACTGCTATGAAACTACATTTTTCCTTTAATTAATGTTACAAAAAGTTAAGGAGGATATTTCATAATTGCAATATGCTACTCCAGGGTGTGGGGTAATGCTAGGATGTACCCACTTCTGGTGTGGTTTACTCACTTGGCCTGCAGCCTCGTGATCGAACCACACCAGGCATGGGTAAATCCAGCATTACCTCACACCCTGTTGTGATATATTGCTTAATTATTTGATGGGGGGTGATGAGATTTCAATTTGTATACACTGTACATATTTTTTAATGGAATAGATTGAAACAGTTATTTTGGTGTAACGTACTGTATTATTTCCCCTACACTCTAACTGAAATTATACAAAATGGGCCACAGACCAAAATCTATAAAGGCACAAGATAATACTAAAATGTTAATTCTGCACTTAGTTTGAGTACCACATGCAAAAAGTGTGTTTTCTTAACATGCAAGAGAGTGTGCAAATGCCTGTATACAAATCAAGACTGTGCAACCCTACGTCAAATGTCCATATATAATTATATGCCCTGTATCATTTCAGTAACCTTTCAAAGAATACATTTAACTGTTTATTAAAGATTGCTTGTTGCTTTTGATGAAAGAAGAAACATGTTGCATAATTTCATTTTAGATCTAATTTTGAGGCATGCTGCCAAGATGAAAAGAACATCAATGAGCACTTTAAAAGAAGGAACAGATGCAAAATAATTCCATGTAAATGAACATGGAATTCCACTAAATGTAAATACTTAATAAAATCAAAGTCTGCATTGATTGTTTTTCTCATGCTTTATCACCCACATCAGCCAAATGAAAGACACACAGTTAAAGGCCCTGATTCAGTCCTACAGGTACCTTTCGCCTACAGCTAGAATTCATTATCCACCCAACTATGGAAAGGCAGGAATATCACCATAGTAAGGGAGGTTAATGGAGTAAATAAATAACTCAGCTGTGCTGTATGGAAAACAATATGCTAATAAACTGGTTAATCAAATAGCACTTAAAAAATCATACAGGTAAATTAAAAAGCCAAGTTCCATTGATGGAACAGAATACTTGCACCATGATGTACTCTGAGCTACAAATGGGCCTATAGCAAGTTACAATCCTATAATATTTCAACTTTCACTTAATTAAACAAATGTCAACTCCAAATTGTGCTGGTTTATATAAATGTAATACAGTGCAAAATCTGTTACCTAAAGTAGTAATACCTGGAGATGAAGAATGACATTGTCAAGTAATTGCCACCAGGAAAGATATAAATCCCAGAGGAAATGAGAGTGCATAAAAAGAAAAAAACTAGTATTCATTATGAGGTGATAATTCTAATGAGAGGGAATCATTATTATAACACTTTCCTATTCTTTTTTTTATTTTACTTTCTTTATAGGTTCATTTTCTTCTATCCGGGACCAAGGGCAGTACCTCCTTCCATTCCCTCAGTCTCATCTAGCAGAAAAACCTCTCAAACCACCGTGCCAGTCTGTGCTCCACCTTCACATTTTCTGCCTTCAATCCATCCATGACTTGTCTTCCTTGGGAAGATGCAGTATCCGCAGTGAAGCTTTCTCAATTGAGGAAGTCCAGCTTGGCAAAGTGTGGAGATGACCTATGAGTGGTAGGGTCCTCCAGTGCCCTGAGTGATGGTGTGGGGTAAATCTTATCCTGCTGATGCCCTCTCATTCCCTCCCCAAGATCACATTCTCTTCTCTCTATGGAATGTGCTTTTTAGCTCACCATGGGACATAAAAGAGGACACCAGTAGCCCAACTTCCCTGATGACTTTCCTGGCCTGGATGCATGATGTTTCTGTATCCTGCCTCAGATAGCTTGGCACTGATACAGGGAAGCACCTACAGGCTACACATTCATTTATCCTCAACTCCCTCCCACTAGGCCACCAGAAGTAATTTGTGCAGCAGAAAACATTTCCACCCTCCCCAAGGCAGGTGTAATCCAGGTTGAGTGCACTGTCTGCATCCACTGGTCAGTTGCCAAAATCCGAGGCTGGGGACTAGAACCTAAGTCTCTGTCACACCAAGCAGTTCCCCAACCACTGCACTACAGAGCTGACTCAGGTTTATGTTTAAATAAATCTTTTAGCAACTTCTAAAACTTAGAAAGCTTCCACTGTCCATCCAACCAACTTATAAGGAGAAATGTTGCCATTCTTTCAGTGGATGGAGTTTATTAGCAGCCCTGATTCTAATGCAGTTAAGTACCACTTAACATCTGCTGCAAGACAGAAAACAAATTAAGATTTGCTGTCTCCATGTATGGGGACGGTAAGCATTTGTCTTCAACGTCAACCAGAATACTGTTCCACTTATTCTTTTCTATTTGAGGAAATTGAGAGCTTACCTTTAAAGGCCATTACTAAAGAGATTAGGCTTTAGCAACAGCACCACCTGTGCAGGTGCAAGCTTCCAACTGTGTACGTTCAATCGGAGCACTTGCAAAAATTGCCAAAAGGGATCCCACAGCTAGGCACCATGATCTGCCTCTTCCTGCTCTTGAGATTTTGGTTGGACAAGAGTGGTAATACCATGACACAGGATTGCCCCTTCCATTACAGTGCCCTATGTACAGAAATTTTCTATGGTGTACATACCCTACTTGCTGCTGTATTTCCAAAGACTAAGCCTAAATGCCAGGTTAATTAGCAGCATAAACATGTCATTTAGACTTAGTCTTGATAAATCATATCACCTCTTAACCTCCACATTTCTAGCAAATACAAACCCAGTGTGCTGAGCCTGTCCTCATAGCTAACAGACACTAAACCTTTTACCATTGTGATCGTTTTTCTTTGGACTTGTTCTAATCTTTCTATATCCCTTTTATTATGGTATGTCCAGAATTGCCCATAGTATTCAAAGTGTGGTTGCACCAGAGGCCTGTACTTAGCAGGATGACATCCTTACTCCTACTGTTAATTAGTAATACTCCTTCTAATGCACTCACATACTCTGTTGCATTTGCTGACTGTCTCATTACAGTGTTTTGTGTGCCTTAGGTTGTTAGTTATTGTAATACCGAAATCTCTCTCTCACTCTCTGAAACTTTCAGATTCACATCTCCAAGTTTGTAAGTTGACCAGGGTTCTTGTTTCCAAAGTGCTTAACAACCCACATCTCACAATTAAAATTCATTTTGTTGGTTATTGGACATTCATATCATTCATCATTCTCAGCCTGATGTAAACCAACTTGGTGGTCACTAAATATGTCTAATCTTCAAGCAGTCAGCAAACTGATCCAACTTCCTTTTGATATAACCATGCTAGAAACATATATGTTTAACAGTGATGGATCTTACACTGATCCCTGCGGAACATCGCTGGTGGCAGCTATTCTTTCAGAGTCTTGTCCATTTGCCCTAATACTCTGGCATCTGTCAGTTAACCAGGACTTAATCCACAAAACAATTTTGGCATTTATTTCTCTCCAAGCAATTGACTAGTTCAACATGAGGCATTTTGTCAAGTGCCTCACTGAAGTCAATGTATACCACAGCCACAGGTTTACCTATGTCTAACACCTAGCTGACCTTCTCAAAAAAAGTTAATTAAATTAGTCTGGCAAGGTCATCCACTATGGAATCCATACTGAGTGTGGTCCTGTAATCTATCAGTTTCTTAATTTTCTGTCTATATGATTTCTTATTAGTGTTTCCATGATTCTGCAAACCACTGACGTTAGGCTGACTGGCCTATCGTTCCCACTTTCTGCTTTGTTACCATTTTTGTAAACAGCTACCACAATGCTGCTCTCCAATCATCTGGTACTACACCACATTCTGATGATTTATTATATGATGCAGCCAAGAGGCTGGCTATTTATGATCCATGGGATTTGTCAGTTTTAACTGCTTTTAATAATTCATAAATATCAAAGAACATGTAAACCAATGATCCAGCTCCAGTAATCACAAATCCTAATGAATTCAGAGTCAAATAAACAGAATATTATGAGAATTTATGTATCCTCACAACAGCTAAACAATATTACAAGGGGTGGAACCTAAAGTCAAGCCATCAGCAAATGCAGAAAACTGCATGTAATCCAGATTAGCCAGAAATCCATTCACATAAAGAAGTTCCAAGTTATAATGCGAACAAAGATATTCACATGTGTGTAATCAAAACTCAAACTCTACTACCTTTAGAATGGTAGCATCAATAACTCTCCAAGCAAATCATGCAGTTTTACAAAGAAAAGGTTTACTTTTTCTAATATGTCTAATTATATGGACATAACTAGCAAGCTGATGGAGTACAAAAGTGTCCTTTGCCATCAGTAGGAAGGTTACAGGGTCATCTGGTAGACAGATAAGTCCACCTAAGATTGGACTAATCCAGATCCATCACATTTTACTGTACCATGGATAGATCAAGAGAACATGAAATAGGTTCTTCACACCTCCAACAGGACAGGAGCAAGGAGTCAGATGGACAACAGGACTGTGTGCAAATCTCACATACAGCACATTGCTGGGAAATATTTCAAATTTATAGCTCATAAAGGCAAACATTTTATCAGGATTCATGATATAGTCCACATAAGGTCTAAAGCCAAACTATACATTGCTTGAAGTGTACCAGGGAGAAAACCATGACTTGGATATCACTTCCAAATCCATGCCTCGATTTTATAAACAAATCTTATTTTTGACGTACAGTACTTCTTGTATTTCAACCTAACAGTTATTTCCATTTAAACATATTTATTTAAGAATGACAACTCATATTCTTTTAAGACTATCAGAACATACAAGAGCCAAGGAGACAATGTCATGTTGTTCTAGCCCTCTCTCTCTAAAAGCCCTAACATTAGTAAATTATCTTAAATCTTGTAATTCTAATCCAGCATTCCAAAATTAATGCATCAGTCAAAGTTTTAAAATGGTCCAGCCCAAGTTCTGCTCTTATGTATGACTTGGGAATAGACTTATTAAGCAGGGGAGATGTTAAAATCATTTTTCCAGTTCCCAAATCTTATAAGGTACCCACATTGCAGCCCCATAAAGAGCCTGTGGATTACACTTTGATGAAAGAAACTGAACCAGGAGCCGAATACTATTTCCGCCATGTGTAGAGTTGAAATGTTTCAAACCAAGAAGTGTTTTTTAACTTCAGCTATTGCATGACCAAAATGCATATTCAAGAACCATTAGATGCAAATACACACCCCAATAAGTATAACAAGAGACTAAAGAAATACCTTGACTACCTACCCCCCAACTGTTAGAGCTCTTGCTACTCCCAAATACAATTATACGAGGGTATTTTTTTTTGCATGACTGGACAGGACTAACTTCTCTGACTCAGAAGCCAAACACTCTAATTTTTTTTCTCAGACCTGACAGAGAGTGAAAAAAGAACCAAATCATCCCTGTACACAAAAACAGGTGGTAGTATGCCAAGTTTGCAAGGGGAAAAGCAGCGTGGTCAACATGTCGAAAGGCAGAAGGGCGCAGTATACAAAACAGCGCATGCCTTAACCATGCCTCACGAGTCCACTGTTCTGCTGTTTACCTGAAGTTGCACTGGACTGGTGGTGCCCTGGAGTAGTGATCCATGGTGGTGTGGTGTTGTATAATAAGTGTGTTTGACTCCACTGTTACAGTATGTCTTTTTGTGCTGATCCATGGCAGTGTGGTACTGTAATAAATCAATCTGCTTGAGTCCGCTATCTGCACTGTTTTGGTTTCTGCATTTGCAGCATTTTTGGTTTTGGTTCTTTTCTAAGGTGCGGTTTTGCTTTGTGGCATTTTCACTAAGCTGTTTTTTGCCACGGCATTTTTTATTTTGCTCGCATGATGAGGAACCAAACAGGCACATCAACTGAACCTATCTTAGGTGAACCAGAAACAGTTAATTTAAGTGCCCTTATGACATAATCAATGTAAATATTAAACAATGTTGGAGATAATATGCAGCCCTGACACACATCTTTATTAGTTATAAATTTCTGTGAAAAATTTTCATTCAGACCCAATCTCACTCTGGTCCAAGTATGATTTAAGCAATAATGCACAACAGGGCATGTGTTACTATGATCTTTACTGGTTGTCTGCTGCAGGATTTACACACGGTCATGTGGCATGTTTTGACCAATGAGGTTACAGGATTTTCCAGACCCATTTTATAATATACAATTCAGAAATAATGGAAATATGACAAGTGTCAATACCCCTATGTTGCATCATTTGCCACAACTGTGTTCAAGAAAGAGTCAAACACAGAAGAATTAATGCTGCATATAGCGTCTGCCTAGAAATCAAACCATAGTTTTCCCTCAGATGTCTAAGAATTAAACAATTATCTAAGGTGGAGCACTGTTCTCTAAAGCCAAACTGTAACCATGACAAATCTCCTGGGACTGATATCTGTTCACGCAATCTAGAAAGAATAATGTTATGATATATTTTAAAAGAAACATCCAGTAGGCTAATAGATGCATTTGTGGTTCTGATTTCCTTCCTTTTTATGTCTGCAGTGGGCACAGCCCTGCAGATCTCTTGCTGTGAGAAAAAGGACTCCACATTCCTTGCAAATGAACATGCCGGACTTGTACCACTGTCACCTCCGTGTCTGTGATGCAGTCCACCCATGTTGTCCGTATTGATGTAGCACTGCACGGTTTTACAGCCCCGGAGGTCACGATGGAACATGGCCCACTCCTGTGTCCAAGATGGCTATCACACTCTACTGCACATGGGTTAGCAGTCGCACATGCACAGTAGCATAAGACAGCTATCCTGTTCACGGCGGAGTGGGCCATGTCCTGCTGTGACCACTTATTTTATTAATTTTTTTATATATATAAAAATTCCCTCCCACCCAACTGACCTTGCCTTTCAGCACCCACCACCCCACCCCCAAACACAGCAGCAATGACAGGGGTGCTAATCCCAGTGTCAGGATCCTGCTCTCCCGATGCTGTTTTTTTTTTTTTTTTATTTTCTCCCCACCCAGCCCTCCCTCTCAGCACCACCACCACCCACCCTACCCCACAGAAACATAACTGTGACACTGGGGGTGCCCAATCCCCCAATATCACAATCAGGGATCCTGGGTCCTGACTTTTTTTTCCCCTGTAAAAAGAAAGCCACCCATTGATGTATTTTGCAGCCATTCATACTCCCCCCACACACAACACTCCCACTCAGCACCCACCACCCTGCACCCCCTAACCCTCTACTTACTCACCTGGGGTCCAATGCCATTATCCTCTCTGGACTGCACACATATCTTCACTCTTCAAAGCCGGACCATGAACTGAAGAAACAGGTATTCGATTCAATGTAGTTCAATGGAGTTTTGAACTCAGTGCCATAACTTGGGCATTTTTACATATTTTTGGCCCAAATTTTCAACATGCCTTCTTCAGGACCCCACCTCATGAACAATGGCACTGCCATTAGGCAAATGTTTCCCAAAAGGTGATTTCATGGTCCCTGCATGAAATTACCTTTTGGGCAGAAGCTGAACATTTGCTGTGCCTTGTTCATGAGGTGGGGTCATAAAAAGGCAATGTTGAAAATTTGGTGTAAAAATATTTAAAACCAACAAAGTTATGAGCCTACAATGACTTTTGTGAATGCAGGCTGGTAATTCTGGTACTTTTCAATATTTTTACACCAACTTTACAACATAGCCATATCTTTACAGTACCTCATGAATGTTACAGTTGTCATTTTTCAACTCCTGCCCAAAATGTTTTTGTTTTTTTTTTCATCCCAAAAGGTGATTTTGCAGTCCCTGTGCTAAATCATGTTTTGGCCAGGAATTGAAAATGTTCTTTTCCCTTGTTCATGAGGTGGGGTCATAAGAAGGCTATGTTGAATATTTAGTGTAAAAATATTGAAAACCAATGAAGTTAAGAGCCTACGTTGAATTTTGCAAATGCAGCCTCAACTTTGGTACTTTTCAATATTTTTACCCCACATTTACAACATAGCCATACTTTTACAGCATCTCAGGTGATCTCACAATCACTGCATGAAATCACTTTTTGAGCAGGAGTTGACAATTCTCTCTGCCCTTGTTCATAAGGTGGGGTCATAAGAAAATTATGTTGAAAATGTGGAGCACAAATATCAAAAAACAACCAAGTTAATAGACTACACTGAATTTTGTGAATGCAGACTTGTAACTTTGGTACTTTTCAATATTTTTATACCAACTTTACAACATAGCCATATCTTTACAGTACCTCATGACTGTGATACCTGTCATTTTTCAAATCCTGTCCAAATTTTTTTTTTACATATCGAAAGGTGATTTTGCAGTTCCTGGGCTAAATCACCTTTTGGCCAAGAGCTGAAAATTTTCTCATCCTTTATTCATGAGGTGGGGTCATAAGAAGGCTATGTTAGAAATCTGGTGTACAAATTTTATAAAACAACAAAGTTATGAGCTTACACTGAATTTTGCATATGCAGGCTCGTAAGTTCAGTAATATTCCTTATTTTTATCCCATATTTTCAACATAGATATTTCTTTAAAGCACCTCATGAATGTTACAGCTGTCATTTTTCAGCTCCTGCCCAAAATCTGTTTTTGCATACTGAAAGCTGATTTCCCAGTCCCTGTGCAAAATAACCTTTAAGCCAGGAGTTGAATATTTTGTCTGCCCGTTTTTATGAGGCAGGGTCATAACAAGGCTATGTTGAAAATATGGTGTAAAAATATTACAAAACAACAAATATATGAACATTTTGCAAATCCAGGCTTGTAACATTGGTAATTTACAATATTTGTGCCCCAAATTCCCTAGCTGCAGCCCTATCGACTCTGGCCAGAGTTTGTTTAAAAACAAGAACAATCTCTTCCCCACACTATGAATCAGGAAAGAAGCCCTCACTACATAAAAACATCAGATCACAGAAAAGGGGACTACAAATAAACCTCAGCAGGGATAAGATCAGCCCAATAGCTTTCTTGGATTTCAAGGAATTAATCACATTGAGTACTTCCATAGCATTAAAAAGCCTAATACTATGGAGAAAATTACTCATTCGTTTAATGATCGCTCAGAGATTTGCTCCTCCCGTTGGAATGCTTGGCTTCTTTATGCCATGAGCTAAAACTATACCTTGGTTCCTGAAGCCAGCAAAGACGGGTTCTGTCATCTAAGGGCTCTTTTATAGATAAGTCCTGAAGCTCTAAGGGTACTCCATTTGGTGAGTATTAAAGTTTTAATGTTTGAAGGATCCTAGTCCATGGGCTCCATGCCTCCCAGGTGGGCACTCCTTCCCCATCCTGCCACACCTTAGTGTATTGAATTTAACTTTCCCTGCTAGGTGATGTCCAATACACTACTGTTAGCTTTAATTTCAATAGACCTCTATATAAAATTTTCCAGCTCAACAATTCTTATTATAGGTGATTTCAGCATCAGGACTGGTAGCTTTGATTGGCTCGACAAGCCATTCTCCTCCAAGTCGTACTACAGTGGGCAGAGAAGGCCCTATGGTCAAACTGTCGGTGATACCCAGGCTAGAATGATGTACAAATGATAATGCCTTCTCTGTTTGTGTGCTTAATTCTTTATTTCTGTAATAAGTATGCCACATTGACCAAGAAAATTTAATAACAATTATCTTAACAAAAAAAAGGCCTAATACTATCATTAACCCTCTAATCAACCATATAATTTTGTGATGCCTGATCATATAAAGTGGAAAACGTGAGCTACCCATATCATAGGAGAAATAAATGAATCAATACCAAGTGAAAAAATTTGAAGTACCCTTAGCAACTAGTTGCCAAATGGCTCTAGCATCATTTCTTAAAACAATAACTAGCATAATATCCCATTGTTTGAGATAATAATCCATTTTTTGTGTAATGCATTTTATATAATTTATGATCTGCATTTAACATGTCTACAATTAATTTTAGTTGAATTCCATTTGTTTTCCAAACCTACTGAGCAACTTTGCTTTTTCCTTTTTACACTATAAATCAAACCAACCATTTTCCTCCTGCCACTCTGCCAAGAGAAAATATATAAAACTAAGCAAATCTGAGCATAAACAGACTCCAGTTGAACATAAACTTTAGCTGTGGCAAGAAGAGAATCCTACCAAAGAAGATTTTCTAAACGGCCTTAAAAGAGTGATCATTCCACTGTACTTTTTTTCCTGTTTCTAATCACAGTACTCAAAAGGAGAATTATTACTGGACCCATCCTTACATCTTCTCTACAATCAGACAAATCCCATTTACTAGAAATTGGAAGGTGGCCACACTCTGCCCTATTAATAACAGAACAAGCACACCACGTTACAACTGGACATCCCAAAAGACAAAATATATAGCGGATGCACCCAAGGAAGAAATAAAGGTCAGTTTACCGTCTTCATCTAAAGGAAGCCTTCCGTTTAAAGGACTGAACTTATAACCCTGCATAAACTAAAAATAACACCTTTGCCTAAATTATTTATTTTATTATCATGAGAAATTCTAACTGGCAGGGATGAATGACTACAAATGGCACCCAGTGTTATATTGTCCACAATAAGAACTGGTGAGTGGTCTTCTATAAAAATCACTCAACGCTACCAATTGATCAATGACAGAATATTTTGAGGAAAGAGAGGAGACATCAATGTTGATAAGAATAAAGTAAAGCTATACATTTTAATAGGGAGAACAATGCAAAATTCAGAGGATGTAACAAGCCATGAAGAATGAGTAACAATGGACATACACTACATCTTGCAAGGTATCACAGGATCCATAGACCCTTCACTTGCGTGATTCATACAGGCTAGAGAGGAGCACAGCAACTGTACATGGTGAAGTAAAATGAATGATCTTAGGCAGACACAAGGTATATACTGAAATACCACAACACCTCCTGATCTCAGTATGGGGCAACCAGAAATGACACACTGTTTCAAGACCATGAGAGTGTTCTGTACCCAACAAAACTTGGAGAGGTCCCTATTTCCTGGTGAATGAGTGTTGGGCATACCTAAACCCATGAACATTTTCCAGATGTAAAACTTCTAACACCTCAGCAAGCCATTCTATGATAGCAGATTCTAATCCAGCCAATCACATACTATAATAAGCTTCTCATCCACTAACAGGAGAAGCACAATAATGTATATCTTACTAGGCATCACCCACAGGGTCTGTACCTGCCCTACTATGAAGGTTTCACTGGCAAAATAGAGAGAACCTCAGAGCAGACACATTCTAGCTCCCATGTCTTCCCATAATTTCTGAATTGGGGAACATTGCTGAGGGAGCCATTTCATACTTACATTTGTAACAGTGAACAAGTTTAACTGGACCCATACTGCAGATTCAGTTTTCTCGGTGAGTATTTCATACTATATAGAATTCTAAATTAACATTACTCTATATTCACCCAACCACGAGCCCTGCTTTACAAATCTCAATATTTTGACCATGTCACAAATTTCACATATGAACTCTAAGGCAGAAAAGAATATGGTGTAGAGACTTTATAGCTCATATGCCCCAGCATCAAAAATGCTCTGCCAATCGAGCACTCCTTATTCATAGGTTGGACTTTGTGGAAATGGGATTTGATCATGAGAAGTGAATGTAAAAAAAAAAATCTTTAATGTCCAGATCCAAGTCCTCTCTCAGAATATTAAAAAGACATCATATTCCCAACTATCAGTAGGTAGGTGAATGCTACAATACCTTCCCCATGCCACTTTAGTCTGTGTATGAGTTTATCACTGATCCTAAGGTTGGCATTACCCTATATAGGGGTTCATCATTCAAGGGTGGCCCCTCATTGTAGTGAGGCAGCCAACCCTCTGGGTCATTTGGCAGTGCAGCCCCAGTGAATCCAGGCAATACTGGAGCTGGGGGCAATGAGAATGGGGCTAGGTGGCATGGTTGGGTTGTGAAAGTGTGAGGGAGGCCAGTAGCATCCAGAGGCAGATGTCCACTGGTGCATACATTCCCTGGATTGGCAGATGTGTGAAAGCTACATGTTCCATGCATACACAGAAAATAAGCAAGAATGGTAGAAAGCAAAACAGCACAGCCCAGTGAGGTGGGCAGTGCAATAAAGACAAGGAAGCAGCACCAAATGGGTGGAGTACAGGGTCAGTGCCCTGAGCCCTAGGGGAGCTCAAGACCTCATTGGGCCAAGGTAAGTCTTTAGATTAACAGACTCCTCTCACTGGTTGAGGGCAGACAGACAGGAAACTGGCAGGAGGGAGATAAAGGAAGGGAAGCAGGATAGACAGCAGTGGCAGCCAGTGGGGAGCCACTTTGTTTACACCTATTAGGAATCTACCCACCCTACTGCCCTACAATACAGTGGCTGGGGCAAAAAGGAAAAGGTTGAATGGAATAAATGTGGTGACCCATATAGGCATATGTACTCCCTGGACACCAGAAGTGAGAGAGAGGACATGAATAGAAACATACAAATTTCTGTACAGAGTTAACAAGGTGGACACAATAGAGTTGTTTACAGTAAAAGGGACCACAGAAACTAGGGACACAACTATAAGTTGCAGTGGGTATGTTCAAAAAGGATGTGAAGAAGTTTTCTTCATAGGGAGGGTTGTGGAAGGACTGAGCCACTTGCCCAGTGAGGTAGTAAACACTGGCACTGTGGTCTGGTTTAATGAAGGATAGGACAGACTCAAGGGGGTGTCATCTGTTTTAGGGAAAACCGTCCCACATTAACCACCTGTTTTTTGGGTCACTAGGTGGTACAACAGGGCAGACTGAATAGGCCTTGGGTATCTGTTTTGTCCTTAACATTCTATGTTTCTGTGTTTCATTCAGTTAAAGGGGAAGAGTCAGCACCAAGTGTGGGGCTGGTCCCAATGAGCATGTTGTGTGCAAAAACATTTTGGTTTCCTTACTGTTAATTGTAGTATAGTGCATTGTATCAGAGTAATTTTGCTTAGTTCTAGGCTGACATCTTCTGTTACTACAAATCCTAGAATCCTCTGTAGCTGACATCAGAGCAGTAGGCTGTAGTGAGAGATCCAATAGCTTGCAGGGCATGTTAGAGTTTGTATGAACACTGGTATTTAGTTTGCTGGTTCTGCTGTCCTCCTTGGGCTAAGTACAGTCCCACAGGATTGTACTTAGTCCCTGGAGAAAAGCTGACCCAGAAAACATCTGACTAGAGATTATAATAGCTCTAACATGCACTGCAGGCTATTGAATATCCCACTGCTGCCTAATACTCTGATGTCAGCTGCAGAGGATTCTGGGATTTGCAGTAACAGAAGATGTCAGTCATATATAGGCTTTCTGGATGTGTAGTGGCCTATTAGCTACTTCATCTCCCTGATCTCTAAATTGGTGTGCAAGACATTCTTTTAATAAACAAAATAAGGTGGTCTCCTTCACTCCCATCCAGCATACCAAGTAGTCAAATATTGGAGGTGCATGCTTTTCTCCAGAGTTTCTAAGAAGGCCCAGAGGTGTGAGTTCTCTTTGAGCACCAAAATGACGGCCTCCATAGCAGCATCAGAGCACTTGCTGGCCTTAGCCACATCTATTTTCAGTGAGTCCATCAATGTTTCATGTCATGCCACCCTGTTTGTTAAGCTTTCAAATTTATCTAATAGTCCTGAGACAAACTATGAGCCAATGGATTTTTATGCCAGACATTTGCAGGATTTCATCTGATGTCTCATCCTCAACTTTTATTGAGAGGCTCTGAGCCGACCATGCGGCAGGGAACCTGGAGCATTTTTGGGTTTAGCTCCCTCTGCTGATGCCTTCTCTTTTCATGGACTCCCATGAGGTCCAGTCAGTTGTCCAGTTTATACTGTGCTGGACTTTCAAAAATTGGCATTTATTAAGTTTAAATATCAAGACTTGTTGCAGTGCTCCAATCATGAGTGGCCATCTTGCTCAAGCTCAACAGTGCCCCCAACCCCCATAACAATTATTTTCAAGTGTTAGAGGCATGGGATTCAGTGTATTGTACCATTTACTATGAGAAATCTTCTGTAATGATCAGAGGGACTTTGTGCACTTAATGAGGATAGCCACATGAATCAAAGTTAGCACTCCATCCCTTCTGAAGCTAAAATCCATTCCAAAATTTTGGCCACCCAATCAAACTTCATAAGTATAATATCTTAAGCTTTAAATGGCTTTCTTGTATAAAAGCTACTGGGTATATGGCTTTTGGCTGCCAGTCTGCCTAGGGTGGCTTCAGCATAAGTGACAAACAGCTGGTAAGCCTCACCACAAAAACCTATCATATTCACCTTTAAGAACAGTGCCTTGCAGTCATCTAGCATGTGGAACGTTTGCTCTGCCTCCAAACTGTGCAGCTTTGGAAAAAAGGTCAGATGAATGAGTGCCTGATTAAGGTGAAACTCAAACTACCATTAGCAGGAAATTCACATGGGAGGTGTAGGACAACCTTGTACTTGTGAAAAAAGCAGTTACAGAGACTCCATAGATAGTGCCTAGAGCTCACTCACCCACCTAGGTGAGGTGATGGTGATCACAAAAGGGATCTTCCATGACAGATGGAACAGGTCACATTGTCCATAGGCTTGAATTGTTTAACCTTTAGCCATGACAGCACCAGCAGTAAGTTCCACTGGGGGTGGTTCCCACACTAGAGGGGACTGGTTGTCAAACCCTTTAAAGAAACTGCTAACCATTTTCTCCTGTGCCACTGCCTTAGTACAGTATGCTAAAATGGTGGCCAGATGCACCTTAAGGGACATGGCTTGCAGTCCCAATTAAAACAGGGACCAGAGGTAATCAAGAAATACAGGTGACAGGACAGGTGAGAAGACTCACTCTCTGCCCGTCACACTGGTGAAAAATTCTTATCCATTTGCAAGTGTATTTCTATTGAGTCAACTCCTTCCTAGAGGCCTCTAACACTTGGAGGACAACTTTGGAAAACCCTACTGCCTGTAACTCTTGATTCTCAGGAACAGGGATGTCAGATGCAGGGACTACAGGTCCTGATGCCTGATAATCCCCATAGACCTCGTAAGTACTGTAAGTCTGGTTTGCATGGAGGTTTGTTGCTTGGACCAAATAAATCCTGGTACCTGGATTGGCATGACCAGTCCGCAGCTATCAATATTACCATTGTCTTGTCACTGTGCACCTTGTTTAACCACCTTGTGGACCAAGGGAAATGGGTGGAAGGCATGCAGAACACCCTTGGCCCAGGATCAAGAGAACACATCCCAGGCTGAGTGCCCCTCTGGAGGAGTGGATACACAATAGTCTAGGCTTCCTATTTTTCCAGGAGGTAAACTGGTCCACTGATGGCATTACCCAGCAAGACAATACCTGGGACACCACCTCTTGTGCAAGAACAACTCCCAAATGACTGACAGCATCTGGTAACTGGTTTTCGGCTTCCACCACATGGACCACCACCATATCCACTTGCAGGTTCAGAGCCAAAGGCCATGTCTGGAGAGCCTCCCATCATACAGGAAGGGAGTACAGGCCCTCATTGCTTCAGGTACAACATGGTGGTTATGCTCTCTGTGTTGACTTGCATAAATAACCTGGCCCTGGATCCGCGGGGTGAACTCCACTAGTGGTAGCTGAACTGCATGGAGTTCAAGCAGGTTAATGTGAAGTCAAGCCTTGCTCAGTCTCCAGAACTTATGCACTTTGTGATCCAGCAGGTGCACTCCCATCAAGGATGCATCAGTTGTAAGGGTGAGTGAGGACTCCACACAGACAAACAGGATGTCCCCCAAGAGGTTCAGGGGAAACAACCAGCAACTGGCATCCAGCATCATCTGGGTCACACAAACTGGGTGTTTCATGGTTATGTGCGACTGGTACTACTGGTGCCCCAGTTTCAACTGAATGGGATGCATCAGCCAGCAGACCCATCAGATCATGGCCATTGTGGAGGCCATTAAACCCACAAGCCAAAAAAAGTACTGGGCCAGGCATGATTGCCCAACCGACAATAAGTGAACAAAGGAGGACAGGTCCTATGCCCTTGTCTGGGAGCAGATGGACAGTGGTTTGGAGAGAGCTAACCTCCACTCCAATGATAGCTATATCCTTGGACCATACCACATTCCTGAAGGAGCTGCTAATTATGAGCCACTTGTCAAGGTATGGTAACACCATGACACTTCTGGGTCTGAGGAAGGCAGCAATAACCAACAGGCATTTGGTACACACTCTGGATGCTGAAGACAGTCCAAAGGATATTATCCATAACTGATAGACGGTTCAGTACTCATGGAAATGAAGGAACAGATAATGAGATGCACAGACTGGGAGATGGAAATTCTTGACCTGGAGATCCAGAGATCAGAACCAAGTTCCAGTTCCAGAGATAAAATAATCTAGTACTGAGTCACCATACGAAACTTCCAAATGTGTATAAACATGTTCATTGATAGCAGATAAAGAATGTGGCACCAGCCCCCAATCTATTTTGGTACCAAAAAGTATCAAGATATGAATCCCTGTAGGGCTTGAGAATCTGAGACAGGTTTGACAGTATGTCGCTCTAGCAGTTGAACGTCCTTAGTTCCAAAGTGTGTAAAAAGTATCTGGGGATACCAAGGTCTCCAATGGTGCCTTGGGCAGACAATGGAGGCAGTGTCTCGAACTCCAGAAATGAACTGAGCTCTACACTTCCAAAACCAACTTGTCTGATGTAATAGTGGACCACTATGAAAGGAATTAGGAGAACTGGCCCCCGATCAGGAACTGCAGCAGAATCCAGGATGGTGAGGGAATGAAGCACCTCAGTCAGTCACTGTTTTGCCACTGGAGGTGGACCTGGAGGATTGTCCTCTGGTGGCACCCCTTGGGCTGACCTTGTCTACCTGACTTTTTGTTGGGGTTGGCAGGCAGTACTGCTGCCTCTGTTGCTGCAGTGGTTGCTTCTGCTGCACGGGCGCACCATGAAAGGAGCCCTGCAGTCTGGACTTAAGACTGCTGCTTGGACTTGGTGGCGGAAGTCATCAAGTCCAGGATCATTTTGGACTTCTCAGTTTTGGTGAGATGATTCACAACTCCTGGACTGAACAGGTCCATCTCTGTAAAGGATAGGCCTGCCATCTTCCACTGAATTTCAAAGGTAAATGGGAGGACCCGCAGCCAGGCTTGCTGATGGATAGACACCACTGCAGCCACCGTACATGCCAACACACTGGCTGAGTCCAATGCCACCCATAACTGGTGCTTGGCTAGAGAAAGCCCTAGCTCATGGACATACTGCAGCTCTGGAAGGCTCTCCTCTGGGAGCAGTTTAAGGAGGTCAGTGAGTCTCTGGAAGAGCTCATGGCCATATCTGGCTATCAAAGCTGTGTAGCTGGCCTGGCAAATGCCCAGCGACCCAACAGTATACACCATGCCACCATGGAGATCTTGTTTCTTGGACTCCTTGTATTTCGGCTTATTCACCTCACCCTGCACCTTTTCCTTATGGAATACTGTCTCTATTCTATTAGCCATCTGGTGACAAATGTTCACAAAGACCAGGCAGTCCACCAAGGGGAACAGCATACTTGTGGTTCATATGCTGCGGAGGTGACTGACGAGAGTCTAGGTGCTGCAGAACACTGAGTGCTGGGAATTGCATGACCTATCAATGAGATAAGTCACCCAGGTGAGGAATACAGCTAGAGTATATCCATCAAGGGGAATGCCTCCTTATTCTGGACCACCTCCAGAGGAGTGTCCAGAGCCACGAACATCTGGTCCCTCAAGGTGAACCAGACAGTCGAAGGGTCTAACTCCCATCTTCACATGGTCGATGCAATACATGCTGTCTCTGGAATGTGACTCTGGATAGTGGAGCACTGACAGACATCACTGAGTATGGACTACACTCTCCGACGGATGGCAACCACAGACTGCTGATGAGGAAGCACAGACTCTGGCCTCAAGTCCTTCAACAGAACATTCTCTCTTGGTTATGGGGGATCCACCTGAACAGGCTGCTGCAGCACTGCTGACAAAACAGAGGGGCGTTGCTGGACTGAGGTTGGTGTCAGGACAGGCAGCCACATCCGGGATGGGTCAATCAGAAACATCCACCAACCATGACCTTGGGTGAAACCTCCAAGAGCCCACTGTTGCCAGGCCCATCTCTCCCAGTTACAATGCACTCAACATCAATGGCAGGAGCCAGATTACAAGGAGGAGCTTGACATGGACTGCAGTGTAAGTGACAGCATCAACACCATGATGAATGAGAATGTGACTGTAATCTCAAATATCAACAATGCAGCCGGCCTGGTGGTGCTGAGGGCTGAGGCGCTGGACACCTTACGTTACGGCACACCAGCGACCCGGGTTTGGGAATGAGTCTGGGCTGTTGGAGGTCAGTGGGGGGGAAGGAGCTGGATGGAGCTGCCAACAGGCAAGCTCTCATCTCTGGGGAGGTACAAGGGGCTTCCTCTGGCTGATGGCTGCCACCTGGTGGAGGCTGGGGCAGCATGGGCCAGGAGCAGCCAGGTGGTAGGCCTGGGGTTGGAGGAAAGGGGCCATTACCAGGGCCGTGGGACTAATAAGTGCCTCCACATGCATCCGTACCCGGTCCTGAGGCCCCTGGAGTAAAAAATGGAGGAAAAAGCTGGCAGCAGGATGGTGACAGACTCCCTGCAGGCTCCGTTCCTGCGCTAAATGTAAGGTAAGCCCCGGTAATTCCAAGTGATGGGGCGAGGGGGTCAGTCAGATGGGAGCTGTCTGGGGGGGTGACAAAAAAATGTTAAATGATAAAAAAAAAAATATCAACAATGCGGCCAAAATGGTGCTGATGCCTGTGAGTTCAGGTGCCCCACAGTCCTGGGTACTGGCCAGACCAGAAGTGGAACCAGAGTCAGTATGACAGATGGAGGCTGCACTTACTTGTACTTGACTGGAAGCTTAGTTGGGTCCATCCTACCATGAGGTTCAGCCAGTACTGGCACCCAAGTCAGAGAAAAGTCCTTGACCTTGCCAGACTCCTCTCCACCTGGGTCAAAAGGGTCCTTGAATGGCATCAATCAGTTAGCTGCTCCAGCACTGCTAGCAGAGCAGAGGTGGGGCTTCACTTCCACCATCAGACTGACAGATTTCATGGGTGGTCTGATCTCCACCAGAGATGACCATCCCTGTGAGGCCCGCAAGTGTGGACAACCTGAGCGGCCCTCAACCAACTGCACTCTCATGATGGGCAACTTCTCTTCTTTTTATGCTTACATTAGTAGGGAGGCATTTCTTCTGCAAAGGAATGAAGTGACAAGAGAAAGTTCCAAAAGCCCTCATCATCCCAAGGAGTTCCCAGATCAAAGCCGTATGCCTCACTGACCAAAAGAAGCTCTAACACTGGCACATACCTGCCAGACACTTTTCTTCAAAACCCTTTAACTGTGCAGCCAGCCACCAAGCCATGGATGACTTACATGCCTGGGGCTTATACTGCTGGAGCAGCACCTTCCATTCCTCAAGTGATGAAAAGTGCATGACCTGGCACCACACACAGTGCTCCACATCATGATTCAGGCCTAGGCAGCAGATGCAGGCCTCACGCTCACTGGTCGTGGGCATCATGTACACGCACACGATACACTTCTTCAATCCCAACTTATAGTTCTGTTCCATGGTGAAACTCTGTGATGGAGCAGGAGCCAAAGGATCTGACTGCCAGAAAGATCTCTTGACTCCCTACTCCCCCAATCGTCCTCTCTGATCCACCGCTGAGGGATTGCTAGAGGTTCCCAGGGTTCATCTGAAAACTTCTGGGGCTTGCGCTTTTTCATTTGCAGCACCAACCCTGTGGAACTCTCTACCTCATCGGTTAAGAGAATGTCTGACCGTCAGTAGTTTTAAAACTATGCTAAAAACGTATTTATTTTCCCAGGCTTACCCAGACTGATTTTAAATAATTTTATACTGTTGTTGTTTATATATTGTGGTTTATTGTTGTACAGTGCCTTGATTTCGAAAGGCGCTTTATAAATAAAATATCGATTGATTGATTGAAATAGAGAAGTCGAATATTGAAAGAAAACTTGGACAAAAAGCACAAAACTTGCTTGGAAACTCACTGAGTCCTTTAACACAAGCACTTGTTATGAGGAAGGAGATGTGTTCGTTCCAGTGGAAGAACAGACATGAGTGCAAAGGGCCAGAGCCAGAGGACAACATGGTTGTGGTAGGAGGAGTGAAGCTTGAAGACTGCTGTGTTGACTGAGCATGCTCAGTGGAAGGCTGCCTAAAGGTGGATAATGAACTGAATCTAGGTGCTTAGAAGTGCATGTGGTAGGAGTCTGGCTCTCACTGCCAATGACCCAGGTTCAGGAAAAATCCCATGGTGTCAGGGGCCGGGCAAGGGACAGGAGGATAGAGTATCCCAGAGGATGCATTCCTCCCCAGGGGATGGAGGACAGCAGATTCTGCTGTGATACTGTCACCTTGATGATGAGAGGTGGCAGCAGAGCCACAGCAGCCTGTAAGGGCACTGGCTGGTGTCGTAAAAAGCCATGCAATCACATGCATATGTGCATTGTGCAGTCATGCTGCCAGCATCAAAGGGGAGAGGTGGGGAGAAAAAAGTGAAAAACCCGAGTGAATAGGATGACATCACCACCCCTTGGGCCCTGATCAGTCATCAGGCCTGTCCCCACCCTGAACAAGACAGACCAGAAGGGGAATCCACCATGGTCTCAGAAACTGGTGATGTGAATCCCTCAGTCAGTGACAGTAAGAATGAGGGCTGGGGGGTGGTAGGCTGAGCAAAAGGGGACAGTGCTGGATACAGAGGGATCTTTTTTTTATTATTATTATTTATTTAGTTAGTTAGTTTTTGTTGACCGGGTAAGTGCACTTGACAAATCCTGCCTATTTTCAGGCACGACCTGGGGGAAGGGGATACAGATGAATGCCAACTGACCTTGAACCAGATTAAGCTGTTGGTGGTATTTTTAGTGAATACTATTTTTATCTGCTTCCTGATGGTTGTGTATATTGCCCACAATTCATAATTTTAAGGGGCTCAGATCTAGTAGTACTAAAACTTGTGGTAAGCTGTACCACAAGACATTTTAAAAAAAATTGTAAGTCCTAAGTATCTCTTATGAGGCTCAGCCAATAAGAAGTAGGCATGCTCTGCATGAATGACAGCTCTTATGCAATAAGTATTCAGTTGTCATAACGACAGCTCAAGCAAATTTTGAGTTCAAAATAATCACACACACACGCACACTAATTTCTAAATGAACAAAAGTATGACTATAACAGTAGTTCAAGGATTAATAATGTGTTAATATGGTGTCTGTTGGTACTTTTGCCACTGTTTATGGTGGTTTCACTCATGGCTTTTAGTGGTCAAAATAGCTCAGCCTCATTTCGCTGTTCAACACTCAAAGACCGTGCATGAATCCACCCTTATAGTGGTAGGAGGAATGGCCAACACTGCATTAATACACATACTGTAAAGCCATTTCATGACAATGGCTTGTTGCTGCATCTTCCCAACATAAAACAAGCAAATCAGAAAACAGCAGATTACCAGTATCTGTTCCCTGGTGTTGCAGTAGTACAGAGAGCTCCTCACGTTCCAATAGGCACAGAGGCAGTCAAGACGTACAAGCTGAAACATAAAAGATAAGAAGTCAAGCAAGCTAATAAAAAAAAAAATTAAATAACCAGGTAGTTAAAGGAAAACACAGGAAAAGATCCAGCTTTCTGCACCCCTACAGAAGTGCTCAATTAGTGCTTTTAGACAGTAACATAATTTTTTAAAATTACCTCTGAATGCTTTTTTAATGAGCTCCCAGTTTCTATTGCTAGTAATCACCATCTCACAAGCTGCCCCTCGCTGGCTCACGTTATGCTAATATGTCCTGTGACTAACGGCTGAGGTCAGTAGGACATATTAGCATAAAGTGAGCTAGGGAAGTACGTGGAAGCTCATAAGATGGTAATTGCCAGCAATAGAAACTGGAAGTTGTGTTTCACGGTTTAACTAGTTAAAAAAGCATTTAAAGGCAACTTTTAAAAATTCACTTACTGTAAAGCGCTAACTGCGCATTTTTGTGGTCGTTGGAGAAAGCTGGTCCTTTTCCTGTGTTCTCCCTTTAAGACTGCTAAAAATGTGCAGGCCCACCAAGCTGAGTTTTTTTTTTTTTTCCACATATTTAGGTTTTCTTACAGCGGTATCCATAGCCATCTATAATGTTAGCATTCACCCTAGTGCATTGGGTGCAATAGCTGTCACTATCACTGCAATGTAACTTAATGCTTTGGTAGTGGCTGCTATCGGCATTGTGGTAGCAAACGCCATGGCCAGCTCTCATTGCAGACAGCTACTATTTGTACCTGCATCCATGAGTTATGAACAGATTCTGCATTCTGCTTTGATAGTAAAAGTTATATTCATAGCACTATATCAATTAAGATTGATGTGATTTTATAAATTAATTGTGTGCAGAATGTAAAGCCTCTTACTTCAGCATCATTCTTCAGCGGAGTTACACTCAACAAACTCTGAAACATCTGTGTATATTAGAAACTCATTAACCATCATACTTGAAACTATGAGATCAATGAAAAGTGACAGCTTTGAAACCTGGTTTTAACTAAAGATCTGTCGCAACAAACATTGCACTAAGCAGACTTCAATCTAAATCCCTTGATCAGTACTGCACTGAAAGTATCACACTAGCAACTGTGGTAATTAACCACGTAAAGGTACAGTAGAAAAAAAAATGATGTAAAGGATACTAAAAATCATGAGCTTGTATGTAACATTCCTGCAAAATCTGTGTGGGTAACTAAGAAAGGAAATGCACCCCCCCCCCAAGGAAAACCAATTAAAGATAACTAAACCACGAGAGACACTGGATGTCCAAATGCACTTTGATTAATATGTTGGCCTCAGGCACTGTGGGGTTTCTAAGAAAGCTTTGATTTCGCCACTTGATGACCGTGTAGTCTCATGGCAATGGACCTTAATTTTTACTTTCTTAAATGAGAGGCACAAGAACTGGAACCTGAGTAGTGGGAGGCAGCATTAGAAAGATCCAACCCCACCTTTTTTAGTTCATGTGAAAAGGGCATGAGGTGGCTCTATCATGTTGGAACAACTGACTATCAGAGCTGCCGGGGCATCAGAGCTTAAGGCTCAGAAGGAAAGAAAAAGTAATTAAGGAGAGCCTGAAACTGCATCCTTCTTTTAACACTTGTGAAACTGCATCCTGAAAGTATAGTACTTGAGGAAAGCAAGCAAGGAGTAAAATATGTCACCCAAAGAAGACTATCCTATAATGGATACTAGAGTGTCTGTTTCTTAAAAGGTTGTCATCCTCCCCCCCCCACACACACACACATAGCTGAAGCACCCACACGAATAGCTAGCAGAAGCTCAATATTTTTATCTTTCTGGGACCTGAAGTTTAGCAGTAATGTGTGAAGAGAATAAAGTCTTGTGTTGTATGCATTTGAATAGGTTTAGTGCTTTGAAGTTAAAAGATATAAATATATATACATACATAGTGTCATAGGCACCTGCAAAGGAAGGAGATACTACTGAAATAAATGTTATTCTGATGATTTATTTATTTATGTGTAAGATTTTAACTGTAGTTCTGCCTAGGTCACAGATACACAAGCTATAAAAAGTACAGTTAAGGATGGATGTATTAGTCAAAGCTTGTAGTAGCAAAATAAAGCAAGAAAAATAATATGTTGTGTTTTTTTTTTCTTTCAATTGTTTAACTAGGAGTGACACACTAACTGAAAGCTTGTTTACAGGGGCAAACTGGGAGCACATGGAAGTTAAAGGACTTGATCAGGGACACCCAGTATGCAAATGGGGGCTGTGGGATTCAAACCCAGATCTCCAGATTTTCAGCTCAGAGCCTAAACCACTGTGCTATACTGCCTCCCTAGTTATGGCAGTCATCTGTTTTATGGTTCATGATGTTGGTGTAGTAAGCAGCAGTACATTGCATAGCAGATGTAAAAATGTCAATAAGTAGGTCATGCAATAGATGTGCTGAGCAGTTACTAAAGCAAGAAATGTATCTAGGATAGTAAAATATTCCTGTTAGAATACTGATAAATATGTGACATTTGCATCTTAATTTCAAGGAGGTCCTTATGATGGGGTGTCAGTGTACAATATAAAGTTACAGTTTTCAAGTTGTCTGGGTAATTGCTTTGTACTACCACTGTTACTAAATTTAAATTATTCTATGAAGAAAATTAAGTTTATGTAACTATCTCTAAATGTATTAAAAACATTTACTTGTGCTTATAATGTAATGCATTAAATGCAGTTGCTAGGTTAATAAGTCACATAACAACGCCCAGGGCATTAGGGTTTCTGACCATAACACCCTGCCCTGTAGGGACTGACAGGCATTGGGGTGTGACTTGGGATTGTCAACAGTAATACTCACGCCATTCCACCGCCATCCCCACCCTGCAGCCAGTGACAGGTATCGAGGTGTGCCTTTGACTCTTCATCCCCAAAGTTCACTCCATTTTCTTATACAGTACTATACCCATTTCAGCATATTTCCTTATGGAATGGGGTGAGTGTAAAGTTTGAACATCCCAAGGCACACCTCGACACTTGTCTGTATCTGCAGGGCAGGGTGAGGTGAAATGGCATGAGCGTTATGGGCGATGACCCAAAGGCACACCCCAATGCCTGTCCATCTCTAAATGGTGGGGGTGGGGGTTGCGTCACTTCAGTACTTCACTACCATTCCTATTCTGCCTGTCTGTCTGTATCTCTCGCTATCTATCTATATATGTAATTATCTTTTTATCAATTGCATGTAATGCTATCTTTACCGCTTTCTAAAGCAAACCTGCATATCACATTTGCCTGCACTCTGTGCACATACTTATGAAACTGTGCATAATTGTACTCCACTTCTGCATAGACCTCATACTTTCCTAATATTTCCATTATCACAAGCATAACTACCTTACCCTTATCAAAAGCGACCCTCACTGAAAGTTACTATCACATTTTTTCTGCTAACAGTCCATCATTACACCTGACTTTCTGACATCAACACGTTGCTTAAATATAACTTGCATCACCTCATGGACAAATACCATGTTTCTGTATAAAAAAAAATAATGTAAATAATCCCAAGGCTGAACATATGCCAGCCATTACTTTTTCATGTACTCCTACCTTCTGTACGATCATGGGGATTTGCATGTTTCCCATGATGCTTTGCATTATTGGGGTATGTGCAATTGTGTTTTCTTTAAAATTTGGCTGTCCAGCCCATATCATCTGGGATAACACATACCTCAGTAGCATTTGCTCTGGGGTTCTTTTATAAACCTATATTGCTTCCTATTCCTCCCATTAAAATGTACACCACCATATATTTTTCTAATAATGTGTATGTCTTCCTTAGAACAGAAACTAAAAAAAAAATCTCACTACTTACAAATCATTTTGATGTTTCTCCATACCTCCTTAACAATTCCACACAACTTCACTAACTTCATTATGCAGCCATGGTGGATCTGATCAGAATTTGTTATACTGGTTAAAATGAACCTATTATTTTATTACACTTTTTGACCCTCTAAATTGTATTTCTCTCAAAGTTGAAGTCATTTGTTATAAGGTATTTTTCCTCTTTTATTACTTTTAGTGCTTCAGTTCCTAGTTTGTAATTGTGGGTTTGATTATTCTTACCAAGGTGCATGACCTTACACTTATCTGTATTAAATTGTCATCTCTGATGACCTCAAGGTAGGACAACTGTGCGACAAGGCAGCACGTAAAGCAAATAGGATGCTGGGATGCATAGGCAGGGGCATCACCAGCAGGAAAAGGGAGGCCATCATTCCATTATACAAGACACTAGTGAGGCCTCATTTGGAGCACAGTGTACAGCTCTGGAGACCTTATCTGTGTAAGGACATAGACAGGGTAGAGAAAGTTCAGAGGAGGGCAACAAAGATGGTACAGGGATTGCATCACAAGTCCTATGAGGACAGGCTGAAGGACTTGAATATGTACTCCCTGGAGGAGAGGAGGGAGAGAGGGGACATGATACAGACATACAAGTACAGTACAGGGAGAAACAGGGTGCAGGAATACACTATTTTCCAGTGCAAAAGATGTTCCAAGACTAGAGGGCATGGGATGAATTTGCAGTGAGAGCAATTCAGAGGAAACGTAAGGAAAAATTTCTTCACAGAAAGAGTGGTGGACACGTGGAATACCCTGCCAGAGGAAGTGGTAAAGGCCAAAACAATCACGGGATTTAAGAATGCATAGGATAGACATAAGGGAATTATGGAGGTTAGCGGTAAGGGGCAACAGACTTCTAGAAAAACATAAAGTGAACTTACAAGCTCAAATGGGCAGACTGGGTGGGCCATAGGGCCTTATCTGTCGATAGTGTATCTGTGTCCAACACAGATGTGGCCAACCAAATTCACAAACAAGTTAGCGTTCTCCCATAACCCAGCTAGAGTGCCATTTTATTTCTAGTTTGTAGTCTGTCACGCTTAGAAACCATCATCAAAAAGGTAAGCAGAGCATGATTTTGTTCACACAACAGATTTATTCTGACAGGCAAGAGAGATTAAACTAGATAACTTTAGCCTTATTTTCAATTAGAAAGTAATATTTCAAACTGGTGACTTGCAAGCAAGCTAAAAGTAAATTTCCAGTTTTCTATGAAACACCAATGGTTGACATCAGCAGGATTCCAGTCTCAAAACACTCCTAAAAAATTAATTTCAGGACATTTCATTCTTTATTACTAAAGCCATCGGACAGGATCCACTGTTGGGAATTTACAACCATTTGCCAAGGCAACTAGTTATTTATTTATTTTATTTATATCTGTATGTATGTATTTATGTCTGTCTGTATATCTGTATGTATTTATGTACTTATGTATGTATGTACTGTAATTTAATTTCAAAAGATTTACCAGAAAAAAACATACTGAGCTGAAATGGCTCATTTCCAGATGTGTCCTGGGAAGGGGAAGAGTGCAGCAAAAAATTACGACTAAATTACAAAAATAAAAATATAAGTTACATAATTAAGTGGTAGCAAAATGAGCAGATGAGCTTGCCAGAGACTCTAAAAGCAACAATCAAAAAGTGCAAATGGCAGCATGATTGGGGGAAAAACAAGGCACTACTGGGGAAGGCAGAAAGTACAGAAATTCCAGAGTGAACACAGCACTGTTGGGTTCAGCAGGGGAGAGTGGACAGAAAACTAGACTGGGGGCAGTGTGTAACTGTATTAGGCAGTAGCAGGGAAAGTGGGGGAGTTAGGAATTGAAGGGCAGCAAAATACAGACCGGGATCAGATTCAGTTGCAGGTGTGGCTAGTGAATTAATGAAGGTCAGATTTGTGTGAGTAGGAGGAGGAAGAAGAAGCAGTTCAAATACTGAGGGGGTGGGTGCCTATACTTTGAGGGAGTGGAAAGAAAATGCAGCTTCGCCAGCAGATAATTTTAATGGGGGGAGAGCGGGAGAGTGAGGGGCAGTACTGCAAATGGAATGGGGGCTGGGGAGGAGGAAAGCAACGGAAGGGACCCAAGCCAAAGTTGGAGATAAAGGTACCACAATGAGTGAGGTACCTAGCATCAAGGGAGGTAAACAAGAGGGTGAAACACAATGAACAGTTATGGATTCTAGGGGGAAAATTAAGAGCAAAGTGGCAGAAGAAGTGAAAGTGGGGGTCTAGTCTCACTAAATGGACTTGAAAACAGCACTGTAAACAATGTCACCATAACTGAAGACAGGGAGAATCATCTTCAAGATGATCTCTCTATGGGCAGAAAGCGGGATGTGCACTTTATTCCCGTAGAGTGCACTAAGTTTGGCGTGAAGCCTCTCACGGATGGTGTCCACATGAACTGAGAAAAAAATGATACTATACTGATGTCTCAAGCAGAGAAATTCACTTCAGTGAAAAAAGGCAGCAGGAAAGCATAGTCTTCAGGACAAAGATGACTTTTTTTCTATCCAAGTGTCTTCAGTAATACTAAATGGCGTGTCTAGAAATTCACATTTGGGGGAATTTTTGCAATGGAGTTCTGCAGGTAGTGACTGATTTTTTTGCTAGAAAATCACTTTAACCGCACACATACAGTACCCTACAGTTGAAAAGTAACAATAACACCTACCTCTCAGAACCTTCTAAATATATGGTAGTGGAAATCTATGGTGTTAGGTTCTAACAACGTAATCTTTACTGCTATACTTGCACTTACAAGCATTTCATAACTCCTGGTCTGCTACAATCAACAGCATGTAATAGCTGGTTGCTGCTATTGATAACATGAAGAGGGATAGATCAAAGGCTGTTTGTGTTTTTTAATAACACTCTGCACTAAAACATTGCAATACTTTTTTTTTTTTAACAAACAGCAGGTTGACGTCAACACATCTGTAGTTTGATAACTGTGTTTTGCTTACTCTAAATCAAATTAGTTACCAGCCTGTTAAAGAAGTGTTCTTGTCACATTTAAAGTAAGAGAGAACTGGTAAGATTGCATAGAAGACTGCAAAATAATTGTTGAAAACTCTACCCTCCCCCACCCCTCACTCCCTTAGCACACAGCACTGTAATTGCTCTAATGAATGAAAAAACAATGAGTCAGATCAATGTTTTGTCTCATCCGGTAAAGGTCATCTTTTTAAGGTTAAACTCAACAAATTAGTCTTCCAATTACTAGATATACAGATCTTCAGATATTTTAAAAAAAAAGAACAGGCAGTAAAATCAACTGCATATATTGTTAAATATAGACTTTGATGGCAGATAAGGACCGCTTGGCCCACCTAGTCTGTCCATTTCCCTACCTACAGGATAAGCTGCAGATCCTACTTAACCAACAGCCTATTTCTTCCTACTCCCCACAAGAATTGCCTTATGTCTGTCCCTTGCATTCTTGAATTCTCCCACAGTTTTAGACTCCACAACCTCCTCAGGAAGGCTGTTCCATGCATCCACCAACCTCGCTGTGAAAAAATACTTCCTCACATTGCCCCTGAGCCTTCCCCTTCTTCTTGCACATCTCTTTTTCTGAAAGATGCTACTCTATTGGACTTTGTTGATTCCACTGAGGTACTTAAAAGGTTTGTATCATGTCCCCTGTCTCCCTCCTTTCCTCAAGGGTATACATATCAAGCTCCTTTGGTCTCTCCTTGTATGGCTTCTCTTGCACATCCTGCACCATTTTAGTTGCCCTCCGCTGGACTGCCTCCATCCTTGTGGAGATGGGGTCTCCAGAACTGGATACAGTACTCCAGATGGGGTCTCACCAGCTGTCTGTACAGAGGGATAACAACTTCCTGTTTTCTGCTGGTGATGCCTCTCCCAATACATCCCAGTATCCCCAGCCCTCCCTACCGCCTTCTCACATTGTTTGCTAACCTTAAGGTCATCTGATATGATTACCCCAGGTCCCTTTCCATTTTTGTTGTTGTTACTACCTCCCCCCCCATTGTGTAATCTTCCCCTGGGTTTTTGTTTCCCAGGTGCATTATTTAGCACTTCTTTACACTGAATCTAAGCTGCCATACTTCTGACCATTCCTCCAACCTTGCCATGTCCCTTCTCATCCTTTCCACACCTCCTTGTGCATCAACCCTGTTGCAGACATTTGTGTCACCTGCAAAGAGGCATACTTTTCCTTCCACTCCCTCTCCAATGTAACTTATAAAGGCATTAAAAAGAACTGGACCCAGTACTGAACCCTGCAGTACCCTACTAGTAACCCCTCTTTCTTCAGAGTGGACTTCATTTACAATTACCTTCTGTGTCTTCTTGTCCAACCAATGTTTTACCCAGGCTACCACCCTGGAACCACTCCCAGGCTGGCTAATTTGTTTATTAATCTTTTGTGTGGGACTGTGTCAAATGCCTTGCTAAAGTCTAGGTAGTCCATGTCCACAGCCCCTCCCTGGTCTACTACTTTGGTCACCCAGTCAAAGAAATCAATTAGATTCATCTAACATTACCTTCCCACTGTGAACCCATGCTGCCTTGGGTCCTGTGCCCAACTGGCCTCTAGGTACTCAACAGTTCTTTCCTTCAGAAGTGATTTCATCACTTTCCCTACAACAGAGGTCAAACTGACAGGTCTGTAGTTTCCTGACTCTGTCTTGCTCCCACTTTTGTAAAGTGGAATTACATCCGCCTTCCTCCAGTCCTCAGGTACCACACCATCCTCCCATGATCTGTTAAAAAGGTTAGTCAGTGGTATCACTAGTTCTCCCCTTAATTCTTTTAGAATTCTGGAGTGAATTCCATCAGGCCCCATTGCTTTGTCCACCTTCAGTTTTAGGAGTTCTTTCAGAACCCTTTCTTCTGTGAAAGGACTAGGATCGACTCCCCATCCAGAGTGCTTCTGTAAATTGGATTAGGTACCTCCCTTGCTCCTCTTTTGTGAATACTGAGCGGAAGTATTCATTCAGTATCCCTGCTTTTTCACTGTCCCTCTCTGTCCACCCACTGTCCATTTTATTCTGCCTCACTATCCCTCCCTTTGTCTTCCTTCACTCCCTGATGTGCCTATAAAGGGTTTTATCCCCCTTCTTAACTGAGTTGGCTATCTTTTCCTCAGGTTGAGCCTTTGCTATTCTGACTTTCCTCCCTGCTTCCTTCTGCCTTAACTGGTACAGTTCTCTGTCCTGCTTCTTCTCTGTTTCCTTATACAAAAACAAAATGCATGTTCCTACTGCAACAAAAACTCAGTCACCAACCATCATCCTCCTTACAATATGCTGACTTGTAACATGGGAACTAATGGTACAAGAAATGCAGTATGTCGATTCGATCAAATACATCAGGTGACTGAAACCAAGTGGGTATTAATGCAGTAGTAGAGCCCGCTTGGTATCGGGACCGCACAAAATAAAGAGAATAACTCAAAGAATCACTTTGTGCTCCAACATGTCTTTCTGTATGTGACTGCCCGTGGCTGTAGATGGCGGTCATAAGCGAACACAATACACTGCTTGTGCCTATGATGATGACTGACCCACAGGCTCAGGATTGTTGGGAGAGAGCACACGAGCTGTCAAAATGCTGCAGTAAGTAAAATATATTGCACGGATGCATGGAACAAGAAAACCTGACAGTGTAGAACAGTGCAAGTGTTGAAAATTGTGAGCATGTGGCACCACAGGACAAACTGGCAGAGTGCAGCTATCATGGTTTCACTGAAGACAGAGAGAAAGAGCACCACAAATCAGTGTATGTATATTTTTTAGTGTCAGTGCTTATGTATAGAAATCTCCCACACTGCAGTGCTGTTATGGAGGACCAGGATATAACCACAAAGCACAAAAACGGTCGCTGCGAATTACAGAATTGTAGCGTGGTTTGTGTATTTCACACACTACTGGTCTCCTCATCTGTGTTCAAAAATACCGGACACTATATAAATGAATGTGTAGTGTCAACCATGAACGTACACATTGTCAGATCATGTCACTGTATTAAAACCAAGCAAATGGTTCATAGTGTTGCAAGTAGGATTATTGTCAGAAAGTGTTCTGTAGTTTCAAGTGAAACACCAGTCGCACAATATTCCCCTTGCACTTGCCACGTTACAAGCGCATTAATCCCCTCCAGCATCGGGCTCTACTGGTGGAGTAATGCCTGGTGGGTGGTTGGAAGCACTCAGCCTGCGGCCTTATGCACCAACCCCCCCAACTAGGCATTAATCCACTAGTAGAGCCCTCCTCTGTCAGGGATTAATGCTTACTTATATTGCAGGTAGACACCATGGTGCCATTTTTACTGTTACTAGGAGGCCAGCTTTGCTGCTTTATTTCAAAGGCTTTGGCAGAACTATTATAACTATGAAATGCTTTAATTTAATTACACATTTATTTACACTGTTTTGAACTTCTTAAAGATGGTTTGAATTTTTTGAAGCACAGTTGGAGAAGACATTTCTGTATGTGGTGTGATAATCTAACACTACAGTAATGGCGAGCCTACATAAAGACAAATATATACTCAACTGTATAACAATACTGTATTTGCCTTGAGGGGTTAAGGTCAGGGGTGGACCTAGAAATCTTTCAAGGTGTAGCAGTTTTGTCACGTGAGTAGCACTCTCCCTGAAAAGTGTAAAGAATGACCTTTTAAAGCAGAGATTAGGTTAAAACAGACACTTTTTGCTTACCAAAGGGGGCAGTGGGTGCTTCCTCACTCATAGCTGGATCTGCTAGTGGTTATGTAAGCAATAATACTTGGCAGGGTAGGAGGTATTGGGCAATACTGGACCACCCAGGGGTGTAATAAGGCCTGACACCATAGGCAGAGGGCCTTATAGTCCCTGGAAGGTCCGGTATTGCCCAATACTGCACACCCTGGAGGGTATTATTGCACTTAGAAAATGGCCTGTGTATCAAATTGTAAGTACAAAATGTGAAAAATTAAAAAAAAAGTACAATTTAATGGAAAAGTGTGTTTACTGTAAAGTAGGCCCTCAACTGGCACAGTTGCCAACAACTGCCAGTAGAGGGGGCTTGTGTTGTATGAGTTTTCTTACTGTGGCAATCATCGCCACACATCCTCGCCCCATCACTAGCATTAATGGCTGATTTTGTTAAATATACACCCCTACTCGCATTTACTGTACTGTAGCTTCTGGGCAGGTCAGGATATGTAGTGAGCAGGCAACGCAGAATGGAGCTATCAGGAAGGATGCAAGGTCAGGGGCAGAACACTGATGAGAGGTGGAGTGAGATGGTAGAAGAAAGATAAGTACCTGTGGAGAAACAGCCACATTCCTGTGTTATTTAATAGTTGTGCAATGCAGTTTTTCAATGGGGTAATCAGCATGGTGGCTGTAATTTGAAAACTGCAGGGATCAGGAGAATTGGGCTAAGTAGTGGTGGCAACAGTTTCCCCGAGTTGCAGTCCCCGGATATGGAGACACGCTGGCTGCTTGCATGATCTACTAGATTGGCTGGCCTTTGGGAGGGCAGGCAGACACAAGCAACTACTTAACATTGCAGAACCTTGATATGACTAAAAATGCTTTAATTTTATGTAACGTGTTTCTTCGGTGATTTAGTTGCTTGCTGTTTGTGATTTTTTAAACGAATGTGGGGAACTGTGCTAGAGGGGGCTTTTTCTCTTTTGGGGGGTGGCTGCCTCATTGGTTGTTCACTTAGTGAGTGGGGAGAAAAATGGCAGCTACTTGATTTTGAATTTTGAAATGGCTCAAGGATACCAGTTTGCCTGTGGGTCATGAAGCTGGTACTTGTTTTTTATACAGGGATCTACAGTATCGAGGAATAGATGCATGGCAGTGGAAAGTTGCTAGCCAATCAGGAATCTAGGATTTTTATTGCCATTTTCTGAGGTGGCATTACAAGAGTCGCATCTGGAAATAAGATTCATGGATGCAGCCTCTGGGCAAAGGTAATTTCATGGTTTGACCTCTACCTTAAGGATCAAAAGCAATATATCAAAATTAATAAGGCCATGTCTGACCTCACTACCATTAATGTTGATATTCCTCAAGGATCCTGCACTCGTTAGTAGGTGGGACATTTTTTCAGCATTACCTGAATGAAGCGATCCCAGTGTGAGTGGCACAGCAAGTATGGGAGTCCTCAATAGGAGTCACTAGAGGGGAGACACTACTGTACTCTGGACTACTTCCTCCCTGCAGAGGTCATAACATAACTGCCTTAGTCTGTAATAGTGTATCTTGAAGGGTAGGAGGGGAACTGTCCTGTAATTAGTTAGACTCCACTTGTACAAAGTAAGTAAGGAATTTGCTTTAAAGAGCTAATGGAAGCCAAAACAGGCAGACAAGGAAATAATACATTTTTAAGTAGTCAGCTGTTATCTTTTTTTTCTGAATTACTTTTCTTTTTTCCTTTTGCTCATTAGAAAGCCTTCTAGGTGATAAAACTGTGTTGGATGTGTTGAACAGCTCTTAGCCTGGCAGCTGATATATTTGTCTCTGCCCCCCCCCCAACTATATCATCAGCACTGTGATCTCACAGACAGTGACATCACAGGTGACTGACCTGGCAGCTACTGAGTGGCTGTTTCTAAACAGCTGTGATGTCACAGTCAGTGAAGTCACAATGCTGATGATGTAGCTGGAGGGGGAAGTGAGATAGATATGCCAACTGCCAGGCAGAGTGCTGTCCCCATATCATACCTACTAACATCAGGCAAACAATCTTCTAATTAACCAAAGGGAAAAGAAGTACCACCTCACATATAAAAGATAATGGTTGACTGCTTTTAAAAAGTAATATTAGTTTTAGGCAGTACACAAGCGCTTTAATTTGCTTTGTTCTGGCAACTGTTTTATTAATTACCTGCTCCCTAAAAGTGTAATCGTATCTGTGGTGCTGCTCCTCCTAAGTTTAGTGCACCCTGGCTTCTCACTTTCTGGGTGAAGCCCTCATCCACCTTCTTTAGTTCAGGTCATTCCCTAGCTGGGTGAGGCCACCTGGGTCCTACTCTTTACATAAGCATCCCCCCCAACAGCTAGCTGGAGTGCATATCAACTGCTGCGAGTTGCATTTACTGTGTGTGCTCACTGTTGCTAGTACTTTCTGTCTGCTAGGATGGCCTTTTGTGATGCATACTGATTTTGCATTGCTGGGTTATTTCACATTAATGCAGCTGTCTGCATTTTATTGCTGTGTGTTCCAATGTGCCACCCCTGTGCCCTGCTACTTTAGTAATGTTATTCATTTGTTTCTGTCCCTTCTCCACCCTCCCCCTGTCATAGGTCTAACAATCTAAAGCCCATCTCCCACCTGTTTTTCATACTGGCAATGGATGTTGAGCTATGCCTTGGTCTCCCACTCCCCCCTGCAGCCCTATCCCTCCCCAAGGGTCTCTGGGTTATGCACCTTAATATCCACAGCCTTCTCCCTAAAATCAATCACTTAAGACTATGGGTGCTCTCTTTAAATCCATCAGTGCGAGTGATCATGGAAACCTGGCTCTCACCCAGGGTCAGTGATTCTGACACTGTTGACCCTGTCTACAGTGGTTGCGGGGCAGTGGCTTTCGGGTAGATGATCTTGAGACTGCAGTGCTGCCCCATCTGCATGCATCTCTTTGGGTTGAAGGAGGAAGTTGCTAGACTTTGGGATGAAATGGCTAGGATTTGGGGGCCCTCTTTCCCACCCAGAGGCCACAAAGTCTGCAGCTGTTACCTCAGAAGATGCCAGGGAAGAGGAATGGCTGGACTATGGTGGACTCTGGAAGTGTGGGAGTGGTGATTCAGAGGCACATTCCTCAACTGGTAAAACTGCACAAGTCCTAGGCTGTTCTGGTGGAATGGGACTGTTGGGAGGAGGCCACCCATGCTAGTGACAAAGAAGGATATGGGGGTCTTCTGCAGTGGAGACTCCAAGGAAGGTGGTAGAGCACCCCAGAGCAGGAGGAAGCAACTTCTGGTGGGGGACTCCATTGTGAGGGAGATAAATTTGGGAATGAAAGGGGAGGGAGGGAGGTTAGGTGCCTAAGTGGCACCATGGACCAGAGGGATATTTTTTTATTTAGTTTTTGTTGACCAGGTAAGTGCGTTAGGCAATAAAATGCCTATTTTCATGCATGACCCGGGAGAATTACAAAGTCAAAAGAAAATTATAAAAACAGCAGGGTTACAACAAATTCAATGAAATCATTAACAACAAAACGGATATTAGATTAAGTCAGGCAGGGATCAGCAAATGAAAAAAACAGCAAGAATGGTACATCGTATTTGATAGCAGGCAAAAAAACACATTATACAATAGCAAGAAAGAATGCTGATCCCTGATTGGTCAGACTGGGACTGGAGCAGGGATGTTAATCCCAGCGTAACATCCCAGCTGTAGTCCCACCACAATCATGACCACATTAAAGTAAAAAAAAAAAAAATCAGTCCACAGCAGTCCATCACTTTCCACTCCCAGCAAAAGTGAACCCAGTGCTCCCCGGCCCGCTCTTTCAGTCTCTGTCTCTGCTCTCCATCAGTGGGACACTGCCGCCATATGAAAAAAAAAAAGAAAAATGAAACAAAGCCTTTTTAAATCCAGTTAGTACTAACTTCACTTTCGAGACTGCCCATGCTACCGAAATGGCGATCACGTTCAGCCTCTGTCTCTGCTCTCCAATAGCAGGATACTGCCTGTCATACACTTTCACTTAACCAGTCACATTTGTTTCTTCCAATATATCTTGGTCTATCAGCAGTAAACACACTGTAACGGGGATAAACATGAAACACTGTTGTCATGCGTGAGAGGGACGGCGCTGACACAAACAAAAATGGGGGAGTGTGGAGCAGAAAACACAGCACACACGTGAACAACACAGGGAAGTGGGTGAAATTGGGTTATTACGGCATTAATTCGTCTGCATAAACAAACAACCAGTAATTATAAAAAATAAAGGATAGCCAAGTGTGTTGTCATGGATTTTTTTTTTTTTTTTTAAACACAGCCTTGTTCGCTGTCTTGGTTTGTGGGTCATCACACACCCCAGGTGTGTAAAGAATCCATAACACACACTCCCCTATCCATTATTCTCTATTTATGTAGATCAGCCTAAAGCAGCAACCAAAGCAGTATAAGGTATGAACCCTAAATGTTCACTGAAACACTTAAGCAGCACACAAATCAAGGGTCAACATGGGATACATTTAAGGTAACTAATAAGCACAAATATTAAGCTTTGCAAATGAAAAAAAAACAACGAGATAAAACTACTACATCAGAGTCCAGCAAGGTTGGTGTGAAGGACAGTACTAACTGTTGTGCAAACTTCAAAGTCCAGAAAGCAGAAATATGGCAGTTTGGCTATGATATGCTGTTGCAGCAACTGAAGAAATGGCTAGAGGCAGCAGACAAAGGGTCAGCACCGGCACAGCATGACTGGCCGATGGCCAACTCCCACAGCTGACACCCACAGTGCGACACCTTCTGTACTCTGGCTCTTCATGTAAAGGCCACAGCGGAGGACCGCTAGCTGATGTGCCTTCTCAATGGAGGAGAGGGGGTTGGGTTAGGAGCTGTGGGTGGGCAGGGCTAACCACTGGTAGTGTTCTCCATGTCCTGGGGCAGATCTCTTGATAGTTGCAGCAGTCAGAGGGGGAAAGAGTCCACCATGTGCGAGTGGGGACTCCTCTTCACCCTACCAAGGCAGCTCAGTTGGGGTATTAAATCCCAGAAAGGAGATGGCCCAAATTTAAAGCTCCAGCTGGAGCTAAAAAGTTCAAAATCTGCATGCCACTTCTGGCTGCACCAGGATTGGGTTGGGTTACATGTGGGTGGAACTAGCTGCCAGGAGTATTCTCCATGTCTTGTGGCAGGTCTCTTGGTAGTTGCTGTGGTTGGAGGGGGGACAGTCCACCACATGTGAGTGGGGACTCCTCTTTGACCCTCAAGGCAGTTCAGCTGAGGTATTAAATCCCTGGAAGGAGACGGCCTGAATTTAAAGCTCCAGCAGAAGCAAAAAAGAATAGAAAGGGGATCCTGAGGATCACTAGGGTGGCAGGGCAAGAGGGAGAGCTAGATGTCATTGTCCACATGGGGACTAATGACCTGGCAAGGGATGGGGTTTGACAGTGAAGGGGGAGTATAGGGAGCTGAGGAGGGATCTTGGTCAGGTAGTGCACTCTGTAGCTTTCGCTCAGGTGCTGCCTACCTATGGCATGGAGGGGGAGAGGTTTTCCTGCACCAAGTGCTTCAGCTCAAGGCTGAAGGAATGGTGTGGAGAGGAGGGGTTCAGCTACACTGGAGACTGGAACCCTGACTGGAGGGATAAGGGCCTATTTAGGGGTGGTGATCTGCATCCATCCAGGAGTGGAACCACAGTCCTCAGCAGATGATTTAAATCTTACTTTGATGAACATTTAAACTAGCTGAGGGTGGTGGTGGAAGGATTCAGGGAGGCATAGACTGCCCCTCCAAAGACTGAAGTAGACAGTAGGAAGGACCCAAGGGGAGATGAATTCCCCAGGGTGCAAACTGTTCAAAAAAGTAGGGTGGTAAAAAAGAAGGGGGAAGGAGGGAGGGCAAAAAGGAAAAAAGAGGGGTTAACAAACATAGTGATAACAAAATCTAGAAGGCCGTGAGTGCAAATGCTAGGAGTCTAGGAAATAAAATTCCAGACCTAGAGGCCATCATGGCAGAGGCTGACCTGCACTGAAAACCATGAATGGGACGTGGCCATACCAGGCTATACTCTGTTCAGGAAGCACATGGTGGGAAGGAAAGGTGGGGGTGTGGTGCTTTATGTAATGGAAGGCATAAAACTAACAGAGATACTCAGAACACGAGGTGGGGTGTTGGTACTGTGGGTTACCTTGGAGATGGGGAATATGTGGATTACTCACCTGCAACTGTAGTCCTAGGAGTGGAATACAGTGCAAATCCACAGGTAGGCAGTCTTCCTTTCCTCTTTAAACCTTGCCAGATGTCTTTAAGCTAAGTTCCCCCACCCAGGTGGTATACTCCTCAACCCTGCACTGTGACATCAGATCTTGCACACTGGGAACAAGGATACTTGTGCCAGTTTACAGGAGAGGTCAGGTGGGTTGTGTGGATGTGCACCATATACCATTCCTAGAAAGATCAGTTACACAAAGACTTTTGCTGTAACAGTAGATCTTCTAGGAATGTCTCCTGCAGTAAGTCATTACTTCTGGGAGTTCCCGATAGGTGGCACTCCAGCACGGAAGTTTCTTCCAGCAGTCTCCACACCAGGGACCACCCACATGACCTCACTTCCTGGGCTGTACCTATAAAAGTGGGTAGTCCCTGGTAATCTCCATTCCCTGCCGGTTTCAGCTCGGGAAAATGAGGGTAACTGAGGTACCAAAGCTGCCCAACCTTACATCACTTTTCCTGTTGCAGAATGGCAGGGGGTTGGAGAGAGGGAAGCTACTTACTGCAAGAGACATTCCTAGAATATCTACTGTTATGACAAAAATCTTTGCGTAACTGATCCATCTTCCACAGAATGGTCTCTTGCAGTAAATCATTACTTCTGTGAGATTCCCAAGCAGTTATATGGCAGTGGGGTGGCCAAATATGGCATTCTGTCATAGGTATAATGTGGTCATAGGACCAATAAATGCTGCGAGTAGCATATCAGCATATAACATTTACCGACGTGGAGCCTTTGCAAAAGAGTCTATGACTCAAAGGATTGTAATTCCAATCTTATGCAATAAATAGAAATAAATAAAAATAAAATAATTTTGTATTCTATTTGTAAATGTTCCATTATCTTATTCGTTACAGGGTTATGGCTAGAATATATGCCAGACCTGTTATTATTAGGTGTTTATCAGATGTGGTAAGAGGATGACAGCCCTTCAGGGTGAGACATGTCAATTATATCAATAACTCAGAAGGCATGCCCGCCACATCACTGAGTGAATAGCTGATCTCAGTGGGCTGCAATGAAAAGACAGTCTCTGCCAAAGGCTACTGTGTCCTGAGTTGTAACAGTAGCTCAAATAATACAATGTTATTCTTTAGAAGTGCTACAATGTAGCAAGTTAAGACTTTTTTTTGCCATGCCTGTCAAGACACTAGGAAAATGTATCCATTTGGTATAAACAGGATACTTAAGTAGCAGATAATGTTGCAAAATGAAACATTGTATCTGTGACATAAAGGAATTCAGTGACTCTTAGAATCAGTAGCTATAACCAATCTTCCATTTAGTTTAAGGAATATGTAAAGTGATAGAGTGATGTTGATACATCCATCTTGTATTAGTAATCTTACTTACAAGGGGGTCCCAGGTATGTCAGGGCCTGCAACCTTGTTAGGCGTAAATCTGAAATGTTCACATGATGAGTCCATTATGTGCACTGTTTGGAAAACAGAAGCTAAAATAATGAACAATATAATCGAAATCATAAGGCAGTGGATCTCATTCTTGAGATTACATAAATACACACACACACACATACATATATATATATATATTTATTTATATTTATTATATATATATATATATATATTTTTGTTTGTTTGTTTGTTTGACCAAGCAACCTGGGTCAAGTAAAAGACATGCAGAGTGTTTAATACTTATAATCTCTGTATATGTACTCACCCTTATTCATGTGATCTATGTTCATGATCAGGTGAAAGTTGCTTATAGCAGTAGAAAGTTGAAAGAATAATATAATCCATACCAGGATATACTGATTGTGTCTCAGCATGTGAGTAGTAGTACGTGGACCTGTTCGTGGGAGGGACATGGAGTCCGGTGCACAACAGGCAGAGAGGCATCCTAATGGAATGGCTGTGATGGTCTACAACAGTGATACCTCAGAAAAAGTGGCTAGATGTATAGACCCTTCTGGAAAAAGGCCTCAATATGCTTTTTAGTTGAAGCCCCAAGAGGTTCTTGAAGCCTAGAAGAGGAGACCAGGGAGAAGTCTGGAGTCTTTAATGAGAAGGAAGAGGCTTGTAGGTTATCCAGTATCGTTTGAGCCCTAGGGCCAAAAGATGGTCACCTGAAAAGGGGGGCATTAGCCACTTTTCACTGAATATCAGGTGCTAGCCCTGAGAGCTGGAGCCATGCCTGGCAGTGTAGAAGAATACTGACTGCAGAGGCTCTAGCTGAAGAATCAGCAATGTCGTATCCTGATCTTAATAAATGTCAGGAATGGGAAGTGAATGCATTTACTAATGATGGGAGTGGTTCTTTTTCTGGGGATGCAGGTAGTCTATTTATAAGGTCCCAAGCAGAGGTGCTTACCTTATACTGGTATATCAGCATATGTTCCATATAATTAAGGATTCTGATATTTTGGTGTGTTTGGAGTAAACACTTTCTTCCCCATATATCAAAAAGTTTAGAGTCTCTCTCTCTGGAGGTATTGTACTTGTATGTGTAGGTGTGCCAGTGCAGTCGTGAGCAGCTGCATTAACCACAGAATACGTAGTTGCCAAATTTGTTAAATATGGCTAGTCAAAGAGGAGCCTGATAGAGCCTGTGTGCTTTTCTAGGTAACTCCTGTGCCATTATGGGTTAAATCCATGCTTCAGTAATTGCATTTCTGAATGTTGGCATAAAGAGAGGGACTGTCCGGATACGTTCTCCCGGAATGACCAGATATGTTGCCATATCTTTACATAATCTGTTATAGTCAACCTCATTGTTTTTTGTATTTGTAACATTATTTTGGGGAATAAGGGGTCATCCAGTGGAGAGATGACCTTAGAGGTTGTAGTAGTCCTTCATCCCAGTAAGATGGTACATCATAAGGGGACTCATAGTCTCTTGTATTAGGAGAATCATCATAATTTGTGTGACATTCTGAATTTACATGATAATCTGAAAAATATGCTTCTAAATATTCATGAAGAGGAATGAGTGGTGAGCATTCTAGGTCTGTGCATGCCTGTTTTGATGGAGACAGAGACACAGTCTGTGATTGATGGTTATGTCTCGGAGTGTGTGTATGGTCAAAAAACCATAGCATCTATCACTCTATTTATTATTTCTTCAATGTGAGGATAAAATTGCCATGTAAGCTAGTTCTGAGTCCTGTGTACATGGCATCAGGGTTCAATTTGTGCCTCTCGGCAGGGGCATAGCTACAGGGGTGCAGGGTGCACTCACACCCGGGCCCATGAGGTTTTAGGGGCCCAAATCCTACTTTTGATGTTTGTTCAAAACCAGGGGGGCCCTATAGCATACCCTTGCACCCAGGCCCTCTGGGAGTTTGCTACCCTACTGCCTCTCAGTAGAGTGATCCAGTGCTTTTTTGGAGTTTTTTGTTCATCACAGACTAGTGTGCAAGTATCATGCAAGAAAGCAAATGAGGCTGGTTTGCCTCTGCATTCCATATTATATAATTCTTTATTTTGTGGTGATGCAGCCCCATACGTATCTTTTGACACATGTTGTTGAAAGTATCCATGGTATGCCCCAACCCTCTGAAATTCTCTGCCATGTCAGCTTTGGGAGTGCAGGACTGTGGGGAGTTTTAAGCAGGCACTGAAAACATTTTTATGGACCAAGGCATTTCCTGATCGGTTGTGATTTCAACATGTTTTAATGTGTTGTTTGTAATTGTGTGAAGCGCCTTGATAATTTGAAAGGCGCTCAACAAATAAAGATTACTATTATTATTTATTATTTCATGATAAACTTTTTATAATGATTTTCCATAGTTGTATTATATGCAAGTAGAGATGCTGTTCTATGATGCAGGGGCTGCTCTGTCGATGGTGGGATCAGTCCCATCAACGGAGGAGAAAGAGAAGCATGCCTCTTCAATGGTGTAATGTGTCTTATTGATGACAGATAAGTAAAGCCATGCTCCATCGATGGTGGAATATACTCCATTGATGATGAGGAAGGCAGTACATGCTCCATCAATAGTGGGATGTGCTCCATCGATGATGGAATAGTGAGTACATGCTCCATAGACAATGTAAATGCTGTCATCGATGATGAGAAGTTGAGTGCATGCTCCGTCAATGGTGGTAGACTCCTCGTCAATGATGGAGCCTTGAGAGCATGTCCTGTTGATGGGGAGGCAGCCCTGTCGATAATGAAGCAAGTAGTGTGTGCTCCGTCAATGGAGGAGGTGTCCTCATCAATGAGGACATCTTGTAGAGCCCTCTCATTGATGGGGAGTAAGCCCCGTTGATGGGGAAAGTAGCAATACCTCCGTCGTCAACAGTGAATGTGGCCTTGTCGACAGGGGAGCTGAAGAATGATGCTCTGTCGACAAGGAATGTTCCTTTCTTTTGATGAAGAAGTGCCTGCCATTGACAGGGGTGTATTGCCCATCATTCTGCCATTGACGGGGATGTATTGCCCATTGGTGAAGAATGTTTTCTTGATGATCCATGTTTCGGAGATATGAACGTTGAAAGGTGGTCAGGCAGGACTTTAGGTGAAGGGGTTTCCTTCCCTATTTTATGTCTTGAATGGGACTCTGTTCATGAGCCCTTAGACTGAGTACTCTGCGTACATGACAAGGGAGCATCCACTGTAGCATTCTTATCAAGTACAGGAATCTGGTGCCATATATAAAGCCCAGGCACCCCGGGCTGTGTGATCAATCCACGTCATATACTGCTGTAGAAGAGTTGCTGTCAGAGCTGAAGCTGTCGGGAAAATGAACAGAGATTACCAGGGATCACCCACTTTTATAGGTACAGCCCAGGAAGTGAGGTTGTGTGGGTGGTCCCTGGTGTGGAAACTGCTGGAAGAAACTTCTGTGCTGGAGTGCCACCTTTGGAAACTCCCAGAAGTAATTACCTAATGCAAGAGACCATTCCATGTAAGATCTACAGTTACAGATGAGTAACCCTCAATTCTAGGGGTGTGGATATAGTACACTATCCACACTCTGGCAGACTCCTAGCAGTTCTCTGGGAAGAGGAGACAAGGCACACACCCCTACTTGGCAAAAAAAGACTGGAGAACTGAGGTCCCAAAAGCAACACCCCAGCCTGACTCAAGGTTGATGCTGCAATGGGAGATGAAGGTGTGTGCTGACCACCAGGAAGCAGCCATGCAGATTTCCTGGATAGAGATGTCCCTGTCAGCAGCCACTGAGGCAGCAGTATGTCTAGTTGAATGATCCCTAAGCCCTATGGGAGGTTCCCTACCAGCCAACCTATAGCAGATGTTGATGCAGGAGACTATCCACCTGCCAATCATCAGCTTAGCTGCTGGTCTGCCAGGTGCAATTGCAGAGTATGCACAAAGAGCTGGTCAACCACTCCCCAAATTCCAGCTGTATGCTCCTCATAATAAGTGAGCACTTGCTTCAGGTCAAAAGAATGGAACCTGTGCTTGGCCTACAAGGTTGTGCTGGTGAAGAACACTATGAGATTCATCACCTGATTAAGGTGGAACTCCAAATCAAGCTTCAGGGAGAACGTAGGGTGGGGGCAGATAACTATCCTGTCCTTGTGGGATACCAGGTATGGAGACTCCACCAAAAGCACCTGGAGCTTACTGATCCTTCTGGCAGGGATGACAGCCACCAAGAAGGCAGTGTTCCACAACAGATGTAACATCATACCTGTGCATTTGCTCAAACAGCCTGCCCATGAGCACTGCCCACACCAGCAACAAGTCCTAAGGTGGTGGTGGTGGTGGTTCACACACCAGCAGGGACAGGTGGTCAAGGCCTTAGAAGAAGTGCCTAATCACCTTCTCCTATACCACCATCAGCATATCACCCCCATACCTGGTATGCAGAACTGGCTGCCAGGTGCACCTTGAGGGTCATTAACCTTAGTCCCAACTAAGAAAGGGATCACAGGTTGTCCAGGATGCTAGCTAAAGAGCAGGCCAGGGGTCAAACTCCTTGCTGTGGCACCAAATGGAAAATTGCTTTCATTTGATGGCATAGCACTGACCCAATGCCTGAAACACTAGCTGCTCAGGAACCAGGCTGTGCGGTGCAATGATGGAAGATCTGAGTACAGGATATTCCCCTTGTGACAAGAAAGTGGATCCAGACTCAGGAGGCAACCACCATGGAGGTCTGTGGCTGAGACTGAGATGTTCCAGGTACCATATCGGGTGGGGCCAGTCTGGTGCTACCAGGATCAGCCATACTTTGTCCCTCTGCACCTTGACCAACACCTTGAGGTTAAGGGGAAAGGGAAGGCATAGAGGAAGCTTGCAGTCAAAGGCCTCATCATGGTATCCCCCAGCAGTGTCCCACATTGTGGGAGGCAAGCACAGAGCAGCCTCAGCTTTCCATTCTCCAATAGGTGGTTCGCCATCCCCTGATGCAGAGACCACTCATGTGAAACATCACCCACCCAGTTGAGGGTGTCCACTAACTGGTTGGAGAATCTTGCTAAATGGATCGCCAGGAGATCTGCATCCAAGTTGTGCATGAGGGTCCGGGTGTGGAGAGCCTCCCGACACAGATGAAGGGAGTGCATGCCACCTAGTTGGGGATAGTACAGACTGACACAAGATTATGTATGAGGGTGATCTCATGTTCAGGAGTGACAAGAGTCCACTAAACTTATCCCTATCCCTCTCCAAGGATTTTGAAACCATTCATAAGTGGTTTACATCTAACAGACTACTTGTTAATGCTAAACAAAACAAGACCATGTTATTTAGGTCCAAGCCAAGGCTTCCCAAATGCTCTGCTGGGCAAACTAACTCCCTCTGCATCCTGGCCCCAGACAGATCTCCTCTCGAACAATGCCTACCCTTGACCCTGCCCTTACCTCCGAGGATCATAATGGGGTGAGTTGTCAAGTGAGTGAACCAGCAGCTGGGTGTCTGCTGCCCCCGAGGCATGTCATGACCCCTGATGTGCAACTGGCCATCAGGCAAGGCACACTCCTACCCCTTCTGCCTCAAAACAGCAGATGCACGAGGTGTGTGGATCCATTCGTGACATTTTTTTGTTGCACTGAATCGAACACTTGACGCCCAGGCCCATTTTGTATTCCTCATATTTCACTGCTGAGTCAACAGCTAGAGTGGAACTGAGAAAACATACTCACAAGTTAAACAAAAAACAAAGTTTGCCAATTGTGCGCCAAGAAAGGCCAACGCTGTGCACAGAGCTGCGATGGAGGAGACCTGATTCTTCCAGCAGAAAGGAAGATCTGACATCATGGGGTGGATCTGGGAAGTATACCACCTGTGTGTGTGTGGGGAGCTTAGCTTAAAGACATTTAGCAAGATTTAAAGTGGAAAGAAAGACTGCCAGAGTGTGGATAGTACACCATATCAATGCCCCTAAGAGGAGACATTATTTGCACTGGCCATCATAAAATATCATTCAGTAGACCTGTGGGGTGGCCAAAAGCTGTGTGATAGGCAACTACTGAACTCTGCTGTTCTGTGCTGTGTCATAACCATTTTACTAATGCTGAAGTGATTGTGTGTGGAGAATGTCTTTTCTAGACAATGAAGTAGGAGACAGGAAGGGGAGGACTGCAGTAGTTTGTGGGAGATCCCCCACAAACTGCAACATTTTAGTTTCCAAGTACAAAGAGTTGTAGGGCGCTACAGCCTAATAGGACACCAATCTAATCTCTATGTAGCAGTCAGAAGGGAATTTTAAATACATTTTAAAATACTTTGCTGAGCAGGGGAGTGCAGTGACCTCGGGAGCACTTCTGGGTCACCTTTTGTATATATACTCACCCCTCTGCAAGCAGTGTGAGCCAAGTGGGGCACACACTCGGCACCGCACACAGGAATGCGTGCCGGGGATAGTGGGGAAAATGGCAAGGTACTGTATTGTTCTTACTTTAACATTGTAATACAGGAAATTCTCCTCACATCTGAGAATCATAAATCTCCAAAGGCACGTTGTTTAGAGAACTAACCTGTGCATCTGTGTATGAGACAACAAACAGCATAGTGACGGGGTTAGGATAAATATGGCAAACACCATTATAACACTGAATGGGGACATTGGGGTCAGATGTAATGAATGCATGATGTACACAATAATAAAAAATATACAGTCTGATAAGCAGTTTACATGTAATAAATACTGCTAATGGAAATAAATTCATTTTATACCAGACTTGAAGTATTGGAATAGAGTCATAATAAAATGGCATTCAGGCTAAAATCCCTAAACAAGCAGTGTTGTGGCTGATCAGAAACTGTTGGGTTAAGAGATGACCAGCATAATAAAGTTACTGAGTCTCCAAGCAACTTATTAATAGATCAAAGTCCGCAGGACCATCCATCCCAGACCGCTCATAACATTCATTCCACCAATGAAGAAATATCGGATAAAACAAAAACAGAAAAATCGTTAGGGAGGATGATGAGAGTGGATGTTTGGGCCCAGAATGGTCTCTGGTCCAAAATACCAGAGTTACTAAAAGAGATTGAAAAGCACATTTTACTCTACCCACTTTCAAACAGGTTTGATCCCATTTCCCATGAACAGGACCCTACACATAAATCTGACCTAATGCCAACAGAGGCTGTAAAAAATACTAGAAATAACCTAAGTGCAGATACAAACCAAACCATACTAGTAGATGTAACAAGCAACCAATATTTAATGAGAGTTGAGGTAAATGACCATCAGGTAACTTGCCCACAAAAATTGTTCAAAATGCTTCCACTACTAACACCCTTCCTATAGATCTTTTAGAAAGCACTCCCAGCTGCTCAAACATGGGCAATAATATACAAAACAAAAATGCTGTGCAAAACCAAAAACAAAGCCTCAAAACCAATCCACCTCTCGTAGACCTCCCAGATAGTGGACCTAGCACTGTAAATATGGAAATCGAGATGCAAAATAATACTGAAGCAGTTAATACAAAAAAACTAACTACACGTAAGTCTTTATTCTTGGGGACTCGATAATTAAATGCATCGACAGAGCAGTGTGCAATCCAGATAAATCAAACAGAACTTGTTCAAGCTTTAGGGGGCAAAACTATTGGACATAATGTCAATGACAAGGAACATTTTACAAACTTCGGGAGACAAACCGCTGGTCATAATCCATGCTGGCACTAATAACATAAATGATACCACAACCGAAGAACTCAAACAAGATTTTGTAGCTTTAAATAATAGGCTTATTGAATACAGCTGTGAAATTTGTTTTTCAGAAATTCTCCCTATCCCCAGATCATCTAAATACAAAATTCAAAAGATCAAAAATATAAATGATTGTCTTAGGAAATGGTGCCTCAAACAAGGCCTCACATGTATTACGCACTGGGAAAACTTTGTAGACAGGGATGAATTGTTTTGCTGGGATGGTTTGCACCTGAGTAGGAGAGGCAGTAAACTGTTGGCAAAGCAAATTAAAAAAACATAACTAGGCATTTAAACTATGATAAGGGGGAGAAGGAGAATGCTCCTCCTTCTCTAAATACAAAAGAATTTACTATATCAAAATCAAATCATTGTAACATATTAATGATGAATGCTAGAAGTTTAAATAATATAAAAATGGCAGAACTTGAAGCAAGGGCACTACAAGGGGATGTAGGGATCATAGCTATTATGGAGACTTGGTGGGATGAGTCATCTATCTGGATTAGAGAAATACCAGATTACAGATTATATAGTAAGAACAGAAATGGTAGAATGGAGAAGTTTGTATCTTGAGAAATGAAATTCCCCCTATGAACTTCAGATTTCCCTGGAAGCTGAGTTTCCTACAGAAAGTTTATGGGTCGAGGTACAGATCAAGGGAAAATCAAAAACTATACTAAGAAATTGCTACAGGCTGCCATCTTTGGATAAAACTTATACTGAGAAGCTAATCAAAGAAATAACTCAAGCAACATATATGGGAGATGTGGTCATCCTCAGGGATTTTAATTTACCAGATATAGATTGGGACAGTATGAAAGATAGCAATGACATCAAGGAGGGCAGTTCCCAAAAAGGGGACATCGGCCAGTTTATGCTGAGTAGCTGCCATAAAGGTGGAAAGCATCAGCCAGGCCCTACGATGAATGGCGACTGCCACTGCCATGGCATGGGCACCGGAATCACCCATGTCCAAAGCTGTCTGGAGCTAGTGTTTATCCAGAGATCAATCCTGGTCTCTGACTTTCTTCAATGGCAACTGTTTTTCAGCAGGAAGATGGGGAAGGAGGTCCTCTAACACATTCCAAGCAGAGAATGGCTGAAGTTTGTCATCATGGCAGCACAGCTGGCCAGATGGAGACCCAGTGACATAGCAGTGCACACCTTTTTAACTGTGTGGCCAGTCTTCTTTGACTCTTTGTCCAAAGGCTTGTCCACATCCCCTCCCCCAAATTTACAGAAGGTCAAATCTGAAACCAAGCCGTCTGCAGAGGGATAGTAGGAAAACCCAGAAAAGGAGCCTTTTGGGTTCACGTACTTGTGCATTATATGGATAGAGGATGCAGTGCAGGATACTGGATGCTTCCAAAGCTCCAGGGCTGGTCCCAAGATGGTCTCAGCCATGGGACAGGCAATCTATGGAGAATTGTCATTATCCAGTATGTCAGTAAATGGGTATTTGACCCACTTCTGAACTGGCTCCAAGGGCACAATCATGGACTCTGAGATAAGTCAGATCAAAGCCCCAGAAGAAACTGGCCTATGGTCGGAGGTCAACTCCTCAACCAATTCCTAGTCAAAAGTATGAATCCAGGTCAAGGCCATGGACAATTCTCCTCCAAAGGATTCCTTGAAAACAGCCCTTGACTCTTTGCCACCATGGATCACCATGGTATCCTCAGCCTGGGTGATTTCCACTGAGAACCAGCCTGGCAAGCTGGTCATGGAGGGAGACTCCATGGACAGGACCCCAAACAGCGGCTGCGGTTGAGGTGGCTCCATCCTAAGGAGTGGAGAAGCAGACACGGGGGACTGCTGAGAAGCATGGACCAGCATGGAAATGACCAATGTAGGCAAGGGACTGAATTTCTATGAGGCAGAGACCTATCCCTGTAGTGGTCCACTGTTCACAGAGTAGCTCCTCATGGTGATGACGCATTTTTTGTCAATGTGTCTCTTTGGCCAAGGATGAAGAGTTCACGGAGCACTGACATCAACACCTCCTGGTCCACCAGGATGCAGAGCCTGAGTAGCACCTTAACCATGACCATCGGTCCAAGGGTCAGCATCAATGAGTGTCCTGCAGGGGTTCATATAAACCACCTGCCTTGGCAGATTAAGCACTAGAGGCTTTGGATGCACAACCACGGGTGTAGGCCACTCCTGTGGCAACTCAACTGGAGTCACCAACTGGGACAAGTCCTCCTAAGTGAGAACCGGGTCATCTGGGTTCTGGGAGACTGATTCCTTGTTGATCTTTTCAGACAACCGGTCGACAGGTTTAAGAAAAATCTCAACAGCATGCTCAAACAGAGTCGAGGACTGATAAATCTGACAACATTGCATTGGAGCCCTTGATTGTACCCATGACCATAGAAATTCAACCAAGGCCAAGCAGTCAGGGGCACTGAAGAAGCAGGAAGAGCATGATCTTTTCCAGTCCTATGACTAACAATGGCATTCCTTGTGTTTTCTACTGTGGTGAGAAGAGCTCTCCCCTAAGGTCTGGAGGACCAGACACATTTCTCTGAATTCATCAGAGAATGACTATCCATCGCTAGCCCCAACTGGGAACAGTACCAAAACCAAAGAGGAGCTCACCACAGCCGCTGCTGCCTCTTTGGCCATCACCGCAAGCTGAGCAGCTGACCCAGCAGCTGCCAAGGCCTTCTGTGTCTTTCGGCCAACCTAGGGCCAACTGAGCCTTCCAGTCTTCATTGATTGCTGGCAGCATGGCTCGGTACAACTGCATCCCTCAACATGATGGTGATCACCTAGGCAGTACAAACACCTGTCATGCAGGTCTGTGGCCCATATTTTCTGCCTGCACTGGGTGCAGAACTGAAACTCCAGTTCCTTGCTCTCTGCTGATCAAGCATCATGATCACAAAGTGGGCCCTGAAGACTTATGGAGCAATTTTAATTGGAATACCGACCTGAAAAGTCAAAGATTTGCCAAAGAAGCACTTGAACAACTCAAAATCCTTCAATGCTGCAGAGTTGCGAAGGAGAAGACCTGTCCCTTCCAGCCAAAAGAAAGATCTGACTTCACAGGCACAGTCGAGGAATATACCACCCAGCTGGTGGAAGAAGCTTAGCGTGAAGACTTCCAATGACTCAGCTGTCTCCGGGAAGACTGCCAGAGTATGGATGTGAACTGTATTTCCATTGTAAGAAACTATGTCATTTTAAATACAGATTATATTTTTATTTTACAATTTATTTGGCTAAGAAAGCTCAACTAAGATGCTGTATCTCATTTTCAGTGAGGTTCTGTTTTTACCCATTTTTACAGCTGGGCAGAAGGAAGCAAACAGAGGAGACATTACTTCATTTTTTTACTGGGTATGGTCTATAGCACTAACAGTTAGATATGCACTATATATGAGGAAAAGATCATTGTAGCCTTCAGCTCAGCTGACATCATTGGGATCCAGAACTGCTAATTAAAAAATAATATTGGGTCAGAAAAGGCTTCTTTAATATGGGACCTTAAGTAAGGAACAATTAGGATGATTTAAAAACAAACACACAAAACAATACACTGGGGTGATAGACTGCACACATGCCCAAATTTACAATTATATTAAAAAATGTAAACAACAGGGATTATGTTCCCTTTAATGAACTTTTCCTCCTACAGAGTGGATCCCGCTTATAACAAACTACTCTGCATAACCCCTTTTGTCCATTGTAGGTGGGTGTCCAGAATAGCCAAATGCTTAGGCTGATGTATTGCCACACTTACTCCTACCCCACAATGATCACAAAAGCAGATCTGCTCTGAAACTGAAACATTGGAAAACCACCAAACTGCCACAATCCTGAATTTGCAATACTTGCATAAAAAAAAAAATTAAAAAAAGAGTTAAGCCTCAACTACTCAATGTCTGCTGCACACACTCCTACTCTACAACTATCACAAATGCAGTTCTGTTCCGAAACAGAAACCTCTCTGAAAACCACCCAGCTGACACAATTCTGACTTACTTCTGTAGTAAAAAAATTAAAACAAAAACTAGTATTTTTTTATTTTTTTTTTAATTTTAGTTTTTGGTGACCAGGTAAGGCCCACTAGGCACAAGTGCCTGTTTTCAGGGGTGACCTGGGAGCACTGAGCGGTTAAGTAACTTGCTCAGAGTCACACAGTATGCAAGTGGAGGTTGTGAGAATCAAACTCAGGTTTGGTCTGCTCGATGTACCAAGCTTGTTCACACCTCATTCTTCTAATCTCTAGGCTATACTGCCAGCCAAGTTAAGCCTCTCATTCAAAGAAAACTTGCTTTTCACTTTTGCCACCAGTCTGAAACTTTCACCTACAATTATCCCAAACTTACTTGCTGTGGATCACAGCAATGCCTGGCTCCATGAGTCAGCTCCACGGTCCACTCCAAAAACCACCCACCAGCTGTAATGTGCTCCAAGTTTCTAAATGGAGAGCTGCTAGGTTCCATGTTCTCGCAGATCACACAACCGGCATAATGTAGGCAAAAATAAAGGAAAATGTGACAGCAATGCAGCTAGAGGTTGTTACTGCTTCATCAACTGTATTTCAGAGTCAGTGTAGGATGACAGAGGGTAGTTGGCACATCAACTAGCCGGGTTCACCTGATTAACTGCAGATTAACACCCATCTGCATCGGCTATTGAAGAATTACCTAATCCGGAATAAGCAGTAAAATTAACGTCAGCTGCAATTACTGAGGCTTTAGGCAAAAAAATCTAGTAAAATCCGATGTCCTCTACAAAAATGTCCAAAATCAGTGGGCTGCACGGTACATATGTAAATGTTAGTGCTAAGCAAAAGAAAGATGGACTTCAAAAATCTATTTCGACTCTGACCTCAGTCTCCTTTCCCCCACAAAGTATGCCAGCATTTCAGGCTGTTACCACACAGCTTTTGTTGACTGAAGCCCTTTATAAGACCCCACTTTCCCTCCTGACTGGCCACCAAGCCAGATCCGAAGGCCAACTGAAGAGAAATTATGATGGTGAGTTCAGTGCCAAGGAACACTACAAGAGCAAATGCTATGGGTTCCACTTCTTACATATGCCAGAAAAAAATGAGTTTCAGAGCTATGCCCCAGGATCTGGCACTCTTTTCTACGTTTATATAAAGGGCCATAGTTGATTTGGTCTACACTCATTTGCAGTGGGGTCTAGCTGCTACCTGGTGTTATAGCTGGGACAACTGAAACATAGGGAGGTCAAATTATTTACTGAAGGTCAGAGTGAGCCAGAAGCTGTGGTGAGATTGGAGTCTTGGGTCAAATTTTCACAGTTCAATGCTCTGGTCATTGGAGTGGCATCTGTAAACTGTTCTGATCTAGCAAAAAGCACTGCGTAGCCGCACTCTGGGATGAAGAGTCACAATACAGCTCAAAGCTCTGGGGTGTTGATGCAATGCTCTCAGTTGCTGCCAACTACTTATTAAAAGTTTGAGGCTACTTCATGGACTTTATGGAATTTTTTATGTAAGGTTTGGCACCCTGCATCTCAGAGTGTGGCTACCCAGAGCTCTTTTGTGTCTAATAACTGCCAGCACCCACTGCGTTTCTTGAGCGCATGGTTTCACATGCATTGACATGATCTAACAGCTAACTCCTAACTGTACAGTGCATCCCAGGCAAATTCAGTACTGCTCCTATATTCTGCTCTGGGTATCACTTACTTCTTTAACAGCCATGCACCCAGGGTCGACCAAAGGCCTAATGGAAAAGCACTGCACATATATGCTGGCAACCCAGTTACTGGTACTTGTGTGGCCAGGTTGTGGGAAGCACACAATGTTACTGTTAGCATGTCTCAGATGGAGGGAGTCCACATGCTCCTGCACTGCAAAGGCTCGTCCAGGTGGGGCTGGGGAACTTGCTATCCTGACAAAAGCATGTACCGCCACACTCATGCTAGTGTACTGCCTGGGGAGGGGAACCAAGAAAACACACAACAGGAAAGCTGCACACAAAAACTGTAGAATTGCAATAATTCTGCAAAAATATAGGTTAGTTTAATGAAGTAATAAGTATTACAGGTAGGACAAAATAACTCCAAACCTGGTTCCCCACACCCACCCTGTCCCCTCCGCTGGAGATTCTGGAACAAGGTCTGACAGGAGAAAAAGGAGGACTCCTGAGGCCTAAACTGGCCAAGATGAAAAGAGAGCAGAGGGATGGAGAGAGGGCAATAAGTGCCTAGTGCAAGAGCTCCTCCTGAAAATCTACTGTTACAGTAAGTTTCTACATGACTGAACTATCTTACTTCGAGGAGGCTCTTGCAGTAGGCAACACTGCTAGGACAGAGTCCAAGCAGTACCAGAAGGAAAATATCCAGGAGAAGGAGAAGAAGGGATACATACTCAGCCAGAGAGCTGGCCTCCAACAGGGGGCTGGCATTGGAAGAGTGACGCCCAGGCCAACACACAATGTGTACCCAGAGTACTCCAAAGAGAGTGGTCCCAGCAGGGCAGAGAAGACTGGAAAGTCTGAATATACATCAGTACCCCTAGATGAAAGGAGCATGTGCCCTCCCTGTGAGATCCCAAATGAAAAACAAGTATCAGCATCCGACTGAACCAGAGTCAAATAAGGCATTCCCAAGCCAGACCTGACCTAGGACTGGGGTAGGAAGAAGACCAATGACAAGGGCTGTCATTAGTACCCTTTAAAATGTCAAAGGAAAGTTACCAGCCAAAGATAGAGGAGCCCATGATGGGATCTCCCATGAGGCTACATAAGGATACCTCTGGGAAAAAGAAGACTATGTGGAAAGGATAAAAAAGAGCCTTTCCTGGCTTAAGCCTGACAAAAGTACCCAGTCTCCAAACAGAGAGAGAGAGAGAGAGAGAGAAGGGCTGTGAGATCTGAAAGTCAACACCCAGTAGCCCGGTGACTTAGACAGAAAAGACACCAGAGCAGACTGAGGAAAACTCCTCAGAAGTATGGCAACTAGCGAAAGGAAAAAGAAGGATAATTACCCCAGTATAGGGTAGTACCCCCCCAAGTGAGCTTGTTAAGGACTGCCCATGCCCTAGTCTGCTGATGACAAGGGTAGAAATAGGTAGGTACAGGAAGCGGTAAGTCTGAAAGCGCATGACCTTAATTCCCTCAAAACACTAAAGGGGAGTCTACGCCCAACTGGTGGAATTTAACCACTGGACAGAAAAAGGGAAATCTCTCAGAGAAAAATCACCCACTAAGAGGGACAGCTATACCCCAGTACCGAATCCTCTGTTCCCTTCCTCTCTCTCTACTCTTTGGGAAGTTGGGTGTGGGACATGAACCCACCGAGGGACAGAAAGTCATCCAGCAGGATGGTAAAATCCCAGAAGAGAGAGGAGAACAAACCAGACATCCACTCAGGGAGGAGGGGTGCAAGGGAGCACACGAAATTTGCCAGCAGATAAAGGCCTAGTGGTCTATCAAGTCTGCTCGAATGTGCAGCTAGCACCCCTTATTTTTTAGCTGCCCCACCCTAACCCTCCCATGACCCTTCCTCTTACCCTATCCCAGCCCCTTTTGAAGCAGTCCACTGTTCTACTGGATATCACTTTCGCAGGTAATGCATTCCACCCAGCTACCACCCACTCCGTAAAAAAGTGTCTCCTCATCTCCCTCCTGAATCTTCCTCTTTCCAGTCTCATACCATGGCCCCAGGTGTTCCTCCCCTTCCTTACTTTGAACAGCCCCTCTATACCTGTCTTGTTTATTCCTTTCATGTGCTCGAAGGTTTCAATCATATCCCCTCATCCCTCCTCTCCTCCAGCCAGTACATGTTCAACTCCCTCAGCCTCCTCTCATATGGTAAGTCCCCCAATCCCTGGATCATCTTTGTCATCCTGCGCTGCAGCCCCTTCAGTAACTTAATGTCCCTCTTCAGATATGAGCACCAGTACTGCATGCAGTACTCCAGGTGTGGTCTAACTAATGATCTATACCGTGGCTGAATCACCTCCCCCCTTGAGGATATACCCCTTGTAATGCAGCCCAGCTTTTTGTTGGCCTTTGCAGCTGCCTTCCTACATTGTGCCAAGTTGTTCATTGACCCTGCAATGAGTACCCCCAGATCCTTCTCCTCCTCTGTCTGGGCTAGCTGCACTCCCCCCAACTGGTAACTCCTCCTTGGGCTTTTTGCCTCAAAATGCAGCACCTTGCGCTTTTTGGCATTGAACCCCAGTTGCCAGGTGTCCGACCAGGTTTCCAGCATTGCTGGATCATCCTAAAACCCTTGCAATCCCCCTAGGTCATCCACCTATGGGGAATATTGGACCTGAAAAGTAGGTGGGACCCCATGTGCTCTGATGAACAAGCGACCCACCACTACCAGTAAAATCACCCGCCAAGGCCCACTGACCTCATGGGGTGAAATGAAAAGAACCCTATGAAGATAGAGAGGGGTGAGCCTTCTATCTGTCATGAAACCAGCACCTGCGTGGAACTGCAGAGAGGGCGAGGGGAAGAGAACACTCTCCAAACCAGAAAGTAAGAAGGTAAGGGGTGGTGAACTCCCAAATGAGGGGACCTCTCAGCATGATTGGACATGCAGACCATTGCCAGAGATCCTCACCATACTGAGGCCAGCCCAAACACCTGATAACAGGGCACATCTGCCATGATGTCGGAGGTGCCCGGCGACAGCAAAAGCCCGCCCAGCGAAAGTTTGACAGGACTAAAACTGCAAATGGTGGCACATGACTTGCCAGCTGCCTAAGAATGGCAAGTCCTGCAAGGATATCCCGACCTCAGCAGTGAGGACCCCTTGGTAAAGGAGCTGTGCAAATCATAGTGGAGAATGTTGCCAGCCAGACAACCAAAAGACCCAGGGTTCTGTGGTTGTTGTCAGCAAAAGGGAGGTGATCCAAATTCTTGCTAGAAGTCAGATGCTTGCAGCCCAAAACTGGCTAGGACCTGTCAATGGCCTGAAGTTATAGGGGCCATGCGCCAGCAAGAGGCAAATATAATCCCAAAGGTTAGGGACTGACCAATGCCTGCCACCCCACCACAAGATGCAGGAAAGAACTCCGATAAGTTGGAGCCCTAAAGCAAGGGAGTCTCTTCTCCCCCCAAAGGAAAGAGCACCCAAGGAATCCCTGGAACCCAAGGGAATTAAGGGTAGGCACTTGGACCTCATGGGGAACCCAAGGGGTAACTGGTGTCAGCCCCGCCCTATTAAAAAAGAAGGAGAAAACTCCTCAACATGTAGGCACAGAGAGAGGGGATTATCGCTCCCCAACCAACCAATCCAGCGACAGCTGTCAGAGGAAAGATACGCTGGGAGTCTGTTCATTAAAAGAAAGTGGGGCCCCGGGCTTGAAAGAAAGGGGCCATCAGGAAGAATATTAAAGGAAACTGACAAGTCGGGTAGCCCTAGGAAATAACCTAGTTCTCTGCAGAGAAGGTGGTATAGGACAAACTATTTGACACCTGTACCCACCCCAGGGAGCCTGCAAAAACAAGGACCCCTGTTGAAAAATATGAAGAACAGATGGAAATGCCTAAAGGGGCGACCCCCTCAACCTGTAAAAAGACCCCCCCACTTCAATCTCTGAGTATATTGAAGACAGAGAGGAAGAGAAAGGCCGCTGAGTCTAGGGCGATGGGCCCGGCGCTGACACCACTGCACTTGCCGTTCTATGGGCCTTTGCAGCCAAAGCAACAGCCAAAGCAGCTGCCAATGAATGGGCTCTGAGTTTGCCCCTCAGGTCCAGACATCAGATGTGATGTCCATGAAGGTCAGTGGTTTGTACGCTCGAACTGCTCTGATGCCCCTGAGACAAGGGTCAAAGGGGGACTCCAGAGCCTGTACATACTCTCCAAACAATATGGGACCTCTGAAAGGGGCATCCAAAATAGAGGCCTGGTCTGCAAGGTTAAGATCCGACAAACAAAGCCACGCATGGTGTGTAAGACATAAGGTGGATGCAGCGCTCCAGGCGGTCACGTCTACTGTATCATATAAGGCCCTTAAGGCATAGAACCCTACATTACATGCCAAGGTAAGGAGGTACTCCAGCTGAGACTGGGTAGGATAATTGCAAGTGGAATGGAACAGGTCCCTGATTTGTCCCAAAATGGTCTGCTGATGCAGAAGCATGTAAGCCAAATAATTTTGAGCCCTTAAGACTAAGATCAAGAAGGAGTAAGCCTTTCAACCAAAAAAGTCCAGAACTTTAGATTCTCGGTCTGATGGATAGTCTCGAAAACCCGGGCCGTTTCCCATGGCCGGTCATCCCTCAAGCATGGAGGGGTCAGCTTTAGGGTGAGAGGCAAAGTGCCCCTTCCCGTCTGGGGCGTGATAGAGGCAATCAGCCTTATGTGGAGTGGCCAGAACAGACACCAGTTGCTGCCACACTGTGGAGGGCATGCTGCTCTGGGGATCCACCAGGGGCAGTATCACAACTGCATCCACTTCAGAAAGGTACAGATGTTGCACAAGGCACCTCCGCTGGGGGTCTTGCTTCTCCGTACGCCACCCTTGGATGTCTGGGATCACCCTCATTATATCAAAAAATGAAGGATCCTTGGCGAGAGAACGGTTGGGTGTATCCCTAACCCATACTTCCCTGGTGGGGAGGGAGGAATGAGGAGTAGAGGAGCCTGAAGAATCAGAGACTATATGGAGGGACTGCTCCGAACCAACAGCTGAACCCAGCAAAGGAGAAATACCAGGGGTTACCTCCTGACCTGCTTCCCGGCATGAACCTCTATCCCAAGGGGAGGCCTCTATTTCCAAAGCCTGAGCATCCCTTCTGGTGGGAGAAGTTGGCATCAAGAATTGACAGGCAAAATTAGGCTTATGAACCGATGCCCACCAGTCATTCAATAGGGCTCGTAATCTACTGATGTCCGGCATAGTAGCGCTGACTGAAAAGTGCAGACTATAGCCAGGTAGTGCACCAGAAAATCATATGCCAGTTTCAACATTGCTCCAGATGAGCCTATTGCCTGTTTGGAAGAGAATGTATGAAGGGCAGAGTCAGCAATGGTACTGGAATCTGTGCAGGGGTTGACACCAACTGTTCAGAATCAGGAAGAGTGCCTGATGATTCTAACCCAGAGGCTGGATCCTCATGAATTGTGGCAGGTTCCTTAGAAGTTGGGCCTGGGCTCGTCAGGTCCTGGGTCAGCGGATGCTGCAGTTGGAAACTGTTGGGTGTCAGATCCCTGGTGGGAGGCTCAGGGAAATGAAGGCCCTGCCAGGGACTGATGGGGAGGAGCCGGAGAGGCTACCCCCCACAAGGGCTGGGAATCCTGGAGCCCCAAGGGTGGCTGCTCTGCCAAGGAAAACTGTGGCCCAGAGGGCGATAGTGGGTGCCGGCTGTCACGCCATTGACGGACCCTGACCCAGGGATGGTGAAGACGCTGAGGCCGGAAGGGTGGAATCAGCCACAGCCTCACCCGTAGCATCAGCCTGGCCACCTGCATCAGGCTCTTGCAGGAGGACTGGCCTGAGCAGTGGGGTAGAGGAAGGAACCTCCGAGCCTGATTTTACGGCATCTGTCACAGTGAGAACTGCGGAATGTGGGTCCACTGGCAGCCCCGATGGAAGAAGGGCTGGTGCAGACAAGGAGACTGACCTCCCAAGAGAGAAAGACTCCAGTTCTGTCACAGCCCCAGGAGGAGCCCATGACTCCATGGTGGACCGATCATGGTCCCAATGTTTCTTGTGCTTCTTTTTCAACAGTGGAGGATCCCCAGAAGTCCCAGCTGTGGTCTGGAACTGCAGCTCTCTCTCCAGGTGGCCAACTTCTGCTGCAGGAGGTGCATCTCTAAGTCTTTCTGCCGCCTCTTCCACATGACCTGGTTAAACTTTTGGCAGGCCTGACAGGCTTCAGTGTCATGGTCCGGGCCTAGGCAGATGATACACACAGAAAGACCGTCCTTTTCTGGGAGCTGCTTCCCGCAGGAGCACTTGGACTTATGGGAGTCCACTGAAGAGTTTGGCAATGACATAGGGTCAAAAAACTAACTGTATTTGACAAAATTAACTCACAAGGGAAAAATGGCAGTAGACTGTAGTGGCATTGATCCGAGAAGTAAAATGAACACAGGTCGATGGCAGGAAAAGAGCTGAGGTGGGTGTGAGGGACTGCCCCCTTTATACTAGAATGGATGTCAATGTGCTGACATCAGGGGCAATCCCCTGTTGTATACTGCTAGCTAGAAATTTTCCATGTGGTCTTGGTGCCTGGCAGTTTAGTCCTAACGGTGTTGCCTACTACAAGAGCCCCCTCGAAGTAGGATCACAGAATCTTTGGTACTTCATTGCAATCTGATTTTTCCAATATTGAGGGGTGGTTCACCAGGTCGAGGCTGCTTATGAATGCAAAAAGACCAAACTGATGCATGTTTCCCCTAATAAGTACGCTGGGAGCAAGAAGGCAGCTAAACTTAAGATTCAAACTCAAAATTCAACCATATTGGAATTGGTAGACAGTTATTGCTATTTAGAGGTCACATTTGATTCCGAGATGACTTTTGCAAATCATATAACCAAAACAATAGGGAAAGTAAATAAAAAATAGGAGTTCTAAAAAGAACTACAGGGTTCTTGAGACTGACAGAAAGAGGATTGCAGAACAAATTGCCCTGCCAACCTTAACTTACGGTCACTTGGTTTATAGAGTAGCAAGAAAATCATTGTTGGGGCATCTTGACAGGACTCACTATAGGCTTGCTAGATATGTTCTAAAATGTAGTTTCTGTACTCATCACTGTTTACCATTAAGCAGGCTTGATTGGCAGTCACTGGAGGCAGGACACAACAAAAACCCGTTATTATTATTGCACAAGGTAATATCTTCTGATCATCCAATATCTAAAAGTTTACATTTTAATGGGGGACCAAATAAGAAGACTCTAAATAGATCAGTTCCTTAGAATAAAATTTTGCCGAGTAAATGTTTACATACATTTGGGGATAGGACACTTTCAACTAGGGCAGCAGTAGTATGGAACTCACTTCATTCATCACTACGTGCGATTTCAGAATATTCTAATTTTTCTCAAGCTATTAAGAAGACTGTTGTACATATTTGTAAATGCTTCAATTGGTTAACTGTTATTACTGTGCTATGCTTACTAGTGCTTGACTGTATAAGTTTGTATGTCATGTTGTGTGTATATGTGTAAAATGTTGTCATATTATTATTTGTATGTTTGTAATCAAGGTATCCTCACTGGACTGTCTTGTAAACAGGATTTTATACCCTAATGGCATGATTCCTGTTTAAAAATACAATTTTTACCACTACTACTCATTGCTGCAGTCCTTGTGTTACCTAGGGCTTGTGTATCACCTGCATATGTAATTCTTAGCCTGATTACTGCTAACCTCCTCCAAGGGTGCAGTCAAAAACAGGTCACTCAATCTAGTCTCCTCTACCTACCATGGTAAGCAAATAAATAAGTGAAACCATAAAACATTCTGTGGCAAAAGCAACACAATCTGTAATAAAAATGTGTGAACTTGGGAAAGAAAAGCCAGTCTAATTTTGTTCATGCTTCGTGCGGCTTCACCATGCTACTCCTTTGTGGAGCCGAGTAATTACTCAACATCAACTGATCACTGAAAGACTAATGAAGGGTCAGTCAAAGAAACTAAATATAAACCAAGCAGCTGAGTCTCAAATTCAGTGGGTTCATAGTGTTCCATTACAGCTCTTAGGTCCTTATATATTCTGGAGGTGATTTAAAAGTTCTTTCACTGCTGCCCCAGCATCTGCTACAGTAGAACCAGCACTGGGAAAGTATTCACCAGTTTGTGTGCATGTGGATTTTCACTGGAAACCAGCACATATTTATATGTTCTTAAGGCTGACCCACAGAAAATGTCTGTAGCTGGTATCCAAATAGTTATGACACTTCACTGTATGCATAAGTGTTCTCCACCATGGCCTGGACTCATGTACCTGACTGCACTGCACTGCAGTACAAGAGCATTGTACCCTGCTTGCGACACGGAACACGGCATTTGTGTGATGTGAATTGTAAATAAAAAAATCCCAACTATAGCCCACCATCAGACAACTTCCCATTCACAGCTCATGGGATAAACTAACCAGAAAAACATGTCAAGAAATATACGGATGACAAGCACTCAATTAGAAAGTATCGCTTAAGCCATTGTTTAAGTTGCCCATTTTTTTTAAGGGGGGATTGTATTCACTAACAATACAGAATTTTTGCATTCACTAAAAACACAGAATGTATTCTGCAGCATCTTGTAAGCACTTTTCCCACACTTTTAAAAGTAGGTTCTGTGTAACAGATATAAACATATCTTGTTTTATTGATTTATTGACAGAGCACATTTCCAGGTTTGGTAAGAGCCTGGGTACGCTGGAGGGCCACCAGGGGAATTCAGATTAAGCATCTCAGAGGGCTGTTTCCTCCTTTGGGGTAGGAGAGTCACTGCTTCTGCTATGCTGCTGCCACCTAGGAGACCACGGGGTAGCAGGCACAATGGGGAGGAGGATACCCATTAGATTATGCATTGGCATACATTTGGAACCCCCTTGAATCCTAGTGTCCTGAGGGGCCTGGGCGTAATAGATGGAACACCCCCTGCTGGGGGCAGGATGATGATGGGCATTCTTGGGCTTTACCGCAGTGACTGGACTCAGTCACCAAGGAGTCAACCCGCAATGGACTTGACCAGCTTGGAGGGCCGTGCCTGGGGTAGGGGGAAACCCAGAGCAAGAGGAATGTAACAACCACAGAAGTTAAAGATGGGGACTTCCAGTGACACAACCGTACTATGGAGACATGAACGATTTCAGCACCCTGTAGCCCGGAAAAAATCTAATACTTTTCTGCATCAACTGAAGTGGTAAACCCAACCTCAAACATAAAAGAAAAGTGGCAAGAGATTGGAACTCAATAAATGCTAAAAGCAGTTGCCTCAGAGACTTTCTAACAACGAAAACTGGTAGAATGGGACCGAAGCAGGTGCCATTCCTCTACAAGGCGGGCAGAGTCTCCAGACCCAGCGACAGGGAATGAGATAGATGAGGAGGAAAAGACCTTTACAACAACATCATACCCAGTTATTATGGCATTTGGAATGCTCACACTTCACCTTCCCTTTCTGCAGTTCAACAGTTGGAAACCTGACTTCCACGGATTTTATTGGTTATCTTATTTTCAGCTTATGTCCCTGCATCAGTTATTATAAAAAAAATAAAACATGACAGCTATGTGCAAAAGTTTTTTATTTGTTTACATACCCTGGGTATGTGATGTCCACATAAACCTAGGGACATTATACACCTCAAGTGTGTAAAAAAAACTTCATAACACATAATGGCTTATGCATTAGTCCCTATTTAATGCCTAGTTTGTAACATTTATGTGTAAAATATAGTAAGGTGAATAAGGCGTTCGTTAATTTACCAAATTTCTCATTTTTTAAATCTTTTTGTTAAAAAATCTGCAGTTTTATGCAAAATATGCGAAATTACATGAAAAATGTTTTGCCCAAATTGCTAATTTTTTAAAATAATTTTTTTGGAAAAATGTGCAGTTTGAAACTTTTATATGCTAAATATATGAATGTGCACATGTTTGTTCAAACTATTTTCCATTAGTCATTTTATAATTCAAGTTATTAGATAGGATCCCATCATCAATACAGCTAGAATAATGCACTGAAAGAGAATATCAAACACATTTTCAAAGAAATACCTTGTAAATGATTTTTGCAGCTTCATTCAGGATGCAAGTTTTCCAATTTTCATCAGCCGTCTAAACAAATACAAAAAAGAACACATTTATTTACAATGCCATTGGCTCAGAAGCAGAAGTTGGAAATTCAAGGGTTCATTTCACGTAAAGAGCGTCACCCTCCAACACATACAGGCTGATCTGTGCCCATTCAAATTAATGTGGCATTTAACTGGGTCTTCTAAACCCCTCAACAAGTTTCACTTATAAAAATAAAACCAGAGAGCGCTATATTGTCTGGTTGTACTGTCTGTTCCTGGGTATAATGCAATGACTGTAGCATGCTGTCATGCTATCACCAAAAAAATAAGGACCTGATTCTCAGTCTCGCCAGCCAGTACTAAATTTGCACAAGCCAGTGTTGCGAAGGGTGGCAAAAGCCTTCCTAAGTGATCACACAAGTCTTTGTGAAGGTTCAAGAAAGCAGGACTGCACTGAAAATGCCCCTTAGGGGCATTTTCAAAGAAACCCTGACATCATTTGGAAAAGTTTGAAAAAATATACAATTCAGGTACAATGCCGTTCATATTTAATATATCTTCTGTAATTTATTCTCCTTTTTCCTTATTACTGAGGATGGTTGTATGAAAACAAGAATGCTTTGCCCTAGCCTTTCTATATTCTGGCTGTTTGTCTACATCCAACATCATAATCCCCTTGTTTATTACGTAATAATCTCCACAGCCACTTCTTAGGCACCATACTTTCATTCCTTTGTTGTAAGTCGACTGTTTTTTTGATACAACTCTATTTTACAGCACCCTTAAGTTTTGTGAGTGATGCTTAAAATGCTCCTTCTATGTAATGTGTTTTTTGTTTATGTATTCAACTGGAAACAATACAAAACTTTAAACCAAAAAAAAGAAAAATCTCCACAGCAACAGAATGTAATGTCATAAACAGAACTGTGATGACAGGAATAGAGAGGTGACCAGAGTAGGTAGGGCAGCAATCCTGTTTTCATGGAAACATCCTTAGTAATAGTTAGACTTGAGGAGGCAGTACAGTACAGTGATTAAGGGAACTGAGATGCAAATCTGGAGACCTGGGTTTGAATCCCATCAGCCCCCACCTGAATATCATGTAACCCTGAGCAAGTCACTTAACTCCTTGTGCTGCCAAGCTCTCACCTGGAAACAAGCTCTGACTTAGTGTTCCTTTCCTGGTTAAACAATTTCCACTCCCCACTCTTTCCCTAGTAATACTGAAATGAGAGTGAAAATTACTGAAAAATGAAAAATAAGTTGAATTGTGTCTAAATATTAAATTTTTCATAGTTGTCCCCAGTGGTGTCAGGGTCTCATCAAAGGCACATTTTTAAAACCCAATTCTGATTGTATTTCATGTACGTTAAGTACTAGTGCCCTTTTTTCCTTTAAATAATTAACATTAACATGAAAACAGGATCACTGTTCCCTAGACTCCTTTAGCTCTGTCTGCTTGTCTACATGTGATATCATCATCCATTTATGACATCATACTTATTTCTGATGTAACAGTGTGATGTCACAAGCAGACAACAGTGATGTCAAGTGCAGAATTACAGCAAGAGCAGTTGAAACCTAGGGGACAGTGATCCTGCTTTCATGTTAATATCCACAGTTGTAAAGAAGGAGGAGTTAAATACAAAACATACTGCATATGAAATACAAGCTAAAAATTTTTTAACATTAGCTTTTCCAAAGTTTACCCTTTGACATCAAGGGCATCTTAAAAAGATGGTTGCTCTCACAGGCCTAGGTTCACATGGCTGTACCCCTCCTGTTTAGGGTGCAGTGCTGCACATGGATGCAAACATGGCTGAATGGTAGCCAGCCTGGTGGTGCTGAGGGTTAAGGCATTGAGCACCACACCTCGCACCATGCCAGCGACCCATGTTTGGGAAGAAGCACGGGCCACCAGGGGTCGGTGGGGATGAGGAAGGATTGAGCATCCCCTGGACTACTCTCCTTACTCAGGGAAGGGGGTTACCACCCACCGGTGCAATAGCAGCCCTTGGTAGCAACTGGGGGATTGCATTGCCCAGCCAGCAGATGCAGGGGATTGGGGCTGTGGCAGATGCCTTTTGAGTGTGCACAGGAGCATGTACATGTCAAGCAGGGTGTCATTGCATGCTTGAGCCCAGGGGCAACACTAAGAGAAAAAAAAACCTCAGCTGTGGATAGGAGAAGGCGCCCACTGTGTCGGGCCACACTTCCAATGTCAGACCTTCCTGCAGGGTTCCCCCCCCCCAAATCCTGACATGTTGGATTATAGATAGAGTGCCAGGGCAGGCAGCCCTACCCGGGGGCTCAGACTCGGGGGATTTGTCAGGTCAGAGAGCCTGCAGGTAAGGTTTCAGACAGGGGGGTTGAGACTGGCACGGGGGTAGCTGGAAAGAGTTCCACAAGTTGGAGAGCATAAATAAAGTGTACAAAAGAAACATGGCTGGATGGCCCAGAAGTCAAGCTTCAGTAGAGGGAGGGCCACTGGACAAACAGGTTAAACTGTAAAACAGAGCTAGGGATGGATACAAACAGACTAGCATGGCAGTCAACACTGTAGCTGGGGACTGAGTGGAGGGCAAGTGGGTCTCCAGGGAGACTTGCTATTGGACCATGGGAGGGGGAGAAAGGGACCACTGGAGCACCAGGGCCCTTTCAGATTTGGTGGGTTAAGGAGGGGGGAAACATATGGCCAGGAAGCCAGTTTGCCTGCATGGCTACACACATTGCAGCACTGGCCATGGGGACAGGCACATGGCTGAGAAAAGATCACTGGAGCATAGTGGAGTGTTAGCAGGTGGAAACTCTGCACCCTCTAACATCTGTCTCAGCAATTTTCATTGCACGGTTGTTGAAGAAGGGACTTCACTTCCCCCTGCTAAATGCACCACTTTGGGGTATGGCACTGTGGTCGTTAGAGCAATGGTGCAGGTGCAGGTGCACAGCAACCATTTTGTGTTTTCCTCGCTGGCATCTGAAATTTAGGTCAAAATTAAAAAAAAAACTTGTCCTCAACAAATGAGTTTTTCAGGGGCTGCCCCATGTCCAAATGACCAAAGTTCAGGAGCAGGCTAAGTCCCTACAACTGCTTTGACCCAGACAGCCTGCTCCTTTGCAAAGGTACGGTACTAGGTGTGCAAACTCTACACCTGTGTGAGGTGTGAGGTGCATGGAGAGGTGGGGAGGTGAGCGAGACTTGGTAGGCAAGGAAGAACTTGCAAAACTGCCACCTCAGCCATGTCTAGAGATGACACTCTTGGACGCTACCACCATGGATCCCTCGAGCCCCACCAGATATTTCTTTGTAAGGGGAGAAGCTGAAACCTCTTGACCCCAACACCAGGGGAAAGCCACTGCAGAACAATGGACGGGGCTGCAAGGTCACCAATTTGATTTCTGGGCAGAGGTAGGGGGAGAAAAAACAAAAAAAAGTGTTAAATTTTGTGTTTAAGGCACTACCAAAGCCCACCCTCACCCCAACCCCTTTTGTTCAAAATGGATAAAATCTGCCTGTGAGAAGTGAATTATGACCTTTTAAAGTAGAGTGCCAGATGACATTTTTTAAATATATATACCGCTGATTATAAAATCAATGAACCGAATATTAACTTTTATTTTAAGAAATATTCTTCTATTACATTATGTCAAATTGCTGCACAGGTAATAACCATTCCAAAGTCAGAACAAGATATTTTTTTTAAATGGTAGTGTTTTTCAACACATTTTCTACTCTTTCTCCAAGAATCCTGTCCTTTCCACTAACTAGGTGGGAATGCTTTTTTCTTCTTTTGCAAAAAAAAGCAAACCCTTTGGAAAAAGAATAGTTACCCACCATAACAGTAGATCTTAAAGAGCATCTCCTCCATTGAGCCACATCACAGAACTGTAGGCCTTCGGTGACAGGACTACCTAGAAATTTTTGCAGGCTGGTGCCGCCCACATCAACATGTCTTGTTGGCGGTCTACATAACATGGGCATCCCCAACATGCCTGAGTACCCCAACGGAGACTAGCTCGAAGGATCATTGGACCAGCAGGGATCAAAGCTACCAGGACTACACCAGGCACATAGGAGAAAACATGGAAATCTGAGGAGTATGAATGCCATAGGAGGGATTAGAGGACTTGCAAAAGCAGGCAGCATAGCCAGCCATCACCCAACAAGGGGGAAAGCAGGAGAGAGCTGTGGCTCAACAGAGGAGATTCTCTCAAAGATCTACCGTAACGGTAGGTCAGTTCTAACTTCTTCGAGGACATCTCCCTCCACTGAGCCACATCATGGAATAATTCCCAAGCAGCACCAAGCACAGAGGGAGGATGGCAGGATCTGAGGACCATGAGTAAGTAGGCCTTGCAGAACACTGAAACAGACTCCAGCATGTCTACAAGTCCATATGCTTAGTGAATGTATGAACAGTACTCCAAGTGGCAGCAGCACATATACCAGCAGTGGACATATTCCAAAAACAAGCCACGGAGGTAGCCACCCTAAGGTTGGAATGTGCATGAATGGGACTAGGATGCTGCTTTCCACACCTCTGGTAACAAAACATGATACAACTGGTCAGGATTTGGACAGGCCCTGTTTAATAATTGGGGAGCCCCACGATCTTGGAGGCAAATGCAATAAACAGCCAATAGGATTTTCTACACTCCTTTGTACGATCCAAGTACCAATGCACTGTCTTAAAGATGCCCAACATATGTAAACGACATTCCCCACTATCTGTGGATGACAAAAAGTAAAGAGGAAAGTCTGTAGTCTGACTTAGTGTTCTTTCAGATACAACCTTTGGAAGAAAAAGAGGACTGGTACATAATGTATCCCACTCCTCGTGAAAAATAATAAGGAGGATCTGCAACCAGAGTCTGTAACTCAGAGATGCATCTAGCACACATCGCTGCCACAAGAAACAGTGTATTTCAAGAGAGGAAGCACAGCTCACTAGTGGCTGCAGGCTCAAAAGGTGGCACAGTGAGGGTCTCCAGGACCAAATTAGTCTCACCCCAGAACTGAGTCTTGGACCAGGGGTGTAGAAGGAGACTACATAAGAATGTAATGGCAGAAGGAGACCATGTGGTCCATCTAGTCTGCCCAAGATGTCTACCCCCCCATCTACTGCTCTTGTTGAGGTGACTCCATTGACTGTCCCATGCCCATTTGAATTCTCTGACAGTCTTAGCTGCCACCACCTCAGGTGGCAGGCTGTTCCAAGGGTCCACGACTCTCTCTGAAAAATTACTTCCTAACAATGGTTCTTAATTTACCACCAACCAGGTGTAAGTTGTGTCTTGTTGTACGCACAGTCCTATTTTCAAGAAAGAGATTACTGGCATGTACCGCATTTATCCCTTTAACAAATGTAAATGTTTCTATCATGTCTCCTCTGTTCCTTCTCTGCTCAAGGGAGAATAGATTTAACCGGCTAAGCCTATTTTCTCAAGGTTTGTGGTGTAGTACCTGCACCATCTTGGTGGCTCTCCTCTGCGTGGATTCCAGACGGTCTGTCTTTTTTTAGGTGTGGCCTCCAGAACTGCACACAGTACTCCAAGTGAGGCCTCACCAAGGACCTATAGAGTGGGATGATTACCTCACACTTTCTGCTAGTAATACTCCTACCTAAGCATTCAAGGATGCCGCTTTTTCACATAGCTTTTCTATCTTTAAATCATCCAATATCATAACTCCTAGATCCCGTTCCATCTTTGTCTTCTCCAATTGTCACCCTTCCAGGACATAGTTATTTCCTGGGTTCCTCTTACCCAAGAGCATTACCTTACACTTTTTGGTTCTGAATCTCAACTGCCAGTTCTTGGACCATTCCTTCAGCTTTCTTAGATCTGCCTCCTTTACTTGACACATTCCAGTGTGTCCACCCTGTTGCAGGACTTTGTTTAATATCTGTGAACAAGCAGTCTTTCCCTTTTAGTCCCTCAGCGATGTCACTGATGAATATGTTGAAAAGGATTGGGCCTAGCACTGATCCCTGTGGAACCCCACTGCTTACTCTCCCCTCCTGCGACAAGGTGCCATTTACCATAACTCTCAGAGTCCTGTTCTGTAGCCAGCTTTTTATCCAGTTGGCCACTTTCTGACCTATGCCTGTTTGCTCCAATTTATTTGCTAGCCTTCTGTGTGGAACCGTATCAAAGGCTTTGATAAAATCCAGATATACTATGCTCACAGCTGCACCTTGGTCCAGTGCTCATTTAACCCAGTCGAAGAATTCTATCATATTTGTTTGGCATGAGTGTCCTGCCATGACGCCATGCTGCTTCAGGTAAAGTTTCCCACTTTGTTTCAGGTACTCTACTACCCTTTCTTTAAGCAATGTCTCCATTACTTTACTCACCACTGAGGTCAGGCTGACTGGGCAGTAATTTCTCTGCTACCTCCTTGCTACCACTCTTGCGCATTGGCACAACTGTGGCCCTCCTCCATTCCTGTGGCACTATGCCATCTTTCTGTGACCCATTAAACAGCTGGGCTAGTGGGACTGCAAGTTCCTCCCGTAGTTCCTTCAGAACTCTTGGGTGTATTCCATCCAGCCCCATTGCCTTGTCCATCTTTAATTTAGACAGCTCCTCAAGGACCCTTTCTTTTGTAAAGAGGCTGGTGTCTACTCCCCTGTTGTGGAGATGTGCTTTGGCTACAGCTGAACCATTACTTTCGTCTTCATGGGTGAAGACCGAGCAGAAGAATTCACTGCGTACTTCTGCCTTGTCTTTGTCATTCTCCACCAGCTGTCCCTCTTTAGTTGCTAACCTGATTATTCCTCCCTTACTCTCTCTTTTCCCCTCGTATATAATGAAAGAACGTTTTGTCCCCTCTCTTCACTCCGTGTGCTATTCTTTCCTCCGTCTGGGCTTTGGTTACTCTAATTGCTTTTTCTGCTTCCCTGAGCTTAATCCTTCTCAGATTTGGTCTCCTTGTACTTTCTATAAGCTTTTTTCTTTTCTCTAATTATAGTTGGCACCTCTTTGGAAAGCCAGAGAGGGTTCTTTGATTTTCTGGATTTGTTTTAAGCATTGTGCCGTAACTGTAGTTATACTGTTTTTCAGTTTTATCCAGGTGTCTTCCATATTCCCTTTGGCATTGGTTACTAGCAGTTCTTTAATACTTTCCCTCATTCTTGGGAAATTTGCTTTTCTGAAATTGAGCTCCCTGAGTTTGGTGTGACAAAGGTTCCCTGTGTTGTTAATCGACAGCCAGACTGACCTGTCGTCACTGGTACTCAGGTTGATCCCCACTTGCACATCTGACACCCTTGCATGGTTTATGAGTACCAGGTCCAGAATAGCAGGTTCTCTAGTGGGTGACTCTGCCAATTGATTAAGTCCCACCCCCACTGTGTGATGAGGAATTCTCTACTCCTCTCTGAGGAGGCAGATGTTCTCTTGGTGGCTAAAAAGCCATCTACCCTGTGCACTACATTCACAAAATTGGAAACATTTTACTGGGTGGTGTACTACACATGCCCTCTTGTCAGGGCATGAAAAGCCAACATGGTGGCAATTTGGACCTTAACAGAGGAATACCCAAGTCCTGAGTCCTTAAAGGAAGAAAATGTAGTGCAGCACTTTAGGAACAGGACATTTAAAGGGATCCAGGGCGTGTGTAGTACACCACACAGTAAAATGTTACCACTTTTATGAATAAATGCACAGGGTAGCCAGCTTTCTAGCCACCAAGAGAACATCTGCCAATGCTAGGAAACCCTTGAGAAGGACAGCCCTATATCCTCAAGAGCCAGGCATGAAGATGTAGGAATTGAACATCCAGGTGCACCAGAGCACCCTGCTCCTATGTCAGACGTCTGGCTCGCAGAGGGAGTGGGGAAGGAGGTTCCACTGCCAATTGCTCGAGAAGTTAAACCAGATTCATCTGGGTCAGTGAGGAGCCACCAGAATCAGTGTGGCAAGCTCAGCCCACAGCTTGACCACAACCCTCCATATTCAAGGAAGAGGGGAAAAGCATACAGAAAATTTAAGTTGTGTACTCATCGTAAGTCTTGGTCTTCTAAGTACGCTTTCACCACTAATTCCCACTAGTGGTCTTAGCTGGAGGTACAAGGACCCAGTGGCAGCCAGAATGTTTAAGAGGGCTACCGCCAAGATAAGCAGTCTCCATCTGTGGCACTGCATGTACCACACTTGGCCATTTGCTTACCTTGGCACCAGACCCGACTGCCTCAGTCAGCACCTTTTTTACTTAGGAGGTGTAGCATAACCTATAAAGTATCTATGTACTTAACCTAATGGCATAAAATAACCTTGGTGGCCCACACAAGAAGGGCCATCAAATCAAGTTACACAGTGTCTTTACAGCCCAAACCAAGCATAACGGGGTGGAAACCAACACAACCATCCTGGAGTGAGCCAGAGGATGGTGAGTGGGCACGTAAATCAATGTTAAAGATAGTCTTAGAACAGCAAGAATAACTGTGACTACATAATTGTAATATCTTCCAAAAATCAATCTTCACCATTGAGCCCCACTAGTCGGTCAGAGTTCCAAGCTCAGACAAAGCCTCCCAGACTAGGATGGCTGGAGCCGAGGGCTTGCTCAAGACAGTAATCCATTCAGGACTGTCCTGCTGAAAGTGGCATGCTGCCTGGTATGGACATCCAGGGCACAGTGCTTAATAGCATTGTGCACTGTGATCCAAGTTGCAGCACTGCAAATTTCTCCAACAGGCACAGATCGTATCTCTGCCAAGAACATGGTAACCACTCTGGTGAAGTGGGTGTGCACATTGTCCTCCAGTTTAACCTGACCCATGGCATTACAGTGGTAAAGGCAATTAACAATCCAGGCAGAAACGCACATGGCTGTAACAGGCTGTCCCTTCTGCTTAGTCTAAAATCCTTAGTTCTATCTAGGTAAAACCTAAGGACCCTCTTGACTTCCAGAGAGTGCAGAGACCTCTCTCCCTTATTCTGGAAGTTGGCAAAGTAGGTAGGCAGGACTAAGACCTGGTTAAGATGGAACTCTGACACCACTTTTACCAGTAGCTTGTGGTGTGTATGGGTTGGAGAACTACCTTATCTTTATCGAAAACAGTATACAGAGGATCTGTGACCAAGGCATGGATTTCAGATACTCTGTAAGCAGAGGTGATAGCCACCAGAAACTCTACTTTCCAAGTTAGAAACTTCAAGTCACATATCACAAGGGGCTCTATGGGCTTGCAAGAGAGCATATCTAATATAAGTTGATATAGCAGATTGCTACCGGTTTCCTGACGGGAGGCCTTGTGTATAAAATGCCCATGCGGAACTGCTTGAGGGGTGGCAGCTGTGACAGACAGAGGGTACTGATGGGCTGGTGGTATGCTGAAACTGTATCTTCACTGTGGGATACTGTAGCCCAGCATCAGAAAGGTCCAGTAGATACCCCAGCACCTTGTCAAGTGGCACCTAAAGGGGTCCTTGTGAGTTCTGGAGCACCAGATGGAAAATCTTTTCTATTTGTCAGGGTAAGTCTTCCTCATGGAAGATTTGCATACAGCCAAAAGTATTTCAGAAACCCTCTGAGATACCTTGTACCTGTTCACTTCTATCTCTTTGAAAGCCGAACCTGAAGGTGAAGGGAGCACAGGCTGGGATACACCAGCTGACCCTGTGTCAACAAGTCCTCCCCGAATGGTTGAGTCCTCAGTTCACAAACTAAAAGTCTGTTCAACAGAGTAAATCATATCTGTCAAGGCCGGCAGGGAGCCACCGGTATCATCTTGCCCCCATGAGCCTCCAGCTTGAGCAACACACTCTGGATGTGAGGAACTGAAGGGAATGCACACAGAAACAGATTTTGCCATGGCAGTCTGAATGCATCCTGACAGAAAATGCCATGTCCTGGATTTCTGGAGCAGAATCGAAGTAGTTTAGTGCTCAGTGGGGATGCAAAAAAAGTCCACATCTGAGGCACTCCACTCATCAGATAGTGATCTCACGATGCCTGGAGCTAGTGACAATTCATGAGGATTGGCCTCTGTTCAACTGAGCTCATCAGCCACAGTGTTATGAACCCTGGGCAGAGAGACTGCTTGAGGCAGGATCCCCTGCTCCAGACACCATTTCCACACTCATCACCCTCCCTGCAGAAAGGACAAAACTGTGCACCTCACTGATTTTTGATGTACATGACAGACTTGTCTGTCTGGAGGAGGACTGTTTTTTGGCTGACTAGGTCTAGTATGGTATTTGGATTGTACAAAACAGCTAGCATCTCCAATACACTGATGTGAAGATGAGTCTCTGACAAGTCCCAGAAACCTTGTATTTGGATGCCCTAGCAGTGAGCCTCCCACCCAAAAGGGAGGCATCGGTGGTAAGAGTCACCTCTGGCTCCAGTTGGGAGAAGGGGGAAACCCTGGAGGAGTTTCTTCTCCACTGACCACCATGTGAGGAAACAAGCCAAGGGCTTGGTTATCAGAATGGGGCAAGTCTGATGGTGTGAAGCCTGTGACTACTGTGCACTGAACATGCACTATGCTGTCCTTATATGCAGGAATGACCAGGGCACTGTGAACATTCAGGAGGCTATCAGACCCAGCATGTACTGCATGGAGTCAGGTTGTACAGTTTTGCACACCATGATGTAGCGAGCCATTTCAGAACTGCTCGCAGTCTTCTCTCTGGAAAGAAAGCCCGAGCCCGGGTTGTATCCTGAAGAGCTCCTATAAACAGCAGTTGCTGGGAGTGTTGAAGCTGAGATTTTTAGAGGTTCACCAAGATCTCCATCCAAGCCAGGAACTGAGAGGCAGTGGCAACTGCCTCTTCCATCTCCTGTCTGGATGGGCTTGAAATTAGCCAGTCGTCCAAGTACAGGAAGACTTGGGAGTCCTAGCTTCCTCACATGCACAGTAAGAACTACAAACTGAGGAAAGCCCAAAAGTCAGGACTCTTAACAAGTAATGCTGCCCCAGCACTACAACACAGAGGTATTTGTGATGGCTGAGGTGCACCAGTATGTGCTGATATGCATCCTGCACATCCAGGGATGCTAGCTAGTCCTGAAGCTTCAGGGAAGGTAGCAGAGAACTCAGAGAAATCATTCTGAACTTTCCTTTCTCTAAAAATTTGTTCAGATTTCTGAGGTCGAGAATAGGGTGCATGCCCACAGATTTCTTTGGGACTAAGAAGTAGTATGACTAGAACCCTGTGTTCTGTTCTATTCTGACTCTGCCACTGTGTCTACTGCCCTGCTGCACAGAAGGCCCACAAACTCCTGCACCAGAAGTTCTGACATGTGAGCTGACAAAGGGCTTGCCGTCTGGGTGGACATCCCAGAAGGATTTCTTTAACATCTACACAAAAGGGAGCCAGGTTTGTAGCCTGGGAAGAAGAAGGCTGAGGTCTCTGGGAACCACAACCTGGTCCTCAAGAGTAACAGTGGCCTGGACGAGCACAGGGTCTACAAAAAGAACCAAGACCTCTTCCCTGGGGTTTAGGGTTCAATGTATGGAGGAACTGAAAAGACATTTTAGAGGACTGTAAATCCCTTCAGCTATTTTCAACATCATTGCCAAACAACTGTTTACCCCTGAAGGGAGCATTTATCATAGATGGCTGCACATCAGAGGCAAAATCAGACACCCTTAGCCAAGAGTGGTGATGGAAGCAAATCCAAGATGCAGTAGCCCTGGCTACAACATCAGACACACCACAGGCTGATCTCAGCAGGTGCTTATCCGGTTCCTGGCCACTGGCTATAGTTTGATGAACCAGTATTTTATCCTGGCCTTCTGGCAATCTTTTAGCTAGGATGGTCATAGTCTACCAAAGGCAATTCTGATATGTAATCATATATCCCTGATAATTAGCAATTCTGATATTTAATCATATATGCCTGAAAGTCAGCAATTCTGATATTTAATCATATATGCCTGATAGTCAGCAATTCTGATATTTAATCATATATGCCTGATAGTCAGCAATTCTGATATTTAATCATACATGCCTGATGGTCAGCAATTCTGATATTTAATAATATATGCCTGATAGTCAGCAATTCTGATAATAGACAAAGAACCTCTGTGCGCAAACACTGAGGCAAGGGTTACCCCAAAGGGCATTTGGCTGGGAAGCCAAGTTTCAAGAAAATACAAAATCACACATGCCCCCACAATGCAAAGCATCATGGGCTACATATACAAATCACCACAGAATGTTATGCTAGTCCAACTTTAAGCCGAATTGTATGGTGCCGAAAGGCCTCTCACACATTTTGCAAAGAGTGCTAACAGATGACATAGACACGTGTTTCGTCCTACCAGGACTCATCAGTATGCCTCGTCTGGCATGTGTGATTTTGTATTTTCTTGAAACTTGGCTTCCCAGCCAAATGCCCTTTGGGGTAACCCTTGCCTCAGTGTTTGCGCACAGAGGTTCTTTGTCTTTTAAATAGTTTTTTATTTTAATGGGTTCACCACAATATATCCAAGACACACTGTCTTAGGGTAGCTGGTCCATTCCACTGGGGTGTCAAACAGACAAGGCATACTGATGAGTCCTGGTAGGATGAAACACGTGTCTATGTCATCTGTCAGCACTCTTTGCAAACTGTGTGAGAGGCTTTTCAGCACCATACAATTCTGCTTAAAGTTGGACCAGCATAACATTCTGTGGTGATTTGCATATGCAGCTCAATTCTGATATTTAATCTTACATGCCTGATAGTTTGCAATTCTGATATTTAATCATATATGCTTGATAGTTAGCAATTCTGATATTTAATAATATGTGCTTGATAACAATTCTTAGGGCAAGGGAAGGAGAAGCAAAAGTTCTGTTCCCCATCACATCCGACTTCCTCAACTCCTTATCAGGAGTACATGAACTCATGTGCTTGGGAGCCTTGGATTTGTTGTGAGCAGCCATGATTACCACAGAGTTTTTTTCAGGCTGTGAAGAATAACAAGATGTTGCCATTAGGGCTGGATAATGTTTATCATGCTTTGTGGGTACTGCAGGCAACTGAGCAGGTCTGTGGCAGGCTTCCAAAGTTTCATCCTCTAGTGCAGAATGGACAGGAGGTATAAACGCTGTTAGAGAGCAGAAACTCCCAAGAACTCATAGAGATTTCTTTTGGGTAAATACTGCTCTTCTGCTTGAACCCCCAATTTAGCCTGAACCTGTTAAAGGAAGGCTTGAAAAGAGGCATATTTAGGAGGCGATTTAGGTCTGCTTTTCACACTCTCTTCTGAGGAAGAGGACAGAGGGGAGCTTGAGCCCATGATACCTATAACCTTTCTGTCTTCATCCATGGCCTCCTCCTCCTCCTCTTCCATGTATTTTGGATTGTACTCCAGTTCACTGTCAACCATCATTGGCAGAGGATCAACAGGACAAGAATATAAATGAAGAGGAGCCAAAGATGGGAATTCCGCTGAATGTGGCTGTTCTGGGTATGGCAATGACACAGGGACTGAGAACTGGATGGTCAACAACGGACCAGCTGTAGGTGCTGATGGAGCAGGTATCCATGGTGGCAGTAGACAATGAAACAGCTCTGACTTTGATACAATGCCTGTGCTTTGAAGGAGTCCAAAGGGGCTGATGATGTGGCTGATCCATCGACAGGACAGTGCCTGATGGTGGAATAGACTATGGCTTCCTGTGTGGGAGTGACGAGCTGACCCCAGACCTTGGTGCCTGAGAGACCATTAGGGTGGGCAGAAACCCATGGGCGGAGCCAGGAACCCATCTTTATCAGTGGACTCACTTCACATTACAGATGAACGGGAATGGTCTGGAGAAATGGCTTTGTCCCTTCGCCACTTATCCTTGTCAGAATGGCTGTGTTTCTCTGCTGATTGCTAAGACTTTTCCTTTTTTTCTTGGATAAGTCAGCGATGGCTGCCATCTACAGCAGGGATGAACAGGTCAAAGGTGAACTGTGAACGGAAACGATTGACAATGGTGAAGCTGCCTTCGCCACAACCTGTTTCTCCACTTCTGTGAGCTTTAGAAAAACCTCCAAAGCTTTCTTGTGATGTCTCCTGGTTAAAGCTACGGCAGATTATTTAGGTTTTTAGAGGGAGTGAAAATACAGGGTAATGACAATTCTGAACCAGTCAACATCAGTGTTACAAAACAAGAATCAGTACAAAGAAATGTATAATACTGTAAATGTGTGATAAGCTGATGCAGTCAAAACAGCGTAGATAAGAGGGAGATATACAATTAAACAATGGATTCTAAATCACAATAATTAAGCATTTAGGTACACACACTAGGCCTAAATACAAATAACAATGGATACACTTCCAGATCTACGTAGTAGACAACATAGTTAAGCCGGCTGTAACATCGTGGGTTGTACTGAGGCAATGGATACACAGTGGTTGTCATCTTTATAAATCTTGATGTCGCTGTAAAGTCAATAATGGAACAATGTCTCTGTTTTTTGGCAATAGCATATCAATTTAAAATAACAAAATGAAAGAAGCAGAAGTATTAGTGAATACCTGCAAAATGTTTAACAGCATTCTTCAGCAGAGGTGGACCAACGAGCGGTTGATAGCGAGAGAAAGAACTGAAACATTCTGAGGTCACCCAAGTTATATAGGCATTGATGAGGTGCATTGATGTGGGTGGCCAGGTCTGCAAAATTTTCTGGGTGGCTTACAGTTCCATGACATGGAGGGAAATCTCCTCAGAGATGATTAAGCAGCTGCTCATCACAAACAGTTGTTGATTGATTTTTCTGATTATTTTTCATTATGAACTTAAACAAAACAATACCGCAACCAGTCTTCTTGTTATTTTGATGTTTCTGCCCTGTGTTGCCTTACATAGCCCAGGTCGTGCCTGAAAACGGTCCCTGGGATCAGTGCACTTACCTGGTTAACAAAGTCATAAATAAATAAGACTGGTTAAGAGCATTCTCTACCCGTGGTGATACTAAACCATAAAATCATGGGTATAAACCAGGTCCTGCTGACAATTTTTATTTATTTATTTTTTTTTACTTGTTTGAGGATTACTCAGACCGTCTGCCAACAGTCATAACTGGCTTCATCCCCAGTGAATGTGGCTTCACTTAGTTCTCACGGTGTCCCCCTTATTATTAACTCATATCTTTTAATGTTCTTTCACCAGTTTAAAAACAGTAAAATTGAATTATTATTGGTGCTTTTTTTTTTTTTTACTTTACTGTGGGATCCAGTTCATTATTGCAATAATACTCTCCAAGGCGTGTTTTATCATGTGATATAATCACTTCTCAGGCACCTAAGGCACTCTGCATCCCCTCGTGCCTCACAACATACCTGAGACATGACAATATCCTGTAACAAAACACACTCTGTTGTGTATTATATCAATAGCACCATTGTGGTCTGGGTTTACTAGGTAATAATAGGACATGGGGTAACTGAAACCAAGGCTGAAGTGTTTATTAACCTCACTGGTCTGGTGACTGCTGAGGAAAACCAGACCACTGTTGATGTTATAACTAGTACACTGAAAAAAAAACGTTGAATATGTGTTTGTGAAGCTAAAGCACATCTGTGAGAAACCAGGAACCATTTTTCACAGATGCCCTGTAGCACTGTTGGATATTTCTGATTGGATGCTGCATGTTGAAACAGGAGGGAAGACCGGGCTTGCTGTCTGATTGGCTAAGCATAGACACAGCAGCCAATCAGGAGGTAGAGCTACTGTTCCATTATTAAGTCTACTGTTTGGTTATCATGAACTCTGCATTCTGATTTGCAAAGAGGGAATTTTTCAGTATAATATCGCTTGATTATAAAATGGTTGAAATAAACCAACAACTATGACTGGTCAAATGAGATCACATGACTGTGCATTATTCCAGTACAATAACGCAGTCAGAAATATTCGCCTTTCTGAAGTAACTTGCTCAGTTTTAAAATTACAAATTAGAGATGCAGTATTTGTATAATAAAGCACACCAGGGTGTGTGTAATTGTGAGATAATGGAACTCTTCAGGTGTCTAAGGCACTCAGCCTCATGCCCCACTTCCCGAGCTGTGTGGTCACCCCACACTAATGCCCACATTACTATTCCTTAAAGCTTCTGACCAACTGGAGCACTTCTTTCCCCTACCTCTGAGGCACTCTTCTGTAAAGAGTATCTCATGTGCAGCTGCCTTAGAAACAGGTTCAGAGGAGAACTTTTTCTTAAAATGTTTAATATATGATTAATCAACCTATATTAATACTGGTCTGGAGACCACTCTTACAGTTGTATAAGTGGGGTCACTTACATTCTTGAGACATCAGAATTGTTAAACTTTTGTTCATGGTTCTCATACCCGAATAATATGTGCAAGACCAGTCTTACAACCATATGAGGGGTCTCTGCAGCAGAATTAACATACATCCATATGTTGGTGCAGCCACAGTTAATATTTACTTAAATTCTAATAGCTGTACCATCCTGTTGGGCACCACAACATGCAAATAAGTAAGCAGTAAGGCATGAAAGGGTGCACATTAATTTGGAATAGCAGCCTGCCTCAGGAAGAACAGGCAGAAGATGAAGCTGAATACCCTACCCACCCAAAAAGTGCTGTTACCCTACAATTATGCACACCCTTGAGTATCTTGCTGTGATTATATAATACCCCCCACCAATCCATTTTTCATTCTAAAATGAAATAAGGTTCAGGATGTTAAGTGTTTCTGACCTGTGTTGTTATGCAGGAATTATAGAATCATGTGATCATATTTAACCAGTCTCATGTCTTCAGTTAGTTCATACATTTTGTAATGAATGAGAATACTTCAAAGAAATGAGAAGACATTTGGAATGTCTTGCAAGAAACAGTGTGCAAAATGCTCTGTCAAACAAAAAGATCAATTGGCTAAACATGAACTTTTGCATAAAAGAAATAGTTTTGCTGATCTGTATTTTCTTATGATTTAGTTTCCTTTTATCAATATTTTTCTCCTTCTATGCCTCTCCGGTAGCCATCTTCTGCTTGTGACCCTCAACCCTGTCACCCACCATCCCCGGGACTTACCCAAATCCTTAAACACCTCAATGAATAAGAGGTGCCAGCTAGGAGGTTTGGGGCCTGCTGGGTCACTTGGTATCTTCCTGCCATCAGAGACGTTTTCCTCAGATTTCTTCCATGTTTGGGGCTGGCACATGTGCCATGGTGTGCACATACAGCCTGAAGATGTTGCATGCCTCAATGCCCGCCCGTCCAATGACGTGACCACTGCTGCACCACCGAGCCTCTGCTAGGTGGCAGCCAAGCAATAGAACGTGATGCCCCCCTCTCCACCCCATCAGCAAACGCTGAATCCTACTTCTCCCAGCCAGCCACTGAGCGGCCTAGTCCGTTCCAGAACCTGGGTTGCTGGTGGTAAGGCTACCAGTGCCGCAGCCCACTACAGCACTGGGCCAGATCCTGATTTTTTCTTTTGTTTTTAAATAACTACTAATACACATTCTTTGATCCACTTTCCAGAAGGATACATTTCAAAGAAATTTGATGTCAGATGTTCAATTTGCTCACAAATAGCATTCCAGACCTGTAGTTTGAAATGTGGCTTGTAAGGAACCTGAGCTTCTCAACATAAGGAGCTGGAGTGTCTCAATATTTTAGTAAGAGGATACAGACTTCATTTATTTCACTTTGGACTCAAACACTTGGGTCTTACAAGTAGATGAGTTTCTCTAAGGCATCATCGCATTAAATGTGAATTCATCTGTTCTCATGAGGGTAAAAATAGCTGTTTAAATAATCTGGTCCCTTAAAGGACAAGCCTGTTGTTTCTTCTAGAAATGCTGCATCTGTATCTGCATAAATTAAGTTCTCAGTAAAACCAACTAATGCCTTTGATATATTACCTATTTTGCTGATTCAGAGACTGAAAGCCTAGCTCTTAAATGCACTCCCCTTCTCTGTTATCAAGGATTTTAGTCTGTACCTAATGCACTAGAAACAACTCAAGTGTTAAAGCTGCCCATTAGCCCAGCATGTGAAAACGTGAGCAAAAAACAACAGCAATGTCCCAGCTTGCCTTCAATGGAACAATGTTAGCTGGTCCGAGTTTCTATTTTTGAATGCTGATTTGCAGTCACAGAGATGAAATAAATGTAATGCCTAGCTTGATAAAAATATTTCTTCTCCCCCCCCCCCAAACACTGCTTAGAGATACTTAACAAACCCCATTAAACAACCGCTAACACCTCAAGGAGAACTTTGAAAACCATTATAGTTGGACACACTTTAGTTTACATTTCATATTAGCTTTGTATCCTTCCCCTTATTTGGGTAATATACGTAAAACAGAATCTTTGTTCCTAGAGAGTTCATCAGGTCCTAGTGCTTATTCCTTATCTGATGTCATAACACATATGTGGCATCATAGTTATTCCCATGCCAACAGATTGTGATGTCACTTATGAGGAGTAAAACTTCAAGCAAAGAATGAGCTGCTGGGACAGAAGAACTCTAAGCAATAAAGATCCTGTTCTGATGCAGATGTCTTCGGTAATAATTAGGTGGGGGAGGCTCTATAGAATACATAGGAAATGCAAACTGTATTGTGTCTAATTATTACGTATTCGAAACTTTTCCCAGAAGCACCACCTGCTCTTTAAAGATAGAATGGTTACGTACTCACCATAACAGTACATCAGAGAGAATCTTCTCCATTAGTCCACACCTTTGCGACAACAGCAGCCAGGCACTAGAACCACATGGAAACTTTTGCTAGCCAGGAGCCACTCACAATGATGTCATGCATCAGCATCCATGTAATCCTCCCTGCAAAAGCGGGGCTTATACTAACGCATTTTAGACACCCCTTTCCCCCTCCTACCCCCCAAGCTAGGAAATGGGTTTAGTGCTCTGGGGGTTATTGCTCTAGATGCCTCAAGGTGGCAGCAAAAAGGGTATATAAGGGAGCATAGAGGAGTTATCTCGGCCTTTCCAGCCCAGGCATTAGGCCTGGGGCTGGAGGGAGGAGGCTGGAGAGTAGAGCCAGGACTAGAATAGGTGGGCAACATGAGGGAGCTCGGTGGTCCAGGAGGGACAGTGGAGAACCCCCCCAAAGTAAAGAGCAGTCAGGATGGTTATGCGCCATTGCCAACGAGGAGTGGGGGTATGGAGCTCCAGCGGGGATACAGATAGCCAGGTCCTGCGTCATGTGGGGCTAGGACATTAGGGAGGCTTTAGCATGCCCATCCAATAGATGTAGGAGACCTTAGGAAGCCTGTTTGTATTTTCCCAGGTCACCAGGGCTGTGAGGGCTGTAGTAGGGCACTCTCAGGAGGGGAACTGGTGGCAGAGGTTCCCCTCACACCTGGTGTGGCAAGACAGCCTTAATGGGGGGGGGCGAGGGAGCCAAGGAGCCTTTCACCAAAAGTAGAGGCCTGTTTGGAGGGACAGGTCCTGGGGCACCAGTCCTGGTAAAGGTTGGGCAGGCTGTGGACCTAAAGATTGGTAGGCCTTGGAAGGTGGTCCCCGTGCTGTGTGCTTAATTCAAGGAATAATTTGAAACATAGACTTTGATGGCAGATAAGAACCACTTGGCCCACCCAGTCTGCCCATTTCCCTTCCTATTGGATAAGCTGCAGATTCTAGTTAACCAACAGCCTGCTTCCTGCAACCCCCCACTACAATTGCCTTATGTCTGTCCCATGCATGTTTGAATTCCCCCACTGTTTTAGACCCAACAACCTCCCCAGGAAGGCGGTTCCATGCATCCACCACTCTCATCAGCCTGGAGGGAAGGTGACCTAGGCCTTGGATCCCCAGAGGTTTCCTCCTCAAAGGGGGTTTTTCCTCTCCTCCGTGCCAGTGGTCATAATATTAGTTAGAATTAGTAGACCCCCTATTAGAGAAGAAGGGGTTTAAATTCACAAATGCGGTTCAATTCCTCTTAAAAGAAGAACCTTGAAAATGAAGCCAGTTCATCATCTTGGTTCCTGAAAAAAATGGAACCGAGAATATCCAAACCCGCAGGAACTCCCCATAGGAAGAAGGTAACAGCAGAACCCCCCCAGAGCAAATTTAGGGCTTTGGGACTGAGGTGAAGACAAGTGACCAATAGAAGTGGCCTCAGTTTGATCATCAGAGCCAGCCACTGGAAAAATGGGTCAGGGCCTGGGTCATCAGGAAAAAAATCCTGGATGCCTCATATGCATGGGCCAATGCCCAGGGGTCCAGGGCTGCTCGCTTTTCCACGCCAGTGTCAGGGGGATGACCAGTGCCAGCATAAAGGGGACCCAGTGAGAATGAAGTAAAAGGGAGGCTTGGCTTACCGGATCTTTATGTGCCAGGAGACTGTAGGGATCTGGGTTCCAGGTTCTTGAGTACATCACCCGAGATAGGAAGGGTAGGAGTCGAGAATGCTTCTGGTGTCTGCTAAATCCATTGTTCTGCTATCTAGTAAGGTCCAGCCAAAGTGTAAAACAATTATAGCCCCCTGCAGCTGTATATTTATATCTTCTATGAAGGAATGGTGACCTCTGTATCACTTCAATCATTTGCCATGCAGGTGACAACAAAGGCCAGTTGGGGAGAAACAGTAGTTTATGTCTTATTCGCCTGTGAGAGGAGAGTGTTAATGAAATGAAATGCTTGTCTTCCCTCCCATTGTTGCAGACTGATTCATTTTCCACAAGTTGTATTCCAGGGGAGCGAACCCAACCCCTGAGGGCTGCAGGGGCCCCTTAGGATCTCCAGGGAAGAATCGGAAGGTCCAGGTCCAGTGGACGGCTTGGGAAGAGAATCTGTTTTTACTGAGAAGTCAGGAGGTAATTCAGAAGCCCTGAAGACATCATCAGGTAAGGATCATCAGTTTCTCATGGTCCCATGTCATAATGTCCCGTATGCTAGTTCTTGAGTTGGTCTTTCCCTTCCTGCCTGGACCACCTGCGATGAATTAAAGTTATGACCCTAGATGGGGCAGGAAGGGAGGGGTTACATCTATATAAATGTGGGCAGCCCCATCACTCCTCAGTTCCCCACCAGAGATTAGACTTGGAGGACCTCCAACCATGGATAAACAGGAAATAAGACCAGCCCAGACATACAAGGCGAGGCACAGGGCTGGATACATAACACATATATTAGGTGCAGGCGCAATATTTGATGCAACCCTCACTGAAGCAGAATGGGGATGGAGCGAGGGATGGCATGGACTAATGGAAGAGTTTCTTCCAAAGATCTATTGTTACAGTAAATTCTTAACCACTCTATCTTCTTCGAGGATATCTCCTCCATTAGGCCACACCTTTGGAACAATTCCCAAGCAGTCCCAAACACTAACTGGGAAGCGGTTATAATCTGATAAATATTCATGATCGCAAGCCTTGCAGTCCAGCAAGCCTGAAACCAGCACATCTACAAGAGACGATGCCCAGACTGTAACGTTTAGTGAAGGTATGGACTGTGCTCCATGTAGCTGCAGCACACGTCAACAGCAGAAACATTTCTGACACAAACAACTGATGTGGTTATGCCCCTGGTGAAGCAACCCTGAACTGTACCAGGAAGTTCCTTATCATACTTCCTATTAGAGAACATAATACAATGTCCCAGACATTTGGACAGATACAGTTTAGACACAGGAGTGCCCCCCTTCATAGGGGAGAATGAAACAAAAAGCTGAGAGGACTTTCTGCAGCCCTTGACATGATTCACATAGCATCTGAGTAATGTACATTAAGGTATGGAGCAGTGCCTCACACTAATTGGCATGCTCAAAGTAATAAAAGGGAAGGTGTATCATTTGATTAATTGTAAATTCAGACACCACCTTCGGCAGAAACTCCAGATTTGCACACAAAGAAACTCTGTGGAACAAATAAGGAAGGTCACAAATTAGATCCTGAAGCTCTGAAACCCTTCAAGCAGAAGTGACGGCAACTAAAAACAATATTTTCTGACAGGAAACAACAGCCACAACTTGCATCTGGCTCAAAAGGAGCCAACATCAGTTTTTCATGCACAAAATTAAAGTCCAGAGGTGGGACTAGATTGCAGATAGGAGGTTTATGCAGAATACCTCTCAGAAAAGTATGGGAGACCTCCAACTGGACCACTATATGACCCTCAATAAGGTAATGGAAAGCTGATATAGCAGCCCAATGCATTTAACTGAGGAATACTGTAGACCAGAATCTGACAGGGACATCAAGTATTCCAACACAACATTTACAGGACTTGTAAATGGATCCACATTTCTGGAAGCAGCACACAAAGTGAACTGCTTCCATTTCAAGGAATACGTATGTCTGGTAGAATGCTTTCTAGCCACAATCAGTACATCGGCAACCTTAGTGGATATGGCAAAACATGCCACAGCTATGTCTTCAGAAGCCATGCATGCAGATTAAGGGACTTCAGGTCCAGATGGACCAGAGATCCCTTGTCCTGGGACAACAGGCCCCAACACAGAGGTAAGAGGACAGGTGACTCCACTGCTATCTGCTACAGAAATGGAAACCACATCTGGCAAGATAATAACAGAACAACGAGGTTGAGAGTGGCACCTTTCATCCGTAGTTTGAGTAGCCCCTCAACATTAGTGAAATTGGGGGAAATGCATACAGGAATTTCCCTTTTCAAGCAAGGGACAATGCAACTCACCACAAAACTCCAGGCCATAAAACAAGCAAGCAGAAAAGTATCAGTTTTGTATTGTATGTCAACCCCATCTTGCGAACAGGTCATTTACCATGGAGGTCAAGTTTCCACTTGTGAATCTTGAACTCTAGTCTACTTAGCCGGTCTGATAAGATGTTTCAGAGATCTGCAAATGCATGGCTGACAGCTGCAGGCTGTGGGACAGAGTCCAGTACCATACTCTCATTGCTTCCCTGCACAGGGGATAGGAAAGAATGCCCCCTTGTTTATTGATTTAATGCATCGCACTGACATTGTCCATCTGTATTAACAGAGAACTGGGGCACTGATGTGCCTGAAATGCCTGGAGGCTATACAGAATGGCTCTCATCTCCAGGACATTTATGTGTAACCTAGTCTCCACCTTGGTCCATGACTCTTGCGTCTGATAAGGGCCAAGATAAGCACCCCACCCGGAGCCCATCTGTACAGGAGCTAGTACAAGTAATGGAATGCCCCTTAACAGCTGTCACTATCCATCCATCATAGCAATACTCTGCAATGTGGGGACAAGGTGAGAACCATTTGGTCCCCCTCATCCATCATCTGATCCAACTGGACCCTTTGTGTCCATTGAGGGATTCTCACATGTAGGCTGGCCAGTGGCACCAACACAATGGCCACAGCCATGAGAGCCAGTAGAAGCAACATTGTTCTCACAGAGACACAGTGACTCCTGCATACCAACTGTGCTTGGGCAATCAGTTTTCTGCCCTGTCCTGTAGCAGGAAAGCACACCCCTTCTCTGTGTCCAAGACTGCCCCTATGTACTGCAGTCTTTGGCAGGGAATCAGTACAGATTTTGGCACATTTACTTTCACCCCCAGTTCCTCCAACAACTGCTTTGTCCAAGACAAGGTATGTAGGAATGTTTGTTTTATTTATTTGTTTGTTTATTTAAAAGTTTCACCAGGAAAAGGCATGCTGAGCAGAGTTGCCCATTCCCGGATGCGTCCTGGGGGAAAGGTCTGCAGGGGAGCAGCAATCAAATACAGGAAATTACAAGCAGTAATAGTCAATATGCAAGCATGAGAAAAAAATACAGGAAATACAACTGAACAGTCATATACAGGTCATATGCAAGCATGCATTATATTTCAGGAATATACAGATTTAAGTGCTCGCATGTGTAGGGAAACTGCAGTACAAATTAACGCTGGGGTTAGCATATTTACATCACTGAACAGAATGTGTGTATGGAAGGCCGGGAGACAAGGACTGGAGATAATATTGGTAAGGGGATGAGAACAGGGGAACTACTATAAGGACATGAAGTTTGGAAAACAAGGGGTGAGTGGCAACTGAGAAAAAGAAAGGGGTGGGGAGGGGAGTTATGCGTAACTGCAGGAAGGAGAGATAAAGTCTCTTAGGAGGGTGGAGAGGACACGGGGGAGGTGGCATGATGGATGGGTGGGAGAGTTCCATAGTTTGAGAAAGCAGTGGGAGAAGGCTGCTTGACCTGCAGAGGTGGTCCTGATTGGGAAATCAGATGCGAAATCTAGGTTTCTAAGGGAGTAGAAGGAGGGACTTGGGGGGGAGAGAGAGAGAGAGGAGAGATAAGGGGGAAGACAGCAGAACCAGAATTTAGCTTAGAAGTTAGTACAGTGGGCATGGCACCTGCTGTAAAGAGAGAGGAGAGATAGAGATTGGTAGAGGTCACAGTGGGGGGGTGCGTGGAGGGCAGTCAAGAGCAAGGCAGCAGAAAGAATGGAAGACAGTGTCCAGTCTTGTTAGGAAAGTTTTAGGAGCAGTACTGTAGACCACATTCTGTAGTTAAAAACAGGGAGGGTCATTTTCTAGACAAGAGCTCCATGGGCCAGCAATGGTATACAATCACAGTTCCTAAACAGTGCACCCAGTTTGGGATACAGCTTTCTGTGGATTGCATCTACGTGACCAGAAAGGTCGAGGGTGTTGGTCAAGCTAGATCTCGAGATACTTAAAGGAGGCAACATCCTCAAGCAAGGTCCCATCAAGGGCATGGAAGGAGGGGAGCTGAGAGAGTCTCTGCCTTGTGCCAAAAGTCATGGAGACTGTCTTCTTGGCATTCAAGAACAGCCAATTTGACCATAACCTTAGCAGAACATTGCCAAAGTCATGCTAAAGTCGGACGCTACATCAGATGGGGATGGGCCAGAGGTATACAGGATGGTGTTGTCTGCATACATGTGTATAAAGGTGAAGGGGCAGATAGTAAGAAGGTCATTTAGGAAGACAGAGAATAGCAGTGGTCCCAGAACAGAGCCCTGTGGAACTCCAGTGTTGATGGGGAGGGGGGAAAGATAGAGAGTTGCTAATCCAAACGATGTTGAGATCCCTGAGATCCAACACAGAACACAGATCCTGTCCATTTTGAAACCAGGAAGTACCTGGAGAAACTGGTGCTATAGCATGTTTTTGGAATAATGACTGAACTTCTTTCTTCAGAAGGGATAAATGGCCCAAAGGATCACTGGAAGAGTTTCTAGCAGCTCCAGAGTATGCCCCCTTGCAATTATCTCCAATACCCTTCATCTGTTGTGATCTTCTTCCATTGTTTGTGATGCAGGGAGAGTCTGCCTCCTCCACAACCACCCCTGAAGGTAACAGTGGAGGTGGGGGTGCCTCCTGAAGAGAGGCATGCGAGGCCGATGGAGGCATTGCCACTAGTACTGACTGCTTTGGGTGTTTTTGTATGTGCACATCAGGGGAGGGATCCTGGCAAGGGGCCACCTCCTGTGACACAGCCTTGCTGACAGTAGGCATGGCTACCCCCGGCAGGAGTGGGATATGGGGATTTGACAAACCTTAGTGTCATTTTTGAGTCCTGAAGACCTCTTCAACATCATAGCCAAACAGTTCGGTCCCTCTAAAAGGAACATTCAAAACTGCCTGTTACACATCATTGGCAAATACAGCAACTCTGAGCCAAGAATATCTTCTCACACAAATGCCAGAAGCTGCAGATCTGGCAGAAGCATCAGAGACATCATATGTGTAGCAATTGCTTGCCAACCTCATCCCTTGAGTTTAAGGTTTTAAGTAACTCATTCGTAGCAGAACCTTCCGGCAAAACATGTGCTGCAGTTTTGGCAGCTTTCCACAGGCTGTTCTGATATTTTATCATATGGGCCTGATAGTTTGCAATTCTAAGACCCAATGAGATAGAGGCACATGTACGCTTGCCCATCACATCCAGCCTCCTAGATAGTTTATCGGAAGACAAAATACTCATATGTTTTGGTGCTCTGGACCTATCATGAGCAGCCATGATGACTAGAGTCAGATTCTGGCTGGTTGGCATAAAAATGCTTAGTAGATGGAGCAGGATACGGCTTAACAGCATTTCTGAGAACTGCAGGCAGTGAGTTTGGTCTATACCATGCAGCAAAGGTGGCATCCTGTAATGCAGGGTATATAGGTGGAATTATTATGGAGTGTACGCAAGGGACCTCCAAAAACTGCATCAGATTTCTTTATGTGGAATCTTCCTCTTCCATAGCAAAGCCCATGGCAGTCTGCAGTTACTGCATCAGGGCTTGAAAAGTCGGATCCTCAGGAGGAGACCTCAGGGTGTAAACATCTGAGTTCTCACTGTGGGATGAGAGGGTTGAACCAGATCGAGGTGTCATAGATTTGTTCTCACTCATATTCCTCCTCTAAATCCTCTCTAACACTATGAGGTCAGGATTGTAGTCAATCTCATTGTCTATGTCTCTGTGGGTGTTGGGCGCTGCAGAATGCACTAGTGATGCTGGCAGCTGACAGACAGGAATCTGCAGTGTACTTGTAGAAACCATTGACCAGGGCTGTGTAGCAGGATGCCCCATCGATAGTATAACTACCTGTAATGCTGGTCCAGGCAGATTGCGTCTGATCATTTTTGAGAATGGTGCCAGCTCAGCCTGTAAGTCAACGACTCCTTATAAAGAGGCCAGGTCTACTTGCATCAACTGGCCTCGGCCTTATGACGATGGCATCATACCATACATAATAGGTATGGCAGCGCCTAAGCCATGCTACAACCTTGACGTCTCATTGATGGTCAGGGTGTGCTGTCGTCAACGCTGACAGAGCGGGATGATGACGCAATGGAATTACCTTATTTCACTGGTGACTGGGACCTCACCGGTGAAGATTTATTTATTTATTTAGTTGTTTTAACCAGGAGTAGCACACTAAGCTGAAAGCTTTTTTACAGGAGCGACTTGGGAGCACAGGGAAGTTAAGTGACTTGCTCAGGGTCACACAGTATGCAAGTGGAAGCCTGTGGGATTCAAGCCCAGGTCTGGTCTGCTGGATGTCACCATATTTGCAGCTCAGAGCCTTAAACCACCGTGCTATACTGCCTCCATGATCTCTCCTTGTCCCTATGTTTGTGCTTGTGGCCCAAGGATGAGGAGGGCTATGATGTGAACCTTTCCCTTTGGAAGTTGCATCTTGACCAGTGGTAAGGCAGCTACAGATTTTGAGCCCTGTTTCTTTTCCATGGCTGTTACAGTTTTAAGAAGAAGGTAATTTTCTAGAAACTTCTTGTGGCATCACCTTGTAGCCTGGTTGAAGCTCTCGCAAATCTAACAAGTCCTTTTGTTGTGAGAAAGGCCAAAGCAGCACACACAGACCATGTATGTGACTTTTTTGTAAATTATTTCTCTGCACATTCAGTAATGAAATAAAGGGTCTTTAGACTTTAGCGGCATGCAGAGATGATGAAATACACGGATAATAAAAGTGAAAGAATGAACAGCAACTGCTAGTTGATGACATTTCCTTCAGCAGGTCCTATGAGGCTGACTGACAGTGGGAGAAGAACTGAGGAGTGATTGGGCTGCCAACGTTTATAGTATATAGACACTGATGCATGACATTGTCGTGGGCGGGCCCGGCTAGCAGAAGTTTCTGTGTAATCCTAGTGCTTGGGGACAAGGTGTGAATTAATAGAGGAGATATCCTTGAAGATAATCTACTCATCCATTTATGTCATAATTTAACTGACGTTAACATGGGCATTCAAAGGCTGATTTGTCTGTGCAGTATTAGGTTTGCTGCCTGTGACACTGGTGACCCAGGTTTGGGAACAAGCCCAGGTTGCTGGAGGAGTGTGGAGGAGGATGATTTGAGCATCCCACAGGACACTTACCTCTTTCGGAAGGGAGGTTCTCTACACTCCACTGTGCTACAGCCATCTGGCACACTCCAGAGTGTGGAGGAAATGAAGAGATGGTACAACAGAGGGAAGATGCACTGTGCTCAAGGACAGGCATGCCTGCTGCATGCTTGTGTCACCAGCTAATGCTGGCATCTCAGGAAAGGAGTAACAGGGAAGAAGGTACGGCAGTGTCAGGATGACACTCTACTCTCTGCAGGCCCTGCACCCCTGACCAGGCTAAACAGAACCCAGTACTGGATTCAGTCCCCTCTGACAGTAGTTCCCCACTCCTGGTGGCCCAGCAGTTGAGGGGGGTGTAAGCCAGAGGGGCACTTTGAGGTCCCAGGAAACCCTTAGGGAAGGCAGGTAATGAAGCTGGGAGGAAGGACCTGTCTGAAGGGGTTTGTTGGCTGGAAGGCGTATAAAGACTAAACACTAACATAGGCATTCAGTGACATAACTTAACTTTCAGTGCAGAGACCCTGGACACAATTCACAAAATGTCCAGGAATGCTGCAAGCGCAGGTGCACTGATCAGAGGGTGCACAGGGCTTACAGCATTCTCCAGTTGGCGATCGGGATTCTCAATCCCGTGCAATAATTGCTGCAACTTAGACCAGCTTTTCCATGGTCTAGCTTGAGGCAATCTTGAGTACCCTGTTTATGGGGCCTGCATCAAATTTTTGGCACAAGCTGCCGGAATCCAGGAAAACTGTTGCAAATGAGCCCAATCTTTTTGAATCAGGTTCACTTTGGGGCAAAGTGTTTGGTGCAGCTGCACCAACAAAAAATGGGTTTACCACAGGGCTTGATGCTAGCCCTGCATTCCTGTTGTTAATCAGGCCCCCCGTTCAAATTGCAGCAGGCAGATTTTACCAGAAGTAAATTGCAAGACAGTACTCAAAGACATGCCTTGCTATTACCAGTCCCAAACAACTAGATGTATTTTCCCTTAAAAAGCTAGTGTACTGCTTGAAATTAATAGTACCTTTGAGATACAACCAGCTATCACTTCTTATAGCTGAAGTATTGTTTTCTTTTCTGTTAACTAATTAAAAGATTTTCCACCTGGCAGTACTGGGGTGATGTGTGGAGCAGCAATATATCTGAAGGCTAAAAAACCAAAAAAAGTCAGTTGTATTCCTCCCAGTACATCAACACTGAGACCACACGGACTGTGACATCACTAGTAACAATGGAGAATCATTTCTCAGTACCAGATTATTCTCTTTCACATGAAGCAGCAGGGATTGGCTCTTCTTGGTTACTAGTGATGTCACAATTCCTGCATTCTGACTGGCAACTTGTGAAAGTCATTGCTCAGGCTGCAAGGGTTGTGGCATTGAGTTCAGTATATAGAGAGAGGCTAGAGTGCAGACTCCAATGGCTCAGTTGAAGCCGCGCGTCCACCATATTACAGGAGGATCGAGGTGCCGGCAGCAGACAGCAGGACCCCTTCCTGAGACTTAGACAGTGGCACCAGCTCACTGTTCTGACAGCAATCAAGTAACACACTGCTAATACAAGCAAAGGAAAAATGAGCATACCTTGTGTTTGTCACCACAATGTGTGTCTGCTTCATCATTTCCCTGCTGTCAATGGTGCTTCTTACTCAACCAGATCAGCAGATGTGCTGGTGCCGCTATTTAAGTTTCAAGAAGGGTTCCTGCTATCTGCCGGCACTGCAATCCTCCTGTAATATGGAGGACGTGCGGCTTCAACTGAGCCACTGGAGTCCGCACTCTAACCTGTCTCTATGTATATTGAACTCTATGGGTTGTGGTATCTCAATGTGTTTGGTCACATTTCCGTTCATGTACTAGGAGGAACAAAATGGACTGTTTTTTAACCTCCTGACAGAGTGCTACTCCACACATCAGCCCAGTACTGCCAGGTGGAAAATCTTCTAACTAGCAAACAGAAAAAGAAAAAAATACTTCAGCTATATGAAGTGATAGCCTACTGCATCTGAAAATTACTACTAATTCCAAGCAGTACACTAACTCTTTAACCAAATATCTATCACACTTGTTAAATCTTTGTTTATTTTTTTTATTTCATTCTTTTATACTTGTACGGTAATGAGCATTATTGTCTATTTTCATTAATAACTTCATAAAAACCCATATACAAAATAATACAAAAACAAATAGTAAAAACAAGTAATACACATATTCATTAAAACACATTTAAACATTACGTTAGAAGAGCCATTGCTATAAGCAAACTTTAAACATGGTCAGAGTAGGAGAACTGACAAGTTCACTAGGTAGCAAATGATGAAACTGAGGAGCCTTGTACAACAATGTTCTTTGGGTAGAAGATTTTTTTTTAAAGAGATGTCATAAAGCCTTCAATTTTCAGATCTTGTATGAACAGATTCAGGGAGTAAATCGAGAATCTTTTTGCAACATAACACCCAACCATGGTCTACACTGGTCTTCAAGAGGGAGACAACCAACAGTCGTGTACAAGATATGGTGATGTGTAGATCTTGGGAGATTGGTTATAAAGCTACAAATATTATTATAAAGGACCTGAACTTTAGACATAGTACATTCATTAGCCCACTGCATAAATTGGTAGCCCATAGTCTAACACAGACAGTAAAAGGCTATGGGCTAGCAATTTACATGATTCTGGGAAAGAAATTTCTTTATTCTTTGATTTAGTTTTATTTACTGAATTTTGCTCACCAGGTAGACCCACTGAGACCAACCTTTGAGGGACTGTCATATTAGAACATATTTAACACGTGGCTCAGAGAACAATGTATTGCCACGTAATACACCTAAATGCTTGAAACTCTCAACTTGCTCTAGAGGATCGCCATTCAGATCCACAACTAATTATGCCTCCTTACATGAAATGGCATGACATCAGTAACATTTGTTAGACATCTGGACAAAACAATATGACTAAAAAAGACATGTGTTTACCAACAAACTTAGTTCTCCCAATGTAATGCCCAAAGAAATCGGCCTGCTGGGGTCTGTGATCTGTAAAACACAAATTAGAAAAATAATTTTTAATATTTCTTCATGAGCTCATTTTATCTCTGCTGTACTACTATGGTATGAAATAAGAAGGTAGATGGGGAGGGCAACTATCCACTGGCAAATATTCAGATAAGTATCTGTATTTGGGACCAAAATTATTCATTACTTCTTATTTGTTACAATGGTCAAAAACAGGTACAAAATAATGGAGGTTTTAAAAAGCCTTTCCCCAGGTGACTAGGGGTAGTTCCATGGCCAGCTTACCTTCCTGCAGTTATTATCTGTCATCATTACCTGTCCATCTTCCACCCCCAGGTCCTTCTGGGGTCGAAAAAAGAGAAACAGAACTACAGAACCTGCACTTCTTCCAGCCCATCCCTCCTGCCAGACACAGTCTTTTATAAAGCACATCCTCCTTAACCTGCCCCCCCGAGGGAGGGGGTAATATTTGCAAATCCCAGCCAATCAGTCAATTCCTCCACCCTCCCATCTGCTTGGCATCATATTTAAAATCCATACCACACTAATAAGTCCAGGATCTAATGGGTAAAAACAATTATTTCAACTTGTGTCTCCCTCAACTCTTGATCCATGATTGGAAGGGAGGATGGGTAAATTATATTTTCTCCTGGCTAATCAGTCAGTTCCCCCCCTGCTGCAGTACTAGCTGATAGATGATCAGTCTCAGGTGCTCAGGAGGGGAAGCATGGTCTGCCTAAGGTCGCAGACTGTGAGACGATCCCAGAAAAACTCAGTGTTACATCAGTGAGCACCACTGTGATCATTATGACAATCGGATGGCTTACAAAAGATAGCGAAATGGCTGGCAGAATGTCACATCGTTTTTCTGTTTTCTTGGTCCCAGGAAAACTCAGGTGAACGTTAGAGAAAACTGAAGGGGTGGGTTTTTCATTGTTGGAACTTTTTTTTGGTTTGATAAATTCCAACTACAAATACCCTAAATGGTGTACATTATTCATTGTTCAGTCCCAAATAACGAACAGCCCATTACTGGTGGTTTGGGGGGAACTGATACGCATTACAAACAGACCCCTAATTTTGACCCCCCAAAAATTAAAATACTCAAGCTGCATTCAGGTCATACCACAGTGATAGTTATGGGTTCCATTCTTCAGTATTCTAAGTCTACGCAACTTGAGGAAATAAATAACCAAGATCTGTAATTGGCAATGTTGCGTCTCATTTACTGTCTGCATTTCCTTTCACAATATTGCTAACTTCGTGTGTAAAAACTGTTTATTGGCATACCAAGATTGCAATGCACATTACAAATGCTCTTTACACTAACCTCTATCATATTATTCCATACATATAGTACATTACAGCATTATGACATTTGACAAATGGAACATCTGATCTATTGCAGTAACTTAAGGAATCACAGCTATTAAGGTAAAGTTTGCTATGTGACCTCCCTGCATTCAGGTAGCCTTCCAGATATCCACCTGGGTATGACCCAAAGAACAGCTAACAGCTGATCTATGCCATGTAGTAAAGTAATGCTAACCTCTGGGGCATGTCCTGCTCTGCTAGTGAGGCTAGGGTTTGAATTAGCTGCACCCTTGTGTAAGCTCTGATTATGCAGGCGAGCAAGAGTTACCACACTGGAAAGTCTTCTTGATCTAGTGCTGCCTCCAGCATTCCCCACATTCGCTGGTTTCCTTGCACATTTCATTGCACCTCATATTAAGTATGACCAATCTTCGGACATTCCAGTATACTGTATATGCACTCCAATGTTCACAGCCTGTCACGAAAATAGAGCTTTGTACTGAACAGCCACCCACTGCTTCTGAACAAGCAGTTAAAGAGAACAGTCATCATTAAGAGCCCCACAACCCACGCAAATATCCCACTCTTACCTTTGTGCAAAAAACATTTTCTAACATGCTCTGCAAGCTATTGATTGTAGAACACATTCTCTATGGCATTCCCGCAACCATTACATCATGGGTAAGGCTGTAATTTGTTCACGGGGGTCACAGATTTCACAATTACCATGAAATCAGTAGTCTCCCATGAAAATCACCAAATCCAAAATCATACCAGATTTTCTGTTTTATAGCTAGCGACCGAGGGAAGGAGGGGAACGCCATGTCCAAATGGCTGGTGGCAGACGGAGCAAGCCGTGGAGTTGGATGCACACTTACTGTAAGTACTGTAGGGGTTTTAAGAAGTACAGTACCTTCTGCTGTGTTGGGCTTTTTCGACATTTCTGAGAAGCAAGAGAGTTGTTTTTTCATAGCTCTACAGCCCTTCTGGCGAGGCAGCGGACAGCCAATCGAAGCGAGAGTGGCTGGAGACACAGGATTAAAACTGCAGAGGGGATTAAATAGCCCCCAAAAGGCTCTCTGTCCTTCAGACCAGGGATAGGGAAAGGGGTTTGGAGGACTAGACTGTGCTCAAACGGGTCTGCTGAATTGTGACTTGCAGCTGAAGTCTGATTTGTGCTGAATCTGAACTGTGGCTGATCTCAGACCCCTGGTTCCTTTTTCGGCTTCTGTGGCGAGTGAGTTAAATAGTCGGCCTGTGTATATTTAAGAGCTGGCAGTTGCATTTCTCATTGTATTTTTTATTGTTCTCATAAATATCAATATTTTGACAGTGAAATGCCATGAAATTGGCCATTTTTTATCATGAGAACATTACAGCCCTAATCATGGGTTATATTCACCTGATAGGCTAATGATACACAAGTGACAAACTTGAAGTCCGAACTCTTAGCCCTTGGTCATCTCGGGTACCCTCACTTCTTTAAGTGAATCAATCAGACTGGTAGCACTCACCCTAGCTCCTGCTTTAAAATCAGCATTTTTGCTTGTATTCCATTTACAAAAGTCATCTCAGGTATGCTAATTTATGCACCAAAATAATCCTCTTTGCAGTGAACCAATTTGCCTATGTTAATTTGTCCTGCATGTCTGCTATTTCTACTTTTTCTAGGACTCCCTGTTTCCTTCTGAAACTTGGAGTCACGTTGGAAATCAGCAACCTACCTGATTACTGTTCACTGTATTCCAGAACATATGGGCATTTCAGTTTTAAATTACATGCCTTACAAGGCTCTGTCCTCGTGCCCGTTCCTTTCCCAGAGTGGAGCTGGCATCTGGCATGTGCATGCCCAATGCCCTACTGCAGTGGTAAGGGTGCTGCACACAGAGATTGTGTATATTATTACTACATGTCTGGCCAGAAAAGTACACCAATGCCCCTTTCACAGTGGGCAGGGCTCTGAGTGTTCCAGTCCTGTTTGTGTCCCCCAGAGCCCCTACTGCAGCGGTGCTACGGCAAGACACTGATACCACACCTCCAGTTCTCATTACTAAATTCAGGCACAAAATAAAACTTTCCACATGCCCACTTAAGAAAGAGCATTTCAAGGTTATACTGTTGGTACTTGTGAATGGTTGCTGTACTCATTTAAGTGACTGCAGCCCCCCTCAGACTGCTTCCAGTCTCCACTCTCAGGTTATGTCCCACTCACTTTTCATGCCTGCTGCACTATCCCATTCAAGGTGGCACCCACAGCACCCTTTCAGATGGAGCATCTCATTTAGGCATGTCCTCCTCCTTGCCACAACAGTGTCTGCGCACATGCGCATGTCTACACTGTGCAGCTACACGCACGAGCAATGTGGGGGCATGTGGTCCAGGTACTCTCCTTCAGCAAAGCTGACTGGAAGTGGCACGATAAGTAACTTCCAGTCACCATGTTGCAGATGGCAGACTGCTGTGCAATCTACTGCAGTCCCCACTGTACAGTGTACTCGCTTCTCACTGTACTTGGGGCCAAATCTTTTAAGCAGGGCCTATTCTTGCATGCATTATGGGAACATCATGGCCTTATCTCTACCCATAAATATAGTGTGTGGGGGGGGGGATAAATTGAGCCTAGACCACGAATCTACAGCATTTGTGTCCAAGCAGGTGGCCATTTTGTGACACGCCAGGCCAGACATCTTAGGAAGTGCAGATATGGAGCTGCACTGGCACTCCTGGCCTAAATGTAAATCAAGTTTCTACATTCCCTATTGGAACTCCATTATCTCACACAGTATGTACTACAGTAGGGCATTCTGTGAGTCAGACATGTAATAATATAATACACACATACAGCCCACAACTGGCCATACACCCGATCTTTGTTCTGTCTCCACAGAGTCACTATAGCCAAGTGAAGGGAAGCACAGAGCTTGCAGCTGTCTCTTTTGAAAGGCCAACAGGGACCACTGTGCCCAATATGCTATCCAGATAGTTCTTTCCCATCCTCTCTCAAAACAATCAATGAGGAAGACAATATGGAGGTGGCCCAGAGTAAGCCAGACAATTACACAGTCACACTACTGACCCAGAGTATGAAGGACCAGTGAGAGTTCCTGCTTCTGATGATGCAGTACATGCTAACTCTCCAGCAAGGGTCTTCACTAGGCGGTGCTCAGTTAAGAACATAATGCCAGATTAAGCATCTGTACCTCAAATACTACTGTTCTTTCAGCACGGCCTCAACAAGGGTTTATCACCATCTTCTCTAAGGGTACAGCTGTCTGCAATTGGGGCAGCTAGAGGAAAAATTAACAATACCTCACTGGGGGCACACCCAGATGTGATTCGATTCCTCAAAGCAGAGACCATCAGGCCAAGAACCAAACAAATCATAGCCCTGAGACCTAAATCTCATGCTGAATGCACCAACAAAAGAGCCATTTGAGCCCATGGATGAAGTGGAACTATGGTGGGATTCACTGAAGACAGTGCTCCTAGTAGTAATCTGCTCAGCCAGGAGAATCAGAAAGTTTAACATCCTATCACACACGCATCCTTTCTTAATATTCTTCAGTGACAGTCCCACTCAGAATGGACCCATCCTTCATCCCCAAAGTGGCCACCCACTTCCATCAGAGCCAGATCATTGAGCTACCATCACCTGACCCAGGATCACTGTCACCAGAGGAAGCAAATTTAATGACTTTAGAAATGACCAGGGTGACCACAGTATACCTAAAAAGGACGAAGGTCATACGTCATTTAGCAAGATTGTCTGTAATCACCAAAGGCCATAAAACAGGAATGATAGCATGCAAATCCTGCATAACAGGATGGATCGAGAGAGATATCACCAAAGCCAAGAATCGGCCAGTATCTAAAGACTTAAAAGCCCATTATACCAAGGTAACTGCAACTTCATGGGATGAGGTAAATCTAGTCTCAGCGAAGGACATCTGTGCAGCTGCCACTTAGTCCACTATACACACTTCTGTCAAACATCACAGAGTGCATACTGCTACTGCCTCCCGAACCAGCTTCTGCCAAGCAGTACTACAGCTTGTGAAATCCTCACGACTCCATAACTGGTCACTCTCTCTCCCACCCATGTTTTTCAGGGCATTGCTGGTGAACACCCATGATGTAATGGTTGTGGGAGTGTCATAGAGAATGGTATCCATAATGGAGATTTACTCACCTGGTAAAGGTGATCATGGAAGCATTCTCTACAGTGCTCTGGAGCCCTTCCTGACGAGACTGACCTGTTCTGAAGCCAAGATGAGCCATGATGATTATGCTTATGATCAGTAACTTCTAAATGGTTTATTAGTAAGCATGATCAGGAAATAAACAGACCAGCCATATTCAGTGTCTTGTATCTTTATCCTTATGATATCAGACAGCCCGGGAGACAGCACATAATGAACTGGCTATATGTTTAGATCAGTAAAACAGTTTAGTTACAGCTATGGTAGACATTGAACTGAGGATACCAGAGATGTCCAAAGCCTAAGGAGTCAGACTCAAGTTTATCACATGTGCAGTGTCAGCCTATCAGGTAAACATAACCCATGATGTAATGGTTGTGGGAGTGCCATAGAGAACGCTCCCACAACCACCTTTACTAAGTGAGTAAACTTGCAATCTCCCAGTGCTACAGCCCTGCTCTGATGTCAGCTGCCAGGGATTCTGAGATTTCTGATTAAAGCAAATCTCAGCCTGCAAGTCACCAAAATCAGCCTGATGCAATCTTATATACTGCAGAAAACAGTAAGGAAACAAAAAACACGTGTTTGCACACAAAGTGTTAATTGGAACCAACACCACACTTGGGTGTGAGGCTCTTAGAGCTGTTTCCCTTTGAATTAAACTTCATCATTTATGACACCACAGTACTTTTAGTAGGAATAGATTATTATACCAGAAATAGAGACTTATGATCTCACTGTGTGCTTAAGCTGACAGAGTAAAATATGTTGTAGAAGAGAAAGGCATTGTTTGAAGTGAGTGTGTCACTTTTGGGACAGTTTTGAAATTTTATATACTGTCTGCATTTCTCTTCCCTTTGTTCTTCATTAATAGGCATCAAAACAGTATCCTTGTCCTTGAGAATTCATCTGCTTCTGCAGCTTATTGTTTTCCTGAAAACATAATCCTTGGTTTGTGACAACACTGTTGGTTGCTATGGAAATTATTATGATGTTGAATACAAAGGATTGAGACATCAAGAAAGGACTACAATTACACTGCAGGAGTAGATCGACTGTAGGGAATACAAACTCATTTCCATGTAAATGAACCCAATTGCAAAGAATAAAATGAATAGAAATACAGAAAATGATCACATTTAGTTGAATTAGCCAGCTAAATGGCCCAACACCAGTATATTGCACTGCCATGCAGGCAACCCCAGTTTGGGAGCAAGCTCAGGTCACTGTGGTGGGAGGCTGGCCAGACTGGGGATGTTGCTGCATGGCACTGTGCCTCCAGCAGGCAGGGTTGGTAGTGGGTTCCAGCACTGCAGCGACTCTTGGGGTTCAGCCAGGGAGCTCACCCCCGCTGCAGGGGCCCCGCATGCATATGAGTCCAGCAGCTGCATCACTCATGCCATGGGTGGAGGAGGGGATTGGAGGAAAGTACAAATGTAACCCCCCACACTCCAAATGATGGCAAATCTGTCTGATCGGGTATATCCCTGGTTGACAGTAGCGGGAGAGGGGTATAACAGATGGAAATTAAATATATAAATATATATATATATATATATATATGCTAACATTCCTTTAAGTATTGTGTTTTTGAAAGAGTTCCCAAAAGTGAGAAACTCACTTTAAATAAAGGTATACTCAGCAACTGGCCACAGTGAGTTAAGGGGAACACAAAAGCTAAATGGTCTTCGGTTGTGTTGCTTTTCTTTGCATTGCTCCTGGTGTGATCTTTAAAATCAAAGTATGGTTTTCAAATAAAACAGATTTATCTATTCAAGATATATATTTTCTGAGAGCAACTGCTCAGTAAATCAGCAGTGCTTTTGATGCTTCACCAGTTTTTGCTTTGGAATGTCCCAACAGTGCGGGACTGATGCACGTAACCAAAATAACCCAAGTAAGCCTAACAATAGTGGCACTTGGTCTCTGGCCACTAGATGGAGCCTGGAAACAGTGAACACTGAGTGTTCTAGCAAGGCAATCTGGGGTTTCATTCTGTGTTGGTGGGTTGCTTCGCTGTCACCAGATGCAACTTTTATCAGTTACAGAATCTAGACAGTTTTTCTTTCCTATCACTTATCAGTGGAATAAGAACTGATAATACCAGAGTTTGTGTGAGTGTGCCCGAGTGATACTCCAGAATCCAGGTAGCCGCCAGGTAACCAACACCCAGAAACAATTCATGGAAAATAGAAGCTATTTTTTTTTCAGTCAACCACTGCATTAACATGCACACAAATTTCTAGTGTTGGAGCTAATCCACCCCCGTCTGCAGCTTTGGAATGTAAAATGAACACAGCTAAAATCTGGTTGATGGCCTCATTTCTCGCTGGTTAACGCAAGTTGGTAAAACCCACTCATATCCATCACAGTCTAAGACAGTATCCAGCTCAAAGTCTTGGTTTCCAAAACGCATCCATGTCATTTGTAACACTTCTTCAGTTTACCACTCCCAGGACAGGATGAGAGATCTCACAGAGGTCTAACAGAGAGACCCCACCACCAGTCCCCCTCACTAAAAACTACAGTTACGGTACGTAAGAACTTATTATAATAGCAGATCTTTGAGAGAATCTCTTGCACCTGGCCACACCTACGGAACTATAGCAACCAGGCAGTACGACCAGATGGAAACCTTAGTAGGGGCTGCCTATGATGACTATGTCCCTCCCATATAAAGGTGGGCAGCCCCACACCCTCCTCAGTTCCCCCATCAGAGACCATATACAAAGGATCTCCTCCTGAGGAACCAAAGGAGAGCTAGAGGTTCCCTCCACTAGGCAAGGAGAAATAGAAGGTGAACCATCCTGGAGAGAGAGAGAGAAAAGCTCAAAAGCCAAGGGGGACAGAGGGTGGGACAGCATGGCTTGATACAAAAGGGTCTCTTGAAGATCCACTGTTAAGGTAAATTCTTATGTAACTGTACTATGTCCATCAAGGATATCTCTTGCATCAGGCAACACCTATGGAACGAGTCCCAAGCAGTACTGACAGACAGACAGTCTGGGCGGCTGGAGGCTATAGGCCTAAGACAGGAGGCCCTAAAGCACAGCCAGGCCAAAACCTTCCCTTTGAGAGGCAATGTCCAGACTGTAATGTTTAATGAAAGTGTGCACAGTACTCCAAGTGGCAGTGGCACATATTTCAGCAGCTGACACATTCCTGAAACAGGCAACAGAAGAGGCCATACCTCTGGTGGAGTGGCCATGCACCACCCCAGGAAGTTCCTTACCCTACTTCCTAGAACAAAAAATAATGCTGCTGGCCAACCATTTGGACAAGCACTGCTAAGAAACTGGTACGCTGTCTTTCACAGGGGCAAAAGAAACAAACAGCTGTGAGGACTTTCTACAGTCCTTCATAATATCTGAGTATTCTATGTACATCTGAAGTAAGGAGCAATGCTTCCTCAGTACTGTCATGCTCTGGAAAATAAACAGGCAGGTGGATGGCTTGCTTCAGAGTAAACTCAGACACCACCTTTGGTAGGAACTTAGGGTTAGTACGCAAAGACATACTGTCTTTGCAGAAAACCAGATAAGGGACTCGCATATCAGAGCCTGAAGCTTAGAAATCCTACGAGGAGAAGTAATGGCAACTAAAAATAACGCTTTCCATGACAGAAAGCGTAGCTCGCAACTTGCAGCCAGCTCGAAAGGAGCCAAAGTAAGTTTTTCTAACACAAAATTTAAGTCCCAAGGTAGGACTGGATTACAGATGGAAGGCTTCAGATGAAGAATGTCTCTCAAAAAGGTACGGGACACCTCCAGCTGTGCCACCGTACGGTCATCAACAGGTACACAGAAAGCTGAAATAGCATCCAGGTGCACCTTAATTTATTTCTTTCGCCAGGAAGAAATTCCATTGAGCAATGCTCATTCACAAGGAGGTCCTGGGTAGGACAGCATACACTAGTAGAAATGTATTTATTTATAAAAGTCTTTGTTTACCGGGTAAGTGCACTCATCCAAAGGACCATTTTTGGGCATGACACAGGCCACAAACATACAGCATACAATAATAAATACAATGACAGCCAAGGCAGGAAATGTGTACAGCAAAAAGAACATGGTAAAAATGCCTAGCATGAGTTCAACACTGGCTCTCCAACAGGACATGTATATTTCACGTAGACATATAAAAGCCAAGATCATAGCAAGTTGTAACATATTATGCACCAACTTCTATGTAATATGACCATTGCATGAACATGTCACTTTGTATAGTTTGTTCAGAAGAGACTTGAAGACCCCAGTACTTACAAAATTGGTAAGTTTAAGGGTGCTTTGTAATTTGTTCCATGCCATAGGGATAATACAGCTAATAGCGGTTTTCCCACAGTGGGTGGCATATTTCGGTCTATCTAAAGGATATAGTTACATTTCCTTCAGGTATAACTATAATGGGACTGTGTGACATCAGAGATATAACCAGGGGGATTTTTAGTTAATGCTTTCTAGATCCATATGTACAGATTTTTGAGCCTCCTTATGGTGAGGGATGTCCATCCTACCACAGTATATAAAGTGTAATGATGAGTTCTGGGTGGAAAGCTATAACAAAATGAAGGGCTCTGTGATCGAGTACATCTAGTTTACTTAGGGAAGTGAGGGTACAATGACTGGAAATGAATGGAAGAGTACTATAGGCCAGAATCTGACAGGGACAGCAAGTACTCCAGAATCTGACTCACTGGACAAGTGAAAGGATCCAAATGGTGGGAAGTTGCCCACAGAGCAAAGCGCTTCCACTTCATGGAACAAGTGGTCCTTGTGGAGGGTTTCCTCGCAGCCACCAGGACATCAGCCACCTTTTGGGATACCCCAAATCTAGACATGGCTATGTCTTCAGGAGCTAGGCATGGAGGTTTAGTGACTGGAGGTCTGGATGGACCAAGGTGCCCTGCTCCTGTGAAAGCAAGCCCTTGCACAAGGGCAGGGGCACTGGAGTGTCCACCGCCAACTGCTTCTGGTGAGGCTAGAAGGAAGCAACGAGGATCATAGTCATTCCTTTCATCTCAAACTTGAGCAGCACCCTTTGGATCAGTGGGAAGGGAGGAAAGGCACAGAGGAATCTTCCTTTCTAAGAGAGGGACAATGTGCCTCACCAGAAAACTCCAGGCCCTGGATCAAGCGAGTAGGAAAGCAGCAGATCTGCGCTGAGTGGGGATGCCTAAAGATCCAACTCTGGATGACCCCACCTGTCCAGCAGGTCTTCTACCACCGAGGTCAGCAGCTCCCATTTGTGCATTCTAGACTGCAAACCTCTTAACCAGTCAGCCAGAATGTTTTAGATTACTGGAACATGGATGACTGACAGTTCTAGGCCATGTTCTAGAGCCCAGTACCAAACTCTCATCACTTCCCTGCACAGGGGGTAGGAATGAGTCCTTCCCATGCTTGATAATGTAGTGGACTACACTTATGTTGTCCATCTGCAGAGGCCCCAGGGACAGGTGGGCATGGAAAGCTTGCAGGCCATATAGAATGGCTCTCATCTCTGGGACATTGCTACACAGTGGTCCGCATCCCTAGAATCTAGTGAGACTCTAGGTGAGCTCCCCAGCCCATTCCCGATGCACATGTGGTGAGGATCTGGCAGGGTGAATGGATGAGGAAAGGGACCCTTTTGAGCAAATTGGTGGGGTCCATCCACAATAGAAGTACTTTCACAGGTGATGATACCAGTACCCTCTGGTCTAGATTGTCGGCCCATTGGACTCTTAAGTGTCCATAGGGAATATGCACCTGCAACCGTGCCAGGGAAACTATAACAATGGGTTCTGCCATCAGGTCCAGCAGTCTCAGAAATGTCCTGGCCTTGACATACATATTGTTGTAAAGCTGTCAGGAATGTGCTGTCAAGCACTCTGCCCTGTGGTGAGGCAGAAAGGCTGAACCCTGAGCAGTGTCCAGTATGGGTTCTATATACTGCAGGCACTGACAAAAAGTTAGAACTGATTTGGCCAGATTGACAGCAATAACTACTGCTTAGAACAGTTGTCTGGTTTGTGCTAGGGTGTAAGACAGTTGCTCCCTGGACTGAGCTTTGAGCAACCATTCATCCAGATAGGGGACGACATATAATCCCTCCCCCTCCTGAGGGCTGCTGCAACCACTACCACCACTAAGCATTTTGGTGAAGAGTCATGGCGCAGGAGATGAGCCAAAGGACAATGCTTTGAATTGGAAGTGCTCCCCTGGAACAGGAATCTGAAGTACTTCCTCTGTGCAGGGCACAGATCTTTATGTACAGGTATGCATCCTACATGTCTAGGGAGCATATCCAGTCTCCCTTGAGCAGAAGAGACAGCAGGGCCTTGGAGGGTTACCATCCTGAACTTTTTGTAGTGAATATAGAAATTCAGATTTCTCAGGTCCAGGATGGGCTGAAAATCCCCTGTGGATTTGGGAACCAAAAAGAAGTGGGAATAGAACCCTCTGTTCCTCTGATCTGCAGGAACTGGCTCTATGCAGGGTTTTATTTAACTCCAAAAATTGATTAGCGTTTTGCTCATAAAAGTGATAAAACATTGTCAAAATGCATAGCACTTGCCTCATTGTGTTTAGTAAACATAACACTTCTAGAAAACCTACATAAATACTTTCTGTACAGTTAGCATTGTCCCAAGAAAAAAACTGCTAATCAATTATTTAAAACCCTGCTATGGTCTTTTTTCTGCAACCGCATGCAAATTTCCTCCAACACCACTGGAATGTGGCCTGGAGGGTAACTAGAAGGAACTGGAGGTAGATCTGGAGGCCACTCCAGCAGTTCTAAAGTGTGGATTTGCTCTATGAGTTGTAGGACCCACGCATCTGTTGAGACCACCCTCCACCGGTCTAGCTTCAGGGAGATGCAATACCCTACCACCACCTCCTGTAGCACTGGAGGGTGGAGGACTGACACAGAGTCAGGCTGAGGCAAAACCAACATCTAGGGCCTCTCCTCTGCCCTTGGGGAGCCTTCCCAGTGGTGGAGGTACAGGTAGGCAGGGCTGTTCCTGCTCTGCGCTTGCTGGGTTGTTGGGTGCCCAGCTTTGGTCTGTGAGAGGCCCTATGACAGGGCACCTTCTACCCACTCTTTGGCTGAGTATGGTACAAAGAGTGGATTAAATGCAGGGTCCTCCCTGAGGCCTGTAGGTCAGAAAGGATGACCTGGACATCTACCCCCAAAAGTCTGCAGCCTCTGAAGAGGGCATTCAGGATGGACTGTTGAACGTCAGTAGCAAAACCAGACAGCCTGTGCCAAGAATGCCGCCTTAAGCAGACTCCCACTGCAGCTGCCCTAGCATAAGCATCTGCGACATCATAAGCTGATCTCAAAAGGTGCTTACCCGCATCTACCCTGGACTGGAGGGCTTTAAGCAACTCCTGCCACTGCTGGCCCTCAGGAAGGGCCTGAGCTGCAGCTTTGGCCTTCTTCCAGAGTGTGTTCTGAAATGTGACAATATGGTACATGGCCCAGCATGTAATTAGTGATTCTGAAGGCCAGCATGGAAGAAGTATAGGCCCTCTTGCCCATAAGGTCCAGCTTTCTGGACTCCTTGTCTGGGGAGGGGGAGAGAGCTGAGGTGCTAATTTCTCTTGGACCTATCATGGGCTGCTTTGATCACCACTGAATCTGCCTATGGTTACCCCGCAAGAAAAGGCTTCCCAAAGAGATCCTGGTACAACCTGTCTACCTTTCTGGGTACTGCAGGGATCATATTTGGTCTATACCAGGCAGCCATGGTGGTATCTTCAAATGTGGCCAGCAGAGGAGAAATGATCAATGGGGGAGAATCTGGCAATTTCATATATTCTGCCAGATTTCTCCAAGTAACATCCTGTTCCCCAGCTTCAAAGCCCATGGCTGATTGCAGCTGCTTCATCACAGATATGAAGGGTCATCGGGGGAAGGGGACCTTGAAGTATATTTAGTGGCGTCCTCTCCCCCTGAGGACACTGGGGAGGTAGAAGAAGGACTTCTGGCATCCTCATCCTCATGTGGGAGGACGTCAGGGTTGTACTCATCCTTACTGACTGGCTCTGAATAGGGCACAGAAGATGGCGATACATGAAAGCATGAAGGGTGCATTTCCATGGAAGACATCGGCTCCGGTGCAAGCCTAGTAGGCCCTGACGTCAACAGGCCTGGGGAGGAGCAATGCAGTGCATGAACTCCCAAAAAGAGAAGAGGATGATCTGGATGGCAATAATAATCAGCATCAGGAAAGCACCTTACAGCATTGATGGTGGGGGCTGAGGCCCCAGCATTGATGGTATGGCCTGCAGCATTGATGAGACAGGCTGAGACCCTGGGGTCGATGGTATGGCCTGCAGTATCAATGAGAGAGGCTGCAGCTCCAGTGTCGACATGATAGCCTGGGGCATCAGTGGGGGAAGCTGAGACTGAGGCCACAGCGTAGACAGGACAGCCTGAGGAGTTGATGGGGGAGGCTCAACCCCCATCATTGACAAAATAGTCAAAGACGTTAATGGGGGATGCAACAACCTGGCACTGAGAGACCACTGCTGGCTGGAACAGGTCTGGTGAAACTCTCAGTCTGATGCCCCGGAATCTGAATGGGCCTAAACAATAGGGGTTGAAATGTTGTCGGATGCATTAGGAGACATGATGTCGACAAGTCGGCACCAGCCAAAGAATGATTAGCAGGTGGTGCTGCCAAAGCCAACCCTGTGTAGGAGCAGGTGTCGGCAGCAGCTGAGGTGGCTGACGACCCAGTAACAGCCAGTGCTTGAAGCAGCAACTAAGAATGCACTGGAGGGGCCATGTCCCTGGGCCTATCCTTATCCTGGTGCTTGTGTTTGCAAGTGGATTTGGCACCTAAAGAGTGAACGCAGGCGTCATTGTTGTCCTTGTCAGGGATCTTCTTGCCACACCTGCAGAGTTTAAAGAGTTTCTCAGGGTTGGTCGACACAAACAAATGACAGAAATCACTTTAAAAAAACAAAGTGATTAACAACTAAGATGAGCAAATAAAAGGAAAGTAAAAATTGAAGATTTGGCAGTCAACTGAAGCAGTGGTGTCTCAGCGGATGGTTGACAGCGGGAAAAGAATTGAGGAGGGCGCTGGGCCACCCACGTTTATATAGGAAGGACGTCATCAGCTGATGTCATCATGATGGGTGACCCCTACTAGACTGCTAGCTACAAAAATTTCGAGTGGTCCTAGTGCCTAGTGGCTATAGTTCCATAGATGTGGCCTGATGCAAGAGATATCCTCGATGAATATCATAGCTATCATGACAAATGCTTCCTTTTCAGTTAAGGCATTTCTTAAATACGTTTCTAAAGGCTATTCCAAGAGCACTGCTGCATACAGTTAAAGAGCTGCTGACACCTCAGATAACATATAATGTTTAGATACAGTGAAGTTTCTGTTTAAAGTATTTTCTGTATTTTCCTCCAGGAATGTGTCTATAAGTTTAAACTTTCTTTGCTTAACGTTATTCAAAATGGCTACCTCAAATAATGAGTTACCATGAAAACAGCATCTTGTGTCCACTGCTCTTTATCTACTCTGGCTGCTTACCTACCCCTAACATCAACAACCTCAGTGACCTCACTATCCTTGGTTTGCAGCAATTCTCAGAGTACATACTAGTTAAGAGATTCCTGTATATACCTATAGTACGCAGGCATTCAGTGCTAATGGTTAAGAAGACAAGCAACTTATTTGTTATTTCCTGAAAGGAATGTGTTGCTCCATACTGAGGCACTAAGGAGGCCTGAACTGTTAAATATGGTAAAAACAAAAAAAAAGGCTTTAAACATTGAATCAGCATACAGTACATCACTGCACTCCTGCGTTAACATGCTATGCTTTATGACTGGGTGTGAAACAGACCCCGGGGCTAATATAATTTAAATATGTAGATTATCACTGAGGACCAGATGGGATCTTTTGTCTCAAAAAGTGTTTGTTTGTTTACTGTTACAGAAGGGAGAACGGCCATCTATCATCATTCACCCCCAGGCAGGTCCCTTGGTATGTTAGAGTGGTAGGCTTGGTATTAGGTCCCATACACTGTCCCCAGATTAATATTTTGCAAAATAAATAACAAAACATGGGATGCAAAGAACCGGTTTTAATTTTTTAAATTCACAGAATATGTGTAAGATGCTGGCAGGGTTGCAGCTTACCATTGGCTTATAGGATCATAGATTGAAACAAGTCAGTTAGTTTGTACCATTGTGACTTGATGTTTTAACTGCATCACAACACTCTTTGACATACTAGGAAATTATCCAAAGAAGTATTAAACTGATTTACACTTTTGCTTGATATGATTTCTCCGGGCAACTTATTCCAAATTGAAACCACTCGCTGGTTTATCCATGCCTCCCCTGGTATTACTTTTATATTGTTAACCTTTTAAACTCCATTCATGTGTCCTAGGAGTTTTAACTTGCTCTCTTTTACTAAATCGACACATTTCCATATATCGTGATTGTTAAAATGGTTAAAATGGAAATGTTTAGGAGGGGGAGCTCTCATATCTAGATTTCTAGGTGCTGTAACTGTCCTTTGTATGTGGTGGAACTCATCTGTATTAGTCAATGGAGAAGGATGACAGAGATGGCGGAATTGTTGTACAATTTTTAAGAGTTGGTGGAACGGAGTGAATCTGGACTTCTGCCCAATTAAACCCCAGAAGTGTACCAACTTTATGGGGCAGTTTATGGGAACTTGTCAGCCTTGGAATTAGTACAAACCTCATACAGTGGATAGACTCCTGGTTGGTTGGATGGAAGGAGGCAGCTGGTTACAATTAGAGATTAAATCTCAGATTAGGGAGTTGAGAGTAATGGGATGCCCCAGGGTTCGGTGCTTGGCCCAACTCTATTTAACTTATGCGTATCATCAATGCAAAGAACAAACAATTCCTTGACATGCAAATTTGCTGATGATACAAAACTAGGCACAATAGTGAAAGACTCAGCAGCATGTCAGAAATTTCAAGAGGAATTTAATTAAAATAGCACTCTAGACCAACAAATACAAATTGTATTTTAATAAAAGCAATTGCAAGGTCACGCACTTTGGATGGAAAAACTAAAGGACAAAATGTTTCTGTAATGGCACTCAACTGGAGGAATGTGACAGGGAAAGAGCCGTGGGTATAGTTATAACAAATAAACTCTCCTTTACAGAACACACAAGGGGAAGTGGTGGCTAAGGGAAACAGAATTCTGGGCTGCATACTTAAGTATATCAGGAGTAGAGATAGAGGTGTAATCGTTCCACTTTATGGATCATTGGTCAGGCCACACCTCGAGTACTGTGCCTATTTCTGGGCCCCATATAAAGTTCAGGATAGGACAATGCTCGAGAAGGTACAGCGTAATGCGATAAAAGACATCTCACATCTTCAGTATGATGAAGACTGAAAGAACTGAACAGGTTTTCCTTGGCGTATTGGGGGAACCTATGCTTAGTTTATAGGGCATTCGGAAATGTGGACCTTTGGGAGTATCTTGGACTACAAGTTAAGATTATTAATAGGGAGCTCAGAAGCCACAAACTACAATTTATGGGAGAAAATTATAATTCCACTAAAAGGGAGAAGTGGTTTCATCAACAAGTTAACTTGTGGAATACACTCCCAGAATCAATTGTTTATAGTCCCACGATGTAGTAATTTAAGACTGCATTAGACAATCACCTAGGACACCGATAGACCTAATAAATATCAGCGAGTCTTTTTGGTGAAAGCTTTTCGACTTGTATTCCTCCTATGAAACATGGCTGGCCTTTTTTGATTTTAGGGAAATAAATGAAAAGCTACAATTGCCGTCTCCTAAAATGAGGTTTAAATTGTTTGTGCTTCTCTGGGTAAGAACCGACTTAATTATTCCCTCTGTTATTCTCCCTCTCCTGTTGCTTCGGTTACATTGAAATGGAGGAGCGTATACCAGAATCTGTCTGCATTTGCCACAGGAGGGACAAAAAAAGGCTTGTATATTTTGGAGACAACATAAGTGGGGTAAGTTGTGGTAAAACTTGGTTGAACTACTGTATTTCTTATTCAGTGAAGGGTAAATTTGAGAGCAGCCAGAGTAGACCGTATTTAGAGGCTATATTACATGACCTGTGTGTAGTCCTGTAGTTTGGGGGAGGAGTGCTAATTGTCTGGCCTGGTGCCTCTGCTACTTGATAACTGACCTTCCACAGCCAATAGCGCATCATCAGGAAAGGAGCAGGGTCTGCATAAAAGCAGCCACTGCCAACGTGTCCCATGCATCGTGTCCCAGCGAGTGAGTAGAACAGTGAAGTAGTGGAACAGGTGACTAGCATCATAGGCATCAGCAGAAGGAAGCAGAGAAGTGGAGGACTTTGCCAGTCGACTAGGGCAAGGTACCTGTTCACTACTGTTCAACAGCCACTGCTGGGAAGGGTGGAAGGTCAAAGATAGGCCACAACTGGGAATACGAGCAACAACCTATCTAGGCTAGGAGTATATGAAAATTTAAACAAGGCATGGAGGAGCACAAATAGAAATAAAAAAAGGGGACACTAGAAACACCCTATCAGGGGTAAGGGTACAAAAGAACCTACAGGTAACACAGGGAGAATAGAGGTTAAGAATACTGGGAGTGGTGCAGTACAGTGGCTGTGGGGTGGCAGTTTTCAGAGAAACCATCTGGAGACTGCAGAGCTGCCCCATCTGTACACACCTCTCTGGGTTGAGAGAGAAGGTCATTAGACAAGTTGGCTAGGATTTGGGGGACCTCTCCCTAAACACAGAGGCTAGCAAGTCTGCCACCATTACCTCAGAGGATGCCAAGGATTAGGAACAGCTGAACTATGGGGGGCTCTGGGAGGGTAGGATTGGTGGAACAGAGGCAAATTACTCAACCGGTACCACTACAAAATTTCTAGGCCACTCTGATGGGGCAGGACAGCCTGGAGGAAGCACCCACAATAGTGACCAAGGGGAGACCCCAAAGAGGGTGGTAAAGGACCCCAGAGGAGGGGCAAGCAAATTCTGGTGGAGACTTAACTGTGAGGAGAATAGATTTGGGAATAGAAAACGGGTGGATGAGACAGGTTAGGTGCCGGTGCCATAGCCTGAAGGGATGGGAAGCAGATCCAGAGGATCACTAGGGCAGCAGGATGGAAGGGAGAACTGGATGTCACTGTCCATCTGTGGACTAACGACCAGCTAAGGACAGTGCTGGGATAGTGCAAGGGGTGTTTAGGGAGCTGGGGAGGGAATCTTAGACAGGTAGCTCACTCAGTGGCTTTTGCTGAGGTGCTGCCTATCTATGACAGAGGACACAAGAGGGAGCTCTGCACCAGGAACTTCAACACATGGCTGAAGGAATGGTGCAGAGAGGACAGGTTCGGCTACATTTGGGACTGAGGATCCACCTAGGAGAATAAGGGCCTACACAGGGGTCATGGCCTGCATCCATCTGGGAGGGGAACTGCAGTCCTCAGTGTACTATTTAAATGTCACTTTGATGAACACTTAAACTAGCCAAGGGAGGTGTGGCAGAAGGAATCAGGAAGTCAGTAACAGCCCCCCCCCCCAGGCTGAAGCAGAGAGCAAAGGAGAAACTGAGGGGAGAGGACTCCTTGAGGGTGCAAATTAATAAAGGGAGCAGGGTAGTTGAGATAAAGGGAAAGGAATGGAGCATTAAAAAGAGAGGTGGAAGGAGGAGGGCAAAAAGAAAAGGGGAAAAAGGTATGGAAACAAACCTGGAAGGCCACGTGAGTGGACGCTAGAAGTCTAGGAAATAAGATTCCAGACCTAAAGGCCATCATGGCAGAGGCCGACCTGGATATTGTGGCCATTACTGAGTCATGGTGCACTGAAGACCATGACTGGTACATGGCCATACTGGTCTATACTCTGTTCAGGAAGGACCAGGTAGAAGGAAAGAGGAGGGTGTGGTGCTTTATGTGAGGGAAAGCATAAAAGTGACAGAGATGCAGAGAACACAGGGGGAGGCAGAGGTACTGTGGATCAGCCTGGAGACAGTGAATAGAGACACTATTCACACTGGAGTGACCTACAGACCTTCACACAGGGGGAGGAATAAGATAAGGTACTGGTGGAAGACATTGGCAAGATGGCAGAAAAGGGGGAGATGCTGCCAGCGGGGGACTTCAACCTGCCAGATCTGGACTGTAGCCTCCCAGCAGTGACTTCAGCTAGAAGTATGGACATCCTGGACTCTCTGCAGGGGGTATTCTTCAGGCAACTAGTCAATGACCCTACTCATGATGGGGCAATACTGGACCTGGTATTCACTAACATGGAATGTGTTGCAGACGTCAAGGTGGGAGGCCATTTGGGAACCATTGCTAGGGTGAGGGTCCTGAACTTCAGAAGGGCAGATTGTAAAAAGATGGGTGAATGCCTCAGGAATGACCTAGCAGGGGAGGGTGACCTGGGTGAGGTGGAGGAACAGAGGGCAAAGATAAAAGAGAACATAGTAAAAGCAACAAAGCTCTGCATCAAATAAGTGAGCAAGAGCAAGAGGAAAAAGGAACCACTATGGTTCTCGAAAGAGGTGGCTGAAAATATAAAAGCTAGAAGGGTGGCATTCATAAAGTATAAGGAGACACAGAGGGAGGAGGATAGAGAGGTGCATCGGGAAAACAGAGAGGAAGCAGGGAAAGCAGTAAGGAGCACAAAGGTGAAACTTGAAGACAGAATAGCCCAGGAGGTAACTAAAGGGGACAATACATGTTTTAGGTATGTAAGTGAAAAGAGGAAGACCAGGGGTGGGATTGTAAGGTTAAAAAGGGAAGGGGGGGGGACTGTGGAGAGGGGACCAGGAAAAGGCAGACATCCTGAACAAATACTTCTGTTCAGTGTTCACAGAGGTAGGAGAATGGGAGGGGCAACAAAAAAGTAACAAAAGCGTTGGAGGGAGGGAGGGAGGTGGACACTAGTCCTTTTTTCGAGGCAACAGTCTTGAAGGGACTTGCTAATCTGAAGGTGGGCAAAGCAATGGGACCAGACAGTGTGCATCCAATGGTATTGAGGAAGCTCAGGGAAATACTGGCTACACCTCTGACAGTTCTACTTAACAGCTCACTGGAAACAGGAGTGGTTCCAGAGGACTGGAAGAGGGCAGATGTAGTCCCACTACACAAAAGTGGTAGCAGGCAGGAGGCTGGCAATTATAGGCAATCAGCCTGATACTGGTAGTGGGAAAGTAATTGGAATCACTGTTGCAGGAAAGGATTGTGGAAAATCTTGAATCCAGTGGGTAACAAGACCCAAGGCAGCATGGTTTTATGGGGGGGAGGTCAGGTCAAATGAATCTGATAGATTTCTTTTACTAGGTGACCAAGGAACTAGATCAGGATGGGGCGGTGGACGTGGCCTACCTAGATTTCAGTAAGGCGTTCAACACCATTCCACATAGGAGACTAGTAAGCAAGCTGGGTAGCCTAGGAGTAGGTCCAAAGGTGGTTAAACTGGATAAGAAGTTGGTTAGGGGATAAGCAACATAGGGTGGTGGTAAACGGAGTTCACTCAGAGGAAGAGAGGGTGACCAGTAGGGTGCCTAAGGGATCAGTGCTAGGACCAATCCTCTTTAATATCTTTATAATTGACATTGCAGAGCAGCTGGAAGGGAAGGTCTGCTTCTTTGCAAATGACACCAACATCTGCAATAGAGTGGACACTCTGGAGGGGGGAATGGAAGAGATGAGCAAAGACCTGGGAAAACTAGAGGAGTGCTCAAGGGTATGGCAGCTGGGTTCAATGACGAAAAAGTGCAAAATAATGCACTTAGGTCACAGAAACCCAGTGGCTGAGTACAAAATGGCTGAAGTGATACTGGTGACCACCAAGCAGGAAAGAGGTCTGGGGGTAATCATACTGGATGTCCTAAAGGTGGCCAGTCAGTGCAACAAGGCAGTAGGGAGGGCAAGTGGGATGCTGGAGTTCATAGGCAGTGCTATGACCAGCAGAAAGAGAGAAGTGGTGTTGCCTTTGTATTGAGCACTGCCAAGACCCTCACCTAGAATTATTATGTCTAGTTCTGGAGACTACATCTCTGGAAGGACATAGACAGAGAGAGGAGGTGGTCCAGAGGAGGGCAATTAAATTCTTGCAGGATCTGCATCAAAACCCTATGAGGAAAGACTAAAGGACCTCAATATGTACATCCTGGAACTAAGGAGGGAGAGGGGAGATATGACAGTAACATTTAAATACCTCACAGGGTAAATAAAGTACAGGAGGGAAGTATTTTTCAAAAGAAAAGGCACTCAAGAACTAGGGGACATGCTATGAAGCTGGGGGTGGGGGGTAGATTCAGGAGAGATGTGAGGAAGTACTTCTTCACAGAAAGAGTGGTGGATGCCCGGAACAGCATTTGAGCTGAGGTGGTGGGGGTCAAGAATGCATAGGATAAGCTCAAGGGAATCATAGTGGAAAGAAAGGGTGGGAGGAAGAAAGAGCTGTAGATCAGACACAGTCTGCCAGATTAGTGTAGGTAGGGAGAAACAGGCAGACTGGTTGGGCCATGTTATCCTTATCTGCTGTCAGAGTCTGTTTCTGCCAGGGATGAGCATGTGCTGTCTCTGTACAGTAAGCAGAACTGGACGATGTCTGCATCGAGTTAATAGTAATGTAGGCCCATGTGACAAACGTCATAGAGGGTGGGTGTTTATGAGAAGGCATACTATATGAGACAAGGGAATTGCCTTCTTTATTTTTGCTGGGGGGTATCTATATGACAGGGGATCTGGGGGCACTCATTACTAGTTTACAGAGGAAACTTGGTAAAGTTTGGGGTGCTTCAGCCCCACAGGCTGGACCCGCATCCCCCAGTCAGCATCTATACTATAAGACATTTATTAATGAAATCACTGTTTCATTTAAATATTACATACATTGGAGAAAATATCCACCTTCATAAAATAAGTACACTAGATTGTTACAACTGAGGTGCTTAAAAAGCAACGGATGTTCTTTCTGGATCAGGTAGGTGGGTAGGTTCGCAAGAGTAAAGGGGTCTGTAAAAAAAAGACGGTGGCTGAGATTTCAGCTGTTTAGTGCATTACTTTTAACAGCATGAAGGTCTGTCAGAAAACAGTTTCAGTGCCTTAAAACATTGTAAAAATTGCCCCGTCCATTTGTTGCAAACCCACAATCTGGTTCCTCACTTTATGCTGAGAAGGTGGATGGGAACCATAATCGACTCTGCTTTTCCCTTTCAGGGATGTGAAATTTTGGGCCAAGAACAAGGAAGGGGGTCATTTCTGAAAAGTGCAGACAAGCATGGGTACCACATTTTATACATAGTGCCACCACAGGGCTGTTGCATTCAAAATAATTATGGCACAAGCATGGGCAGTGATACTGTATAACATAATTGTTTATACATTTGGAAGGATGTCAGATACATACCATTTTCTAACAACACACTAAGCAGTTCCAGCTTGCATTTCACAAATTGTTCTATTTGGATCAGGAGTAACAGAGACCACTAGAGGGGAGGCACTCCTTGATATGACTTTGACAGATGATCTAGTGGACACGGAGGTGATCCAAAAGGGTTGGAAGACACAGACCATGATATTATTGCATTTTAAACATTATAAATTTATAACTTTAGAGGAGGATAATCAAGACATGGAATTTCATGAAGGGGAACTTTGATAAACTAAGGAAGCAGATGGTGAGTGCAAAATGGAAAGAGGCATTTAAACGGATAAGGATGTCAAGACAATGTGGAAAATATTCAGATGTATATTAACAACAGCTAGTGCTCTACACGATTGTTACATTTTGAAGGAATAGAATTCCAGAGAATTTCAGAAAATTCTGACTATTTCTGCAGAATTCCATCTTATGTGGAATTGCTATATTCCATAAGTGTAATTTAAACAGTGAATTAATAACTTGTGGTTTACATATACCATAGATTAGGTTTCTACAAACCATGGAAAACTAACGTGCAGTTTAGGGACTGGCCCAGTGGAGCAGAGGGCTGAGGCACTTAAGCGCCTTACCTCTTACCATGCTGGTGACCCAGGGTCAGCAGCAAGCTCAGGTCATGGGGGAGGAGAGGATTGAGTGTCCGGAGGACTGCTCACCTTTCTGAAGGAGGGAGAAGCTGTGATTCCCACCCTCTAGCAACTCCCTGTGGAGACAGGGAATGCACTAGATGGGATCACGTCAAGCAAGAGGGGGAGATGACGGCATACGTCCTGTGGAAGGGTGCAGGAGCATGCCCATCCCATGCTGAGTGTCATAGCATGTCCACGCCTCCAAGGGCAGGAACCAAGGGACAAGGAAAAACCCCACTGGCTGGGAGGAAGATGCCACTCCAGGCTATCACGTTCAATGCTGAATGCTGCTCTCTGGCCCTAATTGCCTCCCTCCTTCACCTTCGCCTGTGCTGGCATTTGATGTGAGGTATGTTTGCCATGATGCAGAAAGCAGCCCTGCCCTGGGGATCATTACCAGGGGACACCACACAGGTGAGTCACGGGTGGGTCAGAGGAACAGGACACCAATAGAGAGGATCACAAGATGGATATGATAATGGCAGAGCTGGCTGATGGGGCCCCAGCAAGTGGTGACCAAAGGGAAATAAAGTTGGAAAAAAAATGTGGTTTATGTAATTTGCAAGTAAAAAAAAGTCCTGGATTAAGTCAAATGACTTCTGTGATTCCATGGAATTATTTGAAAACTTCCATGAAGCATTTTAGAAATGGAATTACTATTCTGCCTGAATTCTGTCAAGAGCCCAAGGGAGCGTACATCCCAGCAACAACAAGCTGAGATGATGAACACGGCAGCCTACACTATACAGATCAAAAATGAAGTCCTAAAGGTGATCATGGATAGGTGAACAGCATTCTTGCCTGAATCCACAAATAATATCTAGTGCACCCCAACCACCACCAAAAAACCTGTTCAAAAACGTTCAGGAAATCATTTAAAAGGTTTTTTATGTTCTGATTTACATTTTTCTTCATCCCATGATTTTAAAAGGGTTCTTGGGTTCATAAATCAGTTGAAACGTCAGTAATATAAGTCTGATCACCAATGGCAGGAAGACCCTCTCAGAAATGTTGTACATGTAATACGAGTAACTTTTCATGGCTAACAAGCCATTGTGGTAGGACTATTTTTAAACACAGAACATTCAAAATGTAAGACTACAACAAAGACCACCTATAATAGCTTTATATTTATTTATTTAGGTACCATAGGAAGAGATGTCCCCACAATGGTCAGAGCAGCAGACGTCCACAGAAATTGGGGACGGATAACTATAAATTACTTTGTAATTGTTTTTCTGTTGTAGGCTTCCATTCATTCATTCAGTTAGCTAATGAGAGGAGAGACGATTTGGGATCAGATTGCTTTTGTACATTAGTAAACTAAAACTGTTAACTGCTTATTTATTGCCTTTCTCTTGAAGGTTTTTTTTATTGATTTTGGAGCATGAGGAACAGAGGATAAAGTGTTGAGAATTTTTTTTCTTTAAATGATTGCACCTCCACCTCTCACATACGAGTGTATGTTAATAAATGCTGATACTCAACTTTTATATATGCCTTAATACAAGGGAGAACACGGGGAGGAGGGTACACTAGCTTTGATGTTTTTACATATTTCTAATATTGCACTTTGTGTTTTTTTACTGTAGGTGTATCATGTATTGAGTGCTATATGCTGTGTGTATATAATTGTTCTACATTCTTAATACTTAGCAGTACTTTCACATGTTATGTACTGTACCTTGCAATACTGGGTTTTGGATCAAATACTTCTTTTTGTCTTCCCCTCCCACCAGGACCCACCTGGAAAGGAACCTCCACTCAGTGTACCTTTCCGAGTCACTGAGTTTTCAAATAAACAAAAAAAAATGATTAGCTGGGCCACCTATTATTAGTGGTGCCAGCCAACTCTTGCATTTCTTCTTGGGTCTGGTATTACTGTCCAACAATATCTCACACAGAGTACAATGCTGCTATACTTACATCATCTTCATATCTGACATGAATGCTCTTAATTGTGACTTGCAGATTCTTTATAACCTGAGTTGCTAGCTTTTCCAAAAATGTATCTTTCTTTTCTTCCTTTGCTTTATCTGAAATTTAAATGAAATCCATCAGTCTTAGATAGCCTTGACATAGCAGCTCATATGATGGCAACTGTACATTAGTTCACATTAAAGTTTTAACTCAGTTGCTTTTTTGTGGTTTTCTTCTTTCATAGGGTCCCATACAAATTTCTCAGGCAATAATTGAAGCACCCAAGCATTTACTTTTGACTCAGACGTTCAAATGCCATCCTGAACATGCTAAAATCCAAATTAACAACTCAGCTGTATAAATGGGATGCAGTTCTGTTCTGAATCCACTGACCTGATGAAGGGTATAATGCTTAGAATTAATATTTCTTTTAAGAAATGTTGTTATTCCCATTCCCATAAATGCTAGCACCAACAACTTTTTGGTTTTCATTTCTGAAACTTTTAGTTAAACAAATGGGTTAACATTTATGCTACACCTGGTGATAGGTGATGGACTATCTAACAAACTGCATTCATAATCTCACCTATACTTGATAGCCATCAATAATTTACTGACATTTCCAAGGACTCTGCTTCTAAGGAAAACAGAAATGAAATTCTGTCTTAAAGGGGATGCAGAAATAAAATCCCCTATAAAAAGCATCTGGATACCCAGTCCAAGAAGCACATTTCATGACCATGTGGGAGACCAAGATTCATGCCACAGACACAACTCCCTACCCTGTGGCCTGATTTCCAAAGCTGCAGGAACCGCATATGTGCAGCAGAAAAAGTTGCACAGGTGAGCAGCCCCTTGTTTTTTATTTTTATTTATTTATATTCATTTATTTGTTCTAGGATTACAAATACCTTTGAGCCGAGGCTCTTTTACAAAGGTTCCACGTCATTGGTACAATTGAGACAATCATAAGCAAAGATAACAGTCTATAAAATTAAAAAAAAACAAAAAAACACACATAGTCTTGTAGATGAAAAAAGAACAATAAGGTGACACTTTGGGGAGGGGAAAGGGAAAGGAGGAGGGTGAAATCAGGGAGACTAAGTGAATGGGAGAAAAGGAGAGGTAGGTTGGGGGGGACAGAGAGAGGAGAGGTGGAAGAATGGATAAGAATAGAGGTAGTGCAGCCGGGTGGCATTTGTCATGGGCCAGCAGGGGAGGTGAAGATAGGAAGGGGGGGTGCTGGAAAAGTGCGCAGGAGTAGATGTGGATCCAAAAGGCCATCTTCAGCTATGGAACCAAAAGACGTGTTTAGCCACAACAGTCACAGAGGTTGGAGGCAGTGAGTGTTAGGCGGAGATGAGTCTTAAAAGTGCTGAGCGATAGTGAAGATGAGATGTCGCTGGGAAGACCGTTGTACCAACTAGTGGCCTGGTAAGCAAAGGATCTTTGGCCTTGTGTTGTGCGGCATTGGGACTTGCAGTAGCTGGAGATTTCCCGATCCCTGGTAAGGCGGGTGGATTCTCAGTTGTATGAGGGCACAGACTCCGGGGCAAGGCCCAGCAAGATTTTCTTAGTAGTAATACAAGTTTCGTGTTTTATTTGACTGGCAAGATTCAACCATCCAGTTTGAGAATAGAGGTCACAGGTGTGAGTTAGGCGTTGGGAGCCAGTGACAAGTCAGCAGGCCTTGTTGAGGGGGTGGATACGCTTGAGTGTGGTGGTTGTAGCAGAGCTGTAAATGATAATGCCATAATCAATGATGGATATGATGGAGCTCTGGACAGCGACAGCGAGGGCTTCAGGTGTCAGGTGTTTCCTATGATGGAATAACAGGCCTAGTCTGGAGTTAGCGGCTTTGGCGACATGGTTGATGTGGGCAGTGTAGGAGAGGTGAGGGTCAAGGGTGATCCCGAGGTATTTAAAGTTTTTGACCTGTTCCAGTACGGTACCTTGTCTGGTGATAACGGAGAGTTGGAAGTGCTTATGTTTATTATGGGAGCTGCTGAAGATCATGGCCTTTGTTTTTTTTTGATTAAGGATCAGTTTGTGCTTTGTGAGCCAATTCTCAACCGAGGAGAAGCCGAGTTGGAGATTTTCTTGCAGTTTCTTCGGGTCCTGGTGTGTGGCAAGGATTACTGCATCATCAGCATACAGGGTAATATGTTCAGTGCAGGAGTCCAGTAGGGTGTTAAGGAACAGGCTGATGAGTAGGGGGCCCAGTATTGAACCCTGGGGGACTCCAGAGAGGACAGGTTTGGAATCAGAGTGCACATTGCCACATTTTTACATGCTGGGAGTGGTTTTCAAGATAGCTTTTGAACCAAGAGATTGAATTATTGGAGAGACCAGCATTTTTTAGTTGGTTCAGCAGGGGGGAGTGGTGGACAGTATCGAAGGCTTTGGTCAGGTCGATGAAAATAGCACCAGTTAGTTGTCCATTGTCGAGGGAGCTGTGAATGGAGCTGGTGAATTTGAGTAAGGCAGAGGATGTACTATGACCTTTTCTAAAGCCATGTTGCTGTTTACAGAGAATATTATAACTGTCCAGATGCTCGGTAAGTTGGTCCGCTTATTATACGCTCCAGTGCCTTTGATAGGGAGGCAGAATGGAGATAGAGCGGAAGTTTGCATGGTCAGCCTTATCACCACTTTTGTGAATCGGGTAACAGTGGCCATTTTCCATTTGTCTGGGAATTGGCTAGAGGAAAGAGAGAGAGATAAAAGATCTTGGTGAGGAGGACAAGTACTTCGTCAAGCGTTGGGGCCAGTAGCTTGAGGTCAAGTGTGTCATTGCTTGTTCTAGATTTGCTGATGGTTTTGGCAATGTAGTTTCGGACTTGATGTTTCTTTAGTGCTTTAAAGTAGAAAGGTGGGTGACAGGCATGGGTGGAGGAGTTGGGGGGGATGGGAGTTGACACATCTTGGAAGAAGTTGGAGGGGAGAACACTGCTAAGGTCAGTGAAAGCGATGTTAAAAGTGTTCACAATAGTTTTAGAGTCGAGTGTAGTGTGCCCATTTATGTTGAGTATGTTCGACAAAGATTTTGACTGCTTCCCAGTGACATCTTTAATGTTTTTCCAGAAATCCCTCCCATTTCCCCAGGAGTTAGTGAGGGCATTTTTGTAGTAGTCAGATTTCTGTTGCCGAATGGATTTGGTGCAGTCGTTCCATGCCCGTTTATAATTCTGGATGTCGAGTTGCTTACCGGAGTTTCTAGCCAGTTCCCAGAGGTGGTCACTGGATTTAAGTTTTTTTAGGAGGTCTCCTGACAGCCAAGGGTTACTGAGCGATTTAACTTTATGCTTTTTGAGGGGGGCAAATTTATTACAGGCTTCATTGAAAATGTGAATAAATTGCTCCAGTGCAGTATTAGTATCTGTTGCCTTGAAGATGGGGGACCAGTCCTGCAGACTGAGGTGCGATTTGAGGTGGGGTAGCTGACCACAAGGTAGGACTCTGCTGGTGATGATTTTTGGAAGGGGCTTGTAGAATTTGTTTGACCAGGTACAGCTGATGGGTTAGTGGTCACTGAGTGAGTCAGGGAGGACTGAGGTTTTCGTGATCCGAGAGGAGTGGTTGGTTAGGATCAAGTCAAATAGGGTGCAGGTCCCAGTTCTGTAGTTCTTTCTGGTTGCATAGTCAACCATTTGAGTCAGGTTAGCTGATATAACAGAGTCCTTAAATGACCCACCTTCTGCCGAGAGCCAATTAATGTTAAAGTCACCAAGAAAGATGATTTTGGAGTCCGATGGGGGGGGGGATTTGACAAAGTCAAGGACAGCGGTTAGACCAGGTCCCTGTTCCTTAGGAGGTATATAAACAGTGACAACTGTGAGGGCCTTATTGTGGGTGCCTAATAGGAGTCTGATGGGAAGAATCTGAGCAGGTGTTGCTGGAAGATTGGAATCAATGGGGTGTCCTCGGAAAGTGTCTTTCACATATAAGGCACACCCTCCACCTCTTTTGGACTTACAATCAACCCGGAAGACATTGTAGCCAGGAAGGGTGATTGCCTGGTCAGGAATCTTTGGGGTAAGCCAAGTTTCAACTACTGACAGAACATCCGGGTTGTGTTGGGTGGTAAAGGCTTGCAGTACATCAAGCTTAGGAAGTAAACTGCAGATGTTCAGGCACATGATTGAGAGAGTGCCTGTTGGTTTGTTTGTGCAACTTCAATTTCTTCAATGAATGTGTAATTTTGAATTGGCTGCCTTTTATAACCGTTTTACCCATTAATTGCATATTTTTTTTTGTACAGATGCTTCATCTGGTACTACCAGATATAGCATTTGGGCAATACTGAAAAATGACAGCCATGGGCAGAAAATTCTGAAGAAATAGATTCCCCCAAAAACCAGTGAATTACACAGATTGACAGTCCCTTGGCCATGCCAGGTCATTTGAAAGCTGGGTACCTGGGCTGAAGGAGTTGTAGGAGCACTGTGGAGACAACACTCTCAGACTATGTGGTGGAGAATGTCACTCTCTCACCCAGCTGCAACAATGCTTCCTCAAGAAGGTGATGGGAAAGGTCTGACATCAGATGTTCCCTGCCAAGTTGACCCTCTCCCCATCCTCTCCCACACCCCTTGAGGATGGCATGGCATAGATGGGCTCTTCTGGGGGTAGTAGTAAGCAGAAAATGAGGTGGGCATGGGATGATGGCCAAGTGTACTCTCAGAACTGCTGCGATTTCCCGGACATTCTTTCTTCCCCCCCATCCTTCAATGTAGTAGAGCATGGGAGTCCACGCACATAAATGTGGTTAAGCAATGGAAATAGAATATCATCAACAAAAATCAGAAGGTAAGCATTTGTCCATACATCAGGATATCTCCCTTAATGGGTGATTCAGAAATAATGCAGAACACAGAAACCTAAGTTCTAATTCTGAACTACAGGGGTCCCATGCACAGTTGTACAGAGGAGGTGTATAGTGATCAAAAGGACTCCTCTAGAAGTGGCTAAGAAGACCCTTTGTACATGTTAGTTTTCAGGCATGATGGTAAGGGAAGCCTCTCTGCATCCCCAAATCCCACCACCCCTAACTGCAACTGTGTATGGGGCCCCAGAATGCACAGAGTGATAGCAGCTGCAATGCTGGAAACCCTGCGGGTTCTGAATATACCATGTCTAATAGAAACATAAGAACATGTAAGAGAGCCTAGGACTCTGTAAAGAAACAAAAACATGGAATGGTAGAAAGGCAGGAGTTCCTCAGAAACTCTTGCACAAATGGCTACAATTAATCCTAATATAGTCTCTGAAATCATAAAATACATACTGCTTCATCTTTTAGCACAGATACAGTTTCTGAAAGCATGCAAAACCATGGGAATCATCATTTGTAAAAGGTTCCAGATGCAGTTAACATAAAAAAAAAAGAAGAAAAGAAAAGATTTTAAGTCCTTCAGCCTGCTAGCTGTGCATATCTTTCAAGTGATAACTGCTTCTGTCCACTACCAACCTGGGCTGGATCTGAACCAATGACCTAGCGGTGAAAGTTTACTTAACCCTCTACCAATCCATTGAAGTTTTAGGGTTGTGTCATAAAACTGCTGAGAGACAAGCCAACTGCAAACAAGAGAACCATCATTGTTTTCAGTTTTATTAAACAGAAGATAACACGAGCAGGGAAATCTTAAGGCACAAACCACATGGAGTACAATTAGAAATTAAATACAAGTCCTCCAAAGCCAGGGTAAACACGTGTGAAAACACCCAACAGTTCCGGCAGTAAAACCAAGACTTGAATTTACTTACAGGAAAGGCAAGCTGAGAGGATGTAAGGAAGGAAAAAAATAAAAAAATACCCATGATGTTATGAAATGCGTATCAAAGCAAATAAAGTGTAACCACACAAAATCTTACTGGAAACATATTTCCACATCCAACTCCCTGAAACTATTTCCTGCATCACAGGTCGTGGGTTTGCACAGGGATTTTTCTCATTAATACCACTGCTCCAAAGATAAACAGTGAGTCACTCTGGGCATCTTACAAATTCTTAAAGTGCAGCTGGGACCTCCAGGAAAACTTTAAAAAACATAATATTTGGACACTATTAGTTTAGAGTTCACATTAGCTCCGTATTTCATCTCATTATTTGTTTCTGCGGTCATATGCATGAAAACAGGACCTTAGTTACTTGGGAGTCCATCAGCTCCTACTGCTTATTACCTGCCTGATGTCATAATACTCTGCTTGTGACATCATAGATATTCACATGACAACAGACTGTGATGTTACAAAGAATGGTTACTTACCATAACAGCAGATCTTTGAGAGACTCTCCTCCATTGAGCCAGCCCATTCATATGGAGGGCTCTTGCCCCCTGCCATGCCGGTGATCCATGTTTTGGAACATGCATGGGGTTGTTGGGGATCAGCAGTGTGGGACAGGATTGAGCTTCCCAGGGACTGCTCTCCTCTCCCAGGGAGGGGTGGTTAGATGTCTCGGCACATGACTGCTACCAGGTGGAGGCCTAGTGGCAATGCAGTTTAAGCGACCTAAGGGCAGGACTCTGTTCAGGATGTGTGTGCCTCCGTGTACTGGTACCATATCAGGAGAATGGGATACAGAAAAATGAAAAATGGTGAGGATAGCCCATGTGAAGCCCTTCCCATCACCCTATGGCCCGCACCGCTGTTGGGATCCAGGGAGTGTCTAGAGTTGGTGTCCAGGGTGGGAGACAATCCACAGGTGGTGTGTACCCCAGATCTGAGAACACAGGAGAGGATATGGAAACCTGAGCAAATATCCCATTTTGGAGACATTTCTGGTCAGGCTCCCCTCTGACCTGGATGGCTCCGCCATGTGGGGCAAGCTGTGGAGCAAAAAGAGGGTACGTAAAGGAGAAGTCAGTGATGGGGCTGGGTGGTATCCAGCAGAAGGGAGCAACACAGGTGATGCAGGGGGCACAAATTGTAAACTGAAAAACCAAAAAGTAGGGAAATAATTGGCACAAATCGTAATTGTTGCTTGCAAACTAACCCAGAGTGTCAAAAACTGTGCCCTTCCAGACATCTGTGAGCCGATCTGAGTGTGCCCATCAACAGGGTGCCAAAATCGCCACCCCTTTCCCAAGGTCCACCCACCCTGGAGTTAGAATATTTAGGTAGGGGGAGTGGGGGGAGGCACAGCCCCCCCCCCACATAAATACTGGGTTGCGAATTCAAATCTTGGCACCCTAATGATGGGTGCACTCGGAAGGGCACATTCAGATGGTGGAACCAAAACTGTGTATAGTTCAACAAACCTGATACATTTTAGCATGGTTTTATAAACCATGTCTAGAATCAAGGATTCAATTATTTTGTTGGGGGGTTGGGGGTGGAGTAATGAAATCCCATGAGTCCCAATCTGGAAGTCATTTCATTTTTTGGAAGTCAAAATACTTCTCAGAACCTGAATTTTGGAAGTCAGTATTCTGAAAAAGACCAGTTTTTGGAAAGTTCTTTCAGAATAAAACAACCAGTTTGACTTCCACACATGCAAAAATGGAAGCCAACTCGTGTCCCCCCCAGTTGGAAGTCAAATACTTAATTCTTTTTTTATTTCGGAAGTGTTTACCCTATTTTTGGAAATCAGATACTTTCAAGATGGAATTAACTGAAGCCCTGCCTAGTATGCAACTTTTCTCTATATACAGTTGATTACGGTTATGGTTTAAGAGTGCCTTTTTGAGTTATTTGGGTAATGAAACTGGGAAGCAAAGCTGAGCAGATCTGGTACAGAAAGGACTTAGAAAAATCTCATAAAAGCATTAGAGTTCACAGAAACAGTACATATACATAGGTCATCAATCATGTTAAAGATCCGACTGTTTTACTTTGCAGAAAATCAGACAAACTGGTACTGTACTTCAGAATTTTAGAACTACAGCCTGAAGCATACTCATATGGTCAAGAGTACCTGGAATATTTAGAAATAAACAGTCCTAATTAGCTAAGAATACTGTAATGATTTATAACGCACAGTACATAAACAAGTGAAACTAAGCACATAAACAGCATGACCACCCAACAACTGCTCATCAATAAAGAAAGCAAGAATTAAACAGTGGATGACCTACCTTGTTTATGTTTCTGCCCTTTAAATGCTTTCTTAAAAGACTTTTTGTACTTTTTCTGTTTTTTACGTCCTTTTTTTAATGGAAGCATTTTTTAGAGAAAGAAACAAAGGTTAGTGTAGAAAATCACAGCAGAAAAGATTGCATGAAGAGAAACGTGTTAAACAGAGATTCAGAGAAGTCTTCATCAGACCGAATTAATGTTGCACTATTCCCTGTCCTAAGGAAAAACTTAAGAATTGTTCAGACAGCAGATGCAGAGACTGTGAACGAGAGATACCTGCAAAAACTAAAATGTTGTACCAACCCTATCCTCATTAGGAGTGCATTTTGAAATGATACTGTAACCAAGTTATTGGGTAGAGATTTCCAGGTCCTATAACATAATGGGGTTTGACATGTAGGACTAAGGTAACACTTTCTAATACATGGTAAAAAGACGGATGGATTTAATTTTGGCTTTACAAACTATGTTTGGATAATTAGTGAAAATTAAAATCATTTAACATGTTCCAACGTGACACTGTCAGGTCCCCTCAAAAAAAAAAAAAAATACCAGTTCTGGTCCTTTGAAATTAAAATGGGGTTGGATGTGTTTTCACTGCAGAATATCACTTTGTGTTCTGTTTGTTTCTTTTCAAACAAGGTATTGCATTTAAAAATTGTGAACAGCAGCATAACAGCATGATACAGAGGTGATCTACAGGCTGGGAGCACTGTCCACACAACTGAATGCAGTGCCGTGTTTTGCTGTTAGTACACCAATTCAGAGGGCTGCAGTACTGAATGGTCAGTAACCCAGGGCTCCACATTCAAAGGGTGGGACACACTAAATAAGGCTTTATGCCCAATTTAGCGGATGCAAACCCTTAGCACTTGTTAATACCACAGTGAATGGCGCATGCAGCAGATGAAATGGCTCCAGTGTACTTGTTACAGCATTTGTGACCGTGTGGCCATCACGCTACTGCAGGGTGAGGGTGATCTGATCCTTTCAAATGCTTTGCATGCACATGTTTGGACAGCCTGGCACGTTGACATCCATATTGGCCACAAAGCTGTCATTTGCTGCAGTGCAAGTTAAAAAGTGCCTCCATTTTTGGATCCAGGTTGCTGGTCTCGATCCCTGAAGCACTGCTCTGTGTCTGTTTTGGTTCAGAATGTCTGTTTTCATATTAAAAATTATTTAATTTTTATCAGCAATTTGTTTACACTGTAGTTGCAATAAACAGCCATTTGTTGTGTCGCAAACATCACTGAGCAGCATTCTGGGTAGCCCTCAGTCACCCCATGTCCCTCTTCTGTTTTTCGCTGTGCGGTCTCTGAGAAGCATGAGTAACGTGTAGATCAGCTCTCTGGCATAATTCATTATGACATCCTCCACTTGTACTTCAGAGGGAGACCTATCAAGGTTAGTTGGAACCCAGACTGTCTGTGTATGACTCCATACAGACTGCGTGGGGGGGGCGCGCAAATGTTGGTGCAAAAGCATTCTGCTAGTTGTTGTTGGTGAGTGCAACTCTTTTATATGAATTAATAAAAGAACTCAATATACAGTATTCTTAGTGCAACTCCAGGGTACAATCGGCAGCCTTAGTTCTTGTCCCAACACCGTGTGCACTTATAGAGGTAACGTGAGACCGATACCACCAGGCACAACACGGTGACAAGTGGGACAAGGGGAAGTAAACACTGCACATATGAGCTGATGCACAGGAGAAAAACAAAGTGAAATACAGCAGCTGAAATCTTTCTTGTGGCACCACAACAATGGTAACATTTTATTTATTTTACAAAAACTACAGATCATGGGGCATTGAAAATAGCATAACCTGAAACCGGAATTATGGCTGAAGCAATAGAGCCAAAAAGTAGAATTCCCATACCCACTTCCTGGTTATCCAGTACTGCTGCTTTAATAGGCAGCAGGGGAAAAAAAGAACGTGCAGCAGCAGTAAGTAGGGGGATAGAGCGCAACATAAAAACGTGAATGCGGGATTGCACTGGAGAAGGGAGAGTGTACTGGTCATGGGACCAAGGACGACTGCCAAGGCAAAATGTGTGTGTGATTGTGGTGGGGGAGGCAGTACTGTGTGACAGCACCACTCACCAATGGTCCATCACATGATCGGCACTTGGTTCTAGCAGGAGCAATGTCCTACGACTGCAGAATCAGTTGAGTTTGAGGGTGCAAACCACCCCAGTTTGCATAGGGCCAGGTAGCATTTAAGTTGCAATGGGAGAGGGTTGCCCCAGCACTGCAGCTCAGAGCTGCAAGTACAGCCCCCCAGGTCCAGACCCAGTGCAGACTAGTGTGTGACACAAAGCCCCTTTGTATTTGGCACTCGGGATGAGTTACTGATGTATCCCTCTGTGTTTTCTTTACCACATTAAATTGCCAATGGAGAACTTTAGCTTTTCCTGGAACTCAGCCAGAATTATGCATGCTTCCACATTGTATCTGGGCCTGATTGTACAACTTGGCAATCCTTAATTTTAATAAAGGGAATACTTGCTGACTGCTCAATAGTCCAGCAATCCTGGGGAGAGGACTTGGGAGCTGGCTGGGTCAACTGGTGAAGGCTAGGAAGCAGTGTTGCCAGCCTTTGAGGGCTTGTGCCAGGTTCCAGCATAACTGTTACACCTTTGGTGATCAGCAAGCTAGCTCCCTCTCGGGATGTCATTCGTGGATCAGCGTGGCCAGCCATGAACACTACCATGCACTGTGGAAGCTGAATGAGAAGAAACACAACAGGAAGAAAAACAGCCATGCTCTATCTAGATGAAAGCTAAAGCTAGTACTGTACTCTGCAGCATTTACTCCAGCCTGTCTTAGATCCGGACAGAGTTGCCATGCTGAGGACAGCCCCTGCCCCACCACGAAGACCCCTATCATGGAGGGAAGAGTCGTGGGAGTTGGCAGCATTGGTGAGCATAGTGGCTGTTGGGGCAGCTGTTCAGAACTCCTCATGGCATCTGGTGTTTTCCATCATGCTGCCATACACACTGCAATCAGTACAAGTTCTCAACTGAAACTGGCAGTGCTTTAATTACCAACTAGACACTAAAATAGTGGATCTGCGACCACTGGCATAACATGGCTGTGTTGCCACCTCAGGGGTCGATAACATTAGAACTCTTGAGCTTTGCTCTGGAGGTCAGAAGAAATCAGAACCCCCTTTGCGGCAGAAGTGGCTTGTTGTGCACTGTTGCTCATCCGCTATTCCCTGTATCAATGGGTTCCTATGGGGGTGCGCACAATGGCTCAGTGAGTAGCGCACAGTCTTCCCATAACAGCAACCCAGGTTTAGAAGCAGGGTGACCATGTGGGCTGGGGTGGCACTGCCGCATGGTAGTGCACTCAGCAATTTGGGACTGGCACCTGCTTCTACCACCACATCAACCCCTATGGTAGGCCGGGGAGTACTGCTTCTCTGCAGGACCATCGCTACATGTGTGAATATCCTATCAGGGTGCTGACCTGCATCAAGAGAGGGACAGCAAAAAGAAAAAAAGAAAAAAAAGAACAGAAAGTCCTAGCTGTGGGTCATCTGAATGACAGTCAGTGGCACTATGCCGTGTGGATCCCTGCTGGTTCAACAGTGTGGGGAGGGGGTGGCTCTACATGGTGCCGGCTGGAGACCAAACAGAGTGGTATGGAGGACATGCCCACAGCCAAAAAGCTTGATGAAAAAAAATAGTTGCCTACTGCAGTACCTTGAAACCGCGTAGCAAAGAACAAACCATTTACTGTAATCTGTATTATCAGCAAACCAAGAAAAAAGTAAACAGATTTTATCGAGATCACAGAAAACCCAAGGAAACAGTTGCAGAGCAGAACACTTGCCTGCTTTTCCATGGTTTTCCCAAGAGAGATTTATGGTGCATGAGACAATACAGCATTGTACAGGATGTCCACATTTAGCCACTGCACGTCTGTTCTTTGTGTACAAAGGTTCAGCTAAATTACTGGCGGGTTTTCCCACATGTTTTACAACGTGTTTGCTGGGAAAGAATATCACAGGACTGAAAAGAACATGTATGAGGAAAACAAGAGGCCTTTTTGAATTTATGCTGGGTTAGACATCCTGTTTTCTTCCATTTTGACCCCAGAAGCCCTCCCCCCCTTCCCTATCCCAATGCAAACAAATGCTGTAACATCAACTGGCCTCTTCCACAAGAAGCATGGGTAGTGAACCTCTCAAAGACCACATCAAGTTACACATATAATTTAGCTGAGGTGGGGGTGCTGGACAGTGATGCTGCTAGCCCTCCTTCCCCAGAGAGCAAGAGCATTACCTCATGATGACCATGCCCTCCACCAGCTCAAGAGTGTAAGGCTCTGGTTGTTCTCTGAGATGCAGTGAGCAGACACACTGTTTGGGCATCTAGCTTCATGTAGGATTCATTTCCAGTCCCAGCTACAAGGTGGGGTGGGGTGCTAGACAGTGATGCACTCTAGCCCTCTTGCCCCAGACAGCATAGCTTCAGTGACAACCATGTCCTCCACGGACACAAGAGAGCAAGACTTGGGTCATTCCCTGAGGTGCACTGAGCACACTTTGCATTCACAGCCACCTTCTTGTGTGATTTACTCCCAATCCCAGCCTGGTCTCCTGTGAGGCAGTACACTGCTGCCAAGCCACTGAACATAAGAGTGTACGATGAGTGCTGACCTGTTAGTGCAGTGGTAGCACCACCGCTCGCCATGCTGTTGACCCCAACTTGGGAACTGGAACTGGGTCACTGAGGGGCTAGCTGGGGGAAGGAAGCTCAAGCGTCTCAGGAATAGCTCTCCTCCCTTGGACAGGTGGGGGGGACACACAGCATTCTGCTGTTCATCTGCCACCTGTCAAGGGCCAGGAGACTGCAGCAAGGGGAGGAACAGCCATTGGACACCGGCATGCATGTGTACCACTGCACAGCAGCACCCTTGGGGAGAAAAAACAAAACTTTCAAGAACAAACCCTGTCCTGCCATTGTGCAGGTACCCCCTCCAGGCCTACGACCAACACTGCAGCCACCCACCATTATAGTGGTCCTAGGTAAGTGATGAATAACCGGTGAGTCCAAAAAACAGTCAGTGACAGAGCTAAGGGAGGTGCTGTCATGAGTCAGGGAACAAAAAAAGCTTGAATAAAAAAAGTGTGACATAGCAGAAGGCATCACCTGCTTCTCAGCAGTAATACCTATTCATGTTTGCCTCCCTTAGATGCCTATCTAACCCCTTCTTGAACTTGTTTAAGCTCCTGGGTTAATCACATAACCTGGCTGCCACAGCACTGCAGCTTGCAACACCCAAGACCCAGGTTCATGCTCTGGCTCAGTTCAATGGAAGGCCTGCACGGGGTGGACAGAATGCAACAGCGGGTGCTCTTCTCTGCGAAGAAGGGCATCATATATTTTTACACTACTGCTGTATGGGTCACCACAGGGGTCTGTGCAATCAAATTCTCTACCACAAGTGGGTAGGGAGAGCACATGGTCGTTGGTGTGTCTGGCATGCTGCCAGCTTGTGATGTCATGTTGTATACTCTCATGGAAGGGAGATGAACACTGGGAAAATACTGGACACCTTCAGACAGATGAAACCCTACAGGTTCTGATTCCCTTGGGCACACTCATCCCTCAGTTGCCTAGGATGCGCTCCTTGCAGCAGCTGCAGACCAAATATTGAGGGTCTCAGAGCTCACCAAAGTGGCATGAATGGCAGGGCCCACTCATGCAAAGCTAGATCTATGGAGGTCCTGAGCAGCTGTGGGGTAGTCTAAGTGGGAGGGCATACTTGGGTTGGGACTGAAAGGCCAGGATAAGGGCCTAAGGCATATGTAGAAGGAGGTACATGGGACAGATCCAAGTAGGATAAGGCATGTCTATAAAAATTCCTCCGATCTTCCCATAACTGACCAGCTTGCAGCTGCAGCTCATGACCGCTAATTGACGGTTTCTTACCTTTCTTATTTAATCCAAGGCCCCCCTCATCTCTGAATCCTTCATAAATCTGAACAATATGATTAAGTCTCCACTTTCTCTTCCACTCTAAACTGCAAAAACCAAAACATTTTCAGCCTGTCCTCACAAGTCTCATTTTCTAGTTGCCTAAGCACTTATCTTTCTTGTTGCTTTGCTCTGTATCCTTTCCAGTCTGATAATATTATTCCTATCATGTGGTGTCCAAAACTGGTAACAGTATTCTAGCTGCGGTCTCACAAATGCCCCATTAAACAGTTTCATAACCTCCCTAGACCTACTAGAAAACTTATTTCTAATGTGGCCCAGTATCTGATTTGCCCTTCCAACAGCTACCATGCATTGCCACACATTATTCAGATCACTACTTGTTATTACCCCCCCGACCTTTTCCTCCTCCGTATCCATTGACTGACTTCCATTTAAGTAGTAGATCATTCACATATTTCTTTCCCCCATGTGCAATACTGAGCACTTCCCCATGCTGAACTTAATTTCTTATTTATCTGTCTATCTTGCTATTTTTTCCCTGTCCCATTGAAGACCATTTCTCCATTTGACATTATCCACTATTTCCTACTAGGAGAGACTGAGGGAGCTCAATAACCTGGAAAAGAGGAGGAGGGGGTTGCATGATAGAGACCTATAAATACCTCATGGGGTTAAATAAGATACAGGAGGGGAGTACTTTCCAGAAGAAAAGATGCATACAAACAAGGGAACATGCCTTGAAGTTGCAAGGGGAAAACTTTAGGAGAGATGTGAAGAAGTACCTCTTCACTGAAAGAGTGGTAGATGCCTGGAACAGCCTTCCAGTGGATGTAGTGGGGGTGAAAACAGTGGTGAGCTTCAAATATGCATGGGATTAGCCACAAGGGAACCTTATCTGGAAATGGGATGGGAAGCCGGAAATTGGATAGGGTCTGCAGTGACACTGTAGGTAGGGACAAATGGACAGACTAGGTGGGCCAAGTGGTCCTTATCTGGCAAGAAATTCTCTGTTAATATTTTCTATGTTTCCTTCAGTTTTTGTCACCTGCAAATTCAATAACCCAATTTTCAACCTTCTTGCTGAACTCCTTAAGGTAAATATTAAACTATGCTCAAGGCCCCCTGGAATTCTGCGGTTCTGCGGTTGCAGAATTTGCCGCAGAATTTGCATCATGCCGCAGAATATATACAGTGCCGCAGAATTCATTGTTTTTGGTGAATTTTCATATAAATATACTGTTTTTCCATAGTGGCAGGCTTTCTTTCCCACCTCGTTTTATCCTGAAGCCCCTCCTCTATGATCAGCATATGATGTCATCGATGACATCACATCATATTTAGCCAATGACAGGACTGCATTCTGCCAGAGAAATGAATAAATCATGCCGCAGAAATCAGAAAATTCTGCCGCAGAACACCAGGGGGCCCTGACTATGCTATTTACTTGCACAACTCCTGAAACAAATACATTTATCATTACTCACTTTCAGTTCCTTAACCTGTTTCCTAATGTAATCCACCACCTTATCATCAGTCCCAGCTGATTCCAACTTGCACCCCAACTTGTTATGTACTAACATATCAAAGTCTGTATTAAAATTCAGAAATATAATATCTACCAGTTCTCCCTTGTCCAAAACCAGTTTGTAAAAGCTTAGCAAGTTCAGCAAACATTGCCTCCCCATAATAAACTTATACTGAGACATCCTTGAAGCCTAATTCCATTTCCTCTCTCATGAATGATGCCATCATACTGCACACAGCTCATGCCAAGTTGAGTAATACATAATTTAACACCTCACTCCTATCTCTTTTTCCAGCTTCCTCCAATCCTTGGCAGGCTCTTTCCTGAACACAGTCATTTGTAGCTGCATTCTTTGTGTCCTTCAGCATTGGCAGATGTAGCTTACACAACTAGCATTTCATCTTCACAGCTGAAACATGAGCTCCTGGCCTGTCACTGGCACACTGATGCCTCCAACAGTTACCTGCCAAATGTTGTTCATCATGACTCTCCAGGATACTGTGTCCTGTATCCTTAGTGTGCCAGCAAGCTCATTGGGATGCTGGCCCATCAGTGCTGAGGGTCCCCAGGACACACTGCTGACTCCTCGAGGTGCACAAACGCTACTTGGTGCCCACCAACACTGCAAAAGGAAATGCACAAAGAGCTCCAAGGGAAATTACTGGCATGAAGAATTTAATCCAGGACCTCCTCATTATTCTGGGAGTCTGAGATGCCCAAAAGGCAAAAGTTACAGACAGTCTTACTGAGGGAAAATTTGCTGTACTACAGTAGTAACCATTTTACAGTGAGATGAGACAAGCTCATATAAAATGTGACATAAGCTATTACTGAAGCTCATTTTACTGACATATAGTGAACCCCCCAACATTTACGGGGCACAATTCTCAGATCTATAGGTCATGCTAAGGGGTCTCACTGTAACCATCTAGCACCATCATTGTCACTGTGGTGCCATCAAGTCAACAGTGGCCAACAGGGGGTCACAACTCCTTAAGATGCACTTGTAAATGGTATTGCAAGTAGTCAGGTAAGGAGGGGGAGGCCAGCCTGTTGGTGCAGTAGTAGTAGCCCTACTGCTCACAATGTCAGCAACCTGGATCAAGGAATGAGCCAGAGCTGTCAGAGGGCTAGCAAGGAGGACGAGGAACAAACATTCCAGAGGGTTCTCTCTTCCTAGTGGAAGGAGGGTTTCCAGACTACGCTACAATGCTGCCACTAGGGTGACCACAGGTAGTGGTGCAAGTAGGAGGTAGTGTATAAGGAGGGAGATGCCAAGGGGCTCAATGTAGACTGACACACATTACATGCACAAGCCTCTTGAAGCCCACATTGTTGTTATCCTTGTGACGGGGGGGTATAAAAAGAAACAGCTGGCATGCAGGATGATGCCGACATGCTCAGGCCCCAATGATCCTACAGTCTGCAACATCCCCAAAACATGACCTTTTTGTGGAGAAGTTTGGGGAAGCTCCCCTCAGACACCACTGGAGGTAGGTAAGCAGCAAAGAAGGATCAGATGAAGCTGAGAGGTCATGCAGGCTGAAGAGGGCTGCCGTGATGACGCAGAGGAAAAAAAGAAAAAGAATGCCGTGGTGCAAATGTCCTGCAATCACAAAATCATGGCAACCCTCACAGCCCCGATCACTGTCACCTGCATTCTGCACAGGTTACCAGACAATCCTGGTCACTGTCACCAGCATTCTATGCAAGTTACTAAACAAACCTGGTCATTGCCACAGGTTATCACACAACCAGAGTTACTGCCACCTGCATCACCCTCAGGTTACCACACAACCCTGGCCACTGCCACCTGGATCACCCATAGGTTACCATACCATCCTAGTCACTGACACCTGCATAACCCACAAGCTTACCAAACAACCTTGGCCACGGCCAAATGCGTCACCCACAGGTTACCATACAACCCCAGTTATGGTGACCTGCGTCACCCACAGGTTACCACACAACCCCAGTCATTGCCACCTGTGTCACCCACAGGTTATCATACAATCCAGATCACTAGCACCTGCACCACCCACAAGTTATCACTGACAAAAAGCAAGCAGTAATAGAAGGAACAATGCTGGGACTGGGTACAGCAACCTAGCATATGGGCAGAGTTTGGAGAGGGGGACCACTAGATCACACAGTGAAGTTGGATGCTGGGTAGGAGGAGGAACCACTGCATCACCCTGGAATACCACATTTAGTGAAGTGGGCAGGGAATTCATTAGACCACCAGGGTGCACTACAATAGCCTACTAAGGGGAAGGGGGCATGGACCACCAGGGCCCATTTCTTCGGGGGAAAAAAGCAAAACCAAAAATAGTTGCTACCATGGATCCCAGGTGCACATACTCTGGGCTGTATCAACCCTGTTACATCCACAGCAAAGGTATGCAGAGCACACAAAACCCAGAGACAGAAATAAAGTTAATTATTCTTTAAATATGTATTGTGTGTCAGACTTGTTCTCCCTCAGAACTCAGTCTGCACTTCTACAAGTTTTTACACCCCTTCAGGTGCCTAAAAAGCTTACAGCGGTATGCTGCCATCACTCAGTCGCAGCCTCATTTGGGTCGGTATCTCTATGTCAGAACCCCACTAGAGCCACTGTTCATCCACTACAGTGCTATTTCCAAAAGGTCAAATGACCCATCCCTTTTGTCACAGCTGAGAACCATCTGCTGTAAAAATGGTAACTTTAGTCTGTCTCCTCAGAAACAGATCACAGACTTGTCAATTTACCCCTGGTTATCTATACCTGAAATGACTCAGTCACAGAAAGCATGAAGTATATAACAACAACATTTAAAACTCCATGATATTTACAGTATGTATGTTACAAGATAATACACATTTAAGATTATACAAACACATCTGAAAGTAAAGTAGAAGACGCTTACCCCAACTGGTAACTGGTGAGTTACGGCAGACTCGAACCCATAATGTTGATAGTCAAAAATCTCAAACATAACTTTCTCACTGTACACATACAAAAAAAATTCCTCCAGCTAGCCGGATCACTATACCAGCATCATCATACATGCCTCACTGACATCACACCCTGGACCTTCTTAGATCTCTCGGGACCACACTTTTCCAGAATTGGTCCAAACTAGTTTTCTGGATTGCCTTTTGTTACCCTGGCTGGCCACCCAACAGAAAACTGTCTCACTCTGCCTTGGCCCTGTTTACATTCAAAACATGTCTGTCCTTTATGAAATGAACTCAGTCCTTTGAAGTTTAAACTAAAGCTTTTTACAGGACAGGAAAAGGACTGGTTACACAAAGGTCCCTCCTAGCTGAGTGCCCTGAGGCCTAAGACTGCAATATGAGGCAATTTTCAATTCTCCCCCTACATCCTACAACTAAAATATTTTGCAGACAACATAACTAGTAAGATATAAAAAAATTCCTGGGTGATTCTTCTGCTGCATTGTGCAAAACAGTTCTGTAGAGTGTCATGGTTTCTTAATCATAAACTGGTCCTCAATGACAAGAAAACCAAATCTATGCTCTTCTGCAGCTCTCATAACCCACACAAGCTACACCACTTGGCTATCTCCACCACCCAGGGCAACACTCTAGATCAGGTGGTGTCCTTCAAATACTTAGGGATTCAGCTTGACCCTAATCTCTCCTATGGACTTCATGTAGATAATGTAGCTAGAGCTGCTAATACACGGCTTGGTCTCCTCTACAAACACAGACCACACCTCATGCCAGAAGCTTTGAAGGTTGCAGTCCTGAGCTCTGTGATCTCTGTAATAGACTATGGTCTCATCATTTATGGCTCGGCCACAACCACAACCCTTAGACGCCTCTCAACTGCCTTAAATAAAGCATGTCAGCTCATCACTGGTGCTCACCGTCTCACCCACACATGTGACCTGTACACTCAGACCGGCTGGCTCCAACTATCAAACCGCATAAAGTTTCTCACCTGCTCCATGGTCAAAAAAATCTACCTTGGCCTTGCACCTTCTGGGGTCTCAACTCTGTTACAACACCGAATTAACAAACGGTGCCTTAGAAGATCACGCTACAGCTACTGAAGGTTCCCCACTGTCACACTTCACAGGGACAACGCTCTTTTGCTTATCGAGCACCACTCTGGTTCAATGGCCTCAGCCCAACCATCTCCTCTGCCCCAACTATTGGTATGTTTAAAACTAGGCTCCGGGACTATCTCACTACCAACAGCTCCTGTGACTGCCCAACTTAACCTTGTTTCTCCACTTCCCTTTCTGCTTTAGTTGTCCCCCCTCTCCTCCCCTCCTCACTGGATTCTACCCTCACATCTTGGTATACCCAATGCTGCACTTTTCACCCTCTTGACACCGTTCCTACATTCCTTCTCCCCTCTACCCTCTTCCCTCTCCCTATGACTCTGGCACTTCTTATCTGTTGTCTGTTTTCTCTGAAAAATGCCGCTGGCTGCCTTGTTACAATGCTATCCTTGAACTGTATTTAACTGTATTAATCTGTACTCTGTTTGCAATGTCCACTTTGTTGTAATGCCTGTCTTGATGTTCCCCATAATTTGTATTTCTCTGACATGGAACCTTTGTAAAAGAGCCATGGCTCAAAGGTATTTGTAATCCTAGACTTAATAAATAAATAAATAAATAAATAAACATGAATGATTAAGTCAACTTAAAAAAAAAAAAAAAAAAAAAACAGGACAGTTGGTATCAGCCTGACTGTCTACTCCAAGCCAATACCAGCTCTCCTGCCTTGTTTTTTGTAAGTTGCTTTTTATTAATCATGATTTGTACAATAAATATTTCAAGAATATTGCAACTTTGTGTGTCTCTGGGCTTTGTGTACACTGCATACCATTGCTGTGGACTCACTTCTCTAGGAATGGTCTTAAGAGGGGAGTATGATAGTGTGGAAGCCCAAATGGCTGGAGCCACACCACGTCTCAGAATGGCACTGCACCATGTGCTTGACACAATACCGCACTGCAACCAGGTCACAGATACATGCCAGCCTGTTACCATATACCAGCCCAGTTTGCACACATTATAACAGATGGATATCTTATTTACATTGCACTTCTGTAACAGAGGGACTCCACCCATGTGATTTTCTTTGTATATAGAGCTTTCAGTTGGCAGCCCAATGGTGCTACCAAAATGCACCCATTTTGCTCTGCAGAATGGCTGAGTGGTCTAAAACACCAGACTCAAGAAAACAATTCTTCCCTAAGAAATGGGTGTTCTTGTCTCCAAATGAGGTGTGGGCTCAAATCCCACTTCTGACACAGTCATCTTTAAAGGAAGGGGAATTATTTTTTCCTTTTTTCTTTTATTTATTTAAAATTGGTGACCGGGAAAGGCACACTGAGCCGAGGTGCATTTCCAGGTGTGACCTGGGTACAAATGGTACAATGTGAGAGGCAGAGAATACAAACAATATCAAGTATCAGACAAATAGTACAGTATAAGTACATTTCATAGAGTTAGGCTGTGAGGTTACACTTTTTGTTGGAACAGTCGAGTGGAAGAAAATCATGACATTTCATTTCTAAACAAACTGTTTTACAGTATATTACAAGTGTGTGTCTAGACATATTTACAGTAGTGGTTGTCCAAAAAGTGGATTAGCAGAAAGAAAGGTACAGGTGGGGGGTGGTTAAGCAGTATGAGATGGCATGTGGAGTTATAGTTTACCTGGAGTGGCCACTGAGGGAAATACTAGTCCCACGTAAGGAGGAATTTGGTGTGCAGCTTTGGCAGGGAGTGGGAGGGAGAAGTCTGAGTAGCTGTTTAAAGACTGATAGGGAGGGGGGCCTGGTGGAGGTTGGGTGGGAGGTTGTTCCAGAGGAGTGGGAGCCGGTAGGAAAAGGCAGCTTGCCCAGAGGCAGAGAGGGGGTGTGAGAGGTGGAAGGTATGTGCGTGTCTATGGTGAAGTGAGTAGCCAGGGGAGATGGCTTGAGAGAGGCAGGAGGAGAGGTAGAGGGGAAGGGAGCCAAGCCAATATTTAGCTGTGTGTGAAGTGCAGTGGATGGTCTGCCTATGCGAGAGTGGCATCAGGCATAGAGTGGAGAATAGTATGCAGTGATGAGTGAGTGGGGGGGGTAGTGGCGAAACAAATGAAGGAGTTGAGCTGGACGCCGAGTTTTGAAAGGGAGGAGGAAGGGGCTGTGCCGTAAATGACGTCCGCATAGTCCAGAGCTGGTAGGATGGTTTTTTGTATGAGTTCACTCCGAGTAGGGAGGGGGAGACAGGATTTGTGGCGATAGAGGATGGCAAGTTTGGGCCGGAGTTTGGTGCAGATGGCGTCAACATGGGTGGAGAAGTTGAGGTTTGTATCCAGCCAGACTCCCAGGTACTTGAAAGTGGGTAGAGACTCAAGGGGTATTTCGTCCAAGGTGGAGATTGGAAGGGGGGCAGGTAGGGAGACGAGCTTTCGTCTGGTGCCGAATACCATGGAGACCGATTTCTTTGCATTGAGTTTTAGCTGGTTTTTCAGGAGCCAGGCTTGTACTTGGTTGAAATTGCTTTGGAGGTTAGGGTTAACGCTGTCATGAGAGGGGCCTGAGGCATAGATAATGGTGTCATCAGCGTATAGGTGCACATCGGAGGAGAGACAGGCTGGGGGGAGGTCGTTTATGAATAGGGAGAAAAGGATGGGGCCAAGGATGGAGCCTTGGGGCACGCCCGAGAGGATGGGTTGAGGGATTCAGAGGGTGTCACCTATTTGTACTTGCTGCTTCCTATTTTGGAGGTAGGAGTGGAACCAGTTTATGGCCAGTTGGGTAATGCCGAAGGAGCTCAATTTGCCTAGCAGTAGAGGGTGGGAGACCGAATCAAAGGCTTTTGCCAGGTCAATGAAGATGGCAGTAGTGGTTTGTCCATTGTCCATGGCGGAAAGAATGGAGTCGGTTACACGTAATAAGGCGGTGGTGGTAGAATGAGATTTTCTGAAACCTGACTGAAAAGGGGAGAGGGAGCTGTTTGTTGAGAGGAAAGGGGACAATTTAGATAGCATGAGGGATTCTTGGATTTTGGCGAGGGAGGGGAAGAGAGAGATGGGTCTGTAATTTCCCAGGAAGGAGGGGTCACCACCTTTATGGAGAGGTAGGATTTTGGCAAGTTTCCAAGTGGAGGGGATCGTGGCTGTGGTGATCGAGGGGTTTAGTATATGTGTTAGAGGTGCGACTATGGCCGATGCAGAGATAGGGAGCAGCCTGGGATGCAAGCCATCTGGGCTGGATTTGAACTGGTTCAGAGAGGTGAGAGTAGTGTAGACTTCCAGGGGTGTGAATGGTGGAAAGTGGAAACCATGGTATGAGGGTGGGGGATTTGTGGAGGAGGTTGGAGGAGGGGGTGAGTCAGGCAGAACGCAGGAGATGAAGAATGAGTTGAAAAGTTCGGACACACTGGCAGGATCGGAAGCTATTTTGCCATCAATGTCAAGGCTAGGACTGGCTTGCTTGGTGGGTGGGTTGATGAGAGAGTTTATCACCTTCCAGAAGGATGCCAGGGAGGCTTGGTGAAGGGTAAGTTGAGCCTTGAAATAATGGGCCTTAGATTGTCGAATTGCTTTGGTGCAGTTGTTTCTGAGAATTTTGTATGATAGGAGGTCACAGGAGGCGAGATGGGTTTTATATCGCCTCCAGGCCTTGTCTCTGATGCGACATAAGGTGATTAGGTCAGCTGTGATCCAGGGGTGGTGATATTTTCTAACTCTGGCTTTCCTGAGAGGAGCGTGGTGGTCCCATATACTTAGGAAGATACTGCAGAAGTGGGTGAGGGTGGTGTCGACGTCATTGGAAGCAAATACTGGGAGCCAGTCTGTGTTTGACAGGTTGCGTTGTAGGGCAGATTCATCGAGGAGGTGTAGGGGGTGGGTTACGATGAATTTGGGACCAGAGTGCAGTGAATGGATTTTACAGATACAGTAGGTTATGCAGTGGTCACTAAGGGCATCGGAAAGGATACCTGAGGCGGTGATCCTATGTTGGTGAGTGGTTAAAATCCAGTCAAGAAGGGTGTGTTTTTATGATCGGTGATTTAGTTGGGTGGGTTCCAGGATTAGCTGGGAGAGATTTAGGGCTTCGATCCTCAGGGCTGCTGGTTTGGTGGAGGAGGAGAGCCAGTCTAGGTTGAAATCGCCTAGTAGAGTGAGTTTGCCATTTGAGGTGGTCGAAGAGATGGTGGAGATGGCCGTGATGAAAGGGTCGGATGAAGGCTTAGATGGGGTATACAGAACACCTATGTAAAGGGAGGTGGATGAGGGGAAGGATAGGTGAGCGACAAAAGATTCATGGGAGGATGGACATGATTCTTTGAAAGTAACAGTGCAGTTAAAGGAGTGTCTGTTGTACAGTGCTACCCCCACCTCGCTTGACACGGTCCTGCCGGAGCAAGATACAGTTTGGGATGGTGAGTGAGGGGTTGGAGATGTTGGTGGAGAGCCAAGTCTCCATGATACAAAGTATGTCCGGTTGATACTGTTCTGACCAGACAGAGAGGGTGTCTAGTTTGGGGAGAAGACTCCTAGCATTTATGTGGAAAATGCGGAGGCCCTTTGGGAATGAGTTAGGTGAGAAACTGAGTTGGGGTGCAGGTGTTGCTGTGGGGCCAGGGTTAGGATGTATATCACCTGCCAGGAGTAGGAGTAGCAGGGGTAGGGGGGGTGGACAGCTTGTGTCTGCTATTTGTGTGCCTTAGGGGTGGAGCTTGCAAATTTAGGCACCGGAGAAAGGCCTCTAGGTTTAGCAGGTGAGTGGAGCAGTGAAGGGTGAATGGTTGGAGAAGGTTGGGGGGTGAGGAAGGGAGGATTCAATGCGGGGGAGGAAGGATCGTGGTTGAAATGAGGTGATGTGCCAGGGAGAGTGGCGAGGGGGTATCTCAGGAGGAGGGTTGGGGGCAGAGGAGAGGGGAGGGTAGATGAAGGGAGGGCAAGATGGGGGGTGGTGAGGTCGGAGAGCGAGGGGAAGGACTGAAGTAGTGTGCATGAGTGTAAAGCAAGAAACAAACAGGCTGAGAGTGACAGTCAAAAATGTTTTTGGTTGCAGTGACCTCTAGTGGTGGAACTAGATAGCTTGCAGATGGAGAACTAGACTGATTGGTTTTCAATGGTCATGTGTCAGTAACTATATATTTCACTGACGACCAAGGGTGGTGGTGGGGGAGGTGGGAAGCCAGAGCGAAGCGATGGCGGGGACCTCTTCTGTTTGGAGTGGAGAGCAGGGTCCCGAATTTCCGATAGTGTTTGCTGCCATACCTGTGATTTTGTCATGGGGGAGGGCATCCTTCAGCCCTTTCGGACCGTTGGAGGAGCCGCTGGTCTGTTTCAGGGCAGTGTTCTGTGATTTCGTCATGGGGAGGGCGTCCTTCAGCTCTCTCGGACCCTCAGGGAGCCGCCGCTCTGTTTCGGAGCAGTGTTCTGTGATTTCGTCGTGGGGGAGGGCATCCTTAGCTGCTGGTCTGTTTCGGGGCAGTGTTCTGAAATTATACAGAAGGGGACCAGAAAAAGGCAGACATCTTGGATAAATATTTCTGCTCAGTGTTCACAGAGGATGGGGACCACAAAAAAGTAACATGAGCCTTGAAGGGGGGTGGATACTAGTCCTTTTTCAGAGGAGAGAGAGAGAGAGAGAGTGTGCTGAAGGCACTCACTAATCTGAAAGTGGACAAAAAATGGGACCAAATGGGGTACATCCGAGGGTATTAAGGGAGCTCAGGGAAGTATTGGCTGCACTTCTGACAGTCCTACTTAATAGATCACTGGAAACTGGAGAGGTTTCAGAGGGCTGGAGGAGGGCAACCGTCGTCCCACTTCTCAAAAGTGGTGGCAGGGAAAAGACTGGCAATTATAGGCTAGTCAGCCTGACATCAGTGGTGTGAAAGTGGATGGAAACACTGCTGAAGAAAAGGATTGTGGAATACCTTGAATCCAACAGGTTACAGGACCCAAAGCAGACTGGATTCACAAGGGGGAAGGTCATATCAGACAAATGTGATCGGTTTCTGACTGGGTGACTAGGAATTACATCAGGGAGGAGTGGTGGATGTGGACTACCCAGATTTCAGTAAGCCTTTTGACACCGTTCCACATAGGAATCTACTGAACAAGCTGGGTAATGTAGAAGTGGGTAAAAAAGGTTGTAAACTGGGTAAGGAATTTGTTATGGAATAGGTAACAGAGGGTGGTGGTAAACCAAATTCACTCCAAGGGAGGGAGGGTGACCAGTGGGGTGAAGCAAGGTTCAGTGCTAGAACTGGTCCTCTTTAATGTCTCTACAAGTGACACTACAGAGGGGTTGGAAGGGAAGGTCTGCCTCTTTGAGGATGCCTCCATGATCTGCAACAGGGAAGACACTCTGAGGGTGCGGTGGAATGGATCAGTGAAGATCTGAGAAAACTTGAGGAATGGTCAGGTGTATGGCAGCTAGGTTTCAATGCAAAAGAGTGCAAAGTAAAGTAATGCACTTGGGGCACAGAAATACAGGGGCAGAGTACACAAGGGGTGGAGTGGCAAGAAAGAGACCTAGAAGTAATCATATAGCATGATCTAAAGGTAGCCAGGCAATGTGACAAAGCAGTTGGGACAGCAAGTGGGATGATGGAGTGCACAGGAAGGGGTATCACCAGCAGAAAGTGGGAGGTAGTGTTGCCCCTGTATAGCTCACTGGTGAGACACCACCTTAAGTACTGTGTCCAGTTTTGGAGACCACATCTCAGGAAGGACATACATAGAGCAGAGGCAGTCCAAAGGAGGGCAACTAAAATGGTCCAGGGTCTGCATCAAAAGCCCTATGAGGAGAGACTAAAGGACCTCAACATGTACACCATGGAGGAGAGGAGGGATATAACAGAGACCTTTAAATACCTCATGGGGTAAAATAAAGTACAGGAGGGAAGTATTTTTTTTTAGAAAAAAAGGTGCTCTAGAACAAGGGGACATGATAGGGGGTAGATTCAGGAGAGATGTGAGGAAGTACTTCTTCACAGAAAGAGCGATGGATTCTTGGAACAGCCTTCCAGCAGAGGTGGTGGGGTTCAAGAATGCTTGGGGTAAATACAAGGGAATTGTAGAGGAAAGGAAGGAGGGGAGGAAGAAAGAGCTGTAGAGCAAGTAGGGTCTGTCATGAGGATGTGGATAGGGAAAAATGGGCAGACCAGGTGAGCTAAGCGACCTTATCTACCATCAGATTATATGTTTCTATACCCTTGACAGTGACTGCAACTGGGGCTACTGGTCACATGTTGTTTAAATATAAATATCAACAGTTTCTCCTCAGACCGTCTATTAGTAGAAAATACAGATTTTTGTGATTTTACCTACTGTACGTCTTTATTCCAGATATATATGCATCATCAGCATATGAAATTTAAGTTATGCTGCTTCCAGCATTTTAATTACAGAAACCGTCCATGCAGCCCTGATAAAAAGACAAGGGGTCAAATATACAAAGCATCATTTTGCAAATTTCATATCATTTTTCTGGATAATAAATAGCTATCTATTCAGCGTGGCTCAGTAGGTAGCACATCCACCCCTGGACCAGAAGGTCGTGGGTTCTCGTCCCACACCGGGATGGACTTGCACCTAAAAAAATTGCTGGCATCTGAGTGCAGTATTGGGGGGTGCTGTACTGTTGGGGTGCATCGCCCTTCGGATAAGACATTAAACTATCCTAGTGTTGTCCTAGTGGGTGTCCAGGTGGAAGTAAAAGAACCCAGGGTACTCTTCATAAAGAACAGGGAACATTCCCAGTGTCCTGGCCAACATTCCCCTTCCCATAAACTGGTTCATGCAATTATCCAGGCTGTGTGTGGGTGATGGTGTGCAATATGGCTGCCAACACACATTCAGTCATTTCACTACCAGTCTAGCATTGCTTGTAAAGCGCTTTGGGATACTGTGTATGAAAAGCTAAATAAATGCTGATTCTTCTTCATCTAAAATTTTGGGAACACCACCAGAATTTGTAACTACTGTATTGAAAATTCTAGTGATGTACCAAGAATGGTATCTCCTCTCACAAAAAGGTGTTAATTTTACATGAGTAGTCAATCATATATGCAAAGGTTCTGAACATCTGGCACAAAACGTTCACTGGATTTACTTAAGGATCCAAGTATAACAGATGATCAAGTTTTAGTGGTGGGACAGTGTGCTGTACGTAAGTAATAAGCCATGACAGGGTGTGCATTATAGGATTTTAACGCATATCTCAGGGGTGTAGTAAGGCATAAGGCTGAAGGTAGAGTGTCCTTACACCCCAAGGAAGTGCATTAAAATCCTATGATGCACACCCTGGGGTGGCTTATGACACTTATAAAATGGTTCTAAGTAGGGTTTTTTTTTGGGGGGGGGAATTAAATTTGGCACCTGACCGTGCATTTATAGTGATTTAATGCATAAACAGGGGACAGCTCTTGGCCAATAACATTTCTTTTTTCTTGCCATTTTATAATGAAGGAGTCAGGATTCTAAAATAAAGTGCATGCACACTGCATACAGGTAATAATGAATCTATAATAAAGGCCACTAAATACATTGTTTTCATTTTAGTCACAGACCATAATGTGTATGTTAAAAATACATTTAAAGATGCTACCTAAAATAAGAACTAAATTACGCTGTTACTGATAAGAGCATAACAGAAATAGCAGGTGATTAATATTTTTAAAAGACTAATAAACATATGGCAATCTTCATTTAAAGTCAGAAAAACAAGTGCTTAACAAAATCCTATATTTAATCATGCCAGGATATGGCAGCTGAAGGCTAGAACACCTACGGAAATCATTCATACCTACCAGGCTTGACATCTTTGTAAACATAGTTCTCCAAGTTGAATAAGAAGTCTCCTTCCTGAATGCCTTCATCCCCATGGCAGCATTAAGTGAAAGAGCAGGTGGTTTAATGAAAAAGCACCCAAGTTCTGGCTGGCTTCCATTTAACACTGGCAACAACATATTAGTTTCCTGTCTGTGTTTATCGTCAACATATTAAAGAATACATTATGCTGGTAAAAAAAATGGCAATGCAGGAACAGTTTGGGTATCCCCCAGCTTCCCAACTGAACATATTCTGGCACTCTTCATTAAATAGTGATGGCAGAGAAGAAAATCTTTAAGAATGCATGAAAATGTTGAAAGTTTGTCTTTTACATACAGTATCTCTGTTTATTAAGCCAAATGTGTAACAATAATGTAAACAATTTTGATGCAATTTCCTAAACACACTGCACATACTGCAATTTGAGAAAAACAAGATGGCTACTAGATGGTTGAGCCAAACTCCAGATGTATAGATACTAGAAAATGAAAAAAGGAGACCATGCCAAGGTTGTCGCTGGAGAATAAAAAAGATCACATCTGGCCGTCTGCTTCAATGCTTCATTAAAATCACTTACTGGTGGCAGTAGCAGCACATCCACAAACGCCAAATGTTTTCGAGCTGAAACCCATGCTCTTCCTCAAGGCATCTTGAGGAACAGCCCGAGTTTCGGCTCAAAAACCTTTGGTGTTTTTGGATGTGCTAGTACTGCTGCCAGCATGTGTTTTTAATGAAGCATTTGCCAAACATGGTCTTTTTTTTATTCTCCAGTGACAGCCTTAGCACGGTCTCCTTTTTTTCATTTGTTTTTTTATTTACACTGCACATACTCACTACTTACTGTGTACTTCAACACCGTAACGTTATTATAATGACATTCTTCCACCGCAGTGGAACTTGTTTACATCTGCAGCTCAATACATGCATTTGGTCCCTCGTTAAAGGTCCAACTGGTAGGGGACAGTTTCTCCTTTGTCACATCTACTGTATAGTACAATTTCTGGCATGCTTTCACAGAAGGGGTTGATCAATCCATACAAAATGGATACAAACTTCAAGCACTATTTTAAAATGGAGCACCACTTGCTCCCTCTTTGATTTCCTCCTTATTTTTCCTCTTTACACCCTGACTTTTTTTACTCTACCATTTTCATACTACCGTCTTTTTGCCAGATATCCTTTTTCCTTGTCTTTCTCAGTCTAGTATTTTTTTTGTTATTTCTTGCCCTTTCCGGTTGTCAAACTCTTCATATAATATTTTGTTCTTTGCATTTTCATAATTTCTGTTTACCCTACATTTTTCTTCATTGACATTTTCACTGTTTTCACCAAGTCTCATACAGTAACTATTTAAATAAAATGAAAAACAGATATTGCAACAATCCTGTTACTTTATCAGTGTCAGTGGCTCAGTAGGTAGCACACTCGCCTCTGAGGCCGGGGGATCAGAGGTCTGTGGGTTCAGTTCCCACATCTGGCACTTGGGTTAATATCCCAATACTAACACTGTAGTGCAGCATGAGGGGGGTGCTGCACTTCTGAGGTGCCGTCTTTTGGATGAGACGTTAAACCAAGGTCCCATCTGCCTGGATTGGTGGTAGTTCAGGTGAATGTTAAAGATCCCATGTCACTTATCGAAAAGAGTAGGGGATTTCCCTGGTGCCTGGCCAAATTTCCCCCATTCACTAAAAATACCACCAACAGCTTAATCCGGTTCAATTTCAGTTGTTTACCATCTGTATCTCCCCCTCCCCCCGGTTGCCCCTGAAAAAGGGACTTCTAGTCCCAGTGGGCCTACCGGGTCAACAAAATTCAATAAATAAACTTTGGTTACAACCCATTAGTTCTCAGACTTTGTCATAGTGAGCCTCCCCAAAGCCATGGAAAAGATTTTGAGCTTCTCCATAGAAAACTAGCATACTTTGCAAAGTACATCAAGAATAAAGTGAACTTCCTTTCAGTAGTTGGCTCACATTTTATTCAACTTATTGTAACCCCCCAGGCCAGCCTACCTGCTCTGCTATTTTGACTCTCAAACCATTGTTACCTCTTGTTCCAAAAACGTCATAGGTCAGACTGGGTTCTCTGCCTATTTCCCCTCTATCTGAAATAATCCTGCTACCCACTTCTGCCTCTCACCCTCTTACCCTGCTTTTAAGCAACTGCTCAGTGATCATTTTGCTAACTCCTGATACCTCTCTGCTTAATCCTTGTATTTGGAGTGCTCTACTACCAGTCTAATTGGTCACTTGTTATCGCTCATTATTTGTTCATTGTTCCTATTTGTTTGCAATATTGTTCATTTTGTATTGCTTTACTGTTTTGCATTTTGAATTGTAGTCACTCCATACCCATCCCAGGGTACACCTGAAATGAGCCTTGGCTCAGTGTGCCTTTCCTGGTCCCCGATTTGCAAATTAATACAGTATATGAATTCACCTACTGTTATCTTCTTTCACTTTGCCCCATCCCACCTCAAAAATATCCAAATCTCATAATTTAAATATAGTATTTTTCTTAGACTTGCTTGAGCCTCCCCGGAAAGAGTTGGGGCCTCCCCAGGGGAGATGGCCTCACCATGTGGGAAACACTGACCTAATGTAATCTGAACCTTTAGCCACTCCACAAAAAAATGGAACAATTGCAGTAAAACCTGCCACTTCATTACATGCATACCTTTCAGATAAAACATCTCAAAGGGAAACCAATGTGAGCTACTCCAGTTCTGAAATTCCTTTGAAAATGATTCTTGACTCCATAAACTCTGAGACTGGCTACTTCGGAAAGTAAGTACTAGCAAAGAATAGAAAACAGGGAGAAAAAATACACTTCACTGACTTATGCTGAAGGTAGAATGGATAAAGCAGAAGAATTCATGAAGTATGTTCTCTAAACTTGAATCCTGCAATCAGAAGTTAAAAACATGCTTCAGCAATGGAGAGCCCTAGATAAGGAAACAAAGGTTTCTTGTGAAATGCAGATACACTTGAAATGTGCCTCATGCCAAATTGTTAGCATTTTAGGAATTCCAGAAGTTGCCAGGGGCACCTGCCTAAGTGATAACTTATCTGCTGTACATTTCACTACTAAAGGAAATGTTGTGGAGAATGCTAGCAGAATCTCTTTCAAACAAGTCGGGGCATATTCCAGAACTCCAGCAAACTACATATAGCATAGGGTTCGGTGTTGTTTCATATGGAAGTCCATACACTGTCAGATGCTGCTATACAACAGCAGTGACGTCAGAATGTTGCCATACCACAGTAGCTGTATCACTAGTGTAGCACAACAGCATAGAATCCTGGGTCTATTACTATTTCTCATATGTACCTACAATGCAGATTCCGGAGTCATAATGAAGATATCAACAATGAATGCTGAAAAAACCCAAGTGAACCATTCTGCTAAATGATGAACTACTGGAAATGTTGCCATCTCATGTAGATATTGTTTAAATTTTATTAGATGTTTCTAATCTCATCTGTTGTTTGCAGCTTTCTGTTTATTTGACCACAGTTTAATACAGAGTTAGAAAATAAATTAATTAAAACAAACATAGTGCATGAATCCATGTGGCTGTGTATGGAAATCCACACACCTGCAGATGCTGCTGCACCACAGTAGTGATGTTGGAATGTTGCTGCACCACAGTAGAGATGTCGGAATGTTGTTGTACCATAGTAGCTATGCTATACTACTGTGGTACGGTCCTGACTGGCACTCTCAAGGCCCTGACAGACTTACTGGATGGAGAGAGAGAGAGAGAGAGGAGAGAGAGAGAGAGAGAGAGAGAGAGAGAGAGACAGAGAGGCTGCACGCTGCATTGACTGAAGAGGAGTAAACACAGCAGGGGTTCGATGAAAAGCACTTTTTAAACTTAGATCAGATATGCCATCATTGCCTGTTCAGTAGTTTGTCCCAAACCCTTTCCAGACTTCCCTGTGCCTTGGAAATTTGTTTGCAAAGAATCTGCCCATTGTGGGCCAGCTCCAAGGACTGCAGTCCAAGCAATGGTGGAGCCCGCCCCCAGTAGCCGGTCAAACAAAATGCCCTGTGGAGGGTGTATCGGCAAAAGGATCAGCAAAGGAAAAGATCATTTAAATCTTAGGATGCCAAACACTGCAGCACATGCAGAATAGTGGAGCCGACACAAGCTGTTTCAAAAGGGAGATACACTGCCTGAAACAGATTAATAAACTGGTTCATAAAGTATTTTTGGCTGAAATCCTATGACCAAAGTTAAACTATTTTACTCTCACTCAAAGACCAAAGAGATAAAGATCTTCACTGTCATAAAGCAAAGAGGATTATAAAAGGGATCATTATTTTAAACGGTTGTTTATATTCCCAAAGTTTATTGTAAGTTTTAAAGTTTTAAAACATTTTTTTGTAAACTTTAAAATTTATGCACCACAGAGATCACATGACTGCTGGCTGAATAAAAAAGTGCAAGCATGGCATTCTTAGAACTGGAGTACTATGGAAAGGTGACATGCAGGAAGAAGCGTTAGAACACTGCCCAGCTGAGGAGCCTGTAACAGGGGACTGCAGAGAGCCTTAAGAGGTAACGCCTCCTTCCTTCCAGCCTGCTTGTGGAGAGGTGTTACCCCCTCAGCGCTGCGTGCCAACTGCCCCACCCACCCAGGGTCAGCTCTACATTTATTGCTACTGCAGGATCACATGACATATCACATGACCTCTCCTTCCTGTTACTAAGTGTCCACTTTCCCATTTGCAGCTTATACTCTCTGACCACTAGCGGTTGCTGCACTTTCCCTGCCAGTACCACTCCATCCTCCCCCCTCATCTCCACTTCCTAACTCCTGCTAATATCAGTCCCATCCACTAATAGTCACCACTACTCTTAGTGTCACCACTACTCTTAGTTTCACCACTGTCCTTGGCAGGTCTCAAACCCTATACCTCTGACTCCAAAGTCAGCAGCCCTACCTCCAAGCCAACTAATCAGGCTAGTATTTATCTCAGTTTCAAAGCTCTTAAGCCTTTTGCCTCCACACTCAGCAAAAATACCAATGTGCTGTTCCACTGCAGGTCTCAAACCCTGTACCCTCACCACCAGAAACAGCAACTCTAGCAGTAAACCAACTAATCAAGCTAAGCTACTCACTGTTTTCAAAGCTCCTAATACCTCTGACTCCATAGTCTGCTACAATAAATTTTTCTCAATCCCATTGCAGGTCTCAAACCCTGTACCCTTGCCCTTAGAGTCAGCAACTCAACCAGCAACCCAACAAATCCAGCTAAATTACTCACAGTTTTTAAGGCTCTCAAAGCCTCTGACCCCATAGTCTGCTACAATAGATTTCCTTTGGTCCCCCTGCAGACCTCGAACGCTGGACCTCTGCCACCAGCATCAGCAGCTCTACCCCCCTAGGATTTTAACCTGGTACCTCCTGCACCGAGGTCCATCACCCTACTGCTGCACCACTGAAACCACCACAATGATGGGTATCAGTCTGCTCCCCTTAAACTGGAATTGGTATAGCAGTGCCCACTGCCCAGTCTCCTACTGCCCAGCAGACTATCCTATCTTCTACCAATCACACTTATCATACTCCTTACCGGGTTAGATAGCCATCCCCTCACCCACACACCCACCTCACCCCTTACCTTCTCTACCTATTACCACCATCCACCCACCCTGTCAACGCCTGACAAACATCCACCCCCCTGCTTAACCTGTCACCTACCCCCGCACCCCCAACCCCCCTACTCACTCATCTGCTTTATCTTTCCTGCCCTCCTCAACTTACCCATTCCCTGTGCTACTATCTCTAAACATGTGTCTCACCCGCAACCAACCACCAAATGGTGGCCCCTCGCTCTCCTCAGGGTCCTAGCCCTACTATTTCTCATATCCATAAATATTCACCCCAACCCAGGCCCCGCCACCAATAGTCAACAGAAACTGCACCAAGAGCTGTGCATAGCTGCCATGAATATCCGTAGCCTTCCCAAAAAAACAGCATCTCTCCAAAGCTGGCTAGCACAACACCAGCTTGATGTTCTTGTGCTCACTGAAACATGGCTGTCAAAATAAAAACCCAGATTCATTCATCAGCTTCCCAGGCTTCACTCTACAAAGAGCTGACAGAGTGGGAAAACAGGGTGGTGGATGTGCCCTCTATGTTCAAGACTCCCGACTGAACCAAGCTCTCCCGATCCCCTCACTAGACCATGGCGCCCAAGCCTTATCCATAAAACTTACTTTGGACCCTGCTAAGACTCCCCTAACTATCACAGCGGCATATGTTCCCCCATGCAACCAAGCTATGGTCATACAATCCCTCACAAACTAGATTTCCAACCTCCCTCCGAAAATGGAGCATATCCTGGTTGGTGATCTAAATGTAAACTGGCTCGCCAATTCGGCAGCTGCCATCAAGGATGCCTTTGCAGCACTGGATCATACCCAGCTGACCCACCAGGGTAAACACAATAAATGGCTCCCAGATCCTACTGGACATACTACTAACTAACCGACCACAGAGAATCTCTGACCTAGTGGTCCTCCCAGACTCTCTGAGTGGCCACTCCCCTATCCTCTGCTCCTGGTCAAGTCACCTGCCCAAACCCCAACCTAGTGTATCCACCAGCAGGCATTTACAACCAGGTGGCCTATGCAAAATCAAACACTATCTGGCCCAGTTGGACTGGGCCCCTATAACCCAGGCCCCTAACATTGATCTGGCCCTTGATTACTTCACATGCTCTTTCAACAAAGCATGTGCCATTTTTGCTCCCCTGACTAAAATGAAAATTGTAAAACATAATGTCCCTTGGATCACGCCCTCATTACGGCAGCAACTAAAACAAAGGGATGACCTCTGGCACAGAGCTGTTGAATCTGGCTCCCAAGCAGACAGACTAGCCTACAGAGCAGAACGCAATAGGTGCACCTGGGCCATAGGCAAGGCCAAGGCTGAATATTATAAAGACACCCTGGCTTCTTCCTAGGGGAGTGCACGAAAGTTTTGGGACAACATTAAAGAACTTAATGGCAAGTCCTGCCTTCCCCTACCTTCCCAGCTCTGTATCAACAATGCCACCTCAACCAACCTGCAGGCTATCACTAACTGCCTTAACTCAAACTTTTCCGATCTTAGTACAGTCCTCCCGAGTGACTTTTTTGACCCTATCCCAGCATCCTCTGAACCAAACTTCCAGTGCCCCCCTTTCTACCTTAGGGTCATTACAAAGCAGGAAGCCAAATCCTACCTCTCCAAAGCTCTCAGTGGCTCCAACTATTGCAAAGAATCCTTTGACATGAAAATCCTCTACCAGGTTCTTGACACTGTCCTTTCTCTCCCCGAGCGACCTCCTTAGCTGCTCCTTATGCTTGGGGCAGTTCCCAAAAGCCTGGAAAACTGCTACAATTACCCCAGTACTAAAAAGTGAAGACAATGCCAACCCCAACAACCATCGGCCCATATCCATCCTTCCCCCTCTCTCAAAAGCCCTTGAAAAAAATCACTTCCGACCAACTTACCGAATATCTGAGAGCCCAGAATTTATTATGTAGTGAACAACATGGCTTCAGATCAGGCCATAGCACAACCACCGCCCTCATCGAATTCTCCAATTTCATTCACTCTGCCCTTGACTGTAAACATCTGGCCGGAGCCCTCTTCGTGGACCTCTCTAAGGCCTTTGATACAGTCTCACACCCCCTCCTCCTGGACACACTCCGCCACACTAGTCTATCACATGGACCACTCTCTTGGTTTAATAGCTACCTTACCTCCAGATCTCAATATGTTAAGATAAATGACACCCTATCTTCCACCCTGCCTGTCCGCTCGGGGGTCCCCCAAGGATCCATATTGGGCCCCCTACTCTTCAGTATCTACTTAAGTGCACTACCCAAATCCTGCTCCAGTAACTTACTGCTATATGCTGATGATGTGGTTCTCTATGTCGCACACCCTTGCCCTGACAACCTACAGTCCTCCCTCCTAGACTCGTTCAATCGGATTGAAAATTGGTTCACCAGTCGCAGACTTGTGGTCAACATCAAAAAAACCAAAAACATGCTATTTGCCCACTGGCAGAGCAAGGCCAAGTACACTGAACTAAAAATCCTCTCCCATGCTCACCTCCCCCTGGAACAAGTACTCACTTACAAATACCTCGGCCTCACCTTTGACACCTCCCTATCCTTCCATGCCCACATTAACATCCTCACCTTAGCCATTAATACCCACATCGGCCTCCAGTACTGGCACAAAGACTGCCTGATGCCAGAGGCTCTCAGTCTGGCTGTCACCTCTTCTATCCTCTCTCTCGTTGACTATGGCTCCCCATCTACTCTGCTGCGGACAACACCACCCTAAACAAAATTGACATAGCCAACTCCTCCTAGGCATGAATAAACGCTCCCATACTTGCACCCTCTATGCTCTAATGAACATTCTCACCCTGGAGGAAAGACTACAATATCGATCATGTCTCCTCACCAAAAAAAATCCACCTAGGGTTAACTCCACTGGGGGGGTCTCAGCTTCACTACTCTCATTTTCCCGCACTGCATCCACTCATTCTGCCAACAAACATCTGTGGACCATGCCCAGGGTCAAAACCTCCATAGCTCAGAGATCATTCCTCTATAAAGCACCCACCTGGTACAATGAGCTCCCCCCAGCCATAACCTCCGTTCCCAATCTAGGACACTTCAAGACCATCCTAAAAAAAACACATTCTCTCCTTGCGTCAACGCCAGTGCAACTGCTAATCCTCCTAACTGACCTGCACGGAGCTGCATTAGGCCACTCCACATTGACATAGCTACCGATTGTGTAGGACTAACTGTAAAGGACATCTTTGCTGCTGATCTCTGTCTCTGCTATATGACAATGCCCTAGAGGCTGCACCCACACTGTAACTGCATCTTCTGTACCAATACCCTAGCTACTAAATGTATAGGTCAACAGTCACCCAGGCTATATTTTGCCTAAACTGTGTTGTCTCAATAATGTATTGATCACTGTTCCTACTTTACGACAATGCCCCAGAGGCTGCACTTGCTCTGTAATTGTTGCACTGTAATAATACCAAATACCCTAGCTACTACATGTATAGATTTTCAGCCACCTTGGCTATTGTATGTAAATACTTGAAATGTGATGTCCCTCTCATGTACTACCTCTGAATGTATGACTGTGCTGATGCAGAGCCTTTGTAAATGAGTTTATGACTCAAAAGGTTGTAATTCCTATGACTGACTAAATAAATAAAAAACTAAATAAATAAATAAGCTCCAAGTGTTTCTCCTATGGTTTATATTTGTATTTTTGTGGGTTATTCAGAGAGCATTTTACCTAAACCAGACCCAAACATCCAAAGGGGTTAGTTTAAACATTTTTTTATAAGTTTTAAGCTTATACGTAAGGAGTTTTTTAGCCACTGAGACCCATGTGTTGAAAAGCACTGGAGCAACTCAAGCCACAGCATTTAAATGGTTAAAATCAACTGGAGCCAAGTGATCTTATGGTGGTGACGAACACTGAGGGAACAAGAAAAACCTAGGATTTAAGAAGTAAGAAGTTAAAACATCGTTTTTTAACCTTTTTGCTGTTTACCATTGTTGCATTTGGACACAGCTGCTGGTAACTTAATAGAGATTCTAGGATACTAAGATTTCTAGGATTTTTTAGTGAACTGAGATGGTAGCAGGAGCTTATTAGAGTCCAATAAATACTCCCCATTCTAGAGTCGAGCAAGAGACATCCCTGTTTATAAGTTGGGGGGTATTAATAAATCAGAATTGATTAATAAATTATTTTCATTCATTCATAGAATTATTGATAAAGTATACAAGTAACTGAATTATAACTTAACTTCATTGTAGCAAAATATCATAAAATCAATACGAACATTATTGGGCAAAAGTACTACACTGATATTACAATGGGTCTGTTAAATAAATTGTTTCCCATTGGTGGCCATGAAGGCAAGAAAAAAGGAAGCCACCACAACGATAGGATACCATCACATCAACGGAAAAGGAGTGTGTGTGAAAGATTGAAAAGGAGACAGAAGAGTCGAAGAGACTTTTTACTCCGTTTCAGAAGAATAGCAAAAAACAAAGAAATAAATATCAACAGGAGTGAAGTTTTGATTTGAAAAGTTTTGATTTGACCCTCAATTAACATTCTAGGACAAACTACAGCTGTTGGGGATCGTGGTGCAAGTGATGAGGCTGTATATTATTTAAAGCTTAATGCAAAGTATGGGTGCTGCTCTTAGCCAATCATATTTCAGAAATGAAACATGCATTGATAAAGCTGTAATTATTATAAAGCATTTCTTTTTTCTTTGTCATAGGAATCAATGCAAGATGTAACCTTTTATCTTTAATTAAAGGGGGGAAGTTTGCAGAATGGCTTGATAAGCTGTGAAATCTGCTGAATTAAAGTTCTGCAATAAAGGGTTACTCTGCAGCCTGCTTGAATGAAACTGGTAGCATGTACCCTTCTTTGAGCACACACAATAGGAATGCACTTTTAAAAGATTAGGAAGTTTATATGCAGCAGGTTGTGTGAAAACATGGAGAGATAAATTTAATTGTACCTACATTAAAGTACTGACTTTCAAAAGGGAAGAAAAACAGAAAAGGGGTCTGCCCCAATGCACTGGACAATGGTTTCTGGCAATGTTCTCACCATGCCATCTGGCCCTCTGGTGTGCAGGCCACTTCCTGAACCATGAACTTTACTGTAGAACATCCAGTTTGGTAGCGCCAGACTTCGAGGGAGTATTGGAGGATCTGGGGATCGGTCACTGGGTCCAGAAAAAAGTGAGTGATAAGCTTTGTGGAAAGAAGAGGAGCAACATGGCTTAAAAATAGACCAAAGGAGAGGGGCATCAATAGCACAGGTGAAAAACACTGGACAACAGTGAACACATGACATCCTGCCCTCCTCCAAAAAGTGTGGTTGTGCACGGACACTGTCAGATGCATTTTGTCATCACACAGTAAGCAACTCCCTGAAAGCATGTAACAAGGCCTACAGCAAGGCAACTGGGATGTTGGGGTGCATCGGGGTGGGAGGCGATTACTGCCTCTCTATAAACCACTTGTCAGGCTGCATCTGTAATACTGTGTCCAGTTCTGGAGCCCCCACCTAACAAAAGACAATGACAGGCTAGAGACGGTGCAGTATAAGATAATCAAAATGCTTCAGGACCAACACAGCATAACTTATGAGGACTGACTTAAGACCCTGAACCAGAAAGGAAAGGGGAGATATGATAGAGATCTTCAAGTTCCTGAAAGGAATGAACAAGGTAGACTATGAGGAAATATTCTGCCAGATTTACAAACCAGGAACACGAAGCATGAGTAGTAGCTGGCAGGGGAGATTCATGAGAGATGTTTGAGTTTTATTTTCAAGAAAGTGGTTAAGCCGTGGAATAGCCTAACGGCAGAGAGAGGGTGCAAGAACCATTAATGGTATCAAAGATGGGACACGGAGTAAAAGGCTTAAACGCTACATGGGAGAAAAGCAGGGAACAAGGGGGGAGGTGAGGGCAATAACCCCGACTTGACATTAAGTCCTGGGGTAGGATAGGGTAAAACAGGGCAGACTGCATAGATCAATGGTATTTTTCTGCCAACATTTTCTCTGTTTCTATGAATAAATCAAATGATAAGAGGAAGAGAATACCCTGTGTTACGTTACATTGTTCTATCCTGTTAATTCAACACTGACAGAAGGGCTCTTTGGTTAATTGAATGTTCCATCCATTGCATCTGATTTTACTGTAAGACTTGAAGGATACTGAGCAGTGAACAGATGGTCCATTTACTGTTAAGATGTCCTGTGCTGTGAAAGCACCATTTGCTACATTTCTAAGAATTCAGAGCACAAATGCAAGCTGTAATGACTTAAATGGTAATCGCCTACCCATCTTCAGCAATAATTGAAACTCCTCCACTTGATTAAAAGCATACCGTATGCACCATATAAAGTATATGCTTTTACAGTTACTAGCACAGTCTGTTTCATTTATCAGGTATATCTGTACAGTATCACCAATTTATAGCACAGCATTATCTTCACTGTTCTGCAATGTGAATTTTTAAACGTATCTGTTATACACAAGTTCAGTAATTATGTCATTTTTAAAACTGTCATTTACCAAGGATAGCACATCTTTTCTTTTTTTTTAATTCATTTTATTTCTGTTCCTGAGCCATCAGATGGTCCATCTCTGACTGGTCTCCCAACCCAATCACCCACCATCACCAGGTACTCACCTCAGCATCCAAGTTCCCTGTCGTTTGCCCCCCATGGTGGGGCAACCCTGGGGGAGTGCACTTTCCTCAGGGGAGAGCACAGTACAGTCAGAAGGAGGGTGCCAGGTGTGCAAGCTGCTGGTTACCATTCTGCCGCTGCAGTGTTTTATCCCCATCTGTTTTCTGCCCATGGACTGGTAGCATACAATGACGTGGTGTGCGCATGGGTAGTTGCGTGCAGCATGCACAGGCATCTGCCAAGTCCTAGTCCCAAGGCAGCCTCCACTTGTGCTGCAGCCTAGCCTCTGCTGGGTGGTAGTGAAGCAGCGGAGGACAGAGATGCTGTCCAGTGGGACACTCACTGTTACTTCTCCAGCTGGTCCCCTGCAACTTGAGTCTGTCATTGAGCCCTGGTCACCAGAGTACTGAGTGTATGCATGCTGCTGCATTACTTGGCCATCCCCGGATAGTCCGTCTTAGACGCAACATGTCATTTTCAGTGGTGTCCTGCTTCTACCCAGCTAGACAGACTGAAGTATAGGGAGGTCCAGTAGTTATGCTATGCTTGTGTGCCTGTGTACTGGACTGTAATACACAAGCTAAGTATAGTTTTTTGATCATTAATTTAAGAGAAAGTATGGAGGATATGAAGTATAAATACAGTAAGTCAGGATGGCGAATCTGAGCCTACAAAATGTCAGTGCAATGGCTACCGCTGGCACCACCAAGGTTATTAACCCAAAAAGTGAGATTTCTTTGGCCTGCTCTATGGTGTGGCACAGTTCACAATGCAAAGAAAAGCAATTTTATTTATATAGTGCCCTATTCCCAGGACTCTGAGTGCTTCATGGAAAAATAGAGCAACAGCATAAATATATGAAATAAAGTATAAATCATAACACAGGAGTGAAGTTTCCACTTCTCAAGACTGTCAGGTTCAACCATCCCCAAAAGCTTGCACAAACAGGTAGGACGTCAGCCACATTTTGAACACTTCCACAAAAAGTGAACTCCTCCCAAGATGGTTCAGCAGGAAGTCCCAAATAAAGCCGGCTGCTAATGAGAAAGCCCAGTTACCAGATTGTTTGAGGCAGGGTCTTGGGACAGTCAACATAGAAGCATAGAAAGCCAAGAGATAATTTAGGTAGCCTGGGCCCAGCTCATGCAGAGTGATGTAAGTTAGCAAAGTGAACTTTTTTTAATAATTTAGTATGCTTTCTCTCCTACCAGCCAGCCTCCATTGGTCCAACACCAACACAACTCATCCAGCCCCATCACTTGCCTTTTCCAGGACTTTCCTTCTCCCACTTACACCCCTGGCTTACATCTCCAGGAGCAGTGCCACTGGGAGGGACTGCCTTCTTCCTGACAGAGCCTGGGTTGGCGCTCGAGGGGGAGTGCCACGTTTGGCGGTGTGGGGTATACAGTGAAGGGTGAAGCATCCTCCTGTGATGGCTGGTGCTCTTTTTACTAATTTTCTCTCTATGAACACCACGAAGGGCTCCTGAAATGCATGCATGCATGCATGCACGTGTATTGCATGTCAGAGTTCATAGGCATCCATCCCCACTTCCACAATTCCACTTGCACTGCCAACTGTGGTCACCCAGGTGAGAGTAGCACAACAGATGCCAACTGTCCCCCCTCCCTGAGGTGGAGCGCATCCTCTGGGACATTCAGCTCACCCCCCGAGCCAGCCCTCTGGTGACCCAAACTTGTTACTGAATCCAGGTCATCAGCATTGTGAGTGGTGGTGCTACAGCTGTGCCAATGGGCTGGCTTTAAAGTCTTACGACAGCTAACTGGTAGCCAGTGCAGACTGTGAAGCATGGGAGAAAAATGATCCAAGCATATTGCTCCCTCTGACCAACCTACTATAGCTGTAGAATTCTTCCCCAACTGCAGGTGATGCTCCAGCTTTCCAGAGAGTTCTACAGTACTTAGAGAGCATTACAGCAGTCGAGTCCTGAAATCACAAAGGAATTTACCAGGGTCACCAGGTCCTCATGCATCCCATAGGGTTTAATATGGAAGACATTGCTTAGCTGTGGATCACCACTGCTACAAGATATTTCCAAAGACAGTCTGCGGTTTAAAGTGACCTTTATGCTCGTAACCCTATCAGTGGCTCTTAAAGTAGTGCCACCGAAAGATGGCAGAGATGACACATACCCTGATCTGGCTGACCTATGAGTACTGGGTTCTACCAGCAACAACCATGTTTTGCCCAAATTTAAGCACGACCAGCTGGAGGCCAGTCAATCAGTGATTTTTTTTTTTTTTTCATTTTTGTTTTAATATTTGCTGTTTACGCCCCCTTCTCACACAGCCTTCCCTTCCCTCAGGCTCTTCTAGGCATCAATGCTTCACTGCACCTGAACCTCTCTCCTGGGGCCACCTCCACACTGCCTTGGTTTGCCCCCTGGTGGGGAGAAGGAAAGCGGTCTCCCCTTACCACTCCCCCCACCTGCTTGTGTCTTCATCAGGCACCTCTCCAGGGATCATCCAGCGTGTAAGGGCTGCGTGCCGGAAACCATCTCCAAGTTCGGCTGTGGGAGTATTTCCTGTGTTTCTCCCAGCCCCGAGGACATCGGCACTCTAGGAGTTCCAAGGGAAGCATGCACAATGTGATGACCATCCCAGAACTCGGTCAACATCCTCCCCACTCATGGCACCCCTGAGCTGCACCTCCACCTGTGGTCACCCAGGTGGTGGTATTGCAGTGGGGATGACTGCCCTCCCTCCCTGGAGGACAGTGATCTGACAATGCTGTATCCTCCTCCACCTCCCAGCCAGCCCCCCCAATGACCCAAGTCCGCACCCAAGCTCGGGTCACTGGCATCATGAGCAGTAGCGCTACCGCTGCGCCGACGAGCTGGCAATCCATGATTTCTTGAAGGCATTGGCTCAGCACCACTTCCTGCCTATTCAGTGTAAAGAACAGGTACAGATGAGTGTCATCTGTAGAACAGTGCAAACTCTAGCCATACCATCTAATGACCTGTCTCAAAGGCATCATGTATACTGTGAATAACATGAGGACAGAGTTGAACCCTGAGGAACATCAAAGTTGATCAAAGCAGGGCACAATGAGAAAGGATTCATGACAATCTGCTGAGATCTGCCCGACAAGAATGACTCAAACCATTTTAAGGCTGTTCTGGCAAGTCCGCCCATATTCCTGGAGGTGACCCATTAAAACCTCATGATTCAGAGGACAAAATGCTGATGAACGATCAAGATGATTAACAATAGAGCTTCCACTCTGTCCCTCACAGGTGATTAAACACCTTGACGAGTGTGAGCTCCACACTGTGCCAAAGTCTGAACACAGACTGGAATGGTACATAGATGTAAAATGTCTCTTGGTGAGCCTAGAGCTGCACTGCCACTACCTTCTCAAAAATATCTGAAGGGAAGATTTGAGATTGCCCCATAGTTTGTCAGCAGGTCCAGGTCCAGAGATGGTTTCTTTAAGGGGGGGCTCACTACAGCGCTCTTCACAGCCTCCATAAAACACCTCTCTGAAAAGGAACACAGGACAATGCCAGCAAAAACCAGACCCAGGATCACCTGACAGTCCACCAACAGTCATGTAGGCCCTGGGTCAGAGATACAAAACATGGGTGCAGCCCGATGATCACTCATGTAGATCACTTTCTCTATAATTGGTTTTGCCCTCTTGGTTCCAACCTTGCCAGTCCCTGATAGGCCACCGAGCAAGATCCCTGCTGTAATAGAAGATACTCTGTCCAGGAAGAACTATCCAAACTCCTTGAATCTAGCTGTTGACAACACACCTCCAGACTATAGAAGGAAGAGATTACTCAATCCATGCACAGTGCAGAAGAGCTGAACTGACCTAGTGTGACCTGAGGCAATGACCCGTGACAGGAATTCTGACCTTCTCAGGGTGACTCCTCTCTGATATTCCTTACAATGGGCTCTCCGAGACATTCTGTCCTCCACTGAACTGGACTTTTTCAGGAACACTGCAACTTTGGCCCTGTTGCCTTCAGCTGTCTCAACTCATAACTATACCATGGCGAGCAGAGGCAGGAGGTCATTGTCAGACATGATCCTCAGTGAGAAAGTCAAGGGCAGCCAAGCTGATCAAGTTATAACCATCAATGGCCACTACTGCAACCCCCTCACATGGTCACACCATACTCAAGATGTCCAGCACTGCCCTGAACGTAGCAGCACAGACCATCTCTGCAGAGGGTGTAGGCACTGAGGGTGGGGGTGCCTGCAAGAAACAGCATGGCGTGGTGATCCAGCCACCTGACTAGATCGACATGCCAAATACTCGGCCCGAGAAAGAAGTCAAGATCCAAAGTCTGGCCAAGTTCATAAGTAGCAGAGGTAACTTGTGTGATGGCCAGTGAATTCAACAGCTGAAGGTACAGCATGCATCACTGTAACGCTACATATATGCTGCACTGTTCAGCCAGTGCGGCACTACCCAAACCTGGAAGGGCCATCCACACTTGGGGTTAGCATGTAATTTAGTTTGGGATTTTGCATCATAGACACAGATGCATAATACCAAGATGAAGCACTGTCAATGTGCCTGTCAAATGCTACTTTATGAAGCCTCTTTGCAAAATGCTGTCACACCTGAATCTTGGACATTGTGCTGAGCAACTCTTGGGCACAGCAACCACCACTGAAGGTTTTGCAACCTACTGATTTAAAGAGTATGTGTCTCATAAGGAGATGTGTGTATGTATATATATACACACATACACACACACACACACACACACACACACACACACACACACACACACACACACATATATACACACATACACACACACACACACACACAGTGTATATATCCTAAAGAATGAAGAATCTGGGGACATTAGATGCCTTGACAGATATTTGTTTTTGCTTTTGTTTGTTTAGTTATATATTTTATTTTATTTTGCCAACTTTTAGTAAAAAAATAATTCAACAGATTCCTTGTATTATGAAGTCAGAATATCTTTACTAGCAAGGGTGTCAGTGTATTTCAATGGGAAACTTCACATCTAATTTCAGATTCCTATCCATAACTAAAGCTTATTCTACTAACATATTGCAGGTTTAGTAGAAACATGTGATTTTTCATAATCTGTGAGTTTTTGATATGATTTATTAACAGAGAATATTTTCCTCATATCATGATTTTATTCAGGAAGAAGAAAACAAAGGACAATTCCTGATTTAAAAATATAAAATCAGTGGAGCGCATGCTGGCGCTTACGAAAGATGGTCACAGGTCTGTGAGCTTCGTGGTGATCTTCCCTATTTTAAGTGATTTATGCCTATTCTTGCAAAATATTTGGTCATAATGGAATATTATAGTTTATTTAAAAGAAATCGCTACTACATGACTTTAGTCGCTATTCTATTTTTATTTTATATTTGATTCGTACGGTCAAACTTCTACCTGACATGTTGAACAGAAAGCCTCATTCGCCCCACTCCCCCGGGACACTAAATCACAACTGTATTAACTTAAATGGGCCCCAGGAGAACTTTGCCACAAAAGGAGATATAGAACAAATAAAAGAAATACTGTCAGAAATAAAAATCGGGCTGTCAGAGGTCATGCAATCTACGGCAACTCTTTCAAAACAGAACGTGGAAATGGGGGCACATACTGGATTAAACAGTAGTAGTAGTAAATAAGTAGTAGTAAATCGTTTTATTATTCACAATGAATAAAAGGATACATTCAATTGAGCAAAGCTCATTTTCAATGAAGTTCCAGGTCACAATTAATTTAAAATAAGTTTCCACATCTAATCATTAAAACCACATATAGTTAACTACACAATACATCAAAATATAACCAAAACAAACAAATCAAGAAAAATCACATTACATGATAGCATACATAGAAACATAATAACATACATAAAGACACTAACAGTTTAAACACCTAATATCATTGTGTAATACAGTAGTACACCAACTCCTCAATTCACTTTTATTATAACTAGTTCTATTTTTTCTCAAATCCAGGGGAGCATTATTCCATATTCTTATTCCTCTAGAGGGTATGGAAGATCTTCCAATACTCAGGTTATATTTAGTTGAAACAAATTGGGTTCCATTTGAGGCTCTCAAGCATTCCTTTGTCTTCCTAACTTCAAATAGGTCAGCTACATATTTGGGTACTTCCCCAAACCACACCTTAATCATAAACTGTAACAAATGTAGATCCTTCTCACATCCGGTTTATACCAGTTTAGTTCCTTAAAAGTGTACACCTATGAGTTCTATAAGGGCATCCAATATAAAACGAGCCAACCTACAGAAAAACTAGGTCCACTTTGTCCAAATATTTCCTAATAGCCCCTCCATAAAGCAGGTCTCCATAATCAATTACTGGGAGTAAAGAGAGTCTACCACATTCAAACTAATCTCTATTCATAAATTTTTATACTTATAGAGAACACCTAGTCTCCTATTTATATTTTTTTTGAAGGAGTCAATATAAACATCCCAGCTCAAGCATGGATCTAACCAAACTCCCAAATACTTATATGTGTCCACCTGCTTAATAGCTATACCTTCCTTAGTATTAATTTCTAAAAATAAATTTTGTTTTTTATTATTATTTTTAAACAATAATGACTGTGTTTTATTAGCATTTAAAATAAGATAATTCAACTTTAAGAATTCCTGTACTTCATCAAAAGCCAATTGTAGTCTCATATTGATCAATTCTAAGGTATCGCCCTCTACATATAATATGGTATCATCTGCATACATATGATACCGGGCATCCGTTGATGTAATTTTAAATTCATTCATATAAATGTTAAATAACAGGGGCCCCAATATTGAACCCTGTGGTACACCATTTTTTACCTCCAATACCCTAGATTTATGAAGACCCACTTCTACAAATTGGCTGCGGTTAGTCAAGTAGGAAGAAAACCACCTCACAGTTTGGGCGGATAAAAAAATATCCGAATTAACCTCGATGGTATGTTATCTTGATCAACTGACCCAACGTCAATCTGAACATTTGTCATTCTTATCCCAAAAAGTTGATGACCTAGAAAACAGAGGTTGCAGAAACAATGCCAGAATTCTAGATGTACCAGAGGTAGCTGAAGGTAAAAACATGATTTCCTTCCTACAAAGTTTTCTCCCAGATCTATTAGGTTTCCAGTGGCCCCAACCCCTTGATATACAACGGGCTGTTGGATCATTAAGTCCTAAACCACCAAATCAGTGCCCCAGACCTATTATCGCCTATTTTTTAAGATACACTGACAAGGAGACATGAGACTTGCTAGGGAAAGGAGACTGCTGAAATGGAGAGGTGAACGTATTTTATTATTTCAGGACTTTGCTATGGAGGTTGTGACCAAAAGAAAATAATTATTTGAAGCTAAACAGCAATTAAGGGACTTTGGACTGAAATATTACTTTAAATACCCAGCGGTGCATATTATTCAGGACCCAGAAGGGAACTTAATTAAATGTTCTACAGCAAATGATGTTTGGGGTTTCATTCAATCCTTTAAAGACTAATTTTTTTAATCCTGCAGTTAAACCCTACAACCGCCCACATTCAAATGGTTTGCGAGGGCTTCACAGGTCAGACTCTCAAGGAACCAGCACTCGAGCAGGTTCCAAGCATTCCATGCCACTGAACTCCCCTCGAGATGAAGGCCCAAGGTAGTCTCCTCCTTCTAAAATCCTTGAATCTACAACCCCTTGGCTGTTCATGAACCCAAAAGATCGTCCTGGGGAAGAGAGATACAAAGGAAAACCAGACCTTCAGCTCACCTTTCTAGCATTCCCCAACCTGTTAATTTACAAAATAACCCTAAAAAACACCCCCACAATAAGGAGAGTAATCATTCCTCAACCTGGAATTCCCCAGTACTGTTCATTGGGCAGGAAATGGATATACAAGCTCGCAGTGTCACAAACTCTCCTGCTCCCTCACACGGAATTAATAATTCAGGCATTATGGGTGGTGCAGATCCCCAAATTGCTCCAGCTTAATTTCCTCCTTCTGTGTACTTATGGATTCGTGAGGATTTGACTTAGCGCTGGACTGTAGAGTTTTACTTTTCACTGTGATAGATTTGTGGTAGATTTGTCTACTAAGCCTTAATATTACCAGGGAAAGTATCAAAAAAGGGGCTATTACTTTTCTTATCTTACTTCTAGGACATACTTCATAATGCTTGTACTCAGGTGAGGATGCATATGCAAATTAATTTGCTGATAATATCAGCATTTTTTGTTTTTTTTTTTTTGTATCCTTTATATCCATTAGTTGCAGAGAGATATGGCTATACTGATGGTTACAGTGATTTACTAGGTTACTTAGCATACCTACATCATATATTCATGCAGATTTCCCAGTTGTTATGTGGTTTTATGTTGTCCCCCCCCTCCCATTTTTGTGGTTTGGATTTTTGTTGTTTGGCTTTAACTATGTCTGATGACTGTTGATCTCTTTCCCTCCTCTATTCCTGGTTATCACAGGGTGGCTTTGATCTAAAAATTGCACTTGCTGCGAAGAAGGAAAAAAAGAGAGGCTGCTATATGTGATCATAAGTGTATGGTTGTCACTGCTGTCCAGATTACCAGTTAGTTATCAGATAACCGTGAATGGTTTGAACACATCATGGCTGTGCAGCAAAACATTTTTGTTTTAGGCAGTTCTTATGACCATTTTATTACAGTTTTGATGAATAAACTGGACTTCAGGGTGCCATTATGAGCTTGGATCTACAGTGTCCTTTCAATAGACATAGTCATGTGATATACCAGGTTCTCGCTTTGTGTTTATCTTAACAATCAACTTCTAGAACTATATAGTGGGCTCTGTCAATATTCTTGCTGTACTTGTCATGTTTGTGCATCACCTGGTCATCTTATTAAAATTGCTTGGTTACACTAACATATCTCAAGTTACACTGGTGTCAGTCCATCATTGCAATTTAATGATATGATAGGAATAAAAAAATATATATATATATATATATCCTAATTAGATAATAAAAGGCAATGCCACCTACTACAAGCACTTGGGAAGGATCACCTTACTCTAAAGACAAGATCAAAGAAGTTTGATCTACCTGAACCAGTGCTGCCTTAGATATTTATCCAGTGGACTTACCTGGTTACACAGTAAACTACATCCTACTGTTCTTTTCACAGTGTTGTTAGCTTAAATAAATTAATTCTAGTTATAGATCATTTTAGAATTCTAAGATACAACTTCTCTGTTCTCATAATTATGTACTGCTTTTCTAAATCTTAATCCAAGCAAACAAACTGTGCATTTTATTGGTCTATATTGTTTAAAAGTGTTATTTGTTCACAGGGAAGTATACTTTAGTTAAAGAGTTTTTGTTTTTTTTTTTACTACCCGTATGTTTGTATGTGTGTATATCTATATATATTCTTTCCTATTTACCTTATATAGTCAAGGAATAATAGTTTACGCTCAGATCTAGTTACCTTGTATTTTTATTTCCTGCTGTCAGTATCTAGGTATCTAAGCATGAAAGCTGTTTAGAATAGTTTCCTGGAATGTTAATGGTTTAGGGTCTCCCATTAAAAGGAAAAAGATTTTGTTATATCTCAACAAAAAACATGTAGATATTGCTTTGTTACAGGAAACCCATCTAGATGCCACTGAATCCACTAAACTTGCTAGATCCTGGGTATCACAAGTGGAATTCAGCTCATACAATTGCAAAAAAAAGAGGTATCGTAATTCTTATTAGAAAGGGAATTAATTTTGTTAAAACACTGCACATTGCTGATCCTAATGGCAGATTCCAGATTTTGACGGGTTTACTTGATGGACTACAGGTAGTGATTTGCAATATTTACTCTCCCAATTCATGTCAAGCTGAATTTTTTGGATTCAATTTACAAATCACTTTCTAACTTTTTTTACTCATAATTTAATTTTAGGAGGAGATTTCAATGAAGTTATTGATCCTCTATTAGATAGAACCCCCCCTAAACCATCTTTGACACTCTCTAAAGACTGTAAAGCTGTGAATGATTTAAGTGGTCTATCCCTAGCTGATATATGGAGGCTTATCCACCCTAAAGAAAAAGATTTTATCTTTTTTTCTAATCGTCACTCCACTTATAGTCATTTGGACTTTTTTTGTGTTTCAGCTGGCCTAGTTAATTCAGTGCTTGGTGCTGAGATTGATAATATAGTCATCTCAGATCATGCCCTGATCTCACTAGATGTAGTCTTGAGTTCTGGACAGCCAAAGGAGTTTCAATGGAGGATGAATATTTCCCTCTTGCAAGATAAGAAATTTTCTGATTGGCTTACTAAAGAAACAAATGAGTACTTCTCGACGAATGATAATGGAGAAGTTAGTTTTGCCTGCCTTTGGGAACCCTATAAGGCATTTATTCATAGCAGAATAATACGTTATTCGGCCTCTCGGAAAAAAGAGAAGGCTAAAATGTTGGAAGAAAAGCAGACCAAACTTAGAAATCCAGAATGTTGTGCAAAATCTTCAGGATTATTAGATAAAACTCTCCTTTATGAAATTGCACTAATTAAATATGACATAAACAAATTACTTTCTGCTCAAGCTGAGTATGCCCTTTTTCATACTAAGCAAGGGTATTGGGAATCGGGTGAAAAAGCTGGAAAACTACTTGCTCACCGATTTAAAAAATTACAGGATCAAAATATTATCTCGGGCATTCGAAATTCAACTGGGCAGGTAGTAAACAACAGTAATGAAATCAATAGAATATTTAGAGACTTCTATGTTCAAGTATATGATCAGAAACAGATTGATACTGATAAAGTATTGTGTTTTCTTGCAAGCACCAATACCCCTAAGCTTGCTATAGAAAGTCAAAAGCAGCTTGATAAAGAATTGTCCCTAGAGGAAATTTCTTGCTCTATTGACTCACTTCCTAGTAATAAGATCCCAGGTATTGATGGGCTCCCAGGAGAACTCTATAAAGTATTGAATTCAAAGCTATCCACTCATTTGTTTAATATGTACCTTGAGGCTTTTGATCAAAAATCCCTTCCCAAAACTCTTACCCAGGCCCTCGTTAGTCTTATTTATTAAAAAAAATAAAAAGATCCACTGCTTTGTGATAGTTACCGTCCTATTTCACTGATGAACTCTGATTACAAAATATTAGCTAAAGTACTAATGGCTAGAATTCAGGCTGTAATATGTGACCTTATTGGGAAGGAACAGGTGGGCTTTCTATATGGTAGATCTGGAGCTGACTGTGTCAGAAGACTGTTTAATGTGATGTGGATGGCCAATAAGGCCAAAGAACCCTACTTAGTTTTTTCTCTGGATCTATTTAAAGCATTTGATTCCCTTGCATGGGAATATACGTTTCTAGCCCTAAACATTTTGATTGTGGTAATATTTACAATTCTTGGGTCTCACTATTATATAATAACTCATCGGCCCAAATCCTCTCGAATGGAATAATATCCAACTCAATCACTTTGGCCTGTGGAACCAGACAAGGCTGTCCTTTATTCCCGTACCTTTTTATCCTGACTATTGAGCCCCGATTAGAGCTACTGCCAATCATCCTGAAATAACAGGCATCGAAACAAATAATTATGTCCATAAGGCATTTGCGGATGATTTACTTCTAACTCTCTCTAAGCCTGTACAGTCTTATAAAGCTCTTAAAACACTTCTTAGGGATTCTGGTTCCATTTCAGGTCTCCAAGTTAACTGGGACAAATCCCAGGCTCTATGCCCGAACCCTATGCCTTATGTTCTAAGAAACCTAAAAGAAATCTTTGACAATAAATGGGTGAGAAATCAGACAACCTATTTAGGATTGCAAATTTCTACTGATTTGGACTCATTAATGGACATAAATTATCTTCCATTATTTCACACCATAGAATAGGATTTGAATAGATGGGATTGCCTCAACCTTTCCATTTGGGGTAAAGTGAACTCTGTTAAAATGATCATTGCCCCTAAGATATTATATCTTTTCCAGAATATTCCTGCTTTGCTACCTAAAAGACTAATGAGTAAATTAAACTCTATGATCAGAAACTTTGTATGGGGTACTAAACCCCCCAAATTGAGTCTAGGTAAACTTAGAGCTCCATATGAGTTAAAAGGTTTAGGTCTTCCTCATTGGGAATGGTATCAGTGGGCTTTTATGTTTAAACAATGTGCTGCCCTTTTGCTCCATGAAGTTAAAGATGCCACTCACCTTCCTTTATGGATGTCGTTAGAATTGACATTGCTTAAACCTAATAAGCTCACTGACTTCATATACCTGCCATCTCCCATAAGTCTAAAGAGTAACCCCTGTCTTAGTAATATTTTTAGAGTCATTAAAAAAGTTAAAGCAGTCAACTCTCTCTCTACGCCTTTACGTTCAATGCCTCTTTGGTCTAATCCTTCTCTAATGCGAGGTAATGTACCGCTGTCTAATAATGTATGGTCGCAAGTGGGCACTAATTGTATAGGTGATCTTTTATATGAAGATTCAGCTGCACTTATGTCCTTTTCAGACCTTAAGAAGAAATGTGGCCTTCCATGGTTCCACTTTCATTACTATTTACAGTTAAGACACACTCTAGTGGACAATCTCTCTGAGGTAGATCTTTCTTTACCCATTAATAAGGATTGGGATCAACTAGTGAAGATAGGTCCACTTAAAAAAGGAGCCAGTTTAATTTATAAATCTCTCACATTCTCTCTCACCTCACCATCTCTCACGTCCTTAGCCAAACAGAAGTGGGAAATGGAGTTAGGATCTGAAATTGATGATCAAAACTGGAGCTCCACCTGGGACTATGCCTATCATGGATGTAAGGACCTGCAAGGTAAGCTCATCCAATATAAAATCTTGCATTGATTTTATAGAACACCGGTAAGCCTATTCGAAACAGGGCTAGTTTCAAATGCTTGTTGTTGGAAGTGTAACTCGGATGATGCTAATATGCTCCACATGCTACGGGGAATGCTACACGTTACAAAGATTATGGCTGGATGTAAAAAATAAATGTGAAACTTCCCTATCAGTGAAATTGCCATATTCTCCACTTATTTTTATATTTGGCATCTTTCCACTAAATACAACCTTAAATTACAATCAGAAACTATGGATGGATTTCAGTGGCCTCGGTTTGTGCCAAAAGGTTAATTCTTAAAAACTGGAAAACACCACAGGTGCCTTCCCTAGCTGAGTGGTTAAATATGATGAGTTTTACTGCTAATAATGAAAGGATCTCCTATCTACTTGCGAATAAGTTGAACAGGTTTTTAAATATTTGGGGACAGTTCCTCCAATTAAACATTTTTTAATGCGAGTATTCCAGATGTGCAGTAATATTAAATTGATTTCTAGGTTGCATGTAGGAAGTAAAATGCTTTTGAATACGTTTATTTGCCTTTATATCCTAATCAGCTAGATATGATTGTAATCTCTATTTTATTTATTTATTTGTTTCTTTATTGGACTAATAAGTGAATTATCTTAATCTAGTTTAATGCTAGACTAATGCATGTTGTTTAAACTGACTGTGTTATTCTTAAACATTGCTTAGTTATTGTTATTGGTTAGGAAATCTTTATAATGACCATATTATTTAACTGGTACATACTGTATATTTTAGCTGAATCTATTCTGTATTGGTTTGCTTGATTAAATCTTAATAAAAATTATTATGGAAAAAAATGTAAAATCATACATATGGACCACAATTTTACAAATGTATAAAAAATACAATTTGTTGCTGAAAGAAGTATCCATTTTTTTAAATGATTATAATAAATGTATAGTTTTTCAATGAAATGCATTGGGTTCCTAAGTAGCTGGGAGTTTCTGACATCACTATATCAGAATTATATTCTTTTTACAAGTAAAGGTGAACCCCATTTATTTCACTTCACACACAAATGTTTTATTATAAAAGCAGAAAGTAAAATAATCATTAAAACACAATAACCACTATCTTTGTGGTGTTGAGTGGTAGGGTCCACTCTGGCATGCTCACAACCCACGTTTCAACCTGCACCCGAGACATCAGGAGCAGAAACAAGCAGGAAGGGTGAAAGAGCATCCTTGTGGACTCCCTGCTCATGGGGGAGGGAGGAGAGGAGTGCAGCTCAGAAAGCAGCACCTGGAGTTCGTGCAAGTCCATTGCTGCTGTGCATGACCTCACGCTGGTGGGCCACATTCCCAAGGGAGCCGACATTGGCACCTTACAAATAAGGAGGATGGGACAGGCAGGGAGAATGGGCAAAAATATCTCCTGCTAAATCAAAACAAAAGCTCACAGGTGCCTGGCAAAGGCAGACTTAAGTAATGGCCTCCCTATGCTTCCCCCAAAGCATTCAACCCTTACTGCAACATGTCCCCTACCAGTCCCTGCTGCCCAGATATTGGTTTTGGTGGTTCACCTCTTCTTCTTCTCCTATGAAGGCCCCATGGGAGAAAGGTGGCCCTAGGGAGGGATAACACTAAACAAGACAACAGAGGGACACACTGGAAACTGATGGTGGAAGACATCAACAAAATGAGTCCAGCAAGTAAAGGAGTTGCACAATATGAGTGCTTGAATGATTGTGGGTCCTGAGGCATGTAAGGTGAAAAAAAAACACTATGAAAAAAGTTGTCAATTGACTGTTTATTGGAAGTTAACAAATGCTATTTAAGGTACAAGTGTTAACTGTCGCCAGGCTTCCTTGAGTAGTCTATCACGGAAATGAATTTTGTGGTTTTGTAGAAAGAACTTATATCCACCAAGAACTCACATGATACCAACAAACTATTGTAGTCTCACAAGTTATCCAATTTTCAGAGTAAATACCAGAGGGGTAGAGCTTCAGAATATTCAGTGATCCATAAAACTCACTTTTCAGCATGCCTTGCATCTGAGTGTGATTTTTATCTCCAGCTTCAGTTTGTGAGTTTCAGAAATATTTCTATTTCCATTTGAAAGGAGCAGTACTTGTTAGTCACCATGTTTTTTTTCTGGCAAAACCATCAATAAAAACATTTTGTTTTTCTTTTCACTATTTTTTATTAATGAATGAAGATAATGGAATTATGCAGTTTTTTAAAGCGCCAGCTTTGTACCACAGAAGGGTACAGTCACATTCCATGATGTCCCAGTCAGTGAGGTCACAATGCTAATGAAGTACGAGGGGGAACAGAACTAGCCATGTTAGCCTCCAGGTAGAGCGCTGTTCCACAAATCACACCACATATTGTCAGATAGAAAATCTTCTAATTAGCAAAAGGGAAAAGAAAAACACACTTCAGATATAAGAAGTAACAGCTACTTTTGGAAGCTAATATTAGTTTCATACAATATGTTAGCTCTTTAAAGTAAGAATTTTTTCTCCATAAAAATTTTGCAACAATGTCCTGTACTGCTAAAAAAGCATGATAGTCACTTCCAATGATCCACAGTCAATGAGGAAGTGTAAAGTCTCAGCTGCCCTGCTGTTTTTTTTTTTTTTTTTTAGCTGTCTGTATTAAGAGGGACTGAGGCTGCCCAACAATTAATAAGAATAATTTTTCTGTATATACAGCAGTTTATTATATCTTAATACATAAAAACAATCCACTGATTGTCTGAATGGTTGATGGCTTGATGTCCCCACGGCACTTGCTATGCCAGTGGCCTGGGTTCAGAAACAGACTCTGACAGCTCGTGGGTCACCTAGTGGAAGAAGGACTGAGCACCCCATGGACAGTTCTCCTCCTTCAGTGAGGTGAGACAGAGCATTCCACTGCATGCACACCACCTGGCTGAGGTTGAGTGGTACAGCAGCAGATGCTGCACTCAGAAGGCCCTGACGCAGACTTCAACAGTGTGCCACGTGTGAGCACTTGGAGGTGCGCCACTGCATGCCTGTCATTCCATGTGACGCAGATCTCTGGAAAAGGGGAAAAAATAGAGGAAACTCCCACTTCTGGCTGGATAGCAATGGCAACTCCACCGGCTCTGCACTACTGACTGTAGCACACTCCCACCACATAGCAGTCCTGGACAAGAAATGGGATCAAAGTCCTGGAGAAGATTGGTGACGGAGATGGAGGCACCATCTAAAGGGGGCTGGTTGGGACAGCTAGCAGCAGGAGGAGAGTTTAAATAAAAGGACTGGTCTCTGGCTCTTGTGTACATATTCCATACAACAAATAGGGTCTTCTGAAACCACTGCCTTTTTAGTTCCCTGAGAAAGGACCTTCTTTGCAAGCACCCACTAATGTTACAAAAAAGGCAGGGAAGCCCTTTAGGTGCTGCTTTTTCCAGATAAAACTAGCTACCTAAAACAATTTTGGGAGGGAAATAAGGTCTAGGGAGGTTAAGGGTCCTCTGAAAAGGTAACTGAACCCTGGCCTGTACCAAATCTAATTCAACCACTATGAACATGAGGTTCAAACCAGAATACAGTACAACCCCAATTATCATTCCCCCAATTTTCCAAATATTGGGATTATCCAAACCAACTGCATGTCCCCCAGTTGTGAGCACAGTGTTTAAGGATAATGATTACAATTCTCAGTTCATCTGCAGCTCTATTTAGAAGTAACTATTATCCTGAACACGGTTGAATGTGCTAATTAGCAGTTCCAGTTAGATGTAACTAGTGACCTGAACATGCCTGAATGTGTGAATTGCTAGTTGTTAAGATTATAAAGTAGGTGTAGACTTATATCTTTAACTCAGCTGCTATCAGAGATCGATGTTTGTAATTGCTAACATGGCTGGAAACAACGAAAAACAAAAGACCAGTGTGCTCGATAGCGCTGCCAAAATAAGGATCCCTGACCGTCTAGAAAACGGTAAGAGAGCTGTCGACCTTGCTCAGTGATATAACATAGGGAAGTCCACCATTTCTGACATCTGAAAGGCCTGGGACAAGAGGTGGGATTTCACAGCTACCATGAATAACAAGGAGGGTCTAGATAAAGACAAAAAGACAATAAAGCGGTGCAAGAATGAGCCGCTCAACCATTTACTTTATTTGTGGTTCATTCAGAACCATGTAGGAGGAACTCCAATCTCTGGCCCAACCCTTAAAGACAAGGCTTTGCCATTTCAACTAAACATTAATGGTGAGGACAATTTATTCACTGCTAATGGGGATGGTTGGATAGATTTAAAACAAGACATGGCGGGGTTCGGAATGGAGCAGATACTCCTATGCAGAGCTCCCAAGGAAAAGAGCCTAATTCCCTATAAAAATATATTTTCCACTAATATTTCGACATTCCATAACAGTTGTTATCGTGGAGTCTACGATGGGTAAATCAAAGAACACTGCTGCATGTACTGAGTTTTTCAAACTGAAACATTCCCAGTCATGAGACGACAGGCCGCATTCATGAACTGAAGCCTCAGGTGGAGGGGGCGATGGGTGAGAGGAGGTTTCTCTCACCACAGTGAATTTGACCCTTGTACAACTTGTAAAGCCTATACAGGGTATGGGTAAGAAACTTGATGCCTTGACTCCGTGGGTCAGTGCCGTAGAAGGTTGTGTGGATGACATAGAACAGTGTGTGCAGAGGGCAGAAGTCACTTCTATTAAATCAGTAGACACAACTGCTAAATTGATTAAAGAGAACTCCCTATTGCACCAGAGGCTGGAAACTGTGGAAAATAAAGTGAGGGAGTGCAATATTCATATAATCAGGCTCCCTGAACAGGCTGAGGGAGACGACCCTGTTCTTTGTCTAGTCGATGTTGCCACAAGTACTGGGACTGTCCAAGGAGGATCCAACCCTAGCTCTGGAGAAAGCCTATCAAATAACACCCCGGAGAGCTGTAATGAGAGGAGCAGGATAAAAGACTTTGCTGGTTATGTGTAACAGAGTTGGGGAACAGGACAGAATTTTGGCATTAGCCAAAAGAAAAAGGCAAATATGGCATGGTTATACAGAAATCTTGTTGTTTCCCAACCTTTCCTACTCGACACGCAGCAACTGAGAAAAGCCTTCAACAAGGTGCTGTCTTCCTTGCATCTCCTTATAATCCAACACCAACTCCTCATCCCAGCCAAGTTAAACATTATTTGGAATGGTCACACCTATCTATTTAATGACTCCATGGAAGCTAAGAAGCTGCAACAATGGATTGAAGCAGAAATGGCTGGATTGGAGGGTGCTCCATCAGTGGAGAATGACAGGGGAGGTGAGACACTGTTTTGCCAGTATTTCAGATTTCAAATATGAGTGAGTACTGTATGGGCACAGTGTTTCTGATCCATGTGGGGCCAACTACAAATCATTGAACTTTCACCATGTTACTTGTTGCCCTGTATGCAAGTCTGAAATGTTTCCCACCATTTCTGAACTTTCAAGAGTTACACTAGACAACATACTGTTCGATCTCCTGTGTATTTTGGCAATCCTGCTTCAGCGGAGGAATGGGACTTAAATATCTACATCCATATATTGTCCCTGTAATTTGTGTGCGACTCCTGGTAGTGTGTACTGGGGGGTTGTCCTCCTACATCCTATCAAGCCATTCACTGTTGTCGTTTTTTTTTTTCTTTCCATTTGCATTCTAGGTTCGCTTTCATGATGAGAGTTCTATAACTTAATTCCTGTTTCAATATATGTGGGACACTGGAAGGCATTAAGCCACTACGCCAAAAATGACATAATTTTTATCTTTTTACTACAAACATGGTCCCTATAATTGCTCTGTGCTGTAATAAACTGTGGGATTAATATTGGATTTATATGTTCTGTGGGTACTTCCCCCAATGTTGCACCTCATGGGAGGGTGTCACATCAGGCCTTTGTAAGTGGACTGTTTAGCTGGATCAAATACTGTATCCCTCGGTGTGTCATTTTACTGTAAGTTTTCTATTGTAACTTATTTATTTTATTTATTTTTAACGTTTCACCAGGAAAGGCATCCTCATCTGGGTTGCAGCTTGTTTCCAGATGCATCCTGGGAGAATGGGGAAAAGGAGTACAAGGAGAAAATACAGTGTACAATGACAGTTCTGAACAAAACCTTAGTTACAGATAACGTATAAATAAAAAGTAAACGCACAAAACGAAAAAAAATATGACACGGGATAAGGTAGTTGTCAGATTCAGGTGAACTTTTATCTTTATTTTATTATTTTATTTATTTTAGTTTTTGATAACCGGGTAAGGCCCATTAGGCACAAGTTCCTGTTTTCAGGGGTGACCTGGGAGCAATGGGTGGTTAAGTGACTTGCTCAGAGTCGCACAGTTTGCAAGTGACGGTTGGGAGAATCAAACCCAGGTCAGGTCTGCTGGATGTACCAAGCTCATTCACAGCTCATTACTCTAACCTCTAGGCTACACTGCCAGCCAATATCTTCCAACTGCCATTCAAAAGTACCCTTCCATGACAAGCTAGCCCTGATAATGGTGAATTAAGTTGTTGTGCCAGATCACATTTATGATGCCGACAAGACTTGCTCATACTGGAAGCTACTGTCTGATAAAACATTGGCAGGCTCCTCTGAGAAAAGTGCCTCAGGATTAAAAAAACAAAACAAAACATGAGTGACTTATAGTGGTTGAGTACAGAAATGCTACAGGCACTCACAGACAAACTTCTTGTTATTGGGAAGTCCCTGCATCCAAGGCACCTTAAGCACTGCAACACAGAAACACTGAACATTTATTTACCATGCAAAATTCAATATGTGGATGATGGCAAACATTGTCAAGCAGTGGTTCCATGCTGACCTGAGCCTGCTGTACACTCCCATCTCCATAATCAGGGACTCCCCTTGATAGAAATACCACCAGTTGACAATGCAGGTGCCCACCCAGATACCAAATCTGTTATGACCAATGGCAAATCCTTTCACTGTATGTTTCTTCCAGCCTATACAATGACTAAATTGCAGCCAATGGACCATGGCATCCTGGCTACCATGAAGCGAATCTAGAGAGGAAGGCTGCTCAGCAGTACGCTTTCAGAAATCATAAGGAGACTCACTGCTAAAGCCGCCTACTACTTGCTTGTTGAGTCTTGGGTGGAGGTATAATCCAAGACTGTGATAAAGTGCTGGAACAAATCACAAGTTTTGATACCCACAAGTGAATTGAGTACAACCATAGGGCAGCAAAAGCAGGTATATGAGGGGTTACGTATAATAGTGGAGAAAATGCAGTTACAGTATCAGAGGAGGTCCTGAATGCCTGGGTTAATAGCGACTCCCAGAATGAGGGATATGGGGAGCTCATGGACAATGATATAGCTATGACACAAGCCAACCTTAAGGAGGAACTGACAATCTAACTTGAAGAGGACAGTGCCCCCTCCTGTACAGGTACCGACGAGCTGGCAAAGCAGCTGACTATTTCAAGAAACGCATCACTAGTCTAGAAAGCCAAACCGAGTATGATTACCAACACACCTTACTCCTTAGGCAGCTGGAAATGAAGGTTCTCAAAATGCACTGTGCCAGCTCCAGATAGTGATCCATTAAGGACCATGTTATGGTGTGAATGCAGAATGTGTACAGTGCACTACTTACTAGAAAATAATTAAAATCAACAATACAGAAACCTTTTTTATCAAATTATTAAAGCATTTTAATCCTGCTTTACTGCTGGTTTTATTGTTTTGGGGCAAATAAAGATCGATTTACAATCGTCAGATGTTGCGTAGAATCATTACAAACATTTGCCATGTTCATCAATGTTACTCAATGGGCCCCCAATTGTCTGAATCTCTCGATTATCCAAACTATTTTGATGACACCCAAGAGGTTGGGATAATGGAGGCTGTACCGTATATTCAAACTACTCCGATTTAGGTTGAAATGAAAACGAGTGAAGGTTAAAATGGCTAACAAAAGGTATGTTCAATTTTCTTGCACAGAGTTCAGGTAGAGGAGTAAGTCATCCTGGTAGTAGTAAATCTTGAAACCTCTCTTGCAAAAAAAAAAAAAAAAATAGACTACTGCCACTGAAAGGTGGTTGGCAAAGAGAATGATTCTGAGTCGATAGGCGGAAACTCCCTACCCAGTATTAAACAGATGTATACAGATTTATAGGATTGTGGGAGTATGTGATTCTGAGAGGTCCAGGGGACAAAACAAAACAAATCCCCTTGCTCCAAGGATGTTACGATATGACCCAAGGACAACATTCAGATCTTTGGTTTTCCAATATTCCTGTTTGGGGAAAAACTGATTCAGAAAGGATAACTTTCAAAAATAAAACCAGCCTTCGCTTGACTTTATTACTTAGTACAAAAAATAACACGTCATAGTGCTAGACAAGCAGCTTCATTTGTCACTGGGTCTGCAGCTGGTCTGACAATGTAAAATGTCTGCTAATTCAACAGTAGGGATCACATGGACACTGCTTTTGCCAAGACTCTTGATCAGAGGAGCAAAAGAGTCAATTAATTCCTTTTTTACCAACATCTCCATCTCAATTACATTTCCATGCATTGCTTTAATATTAGATTAGTGTCAGTGACACAGCAGGCTACACCCCTGAGGCCAGAAGATCAGAAGGTTGTAGAGTCTAGCCCACCAGGAAACTGGGGTAAAATCCCAGTACTGACAGTGCAGTACAGCATGCAAGGGGTGCTGCACTCATGAGGTGCCGTCTTTCAGATAAGATATTAAACCAAGATGACATCATGAATATGGAAATAGGCAGCATAGTGTGCCTTCTGCACACTTACACTGTTGACGCATCACATGCTGTCAAAAACACAAGAAGTAATCAACTGAAAACATGGTGTGAGGCATCAGACACAGAAGAGCATTACACGAGCAGTATTACTGGTAACTGTAATGTAACTTATGCAGAGATGTATTAGTCAGCAGAAAGAAATGATTAGGCAACTGGGGAAAATTATTAACTATAAATATATTTTGTTATCAAAAACAAGCACTGCACTTAATAAAAGCAAACTGGAAATAGGTCAGTACAGTAAAGATACACATTCTGAGAGTCAAGTGGAAAAGCAAACATCAAAACCAGATTACTACCATTAATTAATATCATTTGCACATTTAATTCAAAATATATCCCCCTAGCCAAACATATGGATGACGTCTATCAGATAAAATATGGAAATTACCTACCTCATAATGTTTACAGAAGTTTTTTTTTTTTTTGTTAAAGGGAAGCAGCCATGTAGACAACCTGCACAGAGCAATGGGAGAGCAGCAGGGCCAGGGATGACAAAACAGAACTTTATAAACCTTCTTACTTAATGTTACTATAATATAAGCAATAAGGCATGTCAAGGTGTCCTGTACTGTGGGATAATGGCACAACTTGGGAGGTGAGGGACAGGCAATGCTGAGTGCCTTACGCAACCGAGAAGTGCAGTTATCTCACAATAACCCATGCCTTGGAGTGCCTTATGCAAGAAATAAGACACAACAGGGTGTCCCTTATATTGAGATAGCCCCCCCCCACCCAGAGGTGTAGTGAGGCCAGACACTGCAGGCGGAGGGCCTTACAGCCCCTGGAAGTGTGGTTATGTCTGCATAAGGACCACCCAGGAGTACCATATTGTGCTTATAAACTAGGTCATAGATAGTTAAAAAGCATTTTAAACAAAACAAAAACATAACTAGAAACAAAAAGATTGCTGTTCTATGTAAAACAGTTCCTCCTCTACCTGTCGGTAGGGGGATCTATGATGCATTTGGTTGTTCTGTCTACTACTGTTTTCCGGTCCTTGCTGCCTTCTCTGAGGAATGGGAGTGAGAGGGACAGACTTTGTGTGTTAATTTTAATTTTTTTTTTCATTCAAAACTGTTTTATTATTTTTAACAGTTTGTCCCTCTTTGTGGCTTCTAGCCCTTTTCCACTGTTTCCCGTTCCTGCTCTGATGACTGGGAGAAAGTGTAACTGCTATTTGTGGTTTCATGAATTTTTAAACCACTGTCCCTCATTGTGGCTTCCAGCCATTCTCTACTGGTGCTTCCTGGTCCTTGCTGTCTGCTCTGAGTATCAGGAATGAGTTTCCATGATTCAGCACTGCCTGTTTTCCAGTCCTCGTTGCCTGAATCGAGGATCGGAAGTAAGCATGTTTGTGCATGTCTGTATCGGGCATGCTGACAGGCAAGTGGTCAGGGGTGGGCCACTGAGCTTGGAGTTAAAAAAAAAAATGAGAACAGTGAGGACAAAGGAGGAGGATGGACTTCAACAAACAGGGAACCAACTGAGCAGGTAAGTGGGCAGTGGAGATGAGGGCTGGGTTTGTCTGAAAGAAAAAAATGGCATCAGTTTAAAACTTAACATTCTAAACTAGCACAATTCAATCAGGTAATGAGGGAGGTTGGCACCAGTGCTTTTTCATACCTGGGCATTATACTGAGGTAAATGTATAGACGCCAGCTTACCACAGCCAATCAGAAGCCAAGATTGTCCCTACCCATTTTATAGTAAGATTATAAAATGATTCCACAAATTTTTGTTTTAAAAACTAAAGTATTTCTGACTTGTGTGTTTTGCTTGAATAAAGCATGGTCATAATACCACATGACCAATCACAGGTCTTGGTTACTCTTACCTATTTTATAATAAATCTTGTCCTGCTGATTCTCAGCCATGATGTCAACTGCAGGGAATTGTGGGATGACGTAAAGAAACTTTGCATACATACGGACACTCAGTGGGGGGGAGGTACTGCACTATCACTCATTTAAAATAAAACTGGGAAAACAATATTTATTCTTACACCTGAATTGCAAATCAGGGGCACCCCAACATAACATGATGCTGCCTTCATAGACTCTTCTCTTTACATATAAGAAGAAATCAATTCTACTTTAAAAGTGCTTCCTATATTAAAAGGTACTGGTCTGATTTATGAAATATGCAAAGTGTGAACTCTGGACACACACAGAAAAAGTTGCAAAGGGAAGTAAGCCTCAAGAGCATTGCAAAATGTTTCCAAACAAGTCCCCCGGTATATGGTTAGTCTGACCGTGACTACCGTAAGATCAAAGTTTTATTAACAGTTCTTTAATTTAGAGCAGACATATCATTCATTTCAAGGTATTTTAAAACCACTTGAATTCATTTAAAATATACTGCAGTTTGAATTCATGGGGCCGGATATTCAAACTGCGCTATTTTTTGGCGCAAGCCCTTGCGCTGCACAAAATAGTTGTGCAGGGGTGTGGCCAGAGCGATATTCAAAGGAGTTGCGCCTTGAGCAACTCCTTTGAATATCACCCCCCAGCCACAGCCACTGTGCATGGCGCAGTGGAACTTGCGCCACGAAAGTGGTCAGAGTGGTGCATTCAACTTGCGGTGGCGCAGGTACCATTGCGCCATGCTGAGCCTCGATATTCAAAGGTGACATGCAAATGGGGCCATAATTCATACAAAGGCGCGGAGGGCCATTTGCATCTGATTATGGCTCCGTTTGCATGCCATGCTACATGCCAGATGCGCCCGTCCCCAGGACTTGCGCCTGGCGCCTGCCGAGTAGCAGCCATCGGACCAATGCCCCCTGCAGCCCGATCGTGGGCAAAAGAGTGAAAAATCTTCCCCACCACTCCCCACTGGCCCGATCGTGGGCAACAGTGGAAAAGTCCCTCCTCCCCCGACTGGCCCGATCGCGGGCATAGCTGAAATCCCCACCAGCCCGATCGCGGGCAGCAAAGGTTCCCCGAACATATCCCTGGTGGTCCAATAAGCTGTCGCGGGCTGGAGATATAAAACACCCCCAAACATATCCCTGGTGATCCAGTGGACGATAAGCCTGATCGTGGGCTGGAGATATATAAACACCCCCCACGAACATATCTCTGGTGGTCCGATAAGCCCAATCATGGGCTAGAGATATTAACACCACCCAGACATATCCCTGGTGATATAGGTTCACCACCCCACCCACCACAGCCCACCACCCGCTCCCCGCGGCGGGGCGGCAGTATCCACCCGCCTGCTGCCCTGCCGCCCGCCGACTGACTGCCCAGTAGAGGATGCACACCCATTGGCGCAGAGCAAAGCCAATGGTTCGTCGCATCCATACATAAGACAGTCCAGATTTGTGAATTAATTCATTCATTCAAAATCTGGACTGCCTGTACGGTATGAGCTGCCCGTATTGACTTGCTCTGCACCAATGGGCGGCAGCCCTACTGGGCAGTCAGTCGGCGGGCGGCGGGCGGCAGGCGGTGGATGCTACCGCCCGCCAGCTGCGGGGGCGGTGGGGCCGTGGGTGGGTGGGTGTGAACCTAGATCACCAGGGATATGTTCGGGGTGTTTTATTATCCTAGCCCGCGATCGGGCTTATTGGTCCACTGACCACCAGGGATATGTTCGGGGCTTATATATCTCCAGCCCGCGATCAGGATTATCGGTCCACTGGACCACCAGGGATCCGCTCGGGAGACACTTTGCTGCCCACAATCGGGCTGGTGGGGATTTAAGCCATGCCCGCGATCGGGCCAGCTGGGAGGGGGACTTTTCGTTGCCCCCATCGGGCCAGTGGGGGATGTTTACACTTTGCCCGCGATCGGGCTGCAGGGGGCACAGGGAGGTTGAGGCCAGCCACAGGTGGCAGCTGCTGTGTTGCACCCTGCAATGCAGCAGCTCACCTGTGGGTGGCCCTCGACTTGATCCTTTTTTTTTGCTCAAAGTTGTGCAGGCGCAGGTTGGGGGTTGCGCCAGACGAATCCCCTGCACAGCCCGGCTGAATATTGGGCTGCAGTTTATACATAGTTCCTACCCTTCAGTTCAGCATGCATTCATTTGCATTGCGCTGTTACTCAGCATGTTTTCAGTGGCGCAACTGCCTCCTGCTGAATATCCCAGAATGGAGCAATTTCCGACTTGCGCATGGCGCAACCCTTTTGAATATCTGGTCCCTGCAGTTTAAACCAGCAGCATTTTCCTTTATTTAGCAATCTTGTTCTTGATATTTATAGAGAATGACATGTCAAGTTCAAGGCCAACCCATCCACCAGGTGAAGGCTACATACTACCCTCCCAATCAACCTCCCCCATTGATTTCTCTCCTGCACATTCCCCACCAGTTTTTCTGCAGTTCCTTTATCATTTTCAGTATCTGATGCTATGACCCTCTATCACCTTTTTAATGTCCTTTGTGATCCTGTTTCATGTGGATGCCACTTAGTCATCTACTGTTATGGTAGGTAACTATTATATCTTCTTCGAGGATATCACCCTTCCTTAAACCACATCATGGAATGATTCCCAAGCAGTACCAGGGCACAGAGGGAGGGTGGCAGGACCTAATGATCTGGAGTAAGAAGGTTTTGCAGAACACTAAGGCCAAATCTGGCATGTCTATGAGAGATGGTGTCCTGACTGTAGTGTTCCATGAACGTATGAGCAGTACTCCATATGGCAGCGGCACAAATGTCAGCAGCAGACACATTCTGAAAACAAGCCACTGAGGAAGCCACCCCATTACTGGAATGAGCAAGAACTGGACCAGGAAGCAGCTTAACGCACTCCTGGTAACAAAACATAATACAGCTGGCCAGCCATTTGGACATGCCCTGTTTAGTAATTGGTAAGCCCACCATACTGGAGCAAAAGCAATAAACAGCTGAGAGAATTTTCTACAATCTTCTGTACAATTCAAATGCCAATGCAGTATCCATCGGCTGTCCAGCATGAGTAAACTGTGTTCCCCACTATTGGTGGGAGACGAAAGGTAAATGGGAAGGTCTATAGTATGGTTTAATGTCCTTTCAGACACAACCTTAGGAAGAAAATGAGGACTAGTACATAATGTAACCTGATCCTTATGAAAAACAATAAAAGGAGGGTCTGCCTCCAGAGCCCGTAACTCAGAAATGCATCTAGCAGATGTCATGACCACTAGGAACAATATCTTCCAGGAGAAGAAGCACAGCTCACAAATAGCCACAGGCTCAAATGGAGGGGCAGTGAGGGTCTCTAAGACCAAATCAAAGTCCCACACAGGAACCGGATCTTGAACTGGGGCTACAGTAGGAGAATACCTTTTAGGAATCTATGGGAAATGTCCAACTGGGCCACAGTCCTGCCCTCTAATAGAGGAATACCAATGTTCCAAGTCCATAATGGACATGGGGTAGTCCAGCACTTTAGGAATTGGACATGTAAAGGTATCCAGGGCACAACATATACACTGCACTGTAAAATGTTTCCATTTTTGCGAATAGGTGTACTGAGAAGATGGCTTTGTTGCTGCCAAGAGAACATCTGCACTGCCAGGGACATCCCGAAGCAGGAGAGCTCTATGTCCTCAGTTGTCAGGTGTGGAGGTGCAGGGATCAAAGATCTGGATGCACCAGAGCACCCTGCTCCTAAGTCAGAAGTCCAGCTTGCACAGAGAGTGGGACAGGAGGTTCCATGGCCAGATGCTGGAGTAGAGGAAACCAAATCTGGTTGGGCCAATGAGGAGCTTCCAGAATCATGGTGGCCGGCCTGGCCCGCAGCTTGACCAGAACCCTCTGTGTTAGAATACCGAAACCTCCATTTCCAAGAGAGGGACAACACATATTGCTAGAAAACTCCAAGCCCTAGAGTACGCAATAAGAAATGCAGCAGTTTTGCATTGTATGGAGATGCAAACAGGTCTACATACAGACAACCGTATTTTTCAAAAAGGGTGACCATGATGGAGTCTGACCATTCCCATTTGCAGCAGATCACATGAGAATGACTGAGGTGATCCACTAGTGCGTTCTGGGTACCAGAGGAACACTGCTGACAGGAATATGTCTTGTTCCACTACGCAGTGCCAACCTCTCATTGCCTCTCCGCAGAGGGGTTAACTAATGAACTCCACCATGTAGACTGATGTAGTATTTAAGTGACATACTGTGTGTATGGATCTGTGACAGAGTCCTGTGAAGGAGGCCAGTGGAGGCTTGTAGACAAAGCAGAACAGCCCTCATCTCTAGAGTGTTGCTGTGAAGAACCATGTCCAGAGGGCCCCATTGTTCCTGGGTTATGAAAGGGCCCAGATGGCCACCCCAGTCCAAACCTGAGGTTTTCATGGTCATGACCAGGAGAGGGTGTGGCCAGATGAACAGGGATCCTGTCTCCAGGTTGGAGCGGTACAACCACCAGATCACGGAGCAATGGAAAGGAGTGACCTACATGAGATACTCCAAATGTCTGAATGCTGCGCCCACTGCACTCTGAGGAACCACTGAGGGATCCTCATAAGGAGGTGGGCCAGTGGAACAGTCAGGATGGCAGCCACAATCAGACTGATTAATCTTAGAAGACATCTGGCCAGCACATAATTGCTGGAGGAGACCAACTGTGCCTGGGCCACCAGTGCTATGGCACAGTTAGAGGGCAATTGTAGCCTCTGGCAGGGGGTAAGGACCATCTTTGGCTCAATAAACAGTATACCCAGATGGTCGATCAATTGTCAAGCCCAAAACAGTGCGTATATATAATGACTTCCCAAGATGTATGTACGGGAAGACATACCAGCCCTCTCTGCAGAGGGCAGCAACCACCATAGCAAATATTTTGGTAAAGACACATGGTGCAAAACACAAACAAAAGGACAAGACACAAAATTGGTAGTGTGAATCCTTTAGAATGAAATGCAGATATTTTCTGTGAGACTTGCATATCTTGACATGAAAGTATGCATCCTTCATGTCTAGAGCAACCATCTAATCTTCCCTCAGTGGTAGAGGAAGGTGGGACTGCAGGGAGACCATCCTGCACGTCTTGTATTTTATTTAAAGTTTCAGGCCCCAAAACTCTAGTACCAGCCTTAGATCCCTGATCCATGTTGGAACCAGAAAGTACCAGGAGTAAAAGCCTTGATTTATTTCTGAAACTGGGTCTAATTTCACAGTCCTTTTGTGTTGGAGGGTTTATGCCTCCTCCAGCAGAAGGGCAAGATGTCCTGGAGGATATCTGATGGGCAATGAATGGGGTAAACTGGAGGATATCTGATGGGCAATGAAGGGGGCAAACTGGAGGATATCTGATGGGCAATGAAGGGGGAAAACTGGAGGATATCTGATGGTCAATGAAGGGGGCAAACTGGAGGAACAGTATGGAACTCTAAGGCACGGCCGTGCTGAACCACCTCCAGCACCCAACCATTGATAATGATTTCCCTCCATTTTTGAAGAAACAAGGAGATGCAGCCTCCCACCAAAACTTCCTGAGGCAGTGAGGCTGGAAGAAGGGGAAGGGAGTCAGAAGGCGCCAGGGGTAGCAGGGGGTACCAATAAGGATTGGACCTTTTGTAAGTCTTGTATGGGAATCTGGGGGCAGGTTGGGAAGTGGAAGGCTGAGATCTCTAGGAATGAAGTCCAGGGCCACTTGAATAGCTTTGGCCTGGACAGGCATAGGGTCCGCCCCTTCCCCGGTGCTTAGGGTTCTAAGTATGCAGGGATTGAAGAGTCATTTTAGAGGACTGTAATTCCCTTAGAGTATTTTCAACATCAGAGCTGAAAAACTGTCTTCCCCTGAATGGAGCATTCATCACAGACTGTTAGACATCTGAAGCAAAACCAGCTACTCTTAATTAAGAGTGGCGGCAAAGGCATATCCCAAAGGCAGCATCATCAGAGGCATCATATTTTGACCACAGCTGATATTTATCAGCCTCCTGGCCCTGAGCAGTAGTTTGCTGTACCAGTATTTTATCCTGGCATTCTAGCAATTACCAGGGTAGCCATGTTTTCCAAAGGCAATTCTGATATTTAATCATATATACCTGATAGTCAGCAATTCTTCGGCTATGGGAAGCACAAGCAAAAGTTCTCTTCTTCATTATATCTAGCTTTCTCGATTCTGTCAGGAGGATGAGAGCGGATGCACTTGGGGGCCTTGGATCCATCATAAGCAGCCATAATTACCATAGAATATGTTTTAGGCTGTGAGGAATAATAAGGTTTTGCAGTATGGGATGATATTGTTTATCAGCCATCCTAAGGACACAGAATGCACAGGATGAATAATGGCTTTAGGATAGGCAGGAACCTCCAAGAACTCAGAGATTTCTCTTGGAGGAATCCTAGTGTTCTGCTTGAAATCCCAATCTAGCCTGAACCTGTTTTTATGCCTTTATTTTTTCTGCATATTTTTTCAGCAGTACTGCCTTGCAGCTCAGCCCCTGCCAACCTCTGGTCCCCCTCTTTGCCCCCCGGGACTTACTTCCTTAACCCACATACCCCCTGGATTGCTCCCCAGGGCAGGGCCACCTAACCATCGCAAGCCTGCAATGATGGGAGAAGGATGCTGCAGGGGCAACTACTAGCATTGCCTCCCTGGCTTTTCCCCCAGGGCGGGGAGTGGGGTTTGCTGGGTAGAGCAGACAACGGGACAAGTCATGGATTGGGAGTGCCATGGTGGGTGATCGGGGCCATGGGAAGTGAGGCGTCATGGATGGCAGCCACAATTTTTACCAACTTTTTCCCCCTGAAGGAAGCATGGCATGCAATGATGCCAGCGTCTGACATGCCTCCAAGGAGAATAGGCACCAGTCATGGCAAAACTCCCAGCCTCTGCCAGGGGTCTGACTAGTGCCAGATACACAACCCCCTTTCCCTCTAAGGAGAGCCATCCCTGAGATGCTTAGTCCCTCTCCTCCGGCCAGCTCTCTGACTTCCCAGATCCATTCCTGAACCCAGGACATCAGTGTCACAGATGGACACCTTGCTGCTGTGCCAGTGGGCCGACCGTTATGCTTCTATTTTAAGGAAGGCTTGGAATGAGGCATCCTCAGGTGGAGACTCTGGTGTATTTATCACAATCTCTTCGGAGTAAGAGGACAGAGTGGAGCTTGATCCCACCACATCTATGGCCTCTTCTTCTTCATCCATGGCCTCCTCCTCCTCCATATACTTTGGAATATTCTCCAGTTCATTGTCAATGTCGTTGCCATCAGCTGAGGGTCGATTGGGCAAGGAGACAATTGAGGAGGAGCCCTCGGCCAAAGTCTCATCAATGGAGACCATTCTGGAATAAAATCTTGGAGATAATAGGATAAAGCTATCTATGGTTACTTCATGTGAATGGTATTAAAAAAGTAGATTCTTATAAGCTCTGTGTAAAGGGGAAACTAGATGAAACCAAACAGAAGAGAGAAAGAAATAAGTGCCATAGCTGGGATCTGAACTCACGCCACCAAGAATACCATTCTAGTTGCACTACAAGCTGCACCTCCAAGGCAACTGGAAATCTGGGACTCCCAGAAGCACCTTACTCTTTCTCTAATGCACAACCTGGTGCTGCACCGCCAATTACATTTTTATTCACAAGAGCGTAGTGTCCACATATATGGAACCTAAACAAACAGAACTGCAGATGCAAGCAGTTGGACAAGTATTTATGCAAATTAATTAGTTTCTCAATTTTCCTTTTCATTACAGATTATAGAGGAACTCTCATCTTCAGGATTTCTTAACATAAACTTAACATCAGCCAAGTGGCACTGAGGGTTGAGGCGCTGGACACCACACCTCACAACACACTGGTGACACGGGATCAGGAATGGACTCAGGTTGTTCGGGGGCCAGTGAGGAGAGGAAGGATCGAGCAGCCATAGACAGCTCTCCTTCCTCACGGAGAGGGGACAGCGCAGCGTGCTGTTTGCCTGACACCCAGCGGTGGCTGGATGTCAGCACATGCACACAACCAGAATGGGGAGGGACCCACGTCCAGAGCATAGGCTGCCTCCACAGAAGCAGAGCCCAGCTACTCCACCCACTGCATGTTTGTGGGCCCAGGGAGCAAAAGCAAGGTGGAAAACGGGAGTCGACAGGCTCCATAATGGCCCGGACCCACCCAGACTCCTGGACTATGCTGGGGGGGGGTCGATGCTCCTCATCCCAGCCCTGCCACGAGGGGCATAAAGGTACAGCTGGGGCAGGGATGGCCGAGCTCAGAAGATGGGCCCACTTAGGAAGGTTCAAAGTCACCTGCCAGCTCCATGAAGGCAGATAAATAGATACAAAAAAACAAAACACACTTAATAAAATAGCTAGTTTCCTATTTAACCTATTGGATTATCTGCAGTCAAAGTGGGGCCAAGACTGTGATGACATCATTGCCTGGCAGAAACCTAAAACACATGACTGCCCCCAGCCCTTAATTACAGGCTGATCTACATATGAATAACTCTGGACTACTAAGACTTACAGTTAAGCACAATAACTCACTCAGAGTAGCTTTTTATGGGCTTTTTGACATTAAGAAATCCTGAAGAGGTGAGTTCCCCTTTTAAGGGATACTACACCCTCATACCTTGAACATTTTATTTGTTTCCATGTTAGACAACTCTTTTCATGTAGCTTTTGGGGGTATATGCACTTACTTCAGTTTGTTTTCACTGTTCATACTAGTCCCCTGAAACTATCCTGAGGATCTCTATTTTATGGTTGTTGAAATCTCACTGTCCATGATGGCTACATTAGCATGTGAGAATATGATGTCGCTGCACCCATTTATACCATGTATCTCTATGCTCACAATACAAATATCCTGAAAAAAAACTCTCTGGAAACACATACATTGCACAATTTAAAGGGAAAAACCCTGCATTATGACTCAGACAGTTTGCAAAGTTAATTGAAGGTAAATATGGTATTTCACACCTTGCTGCAACTTGTTTTGTTGAACTTTAATTAAGCACACAGGCATACTGTGGAACCTAAAGGATGCTGACTCATCATGTTCTCATATGCTTAATGCAGCTCTCGGGGACATTGAAATTTCAACAATTAGAAAATGGAGTTCCCCAGGCTAGTTAGAAGGGACTAGTATGAACAGTGAAAAAAAACTTAAGCAAATCCACACATCCCCAGCAGCTACACAAAAAGAGTTGTCTATTGGCAAGGAAACAAAATTTAGAAAATCTTAGTGTATTATATTATTATATGCAAGATTCTGTTTTTATGTTTACATTAATGTTTTCCTTATAGCCAACCTCTCTGAGAGTCGTTTTTATAGTAGTCAGAAAAACTAATTAGCACCCATGACTAAAGTGACAGAGTCTGCTATGGGAATCAACCTCAGTTCTAAATATTAGTCTGAAATGTTAATATATAGTAAAACATAAAACGTGTAATTATAGCATGGCACAGCATGGTGGCATCAACCAGTTATTCCTTTTACGATAGGCAGTGTTGAGAAATTGGAAAATTGGTTATTCCTAGGATTACCATTAGCCTCAGAGATGCCAGGACATGCCTATATCCTGCAAAAAGGAAACAAGAAACTTGTGGAACTGGAAGGCAACAACTGTATTTGACTGCTCCCATTTCCCCTCTCCGATTGCTCCTCCAGTCTCCCACCACAATGATCAGGATCTCCACAGCCACTGGGAGGGCGAGTAGGCAAACCGCTGTTTTCACAGGCAAAGACAATGCTGCTCGAGGTCACCAGCTGGAGCTGTATAAATACCAGACAACCACTGACGTACCACTGAGGCAATCTGCATCGACTGTAATGTGATCCTGTTATAGGTTGACAGTACAAATGGAAACTCGGACAGTATAATGGAGTAAGAGAAAAAAGGTTCAGGGGTATTTATTTGCATCTTTTGTAAAAAAAATAATACGTTTTTATATCTAAACATACATAAAAACAAAGGTATATAGGTAATATGATTAATTATGGTCATATTGTTTGGTGTGTGCAATATGAATATGAATGAATGTGATTTTGTTTTTGTGAATATGGTATTTAATTGAGAATTGTTTTTATAACATATTATTGTTCATTTGTAATGGCTTTTAGCTGATCAATAGACTTAACAGTGTATATAGAATAATGCATGGGGTGGTGTGTATAATGAGAATTTTATACACTCCTGAAGTCTGTGATGCTACATAAACCCCAAAAGCGAAGCTCAAGGAGTTTATATAAGCATCACATGGCAAGGGTATGTATAACATTTGAGTTTAGGCACACCAATCCATGGCTTATGTTATGTTACCACTGTACTAGGTTTTTCACCCTGAGCATCTTATCTCTTACAGCATGAATTACATGATCAAGACAAACAGCAATCTATTCTAAAGTATTTCTTAAATTCATTAAGAAACTCAGTACAATAGGCCGTCAGTATCCCCCATCCAATCTTCAAAGTGACCAACAACAGGTGCCCAACTGCACCGTTGGTATCCTCACCCATCAATCTGCAAAGTGATCAGGTGAAATACAGCTGAGAAATGAGCCATGGGTGAAAAACTTTATTTCACCAGGTAATCAGAAGCTTATTCCATAGATGGTTTCACTTAATGACTGAATGTGGGAAATCTGCGTTATTCATACACAAAAAAGTCTGGTTGGGAGGACTATAGAGGACCGTGGTGTGTGAATGCCGTTACAACCATTGGATTATAATGGCAAAGTACACACGCTTCTCCCTATGGCGTAAAAAAAAAAATCCCAGTTTTTATATTATTATAAAATTAAATACTTAAGTACTCATGCCGTAATTTCAAACAAGAGCAGTACAACCTTTTCATTTTATCAGCCAAGAATTAATTGCACATTTTTTGCTTTGAAGACCATTTCTGGGAGCACTCAACCCCTGACCCCAACATACCTTTCTCTGCAGCTTTTTGCAAGGCTTCTTCTACGCGCAGTAATTCCTTCTGCTTTACTTCTTGTGCGTGCTTTTCTTCCTTTTCTGCATCATATTTAATACCTTTAAAAGAAGATAAGGCTGCATGAGATCAAAGTGAACACCTGTGTTAAGGTAACTTTACAGTGCAAACCAATGCAAGCAAAGAACAAAATCTCAGTGTAACAGATTAATAACCATTATACAAACTCCCAAAGAATGTGAGGGTTAGGCAATGCATTACTGCCAACTGAGGTTGAAGTGCACCTCTATACTTCTGGATGTACTTTCAATAACATGACATTTCAATAATTACAATTTACCAGATGATACATTTTCTAGTTACATTTTTTCCAGGCTTTAAAACTCATACTCTGAGCATATCCAAATGGACTGTTAAGAATGAAACTCCCCAAATGACCTCATACTGCCTTGACAACATCATAATGTTACTCACAATAGCAGACTGTGATGGCACACGTGTAGTAATCATGAGACCAGTTGTGCACAGTCACATGTTTTCTGAAGGACACAATAAAAGTAAGTACTGCATTATTGAAACATTTACTAGACCAGTAATAGGAGAAAGTAAAAAAATACTGAAGTTATACATAATTTAAATATAACTGATTTAAGATATTTATTTAGTGGACATACACACATTAACTATTTAAAGAACTACAACCTAAGAAATATCATTTTATAGTGCAACTCTGCACTTCAGCATGTACTTTTGTAAATGTGTTTCAGATATTAAAATTTACTAGAGAATACTTTATTTTTTTTATTTTCAACATTCCCTTCCAAGGTTTACAGTATATCTTGATAGTCTGTCAAAAAAGTCTTTATAAAAAGCATTTGGCTATCCCCAGGTAACCTCACAGTGCTTCCGGTTATGCTATCATAGTCCTCACCATGACAACAGAATGTGATGTCACAAAAAGAAATCATGAGGTCAGCAGGAGATAGTCTGCTACATTTCGAAGACTCTGTGAGGTAAGTACTGCATTATCTACAATATTTAGTAGGCCAACAGGGAAAATAAAAAAATACTAGAAAATAAAGCTAAAATATAACTGTTATAAATCTAGTAGTTTTAAGCATTTTGTTATAGTAGAGAGCTGATCTTTAACTTATTACATGAACTTGACTTTGTGCCTACTAGCTATGTGTGAAGGACAGCTGCAACCTCCTGCTTGAGCATCTGACTTTTGAAAATGTATCTGCTGTAAAATGTTGGTGGAATGGCTAAACATCCAGTGGCTGAGGACCCTCTCGCCATGCAAGCAGAGATCACTTTGAGCAGTGATACCAGGACATTGCGGCAGGCTGGCCAGACGAAGTGCAAGCATCCAGTGTGACACTGTCCTTCCCCACAGAGGGGAGGGTTATCCTCCCTACTGCAGCACTACCACTTGTATGTGACCAAAGGACTGCAGGGAACAGAAGGGATACAAATGCATGTATGCCTATAACAGGGTATCTCTGCACCCTTCAGGAAGGGAAGAAAGGGGACATTTTCTGGCAGATGAAGCCACCATGCCTACCCAGTCAGGGAACCGAGAGTCTAAGCCCTCCTACTCTCCTTTCTGATTTGGATTACTTTGGGAAGGATGCTGCCATGCAGCAAAAGGGTCAGTCTTTTAAGGACCACCCTCTGGGTGTAGACACACTGTTTTTTAAGGGATACTAAGGGGAGTGGGATGGAGACCCAAGGCTAGTAGCAGCCTCTGCAGAGATGCCACTGTCCTTGGGGAATAGTGGCTGGGCTGAAGGAGGTCCAAGAGAGGGTGAGTGAGGCAGATGCTGGAACCAGAATGAAGCAAGAAATACTGTACCACAATAAAATGGTCAATACAAAACAAAGAGGTCTAAACTTCAAAATGATTTTTAAAGTTATTGCTTTACACTACCACTGTGCACTCAAGAATGGTAGGGCAATGAGTGAGTTATTACATTTCTGTCCTCCCAACAAGTGATAAGTGGCATACTCTGAGTCAACCCATTGTGTGTCTAATTTCTACGATGCATTATAAATTGTAAAGCTTTCTAATTAGTCCTTTTCATGAAGAATGAATGGTTTCTGTAGGATGACACTGCTTCGTTTGAGTGCAGCAGAGGCTACTGTAATGTCATCAGGCATTATGTAGTCTGCTTTCCCATTGGTTAAGAGTTTCTCCATTTTGTATAGGTCCTTTGTGACCTATACAAAATGGAGATAAACAGGGAATATGCAGTAGACTGATGTATGAAAAAGTACTACCACCATTACAAGTGATAATAAGCTGCATATTTTGAGTCAGAGTACTGCTTATTCAGTTTCAGTGGTGCTGCCACAAGGATCAGTCCTTTTCAATATGCTCATTAGCAACATGGGGAAAGGAGTCCAGGACAAGATCCGTCTCTTTGCAGATGACAATAAGCCCTATAACAGGCAGACAGCGGGGAGGGGATGCAGAAAGACTTACAAAAGCTAGAGAGGTGGTCAAAGGTTTGCAGTTGAAATTCAGTGTCAGAAAATGCAAGGTGATTTACACAGGGAACAGGAATCGGAGGACAGAGCACTGGATTGGGGTTAAAGCTGTACATGACCTCTAAGGAAAGAGACGTAGGGGTCATCATCAGTGACTCCCTAAAACAACCAAACCAGAGTAACAAGGCCCGCAGTAGGGCAAACAGGATGCTGGGGTGTGTGGAACAGGTGCTGACAGTAGAAGGAAGGAGGTATTACTACTTCTCTATATACCACTGATGAGGTCCCACATGAAATATTGCACCCAGTTATGGAGTCCTCACCTAAGGAAAGATAAGGAGAGGCTGGAGACAGTGCAACATAGCGTGACCAAAATGATTTAGGGCCAGCAGGGCAGATCTTACAAAGTATCGGCTCAAGCAAATGAGCATGTACTCTCTGGAGAACAGATGAGAGAGGGGAGATGACAGAGATCCAAACGTTCCCAAAAGGAATAAACAATGTCAACTGCAAGGAAACTATTTAGCATAAGTAGCAGATCAAGAACATGGGGGCACAAGTTGAAACAGATGGGGGGGAGGGATTCAAGAGAGACATGAGAACATTTTATTTTACAAGATGGGTGTTGTAGCGACGGAATAATCTGACAGCTGATGTAGTGGGTGCCAAAACTATCAATGGTTTCAAATATGGCTGGGACAGAGTGAAGGGCGTAGTGGTTGCTCACTGTGATAGCAGTAGGGTGGGAAGCATGGGGGTGGATAGTGTGGGTCAGAACCCTGTATGGACAATAGGTCTCTGGTTTGTTACAGTTTATGGGCAGATGTGATGGACCAGTGGTCTGTTTGTGCAGTCATTGTCTAGGTTTCTATGTTATGTTTCTATATACATCAGTGTACTAGTTGCAGATTTTAAATCTGCTGTTTGTATGAAGATGTAACTGTTTGTCTCTGATTTCAGCTGCTGGTTTGTGTTTGGTACATAGCTACTGTAAGGGCATCAGCATTGTGAAAGCTGCTTTCTGACTAGTTCAGTTCCATTGTGATGTACCAAACAGCACAAGATATAATCTGTGACATGCTGTACCTAAAATACAAGATAGCTTAATACCTTAGGAGTTGGGTTTAAAGCAGCAGTGCATGAAAACGGTGAAAATGTTGACCTATTCTAGCCGGCCCAGTGGTGCTAACAGTTGAGGCACTGGATGCCACACCTCATGCCATGCCAGTGACCTGAGTTCGGCAGCAGATCTGGGTTGCTGGGGGTTGGCCTGCTAACATGGCTCAAACCAGGCTTTTATCAGTACTCTCAGCTGTTTTTGTACTCCTGTTGCCGATGAGGTCAGGGAGAAGTGTCTGATGCAAGTTAGTTCATTATAATCACATGGACATTGATCATAAACAATGGTTATTTGAAAATGACACAGAAAGCTGTTAAAGACCTGATCCAAGCCATACTAAAAATGTTATTTTATTTATTTATTGTATAATCGGATTTACAACCTTTGAGCCAGCGGCTCATTTACAAAGGTACCTCGTCACAGAGAGGACACACATGGTTAACATAATTTACAGAGTACAGTCAAGACAGAATAACAGATTTTTACATGTTTACAGAATACAGACATATAGAATCAACATTGTTTTACATTGGTTGTATGAACAGAGATGCATAGTATTACATACAATTGCTTGAACACATGTGTAGTTAAATAAACATTTCAAGTAGTACCAGCAGGTACTGCAGAGGGTGAGGACCCGGGGAGAGTTGGGGTGGGTGGGGTGGGTGAGTATTCAGGCCAGTGGGCCATGTCAATAGAACAGCAGAGTATCATTTAGTGACAGGTGCAGCAGTGGGTGTTGAACAGCAGGTCTCGTGAGGCAGCTTTGAAGGGACAATTTTGGCGGTGTTGGAAATGGCTGCGGGAAGTGAGCTGAACCAGGTGGGGGCTCTGTAGCTGAATGACCTCTGAGCCAGGGAAGTCCTAGTTCTGGGCACTAGTAGAGTGACCTTGCCTGAAACTTGGGTGGTGGCTCTGGGTTGTGTAAATTGGATGGAGGCAGACACCCCGGAGGGGGGAGCCCAAGTAGGATCTTCCTGGTTAGCAGGCCAGTTCGGTAGTGGATGCGTTCATCAAGGTTTAAGAGTTTGGCCATGTCATTGAGTTGACAGGTGTGGGTGAGTCTGGGGACGCTGCTCAGTAGCCTGCAAGCCTTATTTAGTGAGGGCAGTGGAATCAGCAGCACCATAAACTGGGAGGCCGTAATCAATAAGGGATATTACTGTGGACGTGATGGCAAGCCTGAGGGCATCAGGTGTGAGGCAGTGCTTGTGCCGGTAGAGGATGCCAAGGCATGCATTTGCGGTGGAAGCAAGGGCAGTAATGTGGGCATGAAAGGTGAGGGCCGAGTCAAATGTGATTCCAAGGTATTTGTACGAGTAAACTTGTTCGAGTGGTTGACAAGTGCTCGGGAAGATTTGGAGGGGGCCTTTGCTGGCTTTGTTCTGGGGGTGGGCAAAGAGCATTGCCTTAGTTTTTTTGAGGTTAATTACTTGTCTGCTCTTCCTACACCAATTCTCAGCATCATTGAAAGAGTGCTGGAGGGAGTCTTGGAGGGATGTGAGATTTTTGTGAGCTGCATAAATCACGGCGTCATCAGCATATAGTAGAATATTGACAGAACAGGCGCTAGGCAGGGCATTTAGGTACAGGCTAAAGAGTAGTGGGCCCAGGATAGAGCCCTGGGGAACCCTTGAGTGGAAGGGATGGGTTTCTGAGAGTACTCCATTGTTTTTGATACATTGATAGGTACCTCGCACACCAGGAAGGGGGGCCAGCAAAGAAACCTGTATGGTTGAGGGCGTTTAGTAGGAGTGGGTGGGAGACAGTGTCAAAGGCCTTAGAGAGGTCAATGTACACTGCCCCAACTAGGAAGCCGTGGTCCAGGGAGGCGTGTTGGAAGTTGGAGAACTCCATTAAAGCTGTGCCTGTACTGTGACCAGCGCGGCAGCCATGCTGTTCTCGACACAGGATGTTATATTTTGCTAGATATTCCATGAGTTGGGTAGCCACCACTTTTTCTAAGGCTTTGGGGGGGGAATGGAAATTGGCCAATAGTTGTTGGGGGTGGACCGGTCACCACCTTTGTGGATAGGTGTGACTGTCACAGTTTTACATGCTGTGGAGAATCACCCCAGACAGATGGATTGGTTCAGTAGTTCTGTAAGTGGGACCAGGACTTCATCCAGGACCAGCAGGAGTATTTTTGGAGTCACTGCAAGGACTGGTGCCTTTTACTGCTTTAAGCAGGTGTGGTTTGTCTTCCCGAATGGATACCTTGCGTAGGTAGAACCAGGGGCGCTGTGGATCTGAAGGCAGCAGGTTGTGAGTAGGGTCGAAAAAGTTACTTAGGAGGACAGGGCTAAGATCAGTAAAGAAGGAGTTAAGGCAGTTGGAAATGTTGGTGGGGTCAGTGATGGTGGTGCCATTGACTGTAAGGTGTGCTGGGGGGAAGAGCGTGATTTCCCAGTTATTTCTTTTATATTGTCCCAGAAGTTCCAGGCGCAGCCCCATGAGGATGCAAGGATGGCCTGGTAGTGGTTTGCTTTGGCTTTGCAGATGGCCCATGTGCACCTGTTCTGGGCAGCGTTATATGCCTGTCTGTCGGCAGCCCGATCAGTCTCAGTGGCTATATGCCAAAAGTATCCCTGTCCTTGAGTAGTTGGAGTAGGGCAGGGATGACCCAGGGTGCATTTTGTTTTTTTGAACGGATCATGGTGAAAGGTGCAAAAAGATCACAGGCCTTGGTAAAAGCTTGTGAGAATAGGTCGAGGGCAGTGTCAACACTCGTTGCATAGCAGATGGGAGACCAGTCAATGCGAGCGAGGAACTGCCTGAGTTTTAACAGTCCTCCTGGGCCAAGGCACCTGCAGTGGGTGGTTTGGGCTACGGGTTTGGGGGTGGGGTAGACCAGAGGAATAGGAGAGGGGAGTGGTCGCTTAAGAAATCTGGGAGGACTTGAATATCTTGAACCTTTTGGGGGCGGTTTGAGACAATGACGTCTAGGAGGGTGCTTGTCCCTGAATTTTGTTACATCTGGTGGGTTGTGAGACAAGTTGGGTCAGGTCCAATGCAGCAAAAGTGTCTCTTATTGGTAAGGCAGTGGGACTGAACCAGTTTACATTGAGGTCTCCTACTAGGACTTGTTGAGCCTTATGGGGGAAGGAGGGAGGAGAGATACTCAGTGAGAGATGATATCGCGGGTGTCTGGTTCCTTGGGGGGATATAGGAGACTGTAAGATAGAAGGGGCTCTTGGATGGGTCTGGGGTGAGTTTGAGGGTGAGGGTCTGGGCACCATCTACAAGCTTGGGAGCTGGGAGGGCATGGCCTATGATGGTGTCATGAGCATAGAATGCACTCCTTTTAATATTTCAGCTATTTAAAATAAAAAGTGTTAATTCAGACTCAAAACATGTCTGGAGATAAGGGACAATCTAAAATATAATTTAAAAAGTATAGGTCAAAATGTATTTATTTATTTAGTTTTTGTTGCCCAGGAAAGAAGGACTAGGCAGTTCTGCCTATTTTCAGCCTTATCGGCGGGGAAGGGGTACACAGATACCAACTGAAATTCACCCAAATGTTCACCACTATCATGCACTGCTGCTTTAAGATATTACTTCTTGTGATTTCCATCTCCTCTGGTGTTGTATAAATGCTGCTGATGCACCCAACATGGAGATACATGATTTATCTTCCATTAGAATTTGTCAGCGGCTATAATCATTTATCTGTATGGTCTGACTCGGTTATAATCATTTACCTGTAAGGTTTGATTCACCTACACTATAAAGTGAGATTTCGAGACTTTTTTGGTTTTTGTTACTTTCTATTTCTGCCCCCCATCAACCAGCTCTTGTCCCCCCTTCTGTGGAGTGCAGTGCTGCCTCAATCTTGTCACCCCTACCATCTTCCAGGACTTACCCATCTCCCGGCGAGTCACTCGTGGCATCTCCTCCCCATGATGGAGGCTGCCGGGCTGGGCCAGATCCCAGTGGTTCAGGCAGATTGCTTTGGCGGTTGGGAATGAGCCCAGGTCAGTGGGAGTGGGGTGCATATGTACAGTGCTTGAGATCCTCTTTCACACACCCCCCACGCCCCTCCCCCCCACCGTGGAGATGCTGTCTGAAGGCAGGGCGTGCGCACACTGTGCGTGGCACCTGCTCCAGTCAATTGGTATCTCCCCCAACCAAGAGATCACGCTCCTTCCTGCACCTCCACCTATGGTCACCCAGGTGGTGGTAGCAGGTCTGAGAGTCCCTCCTAAGGACTAGAGCATCCTGTGGGATGCTCAATCCTCCCCTCCCAGGCCAGCCCTCTGACATGACTTAAGACATCTGCAGGCCCTCTCCATCAACCCAAAGAGTTAGCTAATGCCATTAATCTGGCCTTCACAGACCTCAGCTCGATCCTCCCTCCAGAGTTCTTTGTTACTGACCCCAACAGCCAGCCCCCAAACCCTGCTACCACTGCAAACACCACTCAACCTCCATCCTACTTCAAAATGATCATGAAGGCAGACACTATTAAATATGTGAAGAAGATCCTTGGCAAAACTAGAATGGGTAGTGATATGCTCGACATGAAGCGTCTCGCCAGCACCCTAGAAGAGCTTGCCCACCCACTAACGCAACTATTTAACATATCCCTTAAGTCGAACATATTCCATGACAAGTGGAAAACTGCCCTCATCACTCCAGTCTTTAAAAGTGGAGACAGGACCAGACTAAGCCAACTACCGCCCCATATCTATTTTACCACCCCTCTTGAAAGCCCTAGAGAGAATTATGTCAGATCAGCTCACGGATTACCTCAACAAATATAACCTTCTCTGCCCTCAGCAGCATGGGTTCCGTAAATCCCACAGCAGTATTACTGCACTCACCGACTTTACTTCACACCTATATGACTCCCTGGATAGTGGAAAAGTGGTTGGGTCAATCTTTACTGACCTAACCAAAGCGTTTGACACCAACAGCCTCGTAGCCCATGGCCTCGCCACCAGTACACTGTCCTTGTTCTCAAGCTACCTTTCACACAGGTCCCAGTGTGTTAGGAGAAAAGGTGTATCCTCCAATCCCTGGAATGTTACTTTGGGTGCCCACAAGGATCAATTTTAGGGCCCTTACTATTCAGCCTCTTTATCAATTCCCTGCCAAGCACGTGCCCTGCTGAGATGCTGCTTTATGCAGATGATGCAGTGATCTCCGTACCAGGAATACACCTCCATGAAATAACAGCTACCCTTCAAAATAGCTTTATCAAACTGGAGTCATGGTTTGCTCACAACAAACTCCTCTTGAACTATGGAAAAATAAAAGCAATGCACTTCACCCTATAACGCTCAAAAAAATCAGGGTGGCCCACTTACCATACTACGTAATAAAAGTGATGTAATCGAACAGGTTACTACCTTTAAATACCTGAGATTATTCCTAGACAACACCCTTTGTTTCAACACCCATGTTGACCATGTCATGAAAACAGCCATCAGACTCGGACTCCTTTACCAACACAGAAATGCTATGACCACTGAGGCCCTCAGCCTTGTCACCAAAAGCTCAATGCTGTCCATCGTTGACTACGGACTGACTATCTATAGTGTGGCCTCTGAAACTGCTCTCAAAAGGGCTAAACTTCTGCTCAACAAAGCCTGCTGACTTGTTCTAGGAGCTAATCGGTATTCCCACTCTTACAGTCTCTACTCCGCAACTGGCTAGCTCCAATTACCTCTAAGGTCCAAGTACCAGGCATGTATCATAGGAAAAAAAGCCCTCCTAGGACTGGTCCCAGAATCAACTTTGAAGCTTTCCAACTTAACCCCAACACTAAAACAACCTGAAGCTCTGCTAGAGGGGCACTGCATGTACCTTACAAACTAACCTTCTTTGCCCAAAGGTCCCTCTCCTATCGAGGCCCTCTCTGGATGAACGACCTACCCTCTCCTGTTTTTACCTTAAGAAACTCGGCCAATTCAAAAAAGAACTCCATCGCCTCCTGGTAGAATCCCAAGAGTGCAACTGCTGTGCACAATGATAGGAGTTCCATTCCCTGTCCTAGACCTCCAACCCTTAACCCCCCACCTTCTTACTACTCTCACCCCATGAGTCCTCACCCCTTCCTTCCACTTAGTTTACACTTCCCCTAGGCTGCCCCTGTGCATACAGCACTTTTCAGCTTGTTCTCCCTCATTACCATACCCCCTTCTCCTGTCCCCTAATAACATTATACAATATGCCTCCTCTGTACCCATGCCAATACTCTCCATACCTCCTCCTCACTCCCCTTTTCCTTGACAAAGCCAATTTTGGCTGCCAACTACAAGCAACCTGCACTTAGTAACTAGACCTATAGACCAGAGATATTTCTGTAATAAAAGTATTTGTATTTGAGGTTATACTCCATATTAATCTTGCTTGTAAAATAGCCTTGTCACTTGGCTATTGTATGTTCTCATCATATGATGTAAATTGTACTGTTTTGTCCGTTATTCTATCGACTTGGAGCCTTTGTAAACGAGCCAGTTTGGCTCAAAGGTTGTAATTCCAAAACTGAAATAAATAAATACAAACAAGCTGTTTGCCCTTTTTGAGATCATCAATATAGGTTGCTTATCCTGCTCTGAAGTTACAGTCATCTGCTTGTGATATTAGAATCATTTCCAAGGCAACAGGTTGGGATTTTACAAGCAGTGGACTATGGCTTCATAGCAGAAATAAGCAGGGTGAACAGATGGAGTCTAAGGGAAAAGATTCTGTTTAAAAAACCAAATGGCTTCAGTGATAAAAAAATGGAAGGTCCTGAAATTTGCAATGTGGGGACATTTGCAAAACCAATCAGATCTGCTGATGCTAACTGAATTGATTGCTGGGAACCTCAAAACCTATTCAAACGGAAATTATACATGCATCTTCAAAAATGTCATTAATTACAGGGTCAATAAAGTGCTCAATTTCACCAGAAATGTAGCAATTCCCAGGTAGATCTGCATGAAGCAAGACTATATTTGCCACACTTATTGCATTCCAGTTACACTGATATTTCAAACACAGTATTATGCTCTAACCAAATATTTGCTCTTGAGAGCTAATTACATTGTTTTGCCTTTTAGCAGCCTGTTTGTGCCCAGGAGGAAAAAAATGCTTAACAGTGCATGTTAAAACAATGACCATCTGTATCAATAAATGAGTAACAGCCTTTGTTCATCACAGCCATGCAACATTAAAAAAATGTGTAGGCCTCTCTGTAGGCTAAGTGAAATGGGAATGATAACTGCTTGTTTGGATAGCAGCATACAAAACAGTTATAAACGTAAATTCTGAAGCAATTAGTGAAGCTTAGTCACTGACAGGAAAGAGCTGCCTGCGTTATGCTAATTGACAATTGCTGGCAAAAGAGAGCAGAAGACACTTACAATAGCCACAGCACTGTGCAATGCATTTAACCAAGTTCAGCCTTACACAGCAATCACCATTAATCAACGGACTCAAGCACTGTGAAAAAAGCAACGCAGCCCCATCTCCTGTAAGATTGCCGAGTCTGAAGATCGTTAAGTGATGGTCCTTAATTTTGGAAATGCAGGTGCAAATTATTAAACTATTTAGTACATCAATGTAAGTTTGTCATCTCTCAAAGCATTCTGCCTAGCATGAAACCCTGAAGGCAGATGGGATCATTAGAAGATGAAGAACTATATCCACCTCAGAAACCAGAGATGCAGCTTTTTTATGTACCATCCTGCAAGGAGTAAGGTAAATACTCATTCATAGCTACATCTGAGGAAAGTGGGTTTTTTTAATCCTTTTTCCACTTGCTTCCCCAGTATCATTTTGAGCCTCCAGCTCTTTTTTTACCTTATCTCTTAAGTCCTCTGCTGTGAGTGAGCCTCTGACACAACCCAAAATATGCCCTGCAGCTTACCCAACACAGTGGACCCCCAAGATGGAGAGAGGGACTCCATCTTCTGGCAGTCAGGGAGGTGAACATCAGGCCTGAGTTTGCCATCAGTTGGAGTGGCTGGACATTAATTGTCTACAAAGAACATGACAATGCCCCAACAAGCTTCACAGAGGGAAAGAAGGCTCTGTGGTACTTGACTTAACATCCTTAGGGCCACCAAGGGTAGCAGTTGCACAATGGCTGTTGCCATCATCTATCCCAAATGGCACAGGGCATCCTTTGGGGATTACACCCAGAGTCTGCCAGCATGACTGGGATGCTCTATCTAGGACAGGAACCCAGTTCCTGCATGTCTCATGCACTATTCTAAGTCTTTGGATGGTAAAGTGTTGTTTAAAGTGATGTTCCAGTTATCAGATCCACAGCTAACATCAACAGAACACAGATGCACAAAATTCCTCAAAAATTTTAATTTTGGGACCTTCCATTTCTTGCTACTGATGTCAGTGTTATTAAAATTGTAACTGTTTCTCACAGACATCTGTCCATATTTCTGTATTCCACAAAGTTTGTTGTCTTGGCCATACTCATCTTCCAGGGATATACCCTGTCAGAGCCTGATGACCAGTGTCTCCCCCAGGCCCAGCACACCACTGACTATCCCACAGCTTCCCCTCCATGACAGGGGCTTCAGTGGGAGGGCTGTCTCCACTCCCCCACCCCGAGGCAGTCCACTGGACTAGGATCCAGTGCTAGAAGGCATTAGAACAAAGGGGAGCCAGGGGCCTAGCCTGTCACAGAGATGAACATGAGATTTTCTTCTGCTTTGGTTTCTGCCTCCCCCCCCGATGTAAGCACAGCCAACTGGGTGGCCTCACACATGCACAGCATGTCCTTGCGGCAGGAGCAAGCTCTCAGGCCCAGCTGCAGGGGTGGCTGTGGTGCCAGAGCTCACTACTGACCCTCCCTGACTGAGGCACATTGTGGTACTGCAGCTGGCCCAGCCTGGCCTGCCTACAGACACGGTTCTCGAATTTGCTCCTGAACCATGTCAACTGCACGTCAGTCCAACGCACTGCTACTGGGCCATCCAGGAGGCTACCTGTTCACATTTTTTATTTCTGCTGCAAATACATTAGTATTCTGCACTTATAACATGATCACCTGTTGTCATGGAAATGATTCTGCTGTCACACGCACAGGATTTTGATTTCAGGCCAGGACAAGCAACAGAAACAGATGGAGTCCACGGGGCAATGTGCATGCCTTGATGCAAATGTCTTTAGTAATACAGAATGGAATGTCCTGAACATCAGATCTTTTTGGAATGTCTCAAGATTTTGTATCCTGCTGGTGCTACCTGCAATCTTCTAGCAAAGGAACTGGCAAGTCACGTTAAGCTACCTGCAAATATCTGAAGAGAACTACTATGCAAGCAGAAAATACTCTCTTTAGTAAAATGGTAACGGAGTATATTCAACAAGTCACTTGGAGGAATAAGAAATTAATGGGTTAAGGTTCTTCCAGGTCACCAAACAGAGAATATTTCATTAAACGTGATATATAGGTCTCCTGGAATAGCCACTGGGGGTGTGAAATGGTCCAGTTGGTAATACAGACTAGCTGGGTTATGCTTGGTTTGAGAAGGAGGACTGAATTTGACATTTTCTGGGTAAGAAATTATGCTGCTGGCCACTGAAAGCACAGAGCCGCAAGCAACCACTGCCCCCGACCACTCATACCTCCCTGCTCCCTCCTACTCAGATACAGTCAATGAAGAGGCTGCATGGCTGTGGCATATAATGCAAGGTGGGCAGAGGGAGTGAGTATGCAATGGGTAGGGGGACTGGTGAAGCAATAAGCAGGCAACAAGAGGGGTGGGTAGATACTGCAGTCTCTATAAATTAGATAAACTGCAATATCACAGGCTAAATACAGTAGTTAGGTAATTAATCTGCAGTATAGGCTTAAGAGGCAGTATAGCACAGTGGTTTAAGGTGCTGAGCTGCAAATCTGGTGACATCCAGCAGATCAGAACTGGGTTTGAACCCCACAGCTTCCACTTGCATACTGTGTGACCCTGAGCAAGTCACTTAACTTCCCTGTGCTCCCACTGGTCGCTCCTGCAAAAAAGCTTTCAGCTTAGTGTGCTACTCCTGGTTAAACAACTAAATAAAAAAAATTAAAAAATTGCACTAGAAAAAAAAGCCCATTTAAGGGCTTACTGTAACAGAGCAACCAGATCTAAAATATCCTTATTCATGGCTACAATATTTATAGCCTTTTTCAGCACTAATTTAGACAAAGCAAAACAGACTGTATTTGTTAGGAGCCCATGCACAGCTCTGGCCACTGTACAAAACAATAATTTAAAATCTTGAACACAACACGGTAATTTAAAACAGATCAAGATACATGCAGTAACCCAAAGGAGAAACACATCGCCCCAAAATACAGTTCCAAGTGGTCCCAAATGCCAGGTTAAGCAAGTGTGTTTTAATAAATCCTTAAAATGGTTCCAATGATGGGGCCCCTGTAATGATAGCAAGAAGGGAGGGAGTTCCACAAGATGGGCACAACAGCACAAAAGGCCCAACCTCCCGATGATTTCAGATGGGAATGTGGAAGCACAGGGAGCCCCGATTTAGTTGCATGAAGAGGCGGAGGTGTGTATTCAGTCAGAAGATCTTTCAGGTAGCCAGAGCCCAAATTGTGTAGGGCGTTGTAGATTAACAAACCTATCATGAAGCTGGTGATGCACCGCCTCATTAGCAGCCAATGCAGTACTGGCATGATATACACAGACTGTGAGGTCCCTGCAATCAGCCAGGTTGCTCAGTTCTGCATCATCTGCATTTGACGCACCAGCCCGCAGACAGACCTAGGTAGACAGCACTTCAGTAATCCAGTCCGGAGGTGACAAAAGTATGAACACATTTTCAAGTTGGAGAGAACCAGACAAGCTTCAATTCAGGCAATATTACACAGATGGTAAAAGTTGGTGCGGACAACAGACACCTGATGTTCTACAGTCAATCCACTGTCCACAATGGCACGCAGATTTCTTACCTTATCAGTTGCTTGTAGTGTAGTGCCATTTAATGATAACAACTGGACACCATCACTATTCATAACTGCCCCCACATGACCTGGTTTCACCAGTAACACCTCTGTCTTTGATGAGTTTAGTCTGAGCCAACTTGAGGCCATCCAGTCTTGAATTTCAGTCAGACACTTGTCTAGCACAGCCAGCATACTCACCCCATCAGGTGCACACGACACGTAGATCTGTGGGTATCATCTGCGTACCAATGAAAACCCAGACCATACAGCCTGATGATCTCCCCAAATGGTAATATGCACATGGGGAATAACATCGACCCCTGAGGCGCCCAACAGCAGAAAGCAGCAGCACTTGAGCAGTTACTGCCTAATGACACCTGCTGCACTCTGCTGGAGAGGCAAGACTAAAACATCCACATCACTGTACCAATGAGAACTACGTAGTTCTTCAAATGAGTCAACGACATCCCAAGATCCACCATGTCAAAAGTCAAGGAAAGATACAGCAGTATCAAAACGGCAGTGTCAGTGGCTCAGCAGGTAACACAGTCACCTCTGAGGCTGGGAGATCAGAAGGCTGTGGGTTCTATCCCCACATCAGGCACTTGGGTTAATATCCCAATACTGACACTGCAGTGCAGCATATGGGGGGGGGTGCACTCCTGAGGTGCCGTCTTTTGGATGAGACATTAAACCGAGGTCCCATCTGCCTGTTCTGGTGGTAGTTCAGGTGGATGCTAAAGATACCATGGCATTTCTCAAAAAGAGTAAGGGAATTTCTCCAGTGGCCTGGCCAAATTTCCCCCCATTCACTAAAATACCACCAACAGTTTAATCTGCTTCAAAGTTAGTTGGCATTCATCTGTATCCCCCTCCCCCGGGTCATGCCTGAAAATAGGCAGAATTTGTCTAGTGCACTTACCCGGTCAACAAAAACTAAATAAATAAAAAATGGAACACTGACCACTGTCTCTCACAAAATCGCCGAACATCATGACTAGTGCAGTCTTCGTGTTATACCAAGATCTAAACCAAGAATGAAATGGATCAAAGATCTTGTAACATTCCATACAGTCCTGCAACTGTGCTGCTACTACCTTCTCAATTACATTACCTTCCCTAAAAATGGGAGGTTCGAGGCAGGCATGTAATTTGTCAGATCCTCAGGGTCCAATGAAGGCTTTTGAAACTGGGGTTTCACCACTACCCTTTTCAGTTCAGTGGGAAAAACACCCTCCAGAAATGAACACCTGATAATCTCAACAATTACTGGAACCAGAGTTGGCGAGCAACTTGAGAGAAAGCTGGGAAGCCCGGAATCCAACATACAGTGTGTAGGCTGCAGCCCCAAGACCACTCGGGAGACCTCCTCCATCAGGACTGGCCTGAATTTCACCCACAGTGACAGAATGCTTAAGACCCTCATCTCATGAGTACTGCCAGCTCATGACAGACTGCCTGAGGTGACACCAAATCTGATGAAGGACATCTTGGAAAGGAAAAACAGATTGAATGCATTACATTTTTCTGCTGTAAAAGTCTTCCAAACTGAAGCCTGAGTGAATTTAACAGTCTGTCCACAGTGTTGAAGAGTTCAGCTGATCAATTTTTCCCTTCAGTGATTACATGTGACCGAAACGCTGTCTTTTTTAGCATGATCGCCCAACAATATTCACTGTAATGAGCATTCAGTGTCAATTTATTGTCCTCTGACCGTGATCTCTGCCAGGAACACTCCACCCCTTAGTTTTCAACTACTTATAGCTACCATCAAACCAGAGTGACCTAGGGTGGGACATCAAGGAGTAAACATGATAGGGTATAAGAGATATGAAGACCACCCTAAGGACTTTGTTACTGCCCTATATGGCATTCTCCACACCCCTAGGACATGCTGATATCATGACTGAGATGTCCAGCATCACCAGTAGGTTATTTGGCTCCAGATCTGTCACCGAGCAGTATCTGAGCATCTCAACCAGAGGGGTTTGAAAATGGGAGTCCCCACAAAGGAACTGTATGGCACAACAATTTGACCACCCGACTGGACCAACCTTGACATTACTAATATCAAGCCCCAATTCACAGACCAAATCTAAGGCATGGGTTTTTTGGTGAGTCCCAGTGGCAACCACCTGTGTTAGGCCCAGGGAAGACATAAACTGGAGGGACTATTGTCTAAACACAGAGTTTTCATCACTGACCCAGGAGCTGAAATCACCCAGCACAAACAAGCTGAGTCCACCATAAGGTTAACCATAAAGCTCCCCAGGTCCTGCAAGAATTCCCACTCATACCTCAGAAAACGGTACATGAGAATGATTTTGCAACCTGTACCCAGACCCCCTTTAATGGCCACACATTCAAATCAAGTGGTTTCCACAATAGGGTATTCTGTCAGTTCCAGAGTGGATCTAAAATTGATAGCCACCCTACCCCCCGTGCCCCCTCCTCATGCAATTCATCACCACAGTATAACCTGGAGGGATAGATGCCTCCTGCACAGGGCAGAGTAATCTCCCAACCAGGTCTCCATGATGCACACCAGATCCACCAAGGATTCCGTGAAAAATGTGTCCATCACTGCGGTTTTGTCCCTCAGGGACATGGCATTACACAGACCTCCACGGGGGGGGGGGACAAGCACAGCCGGCCCTCACACTTCCTGTTCTGCTGTAATCTAGACTGCCCTTGGGATGGGTACCTGACAGGAAGGTCTTCTACCTGGAATGATCTATGCACAGGGAGCTTTCTTGACCTCACACACCTAATTACGCCCCTTTTCCTTCCTCCATACTGAGCAATCTGCTGTCTTGGTCAACATCCCCAAAAGATGCCCAGCCTCCTGTAACAGTCAGTGACCACAGCTAGCAAGTTACACTGGCTCCTCTGAAAGGATGCAGTATACATAACTACTCTGGGGAGTAGGAAATAATGGTAACACTATCCAAAAAACAGTTTAATTACACATCCCACCAGCTACCCTCTCCAACAAAAAACACCCTCAAAAACCAAAACCACCCCACCTAAAATGAATAAATAACCACTCACACACAGTCATATATTAATACATAATCCTATATATATATACTTCACAATCATACACAACACACTCGACACTATTCTAACAGCTAACACACACACACACACACACCAATCATACCTTGCTGCAGAAACAACATAAGAAGAGTCAATGTATGTGACCAGTCTACATTATGCACCAGTCTCTTGTTTTGTAAAACACAACTCAAAATTTAAACCAGAAAAAGTTAAAATGGATCCCCTCTCCAACACTGAGGGGATAAATATCAGTCCTTTGCAATGCCCAACTGGAAAACACCCCTTTTTCAAGAGCCAAAGAAACAGGAAAATAAGCGGCCAGCCCTTGAAATTGGAAAGCCATGCCTGACCTGCTTTCTCCAGCACAGAACAGATTGTCACCAACTGGATGGAGGGCAGTGGTGGAATCCAAAGATCAAACAAAGTCCCACTATCAACCATAGTCAGGTCTTCACGCACCAGGCTGATGTTTCACGACAGAGAGTTTGAGGGGCCAGATTGGAGGGAGGGGGAATATAGCACTCTCTCTCTCTCTCTCTCTCGCTCTGTTCCTATTTCAAGCTCCACTTGGGACTGAGGAATGCACAACCCAGCCCAACTCCAGCCAAAGACGGAGGCCAATTATTTCCCGGGCTGCAGTCACACTATAGCCTGAGTAGGCCCTAATATACCACTCTGACAGGAGCTAAAAAATAACACACTGTGATGGTCTGCTCCTCCACACATATCTACTCCATCCCTGCACCATTTGGCTCCACTCAAACTCTTCTGCACTCTGGCTAAGGCACAACCTATCTCTGAAGTCCTCGAAACATCAGACGTTCCCAACCATCAAATTACTTGCCTCACACAGGAGGCGTGGGAAAACTGTTGCAGGTAACACACTTCCCCAGACTTCACCTCCCCAGCTGGACTCCAACACCACTAAGAACAACTCCATCCTATTAACAAGCTCCTTTCACAGGTCATTCAAACTAAACCAGGCTTGGGGGGGGGGGTAGAGCCAGCCCCCTAGGAAGGCTGACATGCTTTAGTGGATCACTTGCTTCTTTTACAGTAGAATTGCTTCAAGTATGCATTAAACTTTACTTCTCATTAAAAAGTACACAGTAGATGAAGCTTGACAAGTTGTATCCTCCGACTGAAAATGGGACAGCCAACACACGGCAAGACTTTTATAGATAATAAGCAGATGATAAGGAGAAGGGAGCTCGATTAGCATCTACTGTACAAAGAGCACAGAAATGGAGGTGTATTTGTAATCCCTACAAGCATCCATCAAAGCCCTATGCACGTCCATACAGCAAGATAGAAAAGTTAATCTGATGAAAGAATGACTGACAAGTTACAAACAATATCTGGAGGCAGTGAAGCCAACAGCAAGGGAGGCTCTCTCACATACAGACAAGGCCCTGACTATGGCCACAGAGATGGTGAAGGACAAAATAAATTCAAAATTCAGGATGGAACACACGGAGACCCAGCTCTGAGTGAGTAATATCCGGATTGTTGGGTTTCAAGACAGTAAGAAAGGGGAGGACATTGTTTTCTGTCTACATGGCTCCCCACTGAACTACTACTACTGCTTAAAACAAGAAACACAAAGCCTCTCATCAGAACTGCCTACCATAAAATGCTGAGTCAGCTACAAGGCAAGCACCCTAGGGCCATCGCAGTACTGAACAGAGTCTGCACGACTGGGTAGAATTTATTTATTTCAATTTTGTTAGCCAGGTACAGTAGGCCCACTGGGTCCCAAAGATCCCTTTTTCAGGGGCGACCAGGAATTAGTTACAAGTACAGTCATTCATTTAAGAGAGGAACAATTCAGTTGGCGATACGCAGGATATAAATACAGTGTCAACAGTGCTGGAGACCATACAGACATATATAAAATTGGTAGATGGCTTAAAACAAAGGTGCACTCTGAATAGACAATATGCAATGGGAAAATTAGTACAGGGCACATTCACTATATGGATAACAATGAAAACAGTCAAATCTTTATGCCCCCATGAGGACTTTTGCCCATGCATTTTGTGCCATACGGCCACCACACGTAACTGGCCTTGCGCTTTTGTCTGCTGGTAATGGTGTTATGTGATTTAACTGCTTCTGGTAGATGGGGGAAGAGTCAGAATGTTAAGGCTGTAACTTTCAAAACTGTCCTTTTTTAAAATAATATACTACTCGTTCAGCCCTGCACTCAGAATGGTTCACTTTCTCTGGCTGCACAGGTGAAAGTTGTGTGCTCCCAGAGCAAACTTGTGGGCACCTCTCTCTAATGTCCTCTCCCCCCCCCCCCCGCACACACACACACTGTGTAATTCATAGTGTCCTGCTGCTCTACTGATTAACAGAGTAGAGGCTGCAATAATTGTCAAGAACTTGGACAGGCGGGTATATCCAGCTGTCACTGGTTCCTAGTTGCAACTTTCACATGTAGTTTTCAAATTGCTACAGTAAATAAAATTGAATGTTTTTGTTTGCCCTTATTTTAAATCAGTTCCTCACATGTCACTGATGTTTATACCTGGTAAGCTTAAAGGTTTGGTTTAGTATAGGTGCTGGTACTGTCTCATTTGACAAAATGGTTTGTCATGTACAACCCCCTGTGAGGGAGCAGGCTTCCCACCCACAGCAAGATACTGCTGTGCCAGTGGACCTTGATGCCATCCCACCTGGGACCAGCTCTCGCTGCTGTCAGCAGTCCTCCCCAGCCCTGACTACTATGATTCTGGTTCCCTAAGCTCACTCCCGATCCTGGGTTGCCGACTTGATAGGCCAACTGGCAGCCCTTAAGTTGTTACTTTTATGAATGGTCGAGATTATATACATATATATACACAGTATATATATATATATATATATATATATATATATATATATATATATACACACACACACACACACACATACATACACACACACACATACACACACACATATATACGTGTATGTATATGTATATATATATAACATTTCACATATAAAGTGAATTCTAGTGTTTTACTTTTGTTTGCCTAGCAGCTTCCATTGACTCCAGTCCTCCCAGACCCATCACCTACCTTTTCTAGGACTCATCTTTCTCGTCAGCAAATCCCTTACTGATTTGCCCCATGGTGAGGCTGCTTGATCTGGATAGTCCCCTCTGCAGCATATGCCAGAATCTGAAGGGAAGGAAGGAGCCCAGTCAGCAGTATCGGGCCTGCAAAGAAACACAGCACCAGGGCAGGTAGGGTGTTTTCCACCCATTTTTTTTTCCCAGTTGGTCAAATGTGTAATGATGCGCGTATTGGCGTGTGCCGGGAGCCCTTCCCGAGCTGCCACTCCTACTTCGCTGCCATTCATCTTCCATCAGTTGAAAGACAAATAAAGTGACCTATTCTCCCTCCCCAAGAAAGGAAAGAAGTCCGTGGGACACTCTATCCCCTCCCCCAACTAGCTTTCATCCGACTCTTGTCCGCTCCTGAACCTGGGTGGACAGTGTAACAGGCGGTAGCTCTAATTCCATGCTACTATGCTACCAAGCCACGTCTGCAGATTCTAAGTGTGTGGCACTGCACAGTGCCACTATATTTAATAGCTAACATCCAAACCAGAATTCAAGAGGACACTTAGGAGACATTTTCAGTTGTCACAATATTATGCAGTGCATCTTCAGGGCATGTTATTTGATTCACTTTGTTACAATCAAACTGGTTCAAACCGAAGTCTGTTAATCAGTAGTAAAGTAGTGTTATTATTTATGACAGATGCTAAGCTGTAATGACATTATCCTTTGCAGAACATATCTTCTCAACTACTTGACCTAATTTTCTTAATTACCCATGCAGACCAGACAGGCAAATTTCACGGTTAGGTCTTTCTGCAGTACTCACGTTGCACAACCTACAACCCCCATCAGATAAGCTTGTTATACTCAATCAGTGCTGAGTCATTTTAAAAAATCTGTTCGTATACTTCATTTTGCTTGTGTGTAGCTTCAATTTACCCAACCTTTTCTACAGATAATCCTTGAAGGTTAAGAACGCACCTGTGCACGTGCATGCGCACACACACACACACACACACACGGCACTCTTCGTACTTTCCTTTGTTTTTCTCTAAAGCTTTATTCACCTCCAGCAATGTTTCTCAGCTGCCCCATGGGTTGCCACTCCCAAATGCAAGAGACACCGCAATATACCTCACTTGGTGGCCTACGAAGCCCCATTTCCGTTTGGAACCAGGAGCACAAATAATCTTGCAGCAAGGGGAATCAATTTCTAGCACGGAACTACTGACAGTGTGATTACCCAGGCAGTGTCAAAGAAGAGAAGAGGATTTTGTAGACATTTCTGACTCATCCCCTAATCACCAGGAAGCAGAAATGTTACACAGAGTGAACTGACAGAGAATCTACTGTCACTGGCCCCAATCCCCCATAGAGGGCAAAGGCACATATCATCCTGTAGTAATCAATCACTTTTAGTTATGAAGCACCCCATCATTGGAGCACAGAGCACTGTATAAAAAACTGATAATGCTTACACTAAAACCATAACACACATTAGGAGGGGCACAGCTATTAACCAGGTTCATAAAAGGCTGAGAAAAGAAATGTTTTTAAGGCAATTTTAAGGGCCTCCACAGAGAAGAACTGCTGACAGTGGAAAGGCTTGAAGTCTACAGCTGAGAAGCTGCCACCACAAATTCTCTGTCCCTGAATGATTTTAGTCATGCACAATGAACCTCCAAATAATTCCCTGCAGCGGGTTTGAGAGGGGATCCACAGTAATAGGGTACTGTATAAGTTATTGTTAATGCAGTCAGGGACCAAATCATGCAGGACCTTGGAAACTACCAAGAAAATCTTGAAGGAGGTACACCATCTCATCTAAAGGCCATGCAGATCCCACCAGCAAAGGCGTGATATGATAGAAAGTGCTCGTGCCAGAAGTCAGCCTGGCTGTGGCATTCTGCACCAGCTGGGGACGATGCACCACAACTCCAGAAAGTCCCAGATATAGTGTTGCAATAGTCAAGTCAGGATGTCACAAAAGCATGTACCACAGTCACCAGGTCATTACACTGAAGACAGGGTTTTAGCCGGGCAATGTTCCAAAGTTGGAAAAACCCACGGCAGGCAACAACTGACACCTGTGCCTCAAGTGAGAACTTGCAGTCCTTTATGTCCCCCTGATTTTTATCCCTATCCACAGCTCTGGGGGAAATGCCTCCCAAAGAAGGCATGATTCCATCTTTTCTCTTCACTGCCATTTTTGAGACCCTGGTTCTATGAGTAACAATCACAGTCCTAGAGTCTACTCGATCCAGCAAGAAGGAGAGATACAATTGTGTATCACCTGTATAGCTGTGGAAACACAGACTGTACCATCTCACAATCTCACCCAGGGGAAACATGTACACTGCAAACATCGGGAACAAAATCAAGCCTTGCAGGAACACCACGGGATACAGCAGCCAACCTGAAGGAAAATCTCCCCAGGGTTACACTGCTTCCTGCTGTCCAGGAAGGACTCAAACTACTGCAACTCTATACTGGCAAGTTCTCCATACTTCCTCAGGCAATCAGCCAAGACTCAATGTTTACAGTGCCAAATGATGCCAAGAGAACGAGGGGGATGACAATCAAGTATTCTCCCTGATCCCTTGTAAGGAAGAGATCATTCATCATCTTCACCATGAGGGATCCCTGCTATGTTGAGATCTGAACCCCGACTGGAATGGCTCGTATATATCATAGTAATCCAGGTGTACCTCCAACTGTGATGTACACTTTCTTTTTAGGAAACATGGAGTCTAGTACCAGATAATAATACCATACCGGGCATCTCCTTAGTTAGAATACCAGCTCATTAGAGTAAAAAGTTAGGCAGACCTAAAGCAGGACTTATTACCTTTGTTCAAAATTCTCTAGACTTTGTTGTAACTGAACATAAATCTGAGGGCAATCAAATTCTGACAGTGAATTTATGTAAAAATTCCACTGAATTAATAATTTGTAATATCTATATTCCTCCAAAGGTCAAAAAGAAGGAAGATCCATGGCATCAATTTAAAAAGGACGTGGATATTATATTAGAACAAAATGAACATCTCCCTATGTTTATCCTGGGTGATTATAATGCATGTATTGGGGCATATGAATCAGACGAAGCCCTCAACAGTGACTTTGTAGGGAATATAGTTGAACTTAACCCTGGACTTCAGCCACAAAGAAAATCTGAGGATAAAAAAATCTAATGATAGGGGTAAAAGTATGGGCGCTTATTTTACAGAGCAGAATTTTATGCTTGTAAATAGTAGAACTAAGACAGATGTCCAAGGTAACTTTACGTTTATGGGACTGAAAGGTTATTCTACCATAGATCTCGTATGGACCAATACATAGGCGGCTAAGATCCTTCAGGACATGGGGTAATGAATCAACCAGAGTCAGCACACCTTCCTGTTTTTATAAATTTAAATATTGAAACTCCTAGATTAGATATAGTCAAAGTCTTGCCTCCAATAGAAGTCATACATCTTAAAAGAATTAAATGACATAACCATTCAATACACACCTTTCAGGAACTGTTTTTATATGGCGTCTTAAATGAATAGTGACAAGTCATACTTTCAAATGACTGTTCAGATACCATTTTGGAAATCTGGGACAGATTAACAAATTATATTAAACCGTTTTGCAAAACAGCTTCCACTAATACAGAAAAACTTCGAACATGGTTTAATAAGTGTAAAAAAGCCAAATCTGTTCTTAATAAGAAGATAAGGAAAGCAAGGAAGAATAAAAATGAACAAAACATCAAAGAATTAAATCAGTCCAGGAAAGAATATAACACAATTCTGGATTTCGAAAGAAATAAATATTACAAATTACAATGGGACAAGTTGCGTAATACAATACTGCAAAAAAATACTATGGCCTTTTGGAGGCTGGTAAGTAGCAGGTATGGACAATATTCTAATAAAATTCAAGCATATATTACACCATCCACATGGGAAAAGTATTTTGAATCTGTATATTTCTCAGTAGAAGAAAGTCTGGGGATTACAAATTTATCTTCTGAAATGCATCCTATTCCCTTTTGTATTAACGAAGATGAGATCTGTCAGGTGATTTTGTAACTTAAATCCAATAAGACCCCTGGCCCTGATAGCCTGATTGGAGAAATATATAAAACATGTATACAGTGGTGGGTTCCAATTTTCAAAACACTTTATAATGCCATGATACAGGGCCAATATATTCCCTATAGTTGGTATGGCAGTGTTGTCTACCCAATCCTGAAGAAGGGAGATCCTTCCAATCCAAAGATGTATAGACCAATCAGTCTGATAGATAACTCACAGAAAATGTTCTGTAAAATTTTGCTCAATAAACTTCAGGACTAGATAAACAACAAAGGCATTCTTAGTGAATATCAAAATGGATTCCGATTAGCAAGATCAACTGTACAACATTGCCATGTTTTAAAACATCTAATACGGAAGTGTGAGATGGTTAAGAACAGCAAACTACATTGCTGTTTTGTGGATCTGACATCCATGTTTGATTAAGTCAGTAGGAATTTATTGTGGGAAAAATTGAAACTTCTGGATTTGGATAGTTCATTACTAAATACAATAAATAGACTTCATACAAATACTTGGATGCAAGTCCAATATAATCAATGGGGCAATCTGACTTCTAGAATCAAAACAAACTTGAGAGTCAGACAGGGATGCATTCTGGCATGAACTTTGCACTTTGTTCAATTTATACATTAATACAATATTACAAAACTTGGAAGATGAAGATTTTCATTCGCCTAAAATAGGGACACGTAGGGTGTCGCTTTTGGCTTATGCTGATGACATTGTTCTGCTTTTAACTTCTCTGTTGGGACTCCAGAGACAATTAAACAAATTATTTGATTTATGTAACAGGGATGGCAAGGTTTTATTTAACTCCAAAAATTGATTAGCGTTTTGCTCATAAAAGTGCTAAAACATTGTGAAAATGCATAGCACTTGCCTCACTGTGTTTAACAAACATTACATTTCTACAAAACCTATATAAATACTTTCTGTACAGTTAGCACTGTCCCAAGGAAAAAACTGCTAATCAATTATTTAAAACCCTGGATGGTCTGCTAATTAATGGAAGCAAAACTAATGTTGTAATTTTCAGAAACAAAATCAAAAGATTACCTAAGGTTTACATTAGGAAAACTAAAATAGATATAATTAAGTTACATGATTATCTTGGACTATGCTGCTTTTCACAGACCACAACTTGGAAGGAGCACTATGATTCTGTCATATCCAAAACTAAGATTGCATTCAGTGCCTTCAGGCGATTTAATTCAAAGATGGGGAGAGCATCCATTTTGGGAATCTTGAAGGTGATAAATGCAAAAATCAATACTTCCATAATTTATGCCTCAGAAATATGGGGAAATATTAAATTGGAGGAAACAATGTGTAATCAATAAATTGTATCATTACATTCTAATGGTTCCTCAAGCTGTTCCCAAAGAAATTATACGCTTAGAATTAGGACAACTTTCCTTGGGGGCAATAATCTTGGAAAGACGTATTCTATTTTTGTTAAAGACATTCTTGCTTTCAGAATAGAGAATTCCAAGATGGTGTTTGGAGGAAGAAACATATTATGCTTCCATGAATTTTATATCACCCAGTATCCAACTTATTTGGAAGGAATTACATCCTGGGGGTTAGGCCATGTACTAACTGTTATATTTTTTACACCTTTGGAGGAAATTATCTCACTAGTAAAGACTAGAGTCAGAGATATAGTCAGAGCAAAGGATCTGGACAGATTGGCAACATTAAAGATTATAGGTGGTACAAAATAATAAAACAGAAATGTGGCCTACAGTCATATTTAATCAGACTAATTAATTCACAATTTAGATGTCTAATTACCCAGTATAGACTAGAATTATATAAAGCAAATTATATCTATTTGGGACAAAGGAGAGGGAATATTGTTACCCCATTTTGCCCCTGTGGAAATTTTTTAGAGGACGACTTGAAACATGCATTACTGCTCTGCCCTTTCTACAGTTTACACAGGAAAAAGTGGATGGGGGAAATTTTGGCAGGTACTGACCTCCCTTCTGACCAGTTGGTATCTTTCTTTCTTAATAGCATAAACATGGACGCTTTGGAGAAATTAATGAATTTTTTATCTACTCTTCACTTATGAATATTTGCACATATGCTGTATGTACACGTAAACTATTTATTAATGTATTGTATGCATATTGTACTGTATGTATGAAGAATACTGGCATCAGTATTTATGTGTGTTTTAGATTTTTTGTAAAAGCTTATGCTGATCAATAAATGATGATGAACTGTGATGTAACCACCTTCTCAATTACCTTCCCTAAAAAGGGAACGTTTGAGACAGGTCTATAATTAGCCATCGTCTCAGGGTCCTAAGATTGTTTCTTTGGGAGAGACAAATCTTCAATTTAGTGGGGAGAGCTCCCTCTCACAGGGCCTCCCAGATGATCCTAGCCACCGATGGCATCAGAGCCTCACCAACAGTCCACCAAGAGACAGGTAAGGCCTGGGTCCAGATTACAGTACGTAGGTCACAGAGCAGACTTCACCCAGGATATCTCCTGATCTAAGACTGGCAAACACTCCATCCAGAGCACTGAACTGCCTCTCTGCAAACTGCCTCAAACACTGTAGAAGATCACTCCCACATGGGAGATCAGTGTTCTGATGAGAGACACTATCGAGGAAGAAAACATCAAATTCTTTGCACCATTCTATGGAAATAGCTCCCCTGCACTGTAGACAGAACAGATGTAAATATCTGTTCACAGTGCAAAAAAAGCTGAAATACTCTATTCTTCCCTGTCTCAGGCATCCCTGAAAGAACTGTGTCTTCTTCTTCTTCTTTTTCTTCTTCTTCTTCTGAGGGACTGCCCTCTGACAAACCCCATAATCAGGACTCAGAGCCAGTATGTCTTCCATTACATGCGATCTTCACCAGATTTGCTCTAATCTCAACTCTAATGTCTATAGCCACCTCTGCTCATCCCTGTACCATGGTGAGCTTCCCCAGGAGATCAACAGGCAGACATGATGAGGTGCAAGAGTGTCAACAGCAGTCAAAAGAGCCTTGCTATAGCCCTCCTCAGAACTGCAACCCACTTTGTGCTGGTGGCTAACGTGTCCAACATGTCTAGCATTCCAAGGAACCTACTTGGAGTCAGGTTCCATTTAGGGCAGTAAGAACCCTCTTCACAGGAGAAAAAAAAAAAAAAAGACATGTGAGAGGCCCCAAATTGGAATGTCTCCCTAAAAAAGCTATCAGATCAATGTTAACATTAGTAATATCAAGTCCCAAAAGGAGTCAAACATTCACCACTGAGTAGACCCTGATGACAGTACAGCAGCACCAAATTAATAATTAGAAGTCTAAGATCATATAATTCAGATATATTACTTGCAATGAAGGAATGCTGCAATCGAACATGTGAGGCATTCAAAAAATAAACATATACCACAATGGTCTGTTGCGCCACTGTGCATGCAATCAGTTTGGGCATGCAGAAATCTGGGAAAATTAAGAGGAGCTAGTGGAGTTCACATGGGAGATGTTATGCTAATTTACCTGCAAAACTATTGTTGGCAGCTATTCTACAAAATAAACTGTCTTCAGCATGGAAATATCTATTTTCTGTTCTGGTCATTATAGCAAAGAAATACATCACTATGAAGTGATTAATGACCCTTCCCTGCAGCAAGGGAGAAACTGGAGGGGCACAGTAAATTATAGTTATCAGAGGGAAAATTGACATACTGATGCTTCTGATAATAAATGGATAGTGCAGGTGGTATTTATCACCCAAAACATAATTACATGTGTTCCTCAAAAAGCAGATCTGCACAGTAGCATGTACCTTTATAAACATGATGTTTCAGTTGTTAAAATGTACTAGAGAATGCATTCTTTTTCATTTTTTCTTTGAAAGGTATGTACCACATCTAGGTAGCCTATCCAAAAAGCCAGCAAAAAGCATCTGACTACCCCCAACAAGCCTCAAAATGTCTTGGGTTATGACATCATGATACTTGCATGACAATAGACTTGACATCACAGCACCAGTTGCGAGGTCAGCTGGAGACAGTAATATGCTTTCTGAAAGACACCGTGAAATAATTTCTGCATTACATGAAATGATTAGTGAACTAATAATCAGGAAAGTAAAACAAAACAAGAAAACACTAAAGCTAATCCTAATTGTAAATAGTTTTAAGCTTTTTTATGTTAGTAAATATCTGTTTTTTAAGGAAGCTGCATGAAATCCATTAGAAGTGTAAAGAACCACTGGTCCATCAGTTCAGCTGTAGGGCTACCACTCATAATGCTGGAGACATGGGTTCAGGAATGAGGCTGGGTCACTGGGGGCCAGCTGGGGAGGGGAGGATCGAGCACCCCGGAGGGTGGGCTACATCCTCTGCTGCCATACTGCCACTTGGGTGGCCAAAAATGGTTGTGTGGTTAGAGGGGTGAGGGAAGGGTGGGACATCATGGAAGTCAGCATGTAGGCACACTCTTTAGCATGTGCCCTAGATGTCACTGCATGCGATATCCCTGGCAATAGGGAGAACACAGAAAAATGGCCCCAGCACGTGCACAGTAAATCCCGGTGTACCAGTCCCTGCACTCCCACTACAACACCTCTTAACAAAACATCGAAAACTCAGGGCTAAATCCCTCCCACCCCATTCCCACCTGCAGAGAAATCCAAGGCTCCATGGAGGACGGTAACTGTAGGTAGGGGATATGTGGGGTCAGTTGTGACTTGGGAGTTCCTGAGGGAGACAGGAACAGGAAAGGGGCATACACAGAGTTCTTTAGTTTACAGATCTGCAGAGCTAGAGGAGACATGAGTATAGAAACCATAGTAACATAAGCCTGTATGATCCAGGACAAGGCTGGGGGGGGGGAGACACTAAGTAATGTAAATGAGCTCCTTGATTTATGAGCATGTCACAAACAGAAACTAATTTAGAGCTGCAATATACACGGTGGTCCAGGTTTAGGGATAAATCCAGGCTGTTAGAAGGCTGGATGGGGGGGAGGTGAGCTGAGCAACTTGAAGGTCACCAATGCTGGCAGCACAGAGCAAATCAGTCGAGCACATATGGAACACGTTGCCATGCACCACTGCACTACACCCCTTGTATGCCGATGTCTGGTGAGGTGGAGAAAACCATGCTTATGGTCCTAGCACTAAGGCAAATGACACTGGTTTAACTGGCCCCTGGCTTCCACCAACATGCCACCTGAAAAAACTGGAGTATTGAGGTGTAAACTCCACACCCTGACCCCACCTGGGGGTAAGACAAGGCTCCATTGAGGGGTATTCATCAGTAAGAAAAGCACAGGTGAGTCAGTCATACTTGGGAGTTCTGGAGGGATTTGGTGTCAGAGATCACACAGGGCTTAAAGTGAAACAACAAAACACTACAATAAACAAAATTCAACTGACTAGCTACTGTCAAAATAATTTTCATTGTTAATTTTGTGTCTGATGAGACGTGTAAAGTGCATTAATAATAAAAAATATGATTGAGAGTTTTGAAATTACAATCTTTATTTACCATTCACAATAGCAAGTCAATTCTGCAGGTTGACTACTGTAACCATGACTTGTTCAAACCATAAGTGTAACATTGATTACACTCTTCATATCAATATAGTCTGGAAAATTCACCCAACTAATACAAAAGACAAACTTTAGAACTTTTAGAGCAGTATGACAACTTAAATTGCAGATGTAAAAAAATTCTTACAGTGATTTGGAGAGCTGTGCCACATAAAATGGGATTAGTAACCTGTAGGAGTTGTGAATCAATCTCTTATCATTCAAACTGCCAAAAAGTGCTGTTTGCCAAGAAATAAATGCTTTTATTTCAGTGCTCCGCTTCATTTACATAACCGGCCTCCTTTTTCTGGATGCTGCAACCCCCAAGCATGACATCACGCAAGGGAAACTGTTTCGAAACAGAGACCTCTGTTGGTCAGTCTTCGTAATGCAGACATCTACACTACTGGCATAGAAGACTACATCTCTCAGTAAAGAAATCTTGCCAGTTAGATATTTATTTTATTTAGTTTTTGTTGACCAGGTAGGTGAACTAGACAGCAAAACTGCCTATTTTCAAGCACGATATAAACATATGACAGCTTTTATTGTTAAAGCCACTATAGAAATATGAGACTGCACCTCACAGTAATGAAACTGGAAAACAACGTTGTTGTACCCACAATGCATTGTTATGTATATCTACATATTAGGTGCAGTCAACACCACCACAATAAGGGACTGATCCTCTGAGCAACTAACATTTACAGCAACACTATAATTTACCCAGAATTCCTTGGTGCTGTATGTAAAACATTGACAGTTCCATTGCATGACACCATTCTGGGGATGTAGCCACACACAAAAAAAATGGAGAACACAGTGCCGATAAAATATAAATAAAAATGACTATGACAGATTTTTGTTTACAAAACAAACTGCAGCTTCAACATCTGCAGCATGGGAGGCAATGGTATACTATACGAAAAAGGCATCTGCGAAAGCCTGCAAAATCACTTTAAGTCTTGGCAATGCAAGTCATCTGCTCACTCATGGGAGAACACACCATGGTAAGTGCGGCTGAAGCTGTTCAGAATTACTTACCTACCCCACTCAATGAAAAAGACACAGCAGATTACAAGTCACTGACAAAAAGACTACTGCTGCCATCACAAAGGCAGAAAGAAAAGATACCTTTGTAGCAATACAGTATTCAGACCAATACAATCTATGTTTATTTATAAAGCACCCATCCAAAATAGCTCTGAGCACTGAACAGAGTACAAATAATGTTCATAATTTTTAATTAAACCGAAGAAGTACATAATCCCTGCAATCATGCTACACAGTACAAGGAAACACAATACAATAACTGCTAAAAATAAATTATAAGTATTCTGAGTAAGAACCAGAAAGATAACTATTTTTAAGACAATTTGCAATTTTTTTGTTGATGTAAGGACATAAAAATGACAAATAAGTTGGTCAGCCAGCAGTTTGACTTCTTGACAATGCAGTGAATGGAGCTGGCAGCATAATATTCAATTCGGGTAACGGACTATATTCAGGAACATTATCTCCATCATTAGCACCATTTTACTTTGCCCTTACTAACTGATTCAGCAATCCCCCATGCTGTTCAAAGGCACAATGATGAATCAGCTTAGTAAAGGGCAAAGTAAATTGGCGTTAATGCTAGAGGCAATGTTCCTGAATACGAGTCACTGGTTGATAGCATCCCTTTTCCTCAAGTCATCCATAGCAAGTATACTTCATGACAAACTGCAAGGATCAATAACCTCCCCACACACCCCACCCCAGATCACTAGGGTACCTCCCTGCAAGAGACAAAGGCAACCATTTCACCCCACTGAGTCAAGCAGTACACGCTGCTTCCCCTTCAGGAAAGAGCACTCTGTTGCAACCAGGGCCCCAGCAGCAGCGACATTTGCTATGGGGTGCAGCAGCCACCAGGAAGGGAGAGTTAGATGGAAGGTACTCACAGCAGGTGATTCTATATATGTCTTTGGCTGCAACTATAGGGGTGCCAAGATTGTGGTTTGTGACCCAGACCAGGAGGGGAGGGTGGTGCGTTACCTCTAAGGGAGGACAGCAGATAGGGTACTCTCTCTAGTGTAGATGGATTGGCTAGAGATGTGGTTGGAATGCCAAATGTTATGGTTCATCTGGCGAAGAAAAATGTGGTAGGAAGGCTGTTGGGAGCACTAGCTCCAAGACGTTGGCTTAAAGGGGTGGCTGTTACTGTTACCTTCTCAGAGATCCTCACAGTGTAAAGGAGGGGGTACAAGGGAAGTTGAAAATCTTACAATTTATTAACTGGTTGAAGAAGTGGTGTGCTGAGGAGGGGTTTCACTTCCCATCAGACTGGGGTGCTTTGTTGTAAGATAAAGGCCTATTTAAATGGGATGGCTTTCATCCTAGGAGGAAGGGACAAAGAAACTGGGGCAGAAGTATGAGGCATACATTTTGGGGCATTTGAAGTAGCAGGGGAGAGACTGCGGCTAGCGGCATCTGTGAGAATTCAGCAGAGTGGGACCCAGCTAGCCCTCCCTCAACAAGTGGAACTAAACAAGAGTAAAAGGATAAAGTAAAGTGGAACGGTTAATGGATAATAAATAAGAGAGGGGGGTAACAAAGGTAAAATAAAGCAGTGAATGAGTATGGTCAGAGGAAGGGGTAGGAGCAAGAGACAAGGGTCTTGGATGGTGGTATGTTTAAATGACAGAAGCCCCAGCACCAAAACAAATGAGTTCCAGGCAGTGGCAGCAGAGGCTAACATGGACCCGTTAGCCATAAGAGAATCATGGGGTGTAACGGAGATGATGGCATTATGCATGAGACAGCATGGGTTTTCAAAAGAGTGGGAGATTTAGTAAGGACACCAAGGATAACATTCTAAAAATACAAGGGAGTAACACAGAGAGGCCAACTGTTGTAGAAGGATTAACTGAAAAAGATGAGAGGCCAGTATAATGGTAAAAAAAACATACAGCAGAGACAGAGTTGAGACTAGAAGAGGTGGTGAAGGGGGAGAGATACCCTTCCTTAGGTAGATTAGGGAAAAAGGAAAAGTAAGGAGGGTATTTTGAGAGGGATGGGGCATGGATTAAGGAGGATGGGAAAAAACTGATTTACAGAATATTATTTTTGTTCAGTGTTCACAATGACGTTAAAACCCTGAAGGTGGGCAATGGACTTGGCCCTGAATGGTTGCATCCTAGAGTGCTGAAGGAGGTGCAGAAGACATTGGCAGCACTGTTGACAAATCTGTTTAATTGCTTACTGGGGACAGGGATGGTTCCAGCAGACTGGAGGATAGTTAATGTGGTGCCGCTTCACAAGTGTGGGGCAGGGATGAACCAGGAAATTACACACTGGTCAGTCTAACCTTGATTGTAGACAAACTGCTTGAAACCATGATTAAGGAATAATTTGCTGAATTCTTGAAAGCAAAGGGGTTGCAGGACAAGAGGCAGTACAGGTTCTTAGCAGGGAGATCTTGCCAAACAAACCTGATCGATTTCTTTGACTGGGTCACAAAGGCAGCAAACAGAAGCCAGCCCAGCGGCGTGGAGGGCTGAGGTGCTGGATGTCACACTTCACGCCATGTCGGCGACCCGAGTTCAGGAATGAGCCTGGGTCATCGAGGGTCAACTGGGGGGCCAGGAGATGGATTGAGTGGCCGCCAGACAGATCTCCTCTCCCGGGTAGAGACCCAGTCGTGACTGCTGCAAGGCTGCTCCCAGCTGGAGGCCCAAGGGTAGTGCAGACGGGAACAGCTAAAGTAGGGAGGGTGCCACGGATAGCTGCATGTGTATGCCTCTCCATGCACCCATGCAACTGCAGCAAGGGGAGAAAATGTGGGAAAACTGGAGCTGGCAGGCTCTATGACAGGCCCGCAGCACCAGTGCCAGGCCCCCAAAGTCTAGATGTTGGTCTCCAGGGAGGAGAAAACGTTGATGCCCTTCCCCCTCAGTTCTGTCATGGGGGGAAGGGACAACCCATGGGGGACCCACTGGGAGGGTCAGGTGCGGGAGAGTCGGGGACTGGAAACCATTCTCCTCTGAGGGAGGGGTCAGAGCTGCCTGCCAGCCCCACTGAAAGGGGAGGAAAAAACCTGTATAGAAACAAAGGCGGCAAACAGGAGCCAAGCAGTGGTTGTGGTATACCTTGACTCTAGCAAGGCCTTAGATTCTGTTCCACACAGAAGGCTAATAAAAAGCTGAATGACCTGGAGGCAGTGAACAAAATGACCAGGTGGATAGGGAACTGTTTGGAACGCAGAAGGCAGAGAGTTGTCAACAACTGGGTATAGTCTGAGCCACGAGCTGGGTACTACAGGAACTGCTTTTGGGACCTGTGCTCTTCATATATATCATTTGCGAAATAGGAGAGGGAATCCAGAATAAGATATATTGTTTTGCTGATGACACTAAGATCTATAGCAAAGTGGGCACTGAGGAGAGAGTCAGATAAATGAAGAGACCTGGAAAAGTGTCAAAAGTAGGCCAGAGTATGGCAAATAAAGTTCATTGCAAAAGAATGCAAAGTGATGCACACCGATAAAAAAAAATCCTAAAAACACTACTGGACAAAAGGTGGTGCAGACAATACAGGGCTTGAATTTCATGGTATTCCAGTGCATTTGGAATACAATTTTTCCCACCAGAATACTAAAATTCATCCCTTAGTATTCCAGTTGGATTACCATGTTTCCACCACCACTGAAATGTAGTTCCTGGTCCTGGCCACTAGGTGGCACTGTGGTAAAGATGCCAAACATGTTGACTACCTTCTGGAAGTTACCGAGATATCTTTGTTTTGCCAGACACCTCTGCAGATGCTGCTGCTGCTATTTTTTTCAAGCCACTGTCCTGGAATCACAGAACTAGTTCTGTGCGCGGAATGCTGCCAGCAGTGGGCAAAGCAAGCACACTCACGACACATGTACCTGACTGAAGGGACTCTGCAGTCACAGCAGCACCTTTGTACCATAAGGAGGGGAGTCAGAGATGCAACATTCTTCGGTTCTGTCAGTAAGCCTCCTCGCATTGTAAAATCATTGAAAAAATGGCGTGGCTTAAAAATGTTTTAAATTCAAACAGTTTTTTATTTGAATGCTGCCTTAGCCCTATAGTGCTGTCTGCTGTGGCCTGTTCATTTAACCTAACCCTAAACGAATGAGCAGTTCTAGGTAAAGATGGCACAGGTACGTTGGGAACCAGGAAGTTCACCACAGAAAATTCAGTATAGGAACATTCGGCACAGAGGAAAATTAAAAAGCTGGAAATCTGGTCACCGCCGTCATGGATCACCACTCTAGTAAAATGTGTGATCCAAATTTCCGGCTTTTAATTTCCTTGTGCCAAACTTTCCTGTGGTGAACTATCCTGTGCCGTATTTGCCGTGCCACGAATGAGCACAGACCAGTCAGCATCTGAAACTGCCTTTCCTACTACTGCTACTAGACTATTCTTGATGCTGGAACTCAACTTATTTATTGCAGCACTGACTCTGTGTAAAAACCAGATGGCTTCAATAAGGTAACGGTTCCCTGTGTCAAGATCTGTACCTGTATGGGGTTGTCAGACTGAAAGAGGCTGTGAATCAAGGCATGATGAGGAGGGAAATACGATGGGGAAAAATGTTTTACCAAGTTTGTACCCTACTTCTATGGTCTCTGTGAGGCCAGGGGGTGGACTATAAAGTTTTAAGGTGAGTTTGTTTGGAGGGACCAGGAAACATGAGGTAACTGTTAAACAAAAAAAAAAAAAAAAAAAAAACAAAATTAGTGAACTCATACTGTAAGTGTGTCAAACACTTAGCCGGAAGCAAGCAGTTAATATCGCAATGTGTTTTGGGGGAGAGGGGATTCTTGGAAAATAATCTTGACCCACTTGTTCAAAAATCAGAGGACAACCAGACTCGGGCAGGTCAGCTTAATCCTTTCTGTTTGAGATGAGTGAACTCCTCACTCACTATGTGTGACATGAACTGGGGGCAAGTCATAAAGAGGTCAGCCTCTTAATGTGACATTGGAATACTGTAATAGTGTGCTTGTGCTTGAAGAAAACTACAGCAGTATTAATTTTGTCCAGTTGCTTTCTTTATGTCACTAGTGACTTAAAAACACTGTTTATTTCATTCAGTTGTAAAATACAGAAAACAAAGGAACTCATTCCGGAATACCAAGTTTCTGGGTGGAATACCAAAATCCAAATCTTGGTAATCCGCTGTAAATATCACATTTTTTTCTTAAATTCTACCCCAGAGGTAGAAGACCGAGGCCTGGGAGTCATCATCAGTGACAGCCTCAGGTCCACTGTCACTGTAGAGGTCCCTGGGAAGGCAGCACTTGGAGTGCAGCATGCAGAGCTGGATTCCAAGCATTAAGAAACACAGGAAGTGCATCAGAACTATACAAAGGAGGACCACAAAGATAATCCAGAGGTAACAGGGGAGGTCAGATGAGGAAACGCCTGAAGACCTTAAAACGTCTACACTGGATGCAAGGAGGCAAAATGGGAAAATGATTGAGACACACAAGTTCTAACAAGAAACCAGCAGGATGAACTGTAATGACCTACTTACAAGGAACAAGGGCACCGTAACTAGAGGATGCAGGTGGAGACTGGAGGTGAAGTTTCACAAGTGAAGTGAGAAAGTTCATCTTCATGTAGAAGGTGGTAGACAAATGGAATAGACTGCCTAGAGAGGTGATTCAAGCCAGGGCAGTGACAGGGTTTAAACTTGGGTGGAAAAGGCAAAAGGAAGTAATGGGACCTACAGGCAGAAGAGGGAAATGGATATGAGGGGAACAGGGTGATGATTAGTCACTACATAGAAGTTGATGGCAGATGAGGACCGTAAGGCCCACCCAGTCTGCCCATTTTTCCTACCTTATGAATGTCCATAGGACTTTACTCTGTCAATGGCCTGTTTCTTCATACTCATCTGTATTGCTCCCTTATGCCTATCCCATGCCTGTTTGAAGCCCTGCAATGTATTCATATCCATATCCACCACTTCCTGAGGTAGGCTGTTCCATGCATCCACTACCCTTTCTGTGAAAAAGAACTTCCTCACATTACCCCTTAATCGGCCTCCCTCTAATCTTATGATGTGTCCTCTTGTTCTGCTTTTTTCTTATATTGAAACATGTTAGACTCTTTCACCCTGTTAATGCCCTTAAGGAGTTTGAATGTTTCGATCATATCACCTCTCTCCCTCCTTTGCTCTAGGGTATACATATCAAGCTCCATTAATCTTTCCTCATATGTTTTCTGATGCAGTCTCTGCATCATTTTGGTTGCCCTTCTCTGGACTGCCTCCGTTTTGTTAATGTCCTTGTGCAGGTGCAGCCTCCAGTACTGCACGCAGTACTCGAGATGGGGCCTAACCAGTGTCTTGTAAAGAGTGATTATTAAACACCCATCACATGGGCACAATCTGGTATTAAAACTTGATAATCAGCCCCTCAACTGATCCTCAATGGAGAGGGCAGGGTGCACTCTGTCCGGGGTCTAATGGCCCTGGGGCAGATCATTTAGACTCCTTCACACCCTTACAAAATAGGTATTCACTACCATCATCAGATTTCTGGCACTTCCTACAAATCTGTAGTATGATCTCTGCAAAAGTGAAAATGGAGCCTTTTCAGTTCTCTCTAGATCGGACATCTACAGACACCCTTCATCCAAATGCACCTCCAGTTTGGTGCTCATTAAAGAAAGGAAGAGCGGGAATGATTTATGTATAACGGATGCCATCCCAGACCCTATGACTGAAGCCAGAGATAGGTGGCAGGCTGCACTGCAATATCAGCTACCAGATAAGGCATGGTGCCAGTGTTGGAGACTGGCACATGCCAGCTGCATGAATAGCAGTAGTCTAATACAAAATAAAATACTAAACTGGTTGTATCGCACTATGAGCCAGCTGAAGCCAGCTGAAGCCCCTGGGTATTGTCACACAAGACAAGTGCTAGAGATGTGGTGCCCCGGTGCAGATCTCTATCATTTTATGTGGGGCTGTCATAGGATTCATAAATTCTGGTTTGACATGCATGTGGAATGCTCCCAAATCCTTGGTGTTCCTCTCCCCTCCTCACAGACTATCTTCATCTTGGGCATATACAAGGAAACTTCGCTCCTCAAGGTTACCACTCTACAGTGGCTTCTAGCAGTCAGTGTAGAATCCAAACACCCTTTCTCCATAGATGGGGATTCCTCGATATCCCCACAGTCTCCAACTGATTAACAACTGTACACACTCTGGCTACAATGTCCAGGATGTCCCATTTTTGTAAAGACACACTGGATACATATGAGAAAATCTGGCATCCGTTTCTCAGCATCGCGGTCACCACAGGTGCAGGCAATGGGCCTGGTGGGCATAAAGATCTGTTGAGCCCACCCTGAAGAGGGACTGTTTCCTGACCCATACCTTCCTTTACTGCATTAACATAGCACCTTTAATCCTCTCTCTCCCAGTTACCCAAACTCCTACATAATAAATTTGGGTGGTGCCTGTACACCCTCTCTTTTGGACACTGACCCATCACATGGTGGTAGCTGTGCAGCAGTCACCCATGGGGGAGGACCCAGTCCCACTAAGCACCTATGAGTATCCAGTCCCACTAAGTACCTATGAGTATCCAGTCCCACTAAGCACCTATGAGTATCCAGTCCCACTAAGCACCTATGAGTATCCAGTCCCACTAAGCACCTATGGAGTATCCAGTCCCACTAAGCACCTATGAGTATCCAGTCCCACTAAGCACCTATGAGTATCCAGTCCCACTAAGTACCTATGAGTATCCAGTCCCACTAAGTACCTATGAGTATCCAGTCCCACTAAGTACCTATGAGTATCCAGTCCCACTAAGCACCTATGAGTATCCAGTCCCACTAAGCACCTATGAGTATCCAGTCCCACTAAGTACCTATGAGTATCCAGTCCCACTAAGCACCTATGAGTATCCAGTCCCACTAAGCACCTATGAGTATCCAGTCCCACTAAGCACCTATGAGTATCCAGTCCCACTAAGCACCTATGAGTATCCAGTCTCACTAAGCACCTATGAGTATCCAGTCCCACTAAGCACCTATGAGTATCCAGTCCCACTAAGCACCTATGAGTATCCAGTCCCACTAAGTACCTATGAGTATCCAGTCCCAGTAAGTACCTATGAGTATCCAGTCCCAGTAAGTACCTATGAGTATCCAGTCCCACTAAGTACCTATGAGTATCCAGTCCCACTAAGCACCTATGAGTATCCAGTCCCAGTAAGTACCTATGAGTATCCAGTCCCACTAAGCACCTATGAGTATCCAGTCCCACTAAGTACCTAGAGTATCCAGTCCCACTCAAGTACCTAATGAGTATCCAGTCCCACTAAGCACCTATGAGTATCCAGTCCCACTAAGTACCTATGAGTATCCAGTCCCACTAGGCACCTATGAGTATCCAGTCCCACTAGTAGCTATGAGTATCCAGTCCCACTAAGCACCTATGAGTATCCAGTCCCACTAAGTACCTATGAGTATCCAGTCCCACTAAGCACCTATGAGTATCCAGTCCCACTAAGCACCTATGAGTATCCAGTCCCACTAAGCACCTATGAGTATCCAGTCCCACTAAGCACCTATGAGTATCCAGTCCCACTAAGCACCTATGAGTATCCAGTCCCACTAAGCACCTATGAGTATCCAGTCCCACTAAGTACCTATGAGTATCCAGTCCCACTAAGCACCTATGAGTATCCAGTCCCACTAAGTACCTATGAGTATCCAGTCCCACTAAGCACCTATGAGTATCCAGTCCCACTAAGTACCTATGAGTATCCAGTCCCACTAAGTACCTATGAGTATCCAGTCCCACTAAGCACCTATGAGTATCCAGTCCCACTAAGCACCTATAGGAGTATCCAGTCCCACTAAGCACCTATGAGTATCCAGTCCCACTAAGCACCTATGAGTATCCAGTCCCACTAAGTACCCATGAGTATCCAGTCCCACTAAGCACCTATGAGTATCCAGTCCCACTAAGTACCTATGAGTATCCAGTCCCACTAAGTACCTATGAGTATCCAGTCCCACTAAGCACCTATGAGTATCCAGTCCCACTAAGCACCTATGAGTATCCAGTCCCACTAAGCACCTATGAGTATCCAGTCCCACTAAGTACCTATGAGTATCCAGTCCCACTAAGTACCTATGAGTATCCAGTCCCACTAAGCACCTATGAGAGTATCCAGTCCCACTAAGCACCTATGAGTATCCAGTCCCACTAAGTACCTATGAGTATCCAGTCCCACTCAGGACCTATGGAGTATCCAGTCCCACTAAGTACCTATGAGTATCCAGTCCCACTAAGCACCTATGAGTATCCAGTCCCACTAAGTACCTATGAGTATCCAGTCCCACTAAGCACCTATGAGTATCCAGTCCCACTAAGTACCTATGAGTATCCAGTCCCACTAAGCACCTATGAGTATCCAGTCCCACTAAGCACCTATGAGTATCCAGTCCCACTAAGCACCTATGAGTATCCAGTCCCACTAAGTACCTATGAGTATCCAGTCCCACTAAGCACCTATGAGTATCCAGTCCCACTAAGTACCTATGAGTATCCAGTCCCACCACCCATGAGTATCCAGTCCCACTAAGCACCTATGAGTATCCAGTCCCACTAAGTACCTATGAGTATCCAGTCCCACTAAGTACCTATGAGTATCCAGTCCCACTAAGCACCTATGAGTATCCAGTCCCACTAAGTACCTATGAGTATCCAGTCCCACTAAGCACCTATGAGTATCCAGTCCCACTAAGCACCTATGAGTATCCAGTCCCACTAAGTACCTATGAGTATCCAGTCCCACTAGCACCTATGAGTATCCAGTCCCACTAAGTACCTATGAGTATCCAGTCCCACCTAAGCACCTATGAGTATCCAGTCCCACTAAGCACCTATGAGTATCCAGTCCCACTAAGTACCTATGAGTATCCAGTCCCACTAAGCACCTATGAGTATCCAGTCCCACTAAGTACCTATGAGTATCCAGTCCCACTAAGCACCTATGAGTATCCAGTCCCACTAAGTACCTATGAGTATCCAGTCCCACTAAGCACCTATGAGTATCCAGTCCCACTAAGCACCTATGAGTATCCAGTCCCACTAAGTACCTATGAGTATCCAGTCCCACTAAGTACCTATGAGTATCCAGTCCCAGTAAGTACCTATGAGTATCCAGAAGGGCTAGATGCCCCCCCCATCTCCCCCTCCCTTCCCCCTTGAATTAGTACCATGAGGGTCCGAGCCATGCCACACTTTCAATCCCTGTTTAACTGCTGCATAGGTGAAATGACCTTCACGTACTCCGTACTCTGCTTTAGGCTAACAGATTAAGAGTCTTTAATTGCTACATTCTATGAATGGAATTCCTGTAAGTGGCTGTTTATGAGACAGTACACCAATGAACTGTTGCTGTATGATATACTGTAATGAAGTTTTCATATGCTGTAAGCATTACTATTGCAGTCACTGTAACACTTTTAATCCTGTATGTTGAATCTGATTCTTTAAAATTAACTGCAAAAAAAAACCAGTGGATATTCTGAAAGCATGTTAAAATATCTTTTACCTGGCACACCATCCCCTAGCTTCAAAATCTACTCACAAAATGGATAGCCCGGTTACTAACCTAAGCACTAAAGCAGGCATCTCTACACACACTTCATCAACTGAAACAATGAACACCATCAAAACCCTTGACGCACTACCTGGCCACCCCTCTCATCCCCCCAATAACATATACACCCCTGAATGGTAGCAATGAAGCTGTTAACTGTGAAAACAATCTCAAGCCTGTTCAAGAGTATTAATCTAAATTAAACTGCCAGGGAAGATAAACTACAGTCAAACTTGCTTAAAGAACAAATCGGCTATTCAGCATGTACTTTCACAAATATAATCTTTCAGCTACAATTTTATTGAAGAATACTTTTTTGTTTAATTTTTAGTGCTCCTTTCCAACATTTACAACACATCTTGGTAGGTCTACCTACAGATTCTGTACACAAAAGCACTCGTCTCTCCCCAGTTAACCTCCAGGTGCCTTTGCTTATGCCATACTATTATAGACTTGTCACAGTAACAACAGACTGAGGTCACAAACAGCAATTGTTAGGTCAGCAGGGGATAGTCAGATACACTTTGATAGAATCAATGGAATAAGTACTGCATTATTTGCAATATCTAGTACACCAGCAACAGGAAAAAGTAAAAAAATTAAAAACTAGGAAACACTGAAGTTACAACATCACTGATATAAATCTAATGGCTTTAAGTATTTATTTTTGTTACAGTAAGGCCATGATCTTTAAGCTGGCCACTTCCAAATCTTCAAAACCATTAGTGAACAATTTTACCTCTTCCTTATTACTGGTGAGCATGGGTAGGGACAATCCTGTGTCCTGATTGGCCAGTCACTGCCCAGACACATGCAGTAATTGACCAGTAACTGCACAGGTCTGTAAGATCCTCATACTGTGATCTCATGGAGCACAGCAAAGGCCGACAGCTCTATACACAAGTTGCTTAACTACACACACACTTAGCAGCTCCAACTCCTGGAAAACAGCCATCATCGGCATATGGAAATACCCGCATGAAGAATTATCCATCATGTCTTTTTTTGAGTTTCTGCCAGTTGAAACATTGGCCTAACGATCACCATGGAGATGACTGCTACCTCATCAGATCCTCACAGAACACACCGGACCGGACATATAAAGAATGTACATTTTTAAATGTTAACACTTTAAACTAGTTTGATGACCATTTTATAAAAGAAATAATCCACTCCAGGGCATGCATTTATTGTGTAATTTTCACCCCCCCCACCCCCACTGAAAGGCACTCGGCATATGCTTCGTGCTTCCAACCGGATTGGGGAGGGAGCAGTAATTACACCATAACTGCACGCCCTGTCGTAAATTATTTCTTACATATCAAATTGTTATCCCAGTCCAAAAGAGTGGAAACGAGCTTGACCCAAACCATTTCTGACATTTCTCAGTTCTAGCAGTCCTGCTCAAATTCCTATATGAGCTCGTTAAATCACAACTAACCACCTGTCTACATAAACATAATATTGGGATTCCTGTTCGGTCCGGTTTCAGATCAAACCACTCTATAACTGCACTCTCAAGGTATCAGATAATATCTTTATGTCATGAATCAGAGCACATACAAATGGACTAAATCTACTGCATCTACTTGTTCAAAGTCCAGCCTAGTTATCTAGCAGTTGTTCTTTCAGAAACCTGGAGCTTTAGGGTAAACAATTTAAGGGCTATCTCAAAAGAACCACACCTAAATGGTTGCAGGTCAAAATGTCTACACAAACCTGTGACCACTCACATGAGGAGTTCACAGAGCTCCATCCCTAACCCCCTGCTTTTCTCACAGTTTGTGAACGTATCCTTCAACAATCCATACAATTTGCAACCCACATGTATGCCGATAATACTGTCCTTTACTACAGTGCATCCTCCGTGGATCAGATAAATAGGGGATATGCAATGGGGACCTGTGTGATACATTATTTATCTATACAAGAGCAGTTTGGCCTCAGATAACCTCAGAAAAGGAGTTAGCCATGCGTGATGTGCCTACTGTCAAACTGCTCAAGTGCAGATAAATAATGTATCACATAGGTCCTCACAGCATGTCTCGTTTATACAACAGGCTGGTGTTTTTTTTTTGTTTTCTTTTGTTTTTTTGTTGGGGGGAGATGACTGACAGGTATTATTTATTCAACATATGCATGATAAATTAAAATTCATCACGCACACATGGAGATATTTATTTATATTTATTTATTCAGTTTTGGTAACCAGGTAAGTCCACTGAGACAATTACAGTCCCTTTTTCATTAGATGTGTGTCCACGCATATTGTATAATTAAGGGGTACACAACAGGGAGTTGTGTAATAAAGGATTATTTTCATTCATGCTGTTTGACCTTGGGTAACCCTCACGAGTGGAGTGACCTTGGGTAACCCTCACAAGTGGCATACGCCATGAGTGATGTGCCCAAGGTGAAACAGCATGAGTAAAAATAAATCATTTATTCCACATGGTCTCTGTTTTGCATTTAATTTATGCAATAGGGAGGCACCTTGTGGGATATTTAACTTTTCTATTTTTTTTTTAATCTTTCTTAATGCATAAATTATGTGCGACTTTTTGGTAAGGCAGTGTGTCTCCATTTCTTGTGGGAGCCACTTTTATGGACGTTGCCATGGACACACTAATGTGATGCCTGCGATGATGTTCCTGTGTCAGTACTCACTGGCTGAGATTGTAAGTTTCTCTGACAAATGAAAATAGTACCAGTTTTTAGCAAGCGGGTCGTAGTCAGCATTAGCTTGGTGTGTTGCATTCTGCCTTTCGGACCTCAGTTTGGAGCCAGTACCTATGTTTAAAATGTTTTTTTATTTGTTTGGTTTTATTTTTTGAGCTGTGGTGTGAAATGAGTGAGTGGGGATGGTCTCATAGAGGTTAGCTGGAAGAAGGAGCGAGTGCTGCCAGATGGAGATGAGAGAGATGCCAGTGGGTGAAATAAACCAGTGCAGTTGGTTTTAACAAAAAAAAGTATGTGCATTTAATGTCTCATCCCTTGACTGTGTATTTTGGAGACAGAGTATCAGAAGGGTCCAGTGCACTGCAGGGACACAGGTGAAGCGAGTGAGTGAGCGGATGGAGGGAGAGAATGTGAAGAGTGCCATGACTGAAGACAGCAGAGAAGGAGGACAGAAAAGCTGTTCTGGAGGGACAGTTTTAAATACACTACACAGGTAGTCTGTTTGTTAGAGTGTCTGGTTTAGAGGAATATCAAAGACTTATTAGGGGGGACCAGAGGACATAGTTCAAGCAAATAGTCAGTGGGGCATAAGCAAAGGCTTCAGCGTGTGGCAAAAATTTGTTTGAAAAAGAAAAAATATGGCCCATCTGGTGGTGCTGAGGCACTGGATGCCTTACCTTGCGCCATGCCAGCAGCCCGTGTTCAGGAATGAGCACGGGTCACCAGGAGTAGGCAGGGGAGAAGGACTGAGCATCCGATGGACTGCTCTCCTTCTCCGGGGAGGAGGGGTCACTAGCAGTCGGTGATTGACTGGCCTCTAGCATTGGCTGGGGGGCAGCACACTGATGCTTTAGAGATAGGGAGGAGAGGGAGCAGATGCCTGAAGGGAGCGCATGCAGATGCATGCACATTCTCTCCATGGGCATCACTGCATGCCTCCTCTTCGGAGGGAGCAAAAATGGAGGAAGTAAAAGTGTTCTCTGCACAGCTGGATGACAGCTGGTCCCCACAGGTGCCGCTCTGCGAATAGGCAGTAACCCTGGCACCGGATCCATATCAGTGGGTTGAGGAGTTCCCCACCACTCCATCACAGGGGGTAAGCTGTGGAGGTAAGCCAGAGGTAAGCTGTGAGTGGGAGATGGGTCTGGGAGACCAGCTAGAAGGAACTCCGCCCAAGATAAGGTGGAAAAATAGATTAACTGTAAAAAAAAAAAAAGAAAGAAAAAATATAGTTTTTTGGGGGGTTGGGGGGTTGTTGTTCCATTGTCTGGATGTTACATGAATGCTGCAAGTAGGAATGGAACTGTGCAAGTTGGGGTGCTGCAGCTGTACTGGTGGTTGGGAAGTAGTACCAGCCAGCGGAAGGGGGGGACAGTGATGTAGCTGCTATATAGATAAATGCAAGGTGATGTAGCTACTGTGTACATAAATGCTGATGATGTATCTAAATGAAATTTATGTACACAGTAGGTCAAATATCATCATTTATGTAGTGGGTTTTGTGTCCACACCTACTGCATAAATAACATTCTCTGACATGACTTCCATAGAGCTGGTTTGTTCAAAACAATTTCCTTCCTGTAAGCATACCACTCAACTGCTATGAATTTTGCCTAGCTTTAACATTTTTGCACTCAACTTTATCCTTGCTTACCAAGGTTTACTGGTGTTCCTCATAAATTAAATTATTTCTGAACACACAATTATTTCTGGACACACAAACTACTGAGGCATTGAACTAACTTGATAGACACATTCCTTAACACTACAGAAATGGGGCCCACCATTCTTAGACAAAGTATTATTCTTCAAAGTGCTACACATACTGTCTGTTTGCTCTGAATTTTGAAGGCCAGCACTATGCATTTTAATTCTGAGAGATTGTGTGGTATGCCTGTAAGATTAAAACATAGTTTTTGGCAGCCCACCCCCTAAGAAAAATTACTTCACCGCTGTGCTACAGCTACTCACTGTCCACAGCTCTTTCCTGGAGCAGCTAGACCATTTCAAATACCTTGGTAACTGACCAAACCTCTCTCTCCGTTTGAGACACAACATCAGCTACATCATATCCACTGTATAACCAGCAGAAGCCTCAGAGCAAGGAAGAAGGTTCTAAAGCAATTGTTTTTCTATATGTTGGACTATAGAGATGCTATATAGCAAACAACAAGCAAGACAATCTCAGGAAAGCTGGGCAAATACTGTAATTAATAAATTCCAGATTTCTTCAGTGCAGCTATAAAAACAAGTCACCGCATCTTGCACTTTAGCTTCCAGTGGAGACAGACTGAGCAGTGAAACTGGCATTAATTACACATCTTCCAGAAATGCAAAAGGGAACCTCCACCCAGCAACCTCAGACCTCTCCTAACTCTAACCAACACAACCGTCAGTTGACAGTTTTGTAGTTTCACACGTCAGTAAAGATTTTGCTAGGTGCCCATTTGCTTATCAGGCAGTTTGGCTTAGTGGTTAGAACACAGAGCAGTGAACTTGGAGATCTGGCTTTTAATCCCACAGCTGTCACTTTCCATGTGACTCTGAGCAAGTCACTTAACCTCCATGTTGTTAACCTTTCTAATTCCTCTCATATGTTTCTGTAGTCTGTGAACGTCCCCCATACAGCACAAATTCATTCAGATTTCTCTCTCGTCAGAAAGTCCTTTGGGATATTGGCTGTAAGCACCACGTGGGGTCAAATTCTTTTGTTTCCCTTAGTTTGGAATCAGCATCCCAACCAGCTCAAAAAGATGACCATCAGCACCTAGAACTTCAACACTAGTTTCAAAACACTATTGGCAGGACATCTCATAACTCCTTGCTACTGTTTCCAGAATGGATTCCTGGAGAGCTATGCCTCTGGGGTCACCCCGAGTACTTTCAATGTTACTGCTGCACCAGGCAATTTGTAACCAGTCTTACTTTCTTTTCATTCAGGCACTTTGTAACCAGTCTTACTTTCTTTTCCTACAGGCACTTTGTAACCAGTCTTACTTTCTTTTCCTACAGGCACTTTGTAACCAGTCTTACTTTCTTTTCATTCAGGCACTTTGTAACCAGTCTTACTTTCTTTTCCTACAGGCACTTTGTAATCAGTCTTACTTTCTTTTCATTCAGGCACTTTGTAACCAGTCTTACTTTCTTTTCATTCAGGCACTTTGTAACCAGTCTTACTTTCTTTTCATTCAGGCACTTTGTAACCAGTCTTACTTTCTTTTCCTACAGGCACTTTGTAACCAGTCTTACTTTCTTTTCATTCAGGCACTTTGTAACCAGTCTTACTTTCTTTTCATTCAGGCACTTTGTAACCAGTCTTACTTTCTTTTCCTACAGGCACTTTGTAACCAGTCTTACTTTCTTTTCATTCAGGCACTTTGTAACCAGTCTTACTTTCTTTTCATTCAGGCACTTTGTAACCAGTCTTACTTTCTTTTCCTACAGGCACTTTGTAAACAGTCTTACTTTCTTTTCATTCAGGCACTTTGTAACCAGTCTTACTTTCTTTTCATTCAGACACTTTGTAACCAGTCTTACTTTCTTTTCCTACAGGCACTTTGTAACCAGTCCTACTTTCTTTTCATTCAGGCACTTTGTAACCAGTCTTATTTTCTTTTCATTCAGGCACTTTGTAACCAGTCTTACTTTCTTTTCCTACAGGCGCTTTGTAACCAGTCTTACTTTCTTTTCATACAGGCACTTTGTAACCAGTCTTACTTTCTTTTCCTACAGGCACTTTGTAACCAGTCTTACTTTCTTTTCATTCAGGCACTTTGTAACCAGTCTTACTTTCTTTTCATTCAGGCACTTTGTAACCAGTCTTACTTTCTTTTCATATTCACACCTAGTAGCCACTGTCCAGCTCACTTTCTATGTGTCACACTTTGTAGTCACTATTACTTTCTTTCTATATTTTCACTTTGTAAAGAACAGTTATGTAAGAACTTACCATAACAATAGCTCTTCAAGGGAATCTCAGTCATCAGGTCACACCTATGGAACTTAGACATCAGGCACTAGGATCCCATGGAAACTTTTCTGCAGCTATCTACTAGGGGCCGCCCATGCCGATGTCAGACTCCAGTGTCACTCACCCTCTAAAAGTACAGGTGGCTCCCGCTCCCTCCTCAGTTCTTTCCCTAGCTGGAGGCCATGAGAGACAGGAGTCCTACTATGGAAACCAAGGCAAGAGAAAGGTGCCCAGCAAGCAGAAAGGCTTGAGCAACAGGACAGCCAAGCTGGAGAGAGAGAGAAAGAGAGAAAAGGGCAATGGAGGAGGGATGGCATGACCTGATGACTGAGATTCCCTTGAAGATCTACTATTACGATAAGTTCTTAATAACTGTTCTATCTTCTTTGATGATAACTCTGTCATCACATCACAGCTATGGAATGAGTCCCAAGCAGTGCTGCGATCAAGGACAGTCTGGGTGACAGGAGACCAGAGGCCTAAGAAAGAAGCCCCTTAACACAGTAAAGCCAAAGCTTGCCCTTCTGAGGGATGTAATGTCCAGATTGTAATGCTTGGCAAACGTGTGGACAGTACTTCCAAGTGGCAGCATAGCAAATCTTGGCTGCAGACACGCCTCTGAAATAGGCAACTGAAGTGGCCATGCCCCGGTGGAATGGCCCTTAACAACCTCAAGAAGTTTCTTACTGTACTTCCTGCAACAAATTATGATATAATTGGCCAACCATTTGGACAAGCACTGTTTCAAAACTGGAGCACCCTCTCTACCAGGGGTGGAAGAAACAAATAACTGTTTGGACTTTCTTTAGTCCTTGGTATTGTGTGTATAGTGCAAAATTCAATGCACATACAAAGTACAGAGCAATACTTCTCCTGGATTGGCATGCTTGGGATAATAAACAGGTAGGTGGATGGACTGGTTGAGGATAAACTCAGACACCACTTTAGGAAGAAACTTAGGATTATTAGGCAAACAGACCCTGTCTTGGGTGGAAAATCAAACAAGGTTGCTCACACATGAGAGCCTGTAGCTCTGAAATTCTGCAAGCAGAAGTAATGGTAACTAAAAATAATACTTTCCACAACAGAAACAGTAGCTTGCAAGATGCAGCTGGCTCAAAAGGTGGCAGGGTCAGATTTTCCAAAAAAAATTGAGGTCCCAAGCTGGAACCAGGTTATGGATGGGAGGCTTCAAGTGGAGAATGCTTCTCAGAAAGGTATGGGCCACATCAAGCTGTGCCACCATATAGCCATCGATGGGCACATGGAAGGCTGATATAGCAAACAGGTACACTTTGAGGGGGGAGTATTTGAATCCAGAATCAGGCAAGGTCAGGAGATACTCCAAAACCCAGTTCACTGGACAGGTGAAAGGGTCCAGCTGGTGAGAAGTGGCTCAGATAGCAAACCACTTCCACTTTATAGAATAAGTGGCCCTGGTGGAGGGTTTTCTGGCAGCAACCAGGACATCAGTCACCTTCTGAGACACCCCAGTCTGAGCAATGGCAGTCCTCAGAGCCATGCATACAGATGGAGGGACTTGAGGTTTGGATGGACCAGGGTCCCCTGTGCCTGTATCAACAGGTCCCAGCAAAGGGGCAGGGGAACTGGAGATTACATGGCCAATTGTTGCAGTAATAGAAACCATACTTACCTCAGCCCAAAAACTTCCCTTTCCAGGAGAGGGATAACATGTCTCACCAGAAAACTCCAGGCCCTGGATCTAGCAAGCAGAAATGTGGCAATTTTGCACCGAGTGGGTATGCAAAAAGGCCCAACTCTGGGTGACCCCATCTGTTGAACAGGTCTTCTGTGACTGAGGTCAGCAGTTCTCACTCATGCACTTTGGACTGTGACCAGCTGAGGCTGTATGCCAAGGCATTTTGGGTATCTAGCACATGGACAGCCACCAGTTCTAGACTGTGATCTAGAGCCCGGTACCAGACCCTCATTGCTTCCCAGCACAGAGGATAGGAATGGGTCCCTCCTTGCCTGTTGATGTAATAGACTACACTGAGATTGTCCATTTGCATCAACAGAGGACCTGGGGAGAGATGGTTCTGGAATACCTGTAAGGCATACAGAACTGCCCTCATTTCTAGAATGCTTATGTGGAGGTGAGTCTCCCTGTGGAAACAGATGTCCTGGGTCTGACAGGGGCCAAGATGGGCTCCTCAACTCTGACCTGAAGCATCCGTGGTGAGGATCTGTTGAGAGATGGGGATCAGGAAGGGAACACCCTTTAAGAGACTGGCTGGGTTCATCCACAAGTGAAGCATTGTGTGAACTGGCAAGAAGACAAGGACCAGCTGGCCTAGATCACCTGAATGCTGATCCCACTGAACCCCGAGGGTCCACTGTGGAATCCTCATGTGCAGCCTGGTCAGAGGGGCAGTTACAATGGCTACTGCCATGAGGCCTAGTAGCCGGAGGAAAGTACTGGCTGGAATAAGCCAGCTCTGAGCCACCCCATGGGCCTAGGCAATAAGGTGGTTTGCCCTGTCTTGAGGAAGGAAGTAAGGCCTTGCCTGAAGGAGAGTCCAGGACTGCCCCTATGTATTGTAATCTCTGAGGGGGTCAGCAAAGACTTGAGTCAATTGACTGTGATGCCCAAGAAGTGGAACAACTGCTGGGTGCATTCCAGAGCAAACAACAAGCGCTCTCTGGACTGAGCTTTCAGTAACAGGTTGTCCGGGTATGGGAACACATAGAGAACCTTGCACTGCAGGATTGCTGCCACAGCTGCTAAGCAATTGATAAAGATCTGTGGAGCAGAGGATAAGCCAAAGGGCAAGACCCTGAACTGGTAATGCTTTCCTGGAACAGGAACTGCAGGTAACACCGGTGAGGTGGGCAAACCATGATATGCAGATAGGCGTCCTGCATAGTGAGGGAGCATAGCCAGTCACCCTGCTTAAGCAGTGGGAGAAGATTTTCAAAGTGACCATCTGCAGCTTTTTGTACTGGATAAAAAGGTTCAGTTCCTTCAGATCTAGAATGGGCCTCAATTCCCCTGTTCTCTTAGGAACCAGGAAGAACCTGAAATAGAACCCCTTGTTCCTTTGCCACCTGGGCACTGGTCCTGTGACCTGTTTGTGCAGTAAGGTGAGGCCCTCTTCCCTGAGCACTGCTGTGTGGTCTGGAGAGTAAAACAGGGGGAATGGAGGAACATCTGGAGGCTGCTTTAGAAACTTGAGCATATGTCCCTGTTTGATTATCTGCAGGATCCAAGCATCTATCCTGATGGTTCTCCACTGGGGCAAATGGAGGGAGAACCTGCCTCTGACCACCACCTCCGACCACCACCTCCTGACTCAAGGAAGAAGGAGGGGGGGTCCTGCAAGGAGTCAGGCAGAGGCTGAACCAGTGGCAGGGACTGCACTGCCACTTCTGGGTTCCTTGGCCAAGAGTCCAGTGGAGGAAGATGGGGCAGGCAAGGCTGAGCTGGCTCTGCGTCTACCCTCTAGCTTACCTCTGGGATATGACTTGCTGGAGGGCTTCTGAAAAGAGACCATGGCCTACTCCAGGATTGAGTATGATATAAGGAGAGGACAGACCAAATGGCCCTACCAGAAGCCTGCAGCTCATTAATAATGTCCTGCACATCTGGACCACAAAGTTTGTGACCCAGAAAAGAGGCACCTAATACCTTTTGCTGGACATCATTGGCAAAGCTAGAGACCTGCAGCCTGGAGTGCAGTCTAAGGCAAATGCTAGATGCAGCTGCCCTGACCATCGTGTCAGCCATATCATAGGTGTCTCTAAGGAGGTGCTTCCTAACATCCTCCAAAGCCTGAAGTACCCTGAGAAGCTCCCGCTTGTGAGAACCCTCAGGGAGAGTCCCAGCAGTCACTTTGCCTTTCCTCCAAAGAGTGTTTTGGTACTTAATAAGATGGGCCAAATAACTGCCAATCCCAAGGCCAAGGCAAAAGTCCTTCTGTCCCACTGATCCAACCTTCTAGACTACTGGTCAGGGGCAGGGAGCTAAGGTGTTTAAGGGCCTTAGTCCTGTCATGAGCAGCTTTAATGACCACAGAGTCAGTCTCAGGTGGGGCTGCATAGAAGGGTAACCCTTGAGGCACCCAATAAAGTTTGTTGGCCTTCCTAGGCATAGCTCACACCATGTTGGGTCTGCACCAGGCTGCCGTGGCTGCATCATTCAAGGCTGGCAGCAGAGGAGGAATAAGCTTAAGTGGAGACTTGGGGATCTCCAAGAAGTCCATAATATTCCTCCTGGTTTCATCCTCCTCCTCAGTTTGGAACCCCATAGTGGAGGAGGGTTGTTTCATGATACTGAAAATGGGGGGGGTTAGTCGGAGGGGGGACCTGGGAGTCTGCTTAACAGACTCCCTTCTCACAGAGGAGATTGTAGACTTATCAGAGGTTTCTACATAAACTTCCTCCTCAATCTCCTATTCCTCAGGGGGGAGAAAATCAGGACACCTCTTCATCATCAGACTGCTCTGGACCAGAGACGGACAAATGCCATACTGATGACTCCAAAGAGGGTGAGGGGTGTGAGGGGTGTGAGGGCCTAGCAGACAGTGCCACTAAAACAGCCAATGATGGCATGGGCAATGATGGCCTGGGCTATGTAAGTAGCTGTTGGATAAGAGAAGTAGTAATGGCTGGTAGAATGGTATTAAGGTTGATGGCAGGGAAGAGAACCACCATTGACACTGGTGTCGACGGAGCTGGCATAAGCCCATGGTTCAATGATGAACCGCTAACTTAAGAGGTAGTGAGTAGACCCGGCACCAATACACCTCGACGCTCAAGAGGTCTCGACAGCAGGGCAAGGGCCAATGGCCCTTCCACAGCCCTATGATGGGTGAGAGGAGAATCTACCATGTGGGTCCTGGAAGAAGCACAGGCCTGCATGAGGCGAGGTGCCAACACCTAAGCAGGTGACAGGGTAATCCCAGGAGAAGAAGAGGAAGAATCCAGTGGGCAACAGGATTGCTGATGGGTGGGAATGGTCCTTGGGCCAGTCCTTTTCCCATTGAGTGCGCTTCCCTGAGGAGTTGTCCCAGGCATTGGTGGCCTCCGAGCCCATGGAAAATGCCAGCGACTGGATGGAGAGTGCAACAGAAGACCTCTGCTCTCTGCTGGCTACCTGTTGTTCCATGGGGAAATTCTGTAGGGCTTGCTTTCATCAGTGCTGGGAGGTAAGGCTGAATTTCTGGCAGGATTCACAGGCTAGGGCATTATGGCTAGGCCCAAGACAGCAAACACAGAACTGGTGTTTGTCAGTGGAGGAAATTTTCTTTCCACAGCAGCACAGATGGAAAAGAGCAAACAAAGGAGTAGTTCTCGACATACAAAGGAGAGAGGAATTACTTCTGAATAAAAGTAATTCAATGACAAAAGAAAATAAAAGGTCAGCAAATTTTGGCAGTCGAACTGAGTGGCGAAGCTTCCGCAAAGCCCATGCCTGAAAGGTTGAAGATGGGAAAGATCTGAGGAAGGAGTGGGGCAGCCTGGGCTTTTATTGGGTGAGTGATGTCAGAACCTAATGTTTGCATGGGAAGGCTGCTGCAGAAAAGCTTCCATGGGATCCTCGTGCCTGATGGCTAAGTTCCATAGGTGTGACCTGATGACAGAAATATCCCTGAAGATCTACGTTTACTTTTTTTATATATCTGCACTATGTGAACAATCTCACTTGCCAGTATATATTTGCCCACTGCTACCACTCTGACTTACTTTTCATATTTGCACTTTGTAACCATTCTCACTTTTTTCTATTTGCACTTTGTAACCACTTAACTTTCTTTCATATTTGCACTTTTCTAACCACTCTCACTTTTTATATTTTAACTTTGTAACCACACTCTTTCTTTATATATTCACAATTTGTAATCACTCACACATTCTTTTCATATATGCACTTTCCAACCATGCCACTCTTTTTATATATGCCCACTGTAACCACTCTCATTTTCTCTATATATTTGCATAATGTGCAACTGATGCATGCTGTATATGTAAGAGGTTGCACCTGTAGACAAGAGTAGCCTTGTATCTCTACATGTTTATCAGGCGAAACAATTTCATACTGATAAATAAATGTTTTCCTTGTGAAAAATGTACTGCTCATCTGCTGCTACCATGGCACCCATATGAAGAGAGGACATGTCATTGGACATAATGCGATCCCGATAGATACAATTTCTAATTAATGACTAAAGGACTATTCCAATCAGATTATTCAATCCAATTACTGTATATCTTCTAATAGAAGCCGTGGCTTCTTTTACAATCTTCTGTTTCTAGCCATGGCTTCTTTTAGAGGGTGGCTGCTGTTGGAGAGTGGCTTCTGTTTAAAAGTGCTGTGATTCTGAACTGCGCTATAATTGCATGTCTTTGCTGTAAGTAAATGAGACTTTCAGGAATGGGGAAAGAGAGATATAAGGGCTAGGGTGGTACTAGAAAAGGGGGGAGTCAAAGGGGAAGGTAGTGGTAGGAGATATGAACCTGCCAAATGTTGACTGGGACATTTCAGCATCCAGGAGCTCCAGAATTCAGGCCCTGCTGGATACACTGCAGGACTGCTTGCTGGTGCAGCTGATTAAGGTACCCACCAAACAGGCTGCTATTCTCGATGTGGTATTCACCAACTTGAAAGTGGTACAAGGAGTTAGGGTAGAGGAACCACCAAGGCCCAGCAACCATAACTTTGTAAGATTCGATCTGATCCTTGGGAATCAGCAAGTCCTCATCAATGTCTGAAGTCCTAGATTTCAGAGTTACAGATTTCAATTGGATGAGAAGCCTGGGCCTTGACAAGTTAGTCAGCATGGACAGCACTGGGGATATAGAGAAAAGATGGGAGGCAATCCCGAGGCAACAAACTCTTGCATGAGAATGGTAATCAAAAGAAACAGGTATGAAAGACCAATATGGTTCTCTGGAAAGGTCAGGGAAGTAGTGAGAGTCAAATAGAAGGCTTTCGCCAGGTATAAGGAAAGGAAGAATGGGAAGACTACCAAATGGGAACAAAGAAACCCAAAAGGGCGGTCAGTGAATCAAAGGCAGATACAGAAATGCGTATTGTAGAGGGGTCAAGGAAGGGGAGAAACGGTTCTTTAAATATATCAGGGAAAGGAGGGAGGAGGAATTCCTAGGTTAACAGAGGGAGGAAAGGCACAAAACAGCCTTCTTAAAGAGCACCTTTTTCAACCATAAAATGATTTAACAGGGAGCTCCCTTACCTCTTGGGGAGCTCCTCCAAGCTATCTTTTCTTTTTTAGATACTGGCCCCAAAGGAAGGGAAGGGATCATAATTTGTACCCGAGGGGCTGCCCACATGATCTCTATCCACTTCCTGATTCTCCTATGCGTCCCCGTACTCCAACCTACTATGATGTTTTTATAACGGAGTGCTGGGATGCGCTCCATTCATTTCAATGGAGCATCTTTTTCAAATGTAATTTCCAGATTGTAAACTGAGTTTTGCAACCTAATGATGGCAGTCTTCAACTAACAAGAGCTCTGTTAGGTGAACTCTGCCACCAAGAGATATCAAAACCCGATAATCAGGAAATTATATTTGAAAAAGAAGTGCCATTGAAATGAATAGAGTGCATCCCCACGCTCTGACCTATAAAGACGTCCCAGAAGTCGGAGCGCGGGGACGCACAGCAGAATCAGGAAGTGGCTGAGAAACAGAGAGTACAAAGGATAAATGAGAGGTGCCAAGATTTTTTATTGCAATTTTTATTTCCATTTTATTAACGTCTGAATGACTTTGCTTTATCCGCGCTGACTGGGGAGTGAGAGCGAGAGATAGTGCAAGCACACAAAGCGTACCAATTACACTATCACTGTTACGCCATGAGACACCCAAGATTGTCAGACCACACAGCAAACATAAAGGCACCCTCTAATACAAGCCATGACATCTACTGGAGAGTGTTTTGTATTACAATCAACAAGCTGTATAAGCAGCTTCTATCAGAGGGCAGCTTGTATCAGAGTGAGGTTTTAATTAGGAGATGCACAGTGACTTACTAACATACTAAAATGCCAGCAGAATAGGCCTAACGGTCTTTTGAGTCTGCTCGATTGGTCAGCCCCCACCCTGGGTGCTGACCTTGCTGTCCCCCTCACCTTCTCTGGCTTCTCCCTTCCCAGTTCCGGATATTCTTGCTGCATTGGATTTTGCTTCCAGAACCCTTCCCCTGTACCTGTCCCAGCCCTTCTTGAACCCCTCCACCGTCTCTGCCTCCACCAGCCCCCTAGGCAGTGCATTCCATGGCTCCACCACCCTCTCAGTGAAGTAGCACCTCCTCCTTTCAGTAGTTCAGTAGTTCATAATTATTTATATAAAAGATTACTTAAATCATACCTATTTATAAAAATATGCCAACCTGCTTTTGGACCAGCAAAAAGCTAAAGGTGTGCCAGAAACGAATTTCAGACTATATGACACTGACATGTGCCGCGCACACACACACACACACACACACACACACAGCCAGCCAGTAATACAGCAGCAACAGTAATGGTTGTAAAGGCAGCAGCAAGCCCACTCTATGGGCAGTAGACAGAGCACAGCCACAGTGGTCATGCTGTTCAGGGTGGGGGATGGGGGTATAAGAGAACCATCTATGCTGGCTGTCTTTTTGACAATTTAGTATTCTTGGTTTTCATATATTACATTACATTACATCAGAGGTATTTTATGAATCAACTTGTATTCTGTAGACTGAATACATGCACAAGTAAAGAATAGTTTCACCTGCACTTAAAATACAATCTGGCAGAATCCACAAAACAGCTGTAATCGTTTATATAAATAATTATGAACTACTTATGTGATTTCAGCTAATCAGTGTACACAGCCACTGTGCCTTTCCTATGTACAGCAGTCTCTTATGCAGGAACTTCGTGATTGGAGCGTTCCACTTCACATCCAGGGGGAAATGCAGCTTCATTTAACTTTTGAAATTAAACTAAATACTTAAAACTTGTAAATCACGCTAGCTAACTGGAGTGATTTATCATAAGTTAATAGTCTAAATGTGTCTTATGGCATGAGTGATGCTTCCTGTGACGTTTTGGCATCCAGAATTCTTTCCCAAACCTGTGCTCAGAGTCTTTTACAATATGAGACACGTCACAGAGGCTCTAGTAACTTATAATGTAGAGTGCCTAACATTGATTAATGGAGAACTCTTTTTCAAAATATACACAAGGGGACATGCCAGACACCCTATTTTGCTAAGATCTGCTGACCAATTATTTATTAAACCAACCAAATGCCCTATAACATTTGTTTAAATTACACAGCTAAAATAAAACTCACTGTGTTGCTCAAAAGTTGTCCAGCTCTTCAATATTTTTTTTATTAAGTTTCCATTTTCTGTTGCAGCTGTCATGCTTTTAAAACAAATGCATTTCTTTAAGATTATGAGGTTGACTTCTCAAAATTAGGTTTAATAAAATCATAATGAGTGATAGAGCCCAACCATCACACTTATATGAGAACATCACAGCTGGACAGATCTGTGAAAGTGCTTTGGTCCTTCCATGAAGAGGGATCTATGTAGTCTCGCAATAACTTGATACGGATTTACGGGTTTGTTTGTACAGAAAGGTGAATGTTCTGGACTCTCAGAAACAGTTAAACTTTCCCTACTTGTTGCTTGTGAAAAGCATGATGATTAAAGGGACACTTGTTAACCTCTTTAATCCTACACAAGATATCTGCTGGCCAAAGTGGAGATGCGAAAAATCATTGGAATGTAATTCTTAGTTTACTTTGAAAAAAGTGGTTTTGGTATGCAGATGTGATGACCCAATACTACTTACGACTGCAGTGCCATAATACTTCAAGAGGTTAAAAGCACATAATATGTTTCTAGGAAATAAATTAGCAGAAAACTTCAGAACAATGTTCTTTATTTAAAGGGAATTCCTTTTCTAGTAAACAAAAAAAAAAAAAATTTGGAAGATGCCCCTATTGGCTTATGGGCATGACAATACTCTGCCACATAGACCAGTCAGGTATCCCATTCTGGGGTCAGCAGCAGGCTAAATGAGTCAAGGAAGTTGGGCAAATGGATCTCATGCAGGGAGGGAGGAGGCTGACCATCACTGAGCAACTGTGTGCTAGCCAACCAAGGAGCAGCTTTGGCACTGGCTGTGAAGGCAGTTGCTCCCTCTCCCTGCCCCAGAGGAAGTGTGCTGCCATGGTTGGGTATGGGACAGGAGTAATAACATGTGGGGAGCTTTGTATGGCACATGGTATCCACTTTTTGAGACTTTAAGCACACTGGGTCACAAGCTTACACTCTGACTACCGTAAGTCATACAGTACATGTAGATAGTGGCAGAGAAGAATGACAAATCAAGGATAATACCCTGCTAATGCATTTCAGTGGGTAGTGTTCTCTAATAGTTGAACACCCAATGGAGATGAATTGTTTGGTGAGTCACTGAGGAAAGCATATGTGCATAATGACTGGGAGGGAGGTCCACGTGGTACCAATATTAAAATAAAAAGGTTTTCAAGTTGGCTGGTCCATAAGCATAGTGACCACAGGGGTCACCTACCTTGCCATCATTCTAGGTTAGCATTCAAGGCCCAGAATGGCACAGTTGGCTGGACAGAGTAGCCTACAGAATGCTCCACTCTTGGCAGATAGGTGGGGGTTCCCGTCAAGGCACTGCTATTTTGCTATTTCTGGGTGTATAGTACTGGTACACAGAGACAGGTAGGTAAGGAAAATGTAAAAGCTGATCACAGCTAAAAGACTCTGGCTTGGCTCTTGACAGCTTAAGGAAGTAGAACAGAACCAAATATTGAACTCTAAACAGAGAGTTCAACTGGCTTGCCCCATCTACTGGTACAGCAACCCACATGCTGAAAACTGAAATTCTGGGTTCACGGAGATTAGGCGCCACCCAGGGAAAGAAGGTGGGTGGGATTTGACAGAAATCTAAATAACATAACGGGTAGGTGTACTGTGTCTCCTCCCCCCCCCCAAGAACTGCTCCTCCTACTTCATCAAATGAGCATTCCTCCTCTTCCTGAAACAGGTCTAGTGAGCCTCCTGATACCAGGGTAGTCTTTCCCAAAGACCTGATTCTGGGTTAAACTCAGTCAGGCTGAAGCATTCCGGGCAAAGCCAGCTAAAAAGGACCTTGAAAATCAACAAGGCCCAAGCACTCTAAGTTTCAGATATGAAATACAGAAGCAAGTCGTCTCAAAATTCAGCTAGTCACACAAGGGCAACAAAGCCTTGTTGTTTATTTTACTTGTTTTATTTGTTGTTAGGGTCCCAGAGCCTCTGGGATTGGGCACCATGTAAATAAAATTGACTTGCCTAACTGGAAAACGAAAAAATATAGAACGGGTGTAAAATAGCATAAAATATTTTCCAATCACAAGGCAACAAAATAACACCAGTCCTAACCACAAGATGATAAGGTAACCCCTTTTCTAATCACAAGATGGTAAAATAACATCTCCTCTAACCACAAAGTAACAAGATGGAAATACCCCTTCATTTGCTATGGTTACCAGCAACCATGTGATCATTTCTTGGCATGCTCTATTTAGCTTGCAACAGCTATGCAAACACTGTCAATTCTGGTTATGTTGACATGCTCATGGAACAAATACTTTGTGCACACTTCCGAAAATGCATGCAACCAATATTAATGAAAGATCAACTGATCGATAACAGCAATAATGAGGAATAACGCAGCATGGACACGTAGTACTATATCACTCTTCATAAGTTTAATATACTGAAAAAACTGAAATTAAAAAACAATCACAAGCATTTGGAATGAGCTAAAACCATTAAAAACATTACAGAAGTCAGTCTGTAATGTACAGATATTTAAAAAGTTCATCACCTGCGTTTAGCATGTGCTGGTAGCTGCAAGTTTCTCCAGCTAGTGTTCAAAGGCGTTATACCAGCCATAGTCCGTTTGTTCTCAGGTCTCATTGTAATGCCTCACCTGTTTTATAAGCTGCCACAGTTCACTTCTGGTAGGTGAGGACTCTGCTTCTTCCTCATCATTGTCCTTCTCTTGTGTCTGGAGACTGAGAACCTCTGCACATATCTTGGCTTCCGTTATTTCTTCCGTACTCTGCTCGACATTGTCTATGGCAACGTATGCCTCAAAATCAGCAGACTGCATTATGGCAGGGTGGAGGGGCATGTCCCTAGCTCTTCAACCTCCTCTCCAAATGGCTGGTCACTTGAGCTACACAGACTGGCTTGTCTAAAGCCGTTCTTGACAGTTTCACTCTTCATGTCATGCCATGATTGGCTGATCAGGTATATGGCATCAAGAATATTGACAACTTGTGCTCCAGAGTTGAATGACTGGCTGTCACTATCCTTTTTTTATACTTCTGTACCACATGTAATAAAGATGTAAACGTCACACAGCACAGTTAGCAAAGCAAGATCTAAAAAAAGTCATTAACATGATTAACATAGAAGCAATGAGACAACAATAACAATCAACCATCACTGGAACCCACACAATAACGAATCACAAGTCAGAGAGCAACTGAAGAACTCACTTGACTAAATAATGGAGACAGAGTTAGGAGGAGGGGAGGAGGAGGAGGAGGAGGAGAAGAAGAAGAGACACAAGATCACATTATGGAACTATCATCTCTCAACGCAACAAATATACAGGGAGTTAGTTCAGCCCACCTGATGACAGAAGTTCCCAGCATGTCAACAATTTATATAACCTGGGTGATCCTTTCCATATTTCAAATTTGTGAGATAACCTCTACCCAATCAGTCAATTTGGGTGACTGGTGACTGGTTGTCTCTGTCAATGTCATTTACAATCTTTGAAACCATCTGATGCATATAATGGAACTTCAGACTGTAGATTACCCCCTGGTACATAGGCTGAATAAGAGTAGTACAATAGGGAGTAAAACAAAAAGCTTTACGTCGTGCAAGACACGTGGTTTATGGGCAGGACAGTTGTCAACCAGCACTGCTATTGTCCTATGTTGCAACCTCATTTTTTTTGTCCAAGCCTTTCAGCCAGTCATGAAAAATTTCACATCATCCATGCATTCAAGTTGGTCCTATTCTCGACCCCGAGTGCTTCAATGCTGATACCTTTGAAGTATCTCAATTTTTTTTTTTTTTTTTTATTTCCCCACCAGCAGCAATTTCATTTTCTCAGAGCCATCACTACTAGCACACACCATTAGGGATACATGTTCCTTTGCTTTCTTGGGTCCAGACAACTGGTTTTTTTTGTTTTTTTAAACAAACTGCCATCTGGTGTTGCTCTGAAAAATAATGCAGTCTCTTCTGCATTAAAAATGTATTTTACTGCAAAGTCAGCTAACAGCATAGGCAGCACATTCCAAAGCCATTCATTGACAGCCAGCTGATCAGCCTCTGCCCATTCGCCATGTGACCTCCAGTAACCAATGGCATGATGGTCCTTCCACCTCGACAACCACCCTGAGGTCGGTTCAAAATCTAGCCCCATTCTGACAGGCTCTTTGCTTTTTCATGCAGCACATGGCTGGGCAACGGAATCCAACAGTTGTGAGCAGCAGAAAACCACTGGAGCAGTGTATCTTCCACGTGGGAATCCTGCCTTCCCATCCCTCTTTCTTTTCCGAGATACTGGACATCCACTCCTCTTGTCAGCAAGAACTGACTCTTGGCTCCAAATTGTCTTGTCCACACAGGAAATGTCCACTCAAAATTCAGTGGCTAATTCTTCGCGACTTGTGGGGGCAGATCCCTCCAGGAGCTTCACTTTCTACTCCAGACAACATCTTCCTGGTAAGCTTCGGCTCCATTGTTAATGTTTCAGGATTGCTGAGTATACCGTCACTTATACAAGACTGTTAATCGCCACTAATTACCTTGTTAGTACCCAATCATGGGTGATTAGTTGGGTAACTGGTTTCAGCTGCAGAACCACACAAATGGGAAATTTTGTGCACATAACCAAAATGGTTATCATTACAGAGTAGGCAGGGAATTGAGACCTGAGCATTTTGTGCACACATCCGAAATGTGCACTTAACCGAAAGGCACAAAGTCAACATTGACTGTATGTGGTATTTGCTTCCTCTTTTTCACCTTCAATGGCCAAGTCCCCTCAGGAAAGCCTCTGCAAAAAGAATATAAAAATCCCAGATTTTTGTTAAGTCAAGAGGACAGGACAAGCAAATTCATGGAAAGACTGGCTGGTAGTCTTAGTGGCCACTGGTTGCAGAGTGCTGGCAAGGCCACTTAGGGGTAAGACCATATAAAGCTCTTCCTTTGAGCATTGTCGAGCCTCTCATGCAATATTTAGTAGCTGAAGATGATAGGTCAGTGAGGCTACTGTTTTAGGGGATAACCACTCTATAACATGTATGCAAGTATCATGGCAAAGGTTGGTTTAGAGTAATTGCTTTATAATAGGAATACTGCTTTATAACAGGAATACTGCTTTATAACAGGAATACTGCTTGATAGTACAAATGTTGCTTTATGACATGAATGTCCATACAGCTTAGTTTGGTTAGCTTGCTTTGTAACTTAGATTAGCACCAGAGCCACGGGCCATACGTCTGCTGGACATAGGAAATAGTAACCGAGATGATGCTTCTGCTGAACTGAGAAACAACTGCTTTTGTCACATACTTTGAGTAAATCATTTTAATATGAGATTGTGTCTAGTTCAGTGATTAAGAACAAGCAACAGTAATAAAAAACATTTGGACTATGCCTGTACACTCCAGGTCTCTTGCATATATGTAACACAAAACCCTCATAGTGTGTTACTCCAAACCCAATAACTCCCCATTCTGCCTCAAGGAGGAAGGCCTAGGGTGGCTTAAGAGGAAGAGCTGCTTTCTTCAATGGGATAAGACATCAGGCATCCAAAGGAATACTACTCAAAAACCTTGAAGGAAGGAGGTTAAAAAAACAAAGCTGAACAACAGCTCCTAACTGTAAAGATTTTCATCCAAGCACACACGCTGCAAAAATATAGGTTACTCACCTGTAACCATAATGCTACAATGGGTATTCAGTGCACGTCCATGCTCTGGCAGTTCTGCTGGATACAGCTGAGTCACTGAACATCTTTAAGCACAGTTCACACCTTCACCCGTATGGTATATCCTCCGACTGTGCCTTGTGACATCAGATCTTTGCATGCTGGAAGCAGGAATCAGAGTGTCACCTGCATGTGGCGGTAGGGTGGGTTGTGTGTATGTGTAATGAGTACCCATTGTAGACATACTGTTACAGGTGAATAACCTACATTTGTACCAACTGGGATTCAGTGCACTATCTACACTCTGCCAGACTCCAAGCAGTCCTCTGGGAGGAGGGGGCAGGGCATGCACCCCTATTTGGCGAACAGAGACTGGAGGACACTGGAGGACTGGGGCACAGAACCCAAGGCAGCATGGGTTCACAGTGGGAAGGTCATGTCAGATGAATCTAATAGATTTCTTTGACTGGGTGACCAAACTAGTAGACCAGGGAGGGGCTGTGGACATGGCCTACCTAGACTTTAGCAAGGCATTTGACACAGTCCCACACAACAGATTAATAGTCAAATTAACCAGCCTTGGAGTGGGTCTCAGGGTGATAGCCTGGGTAAAACATTGGCTGGACAACAGGACACAGAAGGTAATTGTAAATGGAGTCCACTCTGAAGAAAGAGGGGTTACTAGTGGGGTACCGCAGGGTTCAGTATTGGGTCCAGTCCTTTTTAATGTCTTCATAAGTGACACTGCAGAGGGACTGGAAGGAAAAGTATGCCTCTTTGCAGATGACACAAAGATCTGCAACAGGGTTGATACACAAGGAGGCATGGAAAGGATGAGAAGGTACTTGGCAAGGTTGGAGGAATGGTCAGAAGTATGGCAGCTAGGATTCAATGCAAAGAAGTGCAAAATAATGCACCTGGGAAACAAGAACCCAGGGGAAGAATACACAATGGGGGGAGGTCATAACAACAACAAAAATGGAAAGGGACCTGGAGGTAATCATATCAGATGACCTTAAGGTTAGCAAGCAACGTGAGAAGGCAGTAGGGAGAGCTGGGGGTATACTGGGATGCATAGGGAGAGGCATCAGCAGCAGAAAACAGGAAGTTGTTAAACCTCTGTACAGACAGTTGGTGAGACCCCATCTGGAGTACTGTGTCCAGTTCTGGAGATCCCATCTCCGCAAGGACATAGACAGGATAGAGGCAGTCCAGAGGAGGGCAACTAAAATGGTGCAGGGTCTGCAAGAGAAGCCGTATGAGGAGAGACTAAAGGAGCTTAATATGTATACCCTTGAGGAAAGAAGGAGAGGGGGCATGATAGAAACTTTTAAGTACCTCAGTGGAATCAACAAAGTCCAAGAGGATAGCATCTTTCAGAAAAAGAGCATTGCAAGAACAAGGGGACACAATTTAAAGATAGAGGGTGGTTCAGGGCAATGTGAGGAAGTATTATTTCACAGAGAGGGTGGTGGATGCATGGAACAGCCTTCCTGAGGAGGTTGTGGGGTCTAAAACTGTGGGAGAATTCAAGAATGCATGGGACAGACATAAGACAATTCTTGTGGGGGGGTAGGAAGAAATAGGCTGTTGGTTAACTAGGATCTGCGGCCTATCCTGTAGGTAGGGAAATGGGCAGACTAGATGGGCCAAGTGGTCCTTATCGGCCATCAAAATCTATGTTTCTATGACTGAGGCCCCTAAAGCAGCATCACAATGACTTAGCACATCAATGCTGTAGTGGGAGGTACAGGCGAGTGCTTTTCCCCAGGTTTAGCCCTGCATATCTGATCAATGTGGATACTGATAGATCATGAGGCCTGTTTCTGCTGGTATACTCATATCCCTGAGAACAACCACTGAGGCAGCGGTATGTCTGATGGAACAAGCCTTAAGCCCCTTGGGCAACTCCCTACTAGCCAACCTACAGCAGATGTCAATGCAGGATGTTATCCACCTGGAAATCGTCCAGTTAGCTACCGGTCTGCTGGGTTTGACTTCAATGCACTTTACACACAGGTGGTGAGGCTCGCCGCCAACTCCTGCTGTGTGCTCTTTATAATAGAACAGTGCCTTCCACTGGTCCAGTGTGTGGAGCCTGCGATCAGCATTAGAGGTCAGACTGGTGAAGTACACAAGGATGTTAATCACTTAGTTCATCTAAAACTCCAGCATTACCTTCAGGAGGAATTTTGTGTTGGTGTGAAGGATGACCTTGTTCTTATGGAAGATCAGGTAAGGAGGCTCCACCAAGACCACCTGGAGCTCACTCACCCTTCTGGCTGACATGACAGCAACCAAGAAAGTGGTCTTTCATGACAGTTGTGATGTCACACACTTGTGCATAGGCTTGAATGGCTTGTCCATGTTTCTAGCCAGCATCAGCAGCAAGTCCCGTGGAGGCAGTGGTTCATGCATCAGAAGGGACAAGTGGTCAGGTCTGTGCAAAAGTGCCCGACCAGATTCTCCCATGCCACTGTCGGCATACTAGCCCATGCCCAGTATGCAGAGATGGCTGCCAGGTGCAACTTTAGGAGCATTGCTCACAGTCTCCCGACTGAGACAAGGACTGAAGATAGTCAAGAACTGTAGCTACTGGACTGGCAAGGAGACGAAGCTCCTTCCTCTGACACCAGAAAGTGAATCTTGTCCACTTGAACGCATACAATCTGCGAGCCGACTCCTTTCAGGACACCTCTACAATGTGGAGGAAGTTGTCCGAGAGGCTGCGGGCCTGGAACTCTAGCCTCTCAAAAATCAGGCTGAGAGGTGCAGTAACTGGAGGTCCAGGTGCAGGACTGTCCCCTTCTGTCTCATCAGCAGATTGGGGAGGGAAAGAGTAACTGTCACGGTGGCCTGCTGCTCAGGCTGAGGAGATCAAGGTACCAGAACTGTTCGGGCCAGTCTGAAGCGATCAGGATCAACCCTGCCTTGTCCTCAGGGTCTAGATCACTATCTTGTGAATCAAGGGGAAGGCATACAGAAGGACTGCTGTCCAGGGCCGAGAGAAGGCATCCCCTGCAAGTGTCCCAGATTGAGAAGGCAAGCACACAACAGCCTGTTTTCTGTTCTCTCATGAGGCAAACAGATCCAACAGAAAGGTATCCCACTGGAAGAACAGATGGTTTAATAGCTCCTGAAGCAGGGACAACTTGAGCAGTACCTCTCCAACCCAGCTGAGAGCAGCTGCCAGCTGGCTGTTCTCTCCAGGTGACACGGATCACCAGGAGATTGGCCTGCAGGCTGCATGTGAGAGACCAGGTGTGGAGTGCCTCCTGACACAGCCAAAAGGAGTACATCCCATCCTGCCTGTTCGGGTAGAACATGGTATTTGTGCTGTTCATGTGGACTTGAATGACCTGACCCTGACTCAGTGAAGCAAATTCAGTCAGGTTTACTGCACAGAGCTCCAGCAGGCTGATGCTGCATTGGGGCTCCCAGGGAGACCAGAACTCATGGGCTCTGTGGTCTCCCAAATGAGCTCCTCACACCACTAGAAATGTGCCTGTCATCAGCATTACAGATGACTCTGGGTGGACGAACAGGATTCCTGCCTCCAAGTTCTGGGGACACAGCCACCACTCAATGGCATTTCACATCAAATGGGCCATTAGGACCATCTGGTCCAGACAACCTAGGTATTGATACCAATGATGACCCAGCTCCCACTGTAGGGGGTGTATCCACCAGTGAGCGTAATGAACTATGCTGGTTGAAGTCACCATAAACCCCAGCAGTCCCAGGAAATCCTGGGCCAGGTATGAGTGTCTGATGAGAAATAATCAGGCAAAGGAGGTAAGGCCCGATGCCCAGTCCGCAGGGAGTCCAGTTCCACCCTGATGAACTCTATCACCTCCATGGAGATCTGTTCTGACTTGGATGGATTAACCAGAAGGCCCAAGTCCTGAAAGGTCTGGAGGGCCAGATCCCTGGATTGCTCAACTGCCTCCTTGGACAGACCTGCCAGTAGCATGTCATCCAGATGTGGGTACACCCTGACACCCTCTGGCTGCAAGAAGATGGCTATCATTGTCAGGCACTTAGTGAAGACCATTGGTGTGGACAACTGGCTGAATGGCATGACCTTGAAATGGTAGAGCACCCCTTCTACTTGGAACTGGAGGTACCAGCGGTGGGACAGATGGACTTATGTGGAAGAATGAGTCCTGAAGGTCCAGTGAGCAGATCCATGTCTCCTACTCCAGAAATGGTGTAATGTGTTTAAGAGTGACCGTCTGGAACTTGCACTTCTGTTTAGGCCATGCAAGTGCAGTATGGCATTCCAGCCCCCCTCAATCCATTTTTACACCAGTTGTATCTGGACATGTAGCCCTGTGCAGCCAGAGTATCTGTGACCCATTCTATTGCCTCACATTCCAGAAGCTGAGCTATGGTGGCCCTTACCACATACAGTGTGCCCTCTGGCACCCTGGACTCCCAGGGGGCTTGGGGTCAGTACAGCAGGAGAGACTCGAAATCCAGGGGTAAACCATTGTGGAAAGAAGTGGTGCAACAGACCTCTTACCAGAAGATGGGACAGAGAGTGGATGTGAGGGGGAATGGCACTCTGCAACCCACCACCTTTCAGCCTTGGAGGGGGCTCCAGCAGACTGGGTACAAAAGGCTCAATTGCCCCCCCCAGGCCCTGGCCACCAAATCATGGTTTCAGATACCAGCACTGAAACTAACCCTGTTGGGGCTGGTGCTAAGGTTGCTGCAGCTTAAAGCCCTTGAGTGGAAAGGCCTTTTTCTTAGGCTTAGGCATCTTCAGGTCTTTCTGGAACAAAGCCCCAGAATCCAGGATAGAACTGGACTTCTCAATGCATAATAGATGTCCTTTCACCCCAGGGCTTAAGAGGTTGGTGCACAGGAAAGGGATATCAGCTTGTACTGGGTGTCCAGCATAAAGGGGCATAGCCTCAGCCAGGCCCTGCAGTGTATGGACATGGCCATTGAACGGGCACAAGAACTGACCATGCCCAAGGCAGTTTGAAGCTGGTGCTTAGCCAGCATGCAGCCATGGTCTCAGATTTCTTGGGCAACAGTCTGCTTGCTGGCTGGAAACAGAGGGAGAATGTTCCCCAAATAAGGGGTGACCAAATTAAGCCATCATGATGACATAACTGGCCTGCCTGAGACCAAGCTAGGAGGCTGCATAGACCCTTTTGGCTGTGTAATCCAATTTCTTAGAATTTTTTTTAAGGTGGCTTATCCATGTCTCCTTGGCCTTTTGGCTTGTGAAACAGTGAGTCAGAGACCAAGCCTGTGGGGATCACATACTTCCTCATCATCCATGTGGGGGGCATTGGGCAAAATGCTAGCTGCAGCCAATGCTCCAGAGCCAGTCCAAAGATGGCCTCAGCTACTGGGAATGTGACCGACAGGGAATTGTCCCTGTCAGGGATGTCAGTGAATGAGTATTTAGCCTGCTTCGGAACTGGCTACAAAGTGACCTCAGTGGATTCCAACATAAAGTGGAGCAATGCTCCAAAGGAAGTTGAGCCCAAAGAAGCCAACTGACTGCCAAAAGGGTCTTGGTCAAACAGCTGGATTCTGCCCAAGGTAATCATGGACTCATCCCTGGAGTCTGATGACTCCTCAACACCACTTGCTCCATTTATTAAGGGTGCAGACCACCCTAAAGCCCTGCATGACCTCGATGAGCAAACAGCTTGGCAGGCTGGTAACAGGGTAGAACTCCTTGGTGGGGACTCAACTTTCAGTGGATGAGAAGTAGGCATGGTGGTCTGCTGGGTCACCAACAGGGAAACAAGCAGAAGAGACCAAGGGACCACTGGCCCCAGGAGCAGAGCCCCAACCTTCCCTGTGAGAGACCAGTGCTGCCACAGCATGTCTTCATATTCTTGACAAAGACAGCATCAATGCCAATCCCCCTCTGTGGAACGCTGAGACAGATGCCTGCCAGTCTAGAGAGACTGGGACTGTAAGCGGCACCTCAACCTCGACCCAAGGGCTGACAGTGGCGTGTGTCCACCAGAGGCTGACTGTAGATTACATACTTAGGCAGCAAGAGACAAGGGGCCTTGAGGTGCCCGAAGGAACTACCGGGGTAGGTACCTCCCTAGTCGGTTTGGCAGGGACCAATGATTGAGTCGAGTCCTGTGCAAAGACAGAGAAAATCCAGGGTTTAAGAGACTGATGAATGTCATTGACCTCTTCCAACAGCCAGTAGACAAACTCCAGTAAAATTCAACAGGCTGTTCGACCAAAGTCAAGGCTGAGTGATCCAGTGAGATTACTGGGGGAACCTCAACCCACTGCTCGACCGAAGGGAACTCACAAAGGCCAAGTGATCAGGGTAATAAAGAGAGCAGGTGCAGTGCGATCTTTCCCAGTCCCACAATCATCGACGACAGTGCTTCTTCTGCCTCTTGTGGTAGAGCGGGATCTCCCTGTAGATCTAGAGAGCCAAGTACATTTCACAAAATTCATTTGTGAATAGCCTCAGACATTGGGCCCAGTCAAGACCAGCACTGAGACTGAGGATGAACCCGCCCCACTGCCTCAACCTCCTTCTCAAGGGCCGCAAACTGAGCCATTGACCTGGCCAAAGTAAAGAATAGTTTGCAGTCCTTAGGCCTACTGAGAAGTAGAGGAGTCTTCTATTCCTCCAACAATGATGGGAGCATTGCCCAACAGTAGGAGCAGTTGGAAGTGTCATAGTTTTCTCCCAGGCAGCAGACACATGTCATGAGTGTCTGGAACCAACTTTTTTTTATTGTAATGCATGCAGCACTTAAAGCCAGGTTTCTGCCATTCCATTTGTGATGATCAATGAAGCAAAACTGAAAGATAAAACCAATAACATAGAGCTGGTAACTTTTTATGAAATTCACCAAAAAAGCCCATGAATGTGCAAATCCTTCCACGCATGCATAGCTGAAAAGCAGACCTGTCCTTTCCAGCATTAAGAAAAATCTGACATCATGGAGTGGAGCCAGGGGATACACCAGCAAGGTGGTTGGAGGAGCTTTGCTTAAACATGTCCATTCCCCTGTTGAACCTGCTAGTATTGAATAAAGTGGGTGTCACTTTGTTCCAATAGCCCAAAACTGTGTCAGTTTCCCATCATCGCCAGAATCAAGACTCGACTACATTACCTCAGTGCTGGAGTCTTTGGGGCCTGATGTGACATTCCTTAAAGCCTACCTGACCTTAGGAAATGTGAACACAGTTGGACTGGAGGGCTCTCACCCCAGGTGAGGATTCTGAACAGAGAGTTTCTACCAACCCATGCCTGAAGGAGTGGCCTCTCATCTTCTTGAAACAAACTGATGATTTACATTTTGCCGCAGTGCTTCTCACTAAAATACCTGGCAAGCGCCGCTGCATAGCCCACAGCTTTTGCTAACTGTATTCTATTTAAGGCTAGCTATCCAGGAGTGAGTGGTGACTTTCCACTTGTAGACCTTTTCTGAGTAAAGAGTCACACGCTTATAACTTCTCCTGAATTATAATTACAGTACTAGAAGTAACTGTTACTAGTAGAATGCATCAATAAATGTATGTATACAAAGTATGTAGGGCTTCTACTACTTAAATAAATGTGTTATTTTCCCAAGACTCTGACCCAAGTGAACGCTAAATGATGTTATTCACCCAATGGGTAAATAACACAGTTTATTGTTCACTTGCCTATATTACATTCAACTTGATTGACAGCCCATTCTGCCAATCCCACAATGAATCTGAATTCCATATTTGTATGTATTTTGCAACATTCTGTAACATATTGTTCATAAGGTCACCATTGTAAATGAGCTAATGTTCTATGGTCTTAACCTTAAATAAACAAACAAAAAAAATCTGCTCTTAATTGTCACACAGAACACAAACATTGCATGCACAGAACATACAAAAGCCAGTGCTTAAATATGCCATTAATTTCCATTTGTGAGAAGGCGGGACTTTCATAACTCACTTGTGGCTTTGTCACTCGTGAGTTATGGTCCCACCCCCTCACTCATGGAAATAAATGGTATATTTGAACACAAGTCATTGTATATCATCTATTTATATTTTTTATACCCGTGCAGACATGTTTGTAATACAAAGTGTGGAAAATCACTTACTTGCCCCTGGGACAACAAGGAGATACAAGCCATCTAAAGTCGCCACCACAGCTTCACTGTATAGATTCTTCCAAGGAATTTTTAGAGTAAGCTTATCTGAAAAACAATAAAAAGGAAAACAATTCTTAAAGGAAAAATAAAAATGTCCAAACAGCTTACGTAACACTGTGTACTTTTTAAAGACCTACTGGTAGAAAAAGAAAAATGTTGGCACTCTCAGAGAAATACGGAGAAATGTTTCCGGTTTATTACACTAGCACACACCAGGACATTACAGACAAGCACACCTCAATAAAACTATGATTGTAGCATTCAATGTAACTACCACATAACATATTCTCTAGATATTACATTCATGAATAGTTTCTTGGTAAATAACCATAAATAATCCTTCCTATTTAAATCTACAGTTTCCAATATTTTAAGCTAGCAAGAGGGAAAATGCCTACGTCATATTTCAAAGGCTCATGTACACTTCTAACTTTCAACCCAAAGTAAAGAACTGATAAACTATGGAAAGTGCTCTGAGCTGTGCATAGCACAGGAGCTTTTTGATGGTGGGTGGTTGAAAGTTGATAGTGTATAGCATGTGCCTTTGTCCATCCACTGAATCCTAACCCCTGAAATGTCACCAAAAAAGTGCAGATAGTACCTTTGCCTCCATTTTGCTATGCACTATCCTAGTGCAGGGGGATGGCTTCTCTCATAAAGAGTAAGGCAATTTCTTAACAACTTTACAACAGGGCTCATTACCTAATTAGCCATCAGCCAAAAAACACAGAGCTGGTACACTAGCCCAGGCCAACAGATGCAGACTAGCAGAGGAGGCCCAAGTGTCCGTTCAGTCACTCACCTCCTCCTCCTCCTCTATGGAAGGAGAAATGTTGTTCCCTATGTTGGTTTACCTTCTAGTGATTCCGGAGACTGGGGTTGTCAGTGTGAGGCTGGGCACATAGAGAGGAATGCTGTTGGGGTGTCTGCACTTTAGGGGTGACATAGTGGCACATGCACCTGTTGGAATTGTGGAAGGGAAGAAAACAAAGGAAAAAGGATGGGGACTCTGAGATTAAGCTCACTCCACACATCCCAAGGGACCAATGTCCTGGCTTCTCCCTCACTGGCCTTACCTCTGCTTGCATCATTTGGTCCTCCAGCCAACATACCTTCTGCACATTAATAATGAAAATCCTATTTACAATTCCATCAATTTGCATCATTTCAGTTTCCTCAATCTCTCTGATTATGCAGTTCCATGTAAACTGCTGCCAAACAGGTACAGTAATCTAAGCATTAAAACTGAGTTTAATAGTCTGTTAATGTTTTCAAACATTACTTTTAATTTACTAATTTATGAAGCCATCTGTTTAATTATAAACAAGGGTATCATCAGTAGATTTGCCCTTACAAATTATTCTGTAAGTAATAAAAATCTGCTGCTGTAACACTTAATCCAGCTTTATTAGCATAGAAAGCTTTGGGTCTGTGTTGTGTATCCCATGCCTATTAATACATACACAGCCCATTTAACAAACAGAGATACCCAATGGCCTGATTCAAAATCTGCCGTTTATCTTCACTGGTGAGATGGCAGAACAGTAAGTCTTGAGTGGCAGAGCTGCTAGTGAGTTATGGAAGTACTGCTCCCTCACAAGCGATAAGTGGCATATTCTGAGCTAGACATTTGTGTGTCAAATTTATATCATGTATTTTAAATGTTAAAGCTTACAGATTCATTCTTTTTTATGGATCTTTAACTGTTTCTTTGATTTCACTGCTCTATTGTTAGTGCCACAGGTTCTAGTACCGTGATGTCATCAGGAATTGTTTAACCTGCTCTTCCACTAGCTAAAGGTTCCATTGACCTATCTAAAGAGGAGATAAATGCCTTGAATAAGGATGCATGGTTTATCCTCATTTAGAATTTTTCAGTAGTTATATTTCTTCATTTATCAGTAAAGGTCTGTCGCCTACATTGTTTAACAAGCAGTTTACAAGACAAAGCACCAATGGCACTTCTTTGACCAATCACGATATAAATATTATTTGTTTGTTAAGCTGAGAAAACAGTAGTGTTTCCAGACACTAGATAAATCTCAAGACATGCAAACCTCAGACTAAGCAGATGGCAATCCAAACAGCAATAAATGAGGTTGCTGAGCAACTCAGCCTCCAGACATTCTCCAAAACTGAATGAGCGGTTTATCTATTTAAAACACACATGTAGTGCAAATACATTTCTTTCTTGTGTAATTTGTACTTGGCTATTCTCATTAACTCACAAACGCACATCCGTTTTATCTCTATGTGCTTAAAGAATTGCATTGTCTCCTCTTTTCAAAACTCTTCCAATAAGTGTCACTAAATTCCACGCAGGTCAACATATCTCATATTCTGACAAAGGGAAGCAGGGACAGGAAAATTAAGGACTACAAAAAGAGTAAGGGAGATGCTTCCAAGAATCCAGTGCCTTGGATTAAACACTTCAGACAACCACAGCAAAGGAAGCCTACACCCAGAACTAGCACAAAGCTTAGCATTATAAAAAAAAGTGATCCTCACCCCGGATCGATCTCAAAAAAGGCTTTATTTTTTATGCTTTATTAATGCAAAACTGCAAAAACATGTTACGAAATCACTGAAGCGCCATCTAGCCAATGTGTTTCACAGCAACAACACTTTTTCAAAGATAAGTGCCCCATGAGTAGCCTCATTTATATATATAGATGTTTTAATTTAAAAAGTTATATTTTTGTTATTGGGGAGCTGCTCAGGGTCAATATATGACCTCCCACTAACAAACCATGCAAAGTGCACAAGTGACAATGTGCAAAGCTGTCTACAAATATACAGTATATATCAGGGGATAAACAACAGGCTGACTCAAAATATGCAATTTATCCTCACATGCAAGGGAGCAGGACCGCAGCTCATGAATGACAGAGCCACAAGTGGGCTATGAAAGTCCTGCCCATTCACAAGTGATGATCACCTCATATTCTGAGTTGGCCACACCAGGCTATACTCTCTTCAGGAAGGACTGGTTGGGAACGAAAGATGGGGGTGAGGTGCTTTATGTGAAAGAAAGCATACAAATGACAGAGATATAGGGAATACAGGGAGAAGCAGAGGTACTGTTGGTCACCCTTGTGACAGTGAATGGAGCCACTATTCACACTGGCGTGACCTACAGACCACCAGCATAGGGGTAGGAATTAGGCAAGGTACTTGTGGAAGCCATTCACAAGATGGTACAAAAGGGGGTGGTGCTGCTGTTGGGTGTCTTCAACCTTCCGGATGTAGACTGAAGCCCCCCAGCAGCAGCTTCTGCTAGAAGCAGGGACCTTCTGGACTTGCTGCAGGGGGCATTCTTCAGGTAAGTAGTCAGTGAACCCATTTGTGATTGGGCAGTACTGGACCTGGTACTCAGTAACAGGGACAGTATTGCAGACATCAAGGTGGGAGGACACCTGGGGACCAGTGATCACTATACAGTGTGGTTCAATACAAGGATGGCAGCATAACTGGACAACATAAGGGCGAGGTTCCTGGAGTTCAGGAGGGCAGATTTTATAAAGATGGGTGAATGCCTTAGGGATGACCTGGCTTGGAGTGGCCTGGCTGGGGTTGAGGAACAGTGGGTGAATCTAAGAGAAAGCATAGTAAAGGCAATAAACCTCCTCATCAAACAAGAGAGCAAAAGCAAGAGGAGAAAGAGACCGCTGTGGTTCTCGAAAGAGGTGGCTGAAATGGTAAAGGCAACAAGGGTAGCATTCAGAAAGTATAAGGAGACATAGAGGGTGGGGGATAGGGAGGTGTATCAGGGGAAACAGTGGGAAGCAGGGAAAGAAGTAAGGAATGCAAAGATGAAAACTGAAGAGAGAACAGTTCAGGAGGTAATAAAAGGGGACACAAAATGTTTTATATATGTAAGTGAAAAGAGTAAGACCAGAGGTGGGATTGTAAGGTTAAAAAGGGAAGTGGGGACTGTGCAGAGGGGACAAGGAAAAGGCAGACATCCTGAACAAATGCCTCTGTTCCATGTTCACAGAGGAAGGAGAAGGGAAGGGACACAAAAAAAGTAACAGAAGCATAAACATAAGAACCTAAGGGCAACATACCAATTTGAGGGAGAGAAGGTGGCAACAACTATTCAGGAAAGGGACCTGGGACTCATCATAATAGATGACCTCAAAGTGGCAAGTCAGTGTGGAAGGGCAGTGGGAAAGGCGAATAGGATATTAGGTTGTATAGGAAGGGGAATAACAAGTAGAAAGAAAGTGGTAATATTGCACCTGTATAGGTCTCTGGTGAGACCTCCCCTCGAGTACTGTGTTCAGTTCTGGAGGCCCCATCTCAGAAAGGACATTGAACAGGTGCAGGTAGTGCAGAGAATGGCTACCAAAATGGTCCAGGGCATGCACCAGAAAACTATGAGGAGAGGCTCAGGAATCCTATATTGTTTCACTGCAATAATCGATGTAACCTGCTATGTAATATATCACTGCTATATATGTTAATATGTCGCATGGCTAAGCTATATCTGTGCCAATTGTGTACCATACTAGCCCTGTAACTCCCGGGTTACCCCTGAAAAAGGGACCTCCGGGGCCCACTGGTTCTACCCGGTCATCAAAATTCAATAAATAAATAAATAAATAAATTTAAACATTGTACTCACTGGAGGTTAGAAGGGAGAGGGGGGAAATGATATAGAGGCATTCAAGTATGCCAAGGGGATAAATAAAGTAGAGGAGGGCCGCACTCTACAGAAAAAGGGAATGCACAAGAACCAGGGGGCATGCTATGATGCTGGAGGGAGGGATACTCAGAGGGAACATGAGGAAGTACATTTTCACAGAAAGAGTGGTAGAACCCTAGAACAAGCTACCAGCAGAAGTGGTGGGAGCAAGCACTATAGAGGCATTCAAACATGCATGGGATAGGTACAAAGGACTCGTGAAGTCAGGAAAGAGGGGAAGTAAGGTCACAGAGGGGGCAGGATCTGAAGAAAGGAAATAAGAACAAATCTGTAACAACGGCAGACAAGAAGGGCCAAGGAGTATTTTCCTGCCGACAACTACTATGTAACTATGTAAGCAACTATGTGACCAATGAACTGCATCTAACAACAATATGATGCAGAGTTTGAACTGCCAGGCAAAAACATCTTAAACAAATAAAACAGACCAATTATTTTCTATGGGGGACCCAGATGGCGGACTTGTTTTTGTTTGTAATGCCTCTGTGAAGAGCTATCCTGTACAATTACATTTTTTTCTATTTTATTGTTATTGATAATAATAAAATGCTACCTTGAACATTTTATAACTTCTCCTAGTCTGCCTATGCTTCCTGACCTATGCCACTATGACACTGCTAACAAATTCTGTTTCTATGTTTCTGTTTTCCCCAACAATCTGTCAATCAAAAGTCTCATTACAGCATGAGTGCACACAGCTTTCCTTTTAAACTGCAACTGAAGGTTTTTTTTTTAACCTCAGTAGCTTTTCATCACAATTTTCTTTGGTCTCAGAAGCAATGGCTTTGTTTTACTCCTTGATTCAGTTTGCAAAATAAGGTAATTTACATATTATAACACCCCCCCCCCATTTTAAAAATAGGCTAATTCTTGATCACCTCATAGCTTCTGTGACTTTAGGAGTGCTCAAGCTTCACTCTTCAGCTCACAAGACATCACAGAACCTACTTGGTGTTAACTCACCGACTCCAATAGCTCTTTTTGAAGTTCTAGGATTCCACTGCTTAACCTTCATTTAAAATGGCCGCCTCAGAGCAGATGAATTAAGAAATCTGCCCATTCTTAATACTTGGGTGTTATTCTGTATGTTTATCTCTACCTGTATAGCTGGTAAAAACATTTCAAATAAACAGAATAATATATATGGGACTGTGTATTACAAGGCTGTAATACCATTGAGAGGTTCTCCCATGGAGAGGTTCTGGTGAAATATGAACCCCGAAAGTGAAGCTCAAGAGGTTCCTACATGTCACCAGAACCTGAAGATGGGATTAGAGTTGAGTCATATTACCCCCCCGCACTGCCTGGCCACCATTCTGCTGGCGTCCCCAGCCCCATCACCCCAGCCTCCATTAGAACTTATCTTGTACTACTGTGTGTTCCCCCAGGGCTTGCGCCCCTTCCCCAGGCAGAGTCAGCAGGGTTCCCCATCCTCTGTCTTGTTAATGATCTGGTTGACAATGGTGGTGCCTGAGACACTGAGTGCAGTGCTTGCTGGAGGCTGGAATCATACTGCCAGATGGTCGTTTTCCACTTTTCTCCCTCCCTCTTGGATAAGTGGATAGGCACTGCCATCATGACAGCACTGTGCATTGATAACTGTCGCTCCTCGACACCAATCAGCAGTCCTGAACCATCTGCCTCCAGCCACAGCTATGGGCCAGAGATGTGCTTGGTGCCACAACCTTCCCTCCCTGGAGGAGAGCAGTCCAATGAACACTTGATCCTCCTTTCCCTGCCAAAGTCTTCAACATCCCCCATGAATTCCTGAACTTGGGTTATCAGCACCAAAAGAAGTAGCACCGGAGGGATGGCTTAAACTATGACTTTTACTATGATTTTCCATATTTATCATTTTGAGCATAATAACAGGACTTTCTCCACCATTTTGGTTCTCTGTCTCACCAAAGCACCATGAAAATGACCTGTATATTATGTCTCTAGCCTAGCATGAAAAAGACTTGTGTATTATGTCTCTAGCCTAGCGTGAAAATGACCTTCATATTATTTTCCTAGCCTAGTGTGAAATTACCCTGTATATTATGCCTCTAGCCTAGTGTGAAATTAACCTGTATATTATGCCTCTAGCCTTGTGTGAAAATGACCTGTATACTATGCCTCTAGCCGAGTGTGAAAATGACCTGTATACTATGCCTCTAGCCGAGTGTGAAAATGACCTGTATACTATGCCTCTAGCCGAGTGTGAAAATGACCTGTATACTATGCCTCTAGCCGAGTGTGAAAATGACCTGCATATTATGTCTCTAGCCGAGTGTGAAAATGACCTGTATATTATGTCTCTAGACTAGTGTGAAAATGACCTGTATATTATGTCTCTAGCCTAGTGTGAAAATGACCTGTATATTACATCTCTAGCCTGGTATGAAAATGACCTGTATATTATGTCTCTAGCCTACCGTGAAAAAGACCTGTGTATTATGTCTCTAGCCTAGCGTGAAAATGACCTGTATACTCTGTCTCTAGCCTAGCATGAAATTACCCTGTATATTATGTCTCTAGCCTAGTGTGAAATTGACCTGTATATTATGCCTCTAGCCTAGTGTAAAAATAACCTGTATATTATGCCTCTAGCCTAGTATGAAAATGACCTGTATATTATGTCTCTGGCCTAGCGTGAAAATGACCTGTATACTCTGTCTCTAGCCTAGCATGAAAATGACCTCTATACTATGTCTCTAGCTTAGTGTGAAAATGACCTGTATCCTATGTGTCTAGCTGAGTGTGAAAATGACCTGTATACTATGTCTCTAGCCTAGTGTGAAAATGACCTGCATATTATGTCTCTAGCCTAGTGTGAAAATGACCTGTATATTATGTCTCTAGCCATCCGTGAAAATGACCTGTATACTCTATCTCTAGCCTAGCATGAAAATTACCTCTATACTATGTCTCTAACCTAGCACGAAAATGGCATGTATATTGTCTCTAGCCTAGCGTGAAAATGACCTGTATATTATGTCTCTAGCCTAGTGTGAAAATAACCTGTATACTATGTCTCTAGCCAAGTGTGAAAATGACCTGTATACTATGTCTCTATATTATGTCTATAGCTTAGTGCGAAAATGACCTGTATACTATGTCTCTAGCCTAGTGTGAAAATGACCTGCATATTATGTCTCTAGACTAGTATGAAAATGACCTGTATATTATGTCTCTAGCCTAGTGTGAAAATGACCTGTATATTATGTCTCTAGCCTAGTGTGAAAATGACCTGTATATTACATCTCTAGCCTAGTATGAAAATGACCTGTATATTATGTCTCTAGCCTACCGTGAAAAAGACCTGTGTATTATGTCTCTAGCCTAGCGTGAAAATGACCTGTATACTCTGTCTCTAGCCTAGCATGAAATTACCCTGTATATTATGTCTCTAGCCTAGTGTGAAATTGACCTGTATATTATGCCTCTAGCCTAGTGTAAAAATAACCTGTATATTATGTCTTTAGCCTAGTGTGAAAATGACCTGTATACTATGTCTCTAGCCTAGTGTGAAAATGACCTGTATATTATGTCTCTAGCCTAGTATGAAAATGACCGGTATATTATGTCTCTAGCCTAGTGTGAAAATGACCTCTATACTCTGTCTCTAGCCTAGCATGAAAATGACCTCTATACTATGTCTCTAGCTTAGTGTGAAAATGACCTGTATCCTATGTGTCTAGCTGAGTGTGAAAATGACCTGTGTACTATGTCTCTAGCCTAGTGTGAAAATGACCTGCATATTATGTCTCTAGCCTAGTGTGAAAATGACCTGTATATTATGTCTCTAGCCATCCGTGAAAATGACCTGTATACTCTATCTCTAGCCTAGCATGAAAATTACCTCTATACTGTGTCTCTAACCTAGCATGAAAATGGCATGTATATTGTCTCTAGCCTAGCGTGAAAATGACCTGTATATTATGTCTCTAGCCTAGTGTGAAAATAACCTGTATACTATGTCTCTAGCCTAGTGTGAAAATGACCTGTATACTATGTCTCTATATTATGTCTATAGCTTAGTGTGAAAATGACCTGTATATTATGTCTCTAGCCTAGTGTGAAAATAACCTGTATACTATGTCTCTAGCCTAGTGTGAGAATAACCTGTATACTATGTCTCTAGCCTAGTGTGAAAATGACCTGTATACTATGTCTCTAGCTTAGTGTGAAAATAACCTGTATATTATGTCTCTAGCCTAGTGTGAAAATAACCTGCATATTATGTCTCTAGCCTAGTGTGCAATCAAATTAGTTACTGTATATTTGTTCCTTGCAACATCTGTTATAGTTGACCACCTTGTAACCATTGCGCTGTACTGCTCTTATTGGAATGTATTTCTCCGGGTCTCCCCTGAAAAAGGGATATGTAAGTCCCAGTGTGCTTACCCGATCATCAAAATACAAAATAAAAATAATAAAAAAAAAAAATTTCCACAATACAATACAACCCCTACAATACGTATTCACCATAATTGTGGTATTACATGTTATCTTCATCACAGAAACATAGAATGTGATGGCAGAAGGAGACTGAAGGTCTATCAAGTTCACCCTTACTATACTTCCTCACCCTATAGGCATACTGCCCTGGTGGCCTGTATTCCTCCCATACCCACAAACTCTTGTTACTGCAAGAGGACTAAAAGTTCCCTTGCTCTATCCCAACTGTGTTTAAACCCGTTAAGGGTAGCTGCCGTGACCACTTCCACCAGCATTCTGTCCTACATTTCCACAACCCTCCCAATAAAGTAGAACTTCCTCAGGTTTCTTCTGAATTTGCCCCCCACCAACCTCCAGTCATATTCCCCAGTGACTGTATTGCTATTACAACTATTGCTCTAAATGTTACAGGCCAACATCTGCCCTGTCTGCTGTAAACAAAATATTGAGAAAATGTGTATACAGCCAGATACTTTCATTCTGTCTTGACAACAACCCATGCACTGGGCCAGGGAGCTTGTTTCCTCTGCATAGGACCTGTTTCATACTGGCATGGCCCGTCAGGGCATCACCTGGCACCATGAGGGAGGTGGGCATGCTAGAGAGAGAAAACGAAAAACCCATATTCAGCAATTGCCATTTGTGATTGCACCAAAACTTTTGAGTCCCACCCCATTTGGATCCCCATTGGCGAGACAGTGGAGGGAACAGCGGATAGGATTGGGAGGCCAGGGAATGCCTGAAGCAGGCCTAAGGTGGCAGTCAGGGGCCACAAAGCTAGATTCGATAAAAATAAAAGTCTGTATTATTCCTTCTGGTGTGCATCTTCATATTTTTTACCTGAACACAATAAAGTTCAAAATGAATGTGTCTGTGTTTTTAACATCGCATATCTCATTGCATAATGCAGACTGATGAAGAATTTTACATATTCCTTTCAAATGCAATGCTTTCTGTACATTACATATAATCCAAGCAGTCGGCATCTAAAACTGCATTTTCATATCCTAACACAAGATGTTTGCTCAGACTGAAATACCTAAATAGAATGAGAAGCATATTACCATCCCTGTGGTTGTTAAGTTATTAAACACTGTTAAGTTATTGGATTAATGCACCTGCGGTGAAACATTGTTGCATTATTGGATTAATGCACCTGCGGTGAAACATTGTAAAGCATTGTGTTCTTACTGCTACAAGGAACCCACTGCAGGCATTCAGAGCACTGGCATTAGGGCGCCGAGCCATTAGGGCACCAAATTCGGGATTCACCACCCCCTCCCTGAGGTCTGCCTGCCCCGGAGTTGGTATTTATAGTTAGGAGGGATCCAGGGCGCCATAAGAGGGGGTGTGGGGGCACAGCCCCCCACAAAAACAGGCAGGTTTAACTGATTTACTGTCCTCTACTTTGACATATTTGTATACAAGCACAGCAGCAAAGCTTTGAACGTTTAAAGAAATTCACCCTAATGGCTTGGCGCTGTAATGCTGGCGCGTTCCGAGGGTGGAACCCAAGGAACCACTTGTTCTCATGCTTACTGCAAGAACTCACCCCTTTCTGTTCTAATCCATCTAACATCACTTCTGTGCTGCTTTAAGCAACATGTCCCACTGCCTGCTTGGCATAACTACAACATGACATACAGAGGGAGATCTTAAAATTTCTGGAACTGTTTGCTGTATTTTTAGTAGCAGAGAACTTACCAATTTGGCCAGCCTTCACTTTGAAAGGTACATCAAGCTCACTCTGTTGGATAAACAAAGGGAAGTTTGTTCAGAAAATTATTCAGAGATCATACTAAGAATCAGGCTTAGTGTACCCCCAAGAGTAGCTATTCCCCCTGGTACTGTGAAGAAAAATGGTGGTTCAATTTTCAGCAACAGCTGCACAAGACTGTATTGGGAATCACATTCACTTGCCATGCTTCTGATAGGTTGCTTCTCATAGAATCAAATGACAAAATCAACACAGTACTAGATGCACTGTAAGGGGGGTTTGTTGTCCAAAACATATGCACAAACTGAAAATGAACAGGCCTGGAAAGAAGGGGGACGGATTTTCAAAACACTAAAAATCATGTACATGTGGCAGAAAATACTGCACAAAGGCAGTTGTGCTCTTGAGCAACCACAATTACTGCAGCACAAATGCAATTTTTGAAGAGGGAGGAATGCTCACTGGAAGGGCCTATGGCATCAGAGGTAGCCATGATGCAGCCGGCGGGTGTTGTGCCTGCGCTTGTAACACCTCAAGAGGATAAGCTGGTGAGCAAAAGTGGTCAAAGAAAGTCTCCAGTAGTTAAGGAAAACTATGACTGTGACTATTCATTCTATTAAAAATCAAGGGGGGTGCTTGCAACCAATCAGTGTGCTCCTTCACCTTGCAAGTGAAATGTAAGGTGCCCAGTAACAGACTAGTTATGGAGAATTGCTATATTATTGATCAACCTCTATCAAGAAAATATTAATATTGCTGCAGAGACCACACCTATGGTTGTGAGAGTGGTTTCACTCACATTATTAGAGTATCAGAACTGTTCATGTTCGGTTTGTGATTCTCATACCCAAAGCATACATGTGAGACCTTTTCTACAACAGTATTAACATACAAACAGGCAAAACCTGCGGTTCTTTCCTGGTTTTGTTTGGACATTGTCTACTTGGCCTACTATGGTAGGGCATCACACCTTTTGTATTCAGTGAACTCCTCTTGTGTTTTACATTCATTCCAGGAGTTCCAGAATCTTCCACAGAAAAAACAAATGCGAACTGATAATTGCCTCAGCTTTCAATCATCCTGTACTTTTTACAGCAGCATACTGAACCAGTCCTAATGCATCAATCAAGTAATCCTCATCTACTGTTGGGAATACCATTTTGCACAGTTAAGGTCATCATACTGGATGCATGATTCTTTTTGTTTTGAAAGCATTATCTTCTGACATACTATAAAATTTGCCTTTGACTGCAAAGCCATGTATTGTGAGCAGCACTGGACTCATTTGGTCAGCTTCATATCATGCCCCTCGTTCTACAGTACCTTTTTCTCTGAAACATACCTCCCTCCTGCACCTTATTAACCCCATGTGGTATTTAAAGGGCTCCATCATATTCCAACTCTCCCTCCTCTCCTCCAGGGGGTACATATTGAACTCTTTCAGTTTCCTCTCATATGGCGTCTGATGCAGACCTTGCACCATCTTGACATCCCTGAGCTCTCTTCTTGTCACTTTCTTCTTTTTCCAGTTTTGCCTCCTTCCTCACCTTTCTTCTTTGACTGCTTCTTCCCCCACCTCCTTTGCAACCCCCTCCTTTCTTGAATAACTTGCATTCTGGTGGAACTCTCTCCCCTCGGGATCTCCCTACTCTCTATCTCAGCCTGTGGAGGCCCACTTTCTGCCTCCCCCATTTCTTCTATCACCCCCCACCGGCTACTTCAAATGTCCATCAAAGTAACATTTAAACTGTCCACTGAGAACTATGGTTTCCTCCTTAATGGAAGCTGGCCATCATCTCGGTATAGGCTCTTATCCTTCCAGGCTGGCCCTCAAACCTCATTGTAGCCATACCTCTCCCCTCTGCACCATTTCCTTTACCATTACTTGAAGGCCTGGGTGTGGAGCTCCCTCTCCTTCCCCACATAGTACAAGACGCACTCGCCGCTCACATTTTAAACACATGAGAAACACAGGATCAACCAGCTAAATGATCTAACTTTAACAAAAATTTAATTTACACACCAAATCGACAACAGCAATTCATCTTTATGTTTAAGCCCATGAAACACCCTTATCAAGTTAATGCATTAACAGCCATAGTGGCTCTGACCAGTGTTTGTTTTCTTTACTATGGCCGAGATGTGCCTAGATTGGTATTACCTTCTTGCTCAATAAAATGAATGCAAGATGAACTCCATTCATTTAAAATAAGACCCGACAGGATTTCAAACAGTGCAGCCATAAAAGGTACTTGAGTCAACTTTAAAGCAGACCAAGATTTTGAACGCCATACTTTGAACTGCATCTCCCCCTCCCCCGTGACTATCTGTAGTCAGCTGCCTATTCAAATACAATTAATCTGGCATTGCAATAAACAGTAACTAATGTAAGATCCACTGCTTCAGTTAACTCCATTTTGGAAGTGCAGTATTTCATTTCCAGAAATAAGGTAAAGCTTCCAAAATTAAGGCAAATAAATGATTTGACTTCCAAATGAGAAAAAAGAAAATTAGGTTGCTTCTAATTTTGGAGGCATGGAATTCAGATACCTTTGATTTTTCTGAACAAAAGCTTATTTTATCAGTAATATTTAATATGAACTTCCAAACCTTACTTCTTACATAGAAAAACAGAAACCGATGGCAAAAAACAAGAGACCATGCAAGGTAGTAAACAGGTGGTATAGCAAAATGCTATGCATTTCTGAGGGCAATGCTAACCATTTTCTGAACTGCATAGCACTGGACTGCTAAACATTTTTTGTTGTTGAGATTTACAAATTCAAAAAACACACACAAAAAATTTTGTTCATCATTCTGTGCCATCTGGTATGCATTTTCACACTTGAAATTGCTAATAATTTTTTTTAACTAATTTAATTCCCTGCCATGTGTCTATCCGGTCTGCTTGGGCCTACTTACAGTATTATGTGAATGCCCACCTAGAAGTCACTCATTCCCCTCCCTTGCTATCTTTACCAGTCCTATATATTTCTTTCCCACCCTCCCTTGAATCCTGCCACTGACTTGACACAGATCACCCCCTCTGGCAGTCTGACCCACTTATCCATCACCCTCTCTGCAAAGAAATACTTGCTGATGCAGTTCCTGAATTTCCGAATTTCCCTACCACCAGTTTCATTGAGTTCCCCCTTGTGCCCATGCTGCCTTGTGCCTCAGTTGCACCTCACTGTAAACATTTCCGAGGTGCCCACCTTATTTACCCCATGGAAAAACTTGAAAGTTTCAATCATAACCCTTCCCAAAGTCTCCAGCATATACAAACTAGAGCCTTGAGCCTGTCCATGCAACATTTTTCTTGCTGCCGACGCTCCTTTTCCAAGAATGGACTTCAGAACTGCTTACAATACTCCAAATGTGGCAGCACCAGGGATCTGTACAGGAGAATGAGCACATCTTTCCTCCTGCTGCTGATTCCCCTGCCAATGCACCCAAGCATCCTATTTTCCTTCCCCACTGCTCTGTCGCTCTCCACTGACATTTTTAAGTTGTCTGCCATTAAGAACTCAAGCTCCCTCTCCTCTATCATTTTTTTTCTTACATCTCCCATGATGTATCCAGTCTTCGGTTCTGTGACCCCTATCTGCATAACTTTGCACTTTTTTGCATTGAGTTTTAGTCGCCAGACCCTTAAATATTTCTCCAGTTATTTCAGATCTTTCCTCAGTGTCCACTGTACTGCAGATTTTGTGTCATCTTCAAATAGGCTCATCTTGCTCTGGCTCCCTTCCCCAGTGTCACAAATAAAGACATTGAAAATACGGGGCCTAAGACTGATCCCTGGGCTATCACACTTGTGACTATCCCACACCAGACTGAGTGGGCAGGCAGCCGGATGGTGCTTTGCAATGCCAGGTCAATAAGGAACAAGACCGCAATTTTTTGCGGACTTGATTTCCTCTGTCAGCCTGGCTTGCATCACGGAGACCTGGTTGGGTGATGATACCAGCCCAGTCCTTGAGGCGGCTGCCCCCACTGGGTATGCTGTAGTTCACTGTCCGAGGAAGGATCGCAAGGGTGGAGGAGTGGCCAGTGTTTTTAGATTCAGGCTGGGCTTCACGGTGCACCTGGTCGGAACTGCCAGGTCTTTTGAGTGTGTAGCCATGTGTGGGGGTCCAGGTGCAGGCAGCAGGATCCTCCTTATTTACCGACCCCCTGGGTCGGGGGGGGGAATTCCTGCAGAAGGTGGCAAACTTTGTCATCGACCAGGTGTTGGGAGTCCCCCAGGTGTTCAGTCTTGGGAGACTTCAATCCCTGAGTCGACAATAAATCCTCCGCATTTTGGTTATGACCTCCTCCAGTTGATGTCATAACTGGGCTTGACAAAAGTCATTACTTCTGTGACCCACCAACATGGTCACATGCTCAATCTGGTGTTCCGGCTGGGTCTTGAGGTTGATAGTCTTGAGATTGATCAGGTCTCTTGGTCTGATCACTGCACTGTGAGGTTCACGCTTGGGGCTTCCCTGAAAGTCCCTCCCCTGTTGAAATGGTCAGCTACCACCCTTTAAGGGGTTTGTCTCCTGAGGGACTGCTGGAATTAGCTGATCTATCTAGGGTGAATGCTGCATGTGCGACTAACACCAGTGAGGTTGTGGCCACCTATAATATGGTGGTATCTGATGCACTGGATGCCATCGCTCCAATCCGTATATGACCCAGATCTTCTCACTTGAGATCCCTCTGGTTTGATGGGGATCTCAAGGCGATGAAGATCAAGGGTCGAGAGTTGGAGCGGTGCTGGCAGAAGACCTGGGGGGGGGATGACAAACTGGTCCTGCGAGCTCACTATCGTGAGTACCAGGAGGCAATCTCCCGTAAGAAGGCAGAACTTCTGTCCAGGGAGATTGCTGTAGAGAGAAACAGACCTTCTCAGCTTTTTCCAGACTGCGGATAGGCTACTCCATCCTGCTTGTCTACAGCCAAGAAAGTCTTTCTTATCCACTTTATGTAAAGAGTTTGCTCTGTTTTTCCTCAGACAGAGTGTCGTCCATCTGGTTGGGGATTCCATCAGCGAGGCAGTCACTGTCTTGCAGTAGTGGGACTAGGAGGAACAGAGTCACTCTGCCAATCTGGGAGGACTTTAAACCAGTGGAGGTGGCAGAGGTCACTGAGGTGATCTTAGAGCTGAAGCACATCTATTGTAAGCTGGACCCAACTCTGATGCACTTCTTAATGAGATGCACTGGGTCTGTTGACCCAGTGTTCACCAGGATCGCCAAGTGCTCGATGGCAGAAGGGGTTTCCTGGTGGCCTTGAAAGAGGCACTGGTGAGACCACTTCTCAAGAAACAATCTCTCGACCCAGATATCCTGGCGAATTACCGTCCTATCTCCAACCTGCCATTTTTGAGCAAGGTTGTTAAGAAGCTTGAGGCACAACAGCTCGAGGATCACCTTGTGTCCTTTGATATCTATGAGCCATTCCAGTCAGGTTTTAGGGCAAGACATAGCATGGAAATAGCATTAGTGAGGCGGCATAATGATCTGCTCAGGGCTAGAGATAAAGGAGACAAGTCAATTCTTGTTCTCCTCGATCTCTTTTCAGCATTTGACACTTTGGATCATGTTGTGCTTCTTGATTGGCTCTGTAAGTATTGTGGACTCACCAGTGTTGGCATCAAATGGTTCAAGTCCTATCTCTCAGACAGGGTGCACGAGTAGTGATGAGGAATTTCTCCTCCTCCCCAATGCCCTTGTCATGTGGAGTGCCCCAGGGCTTGATCTTTTCACCAATGCTGTTTGCAGTGTGCATACTGTCCCTGGGTGAGATTATCTGGCAGTTCAACGTGGAGTTTCACTGTTATGCAGATGACACCCAACTGTATCTGTCATTTTCCCCCAGAACATCTGATGCTGTGAACATGCTGAATATCTGTTTGGCAGAAATCAATAACTGGATGTCCTCCAGGTGGCTGTGACTGAACCCGGATAAGACGGAGGTGCTAGTGATCAAGCAGAGTCGTGGGCATGATGGGATGGTACCTGGAGCCGACACAGATCTCTTCCTGGGGTCTGCTCCATTGGTTGCCCCCCCCCCCGAGAGTGCACAATCTAGGTATGATCCTCGACAGCAGACTGGCACTCAAAGATCAGGTGTCTTCTGTTGTCAGCAGTGGTTTTTATCACTTGAGGAAAATTGCCAGGATCAAGCCCCTCGTTCCGCCTGAGGATCTGCAGACACTGATACATGCCTTTGTTACCTCTAGGCTTGACTACTGTAACTCTCTGTACTTTGGGGTCATGGGAGGGACCCTTCACAGACTGCAGCAGGTACAGAATGCAATGGCTCGGTTACTGACGGGCTTGCCCAAGTCCAGTCATGTGACCCAAGTCCAGCGTGTGCTGCACTGGCTGCCTGTCAGGTGGAGGACCCTCTTCAAGGTGGGCTTGCTCACCTTTAAGGCCCTATATGGAATGGGCCCTGGCTTCCTGTCGGAGCTACTGATACCCGCAACCTCTGTCCACTCCCTCCGCTCCTCATAGAGAGGCCTCCTGGAAGTTCCTCGGGTTTGGCGCAAGACATCGGGAGATCGTGCCTGGGCTGACTGTGTGGAACTTGCTACCACCTGCAGTCTGGGAGGCCCTTTGACTGAGGTGTTCAGACAGAGGCTTAAGACCCACCTATTCCACCTCGCCTACCCAGAATAAAAGCTTCCTGCCTGGCTATCTGAATAACTATTGACACTCATAAGCTGTGATTATAAATTGTACATATTTTTATCTATGCTAATGCTTTGTATTTTTATTTGTGCTGTTGTTATTGTTAGGCACCCAGAGCCTCCGGGAATGGGAGTCATGGAAATAAAACTTGCCTTCCCTTACCTCCGAGAATTTCCCATTTAAGACTAAACTATGTTCTCCTACACAGCCAGTTCCTGACCCACCCTGTAATCTTGTTGCTCACCACCAGGTCCTCCAATTTCCTAACTATTCTATCATATGGGACAGAGGTGAAGGCTTTGCTGAAGTCCAGATACAGGAAGACCACTGCCTGTCCTCTGTCCCCCACCTTCATGACCCAGTCAAAGAATTTTGAATCAGATCAGAAATGCTTCCATTCTCTCCTTAATAATGACCTCAGGAAATCTACCTACTACAGACATCAGACTGAGTGGTATATAGTTCCCCTGTTCATTCCTGCTCCTGCTACTGTGCAGAAGTACCACATCAGCTGTCCTCCAATCCGGTGCACCACTCCTGTTTCAAGTGAACAGCTGGTCTGCCAGTGCTGTGGCCAGCCTGCCGCAGTTCATACAGCACTCTAGGGTGCAACCTGCCCCGGCCCATTGATTTGTCACTCTTCAGATCATTCAGGCCTCTCAGCACCCTTTCTTCAGCGATTAGTTCTATGTTAAATTTGGCCTTCCCCCACCCTTTTTGGTCAGGACATCAAGTTCTGGCAGTGTCCCCTTGCCTTCTATCTTGAATACGGAGTAGACATTTTCATTTAGTATGTCCACTTTACCCTTATCCTCCTCCACTCACCCTTCCCCTTTCTTCAGACTAACTCTGATTTGGAGGCAGTATGGTGTAGGGCACTGAGCTGTAGACCTGGGTTTGATTCCCATCAGCCCCCACGTGCATACTGTGTGACCCTGAGCAAGTCACTTAACTACCTTGTGCTCCCAGGTTGCACCTGGAAACAAGCTCCAGCTTAGTGTGCCTTTTCCAGTTAAACAATTCCCTCTTTCCATAATTCACCCCTCTCCTTGGATTTATGCTTCTCCCAAATGTAGTGGAAGAATGGAATATCCCCCTTCAGCTGCCCCACTATCTTTACTTGCCTCTGCCTCAGATGTTGCCCTCCTACTCCTCTTGTTGAAATCTCATCTTGGTTTGGTACACTTCCCTGTTTTTATCTGTCTGGCTTGCCTTCTCTTTTTCTCCCTCACTGCCTCAGCACTGCAGCAAATTGTTTTTCCCTCCTCTTCTGTTTCTTTCCTACTGCTTCAGTAAAAAAGATGTGCTGCTTCTGACAACCATTTTTTAATCAAACCCCATTTAAAAGCCACCACCACTCCTACCCCTGTTGGCTTCTGCCTAACCAGTTCCCCTCATGCTACCAAAATCCAATTTTCTAAAGTTTAAAACCTTAGTTTGTAAGGGCTTGTTTTCTGGATCTAGTTTTATGTCAGCTCGTACAGTCAGGTGATCACTGGTTCCCAAGGGTTCCCTTACTGTGACCTCTCCAATGCAGTACCTATTAGTGAGGATCAAATCTAGAACACCCCCCCCCCCGTGGGCTCCTTCAATATCTGTGTCAAGAATGTATCCTGTAAAGCCTCCGAATCAGCTTCTGTTCTTTTGTACTCCCTGCTGCTAGGACACTCGGGTCAATGTCTGGCATGCTGAAGTCTCCCATTACTAGCATCTCACTTTACCTCACTGCCCTCTTTGTTCCCTTTCCCCAACTCCTTGCTCACTTTGCCATTCCAACCCTGATAATTCTCAGCCCATTCTTTACTACCTGTAGTGACAAGGCTTCAGCATTGGTGCCCCTCCCATGTCTATCATCTGCAGTCCTGCTATCCTCCTTCACATACTAGGCTACTCATCCCCCTTTCCGTGCCTCCCATCCTTCCTTAAAATGGTGTACCCTGGCATGGATATTTTCCAGTCATGGTGCTATGCAGCCCATGTCTCCATCACAGCCACATAGTTTAACTGGGCCTCTGCATGAGTACGTGCAGATCACAAAATGCATTACTCAGGCTTCTGGAATTCATGCACACTACCCACCAAAGTTCCTGCCTCCCTGTCCTTATGTTCTTGTTAGTTTTCTCCTTCCCTTCTTTTCCATTCGGCCCCCTTGGTCTTGTTCCCAACCCTTTCCCCCTGTGTTGTAGTCTCCTCCTCGAGTTCCTGCCTGTCCCTTATATTGTTCCAATTTTGTTACCTATCACTTTTTCTTATTATTCTTGTATGCTTCCCCCTCTCTCTCTTCTGTTTGTGTCCTGTGTGTTCACTTCTATGGATGATTGTGCTGTGGGGAGGACCATCCTGCCTCTCACAGTTACACAGCAGTACCTACCCTCATCAGCACTGCCTTCACCTTACCTAGTTTACTCTGGTCTTGATGTGATTTGCAAACCTCTCCCCTATCGCTCTTGTGCTGACCTCATTTGGGTGTGTGCCATCCTTTCTGAAAAGTCATCAGTTCTTCCAACGATGACCCCAGGCTTCCAGGAACAGAAACCCCTCACCCATGCACCTTCCTTCAGCCACGCACTGAATTAATAGATGATGAACGGTTCCCTGTCATTGTCTCATAACTTCTGTAGAACCTTAGAGAAGGTTACCGTTCTAGAGTGTGGAAGCTTTCCTTTATTTTATCCACACATGCACCCTGGACAGGTTGCTTGTGCCCATGTGTACCACCATGTCCAACCTTTCCTACATCCTTCCCAGTGAGTTCCACCACCTTGCCCCTGAAAAAGGGACCTTTGGTTCCAGTGGACTTACCCAGTTATCAAAATAAATAAATAATGTATAGTTTGCTTTCTCACCATCTCCTCTGTCCCTTTTACAGTGGAGTCCCCTATTACTTCCCCCTTTTAGATACCCCGACAACTTGGACTTCCAAAATTTGGAAACTGGAGAGCATCTCTATTTACTGACAACTAAAATGAGACTCATACTTACAGCCATGGAAATGTTGACTTGCACAGGAAAAAAAAAATTACTAAACACTGGGTAAGAGCCCTTGTTTTGGATTCATATAAGGGGACAAATCTGTCCCTCTACCTTAGGCTGACATGAAGCTAACATACTATAACTCTTAAAAGCAAATTTTTAAGTAGTTCTGGGTAGTCCAATAAAAGCATGGGTATAGGAAGACAAACTCAAAGAGCTCCACGTTGTACCATTTTATTCTGAGGGGGCAACAACACAAGCATGTTTCTTGATACAGGGTTCCCAAAAGCAAGGTCATTCAAGTCAATGCAAAGTCAGTCTTAGTGGTCAGTATTTGACTGCCAAGTATGAAATTAACCATTGGATTAGCTGGCCCTAAGGGAAAGGTGTTGTAAAACTTGAAACAACTGCACTGGACACTGCTCTTCTAAAACCATTTCATGTTCCACAACACTAACTTGAATAACCCTGTCATCAGGATTTACTTGCATAACCTTGCCATCAGGAACCCCGTATCAGAGAACAGGAGAGTACCGTATTATTATTCATTCAGGGCTTACACTAACACTTATAAACTCAGTTTGATGTTCTGCTTCAAGTGACAGGGGTCAGGTTAGAAAATCTGTGCATATAAAATTTGCTGGAGTGTCTTCGTATTACTGTAGGTGACTCTTTTTTGTTAATTATACAGATGTTCTCTTACCAACTGGCTGACTGGCTGGCAGGCAGGCATACACACACACAGACAAAAAATTAAAAGGGTGAATTTTTGCCCTGCTGCAACCACCAGTACTTGGTTAAAAATATATATTATAGTGGCATGGTAGTGCCACTATTTTAGGGTTGAGTACCACATTTAAGGTTAAAGTGTGAAATTGTGCAGCTTAATAACTTTTCCACTATAAGATAGATTCGCCTGAAATTTGGCAGGCTTGGAGTGGTACCATAGATCTCTGGATCTGCCAAGTTTCATAATAGTTGGAAATACAGTTGTGGACTTATAAAGCGTAATAGAAAGTCATATTTACGCTTTTTTTTTTTTTTTTTAAACACATTCTTTGCTCACGGGTACAGGTCTCACGGTTTGTGCAGCAGGTCCAAAACCTTCAGGGAACATGCAACTGGGGTCCCTGATGTGTCTTTCTAAGATTCCATGAAAAAATATTAAACGGTTCAAAAGTTATTCAAAAAACAAGTTTCCCATTATAGTCAATGGGAAAAGTTAAAACTATTGGACAGTGTCGCAAATGCAGTTTTTAGTGTCATACATGTCCCCTGTAGTGTCGTGAGTCAGCCATTTTTTTTTTCAGTTACTGGTCACAGAAATGCTTGGCATTTAAATTTGGGACCCTCTAGGGACACAATTATTTTTGTGTTCACCTAGTCGAGCCCTGAGGATGCTAGCCATGTCTTTTTTGGGCGGTTAAACACCCTAGAAATATGTTTTTAAAATTGTTGTAAACTATAGTGTCGCACTTGCGACACTTTCATAATTTTTTTTGTGAAAGTGTCATGATTTACGACACTTCTTTATGACACTATGCCCAAAAGTATAGGACACCTTTGCCACCCTGCAGCAAAAGAACAGTTTGGTCTTTTGAGCTGAGATTTGGAGGGAAGAAAGCCAAGATCCCACAGATGTGCCGTTTGGTAGCTTGGTGACAAAACATTAGAGGGCTGCAAAGTTACAGTACTCTGAAGTTGACTATTTCTCCCCATAGACTAATATTATGGTGTCCGTCGCGCCCTTCGGGGCCTGTATCTCAGAAACGCTTCGAGATATGGACTTTTCATCAGAAAAATGCTTAGCCCCCTGCTAAGGGACTAAGTACAAAGCTAGCCAGGAAAGTCATAAATTATATGCAATTTTAATTTTTTTTTCTACGTCATACGGTTCCTGAGATATAAGCAATTTAGTATTCCATGTGCTCATTTTCTGCTCCGAGGCCCATTATTATGCATACATTCTTTGTATTCACTGTGTTTCTCAATGCAGCTTTTGGGGGAAAAAAGGATGTGCACTTTCGTTACTGTTACAGTTAGCGTTTCCACTTGCGTTTTCCATAACCATTTGCATTAGCGTTTCCATCTATGCCATGGTGTGCATTACCCTTTGTGTTTTTGTTTGCGCTTGCGTTTGCATTACTGTTACCATTTGCATTTCATTTTGCGTCACTGTGTACATTACCATTTATGTTTGCGTATGCGCTTTTGTTTGCGTTTGACTTTCCTTTGGCGTCATCGTTGGTGTTACCATTAGCATTTGCATTTCCAATTGCGGTACCGTGACCATGTGTGTTACCATTTGTGTTTCTGTACGCGCTTGCATTTGCGTTTCCATTTGTGTTACTGTTCGCTTTGGCATCATCGTTGCTGTTACTGTAACTGTTTGCATTTCCGATTGCGTTACCGTTACTGTTTGCGTGTTCATCACCATTTGCGTTTCTGTTGGCCTTAGTGTTTGCGTATTTGGTTCCGTTTCAGTTGTCAATTGCATTACTGTTTCCTTCTGCGGTGCTGTTGCCTTTACCATTTGCATTTCTGTTTGCGTTTGTGTTACCGTTTGCATTTCCATTGGCGTTAGCATTTACATTATTGTTTTTGTTACCATTTGCGTTTCTGTTGCCGTTAGCATTTGCATTACTGTTTGCATTACCATTTCTGTTTTCATTACCATTTGTGTTATCATTTACATTTGTGTCACCATGTGTGTTACCATTTGCACTTGCATTACCGTTAGCGTTACTATGTCACAAAAAAAAAAAAATCACATGGTAGGAGCATGAAGCCCGAAGGGCCCCGAGCTCCTACCACCACATTCCATTCACTATTTATAGTGCTCATTCTCAAAAAGAAGGGAACTTCATGGCAAAAAACTCCATTTCGTGCATCAGTTAGGGTTGTTTCACATTGACAAAAGTGAGGAAATTTGGTGTTAGGGTTGCCACACCTTGCACCCAAAGCCCACCCCGTCCCCACCAACAGGCACCGGGGTGTGCATTGGAGTCGTCGGTCCAAATATTACCCCATTCTCCTATACTGCACCACCTCAGCTTGTTTACACATGGGATGGGGTGAGAGTTAGAATGATGACCCCAATGCACACCTGATGCCTGTGTTGGTGGACGGGTGGGCTTAAAAAGTGTAACCTCAACACCAAAATTTCCTCACTTTTGTCACTGTGGAACAACCCTAACTGATGCAGTAAACAGAGTTTTTTGCCATGAATATATATATATATATATATATATATATATAGAATATATATATATTTATAACATCGGCCATCATAAAACAGAAAGGCAATTGGTTAATGGGCATTACCTGACTGTTGATTAATCTTACATATAAGCACAGTTGTTGTTAAGTGACCATGAAAAAACTCCCTGGGCAGACCTGCACTCATTATCTGTGGGGAAAATCAATAGCAAATGGTAGCCACTGAAATGCATCATAAAGCAGGTGACAGTTTGTACAGCACACTTCCGTTGGTAGCAGTGAGACAGTGATAAATACTGCAATCAGAGCTGCAACTGTGCTGTATACTGTATCTCCCTGAGTTTGGCAAGCAGTCCAAAATATTCTTGTGTCTGGTTCCCTGAGTTGTGAGAGCCTTCCCCCCGATCCACAGTGAGTCGTACAGTAAGGGGGAAGCAGTACTGAAGAATTCAGCAGTGTCCAGTGTCCCACCAGCACTATGTGGCTACCCAGTCAACCACCCAACAGATCTCCTCTCTCCCACCCATTGTCCCTCAGCTGCTTTCCCTGTACCTCTACATGCCTGCCCACCCACCCGCCGTGTGGATCACCGGTTTATGGGGCAACACAGTGAAGCTCTGCTGTCAGTGGGGACTTGCAATCTCCGGTTCTCTGATATCACCTCCTCCTAGTACAATAAACAGCTCTCCTCTGATCATCGATCTCCCTGCTCCGTTCACCAATCACATTACACAGTCCCCTGTCTCCGGAGTGAGAGACAGTCACGGTGTTTCCACATTGTGATCAGTCGCAGTACCCATTGCAGCAACTGTGCTGCTCTCCCACTCTCTCTTTGTCGCTAGCCCCATGCCAGTGGTAGTTCACTTGGCTTCTTGTCACCTCCCCCCCCAGAGAGTGACAGCAAGCCCACGCAGTGCTAAGACTGAACAAGAGAGCAGCAGTAGACATCTGCCATCTGAGATATGGCAAGAATGAGAGACAGAGAGGTTTGTAAGCCTGCCTGTGATGGCAAAAGTGCAGAAACACAGCGGGACTGGGACACAGAATGTACAGTTTCAGTATGTGTTAGCACAGATCATCTCCCACTGTCTGTAGTATTTCCAATTTCATGCTGATAACACAGGGTAGCAACCAAGGGCTTTTTCATCAGCAATTCCCTGTGTCTGTTAGTGTCCTACAGTATAGTTACTGGCTGCTGCAATGAGGTGTGTGAAGTGGAGGCGGTGCAAAGAAAAAACATGTTTTGAATGTTTCAAAATATGTTATGGACAAGAAATGCCACACATCTTTTTACTATATCTGTAGCACTTCTGTGTTCATAACATCAGTGAGATATGCTTAAAGTAGTTTGGACTACTTCTCAAGGTGGCAGGATACAGTGAAATTTCTACTTTTTCAATGGCATAAAAAGGCTTTCTCTTAATTCTTAACATTTTTCAAAGAGCCCATGTTATAAATGCAATAACCCACTCCAAGGTGTGCAGTTATTGGGGATTAATCAACACCCTGGGTGCTGTGAGGATACTCGGCCTGCAGCCTCGTGCTTCACAATGCCCCTGGAATGTTGATTAATCCCCAATAACTGTACACCCTGTTGTGGGTTACTGCTTACATACATATATTTGTTAAATCCTCCAAAATTCTCCTCGGCACCCTTCCCAGTCTGCTCAGTTCAATCTAACTGCTTCTGCAGCAAGAAGAAAAAATAAAAGAAAAAGAAAGAAAGAAATTTCTGTGTCCTCTACTACTACACCACCAGCACTCAGTAAAAAGTATTTCTCAAATAAATCTTTTGAAAATCCCTCCTGCACCTTTTCTCAGTTACTGCTGCGGGGCCTGCAGCTGCCAGTGCAGGCCCACACTGCTTCTCCTCTGTACTGTGTAGCACGAGTTCATGAGCCTGCCTGAAACTACTGTTAACTATAGTGAAAATCAGTTAACCAAAATGATAATGCATGATTTTGTAATGATTTTCAATGTTTTCTGATCAAAGCTTGCCTTTTTTTTTTTTTTTTTACATAAAAGGTGCTCTCTTCCTGTCACAGGACAGGTCATTCCCATGTGAGAGAAAAAACTGGAAATAGCATGGAGATGTGCATAGCACGAGGAGTTCTGAATCTCCAGCTTCGCTGACTGGCTGTTGCAGGTCATGTGACTTGTCAAAAAACAGTGACAGAATGCCAAAGTGAAACTGAATTCCTTTGCACCTGCTTCACTGGTGTCCAAAATGCCAGATTTTGGCATGTTTACCGAATGCATATTTGGCATCAGCTCACCCTTAGTCTGGAGAACTCTTTGCATCAGGGAATGCATTATAACTAGACTTAAAGCAGTGCCTAAAGTCCTCTCCAACTTTTACTCTACTGTTCACACAATGCATAAAACAATGGCTGTGTAAGGGGCCATCAGGTTGCAGTGGGGGAATTCAAGAATGCATGGGACAGACATAAGACAATTCTAGTGAGGGGTAGGAGGAAGTAGACTGTTGGTTAACTAGGATCTGCAGCTTATCCATTAGGTAGGGAAACGGGCAGACTAGATGGGCCAAGCGGTCCTTATCTGCCATCAAATTCTAGGTTTCTATGACTGACAGCATTCTAAAAGGGTTATGTTAATGGCTGAAAACCCTCATGTATAATAAAACAATTAGAATTCAAACTATGAAACATTCATTTAAAAAAAATAAATAGAAACTGCTTAGTCTAACAAAAGTATTAAGGCATTCCAGGGGTAGGGTTACCTTTGTTAATCTAACCCTGGAGACATAAGGCACTCTGCTTCATTTCATACCTCACAATCACTCCAGGGTTAGAGTACTGATGGCGACCCAATCCCTGTTCATGCCCTAATGCCAAAATACACAACATGACAATACTGCAATATGCATGTAATAATTCTTACAGAAGGGCCACTGTGCAAATATAGAGAGATGAATGCTGCTTCAGTTTTCGTCCTGTGTTTTTAACACAGCACTGGAGTAAACATTCATGGAGCAACAGATACAGTACAACAAACAAGGACATGGTGCACCAACTTTATTTTCTCAGCTACTGTACACTGCTGTTCTTACACTGTTGCAGACCCCGTCACCACTGAAGTCATATAAATACAATATATGGTTACGCCTTATGATTGTATCCTGGACCATGCGAAAAAAGTAACAATTCATTGGTCTGGCATACAATAATAATTCACTAGTCTAGCATAAAATAGGAAATAATACATGAGTAGGCAGGAGTAACCAGAATTTCATACATACCCGTAGCATGGTAGGCTACATAAACCCCAAGAGCAAAGCTCCAGAGGTTTCTAAAAGCATCCCACACTAAGGATGTGTAAACCTATGTGCTGTATTACACACCTACCCCCATTTTGTTTTTATAATGACTGAACAGCATTTCCAATAAGCGAGGGCTTCAGAGAGCTATATAGTTCAGTTATATAAGCTCACTGTGGAACTCACAATAAGTTATGTAAACACTAACATTTACAGTATTTATAAACTGCATACATGAAGCTGCTTGTCTGGAAGGGGAACTAACTGAAATGAGAGGCAGTTGTGCTACTGTAGTGCACAGCTTCAGCAGCACGAGTTTGACAACTCGTGGTTACACATGCCTAGCTGTAGTCAGAAATTATAACGCCGTTATTTATCTATATAAAGTGATGGCCACTAATTATACAATGAGAATTTATAGGTCTTCCATAAAATAATAATTCAGAGGTCTGACATAGAATGGTGACAATTTGCAGATCTGATAGAAAAAGTGATAATTTGCTGGTCTGACATACCATATAATTGTGATAATTAACTGGTTTAACATAAAAAATTTATAGTTAATTGGTTTGGCATAAAATACTGACAATAGATGGGTCTGGTTTAAAAACAGTGAAGTATCACTTGCCAGTCATGAAACTTCTTGACTCCACCCACCGCACTTTGAAGCAGCTGTTTCCTGCCTCTCCTACCCTCATCAAAATTCATGAAGAGTTTCTGTTTTGCCCCTGCCACCCACCTGCAGATTACCCCACCCTCCCCCATTATAGTCAAGGGGCCATATCCCCCTGTTTGCAGCCAGCAGCAGATGAGGAAGGGGCTGGAAAATGTGATATCACATAGATAAAATACACAAAATGAAAAAACAGCACCAGTTACAAGGAAATAGTTCTATTCTGGGGTTGTGACGACATTCCATAAATCACCCATCATATGTTGATTATATTTGGGTGCACAGTATTCTGAATAAGTATTCTGATTCTGTAAATAGTGGTATTCCAAATATAAGAGTTGCATTCTGAATACTAGTATTTAAAACAACACAGCAGAGATATTTCAATAGGCAGGACAAGGCAAAGTTTATTTCTAAGGCGCCCAATTCCGGAGGCTCTGGGCACCGTACATAAAACATAACAACAAGCAGCTTATTAGACAAAATATAACATAAAACAATTACTAAAACAGCAATAACAATATGAATAATAAAACAGCAATCTCAAAATCAGCAGGTTTTTTTTTTTCAGTTTTTACAACAGTATTCTAAATACTAGAGGAATACTGGACCTTGTAAACACAGCATGTCCAGTATTCAGAATAAAAACTGGAGGGAGGTCTCCAGCCCTTCACAAAACCATGTACTGAACCATGCATTAAGTCAAGTTTTTTTTTATAAATACTGAGTTACAATACAGTACATGCTAAAGCAGAAAGCTGAGCAAAGAATGGGTAAATAGCTGCTTAACTTGTCAAGTCTTTAGAGAGCAATAGTTTGCTTGTATACAACATTTGCTCCTGTACTACCTTGTTGAAGCTGTTTCATGGTCCTGCAACACTTCATCCATGGCAGCACCGTGGTTATCTCTGTTCTGTTTTTCACAAAATGCACTGCAAATTTTAATGGGTTTTATGGCTTACTGGCCGCACGTAATACATCCAGAAGTAACTGTGCCTTACAGCCAGTGTTGTGTTTCATTCTGGATGACCTTCCCCATCACCTGAGAAGCCATTCAATAACAGACATTCATCCAGAATGCAACAAAGAGCAGAGACCCTTGCAGATGTACTGGGCAATCAGTAAGCCACAAAATCCCTTAAAGCAGCAGTGTAAGAATCTGGTGAAAATTTTGACCTATACTTTTTTATGCTATTTTAGATTGCCACACACCTCCCGATTTGTATGATACCCTTCGTTCCACAATTTGAGTCTGCTTTGGTACTTTTTTTCCAAGTCAGAAATAAGAAAAGGAGTGCTTGGACCATGTCTTCATCAGTATTCTCAACTGTTTTTGTCCATCAGTTGTCTAAATATCACTTCTGTTGTGACTAAAATGAACTATTATGCAGCAGGCAGTGCTCTCTGACCTTGGAGAATAATAGGTGTTCATAAACAGCTGCAAATACTGATGAAAACCTGGTCCAAGGCATATTAAAAGGAGTGCTCCTTTTATTAATTAAAACATGAAAAAAGTCGCTACGCCGGCGACCCAGGTTCGGGAACAGACTCGGGTGGCCGGGGGCCGGCAGGGGAGAGGGAGGATCGAGCATCCCAAAGGATGCTCTCACTCCCTCAGGGGTGGGAACCAAGGAACCATTGCTTTTCACATCCCTTCGCAGCCGGTGGAAGCACCGACAACAGAAGGGGATGGAGGCAGCTCACGTTTGTTGGAGCCGGGGAGGGGGGACATCGACAGCGCATGAGAGGTCTGGCGTGCGTCAGCACGCCACCACTCGGGACATACATCCTAGCACTCGACGTCCCAGATGGAAGGGGAAACCAGGGGAGAAAACGGAAAAACACCTCTCGGCAGCCCTAGATGACAGCCTCTCGGGCTCCGCCCGGACTACCAGAGGGACAGACCCCAATGTGCAGGAAGTGAGAAGGAGGCACTCTAGGGGCAGATCCCATGAAGGTGGAATGGGGGGGATGAGAGGAAGGAAGGAGAGGGCTCTGAGAGTAGGGAAGGAGAGACAAAGAAAAAGTAAAAAAAAAAAAAAACATGAAAAAAGTACTAAAGCAGACTCAAATTGTGGAAAGACAGGTATCATATAAGACAAGAGGTAACTGGTAAAAATAAATAAATAAATCCACACTATCTGGTGGAGTCCTTTCCCTTTTAAGAAGTACCGGAAAGTCTTCAAGCTGGCTTCTCCCACCCACCCGGGCGGTATACCCTCAGCTCCACCCCATGATGCCAGATCTTGCCCGCTGGAAGCAGAGGTTGTGTGCCTGAGCCAGAGGAGGTCGGGTGAGTCAGTGTGGATGAACAACATATACCACTCCTAGAACTACTGTTACAGAATGAGTAACCCATGTTTCTAGGGACGTGGATATGTTGTTCTATCCACACTATCTGGCAGACTCCTAGCAGTTCTCTAGGAGGAGGGAGGGAGGCAAGGCACACACCAGCAGAGTTTGGAGAACTGAGGCCCCAAAACCAGCTTCCCGGCATGACTCAAGGTCAGTGTAGTAATGGGATATGAAGGTGTGTGCTGACTTCCAGGTAGCAGCCCTGCAGATTTCCTGGATAGGCACATCCTTAGAAGCAGCCACTGACGCAGCGATATGATGGGTGGAATGAGGCGTTAGCCCACTGGGAGGCTCCCAACCCACCAACCTATAGCAGAGCTCAATTCAGGAAATGATCCACCTGCCAGTCATCCACTTGGCTGCAGGTCTGCCAGGTGCAACTTCAGCGTAGGTGACAAACTGCTGGCAAACTTCTCCCTGAATTCCAGTTGTGCACTCTTTGTAATAAGCAAGCGCTCACCTCAGGTTGTGCTCGGCTTCTGAGATGTGATTCAGGAAGAACACCAGAAGAGTAGTCACCTGATTAAGGTGAAACTCCAACACAACCTTCGGGAGGAACTTCGGGTTGGGGCACAGGACAACCTTGTCCCTGTGGAAGACCAAGTAAGGAAACTCCACTGAAAGTGCCTGGAGCTCCCCAATCCTTCTGGCTGATGTGATAGCCACCAAGAAGGCGGTTTTCCATGACAGGAGAGACATGTCACACCTGTACATCAGTTCAAATGGCTTGCCCATGAGCTCTGCCAAAACCAATAACGAGTCCCACAGTGGTGGTGGGTCATGTACCAGAGGAGGAATGTGATCTAAGCCTCTGAAAAAGCACCAAACCACCTTCTCCTGTGCTACCGACTGCTGACCAGCCCGCACCTGGTAAGCAGAGATGGCTGCCAGGTGCACCTTAAAGGTCACTGACTGAAGCCCCCCTTTTAGAGAGGAACCACAGGTAGTCCAAAATGCTGGCCATCAGACAGGTCAAGGAGTCCAGCCCCTTTCCCTGACACCAAATGGAGAATCTCTTCTGTTTGAAGGCACAGCATTTTCCGGTTGATTCTTTTCTAGATGCTTCCACCATGGTGAGGACATCTTCAGAGAGATCCAAAGCCTGGAACTCTAGCCGCTCTGGAACCAGGCTATCAGGTGCCTGGATTGAAGGTCCGGGTGGAGTACCTTCCCTTGACTGATGGAGAGCAGGTCCAGGTGGAGTGGTAGATGCCTTGGGAGCCTGTTGCTGAGGCTGAGGAGATCGGGGTACCAAAAGTGGCATGGCCAGTCTGAAGCCACCAGGATCACCCATGCCATGTCCTGCCAGATCTTGAGCAGCACCTTGTGGATCAAGAGAAGTGGAGGGAAGGCACAGAAGAGGCCTGGGGTCCAAGACCGACAAGCCCTGCGAGGGGAGTGGGCACACAACAGCCTCAGCTTCTCCCTGGAGGTGAACTGGCTTAGTAAGAGTCTAGCTCTGCCCCAATAAAGCTGATCACCTGTGAGGGCATGAGTTTCAACTTGGCCTCATTGACCAGGAGGCCAAGGGAGGTGCAGGTCTGAAGGGCCAGATCCCTGGAACACTATATCTCCTGGCTGGAGGGACCTGCAATTAGCTAGTCATCCAGGTAGGTTACACCTGGACCCCTCAGCACCTCAGGTGAGCTGCCACCACAGTCATGCATTTGGGGAAGACCCTGGGGGCCAAGGAGAGGCCGAATGGCATGGCCTGGAACTCGTAGAGGATGCCCTCTGCCCGAAAGCAGAGGAACCTTCAATGGGACAGACAGATTGGGACGTGAAAGAACATGTTCTGAAGATCCAGGGAGCAAAACCACATGTCTCACTCGAGAGGTGGTATGATCTGGAACAGAGTAACCATCCAAAAGGTGCGTGACCTGAGGAACTTGTTCAGGTCATGCAGATCTAGAATGGGGCACCAGCCCCCCCCATCCACTTTGGCACCAGGAAGTACCTGGAGACAAACTCTGGGTGTTCTGGAGGATCCTCTACTCTGACCATGAACTCCTTATGGAGGAGCTGGGCTATGTCATCTCGAAGAGCCAATCGAGTGTCTGCGGATACTAAGTCCTCCCATGGGGCATGGCTCAGCAAGGAGGGTACTACATGAAATCCAGAGGCAGACCCTGACCAGCCATTTCTAGAACCTACCTGTCCATGGTGACAGCGAACCAGGCAGAAAGGAAGTGGAAGAGCTAGCCCCTCATAGCAGGACCCATGTTGTGTGTGACGGGCATGAGGGTGACACACCCATCCTGTCACTGGGCAGGCTTGGAGGAGGACGACCCAGCTGAGGCAATACTGAACCCCTTCCCTCCAGGCTTACAGACCACCAAAGCCACTGACTTGGGCTGGGGTCACCAGGACTGAGCCTACTGGCCAGCTTGATGCTGGGCTGGTTTTGCCGCAAGAGTGGAGGACTGAAAGGGCTTTTGAGTCTGTTGTCTGGAGCCCTTGGGATCCTTCTGTGAGGATGTTACCAAGTCCAAGGTGGCATTGGACTTCTCGATGTGCTAGAGGTGTCCCACCATGCCTGGTCCAAACAGGTTGGTGCCCAAGAAAGGAACATCCACCAGCTTGTGCCAAGTGTCTGCCGTGAAGGTCAAGACCAGCAGCCAAGCCCTATGGTGCAAGGGTACTGTGGCTGCCACAGAGCTGGCACAGGAATCTCCCAGATCCAGAGTCATTTGAAGCTGCTGCTTTGCCACAGCCTGGCCCTGATCTTGGACCTGTAAGACCATGGTCTGGAGGTCCGAAGGTAGGTGGGGAATCACCTCATCCAAAGAGCCCAAGAGGGCATGGGAGAAGTGCGTCATCAAGATGGCCCAGCTTGCCTGTCGGAGGCCAAGCAAGGAGGCAGCATAGACATCTTTAGCCACATGGTCCAGTTTCTTGGATTCCTTGTCCAGTGGCTTGTCAACATCCCTGATATTGCCCAAGCACTGAAACACAGAGTCAGCCACCAACCCCTTAGCCAAGGGGTGCTTCATGAAACCAGACAGTGTACCGATGGGCACTGCATAACTGCAGGCCATCCGGGCAGAGGGCACAGGGCAGGATGTGGGACTCTGCCAAAACTCTAAGGCTGGGCCGACAATGGCCCCAGCCACTAGAAAAGCCTCCATCGGAGAGTGCCCTTTGTCCAGAATCTCTGTAAGGGGATAGTGAGCCCGCTTCTGAATGGGCTCCATTTTCATCCCCATGGACTCAGAGATGAGGCAGAGGATGCCCATAAAAGAAGAGGGACCTTCCTCCATCAATAGGTCCCCCCAGACTCCTCGTCATCTGGACAGCAGTTCAGTGAGGAATCTTCAGACAAAGTAGTCAGCAAAAGCAGCTGACCACCTGAGTCACCTTCAACCCTCCATGGGTGGTCGGGTGTGATGCTGACCGACAGCCGATGGGGAAGCCCCTTGGCCAGCCAGGACTCCTTGGCTGGAGTGCCAGTCAATGGCTGCTTGAGCGGTGGCTCCACCATGATTGGCAGGGAGGTCTGCTTTGGCTGAACCAGTACGGTTTTGACCAGCTCCACTGGGGAGGGATGATCTCAAATCGACCCCACAGGGGGAGTCAGCATCTGCCGTTTGGGCAACAGCCAAGTGATGGCTGGTGTGGAAATAAGAGCCAGTTTAGTACTGGCCAGCACCAACTGTTGCCATGTAAGATCTTCATAGCACTGACACAACTTGTGCCAAAGCCTCTCCTCACTCGAGGAGGATGAAGAGAAGGAGGAGGAATAGTGGTGGCGCTGCTTCCCATGGCACAGAGAGCGGGAGCGCTGATGATGGTTGAAACTGCTCAACCCACTGAATGAGGACCAAGACCTCAATCTCAGCCACCAGGGAGGCTGACAGGGTATCTCTGAGGGAGCCAGGGAATGCAGGGTCTCCTTCTGGTCTAGGTCGATGACCAAAGGGTTCCGGTCAGCTACTGAGCAGCCCCTTCTATGGTCACAGGCTAGACTATTGACCTCTTTGGATGACAACCGGTCGACTGGGCTGAGAAAGATCTTGGCCACATCATCAGCCGGCATCTCGACCAACTGGCCCAATGGGGTCTCCGTGAAGCCAGCAGCCAAGGCCACGGTTTCGACTATAGTCAAAACCGGAGAGTCGTGAGATGGAGAGTGCCCCCAGTCCCATGAATGTCGATGATGAGTCTTCTCCTTTTTCAGCTCCTTCTTCTCCTTTCGAGGTCTAGAGCTGTGAGTTTCAGAAGAACCCTGACCCTTCTTCAGGAGGGAGTGGCACAGCTGCTTGAAGGAGCCCATAAAAGTGGAGCCCAATTGGAGTGGCAAGAAGGTAGAAGTCAGAGAGAAGTGAGCAATGGCCCAGGCTGCCTACTCCTCGAAGGCCGCAAGCTGCTCGGCAGACCAGGCAGCCATGGAGGCCACCCAATGGGCATCCTTAGATTTTACCAGTGGATGCCATTTCTCCAGGTGGCCCAACTTGAGGCAGGCAAGACGGTCCTCGAGGACCATCACGTGAAATGACCAACAGATATCGCAGGCCTATGTATCATGTTTGTGGCCCAGGCAGTAAACGCACATGATGTGGGGGTGAGTACACAACATCTTCTGCCCTCACAAGCACCGGCGAAATCTGGGAGTGGACTTGTTGTCCATCACAGTTGAGTAGCTCGAAGACAAAAACCAAAAAGGTTGTAAAAGTTTTTGAAGCAATCCAAAGGGATTAGAAAGCGCTAGGACCTACAATGTGGGAGCATGAAGGAGGGAACCTGCTTCTTCCAGCAGAAAGGTGGATCTGGCATCATGGGGCAGAGCCAATGGATATACCACCCAGGTGGGTGGGAGGAACAAACTTGAAGACTTTCCAGCACTTCTTAAAGAGGAAAAGACTCTGCCAGATAGTGTGGATAGAACAACATATCCATGTCCCTAGAATAGTCCACTTTCAGAAAAAATGTAATTTGATGCAGGTATTTAAAAGTAATTCCTCAAGATTTGGACAGACAGTAAAGTCACTGGAAGGCAAGACTATTGTCTTTTTCAGTCCCCCAGAAAATTTGAGTTGGAGACAATGTCATCTCTGATAACATTTCTGTAGAGGAATTAAATACCCTCTTTGCCTCAGCGGGACTGGCTTTTGAAAAAATCTGCAGCTTTTAGTTCTGTACCACCACTCACAGCAGGCTGATCTAGTCTTAGAAAATAGAGCTCGCTGCTACTTCAAGTTCATTGCTGTCAAGCAGGTTAAAAAATTCCTTTTGGAATTAGAGTCTAAAGCCAAGTGCTGGTGTAGATAAGATTGATCCAATTTTCTTAAAATTGGGGAGCCCTGTTCTTACAATCTCCATAACTAATTTATTTATCTTTTAACAACAAATTATCCACATTATGGAAAACTGCTTATATAATCCCTCTAGTCAAGTCAGGAGACAAGTCCCATCCAAATAACATGAAGGTAGGTATTCAATCTGCTGGTCCTCACCATGGTTCTGGAGAAGTAAGTTAATGACCAGTGGCCTGATTACCCAAATTAACATAATATTATCACTCCCTTGCACTCTAGCTTCAAGACAAAATGCAATACTTCCACAATCTTAGTTAAGGTTACAAATTACTGGATAAGTTTACTTGATCAGAAACTTTTATTTAGTGTCACCTTCCCAGGCCTCAGTAAAGCTGTTGACACTGCTGGTCATAATGTGTTAGTAATTCAACTCTCGAGGATAGGTATATGTCTCGGGCTCTCACATGATTCATGAATTACCTTTCTGGTCACCAGCAGCACCTGAAACTCGAAGGTCTTACCTACTCATGATCTCAGTTATCTGAAGGCGTCCCACAAGGCTCTGTATTAGGACCCCTACTTTTCATGACCTACTGTACATTTGTGATCTTCGTGCAACTACAGATGATGCCAAATTACATTTTAATGGCAATGGTACAGCCTTGTATGTGATGAGATCCTCCCTTGACATAGTAAAACATGACATATTTTCCATTCTAATGACTGCTACATTAAAACTGGTTAACACATTCAAATATCTGGGCCTGTGACTAGTAAGCTATCCTTTACTAAAAATACTGAATCCTCTGCAACAAATTTAGATCTAGACAGGATTTTTACTTTAGGAAAAAAGTTGTTCACCTATATATTCCATTAAGAAGACAGTGCAAGTGAAATTCCCACCATTATTGGATTATGGTGACCTAATTTATACGGGATGCCTTGCTACACAGTTAGCCATGTTAGACGTGTTGTACCACAGGACTCTTCACTTTGTAAATGGACAGACTCCCAGAACTTACAACTACATGCTCTATGCCCTCTTTAAGCATAAGAATGTTAAAAATAAATTGTTTTATCTTTGGCAACAAGGCCTTGCTTAATTACCTAGCTTCTGCAGATTTATTTAAAAAAAATCCTCTTGCTGGTATGGGCTGAGGAGCAATGACAATCTATTTTGATGCCCCGAGGTATCACATCTCTTTCGGCAGAACTCGCATTCAGCAGTCTTCCTCCTGTTCTCTGAAACACCTTACAGAATACTCTCAGACTAGCTTCATTAGTCAGCTACACATGTATTTAAATCCTTACTTGACAGCCACTGCACAGATACATAGTATCTAACTGTCACTAAGATATGATTACAATATGAATATGTTAGAATTATCATTGTGGCAATATATTTTGTGTCTGCATTTGGCATAACATATACTTTTCAGGGCCTTTTTGTTGCAGTATAGATACAATGTAATGTGTTGTGATTTGTTACTTTGTATCTGCCACATTCCATTAACTGCAGCTCTAGGGCTCTGTACTTATTACTGTAACTCGGGTTACCCTATCCAGGACCTCCCTATAAATGAGCACTGCTCAGTGCAGCAACTCTAGGTAAAACAAATAAAAAAAAATACAAACTACTCCAGAGGGTAGAAACCCTATGGAACAGCCTCCCAGCAGAAACAGTAACACAGAAGCAGCAAAGGCCTTCAAAGTAAGCCTAGACACGTTTGCTTAACTAGGAAATCATCAAACACCCAAGGTTATATGGTGGGTAGGCAACACCTTTAAATTAACTCATTTGTACAGCATACTTATTCATACTCATACATACCGTCCCTTCGAACCTTGAATTACTATATTGTTACTACTTTTAATACCACACCATGCTTCTACTTACAAGTGCATTTTCTTTGATCTGTAGATTATCCAGAACCACATTGCCTGTAAAAAGGAAAGAACACCAGGGTTATTCTTGTTCTTAAAGCATCTCTTTAAATGTTGGCAGATGTTGCTTTGAACAGTATCTGGTTACCTCTTGTTGTACACAGATTTCCATCCTAACTAAAAGCTGTTATACCCCAGTTCAAATGTTGTGGAATGCTGTTGTAGTATACCATGGTCCAACAGTTTTTAATTAGAATGGAAACATAGGCCACCTGCCCATTTTACCTTCATTTTCACACACACACACACACACACACACACACACACACACACACAGACATATGCACATGCACACACCACACAAAATCTTCTGTGCCCTCATTAAAAAAACACTCCTCTATTAAAAATAATTAAACAAATTAAACTGAAGATTTCAAACCAGTTACTATACAAAACAATAGATGGGCAATCATGAGCAACTTGACTGTACTTTCAGCTCGGGGCTGTGAAGATACTGGGAGCCTCTTGAGCTCCATATGATGTCAGCGGAACCCCTCGATGGAAACACAGCCTTGCGGTGTATAGTTGCCCAAGCAGTATTCTCTATTTAGAAAATGGGCTGAAGATTTTCTGCTCTCTCATTGGCTGAGAGCCATGCCAAGCTAGTACATTAAGAACCAGTACAGCTCCAGAAACAACAAATGCCAGCCTGCCCTGCCTCACTACCAAACTGGCATAGTTCTGGCAGTTTGCATTTTAGAACTTTTGAACCATCATTTTTTCCCACTCGCTAAGTCTATCTTTCTTTTTATTTTTAACCAGGAGGTGACTGGGCCCTGCCCTTTTCAGTCACGTCTGAAATGAGAGAAACAAGCAAGATGGGCCTCCCACACTCACACACACAAGCCCCTCCTCACAACTCTAGTGCCATTCTGTTCCTTGAAAAGGAAAAGTACATATTTTTTTTTCTTCTGACAAGTTCCTGAGCCAACTAAAGTGTTACCGTTGGACTGTGCCCAAAACAGATGCCACACCACTCTCGCTATGATGCTAACCAGCTCACTACCTGCTCACACTGTCGCAAACACAAGCCATTTTATATCTTAAAAAATAATGCAGTCTCTAGCACTAGAACCACTGAAGTGGTTTCACCTCTGTGACTCTCTCGATCACTTATGTTGGAGAGGGGAAAGGGCGTTGAGAGAAACTAATGGGTGGCAAACTAAGACTGACACTGTGACTCTGCAATGTAAAAAAACTACTTTCAGAAACTACTGTTTATATACATTTTTTATTAATATCTTATCTTTACTTATAAGTTGCTGTTTTTTAATTTTGTAACATTTTATTAAAATTTCACTGCTGACCCATTTTCTAGTAATACCCTCCAGGGTGGGCACTATGGGCAATGCTGGACCTTCTAGGACCTATAACGCCCTCCACGTCTGACCTCAATATACCCGTGGGCAGTCCAGTATTGCCCAATAATGCCCTCCCTGTCAGGTATTATTACTTATATTGTGCACAGGGGCCAGAATAACCAAGTTTTATACAAAACGAAGTCCTCCTCCTATTTTGTTTTTAGGATCAGACAACATCCTAGCAATCAGACATTGTTTTCCTTCTAATGGACTCAACTGAGGTAGTAGCCACTACAACAAATGTACCACAGAGCAGAAGTCAACCCAGAAGTGGAAATCAACCACAGAGCAATTCATATTATCAGTATGTCTGAGGCTCACAGTCTAAAAATGTGCAGCAGAAGAACCCCTAGACCCCCTTTACAGTCTTTCACAACAAAGTAATGTAACCACCCAGTCCCCTGGGGTTAGGGTTACTAGAATCCCTTCAGTGTTAGACTAGGAAGGTAGTGAACAGCTGTTAGAGAGTTTATTAGATTCTCCCAACAGACATCTCATTGTTTACTTAGCTAGGCTAGGTAGGAAATGAGTGATGTCATTTAGAACTGTCGCAGCAGCACAATCCTTTGCCAGCTGCAAGGGAGGGAGATTAGAATCTTGGGTTCAGTTGTCATTCAGTCAGTGTCTAGAATGGAACTCTGAACTCTGAGTGTAGAGGTGCCTGCCAGCCTCCCTTAGGCTGGGTGAAGGCCATCCGGTCATTTTTCTCACCCTTGATAGTGAGACAACAGCTGTTCTACAAGATGTGGTGGAGACCTGTGTCAACAGGACCTCAGTGGGTCATTTCTGTGAAAATGAAATGGAACTGAGAAATCAGTAGATCCAAGGGGCAATTTCCTGAAGGACTAGAAGAGTGTCCAGCTGCTCAGAACAGCTACTGAGAGAGTTTCTGTGTGAAAAGCTATGGTTTCAAGGGAAGAAAAGATTTGTCTTCATTCAAACCAAATGTCTGTAAAAGAAGGACAAACAAACTGTGAGTACAGTAACATTGGGGGGAATTTTTGGAGTCGTATGGTGGTGTATGTGCCCAAGACAAGGCTAGATTACACCACTCAGGACCCCAGTGTCATCACAAAGATGTGCTGAAGTAAAAGTTTAATTGTGTGGAGACATTTAGCAATCTGATGGGGACTGAAGGCTCCAATGTGTGTCCTGGAAGGAATGGCAGAGGCTGGCTGGGGCCAGGGTGGGCAGACCCTCACCTGAAACTATACTCAGGGCTCAGGGTTACCTGAAAGGCACAGTTTTCCCTGCAGGTGTTAACTTAACCCACCTTGTCAGGAGGAATGTGAATGTATATTGTGTGGCAACCCCCACATAACAAACACTTTGGGAAATTAAGTCCATGAGATTCCTGGGAAAGAGGGAGGGACTGTTTGTGTTTGGGAAAAAGAAAATGTAAGAGATGCCAATACTGTTTGTTTTGGAAAAAGGAAAGTTCTTGTCAAAAAGTTGTGTTTCTGTGAAGTACAGTATCCAAACTTGGTGGAATACCCATTTCTACCTTTCCATCTTTGTCAAAAAATAAAGCCATACCATACAACTCCAATTTCTGGTAGTGGACGTTCCATCTGTGCTTCCGCGAGTGAATTGTTTATGGGTCCCCTCAGACAGGAGACAGCATAGCCCTAGCACCTCTCTCACAGAACTCGGTGTAAATATAAATGTTATTTTGTGCCCTAACCCCACGACCTCTCAGATGCCAAGCCAGGTATTTACCCTAATGCCAGGGTTGGTACCTTTGTTTATGCCAGCTTGTGGTTTGTTGCCTTGTCTGTGTACAAGTTAGGTGGGTCCTGGTTGCAAGATGACACTCTCGGCCAGGGTAAGGGTTGCAGTAATATCTTCTTGCCCTACCACCCCACCCCACCCCCCATCAAAATGTGCAGCCACTAACTTGCAGGGCTACAGGGAGGAAAACTCCACTGGCCCAGTAATATATTGAATATTACCTCCACCAAACATCAGCCAGCACTGCTAGTTAAAGGAAAATGTTACCAGTCCGATACCAGATCTAACAGCATTTGCCCACTGAGGCCAATGTCAATTGCAGCCTGGCAAAGATGAAAGAAAATTCAATTAATCCAACTGCTCCCCATAAGATGACCTTCTGATTAGGGTTTTAAGGCAGTAAGGTCATTTTTTCATTACTTTAAAAGACACTTCAGATCCTTTTTCTTATCGCTCTGTAACTTCCACAGTAAACTGTTTCTCATCACTATTTCACACTATCCCAAGACTCTACTGGTTGTAGAATAGGACTATATAGTCACAAGTTTCAGATACATTTAGTACTGGTCTACTTTACTCACCCACTTTTAAGAACTACTCTTTAAAAATATTTTTGATGAGTACCGATACTCATCCGAGCCCTTGGAATTGCTCCATAAATACTTCCAAAAGAGCCACTTTTCCAAGTTTAAAGCACTTTTACTCATCCAAATTATATTTTATTCTAGTAATGTCAAAAATGGTGAGTATATTACTCTTGAATGCCAAGGTTATCAGGAGAACCATCTACTATAATGTCTGGTTACTGTTCAGTGTGTATGAAATCCATACAGACAAAAACTCCATTGTACCACTGCTGCGAAGTCAGAATTATAGTGCAAGACACTTTCAGAGGTTGCTGCATCATAGTTCTGATGTAACAAATGCAGCAAAATGAAAAAGCAGCCAAGTATTTCATCATGCAGCATGTTCAAGCCATGAAATTGCTGTTTCATGACTGGCTTTCAGCACAGTGAAGTGGTGGCTGCAGTGGTATTGTCAAACTACACACTGTATAAAAACAGGATATGGGCAACCAACCGCGATTCAGCATGTGTTTCAATCACGGGACTGAGATGACAGCGTGGACCATATGCTGCCATCTCAACCCCTTGATGGAAACAGCCTTGTTGTGTATGGTTATTCATAGATTCATAAAAGTATGATGGCAGAAAAGGACTGAACTAGGCCCACCAAGTCTGCCCATTTGCCCAGCTATCTGCTTGGACCTGTGCTGCCCCCCTTTAACACTCCCATGTGGTTGTCCCATACCCTTTTGAATCCCTCCACTGTTTCCTCTCCAACGAATGCTTCTGGGAGTCTGTTCCACTTTTCTACAACTCTCTCTAAGTAATAGTATTTTCTAATGTTACCCCTGAACTGTCATCCTTCCACCTGCAGGCCATGTCCCCTCGTCCTCTAACTTCTTTTCATCTTGAAGATGCTCCCCCCGGCACCCTGTTTATACCCTTAACTGTGCTCACTCTGAATTGAACATAATTCTAAATGTATAAACTAAGTACAGCTGTCATTTTTGTTCTCATAATGCACTTCCTTAAGTAGAACACTGAGTATGTAAATGAGTGAGACAAGCAGGGGTACAGTATGTATACAACTGTAGGGGCGGTGTCAGGTGTACAAAATATTTTCCCTCGCTACATCCCTGCACTGTCCACTCATCATTTATGACAGGAATGCTCTGAACTGTCCAATTCCAAGTCATTTTGCGGTTTAGTATTTCAGGCACCTACATAAAAACTGAAGCTTCATCCCTTTCAACATGCTCTGAGCTGCATCTTATTCCAAAACTGGATTCATAGTGCCCTGCTTGTGACATTAACAGTGGTTGCTATGGAAATGACTGATGTAACAAGCAAAGCATTTTGACTGCAGCTCCAGAATAAGCCTCTACTACAGATACACTGCACAGGACAAAACTCCTGAATTTTACAGAAACACCCTTAGTAGTAAAGGACAGAATGGCTTGGTTTTCAAGTTTCATATACTCAGAGGTAACCATGTAGGAGGGGATATTTAAAGAAGGGAAGTATGCTACACTGAAGCAATAAGGCATGGCAGGGTGCATATTGTGGGATAACAGCATCCCTGTGAAAATGAGACATGAGGCATTGGCGAGTGTCTCACACACCCAAAAGTACCATTATTAGCCAATTGTGCATATCCTAGAGTATTTTATTGTGGTTATCAAATTGCTCCACCAATTTTTTTTTATTTTAAAATCTGAGTAATAAAGTTCATAACATAAAGTACTTCTGATCTGTGCTGCTGTGCTGGAATAATATGTGGTCATGTGATCTCATCTGGCCAATCACAGGTCTTGGTTTCTCTTACACATTTTATAATTCTTCAGTAATGTACAATGTGTATTAATAACTTATGCCCCTGCAATCCTGACCCTCAACTGTTTTTTTGTAAATAGATTACATTTAACAGGTAGGCAGAGACTTTTTTTTAAAGAAGTATCCAAATAAAAATGAAAAATATGTCATGAAAAATAAACCTACCCAGACTCTGGATGTGGGTACAGAAACTACCAAGTTGTTAGAGTCACATTAAAGTAGATAATAAAAAAAGTCTGATTTAGCCAGTGAGACTGCTCTGGCACAATGGCCACTCAGGTTCATGCCCTGAACCCAGAACACAAGGAGCGGCAGCCAGCAGGGTGGATAAGAGCATATGCCAGGTTATTCATTTGTGGGTAGATGACTTGCAGTGCTGCTGTTGTAGCAGCACCAAGGGGTGGCATGGTGGAAGTGCTCTTCATGGCTTGGGTGACCTAACACTGTCTATCCCTGTCCCAGGCAGTTATGAGTGAACCCATGCAACAATGGGAGATGGGAGAGGCATTAAGGGCAAAAACAACCCAGCTTATCAAAATGTGGAATGTTCACATGGGCCCCCATGTCATCCCACCCCATCAAACAAGGGCCATATCTGCAAATGCTGTCTGGTCTTTCCCCATATGCAGACAGTGGTAAAAGCTGCCAAGTGGCCATCCACATATGTTGCTCCAATGCAGGGCACTCCATGGCATCCTCAGTACAGAATCTGCACCAAATCGCAATCCACCTGCGCGTCTAATGTCAGTAAGCAAGGTTGGGAGCAGGCTTTGTGCCATGGACATGCCTCCACACAAACCATGAACAGTTTTCCACTCCAGGAGGGTGTGCAGTGAGCCATGGTGTTACACAACTAAGATGTCTGCAGTAATGGTGGCTGGTCCACATGACCCCCCCCCTCCCCACTCACCTCAAACATTTCTGGGGCATGATATGTCCCATCAGTGGTTGGCCTCAGCCCTCCAAATTAACATAGATGATGTCCACTTTTAATTTTATAATTTTTTTTTTTTTGAAGAACACTATCATTTCAGGATACAGCAGTCCTTGGAGGCTGACAATTTTTAAAGGTAGGAAACTGCCCTGGAGGGACCTCTTTTGTGGGACCTTTACTAGCAAAGCTCAGGTTCTGGAACAAATGGTATTTTTTTTAACCTAGCATTTCCCTCTTTCTTGGTTCTGCCTAGTGGCACTCTCCTCCCTTCTGCATCATCAGCCTTTTTATGAACCCACTGGTTATCCACAAATTACCCACAACCACAGGTAGTGGTGGGTGACCTGCTGTGTCGGTTATGTGTGAGCCTGTGGGGGGGTGGCAGCACAGGGTCAGATCAGGCTTTTTCCTCCATCTCCAGTTTTTTCTCCCCAAATGTGCTGAGGTGCAATGAGGCAATCACACAAATGTGCAATGGCACTCACACATGCTGGGCGTCAATTGGCTAGCCCCTCCTATTCTTATTCTTTGCAGCTGTGCTCCTACCTGATCTCCAACAGGTAGCAGCCATGTAGCAGGAGCAGTGTCCCCCCCCCCCCAGGGGAAGGAGAGCTGCCCTTGGGATGCAATCCCCCACCACCAGCCCACACGGCCATGTAGCAAGAGCAGTGTCCCTCCCCTCTCAGTGGAAGGAGAGCTGCCCTTGGGATGCAATCCCCCCCCACCAGCCCACGGCCATGTAGCAGGAGCAGTGTCCCTCCCCTCTCAGTGGAAGGAGAGCTGCCCTTGGGATGCAATCCCCCCCCACCAGCCCACGATCATTCTTGAACATGGTTGACCAGCATCACAAATGGTAGTGCTACTGCTGCCATTGCATTGATAGACTGACACACTTTTTTTTTTGGGGGGGGTGGTTAAAGAATCTACATTTCATGAAATGCCAATCCTTGGAGGACAACAATTTGCAAAGGTAGGACACTGCCCTGAACTGACAAGCTGTCCAGAAAGAACTTTTTCTTGGGACAGTCACTTCCAAAACTCCAGTTCTGGAACAACCAGCAAATACAAAACAAAATGAAAATGTGGTCAGAGCCAACATAGCTACTAATGCATTAATCTGACAAGGAATATACAATTAATATGTGGCTCGGACTGTAGTACACTAACGGTGCTTTTAATTTTCAGTACCTCATACAAGTTTTTAAAACTAAATGTTTAATTGTTCATTTTTTGGTGATTTCTAAGATCTGTAGAAATGTCCTGTTCTTCTGTTTTTTGTCCAGAAACTTTTTTTGATTTAAAGGTGAGCCACAGTAATGATGGTTGCTTTTTAAAATCACATTTAAAAAAAGACACACCAGTCAGGAAAAAGCAATCTCAAAATCATGCTGGCAATAGTGTGGGCATACTTGTAATATAGTTATCTTGCTGCTCACATTCATAAACAGCATAATGTATGATCAGAAGTATTATACCACTACAGCACAAGTGACGTAATTTACTACAGCTTTTTTCTGACAAATGACATTAAGTAATGTGGAGGCAGTTCAGATTTTGCAGTTTGGTGATTTCTCAGATATGTAACTATGCCCTGTTATTTCATGCTCTAAAGCTTCTTTTGTTTGTTTTTTACTATTTAAAGGCAAGCCACACTAATGGTGGTAGCTCTATTACTCTTAAAAAAAAAAAAAAGACACATTAGTCAGGAAACAGTGACTTAAGAATCACATTGGTGATTGTGCGGGCACGTTCATAATACAGTTATCTTTCTGATCACACTCAAAAGTTATAAATAGCATAATGTATGTTCAGAAGTATGCCACTATGACTCATTTTACATATAAAATGGTATTGCCACTATTTCTACCAGATGACATTAAGCAATGTAGAGGCAGTTCAGACTTTTATTTATTTGCATCAGTTGCAGATTAACACTTCTGCGCTAGGATGGCTCTTTTACAAAGGTTCCATGTCAAGTGGACGTAAGACAAAAAATTACATAAGTAGATTACTGACAAACCAAGAAGACAGTTAGTTACAAAGCAGATTAAGTAAACAAATAAGCAGCTACACGGACTATAATGGTTACATGAATTGAGGAGTGTGTTAAGGACATTAAAAACAAAATACATTAAAATACAGAGATTGGCATCTAAGAAATGAATCTGATGCGAAGTGCAAGGTAACAAGAAGGTAGTCTGAGAGGACTTTGTCTTGAGGTAGGAACGTGGGGTAAGGGGAAGGGGACTGTTGCAAAGAGCAGGTGTCTGGAGACATCCAGCGGGGACTTTGTCAGAAAGTGGGCAGGAAAGAGGGGAGAAGGGGAATAGGAATGAAGGAGGGGGGGGGCTTGGATGCATATTTCTTGATCAAAGAAAGAGCCACATGGATATTAGTCGATATTTATTTAAAATGTAAAGAGTCAGATTATTGAGTGATGAGTGACTTTTAGATCATGATCGGCAATTAAAAGGGCATTTCAGGAATAAAGTTAATGGTGTTATCACACTCACTGGCAATAAAATATAATGTGCAATAAAAATAATTTGTACCATAACCATAGATGTATACATACTTGCATATTGGCCTCAGGTTTGTTTGTTTTACTGAATGTGGGCTTTGTGATTGTTTCAGATGGTGACGGTATGTGTGTACACATTACAGGTATAACTTATTTTTCAACGAAGTTGCCTACTGTACATTTGCACCTTGTTTCCATAGCAACCTTTTTGACAGGGGCAGCAAAATACATCAATAGACAATTTTCTTTTTTACAGGGTGTATTTAAAAAATAAACTATGAGGGTTTTTTTTTTTTTATTTCAGGGGGGTGACACTGGGGATTGGGCACCCCAGTGTCAGTATTATGTTTGTGGGGTTGGGAGGAACAGTAAGGGAAGGGACCGCAACAGACATCAGTGGCTGGTTTTCTTTATTATGGGTGTAATTCAGCCTCAGCAAACTGGTCACGACAGATCAGCTGTGCTTGCTGGGCAGCGCAGATCAAAGGAAAGCGCTGACTTATGACTGGGTCAGCTCTTTCCTTTGAAATTCACAAAGTTTCTGCCCAGCAAGCCAGAACACTGTCATGACCAGCCTGGCTGATGACTGGTGTGACACCGATAAGCCCCTTGCAGACCACTCTGCATTGGACTGACAGTGTCACACCCCTCAAAAGCCACTGAGTTTTATGGTCTAAAAACATGTATCTAACAGAAACTTGTAGATGACTGAAGAATGGAGCCTATTAGAAGAGGTTACCAGGTGACCTTACAGACACCCTTCAAAAAGAGACTGACAGCTTGACAGGAAGACACTGAACAAAGATGGATAACTTAGACAGAAAGTCAGTTTTTGACAGTTAAGAACCAAGTAAGACCTTCCAAATATCTTAACTAAGGTCCAAAAAATCCTTCAAGAGCCTCCTGGCAGACCCATAGTTAGCAGTATAGGCTTTGTAACAGAACCACGATCTAAACTGGTGGATTATTATCTGAGACCTTTTGTTTTTAAGCAAAGATCTTTCATAAAAGACACAAGCGCTGTTTTAAACAATCTCAGAGATCTAACAATAAGGGAGAATAAATCACTGGTAACTATGGACATAGAAAATCTCTACAACATTACCCATAAAGAAGGCACTGAAAAACCAGACTTTATTGTCAAACTGGCTGGCAACTCTAAAATCAAATTGCTTTCTATTTATTGATGCATTTTACAACCAAGAGCACAGAACTGCAATGGGGACAACTTCTGCACCCCCTTTAACTAACTTATATGTAAACAACTGGTAGGACAAATACATCTGGGACTCTAAGAAGAATAAATGGCAGAACAATGTAAAGAGATGGATACACTTTATTGATATTGTTTTCCTCTGGGATGGAAGTGACACAGAATTCAGTTCCTTTGTGGAGTATGTTAGCAGAGATAGGAATTGTAAATTTATAGAGAACATCAATAAAGAAAGAGTGGAATATCTGGATTTGAGTATTTACATAAAAAAATTATTTATTTAGTTTTTATTTACCAGGTAAGGTGTCATAGCCACAGAATATGACTATTTTCGGACACAACCCGGGAGCTTATAATACAAAATTGGCAAACAAAACAAATAACAGGTATAGTTCAGAGGTAATCAACCATACAAGGAAAAATCTACATGATGTTCTGTGACGTAAACAGTATTGCTAATATGACAGAGACAATGGCAGAAAAATACACAATAGTACAAAACATAATAAGCATAAATCATAGAGCAGTAGAGTTTTAACACATAATCCATGATAAGTGCTACATATAACAGTAACAAGGGGTCAGAGCAAAATTGAAACATTTTGAGAGCTTAGGAAGGGGATGTCAAGCACCCTATGGGGGTTTAAAACAGGAACATAGGGCATGTTTGACAAGGACAGTGTGATGCATCTTTTTAAAAGCAATATGACTAGGTGCAGAGTGAACATCAAGAGGTAGGGAATTCCAAAATGTTGGGGCCAGGCAGGAGAAAGCTGAGGTTCCTTTTAGGGTTCTGCACCTAGGGATGTATAGCAGAGACAGTCCAGTAGAGCGGAGGCCATAGGTGGGGGATAGAGGCACCAGCATGCCTGCAAGAGAGGTAGACAGATTAGTTCTAATGATGTTGTCCAGCACAGTACCAAGGGCAAGGAGTCGACTGACAAATGGAGAAGGCCATCTAAGGTCTGCATATAGCAAGCAATGGTGCGTCAAACATGGGGAAGCCGGAGACATAAAGACGGATACTATTGTACGTTGTATCCCACTTACTTGGGGTGGTTTTTGAACCATTTATGTAGGTGACAGCACCATACACAAGGGATGGAAGTAGGATACCCCTAGAAATAGCCAGTCTAGCTGAGAGGGTAAACATCTGACTAGTCATGTAAGCTATTCTGAGTTTGGAGTTTACTGACTTGCAAGTGTCGATAATGTGTTGCTCAAAGTTGAGAGTTTTATCAAGCAGGACACCTAAATACTTAAATGAGGTTACTTTCGTAAGAGGGGAGCCATTTGCACAGGAGAGGTTGAAAAGGTTGGGGTTTGTACTAAGTTTGGTTGCCGATCCAAAGAGCATGCCCTGAGTTTTACTTACGTTTAGGATGAGTCATTTGTTGTGGATCCATTCTTGCATAATGAGAAATACAGATGTTAGTCAACTATTTATTTCTTCTATGTTTGCAGAGGAGGTGTACAGCACCAGATCATCTGCATACAAGATTGTTGAGCACCAAGGGGTGTTAGAAGATATGTCATTTATAAAAATGGAGAAGAGAAGAGTCTCCAAGATGGAGCCTTGAGGAACACCAACATTGATAGGTGCAGTGTCTGACACTGCAGAGTTACATTTTACCTGTTGTCTTCTGTTGCTTAAGTAGCTCTGGAACCAGTTTGTGGCTTGCTCTGAGAAACCAGTGAAGCTAATCCAATTGAGCAGAAGAGGGTAATCTACAAGATCAAATGCCTTTGAGAGGTCAATGAACACTGCACCAGTCATGAGACCATGATCCATAGCAGTAAGGGCATCATTTGTAAATTGTATCAGAGCAGTAGAGGTGCTATGCCCCTTGCAGAAACCACATTGAGCAGGTGATAGGAGGGTACATTTAGAGAGGAACTCCGTGACCTGTATAGCCACTAATTTCTTGAGTATTTTGTTTAGTACTGACAGAATGGCTATGGGCCTATAATTAGCTATGTCCTTCTTGTCACCTTTCTTAAAGACTGGGGTGACTTTTGCCAATTTCCATATGTCCGGAATATGACCATGGCAGAGAGACAGTGTAAAAATGTTAGTCAATGGGGCCACAATAAATGGAGCAGCCAGCTTCAGGAGTTTAGGCTCTAGGTAGTCAGAGCCTAAACTAGTACTATCCAAGACTGAGTTTAGTAGCTTTAGAACGTCAGCATTTGGAATAGCCTTAAAATAGAAGGGAGGATGTATGGGCATGTTTGTGTGAGTAACGGGCATCAGGATGCAATTTGTTGTGAAAGAGGCAGTGTATTCAGTGAGATCAGTAAAGTATTTGTTGAAACAATTTGCAATGGTGGTGGGGTCATTACAGTGCATACCATTGAGGACCATATCATTCATGTGTTGAGACTGGTTTGAGCCCAGGAAGGATTTTACATGTGTCCAGAATTTCTTCGGGTCCCCAGCAGCTTCCAGCAATAGACCTTAGCAGTATGAGCTTTTGGCAAGCTTGACTTGTTTTCTGCACATATTGCACTGCTTTCTGTAAGTGTCATATTCACTTTGCTGACCCAAGGTTTTGTAGCGGTTCCAACTTTTGTCACATGCCCGGAGGGAGGCAAGAAGTTCCTTATGCAGCCACCTAGTCTGTTTGGCCCTAACGCGTCAATTCTGTTTAGGTGTATGTATGTCCTGGAGGAATAAGAATATAGAAAGAAAGAGATTGAGAACAGATTCAATGTCTTGGGGCTGGATAATAGGGATCCAGTTTACAGAAGACATATCATGTAGAAAGCTGGCTTAATCAAGTGTGGAAAAATCCCAGAAGGTGATATAGCATGGCAAGGGGGCTGGAATCACTGATGTTCCCCATAAGCAAAACACAGGGGAATGGTCACTTATAGAATCAGGAAGCACACCTGAGGTGGTAATTCTATCAGGTCGATTTGTGAGTACCCAGTCTATAAGTGTTCCAGCAGCAGGTGACTGGGACAACCCAGTGGGATCTTCAATTACCTGGAGCATGTTAAATCCATGTACTAGAGATACCAGTGCACTTTTATTTTCCCCCGGCCAATTTAGGTTGAGGTCGCCAAGAATAATAAGTTCATTATGGCCAGCTACAGAGGTAGAGTACTCAAGTAGTTCGGAGCATCCTAGTTGACCTGCTTTAGGAGGATTGCAGGCACATATTAAGTGAATCATTTTGGTTCCAAGTAGAAGCAGGATATGTAAAAACTCACAGTTAGAGGCAACCGAACATTGCATTAAGGACATATTCAGGTGGTTTTTGAAATAGAGCGCAACTCCACCTCCCCTTTTTCCAGATAGTCTGTCTCCTCGAAATAGGGAATTGTTAGGAAGAGAGTGGGAAGAGTCAGGAGTAGAGGGCTTTAGCCAAGTTTCAGTCAGACACAGAATGTCAGGTTCATATATGGATATCCATGTCTCAAGTTCAGTGAAGTTACAGAGAAGGCTTCTAATGTTCAAGTGTGCTATATGAAGACCTTTCATATTTAACCAGTCCATATTCGGAGAGGCAGTGGGTAACTGGGGGCCAGGGTTTGTTTCGATGTCCCCAGATAATAACAAAGCTAGGAGCACAAGATACCATAGTTTCCGTGGGAAAAGAGATGATACCAGTAGCATGCTCTGCTAGAGGCATTTAGAGGTAAAGTCAGCTGCCAAGTATAAGAGATGCCTAGTGAGTAATAGAGGAGTCACGGCATGCTGCTTGATCTGTGACACAAGTAGGTTAGAGTAGGTAAAGTCAGATAGTATGGAGGTCAGTTTAATACTGCCAAGAGAGCAAGGTCTAGCAGTGAGAAGAGCCAGTAAAGAGAGAGTAAGGCTCAGTGTCAGCAGGGGCAGTATTCTTCCAGCCATAGCCATCATGGAAAAATTTGTGGACAGAGGCGAGTAGCAGGGCTCTGAAAAGAAACCACACACACTACACCAACACAAAAATGGTAAAGTAGAAAACAAAACACACTTCTGTACTGGGATAGTGGTCAGTCTTACCATTTGAAAAAGAATATTCGTTACAGTCAGCTGTTAGGAGTGAAAAAAAAATTGTTCAGAGATAGAAGAAAACAGTCAGACTGTACAAAGAAATGTCTTGACCGGGGCTATGAACCAGGGGCACTAGTAAATGTAGTGTAAAAAAAAAAAAAAGTACAAGAGAAATCAAGGGAGGAAGGAGAAAACATAATCTTCAGCTCAGAATACCACAGAGATGCTAACAAGATTACAGTTGTTTTTAGGAACTGTTGCTCAGTTCTAGCAACAAAACCATGTGACCTACAGTGACATTTAAAAGAGGTGCAAACCTGAAAGACACCCTTGTGCACAGCTTTTCTGAACAGCCTAAAGACAACAGACCTGATTGGATGCCATGGCCGCCAAAAGGCAATTATGGATGTGGGAACTGTGTGCATTGTAATAATAAAAACAACTAAAAATATAGTAAACATCCAAGAGTGGTAACAAATACATCATAAGGGATTTCATTAACTGTAATACTGAAGGTGTCACATACATTCTCACTGGTCCCTGTGGACAGATCTACATTGGATGAACAGAAACAAAGCTAAAAGAGAGGATTTGTTAACATAAACAGCTAGCATTATCAAGAGGTTAATCATGGCTCACCGACCACACTGAAGTTTTCTGGAGTAGAACTTATTCATTCACTGAAAAGAGTAGGTGACCAACACGAAATGTTTCTACAGAGAGAAGCGCTTTTGATTCATGGACTGAAAGCCTTGCAACTCCAGTGACTTAATGATATTGGACTGAGCAGCAAATTGCTCTGACTGTGTCAATTAGGGTTTATTCATTGCTCCCCTGTTTTTCATTACGCCATAAATATCCAATTATATATGAATGAGGCTAGATTTTTACTAACAGTTTTTGATACAGTAGGTTACAAGACTGCTGTCCTTTGTTACTGGCACGATGCATCCCATAACCCTAAGATATCTCAGCAGCAAATAACCAAGATACTACATAAAAAGTGTTTTTTTTAATTTTTTTCTAACTTGAGATGCAATTGGCAAGTAAGTAAAATACCTAAAAAGTGAAATACAACACTGCAGAACTGGTTATTAGATTCACCTATATTGTGACGAAAGCAAACTCCGAGCTGGAGAATGTACAATAAAGTACTACGAAGGGATACGACTGCAAAATTAAGAAACAACACGCAACTCCCATTACATACCCAAGGGCCTTAGGTGCCAAGTTATATACCAGACTGACTGAAAATTCCTCTCCTAATGTTAATAGCAAAATCTATTTGATACAAAAAAACAGGACTCAAAATTGTGCACTGGGTTCTTCATGCAGCTTTTTGAAAGTGCCCGGCAAGTTATAAGTTACCTTTGTTTTTTATTTTCTTTACCTTTGTTTTTACCAGGAGAGAGACACTAAGCTGAAAGCTTGTTTTCAGGTGCAACCTAGGAGCACAAGGAAGTTAAGTGCCTTGCTCAGAGTCGCACAGTATGCAAGTGGGGGCTGTGGGCTTCAGACCCAGGTCTCCAGGTTTGCAGCTCAGAGCCTTAAACCACTGCACTATACTGCCTAACAGCCATTTAAGAGGTGAACTCCATCTCAGACTTTTAAGCAGAACATACAGTATATAGCCACTTATGTTGTGTTCATTATGTGATCTCTTCAGAATTAAATATACACAAAGACATTGCAAACAGCTTTGTTTTCAGAGATGTTTGCTTCAGTACAACTTGTGGCAATCAAATGGGAATAAGCATGCCCATAAAAATGATGCATATTTCTGTATGAAATTTCAACAATAGCTAACTTTTCTATACTTAGTATCAAGCAAGATATGTCCTGTTAAGAATGTGTTGTATCTATATTAGGGTATTTAAAAGGATTGACCATGTTCCTTAAATCTAAGACACCGTATATAGCATACAGTAACTGTGCTTTCAATTTTCAGTACCTTGACACGTTTTTAAAACTAAATGTTTTAATTGTTCATGGTTTGGTGATTTCTAAGATATGTATCAATGTCCTGTTCTTCTGGTTTTTGCCCTGAAACTTTTTTTGATTTAAAGGTGAGCCACACTAATGGTGGTTGCTTTTTAACTCAAGTTTAAAATGACACATTAATCGGGAAAAAGCTATCTAAAAATCATACTGGTAATTGTGTGGGCATACTTGTAATATAGTTGTCTTGTTGATCACATTCAAAGTCATAAACAGCATTCAAAGTAATAAACAGCATAATGTATGATAAGAAGTATACCACTACAGCTCAAGTGACATATTAACTGGTATCACAGCTTTTTTCTGACAAATGACATTAAGTAATGCAGAGCCAGTTCAGATTTTGCCATTTGGTGATTTCTAAGATATGCAAAATTCCCTGTTTTTATTTATTTTTTGCCCCAAAACCTTTTTTGATTTAAAGGCGAGACACACCACAGTAGGTTACAAGACTGCTATCCTTGTTTGTTACAGGCACAATGCATCCCATAACCCTGAGACAACTCGGTTGCAAAAACTAAGATATAAAAAAAAGTTTACATTTTTTTAATCTGAGATGAAATTGGTATATAAGTAAAATACCCTAAAAATGAAATATAATAATACTGTAGAACAAATTATTAGATTCACAAATATTGTGAATAATGTGGTGTTTGAGCTGGAGATGTACAAGAAATTGCTACTAAGGGATACAAATGCAAAATTAAGAAATGACATCTAACTCCCATTACATACCCAAGGGCCTTAGGTGCCACATTATATACCGGACTCATTGAAAATGCCTCTGCTTGTGTTAATAGCAAAATCTATTTGATACAAAAAACAGGACTCAAAATTGTGTACTGGTTCTTCATGCCACTTTTTGAAAGTGCCTTGCAAGTTCTAAGCTAACAGCCATTTAAGAGGCAAACTCTGTCTCAGACTTTTACGTGGAAGATATACAGCCACTTATGCTGTGTTCATTATATACACCTTCCTCTACATGGCAGCCATCAGGGATAAACTCAGGATAATGTCAATGCTCATTACCCCCATTGCTGGTTGTGTGTTTACAAAGACCTGGCATAATTTGAACAGTGGCTACACCACTGGAAATGTAGTGCTTTCCTATCACTGCAGTTCATACTACAGCTGCAGTCAGCTCTCAAAACAGCTACACCACTGGAAATTTAGTGCTTTCCTATCACTGGCATTGTACTGCCAAAGCAGAAGCATACCAGAAGTGAGCACACAGAGAAATAAAACAGTGTTTGTGGGGGGGGGAGACAGCATTGCAGTGAATGTAGAGGAGGCGGAGAGATGCGGTCCAACTCCACTTGAAGCACTCAGTGGAAGGACACAGTCTAGGTATCTAGTCACTTGCTTCCAGAGTCTCTTCACTCTTCTATGTCATAGCAATACATCCGAATGGCTCTGCCCAAGCAGCCATAACCAGGTGACAAAAAAAGTAGCATCAGCAAAAAACCATGAAGAAGGTGGGGGAGGGAACAAGACTATTCAAAATGAACACAACAAACAGTCCACTAGGAAGAAGGAACACACTGCACATGTTCAAAGTTACAGTTACATAAAACAGGTGAAATTCAGGTTTATGTTCCCTGTAAATAAAATGACAAACTGTGAAGCCCTTGGAGCTGGCCCTCTAAAGCACAGGGCAATCATTTGTGAAACAGGGCACCACATTAATGATCTGTAACAGGCTGTCTGCTGCCTGGGAGAAGCTTCACAAAATACTGCAATGGAAGCTGACGAACATGCTTCTATTTTACACAGGGCACTTTGCTGCAGTTAATGACTGATGGGAGCACCTTGAGTTATTGACCCCACTCAGTAACTGATTACCAAACAATGCCTTAAGCTGAGGTTGTTATTGCCAATATAAACCTTAAGGAAGAAGTTATGACAAAGTAAGTTTCATTTCACATTTATATTTCACTTTCTATTCTGCTTGTATTTTCTGTGCCCTGCTCCTGCTGTTTGCTAAGCAGCCACTTCTAAGAGATTATCCAGCAGTCTGCCAGGTTTCTGCTATTGAGTCACTTGACTAAACAGGTTTATAAAACGTTTTTTTATCAAGCTTTTTCCACCACTTACTGTCTTCCTGTCCTCAGTTCATATGGCAGTCTGCCAGCCCCTCGAGCCCTACCTCAGTGGAGTCTCTGCAACACGGGACACAACAGTACCAGTGACCTTCACCCAAACTGCAGCAGGGTTTTCTCCACATTTAACCCTTAGGCTGCCAACAGAATTAGAATGTATAGGACTTCTGGACTGATATATCTGTCCATGGCCCTGCAAGTGTTAACTCCTCTAACCCCTCCATCTTCTCCATAGTGGTGCAGAGTCTCTAGAAACTTGGCACACATGCAGTATTCCCTTGACTGGAAAGCAAGTTCCCTAGTCCACCATCTGGGATTTGCTTCTCCACAGCCTGCACTGTGAAGACAAGGCAGCACTCCTCCCAGTCAACTCCCCTCCCACCCCCTGCATTTCAGGTCCCCTTTTGAACTCTGGTCAGTGGCACAACAAGCATCACTGGACTATCAGGCAGCCATACTTCTATGATTTTATATTTTTTACTTTTCCTTTATGCCCCTTTCTTGCCTCTAGCACCAGTCTCATGGTGCCTTGGCTATTCCCTCCAGGTGGAGATAAAGTAGAGGGAATTACCCATCCACCAGTCTTAGTCATCGTCAGGCAGCATCTCAGGTAGTGGCGCAGGGCCTGGATATACCAGATTGTCACTGGTGCTTGGAGCACTTTTTCCTGTGTTTCCACCCTATCTCCTGGGACATCCCTGCAATAATATTAAAGGTGCGCACATGCGGTGTACGCCAGCAGGCTAACATTAGCGATGTCCCAACCCCACATAGCCTTCAGATCACACTTCCACCTGTGGTCATGGTGGGGTACTGTACATCCTCCCTCCCCAGAAGGGGAGTGTATCCTCTGGGATGCTCGATCCTCCTCCCCCCCCCCACCGCCCATAGTCTGGATGTCTTTTAAAACCCAGGTTGCCTTTGTTGTGAGCAGTATCCCTACTGCTATGCCACTGTGTTAGTTGTATTATGACTTTTAATGATAAAGCTATGAAACCACTAGCCTGACTTTAAATCTGTTTTGATAAAATGGATGACAGGTATGAGCAGAATCTAGAGTGATCACCAAAAATTGTGTTTATAGCATCAGTTCATGACAGCCAGAAAAAAAATGGATATCATGTTTTACAAGTCTGCAACTGAACCCCCACCACCCCCAATCACATCACTCTTTTTTTTCTATATAGCTTTTATTCCTCTAGCAGTGCCCGTCACATCTCTGTGGGCCAGAGCAGCCACTATCCCCATCCTCCACTAACCCACAATCAACGTCCTCCATATCTTTCCCAAAATCTGGTGGGCAGTAGGCTCCATGGCTTGGAGCTGGAGTGTACCCTGGCCATCACTCAGATTGCAATTAAGCAGTAAGTCATGAAATTGCTTGTAGGATAATGGCACACCTTGAGAAATAAGACATGAGACAATATCTAGTGCCTTATGCACCTGAGAAGTGCTGTTATCTCAGGTATGCACACACTGCAGTGCCTTACTGCAATTATAAAATGGTTTCTCTGAATTTCTGAAACTAAGTAACGAGGTTCAGAAAGTTGAGCATTTCTTACCTCTGCAGTTTTGCTGGAATAATGCACAGCCATGTGACCACGTCTGACTAATCACATGCTTTGGTCTCTGTTAGCCATTTTATGAGATTTCAATTGCAATTTTTCAGTTCAGTTTATGTTTTGGAAAACATACTGTACTAAGCATGGGTCTCATTTACAATTGCATCCAACACAGCTGGGAAGAGGTACAGCAAGAAATCACAACAACAAGTAAAGAAAAGTAGGGCAACAACAAAAACAGGTTGTCATGACAAGGTGTTTATTTGCAATATTTGAAACAATAAAAGCTAGGTATTGTGGATCAATTACTTAAATGTGGACACAGTAACCAGCAATTGCAGCTTCTCAGATCTTTGTAGTGTGGACATAAATGGGATATTGAAAACTCAAATCAGAAGCCACAATTAAGGAGGAATTTATGTTCACTGAGTGACAACTAAACTGGCAGAAGAAGATCAGTGTTGAGTGGTTTTTTTATTATTATTATTATTCTTTGTTAACTGGATAAGGACCACTAGGCACAAGTGCCTGTTTTCAGAGGTGACCCAGGAGCACTGGGGCAGTTAAGTGGCTTAACTCAACATCATAGAGTATGCAAGTGGAGTTTGTGGGAATCAAACCCAGGTCTGCTGGATGTACCAAGCTCATTTACAGTTTGTTATTCTAACCACTAGGTCATAAGCTGAAATGTAATGATTTGAGTAAGTAAGGAGGGAGGGAGCTTTGACTACAATGACACTGTAGCTACAGACATACCAGTGAAGGAGCCTTCTTGTTTGCTCGGGATTACCAGACCACAAGACTGTGAAGAGTGCTGTGGTGAGTGTGAAAAGAGGGTCCAGTGCTGAAACAAAGGGAACTGTGATACAGAAGATCAAGTACAGAGAGTACGGTTGTAGAGGCAGTGCAACATATGACATCACCACAGAAGACAGCTGACACAAGCGGTTTTTAATTTGGAGGCTAAGCAGGGCCTTGAGCTGGATTTTCTAACCGACTTGGGACTAAGTCCAACTCCACAACTCCAGTTGCAGACCAAAATCTCTGCAGCTGTAGAGATTCGTTTTTTCAGTCCCCCGCAGCTATGGGAGATGATATGCCTGGTCCCACTGGCCGTAAAATCTTTCCACAACTATGTGGAAACAATGCCTGCAAGCTGCCGTATTTGAAAATACCATGTGGCTCCACCAGTGGAGACCCACCTGTACCAGTTTTTCCCCACAGCTGTGGGAGTTCCTAGGGCTCTGAAAATCCGGCCCCTTGTCTCTGTAACAAAAGCGCAACTTTATTTTTAGGTTTGAGGCAAGGACGTTGACAAGACACTGAAACATAAGTGCGCTACCTGGGCAGATACCTAATAATTTACTGCATGAGACACAAGCAAGCTGGACATGTTAGTTGTTGACAGGGGAGCAGTGGGAAGCAACATGTGTACTTTTGGAGAACAGCACCCACTGTGTGTTTTTCAGCACTGAGTGACAAGTGTAAATCCCACAGGGCACACACTGTCCTGTGGAAGACTAATCGAAAGTAGAAGATAACAGTTGTGACAGATTTGGAGGAGGAGAGAATAATGTCATCACTGACGTTAAGAACAGAAGAGGGGGAGGTCACTGATATAGAGTGAAAACAGAATAGGTCTTAGTACAGAGCCCTGAGGGACACCTTTATTTATGATTAAGAAATCTCATATGAGGAGAGAATTGCAAACACACTGGGGCCCTTCCAGAGACATAGCTTCTGACTCAGCCGAGACACTTGGGAATTTAGGCCAACAACAAGATAGTCTGTTATGGTCAACAGTGCCAAATGCTTTCATGAGATCAAGGAATACAGCTGGTTACAGATTATTTGCAAATGAGATGATAATGTCACTTACAGCTTTAAACGTCATTTGCAACTTTAGGAACTGCAGAGTATATGATGGCCCAGTCTAAGTCCTGACTGATGTTATGAGAGAAGTCAGTGGGAGTTCAAATAATGCACTACTTGAGATATAGACATTTTTTTCTGGAATTTATGAGTAGGCAAGCAACCAAGAACAGTGCTGCTGCTGTTAAAGATAGGGACAACTGCCCCCTTAGAGATGGCGTGATTAAACAAGTATGTGAGGTGTTTAGCAATGATGGGGTAGTCAATTTCAGGAAGATAGGATGCAACATATCCAGACCATGCCCCTTATTACAATCGAGACAAACCAATCCTTTGGTGACCTAAAATTCAATGAAAGGTGTAAACAGGAAATACTGATATGTGCATGAAGCAAACTGAGGAGGGGCAGGTAAAGTAGGTGTGCAGTATCAAAAGTCACAGCTGCCTTTGAGAAACGAGAATCAACAGTATCAATAATTTGCTGTTTGTCTCAGATTACTACAGGATCAAATTGCAAGGACACCGGCGACCTTCTCACTGCTGCCCACTTTCTGAAGCCATTGAACAGTTTGCCAAAATTTAAGAGGGTCAGCATTAGCTGAAGTAAGATGGGACAGGTAGAAGTGAAACATAGCATTTCTTACAGAAGAGGTACTCCGGAACCAATCATGTACGTGAAACTATACCCAGTCAGCTTCTAGCTTGGACTTGTGGGAAGTGCGGAGAGGTTTCCGGATGTGGTGTGGCATGGCATGGCTTCTGACTCAGAATGACACCAGTTGTAACTAAACCAGATACCTTTATCACCAAATGTTTTGGAGGCTTATATGTCAGGAAGCATGGAGCAGTCCAGGAGAAGTTGTAGAAAAACCACAAGTGGTAATTTACTGTACACAAAACAAAAACAAATAAACTAATTAGAAAACATCAGCTTCTCTCATCTAGTCTCTCCAAATCAGTCTCTCCAGCAGGAAATAAAGCAGCCTGTCCTCTGCTGAACATATCTCTCCTTCTCCTCAATGGCTGCAGGTGAGTCCCCACACAGACACAAACTGAGACATAGACTGACTAATTCAGTTCAGAACATCAGATTATGCAGACAGCATGATGTCACAATTAGTATGACATCACAACCAGCATTATTACAGACACAGCTGCTCGATGCCAGGCATATGACTGTGACCCTTCTTGTTGCTAGGCCTAAAACTGTGATGCATCTTGTAGGTGGCTAGACCACTGTGACCAATTACATCCATCTTAGCTGCCTGTCTCAGCCATCATTTCACTGTCTCTATTCTATGCATCAGGAAACTCAACAAGTAAGAAATTAGAAAATTAGGAATTAGTACAGTAGAGGTAATGCCTGTGCCATCTAATAGAGAGTTAGAAAAGACAGAGACAGAGAAAGCAATAGGATCCTTGCTTCTGATTTCCTCCTGTATAAACTACATTGGACAGGGCTAATATGAGCCCTGTCATGCCCTTGAGGAACATGTTTCTTTTTCTCTTTTCTCTGTAAAACAGGTTTCCAGAACCTTTCCTCATTCTCATCACATACATTTTCACTATTTTCTTCCTTCTGTAATCTTTTCTCTTTTCTAAATTCCTGCACTATGTGTGACAAAAAAACTCTGCAGTGATCCTGGGATCTTTCCTGTGACAGGTCACCTACTGACTACCACGGCAGCATCTCAGGCTTTATTTTTTATCTTTAATTATAGAGGCAGTTTTTAGAGTTAAACCAGGGCCAGAACTGAGTACATATGCTAGAACATTATTTTTTGGGGTGAGGGGGCATGTTTATCTATACCTGCCAAGAGAATATTTAAAAAAAAAAAAAAAAACGGGTCCTGGCTACATGGATGGATGGCACCAGTATTATTCTTTCCCTTGGTTTCCCCCTACCCTAATTCCACTCTCCACTCACTGCACTGTGCTACAGAGTCTACTGGTGGCCCCGGGTGGGGTCTCCCAGGCCCACACAGGGGTTGCACAGTATCAGAAATGGCAACATCCCCTATGTCCATGCTGAGAGACACAGTCATCAGTTGCACTGTCTCCTAGCCTAACCAACTGCTCTGAGCACACCGAGCCCACTTCCGCACCCAGGCTGGAGGCACAACAGCACAGCATGCTGCCACCAGGTCAACTGGTGGCTGGAATGTTTTTTTTTTTTTTTGTTTTTTTTTTTAACCATTTCCAGCAAAAATTATATTGAGTAATATAAATGACTGATCACTACAAAAAAATCATTTCGTCCAACTCCTAAGGCCTGCCTTACGGCAGTCACTACAGACAAACAGCAGAGTTCTTTTGCAGGTGTCAATCACTATTGGTTTAAATGCACTGGGGCTGGCATTGGGAGGAGGAGCATTTTTATTTTTTTTTAATTTTTGTTGTTGTTACGCCTCCCCTACATCAGTTTTGAAAGCATTTACACAACATGAAAACATTTTTTTTGTTTAGTATTTATGTCCCTTGTTCTCTAACTAACCTATCCCCCTTCTGTTAGCCTCCCAGCCCCATCACCCACCTTCTCCCCCAGACTTATCCCAGCCTCCATCCTATACTCTACAGAGTGGGGCAGGCCCCCCGAGACTGAATTTAAGTGGCATGGTAGCTGGTAGCTGAAGTCAATGAGGGCTGCAGGAGATCAGCATCGAGTGTGTACAAGGACACATGCCAGTATCCCACCTTGCCTGAAGCACTACTGTGCACCTTTAACTGTGGTCATACAAGAGGGGCTAGCATGACAGCATCTGACAAAGAACATCCTCCAAAATGCTTAGTCCTCCTCTCCCCTCAGTGACCAGGCTCGTTCCTGAACCTGGGTCTCCAGCATCATAAGATATAGCTCTACCGCTGCACCAGCATAAAAATTTTTTTTTTTTTTTTAAAAACACAGTTTCTTGGGTTGATGAAACATAACAGCCATTTTTTTGCTTTTACAGGCTTTCATTCATGGCTACTGTAAGTGACCATAAATGTTCATTAGGTTTTCACTGTCCATCCTGTGATTAAAAGAAATGGGTACCCCCATCCCAGCAGCTCTGGTTTATAAAAGTGCTAATGTGGCGGGCACTTGGTCACCAAACACAGCCCTCAGAAAGCACTAACAAATGGGCACTAGCAAAGCAATTAACATAGTCATGACATGTACTGCTCCCATCTCTGTTCTTTGATTTTTCTCCCCATTTCTTTCTCTGAATCCTTCTACAGTGCTCCCAGATTGTATCCTACCCTCACTTACTGCCAGCTGATTCACCTGTACCAACTGCTCACTATGACACTGCCCCTTTATCCAACCCTTTGTGCTGTATTTTTGTGCTACTGACCTGTATATGCTTTGAAGTGCACACTACCATTTTTGGGTTTTGGTATATCTGGTCATATGTATGACATGACTTGCATATGTGGTGTACTTGCTGTTCAGTTACTATCTCCCCAGTTCTTACCTTACCCCACCAGGATGCACCTGGAAATAAGTCACTGGCTCAATGTACCTTCCTGCTCAAAATAAATAATCAATTACCCTCCACAATCTAGCAAATGGTGTCCTGCAAAAAAGTGGACAAATAATTGAGGTTGCACTGTACTTTTCTCTGGTTGAGCACTACAAGGAAAACATTTCTTTCCATATTATAAATTGCTGTATTTTTTTTTAATCCATAAACTGTGGCATAAGGATCATCTCCCTAGCTGCTTTAGTAGTTTATTATCCAAATAAACAGATGACAATGTTAGCATCCCAGATTATCTTGCTTAATCTATATCCACAGGGAACTGGGAACCCTATTAATAAATACTTCCTAGGATACTCCTGGCTGCAGCCAGGAAATGCATAACAAAATGACGGTTAACTCAAGAACAGACAAATGTGAGGGAATGGAGACAAATGGTGTCCAGCATTTACCACACTGTACTGTGAACTTTTCCATCAGGAATCGGGCAGAGAAAGGCTGTAACAGTTGAAACAAATGACGACGTTCAAAGTGGGGAAGAACCCAGAGTCTGTCCCTTGAGAAGAGTGTTAGTAGGTGACAGAGATGGCATTAGTACCTAGACAGGATTGCTCTAGCATGTTTTTGTTTCTCTCATGTTCTCTCGGACAGTGACCAGTGGGTGCCACAGGGTTCAGTACTGGGACTGGTCCTCTTCAGTATCTTCATAGGTGACACTGCTAAGAAGCTGGAAGGGAAGGTATACCTTTTTGCAAATGATACCAAAATCTGCAATAGGGTGGACACTCAGGAGGAGGTGGAGAGAATGTGCAGGGATCTTGGGAAACTCGAGGAGTGGACAAGAGCATTGCAACTGGGGCTCCTCAGAGACCAGTTCAGATCTTGGCAGACTGATTGGCTGAAATGGTCATTTTCTGCTGACAAATTCCATGTTTCTATGACATATGACATGTTCTTGTATGAATTTTCACATATACTACAACTTATGGCATGGTCCGTTTCTGTATTGTGTTATATTGTTTTATTATGTTTGCTGTTATGCTGCAAAACTTTTTAATAAACAAACAAAAAAAAAAAGATGACATTGAATGACACAGAGGAAAAACAATGTTTCACGAACTAAGTTACCATGCTTGGTGAGCCGAGAAGGACTATATCTTTCAAACCCAGAGCTGAACGTGGCCCAGCAAAATATACTGATAAGAAGTCTATTATGGTTTGGGAAGCCACTGGGACCTTATAAAATAGTTAGCAAATGTAACTGAAACTGTAACAGAAGGAAATGGAGAAAGATTATAATATAGGAAAATACCTAAATAGGTATATGTAATAACAGAAAAGAAAAAAACAAGTGAACATAGTACTCTGACGATGTGACTTGGCTCACAAAATGTTGACTTTTTCTATGGGTCATTTGTTATCTTTTTATCAGAATAAATGAACTACTACAAATTTGTATCAGTTGGTGCGTGGTTCCTTACTTCATAGAGTCTGGACTTTCAGAGGTGATTTGGAGCAGACTCCTACCTGTTTGTGTGTTATTTTTCCACAATAGGGCCAAGGAAGGCAATACTGGGGCTCCTTCATTGGTATTTTTTATTAGCCACTTTGCATGTTTTAATAGTCACATATGATTTACATTAGCTGTTGGCTACTCTGGCAATTCTCCTTAGCACCCACCCAATTTCTTTCCCTCTACACTTTTTATTATGTTTGCTTGCACAAATGTAGGTGGCTGTGTAGGTGTTTACTGTATAAGCCGATGGATGTAAAAATACAAGAGGCTTGCCTCTCAAAAGCCAAAGCTGAGAAGGATGACAATGACAATATTTAGATGACTGATAGGTGTAAACTTCTTGTAGTTTAAAGGAGAAAGCCCTACCAATCACATTGGTTTTCTGCCCATTAGCCAGCTAGCAGACATTATTACACCTTGAAGATAAATATCAAGACTCACAGTGTGTTTTATTTTTAAATGTTTTACCAGGAGAGCACACTGAACAACAAGTTGCTCATCTCACGGTGCGACCTGGGGGGAGGGGTTACATAGGTTTGTGCAGGACGATCAGTTACAATAGTATGTGGGTAGTACAAACAATACAACACTGTAAGATTGTGCAACAGTTGGAACACAAGGTATTGTACAATAAACAGTAGTGGAACATTGGGTAAATTACATGTCCAAAATCATACAAAAGAACACGTGAATGTACAAAATAGTAATAATGTGATAAAACCATTTATAGTGCATGAGTGTACCAAGAGCAGGCTTGAGGTAGTACGCAAGTGCTGTTGGAGTAAAAAGGATGGGGTTAGGCTGTGCACACTGGTGACCCAGAAGGGCAGGAGGAGAAGAGAGGGGGGAGAGGCAAGAACTGAATATGAGGAGAAGGGGTAGCTATTTCCTGAGTTCCTCCTTCAGGATGTTGAGAGCCCTGCCGGGGGGGGGAGGGGAATCATGGTAGGAAGGCAGAAACTGGGGATAGGTATTAAGATGGGTTAAAGCAGGAACAGTTAGTTGAGGGAAAGGTATTTGTGTAGGGCAGAGGTAAGGGAGTAGTTGGAGAAGGAGTGACGTGCGTGTGTGTGTGTGTGTTCATTCCCCCCAGTTACAGACAGGCAGCACCTATTTGGAAGCACTTAACAGAGTTGGGGAAAACAACATGCAGAATATAATAGCTTCAACTATGTTAACAGCATGTCAAGAATAAACAGGAGACACCAGCAATAGTTGATTTAAATTACATACTATGTTCCCTTTAAAGAGCCCTCGATACCAGTTAGATAACTTTGAAAAATGTGAGCGTTAGACACTATTTAGTTTATCGTTCAATTATTTTTGCAATCCTTTTATTTATTTATTTTTTTTTGCACAATATTTTTATTCATTTTAAATAACTGGTATATATCCAACACACAAATTTATTCAAACTATGCACATATGGGTCCATGAGAATAAATTACATCCATTACATTACAGAGTATAAGAAAAACTTAGCAAAAATTATCTAAAAGCAATACAGTCCTTATAATCCATTAAAAGTGTTCATGACCAAGTGGATATAGACAGAGAGACACAAGTTCATACATTTCAGAGGGACGGAGTGCTTACGGCGGTTGCTACTGAGCCTGGGCTTCTGTGATCCCACATATCAGCTTTCTCAAATTTAGCAGGGTTACAAAGATATATTAAACAAGTGTGGTCTACATCCCCCCAAGTTGGCACCCCTACAAAATATGTATCAGAGGCCCAGATGTAGTAGTTGCAATTCACCTGGGTTTAAGGAGCCCTGAAAAATCTCCCAGATCCTTCCAAAACTTTCAAGTCTGTCTTTCACCAAGTATGACAGCCTCTCCAGTGCCAGTATTCTAATTGCCAAGGCATGCCACTGTGAGACTGTAGGGTGATCCCCAGAGACCTAGGTGTTCAAAATACACTGTTGTGCTAACAACAGAGGGACTCCGACCCATCCTTTGTGTAGAGACCAGTACCCATCTCCAGGATCTTCAACACCAAAAAGGAGTGCCAGCGGAAAGACTAGTATCTGACAGCCCAACATTTTACCCAGCTCTTGCACCAACTTGCCCCAAACATCTTGTAGTATAGGGCAGAACCAGAAACAATGAAAATATGTACCCGTTATTAGCCCACAGGTCACCGACACAGCTGGATTAAACCGGTGAACCACTTCCGGAGGACAATTCAGCTGATGTATAAATTTATAGGCGATTCTTCATATTTATTACAAGCCAGCGACCCCTTACATGATTCTAATATAACAATCCAGGTCTCGTCTGAAATAGGAGTCCCTAGATCCCTTTCCCAAAGCCTGTGTGTATTTTGCATTACATCTGGGAGTGACTTTCATAGTAAATGAGTGGCTCTCCATGTCACCCCTCTGGGGTCTTTCCTGGCCCGGTGTATCAGTATCTCCACCTGCTCTAAGGGGGTTCCCCAGGATCTGCTGTCTATCCAATGTCTGTACATAGTTCCTTATTTGGAAAAAACAGAATAAGTGGTTTCCTGACTGTTCCAAGCCATTTCTTAAGTCTGCAAAGGAACACAGAGCACCCCCTATAAACAAGTCTCCCAAGCAATGGAAGCCCCTCCCCTCCTCTTCCACTCCTTGAAGGCAGGGTCCTCCACACTGGGAAGAAGAAAAAAAAAAAAGAAAAGAGCTTCTGGCAATCGGGAGCAGATATGTCTCCTCATCTGCTACATTGAGTGTTTTCTTAATCTGCACCCAGCTGTCAAGAACACCAGCTACCAGTGAATTAGGGGAGCCCAGAGCAAGGTAGGCTCTCTGTCTCTGCCTGGCGAGATAAGATGGGAGCCACCCTAGGGAGTCCATCTCCTCTAAGTCTAGCCAACTGACCTCTGGTGATCGATTAACCCAGTCCTTAAGGTATCTAAATTGTGTGGCCAGAAAATAATTTTGTAGCTCAGGGAAGTGCAATCCCCTTTACTTATGTCAGCCTTCAGCCTTCCCAAGCTAGTCTGAGCCCACTTACCCTGTCATATAAAGTCCAAGAAGGCTCTCTCTGACTTTTTAATGTCATGTTTACAGAGTCCCACCAGGAGAGCATTTGCAGTAAGTAAAGGATCTGTGGCAGAATATTCATCTTGATTAGATTAATTCACCCCAACCAAGATATAGACAGGGCCTTCCACCTAAGCAGATCCCCTATCAGGATGATAATCAGAGGGGAATAGTTGAGGCGGTAACGGGAGGAAATATCCCCTCCTATGTTTATGCCCAGATATTTAAAAGATGTGTCCACAGACCGGAGTCCCCAGTTCCCATTCTTGGGCTCAGGATTCTGTCCCAAATGCATGATCTTTGACTTCCCTAAGTTGATTTTATACCCAGAGAACTCAGTGGATACCTAAGATACTAGGATCATTCCTAATGCTAATTGCGAGTGGCTCTATTGCCAGAGCAAATAATAGAGGGGAGAGGGGCCATCCCTGTCTCGTGCCTCTGTAAAGTGAAAATCGTTCAGATAGGGATCCATTCCCTAACATCAAGGCCCAAGGAGATCCATACAATGCCTTAACCTAGTCCACAAAGTGTTCACCCAGACCAAACCTTCCCAGGACCTCAAAATGGTATTCCCATTCAATGCAGTCAAATGCCTTCTCTGCATCCATGGAAAGCACAGCTGTGCCACCAGGATGCCGAGAAGAGCACTAAATAACAATAAGAACTTTCCTAACATTATGATAGGAGTGCCTACCCTGAATAAACCTGGTTTGGTCTGGGTGCATCAACTCCAGAAGCAGTTGGTCTAGCCAAGCAGCCAATATTTTAGCATAAATTTTGCATCACAATTCAACAAGGATATTGGGTGGTAGGAGGAGGAGGAGGTGCACTCCTGTGGATCCTTCCCGGGCTTCAGTATAAAACAAATAATGGCCTCCCCACACATCTCCGGCAGTGCCCCCCCCCCCGATACATCCCTAAATACTTCCCAGAAGGGTCCACTACCATGTCCATTGCTGATTTATAAAATTCCATGGGTAGGCCATCAGGCCCGCTCACCCTACCCAACTTCAAACCCTGTATTGCTGTCCTAATTTCGGCTCTAGTAATCTCCCATCCTAGAGCCTCCCTCTGCTGCTCCAAAAGTTGTGGAAGTGTGATCTTATCCAGAAACTCTCTTGCCTTGCTAAGAGTGCCCCTGCACTCCACCTGATACAGGGTCTGGTAGTATTGGCTGAATCTCTCCACAATGCTTTTGGCATCCCTAACCAATAGGCCCCTGGAATCCCTCATCCCCAGTACCTGTTTCATCCCCTTTCTACCTTTGATGACGTTTACCAGTAAAGGTCCTGGCCTATTGCTCCATTCTTAAAATTTATGTCTAATAAAGAATAACTGCTTGCGGACTTCCTCAGACAGAATATTATTAAGGGAGTCCCTTGCTACTGTGAGCAATTGGAGCACCTCTCCCCCTTCCCCTCTTGCAGCTCTGCATTCCAGTTTCTGAATTTTATCCTGTAATTCTTTCTGCTGTTTCAGCCTGTCTTTCTCATACAATGCCATAGAGCTGATTAGCTCCTTAAAAAAAGCCTTTCCAGTATCCCAGAAGACTTGCCTAGAAGGAGCACTCTCTCTATTAAGTTCAATATACCACTTAAATTGGCCTTTTAAATACATCTTAAACTCCTTCAACCCCAACAAATATGTGGGGCACCTCCACGAGCTGCTCTTAACATCCCCTATCCCCAGCCTAATCATTGATATGACCATTGCATGGTCCAAGAGATGAATGGGTCCATGTCTGATGTCTGTTAAATTCAAGTACCATCATGTGTCAATATAAATGTGATCTATGCAGGACCATGATTTGTGGGGGTTAGAGAAAAAAAGTGTACCCCCTGGCTGCAGGGTTGGCAGATCTCCAAGTGTCTAATAAGCTGAGGTCCAGCATCCCTTCCCTCCACCTCCTCATGCAAGCCCTCCCCACCCTTCCACTCTGAGTGATCAAGCCCAGGGTGTGCAGTGTGCAACTGAAATCCACCCCCCCTTCCCAATAATCAATCCCTGGAATTGCTCCCTGGCCAAAAGATCCAGGCTAGATTGGCAAAAGAGGGGATCAAATACTGTCAGAGTATAAACACTGCCAAAAGTCACACATACTCTGAATAAGAATCCCTCAACAAAAACATACCCCCCCCTTAGGACCAACCACCACCACCCAGCTGACCTGGAATGGTAAGCGTTTGTGCAGCAGGGTTGCTACCCCGCATTTGTGGAAGGAGAAGAAGGAGGCATAACAAGAACCCACCCAATAGACTGGTTCTTGGTGCTCCTGTTGGGTCAGGTGCATCTCCTGAAGGAGAGCCACCTGGGCTTGGCACTTGCGCAGAGCTGTCATAACACATGTTCATTTCACTGGTGAGGAAAAGTCCCTAAAATTCCATGATATGATGTTTATTCCTTCTTTAGGTGCCACTGTAGTGAGATTCGAGCCCTGAACCCAGATCCCCACCACAAGGGAGTATCCAACAAACTTTTCCCTCAGCTTGTAAAGGATGCTATTATTAGTACTCTCATGATAAAGGACCCAAATATTAAGACTACTAACAGAAACAGTAATAACATTCAAACAGATTCCAACCATACCCTTACCCACCCCCTCCCCCAGTACACCCAAGAACATACAGTATTTGATATGCAGAACAAGTACGTACCAGCATGTAATAACCCCTGAACTGTAGACATGTAACCCTCCCCCCCCCGAGTCTAAGAGGCATCTTGCCACTACCCCCATAAATAATCAAATTACATTGTGTCAGAGTGTATCAGGGCAGATGCTCAGAGTCCTCTAACACTTCCCATATCTCCACTGATATAAGAAAAAAATGTTAACTGCTCGTTGGGCTCTCCAGGAGCAGGAGCTTGCTAGAAAACAGAAAAAACACTCATGTACAGCCCAGAGGTCATCAGAGCAGAGATCGCTTAGTAAATTGAGTTAATCCCTCTAAGAACTGATATTTATGTCAACAGGCTGCTGCCCAGGAACTGTCTTCCTCCCAATCCACCTAGCCCCCACCTTCACGCTGCATCTGCTGCTCCCAGACTACACCATCTCACCACTTATCTCTCCCCCCCCAAACCTCACCATCCCCATCCATCAATGATCCCCAATGGCCCAGCGCTTGGCTGCATTACAGTCTGTGGGAAAGGTAAGTGTTCATTCTTGCTGGGGATCTGGAGAGGGACAGCACGATACTAAAAACCACACACAGGGCCCCATGCCACCTTCTCCCATGCATTCTTACCCACTACAAGATGTTCCAATAAATCTGCTAGCACCCTCTGCTGAGCAAGACCAAGGAGGTGATATTGATTCCAAGCATCTTTGGAGTGAGCACAGCCACCAGTGAGTCAGATTATCTCGGCTACGCAAATAATTACAAATTCCATCCTAACAGATCATCATGAACTAATAGTCTATTAATGGAATAATCCAAAATTGGTCAGAGATACATGGGAACGGCAACCATGTGTGTAAGGAGGGTTCAGAAAGGAGACGCAGTCTCAGAGACAGCAGCAGGATCGTGGTCAAAAGTGGCGTTAAGGAACGGGAACATGGGATGTAAAATCACTCCCTAGGTGGCACATAAATCACAGTTCTGAGAATCGCAGACAAAAATGGACTCACTCTTCACAACAGATCAGACCTTCAGCCCTTTTTGGATTTCACAGATTTCAAAAAGGAAGCAGCCTTATCCGTCTCCCAGAAACTAAAGGTGGCCCCCTCATGCTTGATCCGTAGAGTCGTAAGGTATAGCATAAACCACTCCATCTTGAGATGTTTGAACTCAGCTATAACTTCATTAAATGCATATAATTTCCTGAGCAGGCGATTAAAGTAATCTTGCCCCAAATACAGGTGTACCCCCTCAAAGGACAGCTCTGGGGATTTCCTGTAGGCAGCTAGCACTTCTTGTCAGTCCTGAAAGTTGTGGTATATGGCCTTTGGGTGGCTTGGGCTGGACTGCCCGGTGTGCATGCACGATCTTATGGCGCCCTCCATTCGGATTCAGGCACAACAGGGCTGGAAGTTTCTCAGCACAAAAATCCAAGATGCTGAGGCCCTCATTCCCCTCCGGAAGGCCACAGAGGCACAGATTCAGCCTCCTGTGATAGTTTTCTTGGTAATCCTGGGCTTCCTCCATGCCTGAAATGCGCCCTTCCGCCTCTCTCAGTTTCTCAGTATGGGTAGACAGTTGGGAAGCAATCTCCTGTAGCCAACAATCAAGCTCATTTTCTAGTTGGTCTAATTTCAGTGACAGCGCTTTCAAGAGTTGGTCTTTGAGCTCACGGCCAATCGCCGCCATTTCACCCGCCAAGATGCAGATAGGCCCTGACACATCAACTTGTGAGGTAGGAGGCTGTTTCTTAAGATTTTTAGACCCCGACTGCTGCGATTCACTGCCAGTCAGCAGAATATATTCATCCATTTCTATAGCAGTTTTTTTACCAGAGGGTTTTTAGGCAATCAGATAGGTGGATGCCGTAGATTGTGAGGAATATTAAGACCCAAGGAGAGGAGCAGCTCTGAGACACATCCTCACTCCATGCAGTGATCACGTGACCTTTTTTTTTTTTTAAATATGAACTTTTTTCTCCTATCCTTTCTGCTGTCGAACCCTATCCTCTTCCCCTACCTGCAGAACTTACCTCATTGTGCGAGTTAGTGCCTTTAGGGTCGCAGAATCATTCTGCAGGCAGGGGTTCTTTTGCACCCATTACTCCCTTCAAGTCAGAGTTGGTGGCATGCAATGGCGCACACGTACGCCATGAAGATGTTGCATGCTTTCAATGCCCACCTCTGACTTTCAATTCTGGTGACCGCTGCTAAGCCACTTACCCCTCCACTAGGTGGCAGCTACAGTAAGTCACAGTACACAGTGTCCCTCCCACTGTAAAGGAGGCGATCCATCAACGGACACTAAATCCTCCCCCAGTCCCTGAGTAACCTTGGTCCATTCCCAAACCCAGGTCACCAGTGAAACTAGGACAGCTACAAGTTTGCTGCAGCACAGATTTCATTAGACAATACTGTTTGTGATCCGGGGGGGGGGGGCTGAACCTGAAATACACTGTTTTAAAGTTCTGTGCTTTTACCCTCTATATCATTCAGCCAGGACTACAGTTTGTGCAGTTCTATTTATTTAGTTATTTATTGGAATCTCAGATTAACACCTTTGAGCTGAAAGCTCATTTACAAAGGTTCCACATTGTAAGGCACAAGACAAGGCACGTAGACGTTACAAAATAAATAGGGGTATATACATCAGGCAAGTACATATTGTACATACAGATACAGATTCAAGCAAGTACAGTTAAAATACATCAGGTAGGAGAGGTCCACTTTATTGCAACAGTACTTAGAGCATACCTATGGTGGACAAGCAATTTATAGTGGTAGCTGAGCTTTAGGGCGTGCAGATAAAGTTAAGGAGGGTCAGAAGTGGTGGTGACCAAAGGAAGGGGAGGACAGAATAGATGAGAACAGTGGGAGGGTGGGACAGAAACAAAGGGGGTGACAGATAAGGGGGTAGAGTGGCCAGAGCGGTGGAACTGGATAGGAATCTACCCAGGGTTACGTAAGTAGGTGACAGGAGCAGGGCTGGGTAACGTGGGGGGAGAGAGGGATATGGCAAAGGGTTTTAATGTGGAGGGGTGGGGTGATGGGGAAATCGGGGGGATATTTGTGAAGAGAAAGCAGGAAGGCAGGAGGGATAAAGACGGGGCATGGTGTAAGTGTTCAGTGGGGTCACACCAGGCAGGGGAGAAATGGGGGGGAGAGAGAGAGAGAGAGAGAGAGAGAGATGGGTGCTATGCAGGACAGATAAGCTATCAAAAACAGTAGGATTAGGCGCAGGTTATTTTCCCTTTTTCTTTATTACTAAAGGAAGTGACATAAAAACAAGATTACTGTCCCTTAGACTTTATTAGCTTTGGCTGCTTGCCTACTCATGGCAACATAATGCCCTGTTTATGATATCATAATTATCTCCACAGCAACAGATTGGGATGTCATAACCAGAACTGTGACTGCAGAAGCAGACAAGCAGACAGAGCAAATAAGACAGCGGTCCTTACTTAAGGTTAAGGTACACATGGGTTGACAAAGCAAAAGCATGAGGGAACCCCAAATGGGGCTTTGAATTCCACTGGCCCTGGGTCTGGGTGTCTGCGTTTTAAACAAATGTAAGTGGATACTTGAATATTTGTATCATGTTGAACTATCTGTTTTTGTATTTTTTATACTGTTATTGCTTAGTGAATGTTATTTATTGCACTAACTGATGACGTATGACCCTGTTTATTGAATGCTAAATGTAACTTGTTGCTTGTGAAAATGGGCTTTTTAGCTCATCTAGCCAACAAGTATAACAAATACAAAATGAAATGGAAAAAAAATCCTGTTCCCATGCACATGTCCCTAGTATAAATAAATGTTACCCCCCTGTTACCCAGGATTACTAGAATACCAGTAAGATCTAGTGGTAGGCAGGGAAGGCAGCTTGTGAAACTCCAGTTAAATGGATTTCACACTGTCTCACTCTGTTCTCAGTCTCAGCTGAGACTGAGGGATGGCATCATTTAGAACTGTCGCAGCTGCATAAGCCGCACTGGAATGTTGCAGTTGGAGGTTAGAGTAGAACGCGGGGGAATTTGAAGTCAGTCTGTAGAGTTCAGTAGAGTGTGTGCAGTCTGAAAGAGGTGCTCTGCTGTAAGCAGCCCCTCAGAGCTCTAAGCTCTGACCAACAGCTATTATTTTGGTATAGGTGTGTGTTCGCACCTGAAGAGGAACACAACAAGAGCACATTGAAGTGGTGGAGACTGCTTTCAATGGATCAGGGCCCCATCCCTGCAAGGATGAGGGGAAGGAATCAGCCTGCATCCAGGGGCAAACCCCCTTGGTCCGGCCTGGGAAAAGATGCTGCCTTGTTTAAGTTCGTGCTGAGGCACCAGAAGCTCTGGAAGAGAGTTCCTTGAGGAGGAAATGCCTGTGGGGCACCTGCAACCAAAGGGTGAGTCCGCTCTGCTAAAGAGCCATGTGTTTTCACTTGCCTCAAGATGAAACTAAAGAGACTGTTACTGTGGGGTAAGGAAAAGACAGCCAAGTACAGATTGGAAGATGTGGAGATTGGACTGCTTAACTCTGTGGGGAGTTCTAGAGTAATGGACAAAGCCACTTATTAAGTATGTTCAAGTCCAGCACAAATGGGATGTAAAGACAGTAGACTGAATGTGGAATACATTTAAAAAGAATCTACACAGCAAAGTGTTTTAAAGGATGAGGTGTTACAGTCCAGAGAAATGGCCAGGTATGAATTATGGGAGTGAGAGGTGGGAGAACCCCCATCAGTAGTAACCAAATTCACCTCTACGGATTTACTCTGGGGCACCTGTTGCTTTCTCTCAGGTACTTGGCCAGTGCCTGAGGAAAAGTACCCAGACATGGGATTTATGAGGAAGATTCCCTTATGGAGCAGAAGTGCTCATAGGTGGTTTAGGGAGCCACCAGTAAATGTTTCCATGCTATATGGAAAGTGTCCAAGTGGCTGGCAAGGGAGCTGAGCCAGGGAAAACCCAGAGCAGTGTACAAGTTTGGGCTGTGTGCCCAGTGTGTTTCAGAGCCTGAGGGCTAAAGTGATGAGGATGTGTTCTGGTCTCCTTAAATCTGCATTACCAGGTGTGTAGCCCCGGGGGTTCCATCTATGCTTTGTTTATTCTGTTGGATATGAATAAAAGCCACACTTTAGAATCCAACTTCTGGTATTGGACATTACAGTTATTGCTTCCTTTGTCCGGAGTTACTTGAGTGCCCCTGTTTCAGAGTAGCCAAATCTAGCCAATGTACTGAGTGACATATTCTTCCCCGAACCCAGCCCACCAGATAGAGCTGTCAAGATAGAAGTAGCATAACTGGGTGGGGGTTACATAAATAAGGGAGACGAGTACAAAAACTGGTGAACTATAAGCTAAATTGTGCCTAGACATTATGTTTTTCAATACTGTCCCAAAAACATTAAGGGCTCTTTAAAGCCCTGCTACACTGCAAGCAAACATTTGGCATTTCTGTCTATCCACTCCTTTTTTGCTTTTCTGTTCCATGGTCCCACATATGCTATAGCTTAACTGCAACAGTACTAGGAGACCACAGCGCTGCTTTAATCTCAAGGTAAGCATGGAGTGTTGAAGCAAAAGCATGAGGGCACCCCAAATCGGGCTTTGAATTCCACTGGCTCTGGGTTTGGGACCTGCTAATTTCTGTCCAGGACCACCAAAAATAAATGCTTACTGTATGGATCCTGCAGATCAGGGGAGTATGGGATAATCATGGGAACTCTGGTTCTGAATACAACCATAACATTTTATAAACTATTTGCTGACCACACGAGGTTTGCTTCTTTCTAGCTAGTTCAATATTAATATTCTTGGCAAACCCACTGATGCAGAGGTAGGACCAATGCATGTAACCCAAGTTCGGAAGAGAGCTCGAGTCATCATTGGCCAGCCAGAGGAAGGAGGATGGAGCCTGTGATGGACTGCCCCCCTCCTTGGGTGTATGCTCACATGACTCACCATCAGTTGGCCACCTAGTGAAGGCTGGCTGATCCAAGGAGGGTTGGAATACAGTTCGCACAATCAGCACAGGTGCAGGAACTTGCCTTGTGCTTCACTTCATGGCTGCATCACGGGGAGAAATCTGTCTGCTTGCTGGGCAGATAAAGCCTGGCTTGCCTCATATGTCCAGCACTGGGCACCCCTCTCCTGACTGCTGTGCAAGCTCCCAGGCTTCACCTCCACCACAGATGGCTGGATATGGGGTGGAGCTGCCAAAGAAGTAGATGGAAGGCCCTACCTCGTAGGGTTTAATCCAAAGATGTGTGTGTTGTGAGTGGCCTGACGTGTCCCCAGAAGTCCAGGTGAGAGGGGACTTTTAGGGACTGGAGGTAACAGTGGAAGAGGTGAAAGGAGGACCTAGACAGATGGGACAAGGGAGCAAAAACAGAGCTGAAAAGAAGTCAGTATTCTTAAGCTTTATGGCGGACCAGTGAGAGGATGTTGAGGACCAGTAAATCTTTTCAGGAACTGATCTTGGACTACACATGGATTAGAAAAATCTTTGGTCCTTGATACAAGTGCTTTAGGAGAAACATGTTTTTAAACCTATTGTGGTTTAGAAAGGGTTACTCTATCCCTAAACTAGATTCTGTATTTTATTTTTATTAAAGAGCTAGTGTAACCAAAACAAACAGGAAAATGATACAAAGTATAAGATGCAGTCAGTTGTAACTTTTTAATTCTGAAGTAGTTTTCTTTTTCTTCATGCTCATTACAAAATGTTCTGTGTGATATTTTGTTGGATGTGTGGAACAGCTCTCAGCCTGGCAGCTGATCTATCTCCAGTTCCCCAACTACATCATCAGCATTGTGATCTCACGGTCAATAACATCACATGTGACTGACCGGGCAGCTATACAGTGGCTGTTCCTAAACAGCAGTGATGTTACAGTCAGTGAGATCACAATGCCAATGATGTAATGGGTGGAACAGAGCTAGATATGTCAGCTTCCAGGCTAAGAGCTGTTCCACACAGCACACCTACTAACATCAGGTAAACAACCTTCTAATTAATCAAAGGGAAAAGAAAATGAACCTCAGACATAAAAGGTAACAGCTGACTGCTTTCAAAAACCAGAATTAGAATTATGCCATACACTATCCTTTAAAAACAAAATATAAGTACTACAGCTTCCTGGTACCAAGCAGTGAAGTCCACAATCAAAACACTGCCAACCCAGGTTGGTGCCTGACACCAAAGTTGACTGGCACAGAAACCGGCAGAAAGGACATGGAGTGTCCACACTGGCATTGTCCTCCCCTGGAGTAAGAGGCTGGTGTGCACTACCCCTAGTGCAGTGGGGGATGACCCACAGGAGCACCTGGCAGTACAGGTGATCACACAGTACTGTACGCCCTCCAGGACACTGACACATGTGGCTGTAGAAGCAAGATGAGTAAAGAGATGGCAGAACAGAGGAAAATGTCTTCCCTAGTGCCTCGGATAACAGCCCTGTGCCATCTCTATGACCCCTATACCACCCAACTACTCAGTGCAGCATCCTCATCCTTCAGCCATTAGCCCTGAAGATGCAAGGTGCTGCTGACCTACAGGCAGCAAGGAGACCCGTTCCCCACCCACCTTTGCAATGATAAGCTGGAGCTGAAGGGATGATGGAGTATCTCAGAGAGCCTGGAGGTGAGGAACAGCAGCAGGTTGTGTCCAGTGGGCATAAGGGGACACACATGGAGCTTGAAGAAGAGGGGCAACAAGGAAAACAGGAAGGGGCAGAAAAAAATGGGTGTGGGTGAAAACCAGAATGCATCTGTAAACAGGACGATTGCAAAACCTGCACAATGCCCACAAATCCAAAATGGTAAAAAGTTAGTTCCCCCGGATTGAATGTCCTTTGCTGGAATGGCCACTGAACTGAATGATCTTTGCTAGAATAGCACCCCCCAAGTGAACGACTTTACAGGAATGACCCTTAACTGAGTTACAGAGGCCAGTATGGCAGGGATATCCATTGGGGGGCATTCTATCAGGGCCACTCAGTTAGATGGGCCAATCCAACAAGAAGCCCTTTGTTGGATTGGTGAGGGCATTCTGCTTTGTACCTTTCTGGACGTGCGAGCATTTCAGTTCGGGGTGTGTCTAGTTTTACCAAGAGCCAAAAAAAAAAATGTTAGAAGGAAATGATTTCCCCATAAAAAGTCCCCACTTGAATCGGGTATGGTATCAGTTTGGAAAACCCCACAATGCAAGCCCTTGCACCAGCTGTATGTACCTCTAAGTACAGCATTGAAACTTGTCTATTAGGGACGTCACAATATGAGGCACATTTCTTGTAGTTTGGAATACAAATGTGCAGCATGCCTATTAACCCGTGCTGTGCCATGGACGTGTATACATGTCCTGAATTCCTAAACGTTCTAAATGTACTGGTAGCCTTATGGGAACACACCCCCGCCCCCGCCATCCTTAACAGACAACTTCCACTGTAGCATGGCTGGCTCAGTTCGAGCATGCAACCTGAAAAAGACATTCCCAAATGCACAGAATGTCGCTGTGCTTACTATACAGAAGCTGAAAACGGAAATGCCAAGGTATGGGTTGCAGTAGTGTGGTGCAGAACAGATGTATCTGCACCCATTGCAAACATGCATAATTCCGCCTTTCCTTAGGTTTCACAAGTGAGCTTGCGCGTGTCAGTTGTGTAATTAACCAACACATGGCTTACTGCTGTAACATACCAGACAGTCCTGGCAAAATGTGCGGGTACTAATATATCTCTGACAGCTGCATGACAGGAAACACCAGCGCGGTTCTTCACGCACGAATACAGGTGAGTGTTGGCAGATGTCATAATAACCATCTGCCAAATCCAACTAGTGTGTTTTCTCCTGGAATCTCTAACGACAACGGGCCTGAATTAAAGGGCGACGCTGGCTAGAAAAAAGAACTGACCTCCCCAGATGCCCAGTTTGAGCTGGGATTTGTCCAGGTTTTCCACATAGTCTCCCAGAAACTTGTTCAGCAGGTCAGCGACCACGGCCTCGAAGACCATGTTTGCCTGCTAGCAGCTAGTCGGAGTCGCGGTCCAAGATGTGTGGAGAAGGTGGGCGGGTCCACTCGGGCAGTCAGCTGTCAGTCCCGTGATGTACTGGGCGGGCGGCCTGCTTGCTGGCCCGAGGCACTCTTGCACGGCGAGTTCAGAAAGAGGAGCTCCGTGTCTGAGATCTGGTAGCACTGTCTGAGGAGAACAGCTCCGTCTGTGCGATCAGCTAGCACTGTCTGGGAGGGTAGCGGAAAAGGAGGAGGAGACAGCCAGAGAACTATGAAGATTTTCTGTCTGTTATGAGGAGATAGCAGGATACATTGTTACGCAAGACCGGAGCTATCTTGTGCAATTGGTTACTTAGTCTCAAATGGTTCAGGAATGAGTTCCTTATTCTAAGATTACTAGATCAAATAATAAAGCACATCTATTTGTGAAGTTCTGATTTAGGGTACAGTGATAGCGATACATTGTAAACTGACAAATCTGGGGGTGTAATTGCTGAGTGTATTATGTAAGGCATAGTTAATGCACAGCTTCTGGTCAGTGAAATATAGAAACCCGGCACCTACACCAACCAGCATGTTAAACAAACACAAAATAAGTAGCGCAGTTCTTGCTCAATCACAAACTTTAAATGGCGTTTTGCATTGGGGTGCTACTGCTTTATGGCATACATACATGAATCAGTTAAAACAGAGTTCAGTGCATAACTCCCCACCATGGCCAATATTTCAAATATAATATTCTCTCTGCCTGAACTGGCCTACTGACTTATCTCCAATGGAGTGTCTCCTGGCGTTAAATTTGTCAGCGATAAGGACAACTTGACCCACCCAGTCAGCCCATTTTTCCCTGCCTATAATGTCATCACAAACCCTACCTGATCTCTAGCTACCTCACCCACCACCACCATCGCTTCCCAACTAAGATCCCCTTGTGCCTATCCCATGCATGCTTCAAGCCCAGCACTGTTTTAGCCCCCACTACCTCTGATGGAATACTGTTCCAGGCAGCCACCACTCTTTCTGTGAAGACTTACTTTCTCACATCCCTCCTAGATTTCCTCTTCCAGCTTCATTTCATGTCCCGTTCTTCTTATGCACCTTCTCCTCTGACACTCCTCCTGTACCTTGTTCAACTCCGTGAAGTATTTCTAGTGCTCTGTTATGTCCCCCTTCTCCCACCTCACTTACAAGCTGTACATATTTAGATCCCTTAGTCTTTCCTCATAGGGCTTGTGATGCAGTCCCTGCACCATTTTATTCACCCTTCTCTAGACAGCCTCCACCCTGTCTATGTGCATCTTGAGATGTGGCTTCCAGAACTGGACACAGTACTCCAGGTGGTGTCTTGCTAATGATCTGTACAGTGGCAGAACCACCTCCCTACTTCTACTGATGATACCCCTTCCTATGCACCCAGCATCCCACTGGCCCTACCTGCTACCCTGTCACACTGCCTCACCACTTTGAGGTCATTAGACACCATCAATACCTCTTCCCCATATTATTCTCTGCCTCTGGGTTTCTGTGCCCCAGGTGCATGATTTTGCACTTTTTTGTATTGAACCCCATTTGCCATACCTTTGACCTCTCCTAGAGTTTTCTGGCTACCAAACATCATGGTGGACTACCCATCAACTGGATCCCTATTCTAAAATGTAACTTCCTGAATTGGCTCCTTTCATATAAGGTGCACTACCTAAATTGGCTTCCTTTAACAAAGGTGCAACCCCCTACCAGTGTGTTGGTAGCTGGTAAGGAGCCTGTTAATACAGAGAGTCATACAACTTCCAAGCATTATACGTGGCTCACTCAGCAGGCTCATCACCAGTTACCCACACATTGGTTGGGTACTGCACCTTAATTAAAGGGAGCCAATTTAGACAGTGTAACTTATATAAAAGAAACCAGTTCAGGAAGTTACTTTTCAGAGTATGGATCCAGCTGATGGGTGGTTCACTGTGATGGTTGGTAACTGAGCAACTTCACAGCAGAGCTCTGATATGAACACCAAGAGATCCCCACCGGCCCAGTGGCACTGAGGGTTGAGGCACTGGATGCCACACCTCATGTCATGCCAGCAGCCTGGGTTTGGGAATGGACTTGGGTCACTTGGGGGTCGGTAGGGATGAGAAAGGATTGAGCATCTGTAGACAGCTCTCCTTCCTTGGGGAGGGGGGACAATGTGGCACACTGTTGACTGACACCCAGCAGTGGGTGGGTATTGGCAAAGGCGTGTCACTCAGCAGAGGGGAGTACTCATACCCAGGGCATATGGCTGCTTCCACAGAGGCAGGGGCCAGCTGCCCTACCCATTGCACAGTGCATGGGTTCAGGGGAGAAAATGAAAAATGCTGGGAGCTGATCGGGTCCATGATGATCTGACACATTCCCCCGTAAGTTGCCACCCCCAACATCTAGATTTGTGCTCCGGGGGGGGGAGTAACCTGGTGCTCCTTTCCTTGTCCCCGATGCAGAGAGCAATCCACAGTGGAATTAGGAGGTCCAGCTGTGCGGGGGATGGTCAGGTCAGAGATCGAGCCCCTCTGAGGGAGGGCTGGAGCCACCCGTTGGCTCCATGGAGGAGCAAAAAATATCTAATAAAAAAAGAACACCAAGAGATACCCACTCCAACTGGAAAGACAAAAAGTAAGTAGCCAATTCAGGCAGAAAGAATATTTGAATGATTTACCATGGGAGGGGGGGTGACGGTATGCACTGAATTCTCTGTTGTAAATTATGCACACCATAAAACAATAGCACCCCTAGTGAAAAGAGCCTTTCAAAGTTTTTGAATGAGCAAGGGGATTGAGCTGGTAATTTTGTGTTTGTTTAATGCTTGGAAGATGTACTGCATGCTTTTCTCTGTTAGGCTTCTCACTGGTTACTTACACATTGGTTGTAGATTGCACCTTAATTAAAGGGAGCCAATTTCGGCAGTGCACCCTATAAAAGAGGCCAGTTCAGGCAGTTACATTTGAGAATAGGGCCCAGCTGTTGAGTGATCCACTGTGATGTTTGGTAGCTGGGCAACATCACAGGAAAGCTCTAATATGAACGCCAAGAGACCCCACTCCAATTGGAGATATAAAAAAAGTAAGTAGTGGATTCAGGGCCCTGGAGGATGGTGTTAATGTGAGGTTGGATTCTAGCTACACACTCCGCTGCCTGAGGAGAAGTCACCGGAAGCAGGACTGCAATGCTCGTTGTATTTTTACAAAAGGTATGCCACCTACTGACTAGCGTTTGCAGTCTTTTCAGAAAATCGTACTGCTTATCCAACTGGTTCTGGCGGTTCCCCTGTTGTCTTTTTGCTCCATGCAGGAGGAAAGCTGCAAGGAGGTGCTCGTTTTTGCTGGAGCTGAGTGGGGTGAAATAACCAGTTGAGCGGTGGTGACCAGGGAGCAGAGTGATCAAAAAGACTTGAAACTAATTGGCAATGTGGAATTCTTGCTGGAAATTCTGCTGAACTGCTGAATCTACAGACTGAGGGCTGGATATTCAAACTGCGCCATTCATAGGCACAAGCCCTTGCGCTGCGCAAAATAGTTGCGCTGGGGTATGTCCAGGGTGATATTCAAAGGAGTTGCGCTATTGAGCAACTCCTTTGAATATCACCCACCATCCACAGCCACTGTGCATGGCGCAGTGGAACTTGCGCCACCACAAGTTGACAAAGAGGAGCATTCAACTTGCGGTGGCGCAAGTACCATTGCGCCATGTGCAAAATCCCGATATTCAAAAGGTGACATGCAAATGGGGCTATAATTCATGCAAGGCGCAGGGGGCCATTTGCATCTGATTATGGCCCCATTTGCATGCCATTAGCATGCAGGTGCGCCGATCCCCGAGGACTTGCGCCTGGCGCCCTGCCAGGCAGCAGCCGTCGGGGAAGGATGCCCCCTGCAGCCCAATTGCGGGCAAAAGAGCAAAACCCCACCCACCCCACCCACTTGCCCGATTGCAGGCATGGCGTAAATACCCCCCTCACCAGCCCGATCATGGGCAGCATGTCTCCCCAACACAGCCCTGGTGGTCAGTGGACCCGATAAGCCCGATCGCGGGCTGGCGTGATTAAACACACACCCCACCTCCCGATCCTTATCCCTGGTGGTCCAGTGGACGAAAATCCCAATCCACGGGATGTGGTTGGCAACCCCAAACACATCCCTGGTGACCTAAGTGTCCCCCCCCACCCACCCAGCCCCACCACCCTGCTCCCCGCGGCCGGGGCGTCAGCATCCACCCGCCTGCCGCCCCTCCGCCGCCGACTGACTGCCCGGTAGGGCTGCCGCCCGTGGTGCAGAGCAAGAGCCAATGGGCGTGCACTCACCACCATAAGACAGTTCAGTTTTGTGTCTGATGCGGTATGGCTGCATGCCAGTAGCTCTTGCTCTGCACCAATGGGCGTGCAGCCCTGCAGGCAGTCAGTCGGTGGGCGGCCCGGGGTGGCGGCGGAGAAATAGATGCTACCGCCCGCTGAGCTGCTGGCTGAGGTGGTGAGCTAAGTGGTCGAGTCACCAGGGCTGAGTATGAGAGCATACCCCCTCCGGCGATCAGAGTTGGATCCGCTGAACCACCGAAATCTAATCGAGGAGGTGGAAAATGTTCATTATGTCGGCCAGCGATCTGTATCCGAGTCCACTGAACCACCAGAGAATATCGAAGAGGCCTACAATACTGCCTCGATCAGGCTGGTGAGGCTAGAAAACATACCTCTCAACTGTACCACATTATGAGGCGTTCCTCATTTTACTTCACAAAAGCTCCCTGTTCCACATTGTGAGGACTTGTCCCACATTCAGTGTTAACATTTTAAAGCAAAACTCCATAGTAAATGATGCAAAATACATAATTTTAATTAATAGCAGACTTTCTGAACATAAATGCAAACATTTTCACAGTGTTGTGAGCTTCTAATGTAAAGATTTGATTAAGTGTTCCACATTTTGCCCATTCTTTCCACATTTTGCGAGGCAATGTTCCACATTTGGGGGACAAAAGGTTGAGAGGTATGAGAGAGTGGGTTGAGGGCCAGCCACAGGTGGCAGCTGCTGTGTTGTGCCCTGCAATGCAGCAGCTCACTTGTGGGTGGCCTTCAACTTGATCCTTTTTTTTTTGGCTCAAAGTTGTGCAGGCGCAGGTTGGGGGTTGCGCCTGCACAACTCTGCACAGCCCGGCTGAATATCGGGCTGTGGCTGTTTATGCATGGTTCCTCCCCCTCCAGTTCAGCATGCATTCATTTGCAATGTGCTGTTGCTCAGCATGTTTTCTTTGGCGTAACTGCCTCCTGCTGAATATCGCAGAATGGAGCAAGTTCGGACTTGCGCAGGCACAACCCTATTGCGCATGGCGCAACCCTTTTGAATATCTGGCCCCCAGTGTTTTTAATGCCTGAGTGGAAGAACTTTGGGTTGGGGGGCTCTGAAGTGGTGCATTTTGAGGGAAGTTGTTATGTTTTTATGTTTTACGTTGTAATTTGTATCTATTTGACCTTTGTATTTGTTGAGATCCACATTTGACCATATTGGTCACACTTGCCAGAAGAGATATTTGTGTGTATTTGTGTGTTTTTTTGTAGGTTTATAGTGTTCATTGGATCTACACTTTTTCAGGTAGTTTATTTGATTATTTTTTTTTTTTTGTGCCTCAGTGGGATTCCCCGTCACATGGTACATGCACATAAATTCTGCACAGACTCTACCTGAGCACTGAAGTTCCACTCTGTTGCATGCTGGCCCGTCACATAACGTTACAGGTATTTATATTCTGCACTTGGGTATTGCTCTGCTTGGGATTAAACTGTGCTTCATCTGTGTTATGTGCTATGACATTGCTATTACTGCCTTTCTACATGCTTTCTTTACCGGCTGTCTAAAAAGCAGGCAGAACACACTTGGAGAGTCCATGTAACAGTAGTACTGGTAGACCGCACAGGTCGTAGAGGCCCACGGTGTAAGAGTAAGAGTAACACCGGGTCCCAAGCTGCTGGTGATAGCTGGTAAACATCAGAGTGTGGTATCTTCTTGATCACCAATTTGACAATCCAAAGCAAGTGCTGATAGCTGATTTATGTCACTATGAACAGAATTTGTGTGCATTTAAAAGGCTATTTCAAGTAAGACCTTTTAAGATCCTTGTTGCTTGCACTGTGAATTTATATCTTACCACATGTTTTTACATGCTGTTGTATGCACACAAAGCTTTCTAGTTTTGATGCGGTGTGCTTTGTGATTGTATATATGGGATATATATTATATTTAGCTGATGCATTTATCTATTTTACCTTTTAATTATAATTTTTTTAGAGTTCTTAATTTATAAGAATTTTATAAGAAGTGGGTTTCTATGGGGGAATTTAATCAAATGTTACTAGGCTCGAGGGGCCTAAATTAGCTGAATCTCTCTGTGTTGTGATTTAGCTGTCTTTATATTTGAAGGATTTTACAGACTGCACAGAGCAGCTGACTTGATATTGGGCCCATTGTGGATTGATTTATCGTGATTTTAATTGTTTTTTTTTTTTGTTTTCTTACTCAGTGGGCTTCCTGAATTTATTCCTGCAAATTTTATCCTGTGTCATCTACACTGCCTGTATTACCTGGTTTGAGCTTTTATGCATTTTGCACTTACTGAGAAAAAATGGCAGGTTTAAGGAAAAAGGGCCATAATAAGAGAGTGGGACTATTCTATCTATTAAGATACCACTGATCTGCTGAATTTATTCTCTGCTGATCGTCTGTTAACTGGATACTATTACATGTTTTTGTGATATTATGTGATATTAAGAGAAATTTTTAAATCAAAGATCTATCACAAGGGGGTCTCTGGAATTACTAACTGCTGGCTGATGAACTTTGTGTACCTGATAGACTATTAGTTAAAAAGTTAATGCTTGTTATTCAGTCATTTATCTACCTGTTGATTTATTCATTCTTTTGTTATTAGCTGTACCTTTTTTGGTGACTGTTAATGATTTTGCCCTAGTGAATATTAAGCGAACATTAAGAAAACTGGCTTATTGTCTGAAGCCTTATCGAGTCTTAAATCCTGAGCTTAGAATCTGATATTTGTTTGCCTTGGTGCATCTTGGTGATATTTAATACTCTAATATGGCTAACACTTGTTTACAACAACTACAGAATCCTGATTCATCACCCTTAAAATCTGGTTCCTTGTGTGAAAAATCAATCATACTTAAAAAAAAACAGACAAAAATAACAAACCATATGTTGCTTATGTCTAATAGAAGTAGAACCTCTACACCTACATCTACTTTAGACAGTTCTCTGCATAATAAAAAAGAGAAAAGAGGATGTATTACTTGAGATCATAGCAAGCAACAATGCTCATTTGGATAGGGAGGGCAGTGCTCAAAAGGGAGTACTGGATAATTTGGATGCTACACCACTATTATGGGTGGAGGACGCTATTATTACATCTATGGAGTCTTATACTAAGGTCAATACCTTGGGTATTATCATGGATGACTTACAAGCCACAATTGAAGGCTTAAAGCAATGTGAGAGTCATGGGTATGGGTACAGGAATTTACCTGGAGCCTGAACTATAACAAGTCTGCAGGGGTCTGTCCCCTTAGAGACAAGGATTGATCTAGTATTTTCTCCCACTTACCTCACTGAGGAAACTATTGAATTACTAAGAGATCCACATCAAGCGGACCAGATGATTTTAGATCAATTGTTGTTAAACAAGGATATTGTGGAACAACTAAGAGTAGACATAGCTGTCAATAGAGCTAAGATTGATCAATTATTATCTCTGGTAATCCAACAGCAGGACACTTTTGAGAGAAGTGTGATAACTTCAGGGGGTGAAGGCAGGCTAATTAGACCAGCATTTGATTCTATCAATTTCCCAGAAAGTCCAGTGAATAAAGGGGGCAAAATAAAGTCAAGGAAGGTGGAGAGAAATAGGATAAAAAAAAAATAAAAAAAAGAGGAAATCTAATACTGTGGACTGTGATGCACAAAAATTATGTAAATTGACTAACAAGGAAGTCCTTACAAATGAGATTGTGGTAGCTCCACTTCCTATTGATTTAAAGGATAGAATAAATAGAAACAATTCATCAATTGATGTTAATAAGTTTCATCATTTCAACATGGATGTACAGTTAAAAACATTAGAACATGAGATAAAATTGTTAAACCAAGAGATGAATAACAATGGCATAAAGATTGTTCCATCAGTTTGGGACAACCCAAATATAGATAATTGCCTAGAGATTAATAAGGGCAGTACTCCGGTGCTGACTGACTGTGCAAACATAAATAATAGACTTCCTATTAATTAGTGCAGGGTTGGATGTGTTCAGATTGACAGCAGTAAACCCTTTATTAGGTTCTTAGGGCCATACCTCTCAACTGTCCCTGATTTTCAGGGACGTCCCTGATTTGGCCTCAAAATTTTCCTCTGTCCCTCGTAAAATTAGTGTTTTTGTGACAGAACAGTGGGGATTAATAGGGCCACCTAATTGGGGCACTCTTGATTCATTTTCTAGGGATGGTGTAATAAAATTTCTGAAAACTGAGCTTCAGCTGGACATATGGCTGGAGGATGTGGGTGAAATAATTAAGATTCCGTTATATGAAACTTGTTTGATTGAAATTGAATTTCACTCTCCTAGATTGACCAGTTATAGTGGGCAAATAGTGAGGTCCTGCAAAATAGAGGTATATTAGTTACCTTTCCTAACAGAGGTCAATTTAATCAGATAACTGCTGTTTCAGCAAAATGTCCAGCAGATCAAGATGAGTCTTCAGTTCAAGCATGCTTATGCATGTTTGGCTTAGCTATTATGGTGCAAGAAATCCATTCCAAATTGATGAATATGGTTAAAGATTTATTTATGAATGTTTTAAAGACTCATTTTGGTCTCGAGGACGATATTGATGTGTTCAGGAAGAATGGTAGTACACAAATAGATATTTATCCATCTTCAAGAAAATTGGTGGATGATATTTTGTGGAAATATAATATTTTGGAAGGTCTAGGTATTTAAATATGTGATAGCAGTAGTGTATTTTTTGAAGTAACTACCCCTTCTATAAACTTGGAGTCTCAAAACTTGAATCTTTCCCTAAATAATAGATTTATGGCACTAGCAGGGTATCAAGATATCTGACTGACTAATTGTGAATTACAGGATGCCACTTGGGAATACCAATCTGTAAATATGTCTCTGATTTTGTGGAATATTGCAGGTTGGAACTTGAGAATTATGGACGAGGATTGGAGAAATGTTATTACTAAATTTGATATTATAAGTTTACAAGAAACATGGCACAATGAGACAGAACTGATTAACCTGAATGGCTACGAATGTTTTCAGGTTTCTGGGAAGAGAAAATGTAATGTCGGTAGACGGCTTAATGATTTTTATTAAAGTTGGAACTTTTGATTCTGTTCACTGCTGGAAAATACAAAACAATTTTATATCACTTAAAGTAGGATTTAAAAAAAAGTTATTTTGTCTTATTAATGGATATGTACCTCCAGATAACTCTAATTTCTATTCACCCTTGATTTGGGAAGATTTGGAGGATTTAATGAATGAAGTGCAGTTCATGTTTTCAGATCTTGATATATTGCTTATGGGGGATTTTAACACTGTATAGGGCTATGAGATGGTTTGACTGACAAATCAGTTTTTCAACATACTGTTGACCCCGTTTCTAATTCCAAGGTGCTCCAGGGATGTCAAAATGGGATATCAGGGAATAAAATAATAGATATATTGAGTAATGCTGATTTGTATCCACTTAATGGCAGAATCCAAGGGGGTAATACTGGGGAATTTACAACTACCTCTACAAGAGGTTCATCTGTTATTGATCTAGCTTTTTGGTCTAGAACTATTGGAACATGGAGTGGTCTTCATGTGGTAGTTCACTCCGAAAGTGATCATTTTCCCTTAATTTTATAATATTCTGGTCAGAAAACAACTGTTGTACCTCTGATATTCCAGTACAATTCTCAGATATCAGAGCTTCTAAAACTATAAGATGGTATAATGAGGCAGAGACTGTTATTATCCCAATTTTGGACTCCTTTAATCTTTCTGAAAATATTCTAAGGCTGCAGGAATTATCATTTATGCAATTGTCTCATACGGTGGATAATTTATATTTAGCTATACGACATCAGCTAGAGTACAGTGTGAAACATAGTACTAAGTCTTTACAGACGTGATGGTTTGATTCTGAATGCCAGAAATTCAAGGTTGAATTAAGGAAAATGTATAAAAATCATAGGAAATATCCAACTAAGGCATTATTGAAGGAATTAAACATGAAACGTATTAATTACAAGATGGTTGTGAGACAAAAAAAAGAGTTTTATTATAAAAAAAATGGGATTTAATGCTGAAAGCCTTTAGATCTTATAATTCAAAGTCAGTTTGGCTTCTTGTGGTCAAAGACAGTATTGACACTTACATACAGGAAAAAAACATGGATCAAACATTTCTCAGATATCTTCTTTGATCCACTAGAAAATATTGAAGTATCACTGATTTGGAAATGTGAACAATATAAAATACATATAACTAATATTGAAGTTTACTTGGCAGTTGCATCACTCAAAAAACATAAAGCTGCAGGTCCGGACGGTATTCCAGCAAAGGTTTATTTAAGCCACCCAAAATTTTGAGGTAGACGTTTAACTAGGTTTTTTAACCTATGTATTGAAAATAATAACTTTCCTGTAACATGGAAAGGAGCAAATATTATTCTGGTGCATAAAAAGGGTAGTATGGCTGATCCATCCATGTATTGTCCAATTAGTCTTCTGGACATAAGTTTAAAACTCTTTTTAAAAATTATTCTTGACAAATTAAAGGTACAGGTAGAGAAAACTGGGGGAATTGTTAAATACCAAGCAGGATTCAGATCAAATTATTCCACCACGAATAATGTATTTATTCTTCACCATCTTCTTGAAAAATACATAACATTATGAAAACAGAAAATTTATGCAGTATTTGTAGACTATTCATCTGCATTTGACTCCTTATCATGGGGCGTGTTGCGGTCTCTGTTGATTGACAGAGGAATTGATACAAATCTAGTCCATGTGATAGCCTCTCTCTATCAGGAGACCTGGGCAAGTGTAAGATTGGGAAATAAGGGCTGTTTATCTGCTACCTTTAAATTAAATAAAGGAGTAGGACAGGGTTGTGTTATGGCTCCACTTCTGTTTTCTTTGTACATTGACAAAATACTGAGAGGATTTGATGAAATTATTTCTGATTCTCCTAGAATTGGAGTGGATCTCTGCCCTGTACTAGTGTAGGCAGATGATCTTGTGTTATTATCTCTTTCCTAACAAGGTCTCCAAAGAAAGATGGATTATCTTTCTTCTCAATCTGCAGATTTAAAATTAAAGATTAATTTGAACAAAACAAAAGTTATAAAGTTTGGGGATAATATATCTGGATACTGGACTCTTCAAAATCAGAAGGTAGAAGTGGTGCAGCATTACACGTATCTTGGTGTGGTCTTTAATATAAATAATAATTGGAATATCTATCTTTCATCACTTCAAGAGAAGTTAAAGAGATCTGTAGGTGGATTAGCCAGATTTAATTATAAATATGGAGAATGCTAACTGATGCCTTTAGTTAAAGTTGTACATGCAAAAATAGAGGCTCAATTATTGTATAGTGCAGAAGTATGGACAGTGAAAGATAATAACATTTCTCATCTGTTATCCCCAGTCCATAAACTACTACGATCCACATTAACTTTAGGTGATTCATGCCATGCAGCCTATTTATGTGCAGAATTGGGAATACCTGATATAAGGGTGTAATTTTGAATAAGGAAAGTAAACTATTGGTTAAAAATAACACAACTGCCAAAACAGATGCTGACTAAACAGTGCCTTACTGAAAAAGAAAAATGGTTTGATTTGGGTTATAGAAGTGTATACTGGTTTACATTACTTATGAGTTTGTTAAAACAACATTCTCTCCTAAACTTGAAGAGATGTGTTGATAAGGGAATTACATTGAGTCTTCAGTATAAAAAATATATAGGAAAAAAAATTGTTAATTATTGGACTTCACAAGATCTATCTTTTATCTCAGAGTCAAGATACTCATGATGATTCAGTCAGAACAATTTTTACTTTGGCGTTAAGCCTTATTTAGACATACTTATGGACAAACATTTAAGGACAGCTTTCCTAAGGTATAAATTTGAACAATTTGATAGTAATGTCTTAAGGAAAAGGTTTATTAAGAATAGCAATTTGTCTGAACATTGTGATTGTACTGAAGGTTGTAGAGAGGATCTTGAACATGTCCTCCAGAAATGTACTTATTACAATAAGGAGAGATTATATTGGCTTAATATGTTTGTTCAGACTCAATATCAAATCGATATAGGCCTTCTCACAAATATACTCATCCACATAGCAGATGTATCTACAGTTCAGTTGCTTGCTGGGTATTTTAATGCTATTTCTAAAGTCAAGAAAAAAATGGTAATAACAGCTTGAGTTTAATACAGATATACACATTTTTGCATATATTCACTGAATAACCAATACTGATGGAGAACTTGATCTTAGTAGTGCAATAGGTCCTGAACATGATATTTTCATGTTGTGCAATAGGAGTTCCCATGTATGTATTTATTTTCATACACTTTTATGTATTTATTATGTATTCTTGATGTACTTGTCATAATATTGTAACAGCTATTGCTACACAATAAAAATGTTGATGATGAATTCACGTAGAGAGAATATTATATTTGAAAGAGTTGCCATGGGGATGTGTGCACTGAATTCTCTGTTTTAAGAGAGGTATGGGCATGCCTGAACCAAGTGCTAGCGTGGCATGGCATGCCATGCATATGCCAGGTTTTTGGCGCCTGTCCTGGTGTCAAAATGTCAGTACAGGTGTCAGTATGCCAGTGCTGTCAGGTTTTTGGAACCAGAACCTGCAAGACATGCCAGTGGCAGAGTCGTGAGTCAGCAGTTAAGTCAGTCTAACCATTAACAAATGTCAGACATTTTTGCAACTAACAAAAATGACAGAATAATAGAAAAGGTACTGTGTATTATATATAGAAGAATACATGGAGTGGTGTGTTTAATGAGATTTTACCCCCCCCCCAAGAGGTGTCAGATGCTACATAAACCCCAAGAGCAAAGCTTGAGGGGCTTATTTTAAGCATCTGACACTGAGTGTGTGTGTGTGTAAAATTTCAAGTTAAACTCACCACCTCGTGTTTTATTTTATATAATTGCTGGGGAGCCTTTTCTCACCACAGCAATTATATAAAATAAAACCACTGTGGTCCAGTCATCAGAATGAAGCGCTGTCTGCAGCCTGTACTGCCAAGCAGCTGCTGGAACTTCTTAAATTTTTTTTAAAATTTTTGCAGTAGATTGCTGAACTGAACTGCTGAGGCTTTTTTTTTTTTTAAAAAACCTTGACTTACCGCAGAGTCGAGTGAGTGAGTCAGTCAAGCAAGGTGGCTAGCTTTCCTGCACTGTGTAGGGGGAGAGTAGTGGCAGATGCATGCATGAAGCAAGGGAAACCAGGTGCATGTTTGCCGTTACAACCTGCAGGTTATAGTGATGAAATACAACTGGGTTTCCTATGGGAGAAAAGGCTCCGCAGTTATTATAAGGCTATAATATCACTGAGAGGTTCTGGTGACATGGAAACCTCAAAAGCAAAGCTTGTGAGGTTCCAACATGTCATAGAACCTCAAGATGGTATTTTTAGCTGAAAAATACACTGTCCCCATTTGTTATTTTTTGTAATATATGGATCCAGTTTTCACTTTTTAAAAAACTTCAGTAAGACTTCAGAAAGGCGTTTGACTCTGTCCCCCACAATGGTCGGGTGGAGAAACTGATGGAGATGGGTGTGGGCCCATTGATGGTTAGATGGATAGGAAACTGGCTAGATGGATGCGCACAGACAGTAGTGGTCAGTGGAGAGCTCTCAAACCCTAGGGGGTAGGTAGTGGGGTACTGCAGTGCTCGGCCCTGGGTCCAGTCCTGTTTAATGCATACATATCTGACATCAGGGTGGGTATAGGATGTAAAATGAGTATCTTCACTGATGCATCTAAGTTGGGAGCAGTAGTAGAGGGGGAAGAGGGGAGGTTGGCCCTGCAAGGGGACCTGGACATCCTGGAAAGGTGGGCTCACACCTGGAAATTAAATTTCAATACCACCAAGTGCAAAGTGTTACATCTTGGGAGGGGGAACCCTAAACATGGGTACACCTTGGGAGGGGAGGAGCTGGAGGCCTCAACAGGGAAAAAGACCTAAATGGATGTATGAATAACTCTGAGCAGTGCAGGACAGTGGCTAGCAAAGCAAACAGGATGTTGGGATGCATCAAAAGAGGGATCACCTCTAGGAGCAGGAAGTGATACTGCCGCTGTACAATGGACTGGTTAGACCACACCTTGAGTACTGTGTACAGTACTGGAGACCACACTTGAAGAGGGACATACAGCTCCTGGAGAAGATACAGAGGAGGGCTACCAAGATGATATGAGGACTGGGGGATTTGACATATGAGGACAGACCTGAGGAGCTTGGCCTGTTTTCATTAGATGAGAGGAGAGACGGGGGGGACATGATTGAGGTCTTCAAGTACCTCAAGGGTATAAATCAGGTAAACACAGAGGGAATCTTTAAACTAAAGGAGGGAGGTATCACCAGAGGACATGGTTTGAAGTTGGAAGGTGGAAGGATGAGGGGGAAAAGAAGAGGAGGTTTTTCACTGAGAGGGTGGTAGATACTTGGAACGCACAGCCTGGAGAGCTGGTTCAGATTTCCATGGTGGATGGCTTCAAAAGAGGGTGGGACAGATACAGAAAGGGGATGTATCAGATGAGGGCCTGGCCCAGAGTGGTGGGGAGGGATGACAGGGTTTCTGGTACACAAGTGGGGGGAGGGCCCCGGTTCCCAACATGGGATCTGAGGTTCAAGCAGACTCGATAGACCATAAGGCCTAATCTGCTCGCAGTTAATATGTTAGTATGCTAAAACTGTACGTTCTTGCCAGCAGCCAGTTGACTTTTACTGTATACAACAGTTACAGTAATAGCTGGCTCACACGTACTACTATCAATACAGCAGCACATGGGAAAGGTGCTTTCTTGTAATACTTCTGTTAGATCTCACAACAGTAGTATTATGAGCTCTCATAACATAGAGAATAATGGATAGGCAAGTGTGTATTATGGATTATTATTTGCACACCAAGGTGTGTGATGACCCATGAACCTTGAGAGCGAAGCTCGAGAAGTTTATGTGGGCATCACACACCGAGGATGTGTAATAAAAATCCATCAAAATCCATTTACCTATTCTTTATTTTTTATAATTGTGTGAGCATGGCTTTCCTTAAGTTTCAGTTTCCTGCACTTTTCCCACTGACTATAGCATGACCAAGCGGTGTTCGGTCTTCTAAACAATATTGTACAAATTGTAGAGAAAGGGCACTGTTCAGTATAAAACACATGTCAGGTTTGTTCTTTCACCTTGCTTGTTTTAGTTTCCTGGGAAAGAAGCTGCCGAGTGTAGAGCAAGGAGAGTGAGTGGCTCAGTGGCTTCAGAACTCTCGATGCAAGCCTTAGTGAGCATTGCTATAGCAACACTCGGTAACGCTTGTGTCAGGTCTTCTGAAGCCGCCAAGTTACTCGCTCTCATCGCTCTACACTCGGCGGCTTCTTTCCCAGGAAACTAAAACAAGTAAGCTGAAAGAACAAACCTGACATGTTTTTTATACTGAACAGTGCTCTTTCTCTACAATTTGTACAATATTGTTTAGATAACCGAACACTGCTCAGTCACGCTACAGTCAGTGGTAAAAGTGCAGGAACGTGAAAGTTGTTTGGAATGCTGTAATAACCAGATTTCGTGTTATTACGGCATTTGAAGACACTCATAATCAGGTTGATAAATAGGGTCACCAGTAATTATACCATTGTCACAAACACACTCCGAAGGTCAGGCCCTCTGCTCCCACAGTGCCAACCTCAAGGTGCGATAGTGTGAACAGGGGACAGACAGAGTAACCCTCCTGTCTGTTTTGGGTTCGAATCACCTACTAGCCTCAAGCCCTGGGGGTCAAAATGTGAACCTTATGTGAGCATACCCAGTTAGGCTCAGATACGTACCCTCTTCAGGGGATGCAGTACAGTCCTTCGCCCAGAGGCCCCCAGCCAGGTTTCCAAAACGTACCCTTACAACTCAATATGAGACCTAGGTATATTCTTACCATTTAGCAAGCTTAGTAACACATTCAGGCCCTTAACAGCTGTCAGACTTTAACACAGGTTAAGCATTCACATGTAAAAAAAACTGAGAAAAAGCACAGGCAGTATTTTAAAGAAAATGTTGTTTACTAAAAATTGTAAAACAGGAAAAATCAAACACAGAACAATTATATCATGAACTTAGTCACATAAAAAAATGTGATGTTACAGAACATAAATATGCCTACCACAAATACTTTAGTTCTTGCCTAGATAGGTGTTACCATTAAGTGCCTTTTTTAAGCCCCGAGAACTGTGTCTCTCTTGAATCCAAAATAATATGCTCTGTTTCCCTCTGATGTCTGTTCATTTCAAACTCCATCTCCCCACCCCTTTTGGTGAGATCACAGTTAGATCCTCATATAGATTTTATTTCTACTGGGGAAATCAACAGTCAACAATTTTTTTAAATATGAGTCTTTCATGAAAACATCCCCTTTGATGTCTCTCTACTGATTTCGTGTTTTGCTAGAGTGATCTCAGTTTTTTTATGGTTTCTCACAAGTCTGTAACCAAATGGTCTCTTCCTGCAGGAATCGTACAATTTTATGAGGTCCTATCTCCTGGAAGATGACCAGAAGGCTTTAATTAAGACAGAACAGGAAACTTTTAATTAGAGTTTCTCTTCACTGGTCAATTTAACATCTCTGCTGTTTCAGCACCACTGAAACATTTTGGGGTCAAAAGTCAAGTCTCTCACTAACTTACTGACTTATGTGCCAGCAGACAATCACATACACATATCATTTATTCATAATACAAATATTATACAATAATAATATTAGAGGGTTTATCACATTACAACTATCATTAGAGCTGTAACAATTAGCATTGTGAGATCTCATAATACTATCATTAGAGCTGTAACAGTAATACTAAGGCAATTTGTTTTGTATGGCTTTTCGATCGTATTACAAGAAACTTATCCAAATATTACAAGACAATGCAAGCATGTCTACAAAACAGAAGTCAGTTCTCTGAATGCCTAATTGGAAGCCAGTGATTGAATACTTACTGCTTTCATCTAAAAATCTTTGTGTTCAGAAAAGCTGCAACTCAAATGTATTACATGAATATTGATATATTATTCCTGATTATTTCTCCTTTTATTGCAAAATAACATAGTTTCATTATCTTTGATATGGTATATGGTATCGTACAGTAGCTGACTGTTCTTTTTTTTTAATCATTTTTATTACAAAACCTTCAAAAGTACAAAGACATACTATACTGCATTAACAGAACACAGCTAGGCACCAGAGTTACAGTATACAAAGTGCTTGTCAGTTCATAAACAGAGCATACAACGGGATATGCAAAAAAATACATGCACATCTCATAGGGCAAGACAATCAGTATGCTCAGTAAGTTATGCAAATAGAGCAGAAGGCTTACTTCCATCCCTTCTAGATCCCCTGGGGGTACCCCATCCTGCCAACCACAAGGATAGTCAAGATTCTATGGGAGCATGAGGCAGCATCTAGAATCTGCATCCTGTGACTCCCAAGGAAGGAGTGCAGCCTGCACCTCAGCACAATACTCCATGTGGGAGAAGTGCTATAGGTGCCCCATCCCCAGGGGGTCAGAGGCACAGGTTGAAGAAAAGGGGGGGGCTCTCCAGGATCTGGCACACATAGGAGATATGGAGATGGAGGGTCCTTGAATTAATTTGTAGTGATTTGGTCTGGAAGTTGTGGTCCTCCACCTGGACTGGAAGACTCTTGCAGAGGTAATCTGACAGAAGGGGAGGGAAGGAAGGGACCCATTTCCAGTGGTAGCCCTCCATGTGACCCTGGGAGATATGTGAGAAGCACTCAAAGTTAGCAGATTTACAAATAGAGTCAGTCCATTCCTGTGAGAACAGCAATGATGTGGACTTCTCTCTGTAGAAAGAGTCTCTTAGCCTCTTCTGAGGCTACTATGAGGCAGCATATCTGGGCGTCCTGCAGGGGTAACCCAGGAGGAGGTAGAACTAATAGCCCCAGCAGAGGAGAGTCTGGAATATGAACTTGTAGGACTATCACAGAGGTACTTAACACACCACCCGAGAATCTTTTTCTCCCAGGGCAGCACCAAAGTATATGGGCTAGATGTCCCCCCTGTGGCCCCACAACACCAAAAGCAATCTTTTATGAATAATGTGAGTGAGTGTAGAACTGAAGATGTGCTATGCAGTAGGTACAGGACCTTGTTTTGGATGACCTTGGCTTGGCTATCTGAACAGGCTACAAGCACAAGACACCACCAATTAGAACATAATTGATCTGTAATATTGGTGCTTTGAAAGGTTTCCCATTTCAGTGTGCCCTTTTGGGATTGGTCCAGAAGGGTGTCCAATATACTAGCATAGACATGACCTGCTTTACCTTTCCATAAGTGTAACCATGCAGGGAGTGGCCATAACTGATCCTCACATGCATGGGACTGAGAGACCTTCAGAAGCTGAGCTAGAGAAAGGGAGGAGAGGTAGATCACTTTCTGTGGGTGTCTCTGGATACAGATATATGACTCACAGGGTGCCCTCAGTAGATGCCATCTCCATCCATGTCCACTGAGGGGATAATGAGGTCAAGGGTAGAACCACTGTTGTGTTTGGTCTCCTGAGTATATTATATGGTACACATACAACCAAGGACATCCCACCACCTTTCTGCTAGAGTGACTGGAGCATCACTCTGATATATCTCAGGGGTTTCCTTTCCCATAGATAGATCCCCATGAGAGCATCTATTTTTGAAAACCAGGATTCAGGAATCAGGATATGTAACAGACAGTAGAGTAACTTGGGAGATATCACCATCTTAATTGCTGCTACCTTCCCTGCTAAGAATAGATTCAAATGTTTTCATCAGTCACATTCTAGCTTGAGGTTGGCAATAAGGGTGCTGAGAATGGAGAAGGCACATTTGGAAGTGTCAGGCAGGATTTTGATGCCAACATAGGTGATCCTCTGAGGTGCCCTTTTGATTCCAAGACTTACAAAATGGGTGCTGGGACAGCAATCATCAATTATGTCATGGGAGACTCTCAGTCTTTTGGGGATTAACCAGTAGGTCAGTAAACAAGAAGAACTCTTAGAGCACGCAAACAGTGAAAAGATCAACCAAGGCATGTCCCAAAGGAGGATGAGCACACAGGCCATATACATAATGGTTCTGTACTTCTGGGACTCTGTGGAAACCCCACCCAGCTCCCTATGCTTTCTAATGTCAACATACAGGGGCTCTGTAGGGAGCATGAAGAGAATGGGTGACAGGGGGCATCCCTGCCAAGTGCACTTGTGGAGCAGGGAAGGGCAAGAGGAGAGAGAGAGAGAGAGAGTCGTTAGTGAGAATTTTGGCCACTGAGGAGGTATAGAGAGTCTGAACCCAGGATATATAGGATTGGCCACAGTCCATGTGGTTCAAAAGATGTAGAAGTTAGCTCCACTCCACTGGGTTGAAACATTTTGGAAGTTCACGGTAATAGCTGCAGATGGAGTGGGGCTCTGTCTCACATATGTGAATAAGTTGGCAAGGGAGCAAAGGTGGTTCAAGCTCAGCTGGCCCTTTACAAACTCCAGCTCAGGAGGGATGGATAAGGTGTGGAAACAAGGATTCCAACCTGTCGGCTGACTCCTTTGGCAGTGCTTTCTCATCCTTGTTTATTAATCAGATTGAGCAGTAGTATTTGGGGAGTGTGTTGTCCTTGCTTTTGTTGTGTAGGATGGTAATACCCACCTCTCTTATTGTGGTGGTGGAAGGTTAAAAGAGTTTGGGGCTTCCAGAAACATATTGGAGGATAGGGCATACCTGCACCCTAAGAAGGTAGCAGAAGTCCACAAGTATTCTGTTTCCACCTGGGGCTTTGTGAGCATTGAGTTGGGATATGCTGATTTCTACTTCTTTCACTGTGAGCAGGGATTCAAGTTGCTCTGCATGCTGAGATTGCATCTGGGGGAGTTGAAGGTGAGATAGCAAGGTGTCAATGAGCTCTGTACTGGGTGGGTGGGAAAGGAGTATAGTGTGGTGTAGAAGACCTTCATGACATTATTGATGTCTTCAGGCTGATGACACATAACACAACTGGTCCCACAGGGATGGAATGCATCATTCTGCCTGCTTCTGGCATAGTTGGTATGAGAGCAATCTGCACACCTTCTCTCCCCCTCCCAGTACTTTTGTGGTCATTTTTTGATTGTCAACTCCATCTTCCTTAAGAAATTCATTAACCAAGATATAAACACCAGTGAGCTCAAGTCTAAGCTTTGCTGTGTTTGTGCCTGAGGGGGCTTTCAGAATTGCCACCTCCTTCTGCAGAAGCTGAGACATTTCCCCAAATTTCTTATCTCTCTCTCTTTGTGGCAGCTGGTGGTTACCACCATGATCTTCCCACAGAAGCAAGACATGTACACCTCCCAGAGAATAGCTTGAGACACACCCTTTCTATCGTTAAAGTGAAAATATTCTGTCTCATTCAGTATCCATGCTTGGAATGTTTGGTTGACCTTTATGAGAGGGTACAGGCACCAGGAAGAGGATATGGGAGAAGATGGTCCCCATAGCACAGAAATGAAGATTGGGGAGTGACCTGAAAGGCACATCTGTCTATATCCACGGCTACTGTTCAGTGAGAGAACACTGCCATCCCTATTCCCAATTCCAGATGATTGTAGGAATGTCCTCATTAAGGACATAAGCATTACCATGGATGACCTGACATGCAGGAGTGTTAGCTCATACCAGCGCAAATCTTCCCTACTGGTCAGCCTGAAATTTTCTACTGACCATTACAGGGACCTGTGTAGAAAGATAGATATGCCCCTCTTTTTCACCTTTGTTGAACTGTGCACCTCAGTCCCCCAACCATTCTCTTTTGAGTTTCATGGCTTGTAAAGGCTGGAGTGACATTTCCTGAAGGTAATTTGGGTCCTCTTTTTTGAGGAAGGACGCATTTTATTCCTCCCAATAGGCAAATTTAGTCCCCTTACTTTACAAGTAACACCAACAGTGTCAGGTATGGGGGAGAAAAATAAATGGACACGGATGGAGGATGGCAGCCCCCTTGGGGAAAAAGAGACATGTGGAACCTATCTGGGGAGTAGCACACATGGTATCCCTTTAGATCCGCTAACTGCAATCACTGCCCCCTCCCCGGGCTCCAAGGCTAGGCACCACCGTACTTAGATCCAGGTATTGACAGAATGATCAAGAAAGCATGGGTGTTCAGCACACACATACATTATAACATACAGTAACTTCCATGAGCAGGAAATGGCATGTAGAGATGAATGCAGTTCTCATGATAAACATCATTGTCTCCAGCTATGGGGTAATTGGTACCTGTAGTACCACGTACTGGAGCAAGACTCAAACAAAGTGCTGTATGGATCAAAACTTGTAGAAACATAGAAAATGCTAGCCGGAAAAGACCACTGGTTCATCCAGTCTGCCCTGGTATACCCTATCCTATCCTGGGACCTAATGTCTGGTGGAGGGTTTTGCCCTTACTTCCCCATTCTCCTCCATACTCCAGTGCTTCCCCCATGTAAGTATTAAGCCTTTTATTTGGTCCTAGCTGTGACTGAAACCATTAATGTTTTTGCACCCACCACTTCTGCTGGTAGGCTGTTCCAAGACACTCTCTCTGTAAAATAAAACTTTCTCACATCCCTCCTGAATCCTTTCCACCTCTGCTCATCTTCATGTTGTTGATTCACCATTCCTGTTGAGTATTTCCTCACATTCTATCTTGTTCATTTCTTTCAGGAAGTTGAAGCTCTCCATCATATAATTCCTCTCCCCTCTAGTCTCTAGCGAGTACATACATATTCAGTATGTGTGATTATCTGCAACATTCTACAGCATAAAGGCCACGAATATGTATATAAATTTACGGTGGGTTGAGTATCCAATTAATTGGCCCTAGATGTATGAAGGAACCCAACTGTCTTTTGAATATATTCAGGCATGGCAGTATTATAACTGTTCTGATAGCCTACCGTCAAAGTGATGGACAGTTATGAAGTATAATGTGGCTTTAAATGAGTCTTGAGTTTAGAGATGAGGATATGCTTGATACAGTTTGATGCCACCAATAAAGTCACCAGTGGAAAAAGCTAAAAGTATTGCAAGAAAGTGTTTGCTTGCTAGTGTTCAGCAAGAAGAGAAATGGATTTTAATAACTTTATTTTTTATTCATACTCATTGCATACAATAAACCATAAGAATTAATTCTGTAATTTGTTTAACAATTAATTCATTTATATTAAATAGAGAATAAAAAAGGACTTGTTTTAACACTTTTTTGGGAGATTTTAAAAAGAAAACAACAATTATCATCTTACTACAAGAGCTCAATATTAATAAAATACAAAAACAATGGTAGTGCTCCAGGCTTATTCTTCCTATCTAAGAAAAGTATAAAAGAAACACTTTTAAGCCAAACAAAGTAAATATAAAGTCATAAGTTATTTCAGCATAAGTTACTGTAAGGCTATCAAGCTTTTGGTAGGAAATAAAAAGTGTTTGAACTTGAAGGTACTCTGTTATATCATTTTCTTCCTCTTCAGAGTCAGACAGTAGGTGGCTAAATCTTGGTCTCATAGGAAGCTCTAGCTTGATCGTGGTCCTCAGAAACATTCACCTTTACCTTGAAAGACAACTTGCAGCCTAGCTGGGGCAGGAAGTGAAACAGGAACCCCAGCTTTCTTAAACTCAATCATAACTGACAGAAACCTCCTCCTTCTATGCCGAGTTTGCAGAGAAAAGTGAATATACATATGTATGCGAACTCCAGAAATAAAAACAGTGTTTTCTTCTGCCTGGCCAGCTGTAAATGTCTTTCAGGTAAGGATTGAAAAATCTTTTAGCATGCCTTGCCCCTTTCACTGAGTCTGCAGCACTCTCGTCAGATAGAGATTCTCCAGCCCTTTCATGGTGAGACTTACAGAGACTAGCTGCAGTGGAGGATCCATAGAGGAGATTACAGTCAAAGCTGCTTGTACTTACAATTGAAGTTCTCCATCTGGAACTGAGGCTGGAGATCTGATAAGCCTCAGATTTTTCAAAATATTAAATTTTCGAGCCTCTCTACCCTGAAGACCTGTGCTATTTGGTTGTGCAGCGCAATGTTAACTGCACATTCGACAGTTAAATTCTGCAAGTTGAGACACTTGATTTCCAGCTCTTTGGCTTTCACAGCCTTTCTGTTTCCCTCCATCTTCACTTCAATTGCTGAACACCAAGTAGATATTTCATTAAGCTTTTCTTCAACAGGCTGGGATGAGGACAGCGCATCTGCTCAGACCTCAGTAAGAAATGCTTGCATAGATAACAATGTACTCTTGGTAGCGTGGGTTTAAAGCTCACCTCTGAGGGTGCTACCAGAGAGCTTTCTTCCCAGACCACTTTGAAAGGGTTTGCAGGCCCCTGGGTCCAAATCCCTATCCTGGTCAGTTTAGGGGAAACAAACTTGTTTATAACTACTGTTGTAAAGTCCAGACCCTACTGTATTTGTTACCAGGGTGTACTTGGAATCAGTTACAGAGAAACACAGAAACACTAAAGTTGTTGAAAGATAAGGACCTCTTGGCCAACCTAGTCTGCCCTATTTTCCCTACCTACAGTGCCACCACAGACCCTACTCAATCTCTGGTCCCCCCTCCGCCTTATTTCTAAGGTCCCCCTTTGTCTATCCCATGCATGCTTGAATCCTGTTACCATTTTTGCACTCACCATCTCCACTGGGAGGCTATTCCAGGAATCAACGTCCCTGTCCATGAAAAAGTATTTCCTCACATCTCCTCCAAGTCTCCTCCCTCCAGCTTCATAGAGTGACCCCTTGTCCTCGAGCATCTTTTTCTTTATAAAATGCTGCCTTCATGTACCTTATTAATACCTGTGAGGTATCTGAATGTTTCTATCATGTCCCCCCTTTTCCTTCTTTCCTCTAGAGAGTATTAATTCCTTGAGTCTTTTCTTGTATGGTTTTTGATGCAGGCCCTGCACCATTTTGGTTACCCTCTTCTGTACCACCTCCACACTATCTATGTCCTTCCTGAGATGGGGTGCCCAGAACTGGACACAGTATTCGAGGTAATGCCTCACCATCGATCTATACAGGGGTAAAACTACCTTCCTCTTTCTGCTGGTGATACCCTCAGTATGTACCCAAACATGCTGCTAGCTTTCTCCACTGCCTTTTCACACTGCTTTGCTACCTTCAGGTCAACAGAAATAATTACTCCCAGGTCCCTTTACTATTTTGTGGTTGCCAATACCTCCCCACCCAATTGGTATGTTGCTCCGGGGTTTTTGTGCCCCAAGTGCATGATTTTGCACTTTTTTGCATTGAAACCCAGTTGCCAAACCTTTTGACCAGTCATCCATCTTTTTCGGATTGTCCCTCATTCCCCCTCCCCCTCATGGGTCCACTGTGTTGCAGATTTTTTGTGTCATCCATGAACAGGCATACTTTCTCATCCAGCCCGCCTGCAATGTCACTAATAAAGACACTGAAGAGGATCAAGCGTAGTACTGAGCCCTTTGGCACCCTATTGGTCACCTTGCCATCTTCAGAGTGAGCACCATTTACCACTACCCTCTGAGTCCTGTTACTTAGCCAACTTCTTACTCATTGTACTACTTTTGGACCCACTCTTAGGTTGCCCAGCTTGTTTACCAGTATTCTGTGTGTAACGGTGTCAAAGTCCTTATTGAAATCCAGGTAGGCCACATCCACCGCTCTGCCCTGATCCACTTCCCTGGTCACCCAGTCAAAGAACTCAATCAGGTCGTCTGGCAAGATCTCCCCCATGTGAAACAATGCTGACTTGGATCCTGTAATCCACTGGTCACAAGGTATTCCCAATCATTTCCTTCAGCAGTGATTCCATTACTTTACCCACCACCAAAGTCAGACTGACAGGTCTGTAATTTTCTGCCTCCTCTCTGTTTCTACATTTGTGAAGTGGGACCACATCTGCCCTCTTCCAGTCCCCCAGAACTTCCCCCATATTTAATGGTAGGTTGAACAGGGCTATCAGAGGTGCAACCAGCACCTTCTTGCACTCCCTGAGTATCCTAGGGCGTACCTCATCAGGCCCCATTGCCTTATCCACTTGTAGGTGTGCTAGTTCTGTGAGGACTCTCTTCCCAGTAAAAGGACTAGTGTCCACCTCCCTTTATTTAATGCCATTGCCCCTTATCTGTGGACCATCACCTATCCCTGCCTCTGTAAATACTGAACTAAAGTATTTGTTCAATATGTCTGCCTTTTTTTTGTTCCTCTTTTGGTCCTCTTCCACATAAACCCCTCCTTCCCCTTTTAGCCTTATTATCACTCCTTTGGGCTTCCTCATTTCACTTATATACCTAAAGAATGTTTTATCCCAGCCAGCCTGGTGGCACTGAGGGTTGAGGCACTGGATGCCACACCTTGCGCTATGCTGGTGACCCCGGGTTCAGGAATGACCTCGGGTCATCGGGGTGCCGGCATGGGGGGGAGGCCAGAGCAGGATGGAGCATGCCGATGGGCAGCTCTCCTCTCCTGGGGGTGGGTTGGCACCCCCGTAGTTCCACTTCCACCTGGTGGAGGTCCGGTGGGTAGCATAGGCAGAGAGGGGGCAGCAAAACAGTTATGGGAGGTGGAAGGGGCTGAGCTGGCACCATGGGGTGCATAGCATGCTTCCACATGCTCGTACGGCCATGTGCCAGGGCCTTGGGGGGTGGGGGTGGGAAGAAAACCTGTGAAAATACCTATGTGTCCCTGCCGCCAATTGGTGGGAGGAAGTGACGGGGCCCAAATAGCTATAAAAAAAAAAATGTTTTATCCCCCTTTATTGCTGACTTGGCAATATTCTCCTCTGTTTGTGCTTTTGCACTCCTAACTGCTTTCCTTGCCTTCCTTTGTTACTCCTGATATCTCTCCCCTATCCTCCTCCATTTGTGTCATGTTGCACCTTCTAAATGCTAGCTCTTTTGCCCTTGGTTTCTCCGCTGCTTCTTTAGAGAACCATAGCATGCTCTTTTTTCTCTTGCCCTTGTTAACCTGCCTGACACAGGGGTTTGTTGCTTTCTCAGTGCCCTCCTTTATTTTTGTCCACTGTTCCTGGACTCCACCCAGTTTCCCTATCCCTGCTAGGGAGTCCCTGAGGCACTCTCCCATTTTCTTAAAAGCCCTCCTGAAGTCCAGGACCCTCGTTTTAATGTGGTTTAATTCTGGCCCAGTTCTTATATTTAATCACACCGTACGATGGTCACTGGTCTATTGAAAGTTACTCAAAACAAACAGACTTTATCAAATTTGCAGTGTGAGCTCCTCAAAACATGACTAGTCTTGTTTAACTCAGCAGCACCCCTCCAAAAATACAAATTAATTGAATATGAATGCATACAAACTTCTGTTACAGGCAATTTCATGGAGACTAATTGGATGTCAGAGGTACTTCATCTGATGCGATCCACTCTGCACCGTGTACACTGCACTCGAGTAAGGAGTTAGTTTCAGGCAATTCTCTACTTCCTCTACTGCAACTCCTGCTGTGGTTCTGAATGGGTGGCTTGGGGCTGGTTCCATTAGTTTTGTTTTGGTTCTCCAGCAACCTAACCACCTCTCCAAGGTGACCTGAGTGAATAAAACAGTAGCACTTCAACTGAGATCGGCAAGGTGAAACTGAAAATGGTGTAGTGTAGGACCAAGCCGACTGGGGTCACCATGGAGAGGTGGTTAGGCTCATTCAAATCTCAGCAGAAGTTTGATAACTAAGAATGCATATTCAAAGCAAAATCAGTGAGAACCAGAATTAAGATAGCAATCCTCCATCACAGGCCATTGGGGTTTGGGTGCACACTGGACATTACCTGTTTATAGAGTGTCTATATGTCCCAACAAATGCAGTATTCTGGAATTTGTTAATGCATTTATAAAATAGCCTGGTATTAAAAGTTTTGTCTTAGAAAATGCAGTACTCTGCATTTGTGAGTACAGATAGGCATGACAGTTGACCCGACTCCACCAAACAGAAAGCATTATTTGTGGCAGCCATCACCACCCGTTTTATAACATGGGTCTTATTGCACTTTTCAGGTGGTTGAAAGCACTCACCTGTGCATCATGCTTCACAACCCACTTGGGGAGTACAGTAAGATTTGTCCAACCACACTCCCTGTAGATTATTGCTTACATGCTGAACCCATAAAGGCTGTAAGAAGACAGAAATGTAAAAAGGTTAAAGAAGTTTAAAAAAGGAGTGAGTGGTAAAAGACATAAATTAAAGCCAGAGAGAGGAATATAAGCTGCCAGTCCAGTGGCATGGAGGGCTAAGGCGCTGAGCACCTTACCATCCGCCACACCAATGACCCATGTTTGGGAATGAGCACAGCTTGCTGGGGGTCGGCCAGAGGGGAGAGGGTTGGGAGAGGATGGAGCAGCCACTGGCAGCTCTCCTCTCCTGCATCAGGTGGTTGGCCATCTTGGCTGTTGGCTGCCACCAGTTGGAGGCCTGGTGGTAACCCGTGTCCACACACTGCACCTCCTCCCATGCAACACTGGGGCGACCTATCAGCAGAAGTGGATTAAGGCATCAGGGAGAGTACGCCCCCCCCCCAACCTCGCCGTGGGGGTGGATCCATGGGGATATTAGCTGCAGAGATATGCCCTGGGAAATGGCTGATTGAAGGGGCAGTGGAGTCAGTGCAGATGGGAGCCAAGCCCTTTCATGGCCACAGGAGAATAACTGGATTGTGAGGGTGAAAAAAAGAGACAGGAATATAAATCCTAAGAGTGCAAACCAATGTACAACACAAATATCGGACTTGCTAACTGAGCTTTTTGTGAAGAAAGTAGGATCTAAGCAACTCCACTGATTTTATCAAAACATTAATAGTGCTAAATGATACCAGCACTGGAAATATGAAATAAAAACAAATAGCAGTAACTGGAATACATCATGTACAGTTCAAAGATGATTTTCCTAATTTATGAGATGAAGAGCAGTAAAGAGACTGAATGTTACGTCGTTCTTTTTCAAGAGTCTACGCTTTAGTCTGCTTCCATTAGTCAAGACATTCTATTCAGTACACAAAACTGCCAACCACTTTCCAAAGGCATCTCTGTTAAAATCAAAGAATGAAAGGTAACAGAATGTTCTGTTTGTACAAATGAACAGGAAGTACTTCTGAGAAAAGAGCAAGTCAGAGACCATATCTGTAGTTCTTAAATAGCTCACACCAAATGCACAGCACAAAAAAGACACACACACCAGCTTAATAGGATGTGATTAAGTGAATAAGTGTTGTTGAGTTTGGATTTCCGTACGCACAGGATCCTTGTTGTGCATGGACAAAGGTTGTGGTGCACAATTTAAAGGTCATAAAAAGTTGTTATGCACAGTTCAAATTTCACAAAAAGTTGAGATGTATGATAATCTCCTGTTAGCGCCCACTGTTGACATAATACTTTAATATAGATAATGACTGTGAGTGATGAAAGGTAGGCAGGAGACAAATGGATAGGTCCCACTTACTGCTGTACAGTACCATACAGAAAAACCACATACTATTAAAAATTTAACAAGGGCAACCATACCCAGCTTGGCTTGTGTTTCCATCTGAGGGTTGAGATGACATCCCAGACCCCTCGATCTTCACACTCTAGGTCTATATGATGTCATTTCAACCCCTCAGTGGGAACACAACCTTGTTGTGTATGATTGCCAATGCATTACTCTCTATATGCTAGTATTCAAGTCAGAAAACTGCAGCGCACCCCAGCACAGTTGCTTAATCCATACATCATCATGCAGAAAATCACATGCTGTCTATAATAAGGATTAGCTCCACAAAGTTTGTCTGCTAAACAGTTACAAACTGCAAGAGAAATAACAGTGATCAGTTTGAGAGTTTTGTGATATGGCTGTCTTGTTGCACTCCTGATGAGGCTCATAATGGAGAAATGGTATGCCGTTCAGCATCTGGGTAAGCGACCCCAGACACTTTCATTGCTTTGCACTGGAATGAATGACTGAGGTCAGTGGTGAAGATGGACACTGGAGACTCTGCTGTAGAACTGTCCAAAAGAACCAGAAAACAGCTAAAGAGAAGAAGCTTCTTTATTGTTCGTGACTTTAGTCTCAACACGGAGCACTTCAGTAGCTCCTGACCTCGCAACTATAGATCCCTACCATGTGTGGATTCTCGTAGACTAGCGAGGAAAAGAGCAAATCAGTGGAAAAAGCTCTGGGAAGACTTTAATAATCAAGCAAGCTATAGGAACTGTAGAGTCTTCTAGGGAATGGCAACAAAAGCTAGAGCAAACTTTAACAATATTGACCCCGATCGCCCATATGGACTGCCTGTGCATTTCCTGGTTTTTCTTTTTGTTTAACCCAGATGTTGTGATTTGAATTTCAGGATGCTGGAATTGTTTTGTTTTGCAAGTCTGGCAAAGCAGCTGTTGTTGTTGTTGCTGTTTGTCATGTCTTTATTCATAAATACTAAATAAAGAGACATTTACAAAAAATAATATAGTTGGGGGTGGGGCCAACTACCATAGCAGGAAGACTTGTTTCTTTGCAGCTCTCCCTTGAGAAACTCTGAAATAAGATTAAAACAGGAGGCAGAATATCACAGTGGTTTAAGGCTCTGAGCTGCAAACCTGGAGACCTGGGTTTGACTCCTACAGCCCCCACTTGCATACTGTGTGACCCTGAGCAAGTCACTTAACTTCCTTGTGCTCCTAGGTCGCACCTGTAAACAAGCTTTCAGCTTAGTGTCTCTCTCCTGGTTAAAATAAAATCCTCCTTTATGTAGTATAGCAGCATCTGTAAAGAGCAGAAATCACCCCCTCCTTATACGCACTGTGTGGTACCTGAAAGTTTCAGAGCAGCAAAAGATTCTAGTGTGTAGCAGAGTGAGTTTCATAAACTTTACAATGGGGAATCCAAAAAAAACAGCTGGGGATGGTGGCGGGAGGCAAGAACAGCAAGTGCCTGGACCTAGCGGTACAGGCAAAGCAGCCCTTGGAGGAGAATGACGGAATCAGTTTACCTTGTCTGATATAATGAAGGCCATCAAAGCACTTGATCTCAGAGTACAGGTGCATAAATGCAGGACTTCAGGTCACATCTAATGATATGTGAGACACATATCAGCAGTGACTGAAGTGAGGGGTGGTGGTAGGTTGGGCATGTGGGCTGCTACAACCTCATCTAGCTTGCTAAAATGGAGCAAGGCTGTCTGGTTTGGTTCTGAAGCCCTGGAAAATGAGTCAAAGACTTCATAAATCTGAGTATTGGGACTAACTGAAGCTGTCGAGGAAGAACAGCTGAGGAACTTTGCAGCGCAGCAGCTGGTAGCAACTTTTCACTTGAGCCCGGTCCTGGTGGCAGTGTGCATATAAAGGACTACTCTGAGGAAGATGAAGAAGAGTAGTCTGGCCCCCATAATTTTATAATCATTTTGTTGGGTTCACATGAGTGGGACAGGTTTCTGGAGGCAGCCATGGCTGGATCCGATCACTTTGGAGGAAGAAGGTAAATTTACTTTCTACCCAGGTTTGATCTTTGCCCTTCAGGATGGGAGGAAAGCCTTCAATGCCCTTAGATCAAAACTGTACTTCATGGAGGTATCACATGCCGTACAATACCTGGCCTGGCCTCGCTGAAGGTCATGTACTGGGACAAACATTATCAATTCAATGACCCATGAGAGGCTGACAACCTGATCAAGAAAAACTAAATTCAAATGCTGCATTACTTTTCCTGATATTGCTGTGAGTAGGGGATATTGGGGGGGGGGTCAGGATGGATGGTAGTGGATGGTGACACCAGGTTAAATGGGCAATATATCTATGCTGGATAAATCTTCTGTGTGAGTTTATTAAATATACCACACATCTGTATATTTATGTGCATTATTTTTAACGTGTAGCAAGGCCAGGGCTCTCGATAATAGCATTGAATGCGTGGCAGCACTTTGCAAGTCCCCTTTCTCTGAGACCCCCCTCATTGGGATCCTCTCAAGGTACTGTTTCACACTACCTATTGAGACAGTGCTCCCCTTTCTACAGACAATAGATCTTACTGTTTAAGCTCTGTTTTCCTGTTCCTTTTCAGGTATAGACTTCTGTTGGACTCAGTATTTAACACACGATCTTGCTGGGTAGTAGTGACTCTTAAAGTGTTAACAGTTATTTTTGTGTTTATCTAAATCCAATGCAAAAGCTTGCTTGGCAAGTTTTTCAAGGGAAGGGGTTGGGAATATGTTTAAATATGGCCTTGCACACAGGTGAGCCAGGTATGGGAATGATCATGAATCACCACATTGGGAGGCAGGCCAGGCTGAGGCAGCTGCCATGTGGAAGCATGCCTCAGCCCAGGAGGGTCAACATCAAACCCCGGCACCTGAAGGACCCCTGTGGCTGGGCCAGGGAGCTTGTTCCTGCTGCAGAAGATGTGCTGCATGCATGTGAGGCTGGCGGAGGCTGCGTTCACATCAAAGGAGATGGGAGAGACTGGGAAAATGGGGGGAAAACATGGCTGTCTATATGATGACCTGGCTCCTGTGTGTTGCCCTAGGTCCTAGTGCTTGCCAGCACTGTGGGAGAGGATGACCCTCCCCTCAGAGCTCCTGCCATGGGGGGGTGGGAGAAGCTGTTGCGGTAAGCCAGCAGGAGCTGGTACAAGAGGGGGGACCAGGGACACAGGCCTGAGCAGATTATAGCCCTGGGATAAGGGTATAGCCCTGACCAAGACATACATGGTCAGGGAGAAAAAGTCCTATGGAAAAAATGATGTGGTGACATATGTAATAACACTCTGTGACTGTCAGATGGTGGCCAGCCAAGGAGGTGAGTGGAAGGCTAAGCTGACTATCTATCTGTGTTGTTTGTGCCAGTGAGTGGTGACTGGAGTGATGGTGGTGTGGGGGGGTGCACGAATCCTCAGTAGGTGAGCAGCTGGGGGTGGCAAATGTCAGGGGGAGCTTTGGCACTCATGGGGAGTGCTAGCTCACTAGGGATTCACATTATATAGGGTATACGGGATGATCAGGAAGGGGGAGCACTAGACTATCAGAAATCTTTATCTATGTACTGTGTGTGTGATCGGGGGGGTGGGGACCACTAGACTGCTAGGAATCTTTGTCTATGCACTATGGGGGCATGCAGGTAGGGAGAGGAGACCACTAGACTCCCAGGAATCTTTATTTATGTAACAGTGCAAGTGGGCAGTGCGCTAGGCAGGAAACAAACAAAACACACAACGTGAATCAGAAAATGATTGCTGCAAAAATAATTTCAAGTTTATTCCAAGCACAGAAGGCACAAATAATTACCAACTTTTGCCCTGGCACTTCGAGGCTTACTGCCTCTCCGTTAGTCACCCTGCCTCTGGGGAATTGGGGCATGGCCTTAGCACAGTGATAAGGCAGGGTTTCTGATGGTAGTAAACAGTGCCACTCTGGGGCTGTTTAGCACCACGGATCTTTGACTATATCACTGTGCATTATGCATGAGTGACTTCCCTCATTTACATAGGCACAATCGTATGGTTAGTATGACTGCACTGCCGGGTTTGGGTAGGACTCCAGAGATCTCTGAATATGGTCCTGCCCAGAGTGCCAGCGCAAACCCAGGTTAACATGGGTGCTAACCTGTTAGCACCTGCACAAATCTTTGAATATGGAGCCCATAGTGCGAACCATTGGAGGGCCTTTTGTAGTAGTACCATCCATAGTCTTTTTAATTAAGAAGCATATTGTGCATTGGAAATAAACATTGTCACTTTTGAATGGTTAAACAGGCCTCAGTGACTTTTCTTGCACAGACTACAGTTGAGTGTGATACCAAGCTTTTTTGTTGTGGTTTCATGATGATCTCCTGCTTAATGTATAGGTGTAATTCCTTGAATTCAGGATCTAACTAAAAAAACATTTTTAAGTAAAAAGAAGTTACGTATAACAATCACTATATTACAAGTCATAGTATTTTATCTCGGCACTTGAGTTAAAGTATCCCCTACTAACCAGTGTCTGAACTTACTATAGTACCTGAAATATTTCTAATGTAACAGAATAGTACACCTACCACTGTAAGTAGGAGCTCTGATAACAACAACGTGCATTTGTGTTATCTTACTTTATTATCCTGGTGTATATTTGTAATTATAATGTGTTTTCCTGTATGTATTTCATGGCATATTCTCTGGATGTTTATGTTGCCATGATATCAGCTTGTGCAATAAAGAACTGAATTGCGTAGATTGATTTAGGAGGGTGACTGACAGGTCATGTAGATAGCAGGGAATCAGTCGTTCAGGGCCTTACAAAACAGCAGAAGAACCTTGTAATAAGCCTTCCACTTAAAGGGAAACAGTCAGCACAAAGGACCCCACTCTTAAGTGTGGGGCTGGCCCCAATGTGCGCACGTTGCATGCAAAAACGTTTTGGTTCACTTACTGTTTACTGCAGTATAGTAGATTATATCAGACTGATTTTGTTTAGTTGTAGGCTGAAATCTTCTTGTACTACAGATCCCAGAATTCGTTGCAACTGATTTCAGAGCAGTAGGCAGCAGTGGGAGATTCAATAGCCTGTGGTTCATATTAGAACTTTTATAATCTCGGATCAGATGTTTTCAGGACTGCTTTTCTCCAGGGCCTAAACACAATCCTCTGTGACTACATAGCCCATAGAGGACAGCAGGACTAGTAAACAGGATATCGGAGCTTATATAAACTCTAACATGCACTGCAGGCTACCAAATCTTCTCACTGCTGCCTGCTTCTCTGATGTCATCTGCAGGGGATTCTGGGATTTGTAGTAACCAAAGATGTCAGCCTACAACTAAGCAAAATCAGTCTGATACATTATATTATACTACAGTCAACAGTAAATAAACCAACATTTTTGCACATGAAGTGCACACTGGAACCAGCCCCACAGTTGAGTGTGGAGGTCCTTGATGGAGAATGTTCTCCTTTACAGTCAAACATATGCAGGGTTTCTCAAAGTCTGTAAGCCTATGGGAATCTCTTTTAAACAAGATATTTATGACAAGGTACAGCCTGGTTGTAAAACATGTGCAGTTTGGAATTTTTATCCACAAAATAAGTGAATATGCATATTTTCACATAAGAAAGATGCTACAAGTCTGGCCCATCGGTGCAGCAGTTGGTCTACCAGTCACAACACCAATAACCCAGGTTCAGGAACGAGCCTGAGTCATCAGAGGGCTAGTGGGTGAAGACTGAATGCACCAGAGGATGCAGTCCTCCCAAAAATATATACATGCTACCGTATCTATGGAAATGCATATTTTGGAAATGCAAGTATACAGTATCTGAAACATGCAAATTTGTGCAAACACTGGGCCCTATGCATGAATGTGTAGAGTGCCTATGTGCCACGTATCTGTAGCGCGTAGCCAATCTGCACCCATTGCACCCCGCGATGGGATGCAATTCTAAAGGGGCATGCATTCCATATCGCATCTAATCCCCAACCGCAGACAGCAATGCCGGGTACAGGCAGGGGGCATGCCGGCACTATGCCCCATTCACCACAGTGCATAGTGTTGTGCACAGGGGAGCAGAGGACCAAGCGGGATACAGCAGGGGGGACCTGGCTGTAACATCAGTACATGCCAGCGTGCACACAGAGTCCCCTGCCCGGTCCAGGCAGCCTGTGGTAAACCCACTGGAACAAATGCACCCAACTCCTATCCCGTATGCCTGGAGCCCCCCTACACACATTGTAGCCCCCGGCATGTCCCAATGCATGGGCCACCCCCCCCACCATGGGACAGCCCCATCCCCGGAGTTGCTCAAGCATCTCCCTGCACCCTCTGAGGAGTCCCAGCAGCACCCACCCCCAGCCCGTGCCCAGCACTCTTTCACACACAGTGGTGGCTGATCTCTGGAAGCACCTAACACCCCCCTCTCAGCACATGACTGCCCCCGTGCCAGTAGCACTGTAGCAAACCCCCACCTTCAGCACACCTGTGCCCCATCCCCGTATTCTCACTCATACCACCCATCACATGGAAGCTCTGACCCCGGAACAAGCACTCAGGTCCAATACCACCCCATACATAGGGAATGGACCCCCCCCTGCACATGCCTCAGTCCACAAACACCCGACCCTCCACCCAGTACCCCAGCAACTGACGAATTGGCCAGTGGACCCCCCCAACCCGTAGCACTGACAACCCCCCCATCCCTATACCTTCCAGTTGGTGCTGCGGCCCTGATGGGAGAGGCACATCCCTCCTCACACCTCCTCATCCACAAGCCATCCAAGTGATGCTGGGTGCACTCTGCCTATATATATATATAGGGACATGCTCCCAGCATCACTCGGATGGCCGGCAGCTGAAGGAGTGTGAGGAGGGCTGTGCCGCTGGCCATCCAAAACCATGACACTGACAGGCGGGTATTGGGAATGGGGGGTGGTGTTCTTGGTACTGCAGGGGGTGATTGCACACCAATGAGGGGGCTGGGGCCCACGATCGGGGTTTGGGGGCATGCACAGGAGTAAGGGTCATGGGGGCACACTGCCTTTCTGGCTGGGGTCAGGGCTCTGCTTGGGGGTGGGAGGTGGGGTGATTGCCACAGATTGCAGGGACCAGTGGGAACTCTGTGTGTTGGAAGGGAGGTGTGCCATGCAATGCTGGGACCAGAGGGGACTCTGTGTGTTGGGGGGGAGGTGTGCCACATACTGCTGGGACAGGGTGGATGTTGGGGATGGGGGGATCACTGTACTGCACCAAAGGGAGGTGGTACCAGGATCGTGGCTGAGGAGTGCTGAGCATGGCACCTCTGTGTGTGGGTGTGAGGGATCTTGCCATACACGGGCCCGCTGCATCCTGTCAGGGGTGGGGGTGTTTCCAGTGGAAGGGGACCTGGCTGCAACATGTCAGGGGTGGTGGGCTTGATATTTGCCAACTGGGAAACAGGCAGACATGTGTCGGGGGATGGGGTGTCCTGTATAATCGGGAACAGGGCATTGGTGAAGTGGGGGGACATCGGTGCGGCATGCACCACTACAGGGTCTGTGTTCAGGCAGAGTGGCTACTGGACTGTGGGGCATGGTAGCGCAGGTCTGGGTGCCTGCGGAAGCTATTCACACACCCGAACCTGCACTGCCTCGTGCAAGTAATCCACTCTGGAACCCAGGACGGGCATTCCATTGGATGCCTGCCTAGGTCTGCAACTCCGCCCTCGGCTGCCCTGTGGAGTCCTGCATGCTGGGGGGGGAGAAGCCATGGACAGGTGACCACTGGTTGTGAATACCTGCATGAGCACACTTGTCCACGAGTGTGGAGCTACGCGGGTGGGGTACACACCTTTGGCGTGTATATTCCACCCATTAGCAGATAATACCCACTGTGCGGATTTCATGGCAATTACCTGAAATGTAATTTTCTGATTTTTCTTGCCTCTGATACTACCACTTTTCCCATTAAAGACAATGAGATGTTATTACAATGGCTCTCTTCTTTACAGTAATATAAAAAAGTATGTTATCAAATTTTGACTTTTTTGTTTTATATTTCTTAGATATCTTGCCATTCTTTCTTTCTGACTTTTGTTGCCATATTCAGTATGTTAAAATATATTAAATGTAGGCTATATTCTTTACTTTTTGCTCTCCAAATATTTTGTAGTAAATGGTATTCAAATTTATTTCAGTTAACATGATGTTTTATATTTTTCATTTCATTGAACTATTGCTGTATTTGTTTAAACTTTTTCTTTATTCATTTTTTTAAATAAAATGCAGTAGCTGCATCAGAAATGACATATAAAAACATGTGAAAAATAACATATAAAAACCTGTTACTCCCACAGGATGTATATATGCTGTACACCTATGGAACGTTATAAGGAGGGGTCCCAAAACATAAACTTTAAACAGTAATTGAAAATGAATAAGCTTATGCCATCAGAGCAACAGACCTCTCTAACAAATGAATAAATATCATCATTTAATTCCTGTACCAAGACCCATGACCATAACTGGATATATGATCTGCCTGATATATCAAAATTAGACAACGTTACAATGGACACTAAAGCAACCACCATGACAGTACTTGCTATAAACAGCAGGGCAGGATTCACTAAAAAACGTGAAGTGCTGCACAAACGTTTGTGCTCGCTGCGCTCTGCGGTTGTGCTGGTGGGCAATCCTGCTATTCACAGTCGAATCCTGCACTGCACTATCCGACTGTGAATAGGGGCAGGCGGGGGGGGCAGTGCTAACCCAGGAAGGGAAACAGGAGCCCCAGTAGTGCTGCCACCACAGCCAGCCAGGAGAAGGGGCCAGCAATAATGGCACACACACGCTAAGACCCTAGTCACAAAACTGGCCATGCAAATGAGCACGTTGGGCATGCAAGGTGCAAGTGGCCATTAGCATGCCCATTATGTGACCATTTGCATGGCCTTTGTTTGGGCTAGCACAGTCCCCCACCCACTCATGCTTCATGCAGCCGCATTGCCCTGGTGTAGTGCCTCCCTCTTCACCGATCATCATCCCCAAAGAAATAAAAATACCTTAGTAGTCTAGGGTCCCTCCCCCTCACTGATCACTGACCCGATAAGAAAAAGTGTTTTTCCGTAGTGTTAGTGGTCCCTCCCCAATCCCTGGTCACCCATCAATGATCCTACATGCTAAAATATTTTTCCATGGCATTGTGGTGCCCTCCCCACCCTGATCACCGACTCTACATCCCATAGCATGTTCCCATAGTGTAGTGGTCCCTCTCCCTCTCCCCAGTCACCAATGGCTATCCCCAGATGTGAAAAACCTCATTCCCTGATAGTCTAGAGTCCACCCCCACCCCATCCAGTGTGATCCACCACCCCACTCACCCCCATTCTAATCCTTGATCAGTAACCAGCACAGCCCTCCTCATACCAGCACAGCTGACCGCCGACTGAGCTCTCATGGAGCACGTACTGTATACAGTAGGTCTCATTGACTGCGATTAATCAACTTTTACAATGCAATGTCTCAATTACAGATAATTTATGTTTTATTTTACATCTTTATATAGATATGAAATGAGCTTTCAGTTTATTTACATTTTTGTTATTGGAGTCCCTCATCTCTTACAAACCTAAAAGGATATGCCTACAGTTCGGTGGGTGTAAGCTACCAGACACACACTCTTTTATTACCTATTTGCTGCAGCCAGAGGCTCTGCTGGAGCTCTGCCCCCCCCCTTTTCTCTCCATGTCTGTCTGCTCCTTTCCTCTTTGCTTTGGGATTTCTGTTCAGTTTGTACCTTCAGCGGCTTTCTAGGTTAGTACTTTGTTTTTCCGCCTCTCCTGGTTGTAGCTTGTGTTTTCTTCTTTTGTCTCAGTTAGCTAATTCTGCTGCACTCATGCCCTGATGGAACTCCTGTGTTTCATATTGTTTTGGTTCTTGGTGTGCTTCCTAGTTTCCATGGTATGTCCTACCTATGTCATTCTGCTTTTTGCTTTGACCTGTCTTAGTCTTTTCTATTTGCTGTTCATACCAAACCGCATGTGAACCTCACTTAGTTTCCTGCATTCCTACTCAGATGATTTCAGTTGGCTTTCTAGTGAGGCTACTGCTCCCACTCTGTTACTTTAGTTAGCTTTACTCAGTCAGTGTGCTTCAGCATTCATCACCTTAGTCATAGTGTGCATACAGCTTCCAGCCATTCCTGCCTGAGGCTGGGTTTTACCTCTCATTTTGACCTTTGATGTGCATTCAATTTCTAGTACCCTACCTTGCAATCACGACACTTTGTATCAGTACCAGTTATTCTGCTCAGCAGTCATCATTCAGTCAGAATCTTGTCTTCATGGTTTGTTCTGTGGGTAGACATGGTCTTGCTCACCATAAAGTCCGCATCTTGAGGGTGAGGCCTTCATCTTGGGTGGGGGTCCATCTCTGTAGGCCGTTTATCTCCTGTGGCTCCTTCTGGCAGCCCCACTGGGTGGCAAGGTGCAATGCTCCAGGGGAATCTTTAGCCACGTAGACTTTTTCTCAGCAGCACTTCATGGTGTAGTATTTAAGATTTCAGCTGCTAGAGGGTGGAGCCCTAAGTCCACAGGGGTTCCTTTAGCTGTGCAGACCACATCAGCAGCACCTCTGAAAGCTATTCTCCCTGCATCTGCCTAAGGCTCATCTAGTCTCATTCCACACTCTTTCCTTTAGTTTTCAGTCAAGGTTAGGCCTCCTCACAGTCTTGAGGCTGGGTGATAGCCTTTCAGCAGTTGCTACGCTCCTCATTCCACACTTTTAGCAGTGGTCTCCTTCATGTGGAACTTCCTTTAGCTGCAGAGATATACTCGCAGCACCCCACAGCATTATCCCATTAGAGGGACATAGCGAGAGTTATCCTTTTAAAAACTTCCCCTGAATTTGAGCTCCAAATAAGCAAACTTGAGCTGTCACAATAAGTACCCATGCTAGGAGAGATGGGCCATCAAGGCCATTGATCTCCAGCAATTTCCTCCACAGGATTTTTTCTCTCCTGAGTGCCAAAGGCCATAACACAGTGTATATATTAATTGTAGTGATTCTCCTAGAAGTAGGATTTTCACTGTGATTTGGGGTTGGATGGTGGATGTTCCCTCTCTCCTTCTGGGAGTCATTCCTCTGTCTGTTAACAGTCATCACTAGCTTCATCTGTCATTACTCCAGTCAGTCTCTGTATTCACCACATGCTTCGCAGTTCTTTTGGGCTCCTTCCTAAGGTCCATTTAGCCTAAAAGAGATTATGTTCCCATGGCACCTTGAGGGGTGGAACCCTCCTTAAGAGGGTTCCTTTGCCTTCACGGTGCTCTGACAAGGTGGTAGTCCCTTAGGGGACAGAGTGTGAGCTGTCAAAGTATCCACGTATAACAGTCAAACAGTACATTCCTTCAACTACCTCCAGACAATCAACACTGTTGCACAAGCATAACTCCTCTCTTAATTGTGTATGCCCATTGAACTAAAAGACAATGCATGCAGTTCAGTGGGGGGGGGGGGCTACCAGACACACCCCTTTCCATAAGCTATTTAAGCCAGCTTCCTCCAGTCAAAACAAAACTTATAAAAAAAAATTCACTAACAAAAAAACAATCACAAACACAATGCAAAAACTAAATAAAGATATAGCTTTTAAAAAAGCTGTTGGTTTTCTCACTCAAAGCGGCAATCAAGCACTTTCAGTCACTACTACTCTCCTCTACACAAAGCCTTCTTCCTCTACGAATGCAAAGGAGAAAGTGAAACTGCTTCTTTGACTCACTTCCTTCCTGTCTTGCTAAAGCATATGACTTACAGTACTGTAAGCCATGTGATATGTGGGGGGCTGCCTATTTACTTCTCACTTTGCCTTACTTCATGTTAAGGCATAATGGCAACGTGAAGTAATAATAATAACACAAAGTGAGCACTTTGCAGTGGCCACTTCGCCTTCACTTTGCCAGCGGATTAAAAATTTGCTGCATCTCTAGTCTGGACATGTCTGAGATGCTGGCTTTCTGGGGGAAAGAGCCTTACTCCTACTTTTGAAGATCAGGGAGGTGGGTCCTCCTGTTTCTGCTGGCCCGGGGACATGCACTGGAGGGGCTTGGGCAGCTCCTGCCAGTGGGGAGGGACATTTAAGTTTGGTTTCCCTCCTTCACTGCCCTTCTCACCTTCTCCTCTGGGGTTGGGGTGTGGGCTGGGGCCACTCGACCAGGCTGCTCCTGTGAACTTATGACTTGGCATGACACCATTTTAGAAAGGATGGCAGACTTTTACCTCTGTTGTTGAGGGTCTTCGCCATAATCATCCTGATCAGGGGACTTGAGGACCAGGGCTTTAATTTTTCTATTATCTGGTTTCATGACTTCTCCTTCCATCTATGGACATTAATTATTAGGACTGTTATTTTATAATGTTAGAACTATATTTCTGTTTAGATATGAGAGCTGAGAGGAGAACTGCTTAGAGTCAGACAATATGTCTCCCCTAACTTCCTTGTACAGCATGAGTTTGGGCAAAATGGTGAGGAGGAGAGGTGTCCTATGGATGTCGATGCACCTTTTTTCCCTATCACCTATTGGCCCTTCCCTTTACCTATGCCTTTTGGTTTTTACTTATTTGGCCCTGGAATGTTCCCTTATCTCATCCTAATTTTAGGGGTATAGTCTACACCCTCCAGCCTTCTCCCAAATGGGAAATGAGAGACCCCATTAGGCAGAAAGTTAATCCACCTGTGTCAGATTTGCTCTTAGCATCTTCGACCATGGAAGTCATAGTTCCACCTGATAATTTCTTTAACTTCAGGTTGGGGTGGTTTTTACACCCATTGTTTACAACTCCATTTATCAGGAAGCAATTTTTTGTTATTTAACCCAGCTGGGTAAAGAACTTTTGGTGAATAACTATAGTTTTATTATTGCAATATGTTGTATGTCTTCCTATTTTTGAGTCCTTTCAGACAACATTTTTTACAATTTATATAGTTCTATTACTGCCATTTGCAGTTGTTTTGTATAATGTAGCTTTTATGGCTGTTAAAGTTAGAAGCAAACAGAGAAATCCTATGCAAAAGCACAGTCACCAGAAGGTCGCATGAAGAAGAATGACAGTGGGGCTTAGGAACCCAGCCATAGATGGGACTCAAAAGAGGAAGGGGAGGGACGCCCCATCCATCACTGTTGAAAAATGACACAATTGTTAACCATCAAGGTGGTATCCCAGAATGTCAGTGGCCTTAGTAGCAAAATAAAAAGAGGGAAAATTATTTCCCAACTTAAAAAACTTATTCTGCATTTTATTTTGCTGCAGGAGACACACATGACGACCGAAGAACATAAGATACTAAGTTTGGTATCTCCCATGTTATTGCAAGTGCATGCCCATTGAGCAGAAAGAGAGGGGTAGCAATTTTGATTCCAAAATCCTCCTCCTTTCATCTGCAGGACTCCTACCAAGAGAGGGAGGGTTGTCTTGCATTGATTAAGGGCACTTGGTGGGGGAAAACAGTACACTGTGGGTAGCATTTACATACCGCCTTGGGCGGATGTCTCAACGCACCAACTTTTATTTAACAAAATTCTAGAGTTTCAAGAGGGCTACTACTACTAGGAGGCAATCTTAATTTATTGATGGAGGCAGGATGAGACAGCTCTAACCCACACCCCCTAGAGCAACAACAGGGCAAAGACATGGAAGATGCCTGATTAAGGATGTGAGCTTGACCAGCATGTGGCGTCATTTAAACCCTACAGGGAGACATTAAACATTTCACTCGAGGGTCCATCATACATATTCATGCCTCTATTATTTCTTGGTCACCACGGAACACATAGATTTAGTTAAGACAATGTCCATACAGCCAATACTACTCTGTGACCATGCCCCAATAGTAACTGAACTATACACTTTAGAGGATCATATCCTTGAACAGTGGTGATTTAACAATATCTTATTAAGGGGGCCCACAATTTCTTGACCTGATCTGGAAAAGAATACCACAGATAGTTCAAGAGAATTCCTCTTCAGAGGTACAGTCTAGGATCATTTGGGACATGATTAAAGTGGTAATGAGAGGGGAACCGATCAAATATGCATCAGCTAAAAAAAGACACAGAGAACAGAAACAGGAAGAACTGGAAAGTGAGTTGGAATTCTTACAGATAGTGCACTCACAGGGGGACACATCTGTCCTCCCCCAAATGACAAAGGTGAAAGCACAAATACAAAACATCCTAAATTATAAAACAGAACAAGCTTTATTATATGTTAAGCAAATATACTATGAAGGTGGGGCTAAGACATCTAAGATTCTGGCTTTCCAACTTTGACAGCAACAAAAACAATCATTAATAACAAAACTCAAACATCCCGAAATGAATAAGCTACTCAATAAAACAAAAGACGTCCTCTGCCAGTGGGTCACAGCAGTAACAGACTCTGGATTTAAACCCAGAGACAACTGTCCTCATGTAAAAAAGAAAAATTAGGCAGCTAGGGCTCCCTTCCTGGAGGTAATCAGTCCCTGAGGGCAAGTCCATACCTGAGTTTCTGTGAGGGGCTGGTGGCTTCAGACCTGGACTGCGGATGGCAGTCTGGCAGGTCGGTTCATCAGAGAACTATGCCTGTGGCTCTCAGACTACCTGAAAAGAGAAGGACAGAGGGGAATTAAATAAGAAAGGCAGGGAGGGTGGGGCTGCTTGTGGAGCTAAAAAGAAATGCAAAATGGCTTAAACAGGGGTTGCAGACCAAAATATTAGGCAAGGTGCCACAAAGTCTGAGAGAGCAAGAACAGGGCTATCTAAAACACAATACTAGAGTAAAAAGGTGAAAGGGGGGGTTCAAAGGCCTGAGCTGAGATCACTACTGGGGCTTATGAGGGAACACACTACAGGCATTTAGATTAAGTCAGCAAACTTCAACTATAAAATGCCAGCAAGACAGTTTTAACAGAAATCATAATCTAGTACAATATCATTCAAGCATTAACAGTGCAGAGCTTTATGGAGCCAATCGGAGTGCTCCTGGGGCTGACTGCAGCCAGTGGGTCACAGCAGTAACAGACTTATGATTTAAACCCAGAGACAACTGTCCTCATGTAAAAAAGGAAAATCAGGCAGCTAGGGCTCCCTTCCTGGAGGTAATCAGTCCCTGAGGGCAAGTCCATACCTGAGCTTCTATGAGGGGCTGGTGGCTTCACACCTGGACTGCGGGTGGCAGTCTGGCAGGTTGGGTTCATCAGAGATCCATGGCTGTGGCTCTCAGACTATCCAAGGCTAATGCAGCTAACTCTACTTGTCTGTCTTGACTAGTGCAGGTTTTCATGGCTGTTAATGAAGTTAAAAAAAGTCTCAACTTTTGCAGGCTCTAGTCCTCATGCTAATCTCTCTCAATAGACGCTTTTACACACAGGTTTATGTAACAGAATAACTGTTACGGAAACAGTATTCCGTTACATCCCTTGTGTGTAAAGTGCATCTGTTTCGTTCCATAGGTGAACGTTCATCCAAATCACAATCTCGGCTTTCACAGCTTGCACTGCTGTGTTCCATTTTGTTGGACTGTGTAAAACAGCCATTCTGAAGCAGTACACAAACAGCAATAGAGCAGCAAGCTCTGTGGGGGTGCCGAAACACAAATGGAGGTGGGAGCTGCCGGAAAACTTGCGGAGTGTAGATGGGATCCTAAAAACACAACAGACTACAATGGCGCCACAGGTAACGCTCATTTCATTTTAAAAACCTGTGTGTAAAAGTGCCTAATGTTCCAGATGGCCTGGTGTGGTTAACAGCTCACTAAGAGCTGCAATTATCTGGCAGTTCAAGAGGGGGGATCCCACAAAAGACTCAATGTGAGTCATTATCATTCCATTGTTAGGACTTCCAGCTAGTGTCCATGGTGTGATCAATGGTAGAGTGCTATTAAGTCACTAGCTTCTAGTTTTCTGAATGTGTCTCTGTCTAAAAATGTGTCCCATATTGTTAAGACTAGTGCCCCTCATTTCCCTACATTTTTTTCAAACTATTTTTATGCTCCACTCACCGGAGAACTCTCTTGGGCATCTTGTAATCCAGGTCTCTACCTCCTACCTCTCTCTCCCCGTGTGGACCCGATGCAACCTCCAGATCTAAGCCCCTCCAGAGGAAGGGCCGCCCTACCCGCCCAGGGTGCTCTGTCTATAGTATGGAGCCTGGGACCACATGGGTGGGCCTCAGAGAGGAGAAAGGCTCGGAGTTGGAGTGTGGTCCTGGCCCAGGTGCCGTTGCCTATCTCTGGGGTGGGGTTTTCCTGCTTGTAGTCCCTCCCCAGATGAGGGATGTGCAATGCTGCCATGCCTGCTGTGTGAGCACTCCCACTCACACCCAGAAGGCAGCCGCCCTATGTCTCCCCCTTACTTTGGTTCCAACAGCAGTAGTACACCGGTTCTCCACTGGGTGTTGCTAACTGCACGGGACATGTCCCCCCTCCCTCCCAGGAGAGCAGTCCTCTGGACACACAATCTTCTCCCCCTCCTGCTGACCCCTGGCAACCCAGACTCATTCCTGAACCTAGGTCGCCAGTGTGGCACGAGGTGTGGCGTCCAGCATCTCAACCCTCAGCAACACTGGGCCAGTCCCATTTCCCTACATTTTGAGTGTTTGTGACAAAATGTGAGGCGGTATACAGGGTCAGCCCTGCAGGTGGTGGGTTTTATCCCAGCCTCACCATAACTTCCCTCTCCCTTCCAAATCTCTTAATTCTGTTCTTTCCCTGGACACCACTGCAGACCAGACTCTGAAATGACCATCACAGATCCATGGCTGCCATTACTGGCAAGTGTAAGGGGTCCTCAGCTCTTCTAAATGGACCATGCCAGTCATCACTATCCATACAATCCCACCCTTTTCTCACCCAGCATGTGATTTCATCTTAAAAATAAAACTTTGGAACATGTATGGTACAAAAATAAACTTGAATAAAATACATATAAAATAGCCATTCATTGGGTACACAGATCATCCTATATAGAAATAGAGATAGTATAGCGTTATGCCTGTGTACTTTTTCCTCTGGGCTGATGAAAAGACAATGTTAAAGAAAAATCTGTTATTGTTGGTGCACAGCATATTAAAATCAATGCTTTTAAAAATAAAATGTTATGGTTTTCTATTTTCCAAGCCCCTTAGATTTGTGTAGCCCCCACCCTAAATACATCTTAGATGTGCTACTGACTCACTTGAGATAGTACAAAAACTTCCAGAAGTGCAGGTCTCCAGTTGTCTATAGGGTGGGGGCTGAGAGTGTCTTTCTCTGCCCGACTCTGTTCATTGCCCTCTGGGTGGTGGTGACAGTGTGGTGAGGTGCATGATGATGTCAGCTATAGTGTGTGTGTGTGCAGAAAGAGAAGAGGAAGAGAGGAGGCCATGGTACAAAACAATGGGGGGGGGGAGTGCTCACTGTGTGTGATGGCATTGCAGTCTTTTTTTCTGCTGGGGAGCTGGAAGCAATGTGGGAGCAGGGTAAATGTGCAATTAGAGTATTTCTTGGCTTGCATTGTTCCCTGTATAAGTGATCAAAATGTACCATTATAATTGAAGGCTAGTGCAACCGACTGTGGGACTAGTGCAATTTTGAATCAACTTGCCCTGCTGGCTAGTGCAAAAAATGTTTAAGGTTGACCCCTGCTCACAATGGCTCAAAAACCTGACCAGCACAGAGCAAAATCAGATTTTCTGATAGGGACCCTGAAAACCTGATCACCAGGTAAAAAACCTGACAGGTGGCAACCTTACAGGTGTCCCGTCATTTTATTTATTTGTTTTACCAGGAGTGGCACACTAAGCTGAAAGCTTGTTTACAGGTGCAACCTGGAAGCACAAGGAAGTTAAGTGACTTGCTCAGGGTCACACAGTATGCAAGTGGGGGATGTGGGATTCAAATCCAGGCCTCCAGGTTTGCAGCTCAGAGCCTTACACCACTACATTGTACTGCCTCCTATGATAATCCTCTCTATTCTCTCTCTCACACCGCCAAAAAAAGTTAAGTTGTTTAACTTGTTTGCAAATCAGAGTATCTGAGGTGTAAGTGTCCAGTGATGATGTCCCTGTCCTTACAGAAATTAATACGGCAGTAGTACCATACTTACTTAAATTCTTGCTCCAGGCTCAGTCAGATTCATTTCCAGTGGTGAAGTCAAATAATTCAGTGCAGTCAATGGCACTAATTAAAAGATGCTCGTTAAACTAGTAGACCTGCTACTGCTTTATTAATACAGGACAGGAGGGTTAGTTAGGTGTAAATGTTGGATGTGTGTGGGGGGGGGGGAGTACAGGGAATGGAGTGGTGGGGCCCGGCAGGGGGCTGCACAGGGGCCCAGAATGATTAAGACCAGCCCTGTAATTTAAATTAGGATGACATTAGGGGGATGCAAGAGAGGGGGAATCGTTCATGCCTTCAGACTACACAGGTATACAGAAAATAGGTTGAGGGGAGTTAGAAAGGAAGAAAGTTATCTAGATATTGAATCTATGCCTTACCTTTTAATTTCAACCGAACCTACTTCTCATTAAGGAAATATTAAAGTACCAACAGAATTAAAAAAAATGAAACATAAATTACTGGGCTGCTATATGTAAAATGGGGAGAGGCAACTTTGTTTTTTTATAAAATTGGAGGGGCAGCTAACTTGATGGGATTCTCCCAAGTAAATAAAATAAGACATACAGAATAATTCCTGATTTACTGAGGGATTTTTAGGGACAGCCAACCTGTGTTATGTTAATACCACCTATAAGCAGAGCCCCTAGTTCTCTGTGGCACTTCAGTCCTGATTTCTGCAGCAGGGCTCCTAGGGTTCCGCATCAGCATTTGTGCAGTCCTGTGAAGTAAATTATTATTTTGGGGGTTCTTTATTTCTTTACACTCCCCATTCCAACAGGGCCCTACTCCCCTTTTCAACAGGCCCCAATTCAGGATAAAATATTAATTTCTGTAGGAGAATGCAGCCCTACCTTTGGCTGAAATATTATGTGATGGCATTGATGACATCGAATGCTCAGCGCATAAAGGAGGGATTTCAGGATAAATAAGGAGGGACTAGGACCCAGGCATTATGGAAAAAAACTGTATATTTCAATGAAAAATCCCTAAGAGCAAGGAATTCCACTGCACTACATACATTTTGCAGCATGATGCAAGTTCTGCGAAAAGTTCCATGGCCGTGGAACCACAGAATTCCAGGCACCTTATAATTACCCCATCCCCCCGTGCATTAGGACCTCTTGAATCGGTGGTCCCAACTCCTGGCATAAGCCACTGCTGGCATGCCATGGCAGTCAGAACAATCCCTTGGGATGGCCCCACCATGATGGGGTGAACACATAGATTGATGTCTCTCAGTTGGCATGTTCTCAGGTGTCGGGGGTGATCCAGGGGCAAAGCCATGGGCAGGGTGATTGAAGAGCTGTTTGCCTGCTCATGCATATATGGGAACCTATTCCATGCCTGTGTGGCCCACAGTGATGACACGACTATGTGGCAGATGCCAAGCATTGGGGCAGTGCCCACTCTGCATGCTTCAATTAGTGGGATGGATGCCAAGACTATGAAGAACACAGATAAATAATGCAGTCATCATTTAGCAACATCCAATTCCTATGGTGTTGTGTACCGAACCACAAATACCAACCACAGTGTGTACTCCCACACAATGTTTGTGGGATTGGAGGGTGTTAGCTGGTGGTTTGGGTCATAGCAGACATCTAAAAAGGAAATAATTCCTTCACATGTGGCATGCTTATGTCTGCCATCTGACCTATTCTTGCAAGATGTGCTCCCCCTACCGCATGCATGCAAATTAGCCTGCAGTCCTTGACAGTGTGCTCACTGTCACCACTGCCTAAATCAAGGTAGCTAGTGCTCAGGCTGGGACTGTTGCCAGGTGGCCTTTTCCTATATTGAACGGGGCTGTGCCATTGGCAGTGGAGCCAGTAACCCTGGAAATATTGGCAGTGTTCTTTCCTGAATTCATCCCAATGTGTCTGTGTTCTACTACAGAGCTTACTTCTGAAGTTGATAGGAACATACAACTAAATCACAGTCCTAAAATGGTCATCATACCTCTCAACTGTACCACATTATGAGGAACGTTCCTCATTTTACTTCACAAAAGCTCCCTGTTCCACATTGTGAGACTTGTTCCACATTCAAAGTCAAAATTTTAAAGCAAAAATCCATAGTAAATGATGCAAAAAAATATATTATTCAATAATAACAGACTTTCTGAACATAAATGCAACATTTTAACTGTGTTTTGAGCATCTTGGGTAAAGATTTGATTAAGTGTTCCACATTTTGCCCATTTGTTCCACATTCTGACAGGCAATGTTCCACATTTGGGGGACAGAAGGTTGAGAGGTATGATGGTCATTACACCCTTGAATATAAGCCACAAATCAATATACAATTGCTAAATTACTCTATCACTCCACTGCCCAGATCTGTGTTCCTTTATTTTGGCTGATGTCAGAATATATTGCCCATTGGAAAATAGTGGAACTTCAGATGGAGGACATGCTCTCTCTTACACCTATTTTATTTGCCCAGCCCTTCCCTTCAAAGGAGCAATTCACAAATAGCCCTTATACCTACAGTACTCTCACTTCCTGGTATAAAACCCTTTCCTCTCAGGCACTGCAGCAAGTAAAATTGTTAGTGACCCCACTGGCATATAACTCCACTTTCCTCCCTGCTGGTATGGTTCATGGCTACTGCAGATGGGAGAGGTTGGGTTTAACCATTCCCTTTCAGTTTCTGCAAGGTCTGGAGCTACTTATATTTGCTGATTTGAGACACAATATCATTTACATCAGGTTGATCATTACCATTACTGTCAGGTTTTACATTATTTAACTCACTCATTGCGAGAATGGCCCGAGAATCGGGAACTACCACTCCTGCTCCATATCATTATCAGAATACTAAAGGGAGAGACATTGAGCTCACTCATTTTGCAGTTATACCAAGCTTTATTGCATCTAGAAGAGGCAATATGAATTATGTTCAGACCCGATGGGAGGTTAATTTGCAAACTCAGATTACTTTTTTTAGATTGGGACAGGTATCCGGCTAATGTGCCCAGGGTGACCTCCTTCTTTTTATAGAGATAGTTCTGGAAGACCTGTATACGCTTTTTTTTTAGATTCCCCAAATCACGGCAAAATGGAAACCTAAAGGGAAACATCCATGTAAAAATGGGTCCCACCTCAGTATGAGGCAGGGCCTGATTAGCACTTACAGAAAAGTAACATTTTTTCTGTCTCTGGTGAGCTTTTTTATTTATCATTTATCTGGTTGATCCTGTCTGCCTCTCTGCTGGCATTCCAGAGTACAGTGCTCTGAGTGACACTCCCACAACCACCTGTGGCCATCCCATGAATGGCGATTCATGGGGGGAGCAGTCACAGGTCTGTCCATTACATTGCTGTATAGCTGCAGCTTCTAATTGCTCTGGTTTGGAACGTCCACGTCTCAGTGTTATACCGAGACCAGGTATAGACTGGCAGTTGCTTATGACAACAGCAACCCCAGATCAGGGATGAGATCAGGGAATCAGAGGGTCAGTCAAGGTGAGGAGAATTAAGCACCCCAAAGGATACATTCATTTTGGGAGTGCATCTGCCCAGCTCCACTGAGGAAGCACTACCTTGGTGACCGCAGGTTGTATGTGGGCAAGTTGGTGGGGGAGGGTACATCAGCTGTGTCTGCATTTTAGCATGACTGCATGTGTTTTCATGTGAATCCCCATCACGAGTGCCCTAGCAGTACTTTTAGGCCCCTGGCTGATCACCAATCATCAGGAACAGTGAGAGTTTTGTATTTGTTTTTTTTTTTCCTTTTGTATTGTGTATTTTTTTAAATAAATAAAGTATACGTAATAAAAACAAAGGAACAGTGAGAGTCAGACATTGATTGGGTTGGGCAGACCTCAAAAAATATCAAGGGGGGGTGTAATTCATGGGGTATGTTTCAGAGGTGAGCAGGGGGAAATGATGGGACTGGAAAATCACTGAGGAAGCAGAACAGAATTGTAAAAAAACCCCAGATAAATAACAATAATAACTGGTCAGCAATTTCTCTCAATGTACTGACCAGGTTGATATTCTCCATAGCAACCGGCTGGTTGTTATGACATTCATGAGCCATGCTAGTCAAACTATGCTTCTGCCTCATTTGCCAACATTCGGTATGTGGGCAGTGCCAAACAGTCTCTCAAACTGCTGGAGAAAAATTGCTGGCATGTTATTATAAAAAAATAAAAGATGGGGAGGGTGTTGCATATGAGAATTTAATGCACGCCCTCATTGTGGGATGCTTTGATAAACCCCTCGGGCTTCGCCCTCAGGGTTTATGTGGCATCCCACAACTTGGATGTGCATTAAATTCTCATATCAAACCCTTCCCCATCCATTATTCTCTATTTGTCTACCTGATGGTAGTAGGTGTGATGTGTATAGCAGTGCTGTAACTGGATATATCTAGTCCTAGTCCCCATTATACTTTTTTTAGCATTGTGACCTCAATGACATCACACATGACCTTTCTGGTTGCAGATGAGTGGTTTTTCTTCATCAAGTATGATATCAGTTAGTGAGGTCACAATGCTGATGAGGGCTGAAGAAAAATAGAACTAGATATGTTAGCTAGCAGGGAAAGTGTTGTTCCACGCATCACACTTACAGCACTACTGGGAGGCAGAAAATCTTATTTGCAAAAAGGGAAAAGGAAAAGTATAACAAGTTATAGCTGGCTACTTTTTAAGGTTGATTTAAATCCAGGCATGTGTATTACCTCTTTATTTGGTGTTGCTCAATCAGAAGTCCACCTAAAGCAATAGTGCATTATAGAGTGATAATCTTGTCCTATACTTTTTTTACTCCATTTTAGATTCACCCTTTTCTCCTGACTTGTATGGTACCCTTTTTCCTCATTCTGAGTTTATTGTAATATTTTTTGTTTACATTTCAAATAATAAAAGGAATGCTCACTGCCAGTTTGCCAGCATAGCGATATTGCTTCTGCTCACAATGCCAGTGACCCAGGTTCAGGAACTGGCTTGTGGGAGAAGGACTGAGTTTCTCAGAGGACACTGTCCTCCTCTGGGGAGGGGAGGTATCACATCCCACTGCCTGTGGGAGGGGCAGGGGGAACTGTGACTGACAGCAGGGAGCACTGCAGTGTGTACACAGATTGGCTGCATCAGGCTTCAACAGCAGCCAGTCATGATGCACACTCCTGGTGGGAGGCAGGGAGAACAGGGAAAAAGTGTGCACAAAGCTGGGCAGATGAGGCACAATCAGCAGCCCACACCCACACTGGATACAAGCTGTGGTGTTCCCGAGGAATCCCCACACCTTCACCTGAGCCTTGGGTGGCCAGATTGGGGGAAGAAATGCTGAAAGAGCTGAAGGCATACCCAGTCCCAGGGGATAAGCTGGGGGAGGGCAGGACAGAGGTATGTCACAGTGGGGTGGGGGGGGCAGAATCAGCCACAGTGGGATCTCAGTAGGGTTAACTTGTGTGGGTGGTAGCTGAAGGAGGTCCTAGGTTGTGGTCTGAGGAGGGAAAAACTATGTTAAAAAAAGAGCACTCCTTTTAATGTGGCTCATACCAGGTTTTCATCAACATTCTCAGCTGTTTTTGTACTCCTGTTGTGCTATAAGGTGAGGGAGCAGCTAGTTCTAATTAGCCACGTAAAGTGATGTTAAAGAATGGGTGTTCAAAAACAACAGCAAATACTGATAAAAACCTGGACTGAACCACATTGAAAGGAGCGCTCCTTTTATTATTTAAAATGTGAAAAAGTGCTAAAGCAGACTTAAAATGAGGAAAAAAGGGCACCATACAAGACAGAAGGGGTAATCTAAAACAGACTAAAAAGTATGGGTCAAAATGTTTTCTGCTAACATGCACTGCTGCTTTAATGGACATGAAAACACGTCCAGTGTTCTGAGCTATGGTATCTCATACTGTGTGAGACACATCAGCACGTTAATAGGTTGCATATTATGCACCACAATATACCATGGAGTCATGTAACTTTGAGGACCCCAGGTTGTTTTGTGTACACTTCATATCACTTAATTATTTTTAAATGGAATATGAGTTAACCTCCCATTGTTTGATTTGTTACAGCGCTGCATAAGTGGCCAATTGAGCTCACAGGTAGTTATATATAGCCTAGCCTCTGAAGCACACTTCATGCATCAGAGCAGCAGAACCCTTATCTTCTGCTGTGACGGTGCCTGGAGACAGGGCTATTGTTATTACTCAATCAGCTGACACACACTGTGGATTTTCCTGTGCCCATATTTCACCAATTTCAGAGCTGCCAAGTCTAATGCTTTTGGAGCCAGACTACCTCACTGTAACAAAATAAAGTCCAACTCCAAAAACTAAAACATTGACAAAGCAGTTTGTAAGGTTAATTTTTTTTTTTGTTCACTTTGCAAATGATATACTGTATACTGGTAATCTGTTCTGTATATGTAGTTATTTGAATGACATACTTCATATGCTGTGACTTGATCTTGTTTTTATAGAACTTGCTGTTTGTGTCTGGGGTGCTGTTAGAACTGAGACTTTGTCTCAGGAGCAACATTTTAGTGTCACCTAAATAAATTCCTAAGGAACTGTCAAAAATCTTACTTCTTCCTTATCTCAGTTATTTTGTTCTGACCTCCCTAATCTTCCAGCCTGAGGTCAGCATGCAAGCTATTTACCTACTGGCACTGATTTAAACATAGTTAGGAGTACAAGAGATACCCACGATACAAAACTACACAACTATACTTCTGGTACCTCGTCTTCTGATGCTGCACAATTAACTCTGCTTTCTTTTTTGTCACAACCAAAATACATTTTAAAAAAGTTATTTTCAATGTATCCCTCTGTGTCCAGGTGTAAAACTGGAAGAGGCATGGGTGTACACAACTAGTGCAGATTTGTTGCCCCTGAAATGTGCATTCATTGCAAACAGAAAATAAACAGGGAGGCAGTATAGTGCAGTGGTTTAAGGCTCTGAGCTGCAAATCTGGTGATATTCAGCAGACCAGACCTGGGTTTGAATCCACAGCTTCCACTTGCATACTGTGTGACCCTGAGCAAGTCAAAGCACATTTATAGAACAAGAGATTGACAACAGTATAGTGGTTCCAAAGGGTTCTGTCCAAAATAATATCTGAACCATTACTAATTAACTTTACTTGTCATCAGGAAAAAGAATGCGTATCAAACAAAATGATTCATAGTCAGAAAAGTTGTAATAAAGGAAAAAAGAAAACTACATTCTCAAATGATACCCATGCCTTGTGCAATTTCACAAAACAAATAAGCACAGTCCTGATGTTACAACTTATCACAGCATAAAACACAAATAATTTTGATAAACTGCAAATATACTGTTTATTTTACGAGTATGATCCTGCAGCATTCTTTACTCATTTGCTACAATTTTTCTGAACTCATATCAATTTACTTAATCAAAATTTTCTTTATTATGGTAGTGGTTCAGACGTTATTTTGGACAGAAAATGTGCCACACTTTGGGGGTCGCTACATTGTGACGAAGCCCAATAATTATAGGTAACCGATTCAATTGAAGGGATCTTGATGACATCATAAACCACGAGAGTGAAGCTCAAGTGGTTTGTGAATGTCTCTAAAACACCAAGATGGAATTAAAGCCTTGCACTTCAAACTATTTTTACTTTGTATAATGTAAAGTCACACTATTTAAACTGTCACAGATGGAGATATTCATGTTCTTGTTAGCGTACTGTGAATAGCAGGAACTGTCTACATCAATATATTATTGAATAGTATGTGGAACATTTCAGACAGTTCCAGTCATTCTAAAAAGAAAGTCATAATTCACAGTTCTGACATCACAACTGGGAACTACAGGTTTCTGATGTCACAGCTGTAAAATAGGACAAACATGTATGAACTAGCTGTAAATTCCAAAAGATGAATATATTTAAGAAATAACAGCTGCTGCAGAGTCTGGGTGATTGTGCTCTAATATAGGGATGTCACGGTACCTCATGAGGTGCAAGGTGTATGCAGAAAGTGCCTTCGACAGCCCATAATTCAGTACACCAGCACGCCCAGACACTTCAGAAAGGATGTTATTCCACTTATAAAGTAGGCTCCAAATTAACTGATTTGTGACATCTAGACAGTCATTTAGTTCTGAACTGTCCACACCTGCTGTAATCACTGGACAGTTAGGTGATGCTCTCGGCCAGTGAGACTGCTCTGAGTTTATCATCAAAGAACATTACTTTAACAAATGCATGTACATGAAAAGAAACATGTTGGCAACAATAAAAAAAAGCGGAGTTCATAAATATCAAAATATTTTATTTAAAAAAATGATTTGGTAGAAAAATAAATATCTGGAAGCATATCATTAAAGTTCCTTTCCACACGCTTTACATGGACAAGATCTTGGTCAGACAAAGTTCGCAGTCCCCCAACACACAGTCTCTCTTCATGCTCGAAACTTTATTCACTGCTTTGAGTTTCAGGCTGCGACTGTACAGATCCTCGGGCGCAATGCAGTCGAAGAAGAAGTCCTCGTTAAAGATGGGGTTGCGGCTCTTGCGGATCACCGTGCTCCTCTGTTTCTGCACCTTGCCCGGCGCCAGGGCCAGGCTGACGTAGCAGCTGATGCCCTTGGGGTCGGCCGAGCTGTCATAGAGCCCCTCGGCGCTGATCAGGCGCACCCGCAGCCGCTGGTTCTCCTCGCAGTACTCGGCCGAGAGCCGCAGCTCGCCGCCCCGGCTCAGCTGCACGACGTGCTCCTTCCGGAAGCCATCTCCCCCGCCACCGCAGTACAGCACGTCCAGCGGCGGGGCCAGCAGCAGCGAGCCGGGAAGGGCGGCGCCGGGGCCGAACACGAAGCCGTGCGGGAAGGGTGGCTCCAGCAGCATCGGCCCCTCCGCAGACGTCCTCCGGGTCACGTTCGGGCTGCTGTCAGTCGAGCTGCCGTCGTCCGTGGACAGCGAGTTCCGCGCCGTCCCCGAAGACGACCTGCCCCTCATCGCTTTCAATGCCCGGCGGCAGAACAGCCTCTCCTGGCTCAGGGCCTTGAACAGGGAGGACTTGGGCAGCGCCCGGCCCAGCCGCGGGGAGCTAAAGGGCGAAGACTCCGTGGAGGAAGATGCGGTGTCGCTGTCCATGGTGCCCTGTCTGCGCAGGCGCAGGTGATGCTGCGGGGAGCTGAGCTTCAGCGGGGAGGAGGAGGAGGGAAATCCCTTGCAGTAAGTGCTGGATCTGGAGCGGGGCAGAAGGCAAGGGATCCCGTGCGGGTTGGCTGGGTCGTGGAACAAGGATTCCTTCCTCCTTGTGTTCGGGCTCTCTAGCAGCGTGCAAAAACCATAGGATGTCTGTGTTTTGGGTAAATGAGGCATAGAGAGGGCTGCCTGGGACTGAGGATCCGCGTTGGTGCCTTCTTCGTCGCTGTATCCATAAAGCACATCATCTGCACTCTCGATCTGGATGACGTGCGTCTGCACAGGCTCTGGGTAGAAATTCTCCCTTTTCTGTCTGCAGGTCTGATAAATGCAATTGTCAGAGGAGGACACCCTGATGCCCGGCGTTGGTTTGCAAGAGCTGGCATTCGATGAGGATGAGAACTTGGGTGGGATGCAGAACTCCGGGATCCTGTCAGGAGTCAGCACGTTGAGGTTTAAATGTACTTTTTCAGAGCACAGTCTGCCGGCTGCACGCATGGTCGACGCAACTGGCTGCAAACTGTATCCTGACGTTGTAACTGTGTCCGATAAACTTGTTGAACTTTCTGCAGTCACACGAATTTTTTCCAGTAACCACATAGATTCCCCTGTAGCGCTGCCTGCTGCACCAAGAATAGTTTCTGATTAAGGTGCTACCTGTAAAGATCAGAAAAACAACACATATTAAAGCACATTAAGTATTATTTGGGTCTTCTTAGTGCTTTGCACAGTCTCAAAACTAGTAACAGAACTGAGTGACTAGAGATATCCCCTTAAATAGTGAAAAATTCAAACCCCGCAAAATGTAAGTGAGCTGGCTTCTCAGATTAATGCACTTTGTTTCAGCAGCTGACTTTACGAATATTGTAACGTATACCTGAGCTGATATCTCTTGTTATGCACACTTCGAACTTATTTTACAAATCTCGCAAAGTTTAAGTAAACTGACATCTCAACTTGACGCACACTTTAATTGGTTAACTACACGAACTGATGTTTCTCCAGTTCTACAGCTATATTTTTCTTCTAGTTTTATACAGGACGCTTGAGCTGATTTACAGTGCAGTCTGTGCAGACACCAGATGCTGACCTACCTTTTCAGATTTGACTGTACTTTCAGACCCCGACAGACAGACAAAATCCTGCTCCTCCAGGTGCTGCTTGTAAAGTCTCAGACTCTAGAGCCTGAGCCTGCAGCACAGCTTTTATAAGAGCTGCCGGGGCTCTTCAGCCAATCATAGAATCGCACGCCCCTCCGAAGACCGGGATGGCCACGCCCCCAGAGGCAGTGAACATGTGATCGCGGCGGGATAGCTGGCTGATGCTCTCTGCTAAGTCAGTGCTCCCTTTGGCTGGCAACGGACTCTGATGTGGTTGTTGTCCTGAAGTCAGCCGTTTTATGACATTAGTGCCGAGCACATACATGCTCTGAGATTTACAGCACTAGTAGACCTAGCAACGGTCCTTTATGGCTTCCTCTGCAGCTTATTCAGGCTTGGCATCTAGTCAACTCCGATTTAGGGTAGGTGACATACCTCTCAACTGTCCCTGATTTTGCCTCAGAAATTTCTTCTGTCCTTCCTAAATTTGGCATTTCTGTCACTGAAGAGTAGGGATTTGAATAACAAAATAATTCTAGCCATTGGTGTTACAGTATAGATCTCATTAAGATAATACTACTCACACTAAGAAGCATGTTGTACGCAGCTTCTGGAACTAATATTATTATTTTTTTCAGATATGTCCCTGATTTTGGTCATTTGTCCCTGATCATTTTAAGCCTTGTGCCTGATTTGTGATGAGGGAGGTTGAGATGTATGGTAGGTGCAGGCTGTAGCCACCCTGAGAAGAAGGCATTTATTTTGCATTTCAAAAGAACCTGTAAAGACCTGGCTTATGGTCCTATTCAGATTTCACTCCTGGATGGCCTGATGTTAGTGGGAATCAGTAGCAGCTCCACCAAGAAAGGAGGACCAGGTTACATAGGGCGTGTGTCTGGGCATGCAGGGCAATTTAAATCCAGACTATGTTGCCAACTATGCATCACTGCTGGGGCACAGCAGCTTTTTACCAGGGCATGTGTCTTGGCTGGCCCAGTCCTGGAGCTGCCCATGGTGGCACTCTACATGGTAAGGGTGTGTTCCCCTGTTAAATGTTATGCTGATTGGATAGCAGTTGGCAATTCCAAAATCTGGCTTCCTACTTCCTAGCAGTAGTGAGTCTAGGCTGGGGGGGGGGGGTGGCACAACAGCTGGCAGCTGAGGCACCAGTACAAACTACACTGGGGGGGGGGTAGTTCTGAACCATATCAAGTAACAATCCACACACCATGTTTTTATTGCAGTTCATGTGTTCCCTTTTAACCTGATACTCATCAGCTATCTGATCACTACTTTTTGATTTCAGTAACAGCTAACTGACATTCCAATTGTAGTGTGTTAATGACTGCTGTGTTCAGTAGCCGGCTCATTTCTATAACAGCCATACAAATCTGACATTTTGTAAACTCAAAGGTAGCTTACTCTACAGGCAGTTTGCAAAAAGCGCTGTGGAAGAATTCCTAAAAGGATGCAAGGAGGGAACAAATATCCACTTTTTTTATTTCTGTGCATCTCTTCAAGTCACAAACAGGTATATTCTAGAGTCACAGATCCAGTGCAAGGATCATGGGTATGCAGATCCATGATTAGGCTAACAAGTTTAGTTAGTGTGCCCTTGCTCAAGGGTTTGCATACCCATGATAGTTTGTGCTTGGTTTGCGGTTACAGGAAGTTTGGGTGCACAGAAACCAAACAAGTTATTGAACCCTTATTTACTGTAGTTACCTGACTATCAAAATAGCCTGTCGTTTGTAGGGATAGCTAACTGTAATAGGTGCTTATCTTCTCCTGAATACTTCAGGTAAAGACTTATCAGAGATCTCAGTCTTACTTAAAATTGTGCAATACAGACTCATAGAACCCAACCAATTCATCTTATCATTTATACAAAAAATGTACATGATCCTAAGAAGAGAGAAAACACTGAGAAAGGCTTTATGCCAAACTATATGCACAACTTCAAGAGATTTTCCTTAAAAGCTTTAATTTTACAACTTTCCATTTCTTTTTTTTGTTATTCGTATTATTACCAAATACATTTTCAATAAAACCAAGTCCTTTTCACTTGGACTTCATCTATTGACAGTGCTTATTCCTACTGTGAAGTCATAATCTGATGTTTATGACAACACAATCTGGCACAGAAATTATTCTGATGTTACAAACAGAGGATTATGGTTTTAGGTCAGGAAAAAAAACATAGGAGCTGAAGAACTGTAACAGGAAAAGAGCCTGTTTTCATACAGACGTTTTTAATAGTAAAGTATGTCCCGAAATTCATAAAAAGAAGCGTCCGCATTCAGGAATTTGCTAACACAAGAACAAAAGTAATCACACCAGCTAACCAACAAAGCAAGGCACAAGCAGACAACCCTTTTGATACACAAGGTTCTCCATTTTATTCAGTGGCAAACAATGCAGAAAACTGGGACAAGCTCACCCGTTTCACATTATCACTCAATGCTTTTCCAAGGGTGTAGCCTGCAGCTTCAGAATTCCTTTTACATGTCTTGAAGTGACAAGGTCAGAGTGGAGACACAGTCCTTCTAAAGTGCTAAACAATTAAGCAAACACGTATTAAAACAAATAGTTAAAATTAATGTATACATTATAGTACAAAATACTAAAACATTTTTCTTACTCACTTAACCTACTTTGAGCACTTTCAAAAACTGCAGAGAATGCATTCTGTTAACCATACATCACGATAATCAGATCCCCTTATAAAAACATGCATTGCCAGATCAGGAACTCTCAAGGGGATCTGTAAGAAGAGAAAGATTTTTATTACATAATTTCTCAATCAATGTATACAAAACATCCAGTTCGAGCTAGGATAAAAAGGCATAGAAAAAAAGGAGTTTTACAACAGTTATATGATAAACCCAAAAGCTCAAATTGTCACAGAAAATAGGTACAATAGAAACGGGTGTACTTACACTAGTAATGTAAAAATAAATGCCTAGAGAAATTGGTACATACACAATTAATGGACTATCTAGAAATAAATAATGTCCTTACACCATATTAGGCAGGCTTCAGATGAGGACTTTCTACAAACTCAGCTTTGATTGAATTTAATGACCTAGTGGCACCCTCCTTGGATGCAGGGAAGGAGACAGCAGTCTTGTTTGCAGACTTGTCCAAGGCCTTCGACCTGGTGGACCACTCCCTGCAGCTGAGGAAACTCTGGGTTATGGGTATTACTGAGGGGCCATAGGCCTGGATTAAATCATACCTAATAGGAAGATCTTGAAGAGTATGTGTGTCCCAGGCTCTGTCAACAACTAAACCTGTGGAATGAGGGGTCCCCCAAGGATCTATTTTAGGGCCCTTGTTATTCTTGGTTTTCTGTAATGACCTTCCTCAGACAGTTCTAACATCTAATATTCGGCTGTATGCCAATGATACATCTCTTGTTACAACTGAGGTGGACTTTGCAGATCTGAGGGTTAAATTGCAGAGGGACTTCAGCAGCTTGGGGGAGTGGTTCGCCAGGTCAGGGTTGGTAATGAACATAAAGAAGACAAAAGTTCTTTATTTTGGGAAAAGTAATAAACCAGCTCTGGGCCTTACATCTTTATCAGATGTACTAATAGATCAGGTAACAGAATATCATTACTTGGGCATAATATTTGATGTAGAGTTAAATTTTCAAGAGCACATTAAAGAGTTGTTGAACAAAGTTAGCAAGAAATTAGGAGCACTTAGGCGAACTTCAAGATGCCTGGATCTAAAGACTAGGAAAACTATAGTGGAACAGATGGTGATGCCTACCATTGATTATGGATGTGTTATATATAGGGCTGCATCTAAGTTGATAAGGGACAAGTTGGATAAAATTCATCATAGACTTGTGAGGTTCATATTGGGTTGTCATTATAGAATACATCATGCTACATTATTAATTACTCTGGGATGGGCTACTTTAGAGCAAAGAAACAGAGAGATATGGCTGAAATGGTTGCAGTGCTTTTTCACAAAGCAACCTGCTCATTATATATCAGTTAATGCACTTACAAATAAGACTGAGCCTATTCGCATTTTGACTAGAACTGTATATGTCAACAAAATAAAGAGTAATTATAATAAAACAAAATTTGGGGTTAAAACCTTAAAACACCAAGTGGCAAAATGGTGGAATACACTTCCTTACTCAATGAGGGTGGCATCTTCAAATTCATTTAGAATAGGTTTGAAATCAATGTTCCAGGTTGTGTGCAACTGTTAAACATTTGGTCCATTTCCTATATTTAATAGCTTTCAATCTTCCATTGTAACGAACTTCACATTAATTTGTTCATTTCTATTGAAACTTTTGTAACCAATTGCATTTGGGTCTGTTGGTATATCTGCTACCTTTTATTGATTGTTTATTGTACCTGACTGTGTGATCTTTTGTATACTGTATAGTGTGTCTTGTGTGTTGACGTATTTAAATAATTTTGTAATATTTTTGTACTTGTAAAAAACTACATGAACTTTTATTCTTGTGACACCTAACATGACTTGTCTTGTAAACAGGGATTTCATCCCTCATGACAGTGTTCATCCTGTATAAAAATAAAAATGTTACCTACTTACCATCAAAAAGAGCATTGACTAGCCCCCAAACTAAACATTATCAGTATGTCTTTGCAAAATAAATCTGCCAAATTCAGCACCCCTCCTATCCAGAAAAACCTTTTCAATTCACTGATAACAAAAAAATAAGAGGTTGAGATGAACCACTAAACCTGAATGCATGTTCTGCTGGAGCACCATCTAAATCCTCCAGTTCTGACGGTAGCAGTATATTAGATGGCAAAAACATTTCACCATGTAGTATTTTTAGCATTAATATATTTCTGCAGTGTTTAGGTTCATCACCAGTATATTTTTATTTTGCCAGGATGTTTTCAAAGCAGTTTTTATTACTAATGTTATACTATATGACTCAGGCCATTAAAGACAGCTGCCACTATCAGTTTTTAAAAACCCTTTCCTTGAGGATACGTTTTGACTTTACAAACTGGATTCATACTGTAAATGTATTAGAAGGGTGCTGGTGCACATTTCAAATGGTAAGCAGCACAGCAATACATCCAAATGTTTAATTCATCTATAGTTGGTGTGGCCAGAGAACAGGGACTTTTGAAAACCTTAAAATGCCATTCCTCACTTTAGAAGGGAAATACAATAAAAAGGAAAATGGAGACACTAATGTTTTTGCCAGAAATACATTATTAATACAAACAATATATAATGATTTTTCCCACTAACAAATACGGCTGCTGTAATTGTCCTGAAATTTCATTTTTAGGAGGTGGGTAATGGTAATAGATTTGAGTCCTGCAGATCCCATCAGTAATTTATTTGCAGGCAGTAGGCTCCATGACAAAGACTTGAGCTGAGTCAAAGTGGCAGGGCAAATAATGTGAAGCAGCAGACAAGAGTTCCTGTAGTTTAAATCAATGGAAGTCTGTTTTCTGGCCATGTTAAATAAATACTGCACTATGCACTATATACAGTATTGTTGGATGTTTTTTATAATGATATACATAGATGCATTTTATAAGCACCATATACTGAAGCCTGGGCATCCATTGTGCCTGCTATCATTTCCATAAGCTGCTCTGTATCTTTTCTATAACTGAATGCTTTTGTGGAGTGAGCACTCCCTGTGGAGCACCACTCTTCTATACCTGTCAGTGAGGATCTGGTCCTTGTGGAGTAGGCATCTAGAATCTGCATAAGTAGTTAAGTAATGGTGGTAGTAGTACTAGTAGTAGTAGCAGTTGTAGTAGTGGTAGCAGTAGTGGTGGTAATAGTAGTGGTAGTAGTAGCACACGTAGTGGTGGTAGTAGTAATACCGAGAGTAGCAGTGGTAGCAGTAGTTGTAGTAGTGCTAGTGGTGGTAGTAGTAGTAATAGTAATAGTGGTAGAGTAGTAGTACTAGTAGTGGTGGTAGTAGTTGTAGCAGCAGTGTTAATAGTAGTGGTAGTAGTAGTGGTGGTAGTATAGTGGTAGTAGTACAAGTAGTGATGGTAATAGTAGTAGTAGCAGTAGTCGTAGTGGTCATATTACTAGTAGTGGTGGTAGCAGTAGTAGTAGTGGATCTTTGTATTTGTATTTTGTCAATTGCTAGTGAAAAAAGAGTCAAATGAAGTACCTGTGTGATGATGTCATAAAAGCCTTACTAGCAAGGCTGTCAGTGTATTTCAATGGGAAACTAAAAATCTATTTTCAGATTTTTATGGAGAAATAACAGTTCCTGCCAGCAAAGTATTATATATTTAATAGAAATATGTGATTTTTGATAACATGTGGGGCCAGATATTCAAAACTTAACCCTGGGGCAGAATTAGCACTGCATGGTGTGCTAAATTAGCCCGGAACCATTTGCATGCTATATTCAGAGGAATAGCCCTGGGGCTAAAGCAACTGAATATAGCATGCAAATAAAGCCATGCCAACAGGGCTGGGAGTGCAGTGCAAAAATAGCCCGGCAAATAAGACAGCTATGAATATAGCAACCGGGAAGTGCAAACCAAAACAGCAGACCAGCGCAAACGGACGTGTAGGAAGGTAAAGGTGAACTACGTGGCCAAAGTGTATGCTAACAAAGAAGTGGATGCACTAAAGCTGCAAACAACAAAACAACAGTACAGGCCAAATAAACCAGAACTGTGTTATGGTTCAGACAGGTTTGCGTGGCAAAAAGACATTTGCGCAGCGTTTGCGCAGGGCTAACACATTTACCCAGTGCTAGATTATTTGCCCAGGGCAAACATTTTCTATATTCAGAAGTGACATGCAGATGAGCCTACTTAGGCAGTCGGTGGGCAAACATCCATATTAGCATCTCATGATGGTCGGATTTGCATGTAGATTGCGCAGCACTATTGCAGGGTCCCACAGATCCACCTATAGGTCAATCTGAAAGTACAGGGGCAGGCTGGGTCTGCTCATCGCTCCACCTATAGGTCAGTCTGGAAGTATGGGGGCAGGCTGGATCTGCTCATCGCTCCACCTGTAGGTCAGTCTGGAAGTACAGAGGCAGGCTGGGTCTGCTCACAGCTCCACCTATAGGTCAGTCTGGAAGTAGAGGGGCAGGCTGGGTCTGCTCACAGCTCCATTTGAAGGTCAGTCTGGAAAAGCATGATGGTAGCTGCAGGCTACATTTGTACAAGGTTGCATAGACTATTGTGCCCCTGGAGACTACACAGCACAGGCACTGAATGTGGTGCTTACCAGGTGGCGGTGTTGCGTGCAATAGTCAGACTGTAGTTCCTGCTACAGTGCATAGCAGATGGCTACAGTAATAAGGTGGCCAGTAGTGTGAGGGATACAGCAATGCCTATGGTGTTTAGGGCAGCAATGACTGCTGCATTCCACACAGTGACAGGCCCATCTGGCCCAGAGCCCAGTGTATTTCAATTATAAACAAAATTTATTTTTCTGTGTTTTTCAAATGAAATTGATACTTATTTCTTCAACAAGCTTTGCCTTTTATATGTTTGCACTGTAGTGTTCCATCTGTATGTTGTTACATCTTTGAATACAATAATTAGTTTCTCTTTACTTCTTTCCAAGTAAAATCTGGTTATGAAATAAATGTCACCTGCAAAATTATAACAAAAGATCACATGTTGTCAAACATTATATATCTCTCTTAAATATATAATATTTTCATGGCAGGAAGTGTTATTTCTCCATAAAAATCTGAAAACAGATTTGTAGTTTCCCATTGAACTACACTGGCGGCCTTGCTAGTAAGGATTTTATGACATCATCACACAGGGACTTCATTGGAATCTTTTTTTCAGCAGCAATTGGCAACATACAAATACAAAGATGGAAAATTAAGTAAATAAACAAATAAAAGCAAACTGAATGATTGCAGAGGCATCTAAAGGCCCCAAACCTTCATTCTTTAAGATATGCACCCTTACTAAGCACCTGGTCTTTAAGCTGAACCAGCCTAAAATTTCATGTTGATTTGCATATACATCACATGATGCTTTGCATTATGGGGGTATGTGTGATGTTGTGTTTCTTTGAAACTTGGCTTTATTGCCAGTGCCCTTTGGGGTAACCTTTGCTTCAGGGCCTCTCCACTGAGGTTCTTTCTCTTTAGCTTGTTTTTAATTTTCTTCTGTTTTGGTCTCCCCATCACCCAAATACACCAACATAGGGGATAGTTAATTTCCACGGAAAAGATAGATCAGTGGGTTAGTAGGTGCTGACTAAGTGCAGAGGATGGACATGCATAGTCTGTTGTTGTAAACGGATGTATTGAAGAAGTGATATGCCATTGTTTAAGGTTATCCCCTATGTTTTAAATAAACAACTCACAGAGATTGTGTGTTGAACTTGAAGTTCTCTGTCTGGTCTATCTGTTATCCCACAACCCCTTCACATACACGTCACCCTAGCCCATCTCCAATCCACCTGCAGATGCCGAGTCTTTCCCCCTCCCCACTCCAGGAGGGGAGCATCCAATGGACACTGTGGAACCCCTCCCTGCTGATCTCTGCTCCTGGCACCTGGGCTTGGGATGCAAACCCTGGGTCACCAACGTGCCGAGCAAACCCCTTTGCTTGGTGCCACAGAGCCTGCTAAAGGATAAGATTCTTGCAACAGAAACAATTTCAACAAGGAACCAAAGCTCTTTCTTCCAGATAGCACAGATAAAAGGAAATAGCATGCAAGCAAACTCCGCCCCCTGAAAATGTGGAAATTGTTGTAATCAGAAAATGCTGTTGGGGTAGTTTACTGCTTGCAGTTATTTCTTCTGTCAGTGGCTGCTATTGTAATGAAATCTTTTCTGGCATTTTGATTTGTTTTATTGATTACCCTTGTAAGCATATTGACAAATTGCACATTTTTAAATGCTACCAGCAAATTTAATATTGATATATGTATCTCAGTTACTCAACAGAATTTTGTGTGAGTCTCACTTTGATGCATACTGTGGAACTCCCCCGGCTCCGTTAGCTCTGTTTCTAGAACATGGGGTGAGGGAGAAAGAGCCAGAGATCAAATAGGGTATACGGTGATACTCTAGCTAAGGAAAAATGGGCAAACCGGGTGGGCCAAGCAGTTCGCATCTGTTATCAAATTCTGTGTTTCTATATTTCTTGGCACTTTGAGGCCTAAGCTAGAATGTTACTTCATCAGTATTGCCTGCCATGGCGTGATTACCTAAATCAAAAAACTGGTCATGAAGGGATCCTTTTTCAGATCTTGCTTTATGGTGCATGCTGTATTTATTGCATTTATAATATTTAATAGGCCCTATGCACTGATGGGCATAATAGGGTCAGTAACAGTGCATGCTGCATTGCGCAGCTACACACTGTACAGCCAGCCCCACAGCAACATGTGGGGCCAGCATTCACTACCACCTAGAGGCCCCTCCTCACAAGCGTGTAGCAGAGGGAAAGGGACACCCAGCTTCCAGTTGGAAGCACAGTCTGGCTCCATAGTGGGTCACCTGCTCTGCAGGAGCAGGGAAATATGGGATATGGCAGTCTGTGGCTAGAACTGTTGTATCCCTTATTGGGATATGTGTTTTTTTTTTAACAAAAAGATTCAGCCCAACCCGATGGCACCAGCTGGTGGTGCACTGCACCACCAGGTGGGCGACCCGAGTCCTAGACCTGAGCCTGACTCCCTCACCCTGGGCCAGTGAGTTCTTGGACATGATGCTGAAGCATTGTGTGCCAAGCCTGGAGTAGGGGCCTACTCATTCCGCTCTGCCAGTGCTTCCTCTGATGGGAAGTGGTGTTGGCCTTCATGTGGTGGTGACCACACCAGGTCAGTCAGCATCCTTCAGAAAGATGGCACAGAGGGCACCATTGGAAGTTGCCATGAGTGTTGGGAGGCTTAAAAATCAGTAGAAAAACCATTGGATCTGCCGGATAAAAATTTGAATGCATCAACCCACCAATGTCATCGCATGCCTCTTAATGCACCCCTGTCTGTGGAAACTTTGGCTGCTCCTCGATGCTTAGAGATGTGAGCTGGATATTAGGGTACAATTCCACCATAAGAAAGGCAGAAAGGATTTGCATGGAGCATCGTAGAGGTTAGTCGGTGTGTGTAGGGGTTAAGCAGGGCAAGGCAGCATCTGACTGTAATACAATTCAATGAAATAAAAAGAAAATTGTCATGTAAAAAGTTGTAGGGATCAACGGTGAAGTGGCACACAGCCTTCCAATGCAAAGAAGGGGGTGGCAGCGGGTCTGTGCAAGGACAGGTATCCTGGGCAGGTAGCCTCAGTGAGCCAGGGTGTGGAGGAGGGATATGGCCACCTTTTGGTTGGCTTAACTGTCTACTCCAAAACACGCTTGAAGCCCAACATAAAAGGCTTCATGTATACGTGTATCAGTGTGGCTTGCATGCCTATTCCCCTCCAGTGACCAGATGCACAGCTGCATGGGATCTGATCTGGTCTTTTTTTGTGTGTTTGTTTGTAACTTCTTTTTATCCTCCCTTGTTGTCTGCCCCAAGCTCCCTCCAGACCCACAAGACAGTCTGGTGGTCCCTTCCATGAGCCTCGGCTTGCCCCAGGGCCGGAATGGGTGGATGAGATAAACCCCCAAACTTCCAACTCTCATTATGAGGCATTGACAGCATGGCATGGGGGTCTCAGCAGCATCATGGGGGGGAGGTCCTTTGTCATTGGATGCAGGGCCCGTACATTTTCCCTTTTTCTCTTTTGCCCACAGGAGCCATGAGTACAAGGGCTGCAAGGATGCACACATGCATAGCATCACATCATCCGCAATCATTGCAGTTCCTCCCAACCTTGGCCCAACCACACAACACTGTCCCCTGCATCCAGGTAGCAGTGTGGTAGCAGTAGATGGGAGTCTCCCTTCCCCTGGAAGGAGTGCATCCTCTGGGATGCAAAATCCCCCCCCCCAGCTGTCCCCTGACAACTCAGTCTTGTTCCTAAACCCAGGTCCCTGGCATCATGAGCAATAGCACTACCTCTGCATAAATGGGCTGGATTTCTGGCCTGGTCTAAGGAGAACAGGCATTAGCAGCTGTGTGTTTTCGTTAGAGCATCCACGGTTCTTCATAGGATACCTGTACGCATGTAACTCAGCTCTATGTCTGTGTATAGCAGCACGTACAGTTGGGACATTTCTTTTTTGTGTATACAGCCCCGTTGTATGTATATGTGCAGTTGTTTTTGTTTGCTGCAGTACAGTGCTCTGAGTTTGCTGCAGGGTACTCATCAAAAATAAAAATCAAGTCTAGCTGGAATTTAGTACTCATGAAGATTTTCCAACTGATAGCACCAGAGACTAGAGTCTATTATTTATCCATGTGGCAGCCACAGCACAGGTGGCCACCATGCAAGATTCCCCGCCTTGCCTCATCATTGTGCCTCAGCTGTGTGACCAAGTCACCACCATAGATGACAGGATGCTCTGACTCCATGTCCTTGGCCTCTCACGTGACACTGCTGTCAATGTTGTCAGTTGGCTCTAGCTGTGATAGTAACTTTTTTGTAACGTGGATTCCTGTACAGTAAGAGGACTGAGCCCTGCCACTGCACAGTAATGTGAACAATTTATCAAGAGGGTCTTTTTCAAATGGAACACAACTGGAAAATTATATGATGGTAAGCCAGTGTTCACTTTCGAGTAGGGGACTGGGACAAATGTCACCTAGTTTTTCCATTTTGTTTCCATCTAAGTGTTTGTGCCTTCTCACTCTGCCATTGCTGCAGGAAAATACCTTGTAATCAGGGATATAACCAGTTTTGATGAATCCACCATCATTCAGATGGCGGGATTTGTTTTCCTTCACAGTTTTCTACAAGGTCCCTCCTTCCATCCCATGGCATGAGCTGTGCCTTTATCGGCCTTGCATGCACACAGCACCAGTGCAACAAAAGCAAGCTCTCTGGCCCCACCACATGGGTTTCTGTGGCACCAGAATCCACCACTAACCCTCACCGACTGAGGCACACTGCCATGTGGCAAATTCCTCAGCCTGATCTGCCTCCTGACACAGTGACCCAAGCTCACTCCTGCACTCAGGTCACCTATACATGGCTGCATTGCGCTTCCACTGGGCCATCGAGGTGAAGCATGCAGTTTTCAGTTTTGAACCACCTTTTCTTCTCCTTTGTAGACAATTTGTCTCACCATTCTATGAGTTTTTACACTGCTACTTTAAGAATGTGGCTTAAATGAGGGGGCAGCACTAACCAGCCAAGTTGGAAGCTGTGTAACTCAGCTGCTGCAGTTCTGCTCTTATCCACCCTGTTACATCCGAATTTTCAGCAACCATATCTCCAGAATATTTCTCCGGATTTGCACTCTGTACATCGAGCTGAAGCTAAATCTACCTAAAGTAAGTAAATCAGGCAAAGGATTGCTATTTTATTGTCTGTTGAAGATTTTTCTCATTGCTACTGCAGGTCTGTAAGACATTTTTAGACCACCAGGCTCCAGCAGGGGAGCAGTCCCAAGAGAGGAGATAGCCCACTCTAATGAGCCTCAGATCCCTCTTGCTCAGACAGTGAACCAAGAACTGGGTAATATTACTTCTATGCTAAACAAAGTATTATTGGATACAGTGGCACTCATTTCCACTACCTCTAACACTAAAAAGGACATTGAGAAGTTAACCTCCAGAGTGGTGGATACTGAACTTCAAATCCTACATGACCAATTTCTCCAAACTAGGGACCATCACACCCAGATACAATATCTACTGGCCAAGGTTGATGACCTTGAAAATCAAGGAAGAAGAAAAAACATTCGGATTGTGGGGCTCCCGGAGAGGACTGAGGGCCCAGATATGATCTCCTTTTTGCAAACTTCTCTTCCAATAATGCTTAAACTGAACAACCCCCTCTCCCTTGGAGTTAGAGAGGGCCCACAGGTCCCTAGCCCCAAAGCCTCAGCATAGGGACCAACCTCGCCCAATACTGTGTACATTTGCCAGATACCCAGTTAAAGAATTATGTCTGAAAGCTGCTAGAGACCTCAGAACGCTGTGCTGGGATGGGGCTCCCATTCAGATATTCCAGGACTATTCATATGATTTATCTCAGAGATGTAGAGCCTATGGTTTGGTAAAGCAGGCCCTTAACAAGTTAAACCTGCCGACCTCCCTAAGATACCCATCACAACTATGTGTACTATATAAGGGTGAGCAGCTTACCTTTAACTCCCCGGCTGAGGTGGAACTCTTCTTGGAGGACATCGGTGGTGAAGCTAGGCCACAACAAAAGTCCACCTGTCTGCCTCGTGGTGATGCCATGTCGTTCATGGATACCTCTGCTCCTCCCAAAGGCTCTCAGGGCCGAAACTCTCTGCCTTCTTCTGAGAAACCATGAAGGAATCACTTGAGGAGCCAGCAGTGGGTCCCACTGGCTTCAGGGAGCAATGGCTCCTCCACCTACTCCACTCCCGTGAAGCTGTCCAACAGATACAAACTGTTGCCAAGCAGCCCTGGTTATGCCCGACAGAAGCACCAGCCATGAAGATCTACTCCGCCTGGACAATGCCAAGGGGCTGGCTGAATGGGCTCCCTCTGAGACAGACTGGGCAGCTGAACCTCAGAGTCCATGGGAGGACAGGAGCACCACATCCTTACTGGTGAAGCTGCAAGATAGGTTACGGTCTCAGGGTCATACAATTTTGTTTAATGTTTATTGTGGTATATAGGGCGGCTGGAAATCCAGGGCTTCCCTAGATTGTCCTCGGTATAATGCCTCCTTTCCTGGGGCCAGGCCATAACATCCACCTTGTGCGATGTGCACTGAGTCCCCAGTAATATGAGTCCCAGCCCCTTTTCTCCAATCTTTCTCCAGCCGCACTGCATGCTCTCTGTGGCTTGCAATACCGTTCAGCCCCTGGTTTAAATGTGTCCTGTACTGTCCAGCCAGATATGCAATTTAAATGTGAGTAGTTGGGCTCCGAGCTATATGTTAATCTCCTCCATTGAGAAGATATTGCTGATGCACGCTCTACAAGGTAGCCCTTCTGCTACAGGATGTAGCATCAGTGGTTGTCGCCCCTTCATTCTGTTTTGGATTTTAACTGCCAGTAGGTCACTGCATGATTTCATGCAGGGGGTCTTGATTTAGCTCCATATTACAAGTCCCTGACATGATACCCTGTATCTTTTTTGGGATTTTAATCCCCGAGGTCTCTCCCACAGATTGGAGCTGCTGCCTTGTACACATAAGGTGCTCTGGCACTCAGGGGCTAACTTGCATGCGGGGTAGAGTAATAATCTATAAAATGTGGGCAGTCTGTGGAATGTTGCCCTATGGAATTTGTATTAAGCTTGGGGTTTATTGGAAGCTAATATGGCCTTAGAGGGCTTACTAGGGTGTATTTCCAGGCACAAGCCCAATAGTGTTAGTGGTCGATATATTTCAAAGGGTGTCTGGAATACGACTGCCCCACTTGTTTTTACACCCTAGGGGCCCTGATATAGCAATGATATCACCATGGTGACAGTATTTGTGACACGGCAATGTATAGTTAATTACACCTACCATTCCGGTAGAGGTATTTATTTTCATTTCTTTATGTACTAAGTTGAAAGAATCTTAATGTCATTGCAATTCTCAATATATTCTGGCTCTCGCTGCTTTTTCTACCCATTGGCGAAAGCTAGTCTAGGGCTGGGCTGGGTGTATTTATTACAGGATACGGAGAACTGGCACCCCCCCTTTACCCCCTTTACAATTGTTTGTGATGGCTAGAGATGCACGTATAGTGCTGTCCACCTTGTGCGACCCGAATCCCACTGGTTATTCGCACTCCCCCCCACCCCCGGGATAGTCATGGGCCATTGGGAGTCGATGGTGCTTCTTCCTCCTTCCTGGTCAAAAACAGACTACACCCCCTACTCTGTCCTTGGTGAGGTGTCTCAGCATCTACTTAGCATGCTGACCTGCCTTTCAGCCAAGGAGGTGCTCTTTAACTTACCTAACCTAACCCTTTGGATTGTGTTGGTACTCTGGAAGCATCTAGGACACTCCAGGGTGGTATATAAGTTTCTTTTTCTCTTCGTTGTCCTATCAGGTATACCGATAGTTATAAAAATGATTTCAGTGTCTATTAGGACCTGCAAAGAACATGTTATGGCCCTGTTTAGGCCTATTGGGCCGCTTAGGTTAGGGTGGGGACCCGTATTTAGTTATTTGAATATGCATATTAGCTTTCTGCTAACACTCTACTTAGCGTCAGTGTTTGTTTATAGATGTTGGCACGTAAAATGGACACATCCTGACAATGGCTAAGTTTTCAGATATTACAACCACTACTTGGAATGTCAGGGGTTTGAATTCTCCCATAAAGAGAAAAGCAGTATTGTCCTGGGTAAAAAAATTGGGCACCTAAGTCGCTTTTTTACAAGAGACTAAATTAAGTTCCAAAAAAGCTGTGACTTTGGTGAGGGATTGGTAGGGCAGAAGCTCATTGCACGGCAAAATCGGCTAAATGGGGTGCATCCATTTTGTTACATAAATCACTGCAATGGCAGGCTAAAGAGGTTTACAAAGGGGGAGATGGTGGGTGGATCATTCTGAAGGTCTCTACACCCTCTGGCCCCCTGATCCTCGCAAATATTTATGGTCCCAATGAGGATTCTCTGGAATTTTTTCACTCTATCTCACAGAAACTCATGGATATATCGTATGACAGTCCTGAGTTGCTCATGGGAGGTGACTTTAATCTGGTAATGGACAGCCTTCTGGATAGATCCAATGCCAGACCGAAGCCCCACTGCACAGCACAGCAAGCACTGCAAGATCTTATTTCTCTGCATCGCTGTCCGATGTGTGGAGGGTATTGAATCCTTCAGTAAAAGATTTCTCCTTTTTCTCTGCACCATGCCAAATGGCTAGTAGATTGGATTATTGGCTCACTTCTCCTAACATCTCTAAGGCCACCTGTGGGGTAGTTATTTCCCAAATATATATCTCCGATCATGCCCCTGTCTCCCTTACTTTCGTACTCACTCTAAAAATCTTCAAATCACTACTGCAGAGGTTGGACCCTCTCCTGCTGTATGATAAGGACTTCACCCAGTGGCTTCAGGCGGCTACAGAAGAATTATTCCGTCACAATTCCCCTTCTTCTGCCTCAGCTGCAAGCACTTGGGAGGCCTACAAGGCTACTATTGGGGAGGAATCATTAGCTTCACCTCACATAGGCAGAAGATGAGGGACCAGGAACTTCATCTGTTAGAGACCACTTTAAAGGACTTGGAGGCTAAGTATAAAGCGAAGCCCACAGTGCTTCAGACACCGACAGTATTAACCACTCTGGTGGCCACCCATTTAAAAATCAATACACTGGTAAGCAGGAAGATAGAGCTCTATAGTCATAGAACCCAGCACCATTACCAAGCTGAGGGTGAAAAGGCTAGCAAGTTGCTGGCCTACAGGCTAAAACAAAGACAAGCTGAAAGAGTTATCACCAGCCTAAGGGATGGGTCAGGGAAGCTCTCCATGAACCCCACCTCTATTAATAACACTATGACCGAGTTCTATAAAATTCTATAGTCTTCCCATGGTTGTTGGGATGGTGAGTCTTACACTCAATTTATTGAGCCCTTGCCTCTTGCTAAGCTTTCTGACTCACAGAAAGCCACACTAGACCTACTCATAACAGAGGCAGAAATTGGCAGAGCCATTACTGAGAGGGCTCCTCATAAAGCACCTGGGGGGATGGTTTTTCAGTGGATTTTTACAAACTAGTTCAGCCTTTGATTACAGCCCCCCTGACGAACATGTTGAATGAGGCACACTCGTGTGGGCACCTCCCTGCTACCCTATCTGAGGCCATCATTACCATACTCCCAAAAGAGGGTAAAGATCTCTCCCTCCCCTCCAGTTACAGGCCTATTTCTTTAATCAATACTGATGCCAAGATCTTGGCCAAGGTTTTGGCCACTAGATTGGAGGAATTCCTTCCAGAGAGTATTCATCCTTCGCAGGTGGGGTTTGTTAAGGGCAGAATCAGTTCAGATCATATCCGGGCCCTAGTGCTTTTAATACAGATAGCGGCCTCCCTGCCCACTCCAGCGGCAGCGGTTACAATTGACTTTGAGAAGGCCTTTGACATGGTAGGCTGGGAATATTTATTTGCAGTCATGAACACCTTCAACTTTGGCCCGTATTTTACCACTTGGATAAAAATTGTTTATGCCTGCCCTACCGCCAGGGTCCTTACCAATAATGTCCTCTCTGAATCATTTTGTCTACAGAGAGGGACCAGACAAGGATGCCCATTATTCCCCCTACTTTTTGTTTTAGCTATTGAACCCATAGCGGCTGCCCTCAGAAATCACCCTCATATACATGGACTTCAGGTTAAGGACAAATGTTATATCACTAAGTTGTATGCCGATGACTGCCTGATCCTGACCCGTGACCTACCACACAGCCTTCCACACAACCTTTCTACATTACAAACATTTGATAAAATCTCAGGCTTGAACATCAATCTAGCAAAGTCTGAAATCCTCCCTCTTAATGCTCTTACAACATCGGCCGTTGTGGATTCCCAAGGTCTGGCCTGGGCAAGATCCGAAATAACATACCTGGGCATACGGCTTACCTCCAAACTCTCATCCTTAATGAACATAAACTTCAAACCCTAGTGACCAAATTCCAATCTGCCACAAACAGATGGGCTCATTTGCATCTTTCCCTGGCAGGCAAGATTGCTGCGATCAAAATGCTGCTTGCCCCTAGAGTATACCACCTACTATCCCATATTCCTTTTCTTATTCCTGATGCATGGAACCAAAAACTGAACACTTTGATCAGTTCCTTTTTATAGGGTTTGCACAGACCTAGATATAGTAGAGCTAAATTGAGGGCTCAAAACCTGAGGGGAGGCTGGAACCTACCCGTCTTCTCTCAGTACTCCATCGTGTTTATAGTAGCAAAGACCTTAAAGGAGGAGGGTCCCTGTAACTCCCTTCGCTCTCCAGCATGGTCCCAAATTGAAAGAGATCTCTTGCAAGGCTCTTCAGTTTTTGCACTGGTACCTCACACCCTTCCAAAGCCGCACAAGGGCTGGCTCTCCATCCATCATGCACATCAAGCCTGGCAAAAATTGGGGCTCAAAACCACTCGATGCCTCGGCTTGGGAAAGCATACCCCTCTCTGGAATAACCCCAGACTTTGTATTAATAAATCTCCTGTGAACTGGGTGGACTAGGCCTCTAAAGAAATACTTTACACTGGGGACTTGGGATCCCCAGAACACTCAGACATGGGCTCGTTCCAGGGTTTGCAAAACAGGTATGGTCTCCCCCACAGTGATTTTTGGAAATACCTTCAGATAAGAAGCCTCTACCAGTCTTGGGTTAAGAAAAGATGCACTTGTGTCATTTGTATAAAATGTAAAGTTGTTAAACCCTCTCTTCCTGTTGATGACTGGATTATGCATTCCAAAGGTAGGGCTGGTCTTATACAGAGATTTCAAAGAGATAGTGCTCCCAACCCCTCTCTGCCGAGCAAAACCAAGTGGGCCGCTGCATTAAAGATCACCATTACTGTTCTACAATGGCACCAGTGTTGGTTGCGAACTTGCCAGGCCTGCTGCATCCGCCAAAGTCTTCTTTTACAGAATAAAATACTGCACCTCTGGTATTATACTCCATCCCAACTAAACAAGATGGGTCTTCTCTCCTCTGATTGCTGCTGGAGATGTGAGGCCCCGGAAGTGGATCTGCTTCACATCCTGTGGTCCTGTACTCCGTTGAAGTCCTATTGGGAGGCAGTAATCCTACATTGTTCCCTTATCTTAAAGACGTCCCTTCCAGCAGATCCTGGTCTTTGGCTATTAGGCCTTATACCTGAGGCTCTCACTCTCCCCAAAGCCTCTACACTGTGGCTCATACAGACCTTGGTAGAATGTAAGCGTCTTATCATACATTGCTGGAGATCCCTAGAGGTTCCATCCCTGGTAGAGTGACTCAGTGCCATAGAAAGGTTGGCCACCCTGACCAGGATATCTTGTGTTAAAAACCAGTGTTATAAAAAGTTTGAAGCACTTTGGGCCCCTTATTTAACCTATGTTGATCACATTACCCATGTCTTGCCCTCCAGATATTTGAAGGACAAACTGAAACCCCCTTGATCACACTAGTAGTTATGGTTGATTGATTGTTAAAAGATTGCAGTTGCTTTTCCTTATAGCTATCTTGAGTGTTTCACCTCCAGATGGTCATACAGGTTCTCCCCATAAGCAAGTTTCTACACCTTATGTGAAGATGCTTTGTCATTCTTGATCCCGCCTGTTTAAAGTGAGTAAATACCTTTTTCTGGATTTTTTTAGTATACCCATGGTAGGATTTTCCAGGTTTAATGATGCTTCACAGTTAATACTTTGTTAAGCCAGTTGTAATACATGTACACCAGCACGATATGGTTGTTTGTATGGTGCCTCGGCTGTTTGTATTAAGTGGCATGTTTGTAACCACTTTGTCAGCCATTTGGTCTAATGGTCCTCCATATGTAATAATCTGAAATCTCCTAATAAAAAGATTAACTGCAAAAAAAAGAATGTGGCTTAAACATGACCCATTATTTTTTCCATATAACCCTTAAATTTTATACCCAGTGGGTAAGTGTTCCTTCTTCCTCATAAGCAAATATCTGAAATGAACCATGCTGAAAAATTTAAAAAGAAGTATACTAGTATCTGTACAGATGGCATATATCCAGCAGTCTAAATAGGGGATATGTCACAGGCAGTGTGAAAATAAACAGTTTATTTTTTGCTTCAGGTTTTTATGGCCTCACAAGTGGCAGAGCCATGGGTGAGATCTATAGAGGTCAAACCCTGAAGCAAAAAATAAATTGTTTAATTTCACACTGCCTGTGGAATATGTCATTTACGTAATGGGTAATCTACAATGTTCCTGAGGCATTTAGAGTTTATCAATAAACACACTTCTTCAAAAAACACTGTTTTTACCCTTCCCGTTGGGATATTTTTGTCACTTCGCCAGAAGATGTGCCATTTGTAGCCTTCTGGTGTTGAGATGCATCATTACATGTCACAGTGATGCACAGCAGGTGAAAGGGCATGCATGTAGTCATTAAGCTCTAGCACACCTTGAAGTAAATATTGTTTGGGATTGATGGCCAAGCTGGATTCTTTAATGTCTTCGATGGTTGCAAGTGTTAGCCCCACTGATGGAAATTGCTGCTTCAGTGACTGGCTGCAGCCTTCAGCATCACTCAGTCAGCACAACTGTGGCTACGGCTTTATCACTGATGAGACAGCACAACTGCAAGGGACATGAGCTTCAGAGCTGAACAAGGTACTTATTATGATTTTACTGATAGCAGGAGTGAAATGGCAGTTGCAGGCACACTTGACATTTTTTTTTAAGAACCAAAACCTTGAGCATGCAAACTGGACATTCTAAAGTAGGCTTGGCTATAGACAAGGTTCAGCTTAGACTCCTGCTCCAATCTGTATTCTAGATGACACACCTGCAATGTACATAAATGCAGATGACATGCCTTGGGTGTAAATAAAGATTTATTTACTCTCCAGGTATGTCATGACTACAAACAAATGCGTTTATTCTTATTTTTTTTTATTTGCATACATGTACCAGATTACATCCTGGTATTATAATATGATGACATTTCTTGGCAATTAAGAATTTACATGTCAGTAAAATAATTTTAATGTTAAAATTATGATGAAAATTTTGATATAGGACGCATCACTTTCTGCTAGCCATAGCCCCGGCAGTACTACTTGTGAACATAACTCAGTGTTACATTAATTTATTCTCTCCTTACTAACCTGATTCAGCAAACTCCTGGTTTGTTCACTGGGGCATCACTGAATCGAGTTAGTAAGGGCAAAGTATAGTTGTGTGAACACAGAATTACTGCTCATGCATAAAAGCCTGAATCAGTACTCTAGAAAGGTAAGGACACTGGTGCCTTTATACAAAGTTTTACTAAGGTGCACCACCTTCTGGTCGTTCATGAAGAAGCACTGGAAGCTAGTGTTGTATGTTTATTTATTTATTTATTACAGGCATGATCCAGAAAATATACATTAAAAATATTTATAATACTTTTGACATTTTTACAAATGATATAAGAAGAATAATCCACTTAGTGTGAGCATACATGCTGCAATAACTGCACTTCCTGGGTCGTGAAGATCCTTGGCTGCACCTCATGTCTCTCAGTCCACCCAAGGCATTCAGTTACTGCAATATTAGGCTGGCTATGTAGTGTAGCGGTAGGGCATCTGCTCTATATTCCAGCAGCCTGGGTTTGGGAAGGAGATCGGACTGCAGTGGGCCAGCTGGGGAAGGAGCAATGAGTGTCCCACTGGGCGGCTCTCCTCCTTTGGGGAGGGGGATTCTGTCCTCTGCTGTTGGCTGCCACCTGGCAGAGGACAGATGATAGCTCACGTGGAGGATGACATGGGAGGGGCTGCAGCCAGATGCTGAGACATGCTTATGTGTCACTGCACATCTGCATGTCACGTCATTGCACACCAGCAAGCCCCAGGGAGAAAATAATGGAAACACCCACCAGAAGGCAAGATGATGACCAACCCACTGTAGATTTTGTTCTCCCAATGAGGCATCCACCTCAGAGACCAAATCCTGACCCAGTCAGGGTAGTTGCCCTCCCTTTGGACCCCACCAGGCAGGGCAAGCCATGAAGGAACAAAGGAGCCTAGGGTAAGTACCTGGAGATGGGGGGGTGAGAGGGCTACACAGGTCATTCAGAATAGGGCCACCTGGGGAAGCATAGACAAAGGATAGGAAAAAAAAGTTACTACAAAATTGTCACGCCTGTTTATGGATTATTCCTTACAATGCTTATTCAGTACAGAGGTGTCAAATTAGCTAGCTGAGACAATGTGTAGATTGAGTTTGTTGGTCGTTGTCAAGGATGCTGTTTAATACAGTATTTACATAACACAACATTGTAACCTGACAAAGGAAACAGTTTGGAGGTTGGCAGCTTATGAAACAAATGCTAAGAGTGCATTATTATAAGAATAACATTATTTAATGTGATAACAGATTTTCTTCAGATGTAAGACCTACAGAATTTCAGTGTACCACTCTCAATAAATATGGCCCAACAGATCTGGCCATCAGGGTTGTGGAGATTATGTTTGAAAAATTATCAGTTACTGATCATTATGTCTAAATGGTATTCTAGTACTGATCTTGCTTTTGGATTACTTTAGTGCCGGAAAAGAGCTAAATCATGCACAATTGGCAACTTCTATGCTAGTTTGAAATTAAATGAGTAGTATAGTCAAAATTTGTAGAAACAATTCATACCCCATTTTGACAGAGCTTGGTTCCTCTATGGAGGCACCCGCAGTGGAAACCAAGGAGGATGCTGGGAACCTCCACAAAGAAGACTCACAGGAGGGTGGCATTGGACCCCACAGGGGAAGGAAACAACTCCTGGTGGGGAACTCAGTTGTTAGGGGGTAGAACTGGGGGACAGAGGGGAGTGGGAGGTAAGGTGCCTGCCAGGCGTCATGGCTTGGAGGGACAGGAAGCAAATCCTCAGGACTGGGGAGCAGCTTCATTGGGGAGGGACCTGGACATTAATGTCCACCTAGGGACAAATGATCTGGCTGGGAATGGGATGAGAGCAATGCAAGGGGAGTTTGTAGAGTTGGGGAAGGGCCTTAGACAAGTAGCATGCATGGTAACCTTCTCAGAGGTGCTGCCTATCTATGGCATGGGTAAGGCTACGGTGCATCGCACCATGTGATTCAATCAATGGTTGAAAAACCAAGTGCAAAGCTCAGGGTTTTGGCTTCATTGGGGACTGGGGAGCTACCTGGAGAGATACAGGCCTATACTGGTGCGATGGTCTGCATCTGTCCAGAAGGGGAACCAGAATCCTAGGTGATAGGTTTAAATGCTTCATTGGCAAGCATTTAAACTAGCCAAGGGGGTAGGCACTGAAAAGGAGCAGGAAAATCCCAGCCCCCCTTCCCACACACACAAAACAGGGTAGTTAGTGAGCTAAACACCAAAATAGAGAAGTCATTAGGGAGAAGGGCAGGGGTAAATGAAGAAAAAGACAAAGGCAGTAAGGACAGGGATGGGGCTAAAAGGGGTAAGGCCATCAAAAAATAGAGGGCAATGAGAACCAACACCCATAGTCTGGGTAACGAGCTCCCTGAACTAGTGGCCTTGATGGAAGAGGGATGCCTGGATATTGTGGCAGTCACAGAAACATGGTACACAGAGAACCATGACTGGGATGTCAACATACCAGTGTACACAATCTACAGGAGGAACAGGGAAGGTAGAAGAGGATGAGTAGGAGGAGTAGCTCTCTATGTAAGCAAAGGGATCAAAGCAATAGAACTAAAGGGCAAACAGGGAGGAGAGGAGGCACAGTGGGTCACCCTGGAGAAGGGAAATGGCACCATAATCCACACAGGGGTTGTATACAGACCCCCACCTCAGGGAGGAAATGAACAAGGAAATGATAGAGGGCATCCTTAGGATGGCAGAAAAAGGGGAGATATTGTTGATGGGGGACTTGAATATGCCAAATGTCAACTGGAGCACCTTTGCTACAGCCACATCCAAGAGTAGGGTCATTCTTGATGCCCTACAGGGGGCATGCCTCAGACAGCTAGTGCTGGAACCCACTCGGGGGGAGCAATCTTAGACCTGGTACTCTCAAACGGTGATGGAGAGAGGATCTCAGATTTAGAAGTGGGTAGCCATCTGGGAACAAGTGACCACCAAACAGTGTGGTTTATGATAAACACAGCCATAGAGTCAAGCCATACAAAAGTGAGGGTACTGGACTTTAGGAGGACTGACTTTGGCAAAATGGGAGAGTGCCTCAGAAAAGCACTAGCAAACAGGCAAGAACACCTAATCTGCATAGTAAGGTATGACGTTGGCAGCTGAGTGTCTTATGCAACTGGGGTATGCATTAATTCAGCATGTTCTCATGCCCTGGAGAGGCTTATTGCACTTATAAAGTGGAAATGTGTAGGTAAAGTAAAGAAATAAAAACCAAAAACTAAATTTTACTGCTGAAAACCTAAAGAAATTGGCTGTCATACATCTACTTGATAAAGTAGTCCATGCTGTTTTAGTAGTTTTTACATTACTAACTACTGAACTGTTAAATTAGTGAAAAGTAGCCATCTGAGTGGCATGTTCAGCTGAGGCACCCCTGCGACTATAGCTCATGAATGCAACTTGGAGTTGGTATTGGATAAGGCCAGATGCCTCTGCCTGAGAGCCGAGATAAAGTAGCATTAACTCAGCCAAAAGAGAGAATATGGGGACAGCTGGTCCAAGATATAATGGGATGAAAATAATAATGCTAAAAATTAGACAGTAGGATAAATACCACACCCTGAACTGTTTCCGTCACTGCAGGTGGTGTCTCCATGCAGGTCCCACAATTGGCAATGTGGTACAATATGTGCCTGGGACATCTTGACTAGAGAGGGTGGGGGGCATGGAAGGCTCATGCATGTGCAAGAGTCACTTGCCAGATACCTATGGCCCTGGCTGGTAATAACATAACATGGTCAATACCGTAAAGCCAGAGTGAGGTATCCACAGTACTGAACTATGTTGTCTTGCAACCCCCCCCAATCATGGCCACCTGGTCCAGGAGACATACCAGATCTATGCCTCCTGATGCTGATGTGGAAGCTGAGCTATGGGGGCAGTCAAGGTGGGAGGATGGGGGTGTCTTTCCATGCACAAGCTTGATGGTCAGCTGGACATCCCAGCTGTGTTGTATGCCCAAGTGCTGTGGTGGACTACCCCTAATCTTCCTCCCTGTGTTGTTTTTACTCCTGCACACTACTGGCAGCATGAATTTCATGCTACAGAGCTGAGTGGAGAGTTCCCTTTGTGCTAATGGTGCCAGTAGTGTGGTAGAGGGGGCCTGGACTCCATCCCAATTAGAATGGAATATGCTAGTGACAGCATGCTTTGCAGCAGTCTGTGGTGAGCACATTGCAATGCACATGGTGCACATGCCTCTGCCTGCTCACAGCACCTTGCCGACAATGGGTGGATAGATTACAATGGGTGCTTTCCAGAATTTAGCATAATTTTACAAAAGTTACATGCTAGGCCTCATGGCCTTGGTGTCATTATCAAACTTAAGATTCTCTTTTGCTTTTTTTAAGTCCAGCCTTGCAGTCCCTCAGTGTAGCTCTGTGCTCATCTCAGGCCAGGAGGCAGCCCATCTTTGTCCAGTGACTATAGACTTTTTTTTTTGTTCAAGATCAGTTGCCTTAAGTCCCTGTAGAGCTTGAAGGGGGGACTTAGCTTGATTCTGTTTCCCTTACTGCTTACATGATGCAGACCTCTGGGGCTACTTCAAGCACCGTCTTCAATAAATCCCGCATGTGGTCTGCATCGCCATTCTCATGCAGCTACTCCAGACTGTTAGACTCCAAGCCCCTCACCTTGGCAAAGTCTTTCCTTTTTAAATACAGGGGCCTGGTGGTTGGGGCCTGGCTAATCATCTTTATCACCAGGGAGAAGGTCACCCAGTTTTGGTCACTGCCTGTCCTGGTTCCTTGATGTTCACACTGAAGATGACCCCAGTGGCCATCCACACTTCTGAGAACAAGGTTTAGTGTGACCTCAAACTAGGGCCAGCCTTAGGGTATGTGGTGCCCCTAGGCTAACCTGCAAATGATGCCCCCAAGGGAATTGCTTTTTATAAGTCTTCCTCCCCATCCAAAATGCTCCCCTAATATGGCTTTGTCACCCAGACCTTAATGACAGGAGCAGCACTAGTAATACAGTGTGATAGTGGCTAATGTTCCCAGCCCCAGAGTTGCCACCTCGCTTCAGTTTAATCAGGCAGCCACACATCTCAGGCAAGGCTGCTTTAACTGGGTCCTAGCAATCAAATGGAATGGCAGCTGTCCCCTCCCTCAGCACTCCCCACCCCCTCACCCTGATCATACTAACATGTGGGAAGCATTGAGGAACCTATAGTCATCTGCAGCAAAATTATTCAACATTGTAGAGGAAAGGGACAAAGTGAGAGCCACAAAGCCCTGAGAAGCAACAAGAACCTAAGCATCCCCTCAGACTGAAAAAAAACACAAATGTACCCCCCACCATATCCAACATAGTTCTTAGATTTAAATCCAATAAATAAAAGGCAGTGGAGCTCCTGTCATTACCTGAGCAAAGGCATCCTATTACAAGCAGAATGTAAAAGCAAATAAACTCCCGTTGTTATTATACCAAGAGGGAACCTGCTGAAGGTATGGTATAAAACATGACTTGCCTAATACCATGAGCAGGGTCCCTCTCAGTACAATGACTGCTTGAGTTTACTTGTGTTTTACATTCTGCTTGTGCATGGGATAGGATGCCTTTGCTACCACAGTGACTCACCTCTAACAAAAATAATTATTTGCCGCCGGTTATTTTCTTGACTCCAGTCTCCACTCCAGCACCAGTTCATCCTCCAGGAACTGAGTCCAACTGTTGTCTTCTTCCCACTCCTCAGAGCCAGTGCAGTGCCTCCGCTTGCCACCGACAACTCAGACAACCGATGGGCAGGCACCTCCCACCTCTCACCTCCTGCGACCATGAAAACCCTAATGCCTTCCAGTGGAGTGAGTCAGCAGCACTTTGTCCTCACCAAATGCCCAACCATCATATCTGTCCATCTGCCCTGGGGCGCAGCTGTCCAACCATCCAGACCACCATGCTGCCTGGCACCAGTTCTAAATCTGATAAACATGGAGGTGGGGTAGGGGACACAGAGTGCTAGTTGCAACAAAACACAATGTGCCAGTGCTGCTATTCTATTGGCTGCTTCTGAATGTTAAAGTTCAACCTTCAGACAGTAGAGCCAATAAGGACAGGTGGTTTCCTTTTTTTTTTATGAAAAAGAATGTAGTTGCAGGCACGGGCAGGTATGGTACCTGATGCACAATTGTGAGTCTTCACCTCCACTTCCCGCCACATGCACAGATCAAACCGGATAAGTGTCATAGATGTAATCTGAAAAAAAAAAGTATTCTGGAAAAAACAAAGAGAAGATTTTTGGCAATTCGGCACCCCTTATTGATGGGCTCCCTAGAAGGCCATCTAGCTTGCCTATCCCTAAGGCAGGCCCTGCCTCAAACCATATCCTCTGTTGAATATACTGCTGTAGGAAACGATCCTTGAAGGTGGACTCAGCACCAGTGTTAGCTCTTTTGAAATGCAAGTCTATGCCTGCGAGACTGAATTCCCACAGGATCACCACTGCATCTGATTTTGCTAGTTTTGTAATTTTTCTACAAACTGGGCATCATAACAAAAAGGACACCCTTCCATCTGTAACACCCAGCACCTGAGTAGAGGCTTACCTAAATGGCTCGCTCAGGCAGTGAACTGCTACTCACATCCATCTCTCTCCAGCCAGTGAGGATGTTTGTTGTGTGGGGAAAAGCTGCAGCCAAGGGGCTATTTGTTTTGGCACTTCTTGTGCCAGCCATCAAGACTGCTACTGCCATCTGTATTCAGTGCTCTCAAGCCCCCAAGCGGTGGCACATGCTGGTGGGGGACTGGAGGAGCACTACAGCCAGAAGAGGCTGTTGTTTCTTCTGCCCTTCTCACTCTTATTTGTTTTATTTATTTTACCCGGAAGGTGGATCGGATCAAATTACCCATTTTCAGCCATGTCTGTGGAAAAAGGGTTATGGTACGAAAACATCACATCTTACAACACACATCACATAAAAACAAAATCAGATAATGAAAATATCATGACAGTATATTATAGTGGTGCAGTAACACTCCTATAAGTTAGGGTTGAGTAGGCTGTTTAATGTTAAGCCCCTAACTTTGCACTTTAATGGCTTCACCACCATTCAACGGATTTGCATGAAATTTTGCATCCTTAGTCTCTGGGACAAGATCTCTAGACTTGCTAAGTTTTGTCCTGGTCAGATGTGCAGATTCTGAAACCTAGATAGTGTAAAAAGTGAAAAAAAAATCAGGGTTTTTGCTAGCGCCCAGAGAGTTTGGAATTTTGCTTTAAAATTTTCAGGGTAGAGAGGGCTTGGACCACAGTAGTGCTTTTGCTGGTTTGAACAAATATTAATCTGTTCCAAAGGGATGTTGGTTCTGAGCATGCTCAGTACTTTCTTTTGGATGGCTGTTTTGTATGAAAAAAGAATTTGGCCCCTACGAAAAAAGATTCTGCTTCGTATTGGAGTAATCTTTTTTCATGAGAAAAACTTTTTTTTTCGTATGGCCACCATCCTGTTTCCATTTTTTTCAAAAACGTTTTTTGAAAAACCATAAAAATGATGTCCTACAGAGACACCAACACATGCATCTTGCTAATTGGGACCCCCTTAGGTGGATTCTGCAGTTAGTTTTTGGAAAAAAAAATCACCCAGTAATGTGTTTTTAACACATTTTTAAATCTTTTTTCATGACCTGAATTTTTTTTTTCATATGGCTATATGAAAAAAGAATAGGGCCATATGAAAAAAAGATTTGCTTCATACAAAAAAAGAATTTGGACTTAGGTTTTTCAGATTCCTTTTTCATATGAAGGAATCTTTTTTCATATGAATGACACAGCCTCACGAAAAAACATCCCTTCATATGAAAAAATAATTTGAACTTAGTTTGTTTCCACATTTCAACTTTAACAAGCCATAACCCAGTACATATATGCAATTATGGCACAATCTATATATCAAAATAAAGGTTGTAATGAGAAGTACAACACAAAACATAATACAACCAAAGAAATATTTAGGGGCCATGTAAAAAAACATAAAACTTAGAAAATTACAATTCCTATAGGATAACATTCCCTACAAAATAAAATTACAAGGAAGCATATAAATTGCTTTTCTGGATGAATGGAAGCACAGGGCTCGGAGGGCCCTGTGCTTTCACACCCACATACACAAACATATCTGGATAAATGGAGACACAGAAGTGCTAGATCCAGAGAGCCCTGCACTTCCATAATCACATGGATGTTTTCACGAAGGTATGACAATATGATTGTACTATATCAAATAGTATGGAAATTCATTGCAAAAAAATGTGTTAATGCACCTGTTACGGTTAAACCAACAAACGTCAGGAAATGTGGTTCAACCCTAACACCCCATGCTGCAAGAAGCAAAAAGAAAAAATAAAGTTACTGTTTTGGCTGTCCTGAGCCTTGACAAATCAGGCCTAGTGTCTTCCTTGGGGTTATCAACCCTAATGCTCACCCCGTTCTAATATAATCTGCACATCTGAGCTTATTTGCTGATATAATTTTTTATTTAGTTTTTGTTGACCGGGTAAGTGCATTATACAAATTCTGCCTATTTTTAGGCACGACCCAGGGGAAGGGAATACATATGAATGCCAACTGACTTTGAACCAGATTAAGCTGTTGGTGGTATTTTAGTGAATGGGGGGAAATTTGGCCAGTGCACCAGGGAAATTCCTCTACTCTTTTCGAGAAGTGCCATGGGATCTTTAACATCCACCTGAACTACCACCAGAACAGGCAGATGGGACCTTGGTTTAACGTCTCATCCGAAAGGCGGCACCTCAGGAGTGCAGCACCCCCCTCATGCTGCACTACAATGTCAGTATTGGGATATTAACTCAAGTGCCTGGTGTGGGGATAGAACCCACAGCCTTCTGATCTCCCAGCCTCAGAGGCGAGTGTGCTACCTGCTGAGCCACTGACACTGCCGATAATGGGGGAGCATTAGGGTTAATAACTCCAAGGAAGACCCTAGGCCTGATTTGCAAGACTCAGGACAACCAAAACTGTAAAGATTTTTCTTTTTGCTGCTTTCAGAATTGGGGGGGTTGGGGGTTAGGGTTGGAAACCCTAGCACCACATGTCCTTACTTTTGTCAGTTTAACCCTAACTAGTGCCTTAAAGTGATTTTGTCACATTTAAGAAGGACTTACCACCTTGGATAGTAAAAGGTAATGAAAGTCAGCCTATCCTGTTTTTAATATGGAAAGCAGTGCCTGAATTAAGAAATTTTACGTTGTATTTTGCCTCCAACAACACCGGCCAGCACATTTCTTTACTTCCTCATTCAGTAATATGCCCCCATGCTATGATGTCCTGCAAGGGAGGGTACGGAGGTGTGCCCCATTGAAGTGAATGGGGCTTGATTTTGCGTCCTATTTAACAACATATAATGGCCAGTTTGATATTCATGAAGGACACTGCTGACTAACAAGACTCTGTTGGTTGGCGGTATCGCCGTGGCATCAGGCGGTATAGTTAAACAGGATAAAATCAAGCATTCACTTCAATAAAGGCGTCTATGCTCTCCCTTGCAGGCACGTCATAGCGTGAGGCATTCTGAATGAAATAAAGTAATGCTGACGTGTGAGCAAAACAATGTAAAGATTACTCAGTTTAGGCACTGGTTTCCGTGACAAAACAGGATAGGCTGACTTTCACTGACTATCAAGGTAAGGTAATGTAAATTTCTAAGAGAGTAAATGTAACAAAATCACTTTAATGAAGTTTTTGCAATGAATTTACATATATATATATATATATATATATATATACACATTATAGGCGTACATCCATCAATCATGGGTTTCAAGCAGCCATGAAGGACCACAGCTCCGAGTCACACATCAAAGGCCCTCCTGCCACAAGTGAGGGACAGCAAAATAAGTACTCACAGTAGAGCGGGAAATGCACTGATACCATGCCACAACAGATTGAACTGTCAAGTGCAACAGCACCAGAGATCAGGGTGCATAAACAAGTAATTAAAGGGCAGGAGCCATGTTTAAAACAAATATTTTGGGCCAGTAGCCCTCAGACCTGAAGGAAGATGCCATTTTGCAAACCCTGACCCTAGCAGCTGCCAATTAGGCAGTCAGATCTGCAAGACAGCAGAGATCTCTGGAAGGTTGAAAACTAAGGGAATCTTTGTGCCATTTTAAGAACCAATAGGGTATTAGGTGCTGGACCTCCAAGGCTGCCCCACTTTATTGACAGCCAGGAGTACTAATGGTGAACTGATTTTCTCCAGAAAAGACCAGGGGGCTGTGACAGGACTAGTCAGTCCTCGGAAGGAGCAGAGACAGAGTTGCTGCTTGAAGCCCAGATTTCAAAGGCTTGCATGAGGCTTCCACATCCTGATGCAAGGGACAACTGAAGGCCTGTACAGCTGGAGAACCTGACAGCTGTGCTATGTCACCCTGCTCATTTATCTGAGCAACACTGTGTGAAGGAGAAGCAGAATTCCTGCCCCCAGAAAAGGAGATAATCACGTGTAGCCCAGCACAAACACCACAGCTATGAGCTCACAGTTGGGTGAGAGACTTTGCTGTGCTGTTGTTCAGGGAGGTGTGAATGCAATCAGTCTGGAGAGCCAGCCTTCCAGTCAGCTCACAGCCAGGCGCTGGCTATTGTTAACCAATGGGGTCAGAATGCCAGGATGTGATTTGTGGGTCATGTGGCCCCTTGGTTCCTGGACTGGTCTTCCCACAGACAGAGAAAGAGGAAGAGGTCACCAGCTGGCTGCTAAACCAGGAAAGCCTCTGATCCCACCATCGAAGGGACACCTGGGACTTGCACCACTGAGAAGATTGGCAAGACCGATGACCTATGCAAGCAGAGTGAGGAGCACAGAGTCCTGAGGGAAGCCTGATAGTCCAGAACTGTGACTATTTTCAGGGTTTGTCCTGCAACTGGGACTGTAAAAACAGTTTGGAAATCAGTTATTCACATTTGGCCATCTGGCCAGGAGCTACAAATACCTCTCTTAAGGTTTGCAATTTTCACAGTTGCATGGCCTCTAGATTTTCTGGGTTTAATTTAATGTATTATGTTACTTGTTTAAGTGCACCACCACTGGCCAGCCAGCTGCAACACCAACAGGCCAGCATCGTTTCTATGACTGGGTCCCCAGTGAAGCACCGGGAGCTCCCCACTAGTAGCTAAGGGTAAGAATATGCTGGAACCAGTGGGAAGAGGGGAGTGCCCCCAGTACAGCTAAATAGGAGAGAAAGGAATAAATACTATACTGTGCACTGTGTTGTGGGGAAGATATTGATTTAAGGGTGGTGCCTAAGAGAATATTTTTAACTGCAGTCCAGGAAACCTTTGACCATGCTTGAGTAGAGCACCAGGCCCACTTAAATCTTTTCTCTTGGTGGAGGCACTGCACAGTTTAATCGTCTATGGATATGAACCCCCAGTTAGGAGTTTAACAACCCAGGTCCCTCAACCATGTCTGTGTGCATAATGCAGGTCGGGGTAGTAACTGCAAGTTCCACGGCAACCTGGTTATACATAATCACAACACTATGTGGTGAGTACCTCCACTTGCACTTAAGGGATTCAAATTTTGAACCTGTGCCTGGCATCCCTGACTGGGCCATCATCAGGTTGAGTGCAGTCTGCAGAAGCACAGGATTCCTTCAGGATGGCTTGCTAGCCTGTGCTAGTGCATGACTGCCTTCTTGTGGCCCAGGGTAAGGTGAGTGAGCGTAGACATTGGCAACTTAGGTGTGTCTTTGAATCTGACTCCCTGTCTTCAATTTGGCTTCAACACCCTGGTCAAAGACACTTCAGGTCCCTGGTATTGGGGTTTAGCAGGGTGCAAATCTGTGTAAGTTGCACCCCTTAGCCACCTCTCACTCACCCCAGGCAATCTCAAACTCTTACACCCTCCCTGAGTCTTCCAGTTAAATTTGTTTTTTAACTCAATCACCTCCTAGCAGTGTTCTAGGAGCCAAAATATTTTATACCCAAATGACTGGGGAGAGAAATGACCATAGTAGGTGAAAGGATAACTATGGGACTTGCCCTGGCTGCAAATAAAAGGGCTAAAGTGTTCTTTTCTTTCTTCAACTGTTTCTCCTAGCCCCACCACCCACCTACTCAAGAACTTACTGTCCCACCACTTACCCAGCACCACAGTTGTGGTGGGTGGCCTTCCCTGTGGGTCATGTAAAAGCCTGTGTGTGTGTGTGTCTGGGTGGGGGTGGGGGTGAGGCTGACATCTTCTCAGCAGACTGGAAATTATTCCATGTTCTGGTTTCTCCCCTGGGGATACCAGTACATAATGACACACATGCATGCATGCCAGCATCTGGCGGCTACCTCCCTCACCTTCTCTGTGTGCCAGCTATACTGCACCTGGCCTCCACCAAGTGACTGTCAGTGAGCAGGGCATCATATTTTCCAGTCCCTGAGAAAGGACAGCTGTCCTTAGGATGCTCACTCCGCCCCCCGAAGGACAGTCCCCAAGTAACCCTGGTCTGTTCCCAAGCCTGGGTCACTGGCGATGTGAATTGTAGTGCTACCACTGCAGTAGTGGTCCTGCCTAAAGTATGCCTTTTTTACTTAACTGGCTGAATGTTGTAGTGATCCCGAAGTGGCACAAAAGTTTGACTTGGCCAAATCAAAGGTAAAAGTGACTTATTTCGGCACATTCACCAACTACAGATTCGCACCATCTCCTCCTTTGCCCAGTGGAAAGGGTCATATAGGACAGGACCCTCCCTGCAGGATCTCATGTTGTACGATGGAGCTTCGGTAATACTGCAGACCTGCAGACCTTAGAGCTGTCACCTTTAACAGCCACTTGTTAACATCTAGATTTCCCTAGCCACCTCTCACCAGGAATTACCTCTGTCTAATGGAGGCTGCTGTGGTGGCAGCTGAAGAAGGACCACAGGTTATGCAGTGGATAGAAGAGAACACAGAGTTGCAGGGAAGTCACCAGAAGGACGAACAGGGGGTAAGGATGTCTTCCAAGGAGCTGAAAAGGAAACATCAACTTGAAAATAAAACAAGAACTGACGGTCAAGAACACAACTGGCAAAAAAACTGATAGATTTTGTGCATATCTGATTACACATTATTACTTAAAGCAAGAAGCTGTAAATAAGCACAGTGGCATGCTATGCTTGTACACATTCAATTTTGTATGTGAGGGTAGTGCCCTCTTGTGGTGACTGCTTGCAGTTTATGTTAGTTGTTTTCAGTATTTCTTACCTAGAAAAGCCCGTCTGAGGTGCAAACCAGTGGGGCCTGGCTTCTCCCCACTTTACAGGTGCAGTACTTGAGGTGAAGGGACTGCTTATGGTAACACAGTTAGTAAGTGGCTCTGAACGGATTTGATTAGTGGTTTCCAGTTCTGTGATCTAACCACTAATCTATTTTAATTAACAGCACAACACTATAATTTTAAGGAGTGAGCCTCACCATCCAGTCTGTTTACTGTTACCATTGGATAGTCGGCTTCTTTGTAGTGATATCAGGTTTAGAATTTTGGTGCAAGCACCCTACCCTGCTCTTATGATCAAGGACCAGAACAGCAGCTCCTTGATCAGAACGATGGGTCTCCATGCATGAGGTTCCTTCTAATCACTGTAACCGAGTTTTCACCAGGCAAATTGCTTAGCTGTTCACCGACATGCAAACTGACCAGTTACATGAAATTCTAAACTTTCTAATGGCTCAAGAGTTTAGAAAATTGGGAAAAAAGATTGGAAGCCTTTACACTGCCAAGAATTGGGAGAGGAGAGTGGGACAGAGTTAGATAAAATGTTTTTCTGTTACCTCCGTCACTTCACTATTTGGTAATTGTCAGGCTTCAGCAGACCACCCAGCACTGATTAGTCAAGTAGAGGGACAATCCATTCTTGCTACGAAACAGCTCCTCCTCCATCCTCCTTCTAATCTGCCTAGCGAGGAAGTTCCCTCTTAGTTAGTATACAAGTCTTACATTGGTAGTGAAAACATTGATAACAGAGAATGCTGCCTTCACCAAAATATCTCATCCTTTAAGGAGCACATGACACTGTTTGGGTGTTTGGGCAACTATGAAAAAATGTAATATTTAAACTATAAGCCCCCTCTGGGAGCTTACTAGCTGAGGGCCCTTTAATTTGGGTCTGGCCAGTGTTCAAGTCCACCTGCAGGCGGGTGGAGCTTGAGCTGTGAGTTCCCTTTAAAAGGGGTGGTTTGGTGCACTTCCGGGGGGAGTTTGTAGGGCCTGGAAGCAGGAGGTAGTGCTCCCGGGCCAGAGGCAGGACAAGTCCAGCTGCAGGGTCAAGGTTCGGGGCCAGGATGGGCTGATTGCCATCCTGGTCCACCCCCTGTTCAGTTTCTCAGCCTAGTCAGGTGCACTGTAGTGGTCGGGTGAGGGGCCATTTTGGGATGCAGTTATAGGACCCCTTGGGAGGAGGAGATGGGAGCTGGGGCCTGATGTTGCAGTGTGTGGCCTACCTTGTGATCCCAGGCACTGGGGTAGGCCTTGAATGGAGTCCTTAAGTTTGGCCACTGACTGCTACAGTTCAGGCATGGTGCCGAGTGAGAGACTGCACCGTGGGAGACAGTGGTGGCAGCCTGTCCCTGGGAACCGCATTTCAGCCCGCATCCAGTGGCACAGCTGCAGTTGATGTGGAGGGAGTGGCAAAGCATGGTTATGCCCAGGCCTCTCAGACACAAAGGGGGGGGTGACTGTGTGGGGCACCATTTGCCATGGGGTCGCCATTCCTTGACAATTAGTTGGGATTGGGATGGCCAGGCTGGGGTAGAGAGCAGTAAGGTCATCTCACACATTTGAAAAGACCACTGGAACTGCAAAGTTTGGTGCAGGAGTGGAAGCCGTAGTGTACAGGGAATTTGTGCTGTAGCTAACATCAACAGGGAGTCCTGGCTCCCATGAAATCTGTTTTAAGCTTTTGTGCCATGAAGATCGATAGGCCTCACAGAATTGTTATGCTCCCAGCTGCTCCATGGAGCTGTGATTGACTTTTATCCATCGAATCAAATGTTTTTTATTCTTTAACTGTGCCTGGATAGTAGACATATTTAGTGGCTAACCAGCTTGTCCCCCAGCTCCCTGGACAGGAATTTCTGCACCCGCTTCCCAATGGGACAATTCTTACCAGCTCATTGAACCCCACCAAAGTCACCTGCTCGGTGACACCATCTTTATCCAGGTATGAACTTTTATTCCTTTGGACTGTGTTGCTGTGTTGTGGAGTGCCCCCTTCCTGAACTGTAATGCCTAGAATACCCCTAGACATGGGGAGGGGGGCCTGCAAGACAAATTCAACTTTTCAAAAGTGTTTTCTTTTATTTACAGTTATTCTTTTATTATTAGGGACATTTGCTTGAAGACAGGGTCCGGCTTTTCAATGGGTGGCACAGGGGTTGCAGCAAGGCCTGCACTACTACACTTAGACATGTGCCAAATTGGTTGCCGCAACTGCATCTAATTTTAGTAAGCTGGACACAGTTGTGACAGTTCACCCAGTTTAGGGCAGCTTGCACTAAATATTTGTTGCAAGCACCATAAACAGGGTCCCCAGGATTGCTGCAAGCTAGATCATGAAAAGCTGGTCTCACTTGCAACAGAGGATGTAAAATTCCACTGCCACAAGCCCAGTGCATCATATCTGTGGTGCACCCAGGGCTTGCTGCAGTCAAGCCACTTTGAAAATGTGGCCCAGATCTCTGCCCTAATGGGTATGGCTGCTTGTCTACACCTAACATCACAGTTCTGTTTATGACATCAACATCTGTTTCTGTAGAGATAAGTATGATGTCATAAATGGGGTTAACTGATGTTCGGTATAGACAAGCAGTGGGAGCAGATTAAGTCTGGGGAACAGTGATCCTTATTTTCCTGTAACTATCCTCCAAACATAGGAACTATAAACAGGGCTGGGTCTAAATCTTACAGCTGTCAATGCTTTCCCAATAGAATCAGGGGTTCTTTAAGGGAGTTGCTTAACTGCCAGTGCAGGTCAGTATTTCTGGAACTCTAGAGCTAATTTCAGACTGTGGTTAGTGACCCAAAAGGGTGGTGTACAGTACTCTCTGCCGATGTATGCAGATCCCCCCACTCAGACTCAGTTCTGACCCCTGCTACAGCTAAAAGAGAGTAGGAAAGTTGGTACACTAACTGGGTTAGGCATCCTGCCCACAACTCCAGAGCAGCAGACATGAGATCTGCAGTGGCCCCAAAGGTTCTGGCCTGGATCAATGTACCCGAAGATAAAGATTCTTCTAAAGTCTGCAAGAGGTGGCAATTGAAGTAAATGTCAATGGCACATCTTAGTAGAAAAGCTGAGAACAGCCTGGAAAGTGATGCCTAAGTCAGCTTAGAGGAAGCGCAGGTATTCATCTGGCATGCCTAATGATCCACATATTAAATCAAATGAAGGAATGAAATGTTTACCCCATTGCTGTTGTCAAAAACAAATTTTTATTGGGGGGGCTAGATAGACTGATGGGGGAAATGGGACAGGTTTGGCACACAGCTGAGTGGAAGCTGTGTGCTGCTGCAGGCTCACTGGTACAACTTCTCCACAGTATGGAGAGCAAGTAGACTTTTAGTCACGCTGACTGGTAAATTATGTACCAGGTGAGGAGCTGACTCAGGCCCTTTAACTGAACTGCAAAACCAACTGTGATGATTATCAGGCAAACCAAATCCCTGATGACCAACACCAGAGGTGAGAGAGATCTGAAACTGTGCCAGTAGACCAAATCTTCAAAGTCTATTCTTGTTGTTTGTTTTGTATTGTAAACAACATTCTATGAATAAAGCTGACTTACAAATAAAAGTCAGTTCTTGTCTTACCTCTCCATCATCTGATCCAGGTCCCATGGCTGAACTAAAGACTAAAAGGGAGTCCATGAATGTTATAGATGGAGGGGCATTTCATATCTTGACCATGGACAGAAACAAGCATCTCTTTGAAGATAATTCCCCCTTTTGAACTGTAGTAAGGAAGTGTCAGATCCCTAAATCCTGCCAGTTCAACCTCAAAAGAAAAGTGTATTTACCCAATTAGATCATCTTAAAGTACTTTCAAGTCAGTAAGGACCCAACCTTTTTGATGTCTGGCCTCCCCTGTCCCTTCATGACATTCACTGTTGGAACTCCTTATTTTCAGGTTTTCAGTCAGCAAGGATAGCCTTACTGCCAATGACGGTGGAGGCAAATTCATTTTTCCAATCTAACTAACAATTTATTAGCTGACCCACTCACACTACCCTTCACAAGAGACTCATTCTGACTTTGTCTATCACCACCACTTAAGTTGAATCCATGAGTTAATATCAACATTAGATTTGGAAACGAGAGGTTTTTCAGTCTGGGTACTAGAAAACATATCCCCCAAAGACTGTTACAGGGACAGGGTCAGTACCTTATTTCCTGTAAAGAAGTCATAAGGGAATTAACATCCATTTCTCAGCCTAAGGTCCTTAAACAGACTTACTATTCTCACATCATATAGGATAGACTCCATAAAGGATTCACATATCACAGTAAACAAAGCCAATTTATTAACAAAGAGACCTCAAGACCACTTTTCTAAGCATTGCAGTCCACATCAGAATTTGAACAGTCCTAAGGTTCAGATGTAAGGGTTAAGTCTTCCAGTCAAAAGCTATGATTTTTGGTCCTAAAATTTAGATGGAACAGAGCAACTTTTGAAAGTTATAATTTTTTATCTTAAAGTTCAAATTTTAAAGTCAACAGCTATGATTTTTGGTCCTTTGATTCAGATGGAAGGGAGCAGTCTTCCAGACAAAAGCTATGGTTTTTGGTCATAAGATTCAGATGAAAGGGTAAATCTTCCAGTTAAAAGTAATGATTTTAGATCCTAAGGTTCAGATGGAAGGGGAAAATGTTCCAGGCAATAGTTATGAGTGTTGACCTTTCTACAGCTCCAAAGCAGCAAAGGCCACTCACTCTCCATAGCTGTGGACGTATAAAAGATGCTAATACAATACTCCAATGCTTGAAAAACTCAAAATTAATTTATTCGATGTACCAATAATAAAAGTAGTCCAAACAGTGCCAAACAGCAGGTGTTAAGAAATGAGCGGTGCCAACCCCCAATGCTTCACACCTGCACTGGACACTTTTTCAAGAGGAATATGTTTATATATATATATATATATATATATATATTACAATATATATATATTACAATATTTTTCTGGGCTCAAATGCTGTGCTTTTTTTTATAAGTTTGCTATCGGGTTTGTTTGCTAGGGAGGTAAGAAGGTGAGGCACGAACTGAGTGAGAGGAAGGAGGAGGACTTTGCTAAAATAGGAGTCTTTATGTGTGGCTAGAGCATGAGACTGCAAGCAACCAATATAACGATTGTTGTTAGTTCTTATTTCCAGGTGAACCAAGTGACCGTGAAGTGCGAGAACCATGGAGCAGGAGGCTGGTATCTTCAAGGGTGTCCATAGGGAGTCCCTAGGTCCACACAGACTTCTGCCTGGTTTAGTCAATTAAAGGTAAGTAGCGTCTGGGTCACCCACCAATGGTATTTTTGTTTAAGTCATACAGAAGTCTGTATCAGAGTCACGTCAGTACCATGCTGTTGACTGGCATCCTAGGTCTGCCAGTTAGGATGGGGGTGGTGATTCAGTCACACTATCCAGGGAAGGGCCCTATAATGAGTAAGTATGTAATCAAGGTCTGTACAGTCCAAGGTAGCTGTGACATCAGCAGGGGCCTGTCTATTTCTATGACATAAGTAAAGGCCACTTAGTATGGTTTAGAGACTAATCTTTATCTATGTTAATGCTACAGGCAAGTAGAGCCAACTGTCTATCTGGAGTACAGCCTCAAGGAGGATGAAGGGGGGCACATCTGGAGGAAATGAGCAGCATGTAGTCTAAGGGAATTGAACATGTACCCCATGGAGGATAGGAGGAGGAGGAGGAGGAGGAGGAAGGGGGATGTGATAGAAACATACAAATACCTCCTAGGGTTAAATAAGGTACAGGAGGGCAGCATTTGTCAAAGGAAATGATGCTGAAGGACAATGGGTCATGCTATGAAATTGAAAGGGAGGAAGTTCAGAGGAAACATGAGGAAGCACTTTTTTCACAGAAAGGGTGGTAGACTAGTGGAGCAGCCTACCTGCAGAGCTGGTGGAGGAGGAAACAGTTACAGGATTCAAGAAAGCATGGGACAGGCAGAGAGGGATCTTGGAGGTAAAAAGGAGCAGGGGGAGGAGGAACCTGAGGCGGAATAGGGTCTGCAGTGTCATATTAGGATAAAGGAGAATATAGGGCAGACTGGGTGGGCCTTGAGGCCCTTATCTGCCGACACCTTCTATGTGTCTATGTTTCTGTAACTGAGGGGAGGGAATGAACAAATTGATTTCTTTCTCTGTGTGACCAGGGGGAAATAGCTCAGAGGAGGGAAGCAGACATGGCCTATCTGGACATTAGAAAGCCTTCAACAGTGTGCCACACAGGAGACTAATAAAGGAATTGAGAGCCTATGGGTGGGTTCCAAAGTGGTGAACAGGGTTAGAAACTGGTTAATAGATCAGCGAAAGAGGGTGGTGGTTAACGGTACTAGCTCTAATGATGGGAGAGTGAACAGCGGTGAGCTGCAGGGCTCAGTACTGGCACAGATTCTCTTCAATGTCTCCATAAATGACATTGCAGAAGAAATGGAAAGGGAAGGTATGCCTTCTCCAGATGATACCAAAATCTGTAATAGAGTGGACAATCAGAATCTTGCGAAAGTCGAGATGTGGTCAAGACAATGGCAGTTGGGACTCAATGCCAAAAAATGCAAAATCATGCACCTAGAGCATAGGAACCCAGGAAATTAGTATAGGATGGCAGGAGAGGTACTGGCAGTCACTAAGCAGGAGAGGGCCATTGGTGTTATATCTGATGACCTCAGAGTGTTAGGGCAGTGTGGCAAAGCAGTGAGTAGGAGTAGGACCAGCAGGATGCTGTATGCACAGAAGAGGTATCTCCAGTAGGATGAGGGAGGTGGTGTAGCCACTGCATCACTTGCTAGTGAGACCCCACCTAGAGTATTTCATCCAGTTCTGAGAGGCTGCATGTCAGAAAGGACATAGGGTGGAGACAGTCCAGAGGAGGGCAACTAAAATGGTGCAGGCATTGCAGCAAAAACCCTGTGAGAAGAGACTGAGGGATTGCAACATGTACATCCTGGAAGAGAGAAGAGTGAGTGGGACAAGATAGTGACCTACAAGTACCTCACAGTACTAAACAGGGTGCGGGGGGGTCTCTAAAATGAGGACAAGCACCAGGATCAGAGGGCAAGTGATGAAGGTGGAGAGGGGAGTTTAAGAAGGATATGAGGGAGTACTTCTTCACTGAAAGAGTGGTAGACTCCTGGAAGAGGCTACCAGTAGAAGTGGTGGAGGTGAAAATAGTAGGTGGCTACAAGCATGCATGGGATAGACATAGGGGAATATTAGTAAACAGGCAGGGAGGAGAGAGGGACATCGGAGACCAGTTAGAGTCTGCAGAGGCAGACTATGCAGGGATCAGCTAAGCAGACTGAGTGAGCCAAGTGGTCCTTTTCTGCAGACAATTTCTGTTTCTATCTATGTGTGTGTCTGAGGGGCAATCATAGTTAGGAGGTTGCTCTGGGACTACAGTTACTGCCTTAGCTGTAGGAAGCTCCATGCCCTCACTGTTGAGCTGCTGTCTGCAAGAGCTGAGATATATGTATTTCTTGAAAGCCCTGATTGACTGGGCAGTAGATTCACTATAGTTCCCAATCCCCCAGAGAACACCTTGGCCCAACAGTCAAGAAAGGGACCTGGGGGTCATCATATCTGATGACCTAAAAGTAACCAAACAATGCGAGAAGTTTGCAGGGAGAGCCAGTGGGATGCTAGGATGCATATGGAGAGGTATCACCAGCAGATAAAAGAAGGTGGTTATGCCGCTGTACAAATCACTAGTGAGACCTCATCTGGAGTACTGTGTCCAGTTCTGGAGGCTGTATCTCTGGAAGGACATAGACAAAATAGAGACAGTCCAGAGAAGTGCAACAAAAACGGTGCAAGGGCAGCACAAAAAGACATATGAGGAAAGACTAGAGGACCTCCATATGTATTCCCTGGAGGAAAGGGGGGATATGATAGAGACATTCAAGTACTTCAGGGTATGACAGGGTACAGGAGGGTAGCATATTTTAGAAAAGAAGGTGTACAAGAACAAGGAGGCATGATATGAGGCTGGGGGTGTAGGGTCAGGGGCAACGTGAGGAAGTACTTTTTCACAGAAAGAGTTGTGGATGCTTGGAACAGCCTCCCTGCAGAGGTGGTGGGGGAAAAAATGGTAGGGGAATTCAAGAATGCATGGGATAGACATAAGTGTACTCTCGCAATAGGGAAGAGATGGTAAGTCGCAGATCAATTAGGGTATGCGGTAGTGCATTAGGTAGGAAAAATGGGAAGACTAGGTGGGCCACATGGTCCTTATCTGCCATCAACCTCCATGTTTCTATGTAAAGAAAGGTTAGTGGGGGAGCAGTGGGGGAGGGGTGATGGGAGATGGACAAGGGTGGAGGCAGAGGTACAAACCAGGAACCAATTTCTTCCACTGGGAAGGCAGAGTTAATCTGAGTCCTGCACTGAGCAGATCAGGAGTAGGGGACCTGGGGGAGGGGACAGCAGCACTTGTAGGCAAGTCAGGTCTGAGGGGGAGCCAAGTGGAAGGAGGATCAGAAGAAGAAGAAGAAGAAAGGTGATAGTGGTGGGAGACTCCGTAGTGAGGAAGGTAGAGTGAATGTCATATTCCATTGACTCATAAACAAGGATGGTGCACTCTAGCCATGGGGCCAGGGATGTTGCTAGACCTGGCCCTCAAGGGCTTGAGCCCTAGATGTTTTCCTTTGGGCCCCAAACCCCTCCTCAATACAAGTGCTGAAATTAATCCTTTTTAAAAAAAATATCTATAGCCTGCCCCAACGTTTGAGGACTTGGGCCTGGCATCTTTTGTTTCCCTAATAACCACTCTGCTGGGGGCATGTCAGGCAGACTCAAATTGCAGGTGGGTCTCATTAGGAATCTGTAGGATCCAAAGTAAGCTACTCTCCCAAAACAACAAAATAAAGTGGGCTGGCACACAGATAACTGCTTAGACCATTTACTTGCCAAAGTAAACTGACATAAATTACAACAGTGCAAACTCCAAACCTGGGAATTTGATGCCCCAGAGCTTTGCCCAAAAGGCTTTGTCAAACCATTCCCAGATCCACTGGAGCACGACTGCAACCAGCTATCCTGATCTCGTCAGGAAGAAAGGCAGCTGTACATGTGGTGCCCGTAAGCACAAATGAATGTATGCACAAATGACCTGGCCAGGGTGAATGTGGAAAGAGTTCAGGATAGTTGCTGCACTCTAGGCAAGTCCCTGAAGGAGAGGACAAGTTTGGTATGGTAGCACATGATGTGGGCGCTTGAACTACGGCGCTGTCCAAAATGGTGATGCGTTATGGGCAAAAGCCTGAATGGCGATGGGGAGGGTAGGGTGACTGGATGTGGGGGGTGGGCAAATCCAGCGACAGGATGTCGCTATACTATATAGTACATGCGCAGAGGGGTGAGCATGGCGAGCATGTGCTGAGGGGGGTGGAGGGATGTAGGGGGTGGCGCTTGCAGTGGGGTTGCTGAGCTGTGCCGTGGCATTGGGGTTGGCCTGTGGTTGCGGTCGGTGAGGTACTGGGTCCAGGTCCGGTGCTGGTCAATTTATTATTGCACCCACCAAACTCATTTTCATAGTTACCTCGACACATGCATCCCCACTGGAGCTGAGAATTTTAGTAGGGGGGTGCGGGTGTGTGTGTGGGGGGTGCAGCCCCCTCACAGAAAGCATGAAAACCTAGGTCCCCAGCGCCATTCTTCCATGTGCTGAGGATGTCAGAGCACCGAAAATGTTTTCACCGCTCTGACATTGCAATAACACAGCTTGCCTTTCTGCAGTCGCCGTTATCACATAGAACCATTTGGTAACCTTCTCAGAGGTTCTTCCAAGGTCAAGTGAGAGAGAGAAATGGTAGTTTATGATATTCTGATTTAACACATGGCTAAAGGGATGGTACAGGGAAGGGAAGTTCAGTGCTTTAGGACTGTGGGCATCAGTGGAGGGGATGGGGGCCTTTTAAGAAGGATACTGTAGATTACAACCTAATGGTGTGGGCACCAGGGTGATAGATCAGAGTCTGAGGACCTCATCAAGTCCCAGTCAAACTAGATAATGAGGGAGGCAGTAGAGATGAGGCTAAGCACATCTATTGAAGCGAGGGTGGCTCCTCACAGTACAGACTGCAATCAAAGAGGGTATGGGAAAAAACATCAGAATAGGCACCCCTGTCAGGGGATAAACAAAGGACATGGGGCAGATAAAAGCACCACTGGAGGAGAAGCAAGATAAGAAAGTAAGCATCTACAAAAAGGAAGCAATGTAACCCTTGATGGCAAATTGCAGGTAGTAATCAAGATGAGGGCAGTGGAGGGCAAGGGGTAGAGCGGGGGCGGGGCTAACAGACCATCTGGAAGGTGGTGTGTGTGAGCACCAGAAACAAGGCTTGTGACCTATAGGCGCTAGTGGCAGAAGCCCAGTTGGTCCTAGTAGCCATGAATGAAACCTGGGCAATACAACACCATGACTGAGACCTAGCAATCCCAGGCAACACCTTTCACAAGCAGGACTGGGCATAAGGTAGGGGGCTGTCAGGGTAACATTGTATGTCAAAGAAGGCACAGAGTCACTTAGCACAGTGACCTGAAAGGCAACATCACCATAGAGACATTATGGATACAGCTGGAAACATGAAAAGGGAAAGTCATCAGGATGGGGGAAGTTTACAGGCTACCAGTTCAAAAGGAGATGGAGGATAGGGTGCTGGGAACAAGATTAATAGGGTTGTGGACTCAGCTAAGGTGGTGCTGATGGGGGACTCCAACTGCTAGATGTCAACTGGTGTATCCCAAAAGCATCAAGTGCTTAGAGCCATGGATTGGTAGAGGCATTTTTGGATGGTTTCATGACACAATGTAAGTAGGTAGGTAGGTAAAATTTTTATTCACACAAAAATGAATATGGATAACATCACTGAGCCGAAGCTCATTTACAGTGCTGTCCATTAATTCCATACCAGTTACTCTTACATTAAAATACATTAATCATATTACAACAAAACTAAACATAGACAAATAACATTTAACAATTACATTTCTAAAATATTATTAATCAATCATAACAGTCAACAGAAACACACTGCAAAATACACATAACCACAGTGTTAGTTCTCAACCCCCACTCGATACTACATCAATTCCCCTTCTATATTTGTATGATTAATGTATTGTTGAACCAACAAGGGAAAGGCAATACTAGGCCTGATCTGTATAAACAGAGAGAATCTTAGGGAGGTTACTGAAAAGGAACCGCTTCGGAACAATGACAACAGATCAGTATGGTTTGGCATCGTGCTGTAAGCTGATCATACCAATTCCAGGACCAGAGTATTTGACTTAAGGAGTGTATATTTTGGTTAGATGTTGGAAGTACTCAAAGGCAGGTTAAAGGGGTAAAATTAGCTGATGGTGCAGACAGGAAGTGGGGTAATATATACAAAGGGTTTGTATGAGTCACTTATCTAAAGGATCAATGTATAATATAGTTCTGAGCTTTGCCACACGGCAAACTCAAAAAGGCTTATGGTCTCTCATGACCTGCAGCTCCACAACTGACTTTTTTTTTTTTGAAACTCATCTTTATTGATAGACCAAGACAGTTTCCTATACGTCATACCTTGCCACAGTTAAAATCAGAACACATAGGTAGTAAATACAGGTGTTATCCATTGAGCAGTTCAGGGCTAAGGTATGTTACAGCTTCCCTCACCCTTTCCTGCCTTTACACTATACCAGTGACTCTTGCCTTTTGTCTTGGTCATTAGGAAAACTTAAGCCAAAGTGGTTTATTATCCAGGAGTCTGACTTAAGGTAAATGACAGCTCCCAAATCTTCTTAACCTTACAGTTATCTGTGAAGATTTCATGACAAAAAGAAAACTTCTCAGGCACCAATGGGCACCTGGACAGTGCTGTTCGTAACTCAACAGGAATCAACTTATCTGAGTAAAGAAGGCCACATTCTTATATTGTATTGCACATTCTATTTGTAAAAATAGTTTTGGGGGGGAGGAAATACTTCATGAAAAGAGAAGGAAGAAACTAGGAGGAGCTCAGGGGTTCCGGCAGTGATGTCCCCAACCAGGGTTCATCCCTGTCCCACCTTATCCATCTGAGTCCCAAAGGGTCGCACATCTCCTCCACTTGTCAAGATGTTTATCTAAGGAGAGCCTCAGTTTGGCAGTTAACTCCTCCATCCTCCTAATCGTATCTACCCGAAGTTTCCATGAATCAAAGGTAGGTGTTGGGGCTTTTAGCCAATTAACTGTGATCTCTTTGTGACCTGCTAAACACAGTATGCGGAAAAGGCTTTGGTTATCTGGGTTACCCAGAGTAGGAATCCTAAAGTCAAACCCCACCATAACATATGTAAGTGGGACTGTTGTCCCCCATACTCTATCTATTACCTGATGGATGTCTTTCCAGAAGTTCAAGATTCCCAGACAGGCCCAAAATATGTGGAAATGAGAGCCTACCTGCCCGCAGCTCCTCCAACATTGTTCTGTATTGCCCTCTGGAAAATGTTTTGTTAATGTGGGTGTGTGAAAGAAATGTGTAAGGAACTTTTTTTCCCAACGTTTCTCCCACGCCGCTAACCATTTATCCCTTGGGACTGGGAGGCCAGTCTCCTCTTCCCATTTCTGCCTGAGGATCTCAAACTGCAGGCATTCCTTTCCCCGAAGGGCTCTATATGGCCCTGATATAAGTTTACCTTTTCCCACCAGTTGAACCGACCAGTACAAGAAGGTCTCCAGCCCTGTATGGTCTCTTGTGATCCAAGGGATCAGGTTATTGGTTGTCATATAGTGTCTGGTTTGTAAATATCTATGAAAATCTGTCTTACCCAAGGTGTATCTGTCCTGGAGTGTGATAAAGGAGGTGACGGTATTACCCTGGATCAGATTACGGAAATGGACTAGAGACTGTCTGTTCCATTCCCGGAACCTGGGGTCTGAATGAGGGGGTCTGAAACTAGGGTCATCCGGTATAGTTGTGAGGGGGTCCATGCCTTCTGGTATCGAAGATTGCCTCCTTGCCTTTACTAGTGCACTGAGTATTTGTTTAATCCATGGGTTTCTAACCCCTTTCCATACCTCTGGTGTAAGAGAGGAGTGTGGGAGAGATGTTAGGGATATCAAAGTCATTTGTTGTGCTTCAGTCTCTCTCCAGCCAGTATCCTGTTTCTGCTTCATCCAAGCCACCATTGGCACCAACTGGGCTGCAAGATAATATAGCTTGAGGTCAGGGAGGTTGACGCCTCCCCTTCCCTTACATTATGTAAGTAATTTATGACTGATTCTTCTTCTATCTTTCTGCCAGATACAATCTAAAAGGGAGGAGATAATTAATTTGAAGAAGGAGTCAGGAATATTTACCGTTAAGGCCTAAAACAGGAAAAGGAACCTGGGGAGGATGTTCAGCTTAATAGATTCTATCCTACCTCTGAGGGACAGTGGTAGCAGGTTCCATCATGTCACATCTGACTGGATCTCCCCCCATAGCCTCCCATAATGAAGTCTGAAAAGATTAGAAAAGTTTGGTGAGATCCTGACACCCAGGTAGCATACTGTATTGGCGTTTGCCTATTTAAAGGGAAAATTCTGCACCACTTCCATGGGCAGCGGCCCCCAAATTTAATTGCCTCTGATTTGTCCATAATAATTTTATAGCCCGACACTTGTCCGTATTCTGACAACTCTTTAGTTAGTGCCAGAAGTGAGGTCTTGGAGGAAGTTAAAAAGAATAAGGAATCATCCACATAAAGCAATATTTTATGATTCCTATTCCCAGCCTGGATACCCTGGATCGCCTCATTACTTCTCACCGCCACCAACAGGGGCTTTGTACATAAAGCAAAAAGCAGTGGGGAGAGAGGGCACCCCGTCTAGTACCTCTAGTTAAATGAAACCTTTCAGTAGTGAAATCATTAACTCTCACTGTGGCCTGTGGTGAGGCGTATAGAGCCTTTATCCCATCTCTGAATTTGGGAATTTGGGACCCATGCCCATTTCTTCTAGAACCCTGTGCAGAAACCCCCAGTCCACTCGGTCAAAGACTTTTTCCACGTCCATAAAAACTGCCAAGTGTCAGCTCTCTCAAGGCCTGCTGACAGGACATGAGATTAAGCAGTTGCCTAACATTGTCATGGATCAGTCTCCCGTTAATGAAGCCCGTTTGGTATGGGTGGACTAGACTCCCCACACGCTCCTGTAATCGGCAGACCAAAGTCATGGTATACATTTTTTGGTCTACATTCAGGAGTGAGATAGGCCTATAACAACTGCACATCTCCAGGTTTTTCTCTTTCTTGGGAATTGCTGATATCTGGGCATATTGCCAACCAGAGGGGACAGCATGCCCCTCCTGAACCTCTCTACACACTTTCCCCAAAAGGGGGCCAGTTCTGACCCCAAGACCTTGTAGAGCTCTGCAGCCAACCCATCTGGGCCCAGGGCTTTCCCTGTCTTCAGGTTCCTGATGCTTGACAGGATATCCTCTTCCATGATGGGAGAGTCCAGCTCATCCCTGTCCTTCTGCATAAGTTTGTGGAGTGTGACCCTTTGAAAGAAAGCATCCACTTTCTCTTGGTGAGCACCTATCTGTTTTTTTTTATTCGAAATTGAAAGTTTTTATTGTTTTGTCTTGATACAATAACACAATAAACCACTTTACAATATACAAGTAACACATTCCGGGTAAACCAAAATACCATTAACTACCCCACCTCCCCCTCGCCCCCATTCCAGCCCCCTTCCCCAAGGAGTGTGCTACTTATATTACAGGGTCTATAAAAGGAGTTATCAAATAAAATCAGCCAAGGATCAATAATAACACTTAGTTCTAATGCATGTACAAAGCGTAACGCCTGCCCCCTCTCTTATCAAAAAGATGAAGCTTGCTACCCGAAACTGCAATTAAATGTTCAGTCCTCAGATATGTTGTGATCTCATTCAACCATTCAGTGTGTGAGATGGACAACTGATCTCGCCAGTGTTTAAGCACCAGCTTTTTAACAGCCATGGAGACTAAAGCCATATGGTACCTTCGCTCTTTGACTCCTATATCCTTATAAATACCCAGAATACAAATTTCCACTGTAAACAGCTCTGCGAGACCTAGTAGAGGATCTAATTTACTTTGAAGTGTATGCCATAATGGTGCCACCTTTTCACATTGCCAGAATATGTGTAACAGATTGCCCTCCATTTTGCCACATCTAGAACAATTAGGACTAGGGAGATGCCTGATCTGGTATAATTTAACTGGGGTATAGTACATGTTATTAAGTAGGTGATATTGGGTAAGTCGAAGTTTATCCTGGGTAATGTAAAGATAAAGGTCTTTCCATATTTGTGGCCAATGGAATTGTATTTCTGGTAGTAGAGAGGTCCATGCTTTGGAGCCTGGGAGAGGATCTGGATGCTTAACAGCTAAGAGACTCGCATGTAGCTGGGATATACCATGGGGTTTATTGGACAGGTTCCACATCTGTGTTAATATAGTGTCTAACCTGGGTGCTTGAAGTGTAGTACCAAAGTGGTGCCCTATTAGGTGTCTCAGCTGGAAGACTTTGAAAATACAGGAACCAGGTATTTTATACTTCTTAAGAATATCCATAGAAGAAAGAAGGGTGTCCTGTGAAAACAAGTCAGCTACTTTGGCTTCCTGTAATTGTGGTAGCCATCCCTGAGTTGGGCTTCTGCCTCCTATTTTAATATTAGGATTAAGAATAAGGGGTTGGGCCGCATTCTGTGAAGGAGATATTTTGAGGGAGGAACAGCACTGGTGAAAGGCTTTTAATGAGGTTCCAATCACTGAGTGATAGAGCTCCTGTGGTAGAGCTTTCAGTGCAGTGAAGAAAATGGATGAGGCTTCCAAATTATAAGAGCATAATATCTGATATTCTATCTGAAGCCAAATGGGTGTATAATTGTCCTTTAGTGGAGCTAACCACCTGCCCAATCTTGACATGTGAATGGCCCAATAGTATAGGAGAAAGTTGGGTAGACATAGTCCACCACTTTCTTTAAGAAGACTTAACTTTTGGAAAGAGCGTCTGGGGTGTTTGTTTAGCCAAATGAAGCCAGAAATAATGGAGTGTAGGCGATGAAAGAAGGACAGAGGAAGCCAAATATTTAACATGTTTAGGGGGTAAAATATTCTGGGGAGGATATTCATTTTAATAATATTTATTCACCCCCCATAGGGATAATGAGAGTGATTCCCATCTACGGAGATCTTGTTGAATGTAACTCACCAAGTCCTCCAGATTTAGTTTCCGTACCCTCAAGATATCTGATGCTAGAAATATACCTAGATATTTAATAGAATGTGGAGACCACTTCATACCAAACTGTCCAAAGTTAGAGCTGTGAGTTAGGTGGTTTAAGGGAAATATTTCAGTTTTAGACTGATTAAGTTTGTAATTGGAAAACTTACTAAATTGTTGTATTACTTGTAGTGTGCTTTCTAAAGAGGATGTTGGAGAGTCTATATGCAGGAGAATATCATCCACGTAAACAGATAAGGTTAGAATATGATTAAGAATGGGGATGCCCTTGATCTGCGGTGTTAATTTGAGACTGTGGAGAAGAGGTTCCAAGTAAAGGTTAAAGAGAAAAGAGAAAAGTAAACAACCTTGTCTAGTACCTTGAAAAAGAGGAAAACGGGAGGAGAAAACCGTGTTACAGTAAATCTTAGCTGAAGGTGAAGAGTATAAGGATTGGAGCCAGTGGACAAATTGGGGGGGGAAACACATTTTCTTCAGAGTCATCCAGAGAAATGCCAAATCCACTCTGTCGAATGCTTTTTCAGCATCTAATGAGACTAGAGCCATGGGGGATTGGGATGACTGGGCGACCTGAAAAATGTGACTCAGTTTCCTGACGTGGTCCACAGAAGAGTGTCCGGGTACAAAACCAACCTGCTCAGGACTCAGTAGACTGGTCCAGATTGATCTGATATGCCAGGAGAGTAATTTTGTTAATATTTTGATATCGTAATTCATAAGAGATATCAGGTGGTAGCTAGAGGGTTGTGAATGTGGCTTTTCTGGTTTAAGAAGTAGAAATATTGTGGCTTCTAGAAGTGATGGGTCAAGGGATTCTGCTGACAGCATGTATTTATATAATCTGAGTAATAGTGGTGTTAAGTCCTTAGAGAATATTTTATAAAAGTTGGGGGGAAAACCATCTGGTCCGGGGTCTTATCTAAAACTAAGTCCTTAATTGAGGCCTCCACTGCTGAAAGAGTTAAGGAAGACAGTAGGGAGGATTGCTGTTGTTCCAACAGGGTAGGAAGTTCCAGACAGTCTAAGTAGGCCTCAGTGTCTTGGGAGGATGGTTTAGTGGGGCGTTTACCATATAAAGAGAGATAGAAATCTTCAAAGACTTTAGATACTTCCCTAGGAGTGGTTTTAATAGTACCGTCTTGCGCTAAAACTGAAGGAATCAGCCTAGAACTCTCCAGTTTGCGCAGTCTTAAGGCTAAGAGCCGACCTGCCTTCTTCCCTTGGTCTACATATGTAGATTTAGTCTTTAGAATTGCATATTCAGCCTTTTCCCGAGGTAATTCAGCATATTTATTTCTGAGGGACACTAAAGCAGCAAGCAAGTTAGATGTAGTAGACATGGAGAGGGCGAGTTCAGCAGTCTTAATTTGGCCAAGAAGAGAGATAGCCGCCGCTTCTCTACATTTTTTCCTATACGAGGCAATCTTAATGAACTCCCCTCTAAGATAACACTTAAGAGCCCCCCACAACATATCTTCTCCCCCACCCGATGTGTCCACTCTGTTACAGATCTTGGTGTCATCTGCAAAGAGGCAGACCTTCCCTTCTAGTTCTTCTGCTATGCCGCTTATAAAGATACTGAAGAAGACTGGTCCCAACACTGATCACTGTGGAACCCCACCGGTCACCCTCTCTTCCTTTCACCACACTCCATTCACCACTACTCTCTGTGTCCTATCTGGCAACCAGTTTATAATCCAGGTTACCACCTTACTATCTAACCCCAAGTTACTCGACTTGCCCACCAGTCTCAAGTGTGGAACAGTGTCAAAAGTCTTACTGAAATCCAGGTAAGCTACATCTACTGCACCTCCCTGATCTAGCTCTCTGTTCACCCAGTCAAAGAAGTCTATCAGATTTAATTGGCATGACCTTCCCTCTGTGAACGATGCTGCCTTGGGTCCTGCAATCCACTGGATACAAGATATTCCACAATCCTTTCCTTCGATAGTGTTTCCATCAATTTACAGACCACTGATATCAGACTGGCAGGCCTATAATTGCACACCTTTTCCTTGCTACCACTTTTGTGAAGTGGGATTACATCTGCCCTTCTCCATTCCTCTAGGACCACACCAATCTCCAGTGAACTGTTAAAAAGGTCTGTCAGAGGTGTAGCCAGTACCTCCCTAACTTCCCTCAGTACCCTTGAATGTACCCTGTCCAGCCCAATATTGGTCTCAGGCTGAACTGTGACAGGACTTTTGTAGGCACCCCTCCTCCACCTAACATGGCTTCAAAATACCAAATCTACTCCCTAATTCTGCCCTCTCTCCCTTTTGATCCTCCTTTTGTCTTTGAAATCCTTGTCTAATCACAAGGCTGGAAAATACAAGTTGCAATGTTTTCCTGTGTAACTCCTAATTCCTGCTTGAAACCTGTATCATGCTTTTGGTTCTGTTGCTCTGCTCTGCATACATTGCAGCACTGCAGTGAACCGGGCAGCTACTTGGGGAACGCGCACAAAGAGAGCACTCTGGGACCTATTTAAAGGGGAACAGTCAGTACTAAGAGCCCCACACCTAAGTGTGGGACTGGTCTCAATTTGCACTTTGTGTAAAAAAACATTTTTTTACTTACTGTTTACTGCAGTATGGTAGATTCTGTCAGACTGATTCTGTTAACATGCGGCTGACATTTTTCTGTAACTACAGATCCTAGTATCCCCTGCAGTTGACATCTGAGGAGGGCTGCAGCAGTGGGATTCAATAGCTTACAGTGCATGCCAGAGTTTTTATAAACTCTGATTATTTGTTTGCTGGTCCCGCTGTCCTCACTGGGCTAAGTATAGTCACAAAGGACTGTACCTAGCCCTGGGAGAACAGCAGGACCAGCAAATATCTGCTCGGAGCTTATAGCTCTAACATGCACTGTAGGCTATTGAATCTCCCACTGCAGCAGCCCTCTGATGTCAGCTGAATTTCTGGAATTTGTCCTTACAGAATACGTCAACTTGCAAGTCAACAAAATCAGTCTGATATAATCTACTACACTGCAGTAAACAAGGGGCTGGATTCTCAAAAAGAGCCCAAACTGCCACAGGTGCAGAAGAATGGCTTGCAGCACTGCAGAAATTTAGTTGCAACATATTCACAAAGAAAAAGTCTGCACATGCGGAAAATCACAAATGAGGCAAGTTACAGAATTCCGGAGCTGTGGAAAATGTGCAAGTTTAGATCCACAGCTGAGGAAAAGACTGGGCAGCCAGAACAACAGGGGATCCATATTAACTGGAGCAGCAGATGTTGACAGCCTTGCCATAGATACAGCAGAAAGTACTTATAGTGAGACCAGCAACCAGTCCCACAACTGGGACCACAGCAGCACCACAAGTACCAGCTGCACCATGCGCCACAGTGGCATTCTGCAATCATTGGTTGTGTTTCTCCCTGGGGTGTTTATGTTGCCTGCTCCAGTAGCACTCACTTGTGACTGTCACGAGTTCTGTCTCTACTGCCTGTGGGGCTCCTTTATGGCAGTGATGGAGCCAGGGGGGGCTGGGGGGGCAGTCTCCCCTCCTGGCTGCCCCAATGTGGGTAGTGGTGCCCCACCACCATCTTTATTCACTGTTTAGTGCCCATTGTGGAGCCATTGATTGACTGACTAGCCCCCCCTTGGCTCCCAAATGCTCCCAAACCTGGCTCTGCCACTCCTTTATGGGCTGCACTGGGTCATGTGGTTGTGGATGGTTGCCTTTCATTTGAAATGCGTGCTGTTTTTGTTGTAGCAACTGACACTGCTATACAGCCTACAGGTTTGCAGTTGCTGGTGCCTAAACCCTCACTATAATTGTATCCCAAATGTTAGTACATTGCTTTTTGCCAGGGTGAGTTACGTCTCACTCTCTGTGGTGCAGCATGTGAGCAACATTTTGTTTCACAACTGCGGAAAAACAGTGGCTGAGAATAGCCTTTAAAGAGATATGCCATCTTTTCATTTTTTTTTTTTTTTTGCTTAGGAACTTCCGCAACTGCACTTTTTTACATAGTCTGCAGTGTATTTTTCCCACAGTTGAAGAAGTGTTGTGCCTACCACTCAGTGCAATTACCCCTTTTTTTCGCAACTACACAAATTTTGGGGACTTGTGCATTTTTTTGCACCTTACAAGTGTTTTGAGAATGCAGCCCAAGAAGTATAAAAAAGGTTTTTGCACATGAAGTGAAAATTCAGACTAGCCCCACACTTGGGTGTGGGGCTCTTAGAGCCCCTACTGGGTCATAATTTTGTACGCTTAATAGCGTATGACATTAGCACTAACCCGGAATAGTGCTGTACGAGACAACAAGTGCTGCAATACCGCGAATACTGCTGTATGCGATATTGTACCACTTGCACTATCCCAGGCAGAGAATAAGACCTCTGCTGGGATGGGGTTCTGCCAAACAGCTGCCAAGGCTCAATGGACTGAGCCATTACAGCAAGGAACACAGGCGCCACGTCTGGGATTGGGTTTGATTCCCAGTCCCAGAAACTTTTATCCTTTTTTCGCACTTTGTGTGATTTCTTGTTGACTCCCCCCCCCGGAGTTGAGAATCCTTATTGAGGGGGTTTGGGGCACAGCCCCCCAAAAAATAATTATACCGCATGTAAGAAATCACACTGTATTGGCAGTGCAATTTTTGCATGTGGCATAATGTCTTGCGACATTATGACCCCATGCCCTTAGAGCCGACTGTTCTCCTCTAAATTATATGAAGACTGCTTTACATTTGGTAAAATACGAAAAAACAAAGAGCTTGTATTAAGTTTTACAAAAAATATGTCTGCAGCTCAGTCTCTGGTTGCCGCCCCATAACAGAAAACAAAACCTCCTTTTCCCCCTTGTTCACCCTCCCCCTTTACTGGGCTGGGATGTTTTGCTTGGTAACTCTACCCCGAGGGATAGCCAATAAGCAGATGATGCAGTGCCGTGAGGTCTTAAAGGAACAACTTTAAAGCAAGAGGAGTATGTACAAATCCCCCCAGAGCCCCTGTTAGAACCTGTTTTGCCTGTGCTACAGGGTTGTAAAGGGTTTTACGGGTAAAAGGAGCATGACAGACATGCACTCTGTCATAAGCACCGTCGGCTTTTATTGTTTAGTTTTGATCCTAAGGGACCAGCGCACCTATCACGGACTGTATGCTTGCTGACAGTATCTAGGCTGCCCATTTTGTCTTATTCATTAGTTTATTGTTGTTTTCAGTTAAAATAGGATTTTACTTGGCCTGAGCTTCTTGCCGTGTAGCTTGTCCAAAGTCCTGCCTGCCCCATGCCTCTGCACATTACTGAGGACAAGAGACCGTGCATCTGAGCAAGGTGGCCCTGGACTGATGTGAACTTATGCATGCACGAGTTGTGCATATTTTAAGCACTCTGAGATAAATATGGCCTGAAAGTAGGGTTTGTCCTGAACCTGGCAATATGTGTTATATTGAAAAATGAGCATGGGAACACTTAGAACTGCTGCTTTGAAAATCAGAACAATGATTCTGAACGTGCACATCAGCCCTAATGCTGATGCACATGCCCCGAGTCACAGTTCCAAACATCAGAGAATGGAAAGACAGACTCAACATGATCTGTAATATAAAAACCATGACAGGAAACCTCCGCCTAACTGGGAAAAATTTAGGGAGGCCTGGAAACCCTGGTCAGACTATACTAATCAGGGATGGGGATTGACGAGATGGAGGGAGTGAACAAATAGCTCATAGTGGGGTAAAATCACATGTGGAACAAGGAACAGGGGCAAATGGAGTGACACACAGAGTCAGAAAGTGTGTGTTAACTGTTTATTGAGATTTTTCTCATTGGTATAATCAGTTCTTGTACTCTGAATATTGGTTAAAACAGAGTACCAGAGTCATCCATTTAGCTGTGTTAAGATAATAGGATGTACACAGTTAATGAAGTGAATTGCAAACAGATGTATAAACTCCCAAAAAGTATAAAGTCTAAAACTATAAGGGTACAGACTATAGGAAACATATCTCTAAATCCAGTGGATGAGTTCAACTGTATTAGCCACAACAATGTTATATTTTCATATTCATAATGGATGTGTAACGTTTATTGCATTTTGTATGTACCTAATAAAAATAAAGTTGACATTAAAAAACAGCAATATTATTATATACATTTCAACATCATTTCATCAGATAATTTAAACTGAGACCATGTTTAAAGTATCCATATCCACCACACATCCAGAATGCATACATAACTGCTGCATTGTCTATGCCCAACAACTGCACAGCAAATATCATAAAAGCAGATATGATTGGCTGTCCAATGCTTTTTTTCAAATCCCTCAAAACATGCTGTTGCTGCACAAATCACCTTTCAGATGGGATTATAAAATTCCACCTGTCTTGGTCTAGCAATAAGATCATAAGAAGACTATATTTGGAAACTTTGGGTCAAAATGTCAAAAACAATGTTGTTATGAGGAAATGGTGTACCAATGAAGATGTTTTTATTCTGTTCGCCATTTTGTTCAGTTCTTTAGCCCACTCGAACCCAAAGTACACGAGACAATGTCTACTGTAACTACCTTAAACAAACGAGTCAGTGCATCAAGGCCATAGCAAGGCTAACAGGGTGCTGGGGTGTATCGGGAGGGGGATTGACAGCAGAAGAATGAAAGTAATACTTACCCTCTACAGATCCCTGGTAAAGCCTCACCTGGAGTACTGCGCCCAGTTCTGGAGTCCTCACCTCAGAAAAGACATGGATATAGGCTGAAGACCGTGCAGCACAGAGTGACCAAAATGATTCAGGGACAGCAGGGTAGATCCTATGAGGAGCACTTAAGGCACTAAATATGTACTCACTGGAGATCAGAAGGGAGAGGGGGATATGACTGAGACCATCAAATTCCTCAAAGGAATTAATAAGGTGAACTGTGGGGAATTATTCAGTCTGCATACTGACCTCTGCATACCAACTCGTGCTCACATGGACACAAGTGGAAATTAGCAGGTGTGAGGTTCAAGAGGGATGTGAGGAAGCACTTCTTTACAGAAAGGGTGGTCAAACCTTGGAAAAGTCTTCCAGCTGAGGGGGTGGGAGCAAACACAGGTATCGGATTCAAGCAGGTCTGGGACAGAATGAAGGGAATTATGGTTGCCCGGGGTGACAGGCCCGGGGAAGAGAATGCGGAAAGGACCAGGAGGTTCAGTGCCTGGAGGAACATTAGGTTCCAAGGAGGGTTCCAGGAATTTAGAGAACTTGGGCAGACTGGATGGACATTCGGTCTTTTCTGCTGTCATTGTCTAAGTTTTCACTGGTGAAAGAAATGCCTGCCCCAGCCTCAAGATATTGTTGTTCTAACTTGTGAAAGCGTGTGCAAGCAAACATGCTCATCATTAACAAATTCTTGTTTCCTAATGGGGATGCAGTTTTTATAGCTGTCACCCCAGAACTGTTTAAGATTTGTTTAAGACTGAATTTAAATGATTATTTAAAATATAATTAAGTGTATTAGACATGCCTAGGACCGTGTTGCTGTTTTTATTATGATTTTGTATGTACCTCTAGCACCTATACGTTATTACACTGTCTGTTTAAGTTTTCACTTTATATGGCACATGTTCTTGAAGCACAACTGACTCCCCCCCCCTCCGGATGAAGACGCTGCATGGGTTAAAGTGCTTGGGCATTGCCGGTGTCTGTCCAGTGGGCCGCACCAATAAACATTTGTACTTTTGCTACATTTGTAGTGCTAGTAGTTCATTTTTCAATAACTTGCACAGGTACAGGACATGATTCCTTGGATTCCAAGGACTTGCTGCTCTGTCCTGCACTGGTACCTACCACCCCCCTAACCAGGGGAAGTATTTTGCATGTCCTAGAGTCACCACTCAGCTTCTAGACAATGTGCACAGCCTCCAGCAGCCTTGCACACTACAGTAACAGCAGTGTAAGCCCATCCCTCTTGACAGAGCAGGTCTTTACCCACCATAAGGGGGCTACCATGGTGGTGGCGGCAATGCCAACCCTCTCTAACTGAGATGTGTTGCTGAGTAGCAGGGCTCTTAGTCTTTAGCAACAGATGGAAAAAACTACAAACCCTATTACAGCTGCTGTAGGCTTCCTGGTACAGTATACAATGCCTTCCCACCTGCTTTGTCAGTTTCCATGCACCCCTAACTCACCTTGCACCACAGTCTCCACAGACAGCAACGCATCTTCTCTTGGCCAGACAGCTTGATATCCAGTTTTTGGGTTTCATCCTTAAATACTGTACTGCCTGGCCAAGTTTACAGATGCCCTTGTTTCGTGTTTACATTCTGTTGTTCCTGTTCTATTCTGTAGATAGTAGTCTTATGTAACTGTTGCAGTTCTTATGTTATTGTATGATGTGTTCTCAAACATGTGAAATGGTTTGCAGTGTATGTTCACATATTTTCTTGATGTGTGTGCTTTTCTGTCTTTTTTTTTTAATTCAGTAAAGTGCACTCAGTTTAAAACAACTTGCAAGAGCATGCTTTGGCTTCTCAAGCTTGGCTGCCTACATGGGAGCATAATGCAGTTCCTTTAAGGCAGACAGCATTCCGGCTACCTGCTGTGTAGGATTAATTAATTTTGTCAGTGACGCCTAAGATGCTGGGAAGTTTGTACTTAAGCTGGATCTAAGCAATCAAAGAAGGGCCACCTCACCTGCCGCAGTAGACTCATATTATGAATCAGTTACCTGATTTCAGCCATTCAGCACACAGAGCCACCCTACCTTTTACACTGTACAGAGGTCCCTCATTCAGGACCATAGGAGTAGAGCATTCCCAGTGATGTGCTGCCAAATTAACAACAGACTGTAAGGATTTATGATGACAACTGGATTTCTACCCCCCCCCCATTTCCCATTCATTTTAACAGAGGAACAAAATTTAACAACCGGTTTTATAGAGCCAGTGACACACCCCTCCAGTACATCATCAAATATTACACTTCACAGCTGGGGGGGTCAGTTTTATTAAGCTTCTTCTTTTTTTATATGTAATTTCTGGGGTTTTGTGGGTTTTCTCCCAACCCCTACACCCACACATCCCCGACATAGTGTATGTGTGTGGAGGCACACGTGCTCATGCCGTTCAGGATGACCCTCCCTTCCAGTCGCACCGTTGACTGCCTGTGCCATCACTGAACCTCCATTTGTTAATGGTGGGACTACGGGCAGGTGATCCCACCCTTTACCTGGGAGAGGAGAGTCAATGCTCTATACTGTTCCCACCATCCCCCCTCCGTACTGGCACCCCAGTGATCCTAGGTTGTTCCTGAACTGGGGTCACCAGCGTAGCATGAGGTGTGGTGTCCAGCATTCAACTCTCAGAACCACCAGGCGGCCCATTTTATTAAGCTTTTAACATAAAAATACTTAAAACTTATTATAAATCAGTCTAGCTAATTCAAGGGATTTGTAATAAAAGTTAATAGAGCCTTTGCAGGGTGTTTCTAATGGTGTACGAGACTCCTCTTATGAGGTTTGGGCTGCCAGAACTGCTCACCTACACTTTGTGGTCCTCTCGCCTAAACCACATGCTTGGAGTCTCATATCATAAAAGACAACCTGTGGAAACCCTATTAATTTATAATTCCACAACTGGTTGTATGGGAGAGGGTGGTAAACACAGCTAAAATGTGAACTACTCTCACACCTTTGAAGTGGTCTATTCATCAGTATTCTTGTTTGGAGTGTATGAAACATTTTTCCCAATGTACTCAAATGTGGCATCCTATATTTTGTTTTATCTGGAGAGTGGTGAAGGAAAAGCTTGTCCAGTTATTGTGCTGATCCACTGTTCTGATAGGACTTGTCTGCCTGAAGGTGGTGCTGTTGTTGTTTTGTGAGTGCTGCCGGACTAAAGTGAGTTTGAACCACACAAATTATTCTTCTATATTTTTTAGCTATGAATATGGCAGGAATTGTGTCTGTATTTCACTTTGTCTTCCGTATCTAGCAATGTCACTGTTATGCTCGCTTACACCTCAAAAGGATGTTATACTTTTCCATTTATATATTACTGCTTTAGTTTTAACGTCAGGAATTTTAAATGTAAAAGGTGCAAAGTCAAACCTCTCAGGCAAGAAACTGCCCTAGTTACAGGGTATGTCATGCAATTTCTTTATAGGTCTCTTTAGTCTCCTGAGCAGCATTTTAGCCCAATACAGTGTGTGATATGAATCATTCTTATTGTGTTATTCCCTCCTATGCTGTATGATATCAAAGGGAAGTGAGTGTATAGATTCTGTACTGATACACAGTAGTTCACTGTGCAAGTATTATTACACTCCCAGTGATATCTAGATATGGCTCCTATAGGAAATAAATAGCAAAACTGTATTAAACAACGTAGCTTTATGTGGAGTCCTCACCACCTGCGCAATGCATAAGCAGCACTGTATGTGCATTAGAAAAAGACCCTGACATTTGAGAAGAATCTTTGAGAAACATAATTTTTAGACATATCTCAATGTATATTTCAGATATGTTCTGTATGTTGCTGTCCCTTTTTTTTCATAAATGCAGGTGGGACAGACACAAGGGCTTGGTGAAGACCACACCAGAAAGGGAGGGGGAAGGGAGAGTAGAGACACTAGAGCTTTTTCATTCAACATTAGTGAGGTAGGAAAGGGTGGACACGATGGATCAAGGGGGCTGTTTCTACCAATAGAGTGGCTGTTTCTATGTACCTATGTACATTACCATGGAAACAAGATCGCTGATCCCTAGACTTCACCTTGCTGGCCCAGTGCTGGATCCTCTTGATCTCATCATTGTCCCTTCTGTTCTATGGTGATTAGAACTGGATGCGGTACTCTAGGTGAGATCCAGCCAGTGCTTTGTCTTGAGGAAGGATTGCCTCCCTTTACCTTCTCTTTACCCCTCCCCCCCATTGTATCCCAACATTGTGTTTGTTGTTTGGGCTATAACAGCACACTGTTAGCCTGGTTTCAGCCTACTGTCCACAATTACCCTTAGACCTTTATCTGGGGTTGTACTGTCCATGGTTTCCCTTACCTTTATCTGGGGTTGCACTGTCCATGGTTGCACCACAAAGAGTGTATCTGTGACTCAGATTCCTTGATGCCAGCTGTAGCTACTCACACTTCCCCACATTAAACCTAAGCCCCCATTTTTCAGCCCTCATCCCTAATGTGCAGGTCCCCAGTAGTGCATCCTATCCCTCTGCAGTGTCCACTCTTTATGTCAGTTTGGTGACATCAGCAATCTTCATCAGCCTGCTGCTGACCCCCCCCCCTGTCGTCAATAAACATGTTAAAAAACAGTGGACCTAGCAGTGATCTCTGGGCACTCCACTCAGGACCTCCCTCTGCTTTGAAAGGTGGGCATCCATTTACCATCACTCTGATTCCTACCATTCAGCCAATTTCTTAACCACCTCCATGTGTTTTTAATGCGGCACTTTGTCAAAGGCCTTGCTGAGTTCAAATAGACTACAACTACTAGCCGAACCCTATACACATCCCTAGTTACCCTCTTAAAAAAGAGAATCCAGTTGGTTTGGTAGGAGTTACTTTTTGTGAAACCATGTTGTATGCTAGAGAATAGCTCATTCTCTTCCATGTGCTGAACCACCACATCTAATCACTTTGCCAAGCACTGAGGTAAGGCTTTGAGGTCTGTAAATATCTAGGTTTGACCTCTTTCCCTCTTTGAATGGGGGATAACTCTGGTGGTTTTACAGTCCTCTTGCACTATCCCTGTTTGTTAGGAGTACTGAATGGATCAGCGAGGGGCCCAACCACAACCCATTTAAACACTGATATCACCCTTGAGTGGCCAACATCCAGACCGTGGGATTTTCCAGGTTCACACCTTTCAGGTACTTGCCTGTTAATTCTGGCATGAGCAGCACTGCCTCGGGTTCAGCTTTTACCCCTCTCATAGCTTCTACCACAGCTGGCCATGCCCTTTGGATGTCAGGGCCATCATTTGGAGTTTTTCTATTTTAGTCTGACACTTTTCATAGGTCATTCTCTTTATCTGCTGGCAATGTCAATGTTTCTGTGGTTAAATACAATTAGGCAGCAGTTAAGTTAGCGATAACACATTGCACGGTGTGCAGTTGTGCTCTGATATACAAATGCCTTGGGTGCATTGTGAGGCAGGAGGCAAAGCCAGGTGCTTTCAACCACTGGAGAAGTGTGTATATCAGATGCAACCACACATCTTAAAGTGTGTTATTGCCCTTATAAAATTCGCACAAAATTATATATAGAGGAAAAAAATACATGAGACAGATGCAGGTTTGTGGCCATTGGAGAATAATGCAAAGCCATTTGATGGGTTTGCACCAGTGGTAAGGAGGACTTTTCTTACCCATTTTATAAATGCACATATATGGATAACCAGATCTAGAAAAAAATAATAGAGATATATTGCATTAAGAAACTGTCTTCCTCACTTACAAGCAAAGGTCACCACAAAAGCGCTTTTGATATAATAAAACGAGAGAGGTTTCATGCAGTCAGTATAAGAGCTGCAAGCTAAAACATGTCTCAAAATTTTGTTTTTCCAATGCAGTGCACAGTTTTGAAAATGAGCTCAAATGCATGTTGTACAGGGCATACTTGCAAATAAGCTGCGTCCATACTCAAATGAGCCAAGCATAGCTTTTAGAGCAGCAATATTTCATTGTCACCATATAGTTTTTTTTCAGTAATATATTTCTTCTGGCAAAACATCAATATATCAATTTTCTCTTCGTTGTCTTTTATTTCTGCACTAAGAAATGGGATTTGGACATTTCTAAAAGTTCTCAGTCCCATGCCATGCCCACCATGAAAAAATTCAGTATCTCGGTACAGTGCTGTGCTAACTATCAAAACATGTGCTCCCACCTGCACATCTATTGTATGAATCTATCATGTACATTTAACAGGTAACCTCAACAGAAGAGATGCTTAAAAATAGCTAGTGGCAGCCATTGTTAATAACTTGAGTCATTAATTACAAAATTGGCTATAAAAGCTATTTAACAAAATAGCAAATTAGTAATACACTGAGGATGAGTCTAAGGATGTCAGAAATACATTTTGCTAAAAAAAAAAAAAACTATATGATGAAGTATTTTGCTGACATAAATGCTATTGCTTTAAAGTATGATTTTCCAGAACTTCAGAAATTATAAAAGAAAACTGACAGGGTTTACATGTCAACAGTAAGTTTTGTGTTTTACAAGAGAATAGAACTGTCTACAAGAAAACAACAGCCCTGGACTTGTGAGTTTTCCTTAGAAACATGAAGTAACTTAGGATCAGTAGAAAATAATGCCTTACACAGAAACATGAAGTTACAGGGAAATCCTGATCTGGGGCTCCAGAACTAATTAAACACATATTGTAACAGAGCCATGGAGCATGGCAAATTAGTAACAGCTTCCACTACTGCAGATTTAGCAATTACCATCATCTGCAACATTTGGCACTTTGTACAACATGAATGTGATAATTCAGAAAGATTGAGAAAAAAGGTTTTGGAACAACAGCACCTGAAACTGCTTCTATGCCGAAAGTCACAATATCTAAATGTTAAAGGGCTGGCCACAGCGAAACTGAGATTTTGTCAAAGTGTGGCATTCTGTATTTGGAAGGTGACAGGTGCTAAAGTATAACCTAGATTGCTATGACAAAGGCAATTCCAGAGGGTAGCAAGTGCCTGGCATCCTCAGACAAACTTTACGCTAGAAAAAAAATTATGTTGCTCCCAGTATTTTTCTAGGCATTTTTCTAGTGAGCAAAGTAGCAACACTTTGTTTGTTTGTTTGTGATTTTTAATGAGAACATTTGGGGGGCATACAAGAGCGAAAGATCTTTTTCTTTTAAATTTATTCTTTTTTCACCTTACTTCTAACCCAACCCTGATCTGCCTAGCAACCATCCTGCCCAGTCACTTAGCCTAAACCCCATACAAGTAACCCTAACTTGTCTTGCAGGACACCTTTGCATGATGGGGTCTTCAAGGGCAGCCCTCCCTCTGGTAACTCTTGGTTCAATGGCGGGTGACCTGTTGTGCTGGGCAGACTGGCTGTGCATGGCTCGGATTTGCCAGGCATCACCCTGCGGGACACATAACAGGTGAGCATTCTGTGAAGCTGGTACATCTCCTCATCCTGTTCTCCTGACCTCACTGACTGGCTTCATTTGTGGGCCCCCAGGTGGCACTCTTGCAGTAGGGATGGGTCTGCCTTCCCACCCCCAGTGAGTCAAGCATCCTATAAGATGTTCAACCCCGCACTCCAACCCCTGCTGGTCCTCCAGCAGCCCAGATTTTTTTTTGAACCCAGGTCACCAGCATCACAAGAATTAGCTCTACTGTTGCGCTGATCAGATCAGCTGACTTTGAAAATTAATTTACACTTCTTTTGATCTCGTGTATGTTCCAAGAGGAAACTGACGGTTATACCCAGTTGACACAGGACCCAAAGCAGCATGGATTTACAGCAGGAAGGTCATGTCAGACAAATCTAATTGATTTCTTTGACTGGATGACCAAAGTAATAGACCAGGGAGGGGCTGTGGATATGGCCTACCTAGACTTTAGCAAGGCATTTGACACAGTCCCGCACAAACGATTAATAATCAAGTTAGCCAGCCTGGGAGTGGGTCCCAGGGTGGTAGCCTGGGTAGCAAACTGGCTGCACAACAGGACACAGAAAGTAATAGTGAATGGAACACATTCTGAAGAAAGAGGGAGTTACTAGTGAGTACCTCCACGGCTCAGTACGGTCCAGTCCTCTTTAACATCTTTATAGGTGACATTGCAGAGGTCTGGAGGAAAGGTATGCCTCTTTGCAGATGACACAAAGATCTGTAACAGAGTTGATACACAAGAGGGGTGAAAAAGATGAGAAGGGACTTGGCAAGGTTGGAGGAATGGTCAGACATATGGCAACTTAGATTCAATGCAAAGAAGTGCAAAGTAATGCACCTGGGAAACAAAAACCCAGGAGAAGAGTACACAATAGCAGGGGAGGTACTAACAACAACAAAAATGGAAAGGGACCTGGGGGTAATCATATCAGATGACCTAAAGGTGGGTAAGCAATGTGAAATGTCGGTAAGGAGAGCCAGGGGGATACTGGGATGCATAGGAAGGGGCATCACAAGTAGAAAAAGGGAAGTGGTTATCCCTCTATACAGACAGTTGGTGAGACCCCATCTGGAGTACTGTGTGCAGTTTTGGAAACCTCATCTACGCAAGGACATAGACAGGATGGAAACAGTCCAGAGGAAGACAACTAAAATGGTGCAGGGTCTGCAGCAGAAACCATATGAAGAGAGACTGAGAGAGCTTAATATGTATACTCTTGATGAAAGGAGGGATGGGGACATGATAGAAACATTCAAAGACCTCAAGGGAATCAACAAAGTCCAGGAGGGTAGCATCTTTCAGAAAAAGAGATGTGTAAGAACAAGAGGGCACAATTTAAAGATAGAGGGGGGACAGCTCAGGGGTAATGTGAGGATTTTTTTTTTCACGGAGAGAGTGGTGGATACATGGAACAGCCTTCCTGAGGAGGTCATTGGATCTAAAATAGTGGGGGAATTCAAACATGCATGGGACAGACACAAGGCAATTATAGTGGGGTTGCAGGAAGTAGGCTGTTGGTTAACTAGAATCTGCAGCTTATCCAGTAGGTAGGGAAATGGGCAGACTGGGTGGGCCAAGTGGTCATATCTGCCGTCCAAAGTCTATGTTTCTATGTTTCTATATTGTGTAACAGTGAATAACACTAGGTTTTCTAACAGATTTTTTTTCTTTGCAAATATTTATTTGAAATTATAGCTCTATGTAGGAAAAAAGGAAGTAACACTGACTGCTTTGGATGCCTACTGCACCTTCCAGACCTGATTTCCTCATATGTGTTCAAATAACCACTTATTTCTGACAGCAATAACTGTTTTCCATTCCGTTACAAATCGGATAACAAGTTTTGATTGAGCCTCTCCTGTCTGGCACCAACTATATTAAATGACCCCCATCCTGAGTTATTTGGTCTTCTGATTCCTTACCATTTCACGTCCTTATTAAGACCCCATCTTTTCTCCATTGCTTAAATCTGCTGTTGTTGAGGTTAAATAATGCAGTATGTGTTTGTAACAACCCTTTTCCAGAAGAGTTGGCAGTGATTTGTTTCTGCCTGTGCTCATTTGAGACTGATGACTTGGCATCATGTCTCCCTGAGTAGTAGGTGTGGGAGGAGTCTAAGATGTTATAAAGGGCCCTCATTGTAGGTGGAGGAAGAGTAGTTCCAGAAGTCGGTGGCAAGAAAGCAAAAGAAGCGGTGTGAGGGGCAGGTCAACCCCAATGATGCAGAGCACGCCATGGCCTGGGAGCTTCACCTGGTGGCAAGGAGTCATCTCAGCCTCTCAAGGTGAGAGAATGGCTGGATGAAAGCTCAGCAGTATTGGTGCCTGCCATGGCTGTTACACCCGGGTTTGGTATGCTCTCCTGGAGTGTGGTCAAAGAGACAGCCATCCAGTAGGCTTAGTCCATCCCTAGATCCAAACATGACAGTTCCAGTATGGACTCTCACATGGGACCAGAGGGTTGGCTGCTCTTACACAGTGAGTTGCATTAAGTCAGTACCCCATAGTCATGGCGAGGAAGTGCAGTACATCTGGTGCCTGGCATGGCCAGGCTGGGACTTCATCCTCAGACATCAGAGTAAGAGGAGAGAGTCAAACCATGCCTGACGGAGACAACAAGTGGGTTCTCATCCAAGTACTAACCAAGACTAACCCTGCTTAACTACTGAAATCAAATGAGATTGGGTGCATTCAGGGTGGTATGGCTGTAGGCTAGCCTACAGCACCCCATGGAAGTCAGTTCCTAAGGGAGGCAGGGATCCCAGATGGCACACCCTCAAGGTGTGTGGCCTGATCACCTTTGTAGCCTAATTAGGATGCCCAACAAGAGGATTTTTTTGATGCAGAGCTGGGTGAGATGTAGGCCTGTGAATGCAAGTACTGTAGAGCTGCAGAAAAGACAGAGGTGTCCAAAGGCTGCAGCAGTCATCTGGGTGGGTAAGACAAGTTTGCAGAGGACAAGATATTAGAGCTTTCTTTTACATAAGGTACTGAGAAAGGTTCCCAAGATGATATGCTCACTGGGCAGTTGAGGGCCACATGGAAGGAATCCCTCAAGTGATGTGCCACAGCAGAAACAAGCTTTGGCAGATGTCGTTGCTGTGTGTGTGCATGGGGCTTTAAAGCTACAGCAGGGGTTCAGGCACACTTACCAGATGCTAGTAGGACACCAGTGACTTGAAATAACATCAGGACACCTTCTTATGGTGTACTGTGTCCATGAGCATATAGGGCTGTATGCACAAAACTGTGGATTACCTACGTGCCACATATCTAAGGCATGTAGGCAACCCTATGTGTCAGTGCCATGCAGTGGAGGTCCAGTGGATCACTGGTGGCATTTAAACCAGTTGTGCAAGCACCTTGCGCACATGATCCCATGGTTGATTGTGTCACTGTGCACCAGGGGCGGGCAGTGGAAGTGTCGGGGTGTGTCAGCATTCCGTATGATTCACAAAGCTGCAGAGTGCTGCATACTGGAGGGCATGAGTTACAGCAGGGGGGACCCTGCCATAAGTGTTCCATGTCCCTCCCATGTTCATACATAGCACTGTGAATGGCTTGGTCCTCAGGTATAGCCCTGTACAAGTGCATGCCTACAGGCACCCATGTGGAATGGGTCACTATCAGGGCAGGTGCCTAATTGTCCCTAGGGTCGGACAGTATAGTGCAGCTTGTGGTGACATGGAGCAGGCAAACCCATGCCACTCAGACAGATAATCTGTGAATGCCCAGTGACCACAGTATCCACAAATACCAGGCATACCTCCTAAACCATTGCCTCATGACTCAGGGACAGGGCATTACATCATCTGGGACAATGACCAATGCTGGGACACACACTAGTCATGCAGACAGCCAACATAATAAGGGAGATGTAAGATGCAAGTTCTGTATAAGACCATATCTGTAACAGTACTGGTGACTGTATTTAGTGCTTGTACCCCCCGCTCATCTGTCACAGAACCCAGCCTTTACATGGGAGAGAGGACATGGTTGGGGCACAGTCAGAGATGTCCCCAAACATCAGGGACTGTTGAGAGGTATGATGACTTTTGTCAGTGTGGTACTACCAGTATGGTATGGCATGCACTGTCTCCCAAAGACAGCGTATGGTTGCTGTGGGTGACTCCATCTGCCCTTACAGTATTGCACTCCTCATGGCATTTCGCACCTTCCCAGAAGTCCCTGCATGGACGCAGAAGAGATCCACTCTGGGACCCAGGACAGGCATCCAATTGGATGCACACCTGCCTCCAACACTCCACTCCACCCCCATGCAGCCCTGATCCTGCAGTGTGCCGGGGGGACCCACAGACAGGTGCCCTGTGGGTGCTTATAGTCATGAATATTGCACCTGTCCAAGGCCGCATAGGTACACAGATGGTATTTGCACCTTTTGCATGTATAACCCACACTGTTCATGCATAGAGGCCATTATTAGCAGAGTGCTATGAAATTTGAAAGATTTGCACAAAAAAGGTACAAGGTTGGCATCTTAGGCATTGGCAGGCATCAGTAGAGGAAACAGAGGAAGCAGAGGACCCTGTTGGTAGTTAAGGTACGTGCCTATTGTCTGTAGTTGTTGCACTCACTGATAGGAAATAGGTAAGGGAAGGCTACAAATCAATTAATATTGTTAAAGGTTACAGTGTTAACTGTGTAAATTGTAATATAATAAACTGATGTTGAGGAGTCAGCCCAACCTTGTTCTTAGTCCCAAGGAGTGGTCCTGTTAACTATTGTAGCTCACACTACGAGGGAGTTGGGAGAGTTAGAGTGACACAAAAATTGGGAAATAGGTGAAGAACCCTATCTAGGGTAGGAGTATAAAAAGGTTTTAAGTAAGCAAAACACAAACAGGCAGGATAGTAAGTAGGTATATTGGGCATGGTGCAGTGCAGTGGTTGTGGGGCGACGCTTTTCAGGGAGACTTTCTGGAGACTGTGGTGCTGCCCCATCTGTGTGCACCTCTCTGGGCTGAGGAAGGAGGTTGCTAAACTCCAGGCTGAGCTGGCCAGGATTCAGGGGCCTTCTTCCTCATCCAAGCACCACCAAGTCCACCAAGCTGCCTCAAAGGGTGCCAAGGAGGAGGAGCAGCTGGACTATGATGTGCTCAGGGAGGGTGAGGGTGGTGGGTCAGAGGCACATTTTCCCAACTGTACCACTACATAACTCTTACGCTGCTCTGGCAGAGTGGGACTGTCTCTTGGACATACCCATAGTTGTGACCAGGGAGGATGTAGGGGTCCTCCCTAGTGAAGTCCACAGGGAGGGTGGAAGAGAACCCAAAAGGAGGAGGAAGCAACTCCTGGTGGGGACTCTATTGTGAGGGTTGTAAAACTGGAGACAAGAAGGGAGGGGGGGCGGTAGGTTAAGTGAGTTCATGGTGCCACAGCTCAGAAGGATGGGAAGCAGATCATGAGAACCACTAATGCAGTAGGGCGGAGGGTTAACTGGATGTCATTGTCCATCTAGAGATTAATGACCTGGCTAGGGATGAGGTTACGATAGTGCAGGAGCAGTTCAGGGAGTTGGGGAGGAGTCTCAGGCAGGTAGATGCTCAGTTGCCTTTTCTGAGGTGCTGCCTGTCTGATCGGGGAGAATGAGTAATCTACACTAGTAGTTTTAACACATGGTTGAAAGAGTGGTGCAGAGAGAAGGGATTTTGGCTTAATTGGGGACTGGGGTCTCACCTGGAGGGATAAAGGCCTATACAGGGAAGATAGCATGCATCAATCCAGGATGGGAACCACAGTTCTCAGAGAGCGGTTTAAATGTTACATCAGTGAGCATTTAAACTTGCAGAGGGTGGTGGTGGAAGGAAGAAGGGAGATGTAAACTATCCCGCCCCCGGCAGCTGAAGTAGTCAGTAGGGAATACTCTAAGGGAGGGAAATCCCACAGGGCACCTAATAACAAGAAATACAAAATGATAGAAATGAAGAAGGATGGGAACGAGGTCAGAGGGGGCAAGGAGACAAGGCTAAAGGGAATGGGGGGGTGACAAGCAGGGTGGCAGCAGGTTTTGTAAGGCCATGTGCGCAGATGTTCAAAGTTTGGGAAATAAAATCCCAGACCTAGTGACCATTATGGCAAAACCTGACCTGTACATTGTTGCCCTTACCGAATCATGGTGCAATGAATTCCGTAACTGGAACAAAGCCATACAAGCCTATACTCTGTTCAGTAAGGATAGGGTAAATAAGAAAAAGGGAGGAGTTATTCTTTATGTGAGGGATAGCATAAAAGCAACAGAGATTCAAGGAATACAGGGAGGGGTGGAGTTACTGTGTGTCACCCTAGAGACTGGGAAGGGAGCCGCTATTCGAACAGATGTGATCTACAGACCTCCAGCACAGGGGTTGGAATTGGATAAGATTGTGATGGAAGACATTCAAAAAATGGCAGATAAGGGTGAGGTGCTGCTGATGGGGGACTTCAACCTGTCAAACGTAGATTGGAGCATCCCAGCTGTACCAACAGCCAGGAGCAGGGACGTCCTAGACTCCCTGCAGGGGATGTACCTCTGGAAACTTCTGGGGGAGATTACTCATCAGGAAGCAATTCTGGACCTTGTTCTCCCTAACGGGGTTAGTGTTGTAGAAGTCACAGTGGGTGGACACCTGGGGAACAGTGATAATCGCATGGTGTGGTTTGATATAAGATCTATGACAGAAGCGAATCACACAAAGGCAAAGGTCCTGGACTTCAGAAGGGCCAATTTTACAAAAGCCTCAGGGATGCCTGATGGGGGCAGGAGGGGGGAGAACTTAGGTGGAATGGAGGAACAGTGGGCAAAACTAAAAGATGGGATAGTGAAGGCAAGAAGCCTCTGTATCAGGCAAGCTATGGTTCTCAAAGGAGGTGTTTATGAAGGGGAAAGGCAAAAAAGTTAGCATTCAGGAGCTATAAGGAGACACAGAGAGGATGATAGGAAGGAGTATCAAAAGAAGCAGAGGGAGGCAGGGAGAGCAGTCAGAACTGCAAGGCACAAATGGAGGGGAAAATAGCCCAGACAGTAAAGAATGGGGACAAGACATTTTTCAGGTATGTAAGTGAAAGAAGAAATAACAGAGGAGTGATTGTAAGGCTGGGGGGGGGAAGGTGTGTGGAACAGGACCAGAAAAAAGCAGACTTTCTAAACAGATACTTTTGTTCAGTGTTCACAGAGGAAGGGGAAGGCGAGGGTCCACCGATAAGAGCCAGGGGCATTGTTGGTAGGGTGGTGGATACTAGTCCATTTACAGAGGAGACAGTCCTGAAGGAACTCACAAATCTGAAAGTGGACAAAGCAACGGGACCAGATGGGATACATCCACGGATATTGAGAGAGCTCAGCGAGGTGCTGACTGCATCTCTGGCAATCTTGTCCAACCACTCACTGAAAGTGGGGTTGGTCCCAGAGGACTGGAGGAGGGCAGATGTAGTCTCACTTCATAAAAATGGTAGTAAAAAGGAAACTGGAAATTACATGCCAGTCAGCCTGACCTTAGTGGTGGGGAAATTATTGGAATCATTACTGAAGGAAAGGATTGTGGAATATCTTGAATTCAGTGGCTTACATGATCCAAAACAGCATGGATTCACAAGTAGGAGGTCAAACAGATTTGATAGATTTCTTTGACTGGTGATCAGGGAAGCAGATTAAGGTGGAGCAGTGGATGTAGCCTACCTAGATTTCAGTAAGGCTTTCGACACTGTTCCTCACAGGAGACTCATAAATTAGCTGAGCAGCCTAAGGGTGAGTCAAAGGTGGCAAACTGGGTTCAAAAATTGGTTGGGGATACAAGACAGAGGGTAGTGGTAAACGGAGTTCATCTCGAGGAAGGAAGGGAGGGAGGGAGGGTAACCAGCAGGGTGGCACAAGAATCAGTACTGGGGCTGGTCCTCTTTAATGTCTTTATTAGGCCATTTGCAGAGGGACTAGAAGGGAAGGTATGTCTCTTCTGTAGATGACACTAAGCTCTACAATAAGGTTGACACTCCAGAGGGATGAAAACATTAAAAGGGACCTAGGGAAACTTGATGATTGGTCAAGAGTGGGGCAACTGAATTTCAATGTGAAAAAGTGCAAAATCATGCACTGGGGGCACAGAAACCAGAGTATAAAATGGGGGCAGTGGTACTGGCAACCACTAAACAGGAAAGAGGTCTAGAAGTAATCATGTCTGATGACCTAAAGGTGGTCAAACAGTGTGACAAGGCAGTGGGGAGAGCCTGTGGGATGCTGGGGTGCATAGGGAGGAGTACCACCAGCAGAAAGATGGAGGTAGTGATACTGCTGTATAAATCACTGGTGAGACCTCATCTAGAGTACGGTGTCCAGTTCTGGAGGCTACATCTCAAGAAGGATGTAGGCAGAGTAGAGGCAGTCCAGAGGAGAGCAACTAAAATGGTGAAGGGGCTGCATCAAAAGCCCAATGAGGAGAGACTGAAGGACCTCAATATGTACACCCTGGAGGAAGGAGAGACAGAGGGGATATGACAGAGACTTTCAAAGACCCCACATGTATAAGTAAGGTTCAAAAAGAAAGCCTTTTTCAGAGCAAAAGATGTTCAAGAACTAGGGGCCATGCTATGAAGCTGTTGGGGGTAGACTCAGGGGAGATTAAGAAAGAACTTCTTCACAGAAAGAGTGGTGAATACCTGGAATAGCCTCCCAGAGGAGGTAGTAGGGGCAAAAACTATAATAGAATTCAAGAAGGCATGGGGATAGACATAAGGAAACCGTGTGGCAGGGGAAGGGGGAGTAAGCCGGAGATCAAGTAGGTTCTGCAGTGCTACAGTAGGTAGGGAAAATGGGCAGACTGTGTGGGCCAAGCAGTCCATATCTGCCATCAAAGTCTATGTTTCTGTGTACAGGGATTTAAAAATCCAATACAGTGGCTAAGGGGGACCAAGGAACAGTCCAACTTTTTGGCTACTGTTTGAAAGTGCTACAGGGATCAGGAAAGTCCAGGACATGGGTTAAAGGTCAAGCTACAACTGCAGTAGTGCATTAATTGAATACTCATTAGAGTAACGCAGTTGACTAAGAAGATTATCTAACTGGTTTCTCTGTGACCAGAATGAATTTAACTGTTGTACCTCTCTATCATAAGTGGCTTAGTAAGGGAAGAGTTGAGAACAGGTATGGTGTCCATGTGGTTATTGCGACAGTCATTGCACAGTGCCTGTCACAGCAGTTACTTAGGGAGGAGAAGGGTGAACTGAACTGGTGTGACTGTTTGCAAGGGACTCTTGATCAGCGCAAATTCCATCAAGTATGCAGGAACATAGGATTATCAGACAAGAGGTGCCAATAGCCCATTTAGCATCTCTGCCATTATCTAACAGTAATAGCCATTAATCCCTTGCTCATGCGGATACTTATCCAATCTTATTTTGAGGATAGTCAGAGTTTCACCACCCGCTACATTATTTGGTAGACTATTCCAAATGGATACCACACATTCTGAGAACCCTCCTTGACATTTCTTAATTCCAAAGAACTGCACCTTTAATTGATACATGTGCCCTCTAGTCTGTATGTCAGATTTTTTTTAATTCTAAGAGAAGACGCATTTTCCTGTCATCATTCGTAGTGGATTTATAAACAGCAAGATCTCCTCTCATTTTTCTCATTTTCAATTGATATAATCCCAAACTCCTTAGTCTTTCTTCATACAGTATGTCATGTTCTCTAAAACCCCTAATCATTTCCGTTGTTCTTCGTTGCACTCTCTCTACATTTTGTATGTCTGCCTTTTACTGTGTTGACCAGAACTGCCCACAGTACTCCAGGTGTGGCCTCACCATTGCTTGATGTATAGGTAGAATGATCTCTTTATCCCTACTAGCAATACTTTTCCTTCTACACACCAACATTTTTTTGCATTTCTTGATAACTTGGTCAGATTGGCTGAATGCTTGAGGTTATTGAGTACAGAGATGCCTAGGTCCCTTTCGCAACCTGCTACTCGCAATTCAGTGTCCTCAATAAAATATACAGTCTTGTGATTGTTGTGCTAGTTAATAGGGCCTCCAAGGGATGTCTCTTTGGTAGAAGAGACTTGGAGCATGAGGTTTGGGTGAGAGGACCGCAAAGCTGTGTGGTTCTGTCTACACAAACCTCATGAGAGGTCTCTTACACCATAAGAAACATTACTCAGAGGCTCTATTATCTTATTATAAATCACTCAAGTTTAGCTCAAGGGATTCATAATAAGTTTAGAATACTGTATCTTTTTTATTTTATTATGCCATCCTTCCCCCAGCACCAAAGTGGAACACTTCCTCCTAGCGTTCTGCATGAGAGCACACTGTACTCAGAATAAGAGGTATAGTGGCACTGCATGCTGATTGGCTGAAACTGCATTAATGATTTATGATGTCCAAAATGCATCACTGCACATTTATCGAGCTTGGACTTCATTTTACTCTTATTTTCCCATTCACCAAATTCATCTAATTCTTCCTGAAACGTAATAGTTTCCGAATGGGAATCCACAATGTGTCTTGTTTTCACATCATCTGCAATCTTTGACATACTCCCCCCCCAACCGATCATCATTGATGAAATATAGATATTAAATAATGAAGTGCCTAATACTAATCCCTCTAGACACAGGAATGCCCTGGATCATGCCCACTCTTATTGGGCACAGCCACTTATTTATTTATTTATTTATTTATTAATTTGTTGACCGCGTAGGTGCACTGATCCCATGGACTGTTTCCAGGCACAACCCAGGTCCCTGAGATGGCACAAGAATATAGAGATACAATACATCAGCAAACAAATGCATCCAGGTTAATACAATGCACTAGGTAAACAGAAGTAAGTGGGGGAAATTATATAGAGGTTATGTGAGGGGGGGGCATAACACCCAAAGAGTACAAAATAATACACTGAGGTAGGAAAAAAGCACAACTTCATGTAAAACAAGTTCAATTGTAAACTTCCTTATCTGGCCAAGACTTGGACTTAAATGTGTAATGACTGAAAGGGAAGGATGCATGTCTATCCACTCCAGCTTCTGACAGTTATTTATTTTCTAAGTGTTGGCCATAGCACATCGTAGGCTGTGTCTTTATTGCAAAATATAGGCAATCCTCCAGTACATGCTGAGGCACGAGGCCAGAAGTTGACTAGTCCTTGGCATACACCAAAGGAGTGCCTGAACTCCCAATGAATGCTGCATCATGGAGTGTGTTACTGTGCTTATAAAACAGCTTGGCATTAAACATTTTGGCTTACAAAATGCAGCACTGTGCATTTGTGAATACATATTGGCAAGTCATGTGACCTGGCTTTTCAATGAGAAAGCTGTATTTACGGCAGATATCATGACCCATTTTATCAAATATATTTTACTATGTATATATATATATATATATATATATATATATATATATATATATATATAATGTATTTTGGCCAATGGATCCCTTTAATTTGATATTGAATTCTGTACATTTTAATTGTAACTATATTTTGCCTTTTTAGGGTGGTTTGTGATAAATGCTATGAACAACACTATTAAAGAACAGCTGAATGGAATATGCTCACACATGTGCTGGCTTTTTAGTACAGTGCAAGTATGGAGAATATTCAACAAGTACAACGAGCTTCCCTCTTTGATGAATGTAGATATAATAATGGAATTTTGGCATGTTCTATTACTAAATGCACACCGATGGTAGATTTTAGCAGTTTAGCTCACAGATACTGTAACTGCTCCAAGGAACTGCACTGACTACCTCCAGGACTGTAAACTCAGTTTTTGAAAGAGGATTTGTTACATTACAGCAATCCCTGTTTTCTTTTGTTGATGGTCTAAATAATCCATGTATAGTATTTTCTTCTCTCTGTTTTTGGTGATTTAACTTTGAAGTTTATTTGACTAGGGTCAAGATCTCCCACTTCCTTCCCGAGAGATTCTGCAAAAGAATTTGCAGTGTTATGTAAAAGGATTTAGCAACTCAAGAAGAGGCTTAACACAGAAAGATACATTTCTTTTAAAATGTTGCTTCCTTAGTTCATCTCCAACAGTCACTTTTTCTGGACACCCTAGGCACTCCAGATGCACTCACATCTCAGTGCCTGTAGCTGCCCCTGTGTACCCAGGGGGAGCAGATGCTGGATTGCCACTCAACAGGACCAGAGAGTAAAGTGTAGTACAGATGGAGGTTGGAGGAACAACCCCCTGAGTAACCCTTAATTGTGGGTTAGATCCCTAGGGGTCTCTCCTAAGTGCAGAGCATCACTTTCCCCAGATGAAGAGCTCAGTGTGAAAGTATAATGGGAATGTAGCATAGCCAGAGAAAATGTCTCCACAAAGAGCTATCTATAAACAGTCCAGCTGAGAGTGGAGGGCTGGTACCATACCAAATGCCCTGTCTCTGAAACCACTATACCTAGAGGGACAGCCACACAGTCAGTGCATGAACCATCACATTTCTCAGCTAAGATGTATTTCTTTTAAAGTGATAAGTTCTGGATGTGTACTTTTTCGAATTTGGACTCTGCCACTTGTGGGGAGCTAATTGAAGCCACTGTGCCAACAATATGGACTTAAAGGAAAACAAATGCCCTCCTAACACCCATCTCCCCCATCAGGCTTTTGAGGCCAAAAATTGTTTTGTTTTTCTCTTTACCTCCTTTTCCTTATACTGGCTCCTATGTGTTAGTGCTAATGTAAATAAATCCAGAGCAGCGTAGCGCCATTTCACACAATCAGCGTGGCTTTGCACTGCTCCACTGTATCACTTATACAGTGTATCAGTGCAGAGTCACGCTGATCATATAAAATGGTGCCATTCTGCTCCAAATTTGCTTACATTAGTGCTAACACTTCATAGCCAGTGTAAGGAAAAGGAGGTAAAGAAAAAAATTATTTTTGACGGAAAAAGCCTAATTGGGGGGGGGTTGACACTGCTTGCAGCAACTTGGGAGAACACCCCAGATCCAGAGTGGAGTAAGTGTGCAGTATCTATAAATTGATTTAATGCAGTTCTCACAGTAAACGAGTAGTAGTTACTATTTGTTTCCCTAGACCCAGAAGGGGGCTTACATGCACCTCACCTGAAGTGCATATTTTTTCAAGAAATAAAACCCAATTTTATAAATGGGACAGCACACTCCAGGGTGTGTGATCATAAGAGAATAATGCATTTCTCAGGCTGATGCAGCACTCAGCTACATCCTTATACCTAACAACCAACCAAAGCATGCGTTATTACCTTATAATAACTGGGGAGAATTTTCTTCCTTAGGAAAACTGGATTATAATTCACTGTTATAACCCGTGGGTTATAATGGCAAACATACGCTGGGTCTCCCTCGCTCCATGCCTGCACAAACCTCCACTCCTCCCTTTCTCAGTGGTCTCTACATCACCGCCAGCAGCACTCTTGGCAGTAAATAAATTAAAAAAATTAAAACTCACCTCTCAAAGGTAACCTTCACCAATACTTGAGTATATCATTAAAACAGAAAGGAAAAAAAAAAACAACAACTAGAAAGTTTTTAGCAGCTGAGGGATGGTGGACCATGCTTTATGCCAACCTGACTGCAGCTGAACACCAATGTATTTTTATTTTATATAATTGCTGTGGCAAGAAAATGCTCCCTAGCAATTATATAAAATAACACATGGGGTGGTGTGTTTAACTTGAGATTTTACACACACTCTGAGGTGTTGGATGCTTATAAAGCATCCAACACCTCGGGGTGTGTGTAAAATTTTGTTAAACACACCATCCCTAGGCAGCCTGGTGGCACAGAGGGTTGAAGCACTGGATGCCACACCTCAAACCATGCTGATGACTGGGGTTCAGGAATGGACTCAGGCACCGGGGGCTGGCAGGGGAAAGGAGAGGATTCCATAGTGGTGCAGGAGGGACCTAGAAAGCCGGAAAACAGCTTCAGCACCACCAGATAACAGCCTCCATGCTCCATGTTCCCTGGAACCTCTGAGAGCCTCCTCCACCACAGCAGCACCCCCAGACTATGGGAAAAATAGTGTGCTGGGTTTCCCTGCCACCCAGTGCCTTTCCTATCAGAGGAGGGGGACCTGCCCAGCAATGGCATACGCTGGGACAACTCGGGGGTCATGTGTGAGAGGGAGAGCTCCAGAAGAGGACTGCCGGGGCATGAAGCACTAGATGGCCTGAAGGAGAGGTGGACGCCGGAGTGTGGGGAAGGTAAAAAGATCACACAAAACAAAAAAACACACCGCCCCTTGCTTTATTCTATATATAACAATAACCAATCTGAAGGCAGCAGACTTTAGGAGCTCTGTGCTTTTTTCCCCTTTTTTTGCCCTCCTCTCCTGGGGAAGGTTGGTGGGTAGCTGTGCTCTGTAGTTGCCAATGGTGGAGACCAGGGGTACTACACATAGTGCTGCAGGAGGGACCTAGAAAGCTGGAAAAATAGCTTTGGTGCCACCAGATGATGGCCTCCATGCTCCATGTTCCCCAGAACCTCCAGTAGCCTCCTCCACCACAGCAGTGCCCCTGGACCATGGTAAAAATTGTGTGCTGGGGTTCCCTGCCACCCAGTGCCTTCCCCCTTGGAGGAGGGGGACCCGCCCAGTGATGGGATACACCGAGACAACTCGGGGGTGGTTGCGATGTGTGTGTGTGTGTGAGAGGGTGAGCTCCAGAAGAGGACTGCCAGAGCATGAAGCACTAGGCAGCTTGAAGGAGAGGTGAACACCAGAGTGTGGGGGAGGTAAAAAGAGCACACACACACAAAAAAAAAACACCTCTTGCATTATTCCATACATAACAATAACCAATCTGAAGGCAGCAGACTTGAGGAGCTCTGTGCTTTTTTCCCCTTTTTTTGCCCAAGAAGTACCTTAAAACTACTCTTACCTTAGTAACAAAGTAATTATTCAATAGTGCCCAATCTACAGAACAAAAACATACCAAGCTTGATACTTTAAACACAGTATTTTATAGACATGGGTCACAGCCACAGGATGGCACCTGGGAATGAGGGAGCACAGCCTAAGCAAGCAAAGCAGTCATGCACCCAACACAGAACAGACGTGTCCTAAAAATGTTGTTGTCCTAAGAGCCATAGAGGCAATGGATTGAAAAATAGAGGACTTTGCCTCTAAAATGTTGATCATGGCCACAAGAGTCGGATCAGTGGAGCATGAGGTCATAATACCATCATCTACAGTGGATCGAGCTCGGACCTTGTTAGTGGGATGAACTAAAGAGAATGCTGTGCTCTAATTGAAGGCTTGAGAATATGGAAAATTGGGCTAAAGCAGCCAATATGCATGTTATCAGATTACTGGAAGGAACAGAAGATAACTCACCAATTGACTTGTTTAATTCATGGCTCCTGGAGATCTTGCAGACAGTGCTGCTAAAATTAGGATCCATTTTGGAGCGGGACTCTACACTTTTTGAGGCAAAACTAAAATGCAGGAATTCACATGTTTCCTGATCTGAGTTTTGCCACCCACCAGCGCAAGAAGGCTTTTGATAGGTTGTGGGCGAAACTCCAGCAATTAGGAATTTGCCATAATATGCTCATGCTGGCAAGCCTGAAAGTTGTCAAGGGTGGCAACATTTTTTCAATTCATAGACCCTACCAATGTAGGCAAGCTTCCACAAAAAATAGAAGGAATTCTCAGCCTGACAGGATGACTCAGAAGTGGAAGAAAAAGAAGGTGAAGAGTGAGGTACAATTCTGCAGAATTCTGAAGCAGAGATACTTCAGGAAACAAGGCAATTTCAGTGGGAGTTAATCCATTTTTTCATGCTGGAAACTGACACTGTTCTGGAAGACACATGCTACCTTTTTAGACAGAGGTTGGAGAAAGTCCTAATAATGATGAAAATGTGATAGGCATTGCTACTGTGTCCTTGGGTTAGATGATAAAAACCAATATGAGGGGAATGTCTGTTATGAAAATAACAGAATGCTTTAACCTAATGTTGTGAACCACAATCCAAGGCATGTAAAATGGCACCTTTATAGAGCAGTTTCTGGAAGGCTTCCCCCTTCCTGTCATGCTTGCAATGGGGGGTTTTCTACCCTTTCAAATGGGACAGTTTCTGGTAGTGTCATTTGATCACCGCTGAAAGCCCCATGAATTTGCTCATGGACTGCAATACGGATGAGGTTTACATGAGTAATGTTTTCCTGCCATGGATTTTGGACTTGTCATCTTGGACTTCTGCCAGAGACTTTTTCATGTAGGATTACAGTGCACTCATGTCTATCCCATTTTGTAATCCATCCTGTTTGGCTGAAAGATATTTGGATAATTGTGGGGCTAAACATGCAGCAGTTCAAGAGACATTGTAGTTTCCAAGTCTAATATTTCAGCTGATAGTAACTTAGAGTTTAGTGTATATCTAAAAGGTTATAATTATTGATGTTAAAATTTGTTAGATGTGTTAGGTGGGGGGTAGACTAGGATATACCTCTTTTAGTCTCAGCTAATCCTTATGTAATTAACTCATTAGAGGTTATGGAGATGCTATACCCCAAGATGAAGGGTGCAGGATGGTGTGTGGTGGCACATAACATAATGAGATGTCATGCTGGAATAACAATCACGTTTTTTCCTTCTGTGTAGTAATATGATGCAAGAGTATGAAGATTCCTGTTTGTAATAGTGATGACTATATATTCTGTTGTACTACTTTCTTGTGTAACAATTGCATCGCAATGACTGTTGCAAAATCAATAAATATAATTAAAAAAACAAAGGAGTTAGCCATGCCAATTAATTTTGTATTTTCAGTGTTTTGAATGCAGCTTGCCTGTAAATAGTTTCTAAATATCTTCTAGGAAACTAAGGAGAATATTTTTCTAAAGTCTGTTGCCAATTTTCTGTTTGGAAAGAAGCAGTGGGAGAATCAGCCTTCAGAAAAGTAAACTACTTCTGTAGTGTATAAAAATTTAAGCTACAGGAATTTTCTCATCAGCAGAGAAAGTCCCCGCTTGGACTGAAGACTCCTTGAGGTAGGTGTAGTAAACATACTTGTACTCATACCTGGAGTGTAAGTATAGATGCTTCAGATGTGGCAGTGGGGGGGGGCACTATCAAGTAACAGCAGTGACTTTCAAAAAAAAACAGTTAGTGATGGCTGTTCTAGCTTGTGCAGAGAGTACAATAGGTAAATTCAGTGAGGTGAAAGTGAAATATCACAAAGCTATGCATCTTAACTTTACCACAATATGAGGGGTGGCACTCATTTCACCACTCAGAACTGCTCCATCCTCCACAAGCAAGGGGTGCCGCCCACTTAATGAGGGTGCTGTTGTCTCACATTCAATTCTTCATTGTTCAGCAGCAAAATCATTACAATTTAAGAAAGAAAACATTTTGTGTAAAATGTTTTTCAGGGGTAAAACAAGACATACTATTCAAGACTTTCCAAGCAGATATAAATTTGATTACAAGGGTGCATCATTTTATATTGGGTGGGGAACAGATTAAAAAGGAATGACAAAGTACTTCAGGAAAAGGGTAACTAACAAGTGCAGTAGCATGCGAAGTACAGTTGCCAGTGCAAGTATCATTGCTGGGTTTGAAGCTGGGATGGTTATAAAGAGCTAGTTAAAGGGAGGAGATGGGTGTTGGGGGCAAAAGGGCAGTGGTTCCAGATTAGAGTTCCCCCCCCGGTACACTGGATGAACGTTGCATCTTTATCTGCCCCTTACCTTGTTATATTAATGCTTTTTTTCTATAAAGCTTTTTTGTCCTCCAGGTGAAGACTGACTCTCAGTCTCTACCCAACCAATGACCATCTCCCCAAGAACTTATCGGCACAAAGTTCCCCCACAGCTTGCCCTGTGGTGGGACCTGGAGAAGGAAGGTCATCCCACCACAAACCACACCCAGAATGTGGCTGATTCCTGGGTGATGACATGGGCAGGCAAGGCTTTATCTGTTCTGCCTGCTTTTCCATTTTCTCCCTGCCTACCTCCCCTGATATCCAGTAGAGCCCCTGCAGCAGTCAAGTAGCAGTGCCTCCCCAGCCCGCAGGTCACCCAGCTGGCTCCCTGAGCTTATTGCGGAACACAAGTCACATGTACAGGAGCATGGTGTTCTACCTGCTGGGCCTTGGCAGTGGCTCATTATGTCAATTATTAGTGTGCAAATCTCTTTTTTAATACAAAAGCTCTGATAAGTAGTTTGGTTAGTATGTCTTCTAAAGTAATATTAAAGACAGTTATTATCAAATTAAGCAAGAAGGCATGACCAGAGGTTAGATTAGCAGTCTGTTAATAACCCCTTAGGGTGTTAACAGGCCTAGATCCTGTCACAAAGAAAAGCCAGAAACATTCTTGCAAGTGGCAGGAATGGATGAAGCATTTTTGAAAGATCTATATTCTGAGGTGTATTGGACTCTTATGTTTTCATGTCCTGAAGTCATGACTGCATAGGAATGTTTTAAATCCTAATTAAAACAAGTAATTAATCTTCATGCTCCTTTTATTTAAAAAAAAAAGTGTGCAATATAAGTGTTCCATGGTTTATTAAATCAATTGGGTCCACTATTAGAAACAAGAATTTTGCTTGGAAAAAGGAGTGCATGACACAGCATCGTACAGATTTGCATTGTTTTAGAAAATAAATGTACTTGGCTAGTCAGACAAGCAAAAAGTAACTATTTTCTTACACAATTTTGGACGCATCTGCAGACTCATGGAAATGTGGCTAATATAAAGAATCTCCAAGGCATTACTGGTACTAATGCTTTACTTCCTATGCTGTAATGAGATTTCCTGATTATTTGAGATCGTACTAAACAGGTTTCTGTTTTGTTTGTTTTTTTCATTTAATACATGTCATTAAATTTTAAGCAATCCTTGATACAGACCAGGATATTATGGCATAGGAAGATTGCACATCTTTTTACAATATATACACACACAAAGTAATAGAACAAACATCCTCACTCCTACCCCCACCCCACCAACCCATCACCCCAACCCCCTCCATCATCCGTGCCAACTCCTAAAATCCTCAATATGCATAAGGAAAATGCCAGATATTATTAAAGGGAAAGTGAAAATTTATGGTTTCCACAATGATAGGAGAGTATGAAGAGGCTCCCAAGTTCTCTTGAAAGTTTGAGGTTTATTATGCATATGGACTATATGTTTCTCCAATTGAATAACGATCAATGTTTTCATGGTAGCATTCCATTACAGAGGGGAGAGAGTCTTCTTTCCAATACCTTAACATGGTTAGTTTTGCTGTGGCCACTATCAGGGCCAGGTGGGTGTTTCTTATTCTAGGGGTTCCATGAGGAAATACATTTATAAGACAGCTCTTGGGGGTAAAGAAAGGTTCGAGGCCCAGCAGTGGGTCAAGCACTTGCTTGATTGAGTTCCAAAAAAACTTGGGACTTTGGACAGCTCCATAATAAATGGTATGGAATTCCAGGAGCCTCTCCACACTGAGGACATAAGGGAGAAGGAAGCTTACCCATCTTATGAAGTTTGGTCGGGTGTAGTAAAGATTGTGCATAATTTTGAACTGGATAAGCCAGAGCATGTCCTGTTTAATGAATTTATAAATTGAACACCAGATCTTCCAGACTACCTCCTTGGTGGGGAGAGATAATTCCTGCACCCAGTAATAACGTGCCAGAAGGGAGGTGGGAGTCCAGGGATTGGAGAAATTTGTACATTCTCAAAACTGCATGTGATTGATCGGCTATCTCGAAAAGAGAGGGTAATTCTTCTCTGGGGAGAGAGGGCCAAGGTTTTCATCCAAGAAAAAAAAGGATAGCCTCTGTGGTTTGTAGAAATTTGAAAAGGTCTTTACCAGGGACTTGGAGTTGGAATCAGAGTGAAGAAAAGGGGACTATTACATCCCCATCCAGAAAGGTAGAGAGAGTGCATGTCCTCAGAGGGGCCCATAAAGAGGCTGGGAGGGTGGTGAGCTGCTGCCCGCCACTGACCGGGGGGAGCAGGGTGGTGGGGCTCAGTGGGCAGGTGGGGAGGGGGTACCACTGGACCACCAGGGATGGTTTGGAATATTATATTTTCATACTTATGCCCGCAATCGGGCTGGAAGCGGTCCACTGGACCACCAGGGATATAGGACTGTTTATTTTAATACTTATGCCCATGATCGGGCATGGGGGTGCTACCATGATGGACGGTACCGCCGGAGCTCGGGTGGCCACCCACAGCTGGCAGCTGCCGTGTTGTGCCCTGCAATACGGCAGCTCACCTGTGGGTGGCCAGCTGTTGCTCTTTCTATTTTTAGCTCAACTGTGTGCAGCGTAGGTATGGGATGCACCTGCATGGGCTCAGCACATCCCGGGCTGAATATCGGGATGTGCGGAGTATGCATGGGCATGCCCCCCCCCACTTGTGCTGCATACATTACTGATGCGCTCCGGCACATCAGAGTTTGTGCCACACACTTTCCACTTTTGAATATCACTCCAGGGTGCATCAGTGGGTTGCACATGGTGAAACTGTGTTGCACCATGCGCAACCCTTCTGAATATCCCACCCGGAATGTAATTCCACTCTGCCTCAGCTAATTCCAGTTTTAGCTGATTGAGTGACAGACTGTCATTTTTTTCTTATATTCTGAGTATGAATATAGAGATGCCTCTTAAATATGCTTTCAAACCATCCTACATTGTTGTACTTGTCGCTTCTGCCTCTGTGTTATTGGTCATTACAAAATAAATTTCTTTTTTGTTTAAATTAATAAAAAAACTGGTCTTCTAGAAGTTTTGGCTCTAGTCTCCATATCTTATCCTTAACTAGAGAGTGGTTACTTTGCAATTTAATGGTTGATGGGGTATGATCTGAAAGATTTATGGTACCGTATTTAACATCTGTGATATCTTTTATTATGTCTTTTGAAACTAGACCAAAACCAATTCTTGAATGTGAATTATTCTTGCTCTGGTAAAAGATGTCTAAATAGTTCTATTAGATTTCTGTCTTTTATTACATTCATGATGTATAAGATGGCTCTGTTTTTCCTTTTCACTGAACTAGGGCTTCTATCCATATGCTGAAGTGTGAGGTTAAAATCATCTATCACAATATACGGTGTGGGAAATTGTAATAAGTCCCCCAAAAATTGAGAAATATTTAGGGTAGTCATCGTTTGGTGCATATATAGATGCTAATATTATTATCTGAGAAAAATGGGTTTCTTGTAAATGTAGAATATCTATCGTTTTCTTTTACAAACGGAGAGAATTTTTTTCATTTTCATCCATTCTCTCACTCCCTTGAGATTCCAAGACATAAGTTTTAGATTAAATGAGTTTTTTTATAGAGATTATAAAAGGTTTTTCTTGGGTGAGTCTGATCTGCAATATATCGTACTATATGTAATACTGTACTTTATTCCTTCCTTCAGGGTGGATAAGGATAGTTTGGTTTCCTTCAGATACTCCATTCCTACCCCACCCCCTTTTCACTAAGTGCTTTTATCCCCTTCCCCCTTAAAGGTGATAGCAAACAGCTTTGACACCTCTAGATGCCCTCCAGTCGTTCATTTATTGCCTACCCAGTATTCTGATATGTTTTTGACCTTTTTTGTTAAATTAATAATCTAATTTTGTTGCCTTTTTAACTATCCTAAATCCCTCTCTCCTCTGCAATTGCTGCTGTCTCATTTCATACTGCATGATCATTCTATAACATCACAAACTCCTATTCCAGGCCATTCAGATGAATAGTATGGAATGGGAGTTACTGATGTCACAGAATGTCTTAGAAATATGAAAAATCAAGTGCAGTAGCTGGAGAGGAGAGTGGAACTCTATGTAAATCTGAGGGCAACCCAAAACTAGGTTATTTATCAAAAAATCATCAAAGCATATCAAAATATATAACTGGCATGGAAAGGAAGATGGGAAGGCAGTTAACTGTGTAAAAATCATTTCCTATCTCCTTTAAAGTAAATCCCTCCCCAACCCTATTGTTAGAAAGAGGTGATGATCTTATAACATTACTTTGATAAATCAGCCCTATTAAACATGTCTCCCACCTCTTAGCCATCCCCACCACACACCTAAAACAGCCATTAAAGATCCTCACGTGAGGGAAACTAAAAGGGTGACCCCACTTGGAACCTATCTGATCAGTCTATTGGACACACCTACTGCAAACCCAAGGATTTCTTTTGTTAATATTATATTGATAACATGTGATCCATTGTTAGGCACCAGGGCCCCTTAAATGTGTACAGATCTCTTTTTTCTGTTGTTCTGATGGGGATATATTCATTGTCCTGAAGAAGTTGAAGGACCCCCATGATCACCAAGAAGCACCTCTCTGATACTTTTTTCTGCTTTTATAGGTGACATAAAGATCTGAGTCCTTCCCTGTAAAACCACTTTGAGCTTAGCTAGTGGGAGCATTGTGTATCTTATACCAGACTGAGTCAGGAGACCTTTTGCAGTAGCAAAGGCTTTCCTTTTCACTAGGGTTTATGGAGGGAAATCTGAAAAAATTTGAAAGGTTAAGCCTCCTGCTTGCAGACCTTTGTCTTGCTTTGCTCTTCTGAGAATAGCTTCTCAATCTTGAAAATGAAATGGCTTCACAAAGAAAAATTGTGGTTGTTTCTCTTTGTAATTTGGGTTATTAAATCCCCAATGTGCTCTATCCAGTTCTAGTTTTTCTTCTGGATAAGTTCTTCCTAAAGCTTCTGCTAAAAGTTTTTCAAAATATTCATGGGGATTTGCACCTTCAGATCCTTCGGGGGTACCACCTAGTTTCAACTTGTCCCTTCAAGCCCTGGTTTCCATTTCTTCTACATTGAGTTTCAGTGACTCTAGTTCCTTTGTGTGTTTTTCTAGCAATATTTTCATTGGTCTGATTTTATCTTCAGCTAGACCCATCCTGGATTCTAGCTTAGATGTTCTTTTTGTCAGATTATCGATTTTTTTTGCCAAGTCTGAAAATGAATCAATTAGACCTGTTATTGCTATGTTGATCTTTGGAAATTCTTGTCTCTCTTCTTCTATTAACGCTTCTTGCAAGGATGAGGAGGGGTTATTCTGCGGGGATTGTTGCTGTAATCATTGTGTAAGGATAGAGCCTTCTGCCATGCTTTGCAGTGTTTTCATGTGTCCTATTATCCTTCCTACATCCTGTTGATTCATTCTCATTTGTTTTTCCAGCCTCTTGATTTCTTGATGAAAATTGATTTATATCTGGATTTATATAATTTCCATACAAGGTTTTGCCACTTCCCTTTCTTTTATCCTTGTTTTTAACTCCCATTTCTGACCTGGGTGTTTAAGATCTTTGCAGCTTTTTTTGACTTTAGTTCCTTTCCTTTAGGGGTATTTTTCCTTTTCCTTCAGGCTACATTCCATCCAGTTTGTTTATGCTCTTTGGGGAAGATGGTGAATTTGATCCCTCTGTTTCTGATCTTCTTTCAGTGTTACTTGTATCAGCACTCGTAGAGCTAGAGGGATTGAAGCATGGTTCTGTGTTCATTGCCATGGTAACTGAACACTCCTGCTTTTGGTGCATTTTTAGAATGAGCTACAATAAAGATTTGTTTTTATATAAACTAAGGAGTATTTTTGTGTAGCAAAATGAAGATCAGCCATTATCCCCTTTTTAGAGAGTTTCTTTTCAGGAGCTTTTGTTTTGTCAACACAGATTGGTTCAGTGTCCGAGGTAGCCACTCCTTTGCTTTGTGCTGTGATTTTTCCCCTTTTTCTGAATGTGGTGACAAAGTCAATAAGTTATTGTTATCAGCAGTTAGTTTTTTCTATAGTGTCACTTTAGGGGATACTGCTTTTGTGGATTCTTTAGTTTTTATTTTGACTCTATTTTTGGCCTCCACCTCCCCCAAAGGTCCCAGATTGTTAATGTTTGTTCCTCCTCAGCATCTATTAATAAATAAATCACTTTTGCAGTGAGGTAAGCTGTTCACCTTGTAAGTCTAATTTTTTGAGTATCAGTGCTGGGCTGTGAAGCAGATGCTTTTTTAGTTTTGTGAGTTATTTTGCTTCCCACACCCAGCATAATTTCGTTGACATTACCAGTACTTTAAACAACATTGAACGATTCTTACCTCCTGAGTTTGGCATGAGTATTATCTCTCATTACCTGTGGAAAGGTCCTTTTTAAAAAGGGGTTCCTGGTTTTTGAATACCTGCTCCATTCCATAGTCAGCCAAAGCCTGAAGAATCCCTGGTTCTGGAGAGCTGTCATTCAGCTGGTCAATGTGATGGCAATCTTGTCCTCCAACCCTTACTAGAACCTTCCTAGACATGTTGGGCACATTGAAGCCAAGAGACAAGACCAAATGGAGTCAGCAAGTGAGTGCTTTGGTTCACGTGTATAACTGTACCAAGAATGATGTTACTGGTTTTTCACCCAACAGTCTGATGTTTGGCAGGAAAGATAGACTGCTGGTAGATTTATGCTTTGGTGTCTCTGCTGATGAAGCTAAGTCTGAGACCTACCTACAGTACATAAAGTAATTGAGAGAACAATTAAACTCAGTTTACAGGTTGACTGCCAAGACATCTGCCAAAAGAAATAAAGCAAATAAAGAGTGCTATGATAAGTGAGTCAAAGCACACAAACTGACACCTGGTGACTGAGTACTGTTGAGAAATTTGGGACTTCATGGCAAGCATAAGATTGCTGACTGGTGGGACAGTACTCCCTGTGTGGTACTTGAGAAAATTAAAGATATGCCTGTTTATAAAATTTTACCCAACGGGGGCACAAGTTGCTACTGAATGATACACCATAATCATGCGTTACCTATTGGATGTATAGTCATTGATAACCAACTAGACAAGCCAGAACCTTCAAAACCCCTGAGACTAGAGCTGCTGCTCACAGACATCAGAATACACAAAGAGCCAAACAATCTGCCAATATTCCAGCAACTCTTGTTGAAAAAGCAAGTCAATACAACTTAGGCTCTGAATTACAGGGAAAAGTCAATTACCCTGCAGCCTACTATCCCACTCCTGATCTTGCAAGATTATTTCAAGGAACCTTAGCAACCAGAAATAGTGTGACATATAAGCCAACTACAGAGCCTGTTGCAGATCCAGTAGAACCTGAACTAGCAACTGACAGTGTACCTGTGGATGATCAGTCGACATCTGAAGTAGCAACAACTAAAGTTGAAGGTGACCTCGTAGAGCCTGAATTTATTCAATCAGATGACATAGCTTTTTTCCTTTTTTTGTAATTTAAAGTTTATTGATTTCCAAAATAGTCATCACAAAGTAATATGCTACAAGTTTAAAACAATTGAGTGTTACAAAGATACAAAAATCCAAGGAACAGCACAACCACATGAAATAATCACTTAGTAAGCCAGCACAACATTAGCAGTGCTACATAGTACACCACTTCACTCTTATGTAATATCTATAATATAGACTGAGAATGACAATATCTAAGACATAAATGATAAAAATAATCATTACATGCAGAGTTATATAATAACCCATATATCCTCAAATACATCAATCTTATTCAACAGACAGTAACATTTTTTCATTATATGCAACCCCCAGAAAATTATCTAACCATTGTTGAATACTAGGATGATTTGTATCTTTCCAGTGCTGAAGGATTAGTCTTTTATATGCTAAAGCACGTTAGCACCCAAGTTTTCTTATGTTTGGGAATATCCACAATTAAGCTAATGTCTTCTAGTATATATACTAAAGGTGAAAAAGGTATAATTGCTCCAACAACAGCTTGGCAGAAGGTGTGAATTTGTCTCCAATTAGAAAATGTTTTATCACAATGCCAGAATAAATGTGCTAGGCCTTCATCAGGGAAACCACATTTCCAGCATTCACTATCAGCTTCTACCCCCATTTTGAACAATTGAATAGGAGAAAAGTAAAAATAATGTCATACTTTAAATTGCAGAAGTCTCCCCTGAACCTCTCTAAAGGATTGAATTGCATAGTCCCACAATCTCTCCCAAGACTCTGACAATATGTTTAGACCTACATCCTCTTGCCATTTCAATCTGTCATTTTCTGTAAACTGAGTATCAGATTCATTTAGATAAGCATAAATTAAACTGAAACCCCTAGGTTGATAGCAACAGATGACATAGCTGAATTGCCAGAGGAAGTTGTGGTACCCACTTTACCTGAGGTTGCATCATCGCTGGTCATTGAGCCAGGAAGCATGCTCCTGAATGCCAAGGAAGAAGTATGAGTGACATTACATCACTCTGAAAGAACTGTGAAGCCTCTACTGAGACTCACCTATGATTCACCAGGGCCTCCAACTGAACTGCATATGAATGTAATTCACAAGTGCATATATGTCACTCCAAATTCTTTGCCTAGAATTGTTGTGGGCCCACCTGTAAGCTAAGCCACCCAGAGTAGGTAAGGGTATGCAAAAAGTACAACAGTGGAAGTTATAGGATGTCAATGATATTTATTACTGCAGTTTCCCTAAAAGTCTTAAAATGACAGCTGTCTTGAAACCTAGGGTTTTTGGTAACCGATATTGCCTTTAGTACTTGCTGTTGCCTAGACTTAGTGCTTGCTGTTGCCTAGATACAGTAGTGACATTTGTCTAGACCAGGATGTGATTGCCTATGCTAGCTAGGAATCCATTGTCTAGATATACCTTGATTGTGTGAAATAAAGAATGTCATGGTTACTGATGATGGGTCCCTGTTATGGACTTGGCACAGATTCAAAGTGATTAGGCATGGGAGAGTCTAACCCCCCCATGAGTGGGGCTTACCTAGTTTGCCTGCCAGCCATCTGATTCAGCCAGTCCTGGATTCCTAGGCACCCTTCTATTGTTCCTGCCAGCCTTTGTGTGCTTGTCCTGTTATAGGGTGTGGAGGAGCTGTGTAAATAGTTAAAGTTTCACCTAATGGTGCAGTACAGCTAGTGTGCAACAAGCACTGAAGTGTCGCACAGCTTGGTGTGCACACATGCCTGCTTGAATGTGTGAGCTGATGGTCCATTTATAGGTCACTTAGTGCTGCAGTGCCCAAGTTTAATTCTGCACTTGCAGCCAAAGACCAGCAACTCTTGTGTTTTGACTCCTGGGATTCCAAAAACACATGTAGGAGTTTGGAGATATAATCTGTAGGAGTATGAGGGAAAGTTAAAATTGTACAAATGCGTGGATGTATATACTGTATGTGTACTGTTGCTTTAAGAATTATCCAGACTGCTTTGTGGACATGTTTCTGCCTGTCATAGGGGGACTTAATGCTACGGCACCAGCAACTGACAGGGAAGGACTCATTTGGCAAACAATCCACAACTGGATAACAGTACTGAGATACGGCTATTGAACTGTGGGATAGTTATTTATCAAGATTGCCTAGTTTGTCTTCCAGAGAGACTTTAAGTTTGAGAAATTGTATAAGCTGTTTACTTGAACTCCATTTTGGTAACCCCTGACCTTGTTCCATCCAATCAGTACTTGAGGAGCTCCAAGGACTGCTGCTATGGCTCTTGGGTAGGGGGGACTGAACAATGTTCTTGGCGCCTTCAGTGTCAGCTAATTGGGTGTCAAGTGAACTTCATGCATTTTAGTTTTAGAGATGGACAGCCATGCTAACCAATGAAAACTGCCATTCTTTCACCTCAGATGTTGGGAGAGATCACAGCTCATGGCAGTTCTGCCTGAGGCGCTCTGAGTAGAGCAGAGGAGTGCAGTGAGAAACGAAAATAGTTTTGGAAGTCAGCCCAAGGCTTCCACAGCCAATATGTGGGAGACTGTCCTAAATCTTCCATTAGCTGGAAGACCCAGAGTGAAGCTGCAAACCAAAAAGACAATTTGTGGCATCCGGAGAGAGACCGTCAGTTGTGAGGAGGGATTGGCCTAGCTTCACCCCAAAGACTGGTGTGTTGTCTGAGCCCTGAAGTAAAAACTGGGAAAAGCCTGTTGAGTTCATCTATGTCTGGGAGACCAGAAAGCAGATTGTGGTGTGACATCTGAGAGCTTGAAAAGCCACCTAAGAGACTGTTTGCTACCCCAGTCTGGTGCTGAACCAGATCTGCCTACAGAGGAGCCAGAGACTGCTGCCTGCAGAAAATGAGAGATTGTGTGACTCCTGAGATCCAGAATAAGCATAGCTTGCAGCAGGACATTCTGGGAAATCAGCCAGGTGCTGTCACAGTTAGACATTACCCATCATCTTCCCCAAGGAATTAGATGCCTTGACGTATGGGGTAGGTGTGTGGCCCTGGCCCTCAGTGTTGGCCTGTTCTAACCTACATGACAGCTACTCAGAAGGTGACAAGCTGCCAGACCCCACAAGCAACACAAAAGGTGACAAGCTGCCAGACTCTGCAAGCAATGCAGAAGGTGACAAGCCGTGCCAGCATCCTGCTTTACTGCTTGAGGCCCCAGCCCTACTAGTCTCACCCGCTGTTACACCTAGACCCTGTGTAGTGTCTACAGAACCATGAGTAAACACAGGGCCTGCCCAGTCTGGGGATCCGTATAAAGTTTTCCAACCAAATCCTAGTATCCTAGGAGGGGGGAAAAAGAAATAAAGTGCACCAGTGCTGGCCAACCAGCTGCACCATAAAGGCCTACAACTAGTCCTGGGTACCAAGATAAACAGTGGGGGGGTCACTGGTACAAGTGGGGAGGTGGGCTAAATCAGGGGTGTTGCTGTTGGAGGTGAGCACTGTTAAGGTTATTGTTTATCGTTTTACCAGTTCATCAAATACTCAAACTGCCATTTATCTTTGCATTCCCATTCCCCTTTCCCCCGTTAATAAATATTTTAATGCTGTTGTTTAATACTGTCTGTGAGCATATTATTATCAATAGTCATTATTTGCATGCCCAGTAAAGTACTGCATTAGTTTATGGTATTCTGTGTGTGGGGTGACCATGAGGGGAGATGGGTTAGGCACAGCATCCCGGGGGTTGTACTACACAAACATTTGGTCCACTATATTTTACTCTGAGTGGCAGCACCATGCTAGTTACTTTACCTTTCAGAAAGAACCCCCCTTTTCTGCCAGAAGAAGAGCCTAGGCCCCTTAAACTTGTTCAGCCTGCAAGGCAGGGGTAGTAACCATAAGTTACACTGCAACCCAGTTACAGATAGATAGATAGACAGACATAAAAATGCAGACATGAGGGTTGAAGAATGCAAAGTGCACAAAGCAGGGAAATGAAAAAGATTAGGGTTTTGGGTCTCCAGAGTCTTGGAAAATTAGTGGTAGGATGTTCCTTGGGGTTGTCAACCCTAATGCCTCCCCTTCCCCCAACACATATCCTCCTGTCCAAAACACATGGTACAGATCCAAGCCAGAGCCTCATTATGATACACTCTTCATAGGTAGAGAAGTATGGTTTGCCACGTGTTGCCAACAGAATCAGTAATAGCTTTTCCATGCACAGATCACATCTGACCTTGTTTGCTCATTGGAGGGAAGAAGAAGAAGAAGAAGAGGAAGAAGGAGGAGGAGGAGAAGAAGAAGAAGAAGAAGAAGAATCAGCATTTATGTAGCGCTTTTCATACACAATGTATCCTAAAGTGCTATACAAGCAACTAGACTGCTAGTAAAGTGACTGAATGTGTAGTGGTGGCCATAGGAAAATTAGGGATGACAACCCCAAGAAAGACCCTACCACTGATTGACCAATACTCTGGGGGGACCCAAATCCCTAGTTTTTCATTTCCCTATTTTGTGCACTTTATGTTCTTCAACCCTAATGTCTACATTAACGTTAACATAGTTTTTGCACAACTAATTTCTCTTCTTTTCTGACAATGGAATTGTTTCTCATAGTGGATTTGTATCCTTATTCATGCAGGTCCTGAAATAAATAGAATACTGCAGATAGTCCCAACGCAGTGTATGGGCCCATCTGACCAGGCACGCATGTCAAGCCTATGTGAGGGAAGGCTCCCAGGCCCGCCACAAGGTGTTATGTGTGTGCTAAAACACTGCTGTGTTCCTCCCCAGGCTGGGGCAGGTGCTGCTTTTCACATCACCTTCCCACAATCTTGGCATAGTTAGCCAGCTCACAGAGCTCCCACTTGAACTCAGGCCACTGGTACAGAAAGGCAAGATGGTCCCCACTGGCCCAATGGCCATCCAATCAAACATTACTTCATTATTGTTTTGGGAGGGTTGTGACTTTCTGAATCCACAATTTTCATATAGTCTTTTTAGAATCCCTCCTTTTGAATATGGCAGGTGTCATTTATAAAATACTGGATGGCCATGTTGAAAAATTGGAAGAAAATATTAAAAAAATGACCATGTTATGAGTAAAAGTTCAAAATGTACTTACCTGGTTTCCTCATTTCCTGGTCTGGGATTGAAGAGTGAAGATATGTTTCTGGTCCAAAGAGTATTATGACATTGAACCTCTGGTAGGTAAGCATAGGGCAAGGGGGGTTATGGGGTGGTGGGTGCTGAGTGAGAGGTTGGGGAGGTATGGGTGGAGGTGGGGACAGCAACAAAGATTATAAGGGACTGTTTTCTTTATTTCAGGCATTAAAAAAATGAAGAAGACACAACAGGACAGTTTTCTATATTTCAGGTACTGTACCTCTGTCTCTGGGGATTGTGCACCACAGTGTCAGCAAGATACTTGGTGGCACCTGGGGGTGGGCACCATGGTGTCCCAGACAGCTGGCTGGGTTAGGGGGTTTGCAATATGCTGATACTGAGGATTGAGAACCCCAGTGTCAGCATATTAATGTGGCAAGTTAATGTGGCAGGTGTGGGAGGTTAGAAAACAAAACTGAGTGCGGGAGAGAACTGGCATCAGGGGTGGGCACCCTGTTGCCAAGTGTAACAACTCCCATTTCGCTGGCACCGAGGATTGGGCATTCCAGTGTCCAGCTGAAATCTAGCAGGCTATTGTTTGTTGCTGGTAGTGGCAGACTCGGGGGACAGTAAACCACACATAGACACACACACACACGCACAGCACATTCAGCAGTGGCAGGGTCTATGCACTGAATTGTAGCCCCTTCCCTGCTGAATGATCATGGGATAACCTCAGACATATATATGGATACAGGCCTACTCTCTGCCACATGAATGCATTTTCATAATATGACCACATGAAGCAATGTGGTCATAAAAATTCAGTTATCCTTAGAATGCTGTTTTTTTAAAAGGCGCATACTCAGAATGGAACTGTTTTTCTTAATTATTTTAAATACACTTTAGTTTGGGGACAAAAAACAAAAAGAACACACAACCTAAAACTGCTGCCACCACTGATGATAGAATGAGGTGGAGTCTTCTTGGGTTGTCACTTCTTATTCACCCATTGTAAGCACTCATGAAACATACACACCTGTCTCCATCACATATTAGCTTTTCTGTTACTGCAATGGGGTGGCGTTGGGTTGACAGCCCAAGGACACTCCACCCCTCATTCACCTCAGGGGTGGGGCAGGGGTTTTAGGGTTAGAAACCCTACCGTCCTATTTCCCTACATTTATCACTTTATCTTCAACCCTAACTGATACATTAACTTAGCTTTTCGCTAAGAAAATACATATATCTTCTCAATACTTAAAGTAGCTGTGTAAGTGGGTAAGTGGAGGAAAAATATTTTTAATCAGTGTTTGGGGCGCTTTGAGACTTTTCTTCAAATTTTTAACAGGTGATGTGGGGAACCTAACTCATGAAATTAATCTTGGGGTGAGTAGATTCAGAAAGCCCTGTGAATCCAGGGTGTGATTATGCGGTGGAGCTGCTAGAGGCTTAGTGCCTTCTAAAAAAAGACAGCAGATTTCAGAGATAGTTAGTTGAGATCCTGTGCTGGAATTGCTGATAGAGAGAAGAGTAAGCACTCTGCTTAAACCTCAAGGAACAGATATACAAATATATATTTTCTCACAATTCTTAAAGTAGCAGTATAAGTGGGTAAGTGGAGGAAAGAGATGTTTAATCAGTGTTTGGGGCACTTTGAGATTTTTCTTTAAATTTGTAACGGGCCGTGTGGGGAACCTAGCTCTGGAAATTAATCTTGGGGTGAGTAGATTAAGAATGCCCTGTGAATTAGGAGTCTGATTGGGGTCTGGAGCTGCCAGAGGCTTAGTGGAGACAGGCAGTCAAGGACACCAGGAAGCAGGAAGGGGAGACAGAGTAGCAGCCAGCATGTACCATCATGTTTGTGTTCCATTGCAATAGTGGAACAGAGCAGGAGTGGAACATCTGCTTTAGGAGAGTCTACAGGAGTCTGCAGAGTGGGACAGAGCAGGAGTGGAGCATCTGTTTTAGGAGAGTCTGCAGGGCATATCCAGAGGATCCCTAAGTCAGCAGGATCTGGGAGGTAGCTAGACATCATTGTCCATCTGGGGACGAATGACCTGGGAAGGGATAAGGTTGACACAGTGCAGGATAACTTCAGGCACTTGGAGAGGTTCCTTAAGCAGATGGCACCCATGGTGGCTTTTTCACCAGGTATTACCTGTATATGGCCAGAGACATGCAAAGGTTCTCCCAACCTGGGCATTTACTGTAACAACTGGTTGAAGGCATGGTACATGGAGGAGGGCTTCAGCTATATGGGGAGGGGGCAGACTGGGATAAAGTAGTCCTTTGTAAGACCGATGACATGCATCCTTCAGGAAGGGACTGCAGTCCTTGGTGGGAGGTTTAAATGCTACTTGGATGAGCATATAAACTAGGTAAGGGGAGATAGTAAAACCAAGGAAAGCAACAATTGGCCACCCGGATGATGGAGAAGCAGGGAGGGAGAGCCCAATGGGAGAAAACTCCCATAGGGCAGGGGTGCAGAAAAGAAGGATGGGTCAAGACAAAAGAAAGGAGGATAAAACTCAGGTAAGTGAGGATAGAGAGTTGAAGGGACAAAAATGGGGGAATGTAAAGGGGAGACATGGATCGGGGAAGCTTCAGGAAGCTTCAGGAAAACTTGAGTAGGAATGTTATGGGGAAAAAGGGCAGTAAGCAAGGGGGATTAAAGGTGGAGAGCCATGTAAGTAACAATGTGGAGGAGTCTTCGAAACAAAATGTTGGACCTGAAAGTCATCATGGCAGAGGCAGACCTGAATTTTGTGGCCATAACAGAGTCAGATGTACTAAGCACCAAGACCGGGACATGGCCATACCGGGCTACTCTCTGTTCGGCAAAAACCGGGAAGGGAAGAAGGGTTGTTTACATGTGAGGGACTGAATCAAGGCCACAGAGGTACAGGGGCACCATGAGGTAAAGGACTGTCTGGAGGTGTTGTGGGTCACCCTGGAAATAGTCTCCATGGTCACTATCTGTACCGGGGTAGTATACAGACCTCCAGCATAGGGAGAGTAGTTGGATAAGGCATTTTGAGGAAGCCATCTTCAGACTGGTGATTAAGTGGGAGGTGCTGCTAGTTGGTGACTTCAATCTGTCTGACATGGAGTGGAGTCTTCCAACTGCAGCTTCAGCAAGGAGTAAGGCCATTCTTGACTCCCTACAAGGGAAGTTCTCAGGCAGCTAATCAAAGAACCCACTAGGGACTGGGCAGTGGTGGATCCAGTGCACACAAACAGGTGGCATGTATTGCAGACATCACAGTGGGTAGTCCCCTGGGTACCAATGATCACCATACAGTGTGGTTTAACATAAAGTCAGGAACAGAGGCAAACCACATGAGGACACAGGTCCTGGACTTTAGAAGAGTGAATTTTAAAGAAAAAGGGGTCTGCTTCAGAAACTGCCTCAGGGCAGGGAGGAATTGCCAGGGATGGGTAAAGGCAGAGTAGGAAAAAAATAAGAGAGAGCATAACTAAAACAGGTGACCTCTGTGAGAAGTAAGTGAGTGAAAGCAGAAGGAAAAGGCCTCTCTCAGTGTTTCATGCAAACAGCTCTCTCCTTGACACTGTCACAGTTTTTAAATACCTAGGAATCACCCTGGACCCTTCCCTTGAATTCCTCAGCACATCTCCTCTACATGTAAGGCTGCAAACTCCAGTCTGGGTATAGCCTATTGAGCATGCTCTCTACTACTACTGAAACTCACATATGGACTACTCATCTTTGCCAACACCTCAAATGCTTTTATACATAAATGGACAGTGGAATACAATAACATTTGCTGCTTTGCTCTTGGATGTAATCACCTCACGCATCACTGTCTTCTGTACAGTAAGCTAGGCTGGCCCTCACCCTCAGTGCTCATGGACCTCACGCTTGAGAAAATTGTCCATAGTGTGCTTCAATGCCAAATCCCTCTCTCCCTAGTATGGTGCCTTGTACCCAATACTAGTAGCTACACCCTAAGATCTTCTGGCTTAGACCTACTAAAGATCCCCAGATCACATACCAGGTAAAGGTGAGAAGTCTTTCCTCTTCATCCCCAAGCTTTGAACAACATACCAAAGCAACGTCCAGACAGAGTAAAGAATTAGCACCTTTCAAAGCCACCTCTGAGTCCATATGCTGCAATGCTCCCAATGTACATGCAAATAACTACTCACCCTGATAACTCACCCTGTATTGCCTCCTGCAGATAGGCACACTTAACTGCTCCTTAATAAATGACTCAAAACAGGGTACCATACTGCTTTCCTATAGTGACAACTTGCACTGTATCCACTCTGTCTAGCAACTACCTGTTGTTAACAGTTACTACCTGTATTACCAGTGAAAATGACTAACTTGGCTGTACCTCTCTCCATGTTACTTTGTAACCTCTTGTACAACTCCTGATGTATTGTCAACTGTATGCGTAACTATGCACTTTCTCTAAATTTGCACTGTTGTTGTATTCTTAGAACTAAATGTACCAACTTGCCTTGTCTTCATGAACCCTGTAAACTGTCCTGTTGTTGTTTCTGTAACCATGTAATACCCTGATCTCTGTAATCTCCCAGGTCATGCCTGAAAATAGGCAAGATATTGCCTAGTGCACTCTACCTGGTTAACAAAAACTGAAAAAAATAAAATAAATAAAAATAGACAGTTATGGTTCTCTAAGGAAGTAGCAAAGATGGTGAAGGAAAAAGGTTGGTGTTCAGGCAGTATAAAGAAACACAGAGGGAGGAGGACAGAGAGGTATGCCTAGTGAAGCAGAGGGAAGTAGGTAATGTGGTGAGGGGAACAAGGGCACAGACAGAGGACAGGATTGCCAAAGGGCAGCTAAGAGGGATAAGACTCTCCTCATATATATATATATATATATATATATATATATATATAGGTATGAAGAGGAAAACAAGAGGAGGGATCATGAGGATTAGAAAGAAAGCAGGAAACAGAAGAGGACCAAGAAAAAGCTGTCATCCTTAACATGTACTTTTATTCAGTCTTCACAGGGGGGGGCACCAGCAGATGGCAGGAACTGGGGGAGGTGGACATGAATCCATTTTAGAGGTAAGAGTCTGAAAGGACTTGCAGCTCTGAAGGTTAGCAAAGCTATGAGACCAAATGGGATACACCCAAGAGTTCTAAAAGAACTCAGGCAGATGCTAGCTGCCCCACCGACAACCTTCATCAACAGCTCACTGGAAATGCATAGTTCAGGAGGAATGGAGAAGAGCTGATGTTTGTCCCTCTACATAAGAGTGGCAACAGGGAAAAGTCTAACAACTACAGGCCAGTCAGTCTTACTTTAGTGGTGGGGAAGTTAATGGAATCCCTGCTAAACAGAAGACTGACAGAGTAGCTTGAATCCAGTGAGCTACAAGACCACAGGCAGCATGCATTCACGGGGTGGGGAGTCATGCCAGAATCTGATAGATTTCTTTGACTGGGTGATCAGGGAAATTGATCAGGGGAGGGCAGTGGATGTGGCCTATCAGGACTTTAGCAAGGCCTTCAATGCTGTGCCACATAGGAGGGTGATAAAGAAACTGAACAACCTAGGGGAGGGATCCAAAGTGGTGAATTGGGTTAAAAACTGATTACTAACTAGGACAGAGGTTGATGATGAATAGCATATACTCTTATGATGGAAGAGTGACCAGTAGGGTGCCACAGGGCTCCAGTGCTGAGACTGGTCCTTCAATGTCTTCAAAAGTGACATTGCATGATAACTAGAAGGGAAGGTATGCCTTTGGGGATGATACTGAAATCTGCAACAGGGTGAACACTTAAGAGGGGGGGACAGAAGAAAAAATACTCACTGTAGTAATGTTGTTTCTTCTCAGGATATCTCAATATGTTTACACTCCATGGAGCTTAATGCACAGAGTGTAAACATTAAGTGAAGGATTCCTGGGGTTAGAATCAGAGGATCTTGGGAAACTTCAAGAGTGGTCAAACAAATCTGGCAGAATTTTTTGATGGGGTAACGAAGGTGGTTGATCAAGGAGGGGCAGTTGATGTTGCCTACCTGGACTTCAGTAAGGCCTTTGACTCTGTCCCTCATCGCAGGCTAGTAAATAAGACAGAGAGCCTGGGGGTGGGATGGAAAATAACTAGATGGGTGGAAAACTAGCTGAAGGATAGAAGTCAGAGGGTGGTGGTAAATGGTGTACATTCTGGGGTAAGGAAGGTCATGAGTGGGCTCCTCAAGGGTCTGTACTAGGACCAGTCCTTTTAACATATATATTAGTGATATATCAGAGGGAACTGAAGGAAAATATGTCTGTTTGCAGATGATGCAAAGTTATAGAATAGGGTCAACATTAAAGAGGGGTTGAGGCCAAGAGGAGGGATTTGAGTATACTAGAGAAATGGTCAGAAACATGGCAGCTGAAGTTCAATACAAAGAAGTGTGCGGTGATGCATATAGGGTGTAAAAATCGACTGGCCAAGTACTCACAGTGGGGAGAGCAGATAAAGCAAACAGAAAAGGAAAGGGATCTGGGGATTATAATATCAAACAACCTTAGGGTAAGTGACCAATGTAGTAAGGCATTTGGAAAAACTAATGGAATGATGGCATGCATAGGAAGTGGCACAATTAGTAGGAAGAGGGAGGTGCTGATGCTATTGTAAAAGACCATGGTTAGACTGCACCTGGAGTATGGGGTACAGTTCTGGAGGCCTCATTTAAGAAAGGACGTGGGAAGAGGCCACTACGGGGGGTGAGATACTAACAACAACAAAATTGGAAAGCGACCTGGGGGTAGTCATATCAGATGACCCAAAAGAGGCAAGCAATGTGAGAGGGCAGAAAGGAGGGCTGAGGGATACTGGGATGTACAGGAAGAGGCATCACCAGTAGAAAACAGGAAGTTGTTATGCCTCTGTACAGACAGCTGGTGAGACCACATCTGGAGTACTGCATGCAGTTCTGGAGACCCCATCTCCACAAGGACATAGACAGGATGGAGGAAGTCCAGAGGAGGGCAGCTAAAATGGTGCAGGGTCTTCACCACACCAGAAGACATATGAAGAGAGACTTAAGGTGCCTAATATGTATACTCTTGAGGAAAGGAGGGACGGGGGGACATGACAGAAACTTTCAAGTATCTCAAGGGAATCAACAAAGCCCAAGAGGGTAGCATTTTTCAGAAAAAGAGATGTGCAAGAACAAGGGAGCACAATTTGAAGATAGAAGGGGGACGGCTCAGAGGTAATGTGAGAAAGTATTTTTTCATGGAGAGGGTAGTGGATGCATGGAATGGCCTTGTTGAGGAGGTTGTGGAGTCAAAAACAGTGGGGGAATTCAAGAATGCATTGGACAGACATAAGGCAGTTCTAGGGGTTGGGTAGGAGGAAGTAGGCTGTTAGTAGCTAGGATCTGCAGCTTATCCATTAGGTGGGGAAATGGGCAGACTGGGTGGGCCAAGTGGTCCTTACCTGCCGTCAAATAATATGTTTCTATGTTTCTATAATAGAAAAGGTTCGGAGAAGGGCAACAATGATGGTGCAGGGTATGCAAGGGAAACCATATGAGACAGGACTGAGAGAATTAAACCTGTATCCACTGGAGTTCAGAAGAGAGAGAGGAGACATGATAGAGACATTCAAGTGATAATAATAATAATAATAGCTTTGCTTGATTAAGCGCCTTTCAAAATTGTCAAAGCGCCTTTACAAAAGATTAATAAAACAGTAACATAAAACAGTAATGTAAAAGATAGTTAGTAAAATCTATTATTAAATATGTAATATTAAGTACATTAAGGGATAAATAAAGTGAAGGAAGGAAATCTATTTAAAGGATACCTAAACAAGCAGTTTTTTAAATTGCAAACCCAAAATCTAGATTCATTGTAGGTAAAGTAAAGGCTACTGTTTACATTTATGCTAAAACTGCATTCATGTAAATAACATAAATGCAGTTTCATAGCTTTTGAAAAATGTAAACATCAGCCTTTCACTTACAAAAAACAGCCTTGCATTCTCCCTAAGATGTCTGCCAACTGTGTTAAGTGATGAGTCATGATGACATCATCGGAGCCAGAGCCAGAGACCAATATAGATTCCTGTAGGCTAACTATTTCTTCTTTCCCTCTTTGTTTTGAATTGTTTTACCAGATTGATCAATACCATGTGTTAACATGTGGATTATTTTAATCAGTACACATGATAGGCCATGATTTTGTTCATTTTATTTACTTTAACTTGCTGAAAATGTTTTGCAATCTACCTGACTTTCTCTTTGGCAGACTGCAGAACAGTACAACACTTCAAATACCTGATGATCTAGTGGTTATGTGATGCCCTGAATTTTTTTTTTTTTATTAACCAGGACAGACACACTATGCTGAAACCTTGTTTACAGATGTGGCCTGGCAGCACAAGGAAGTTAAGTAACTTGCTCAGGGTCACACAGTGAAGTACTGGTCTGGTCCAATTCCAAAGCTCATGCATTCTTGTTAATCCACTAAAAAAGCTTCTCTTGTATTCCTTTTCCAAGTGAACCCCCTGCACCTAGCCTGGCTTCTGTTGAACACCCCACCATCCATACCATGTCCTTAGTATTGTCTGGGGCTGCATATAAGCTTGCGGTCTCATCAAGAGAATTATCACACCTCAGACTGTAATTGTATACCTCAGAGAGTTGTGCATACCTACACCGATACGGATCATCAGCTGGCACTGTTAAAAAATACTTCCCAAATCACACTTAAGTCCACTTTTTCAATGTTTGACTTCTGCTCTCACAGTAAACATTGAGTGGATCACTACCCTTCTGCACAGTGAAGGCAGTATGTACAGTTCCCCTGTTGTGTTTTTGTCCCGCCTCATTAACCAACAATTGGGTCTTCATGGAGGGCCAAGCAATAAGCCTCAGGACTCACCAGAAAAACTGCTGTTCATGCCTTAAAAGGGCTGTACTTACTATGGATAACAATATTATTAGCAGAAGAGCATACTAATGCTTTGAGGAATCCACCAGACTTCCAGTGCCAGTCTACTCATTTACCTGTGATCTGCAGAATCCACAGGACAGTTCCCAGCAAATCTTCTCCAGTACATTTTAGTGCCCTACTCCACAATGCGAGCTGGTTGGCTACCACCCTTCTAAATCTTGAATGATCTATACACAGCTCCTCAATACTGTCCTAACAAACATCAACACCCCCCACCTGAGGGTAATCTTCCTACACTGAATTCAAGTGACACTTTAGTGCAGTCCTGCCACTGAGTATTTGTCATCGCTGCCTCACTCATTCACAGTCAGGTAGTGATCATAGTGCCGGGCAGCCCCACATTTCAGATCTCACAATGATCTACTAAACATCCCCTTCCTGTCTTCCCTAACCTGAATATAGCTGTGCCCTGCTGAAATGGCCTCTTCAGTCCCTCTCTGGCATTCATTCTTCTCTTCTGCTCCCCACACCAAAAACTGGTGCACTCACTACCCTTCTGCATCATGAATGTGGGTAGTACAGTCGCCCGTGTCATTTTACATATTAATAATAAACATGTCTTCAGGTCAGGCTGATAGCAGCAGGGCACAAGGGGAAACACAGGCATTCTTACTCATATATGATCTAATCCACTCATGATTAGGCACTATTAAATGACATGCATAATGATGTGCACATCCATTATTTAATAGTGCTTAATCAAATGTAGCCTAGATCTTTTAAGGATAAAAAGCCTATAATTCCTTTGTTCCCTGCAGCTATCAGCCTGACTTACTGGAAAGATTTGTTTGTTTTTGATATGTCAAAAAACCTGGGGACTGTACTACCTACATTCATGATGCACAAGGGTGATGAGCTCGCCAGTTTTTGGTGTGGGGAGAAGTAGTGAGAATGAATACCAGAGGGGGACTGAGAAGGCCACTCCTGCAAGGTACTGCTATATTTGGGGAAGGGGGAAGACAGAAGGGAGAAATATGAGCAGATCACTATGAGAAATAAGATGTGGGGCTGCCAGCACCATGGTCACTACCTGACCCTATTGTCCTGGCCAACATTCCCCTTCCCATAAAACCAGTTCATGCAATTGTCCAAGGCTGTGTGTGGGTATTAATGTGTGAACTGGCTGCCACTACACAGTCACTTCATGAAAGCACTATATAAATACTGATTCTTATTATTATTATTTCCCATGGATAAAGAGAAGACAAGACACATATTTTTGATTTCCAAGAAAGTATGAACTCTGGCATTGGACTACAGAACAACTTTACTACAAACAAGTGGTGGATCTATGGTGGTGAAGGGTGCGGCTGTAACCCCCCCCATTGTAAAGTACTCACTTGCTGCTGCTGCGTTTCACATTGTTGAAAAAGTCTGATTTATTGATTGTACAAATGTTTACATTCAAAAATATGGATTACATTTGTAGTTTCAGTCAAAAGCATACTAGAAAAGCATAATAGCAGAAAATATAAAGGCTTCATAAAAATGTTAAAAAGTGCATATCAAGTATGCACACACTCCCAGCATCCACCCCCCTCCCCCACTGTAGCATCCTGGATCCACCATAACCACTAGACCACCAGGTTATTCAAGATTTGTACTGCACTGTGGTTTGCCAAAGAGAAAGTTGGTTGGATTAAAACACAATTTCAGCATGTTAAAGTAAACAAAATGAACGGAACCACAGCCTAACATGCATACTGATCTAAATAATGCACATGGTTTTGACAATTTTGGTGAAACAATTCTATACAAAGGGAAAAAACTAGATTAGCACTAAGAGAGCATATATATATATATATATATCTATATATATATATATATATACAAATATATATATATGCTATATTTTAACTGTACTTGCTTGAATCTGTATCTGTATCTGTATCTGTATGTACCATAAATGTACTTGCCTGCTGTATATACCCCATCTGTTTTGTAATGTTTACGTACTTTGTCTATTGCCTTACTACATGGAACCTTTGCAAATGAGCTTTTAGCTCAAAGGTGTTATCTGAGATTCCAATAAATAAATAAATATATAGCTCTCTGACTTTGGCTTCGATGATGTCAACACTTAACACATTTGGCAGCCATTTTAAGAAGCAGGTAAGGCAGTTTTTTTGAAACTGGAAGGCTGATTTTACATTTTTCAAATGCTTTGGAACCACATTTAGGTGACATATATAGTAGGTTCAGCATTAAAGGGCATCATCAGTTTTCCCTCACGCTGATTACTCGAAATTCATAACCAGCCACACACTGGTAAAACATGTTCAGGATCGTTTCATAGATGTAAACATCAATTGTACCTGTTTTATTACCAATGCACCCTCAAGGGCCACCGATCCGACGACATCGAGAGTTGATAGAACGTATCATGAATGCCGTTGTCCGGCGGTGGTTTGATAACATACACCGCCATCATATCTTTTGCGTTATCTATTGGTCTGCGCTTGCGTAGTTTCAGTTCGGCACTGAATATCACACCGGCAACTGTAGACTTGAGCCAAATCCCGGCGCACGCGCAAAAGAGACATGGGTGAAGATCCTGCATGCGCAATAACATGTCCTTTAGCGCATGCGCGGATTTCGCTGAAGTCTACAGTTATAAATTGTGATATTTCGAAAAGCTCGGTTTGGGATTTTAAGCATCAGGAGCGCTGGATTAGTAGACGGCACAAAGAGATTATCTTGTTGGTGGTGTCATGGTATCAAATCACACTTTGGGACAGCGAGCTGCTCATGGTGCGCTGTCACATCCAATATATGCTCGTAGGCTGCTCACGGTTCAGTGAAAGGGGATTTTGGTTTAAATTTAATAAAAAACAGTACGATTTGTTATTTTACATCTATGGGGCATTCTAATGAACATGTTTTACTAAGTGTGTGGTACAAGTTTATAGACTTCAGGTAGTCAAAACGTAGGGGAAAGCTGATAGTGCCCTTTAATGAATTCAGCAGCCTTTCCTTTAGTCCTGTTTGAGGTCAGATTTTTGAATAGTTTGTTATCAAAATGTTGTTTAGGTATCCTTTAAAAGGAAAGTCGGAGTTAAAACAAGAGGTCATACTTTAAGGTTGGAAGGAGGAAGATTTAAAGGTAATGTAGGCTGTTATTTCACTGAGAGGGTGGCTGAACCCTGAAACAGATTACCTGAGAAGGAGGTATAGTAGGTGTCGAAATGATGGAGGGATTCAAGAGAGCATGGGATAGACATATGGAGTTGGCTAGAGGACACAGGGTAGGCTCCTTGTGCACCGGTGACAAGTAGGGGAAGGGGGAGATGGGCAGACTGGATGGACCAGGATGGTCCTTTTCTGATGACACATTACTATGATACTATGATGAGGGTGGCAGTTGGAGTTCAGTGCCAAAAAGTGCAAAATCATGTACTTAGGGCATAGGAACACAGGAGTTAGTACAGGAATGGGGGTATTGACAGTCACTAAACAGGAAAGGGATCTTGGGTTATCATAACTGATAATCTCAAAGTGGCAGGGCAGTGTGACAAAGTAGAGGGTGGGCTACTGGGAGGCTGGGGTACATAGAGAGGGATATCTCCAGCAAGAGGAGGGAAGTGGTGTTGCCACTGTATTACTCACTGGTGGGACCCTACCTGGAGTGCTGTGTACAGTTTTGGAGGCTGCACCTCAAAAAAAACATTGAGAGAGTGAAGGCAGTCCAGAGAAGTGCAACTAAAATGGTGCAGGAGTTGCACCAGAAGCCCTGCGAGGAGAGAATGAGGGATCTCTACATGTTCACCCTGGAAGAGAGAAGGGCAAGAGGTGACATGCTAGAGACCTACAAGTACCTCACAGGGGTAAACAGGGTATGGAGGAGAGTCTCTTTCAAATAAGAAAAAACATCTGGACCAGAGGCATGCAGTGAAGCTGGAAGCAGGGAGTTTAAGAGAGATGTGAGGAAATATTTCTTCACTGAAAGGGTGGTAAATGCCCAGAAAAGACTGCCAGCAGAAGTGGTGAGGGGTGAAAACAGTGGCGGGCATCAACCATGTGTGGGATAGACACAAAGATATATTACAATATAGACAGGGAGAGTTGCTGGAGTCCAGTTAGGGTCTGCAGAGACAGACTAGGCAGGGAACATCTGGGCAGACTGAGTGGGCCAAGTGGTTCTTTTCTGCTGACAAATTCTGTGTTTGCTGGAGTGGGGCTAGAACCCACAACCATCTGATCTGGCCTCAGAGGCAAGGAAGCAACCTGCTTAGCAACTGACACTGCTTATAGACCTGCTTATATACTTTAACGAATATGACACACACACTGAACTGCCTGTTTGTACTTATAAAATGTATTTCGTAGAATAAAAAATGCTTTTTATAAAGGTTTTTCTTTAAATTAGTTTCAGACCTTGATGTTGTATTAAGAAAACATCACAACCGGAAGGGCTTCTAGATCAATCAACTTTCAGGATTTTTCTATCTATTTTATAATATTTACTATTTTGCCACTGTCATAATTTAAATATTTTATAACTCCAGCATGTTAAATGGTAAATATCCACTTTTGTCACCTAACATCAAAGTAAACATTTATTTTTGTCATCTCCACTTATGGTTAAAGCTTACACTCTTTTTCATTTTGAATAATGTTTACCAAACATATTTTTTCTAAAGCTATTAAATATATTTTTTCTAAGGCAGTGTGTATCATTTTATACAGTAAGTAACATGCAAATTATTAATTTTCAAATGAGTTTTGGAATGGTAACGTCTGTTGCTCAGGTAAACAGACATAGTTAACAGATGGTACCAGCAGCTGCCTTGCAAAATGAGCTCACCTTTCTCTCTACAGCAACCGTAGGTGGTATCTCTTTTGCATGAAAATGGCAGGACTGATTCCAGACCATTACTTAAGACGGGTTCTTTAATAAAATGCAATAATTTCAGGTCCCTCTCGCTTCCTTCTGTTGTCTCAAAAATAATGAACGTGTATTACATGAATAATTATTTCAGTGCATTCATTCCGGTGGGGTTGTGAATCTTGTGAAGTCAGGGCAATGAATGGAATTCAGAAAAGAAAAATTGATCCAAATTACTGGAATCACGGAAACACTCTTGGTCCACCATTAAAAAAGCTAGACATTAGCCAGTCAGGATTATTTATTTCTAATGATTCCATATACTCATATACAGTGCAGCCAGCTAGGTTGCAATGCAGCACATTGCAGTATTATTGCAGAATGCTACAGTATGCTGCAGGGAATAGTGCAGTCCAGTGGCAGTTAAGCCCTTTTCTCATGCAGTATTTTGTGACATGCCATTTATTCCAATTTATTGCACTGCATCTTGGTTGGCTCCACTGTATGTTAATACAACCAAGAAGACCTCTATTATGGTAGCAGAAGTGGTCTCACATGCATTTTGTAGGGTGTGAGAGCCACAAACCATAGGTGAGCAATTATGACATCCAAAGAATTTAAGTAAGAGTACTCTTACAACTGTAAGAGTTGTCAGCGGGAACTTACTACTATAATTTTGATGGAGGTTGATCAATAATACTGTAGAACTTGAAATTTTCACTGTCAAATCATTTTCACTATTTTTGTGGAAGCGGTTAAAATGCTCAAATTAATTTGCGCTAATTAGCAGTTTTTCCATTATATTGAATGCAATGCTAATGACATAGCGCTAAATTTAATTTACCCAATTAGTGTTGCAATTGTGTTTGGGCTAAAATTACTTTGCATGAAAAGTAATTGTTTTACAGTATATTACAATTGAAAAAAACTCATCTGAATGAATCCATTTCTAGGGCACCTGTACGTGAGATCTTCTTTACAAAATAAGTGTCTCCTGCACAGGAGAAAGGAGTGCTCTGATTGGAAAAGGAGCACTCCCTCGCTCTATAATAATCATTAGAGGGTCTCCCATGTAAACAGCTCTAAAATCCTGGTTAACTTTAGCTGGCATCATCTATGTTTTACATGGGTTCCTCTAATTTTCTATAAAGCAAAATGTTTTGATTTTAAATTCAAGGTCCATTTTTTTTAAGGCAGAAGAATTTAATATGATTTATATTAGGCAGCCCATTGGCAGAGCAGTGGGCTACCACTCACAACAACAGTGATCCAGGCTTAGGAATAAGCCAGGGCCACTTGGAGAAGAAGAATCAATGGAGTATCCCACAGGATTCTCCCCTTCTCTGAGAATTGAGGAGGTGTAATGCTGCCATAGCAGGGTCATCTGGGTGGCCACAGGTGACGCTTCGGATAAGTCGCACCTTAGCATAGATGCTGGCAAATGCCATGGCATCACAAAGAAGGCATCTTAAGGGAGGGAGGGAGGGACTAGAAACTGTTTAAAATGGCTTCAGCACTCTTAGATGATGTGCCCTGGTATATCCCTGCCTTGCTGCCACCCACCACATGATGAATGACTGCTATCAAGGGTGCATCCCCCACCAGACCCTGCCTGGAGGAGCAAACCAGGGATCCATGGATTGCCAACAGCAGCAACTGATAGGGGCATAGGGTCCTAGGTGTACACTGGGACTCCTGAAGGAGTCATCTGCTGAACACAGAAGGAGAACAAAAAGTACAGATTTAAAAAGAAAGCATGATTTATATTTCTTAATATGTAAGTTCTGGCATCTCTTGTAGTTTAAAAGGTACTTTGAAGCTCTTTTGAACACTAGACCTGCTCAGCTTCCATTTGCAGATCTTTCACCCACAGAACTTAAGAATGCTTTTTAAAACTATAAGAGATGCCAGAACTAAACATATACTGCATAACTGGGAATGTAGACAACACTTAAAAATACTGGGGTTACATGTTTTAAAAATGGAATTTGGACTTAAAAAAAAACAGCATCCTTGTCCATGACTCTAACAAAAGGCAAACAGTAGAATGGAATTTGATCTTCTAGAGTGCCTATGTGTGTATCTGTCTCTAGGTACTGTAAAACTAATTATTTTCACATGAAGTAAATTTAGTGCAAACACAAATGCAACCATAATTGTGTAACTTTAATTTCATGCTAAGTCATTAACACCATATAGACTATAATGCAAAAAGTGCTAATAGCGCTAATTAGTGCAAATTTACTTTAGTGCTAAATAGTACTTCAGTGATAATTGTGAACACTGACAGTGAAAATTTCAGTTTACAGTATCTGTCTATCTGTCTATCTTCCTATCTATCTATCAATATGTCTATCTCTATCCATCCAACCCATACATGATCTGGATATATCCTACATAGACAAAATTTTGTTAACAGAATGGTCGCTGTGCAAGCAGTAATAGATCAGAGATATTACAAAATCATATCTTAGTACATATAAGCAAAGATTGTTATGATACAGTCAGAAAATGGTGATGAAAATAAAAGTTACATGCAATATTGCAGCCAACCTGTTAGAGCCACAGCAACACTGCCACTCACAATGCCTGCAACCTACATTCAGAAATGAGTACGGGTCATTGAGGGCTGACCAGGAGGAGGAGCAGCAAGCATCCCAGAGGACACCGTTTTCCGAAGAGGGAGGCAGCCAGCTTCTCTGCTATATAGCCACCTGGGTGACCACAGAAGGCAGTGCAACAGAGCGGCTAAGGGGGAGGGAAGATGCAGGCTGGAGCCACGCTATGTGCATTCACATGCATATACATGCCCACCTGAGCCACCTGCATGTTGAGGGATGGAACAGGTGAAAAAGAGGAAACACCTCCTCCATGCACAATGACGGCTCAACATCACCCACAGGCCCCCCACTCACTGACCTGGACACTTTCCTGGTGGCTGGATATTGTTCATTCAAGGGACCTAGCCCCATCCTGAGGACTCCATGTGGGGGGGGGACCATGGAAGTAGCATGGGAGCAAGTGGGACCCAGGAGAAAGTGAGGTAACAGGCTCGGGCGTGGTGGAGGCTCAAATGGGGGCCAGAAGCTGAGGGGAGACTGTTAAACAGAATTTAAAAAAATTTCATATTGCAATCATCATATCTACAACCTGAAGATGGAGTTCATGGAATCCCATATAGTGTAAGCTACAACATACTTCTACTGCAAACATCAGTAGAAACATTTAAATTAACTGCTCATTAGGAATATGGAAACTTGTTTCTAGTGCGTGTTTATTTCATACACAAGTATCTCAGAGGTATCACTATGGAATGCCGGAACTCGGAATCCCAACACCCAGGATCCTGAACCCGACATTCTGACAGTGCATTTCCCCAGTGGATCGGCATCCCAACTGTGGAAAGCTCGACTCCTGAACTTGCACCCCACATGGAGTTAGTTATATTAATTTAGGGGATGTGGGACGGAGCCCCACTCACCCATGAAAATGCCATAGTAGTGGTGTCGGGCTTTCCACTGTCAGACTGGCAATCCATCAGGGAACTGCACTGTCGGGATGTCAGGTTCGGGATCCTGAGTGCTGGCATTCCATAGTAGAGCCATCTCAATTCCATTCAATTCAATTTTTATTTAACCAGGCAATACATCATTGAGCAACCTCATTTACAAGATGGTCCTGGAGGAGCATAAACAAATTACATTACAACAATGATAATAAAGGTACACAGTCCTGCAATTTTACCTAGGGTAGAATGAACAAAACAGGATACAATATACAATGTTGGTACAATGGAAATGAAAAGCCTAAAACATAATGAAAAAAGATTATAAGGTGAACCCATAAGAGCTCATCTTGGGGAAGAGCTTTACAACTTAACCTAAGTTATTTACAGATGGATAGAGTAACATACATAGAGAACAGGGGTTCCCCTAAAATATGAAGAGAGGTGAAGGGAATACCAACGTCAGTGTCTAGCAGAGATCCACAGTCTAGTGTGGAATATAAGGGGTGGGTTAGTGCGATAGTGAGGGTCACAGACCTAGTGGAGTTACACAGTCTAATATGGACTATGAAGGGAGAGGGGTGGAGATGTTAGTGTGATAGTGCGGTTTACAGGCTGAGACATATGGTTACTAACTGTGGCAATCGGGCAGTTAGTGGTGACAGGTGCAGGTTTCTTTCACGGCAAGATGAAGCAAGAACTTAAAGGTGGATAACCCCGCACAAAGGTAGCTTAAGAATCTTCTGAATAGAGTTCCATATGGACAGAAGAGCAAAACTAATTGCTGAAGTGCTGTGGTGAATTCTAACTTTAGTGACATTGAACAATGCAAGGGAGTAGCACCTCAGACAATAAGACCCTTGGGTACATAGGAAGAGCTTGGCGATGTATGGAGGGAGTTTATTTGTTAATGCTCTGTAAAGCCAAAGTGTAGAGTTCCTCATCCTTCTAACAGTAAGGGAGGACCAACCTATCTTGTCATATAGCAAGCAGTGCTGAGTGTTACAAGGAGCATTAGTGACAAATCTCAGTGCCTGGTGGTACAGGGTGACAAGCTTAGAAACAGCTGTTTTTTGGGCAGTGACCATAAGGATATCAGCATAATCTATTAATGGGAGAAACGTGGTTTGGGCTAATTTTACTTTTGCTCCGTAGTTGAGGAGGTGCCTAATGCAGTAGAAAATGCCTAGCCACTACTGTAGCTTTTTGGCCAACTCATCAATGTGATATAAGAAACTAAGCTTGCAGGTGATCCAAAAACCAAAGTATTTGAACCTATCCACTATTTCTAGGGGTCTAGAAGGGTCTGGATCCTAAGTGATGGAATGGTGAGTGCTGATGAGTGGGTTGGGGGAAATGAACATAGCTTTTGTCTTTTTCACATTAAGAAGCAGTTTTAGCTGTACACGGTTCAGCTGCAGTGCATCAAAGTCAAGCTGCAGCTCAGCACGGGCAAGCTCCGGGGTACAACCGGCCGTGTAAAGTACCGTATCATCTGCAAACAGGTGCACATGTGCCAAGCTGACATTAGAGTCTATACTGTTTATACAAATTGCAAAGAGAAGGGGTCCCAGGATAGTCCCTTGTAGCACACCTCTTGGAAGGATTTTGACTAGTGAAAAGTCCCCCTGTGCCTTAACTTGCTGCATTCTAGCGACAAGGTAACAGTTGAACCTCTTCAGTCCTGTAGCATTGAGACCAAGGTTATGCAACATAGTCAAAAGCAGGCCATGGTCGACGGTATCAAAGGTGCTTTGCTTAAGTCTAAAAAGAGTGCATGTACTGTATGTGCTTCTTCTGCTTGAGTGCATTTTGCCAGTGGATGGTCACTTTAGCTAAGGCAGATATCATGCTATGCTTTGATCTGAAGCCTGACTGAATAAGATTTAATAAATGTTCTGTCTCTAGGTATTCCCTCAGTTGGCAGTTGACTATCTTTTCTAGCATTTTTGATAGGATGGGTAGCAGGGAGACAGGCCTGCAATTATTGAGGTTGTATGGGTCACCTGACTTGAAAAGGGGGATAATATGTGCAATTTTCCAGATCGCTGGTAGTTCACCTGATGCTAATGATAAGTTAAAAGATACATAATGGGGGCGTTAAGGGTGGTATTTTATTTTCAAGAAGAGGGGCTCTAGGAGATCTCAAAGCATTTTACAGATCCTTGAGCCAAAATCAAGGACTACATATTCTGAGACTGTCAGCCAGGCACAGAATCTGGACTGTGAACCAAAATACATGGATTTCTATACAGTTGTGCTTAGTGGAATGTTGTTTTCTGCCATGTGACAGTGCAGCTTCACATTGTTCATGTACTGCATCTCTTTGCTCTCTGGGTGCATCACCTCTGCAGCACTAATTGTGCTTATTTATCATTGAGGTTGTATCTGTCCATATAATTGCATCTTACTCCCACAGTGTGGCATTTTCAGCCATCAGTTAGGCACGCACACACTAGTGCCATGGTGCTTCACCTGCTTTGCCTTGTGGGACTCGGGTTATACTGCAGTACAGTATCTTTGCCACTCAGAGGACACCTGCGCAGTATGATATGTGTGCTGTTAAAAAGACTTGGAGCCACTTTGAACCCCAAACTTTATGTAAATACACCAAGAAATGTTAATGTCATGAGTGCTTTCATCTGATGTTTACCAAACAAAGCCAGGCCATCAGAGGAGAGAAAAAGTCACCCTGCAGCTTGACAAGCATCACATAAAACCATTCCCTGGAAAACACCTCCCACTTATTGTATGAACCCAGTCTTCTGGTGGTCATCAGGGGATCCTCTGGGGAACTTGTTTTCTGAATTTGATGTTAATTAAACAAGAAATGCAAAGTTATGAGTATTTTTGTGTGATATCTTTGAAACTAAGTCACTTCTAAACAGTGAAGTAGCTGCCTGCCATTTCAAAGACACCATACAGATGCACCACTGGTGATCTTCAAGGGACCCTTTGAGGAACAGAATCTAGAATTTCTTGTTAATATACAAAGAAACACTCAAGTTATCAGTGCTTTTATGTGATGTCTGCAAAAAATAAAATAAAACAGGCATTCTGAGGAGAGAAAACATTGTCCTGCAACTTGAAGCATCACATAAAACCACTTACTGAAAACCACCCTCCTCTTATTGTATGAACTCGGGCTTCTGGTGGTCATTAGAGGACCCTTTGGGAAACATGTTTTCAGAATTTCTTGTTAATACAGCAAGAAATGAGAGTTATGAGTGCGTTTGTGTGATGTTTACCAAAGTCAGGCCCTCAGGAGAGAAAAAGTCATCCTGCAGTTTGATAAGTATCACATAGAACCACCCCTTGACCACCATTCTCATTGTTATCGAACCCGTGTTTTTGGTGGTAGTTAGGGGACACTTTAGAGAACACGTTTAGAAGTTCTTGTTACTACACCAAGACATGCCAAGTTATGAGTGCTTTTATGTGATGTTCACCAGTCAAAGCAAGGACCTCAGAGAAAAAAAGTCACCCTGCAGCTTGATAAGTACACACATAAAACCATTCCCTGAAAAACACCCCTCCCTATTGTATGAACCCAGTCTTCTGGCGCTGTCAGAACCCTATGGGGAACGTGTTTCCAGAATTTATCAATAAGACGCATTGAAATGATGAAGTAATGAGTGCTTCTGTGTGATGTTTGTGAAACAAAAGCAGGCCTGAGAGCAGAGAAAAAACTGTCCTGCACTTTGGCAAGCACCATACAGATACATCCCTCAAAAACCACTTTACCCACCACATTGGAACCTTGTCCTTTGAAGGACATCTGGGGACCCTTTGGAGAACATGTATGCTGAATTTCATGTTAATATGACAATAAATGCCAAAGTTGGGCACATTTGTGTGATGTCTTTGAAATGGAGTAACTTTTAATCAATGAAATGTCCGCCTGCCATTTCAAAGACACCATATAGATGCATCCCTTATAAACCACTTTACCCTTATTGTATGCAACCCAGCTTCTTAAAGATCTTAGGAGTCCCTTTGGGGAACATGTATTCTGAATTTCCTGATAAAAAAATGAGAAATGACAGTTATGAGTGCTTCTGCGTGATGCTTGTGAAACAAAGGTAGACCCTGAGAGGGGAGAAAAAGTATTCCTGCACTTTGCCAAGCATCAAACAGATGTAGCCCTTGAAAATCAATTTACCCTCCACATTGGAACCTTTGTCACTCGTAGTCATCAGGGGACAGTTTGGGTAACTGCATTCCACATTTCTTAATAAAACATCAAGAAATGACAAAGTTAGAGTGCTTTTGTGATGTTTGTGAAACAAAGGCAGGGCTTCAGAGGAGAAAGTATGTTGTCCTGCACTTTGCCTAGCACCACACAAATGTACCACTCAAAAAATACTTTACTTTCCACATTGTCTGCACACCTCAAAATTAGAATACCTTATGGAAAATACAGCACATTAGCTGGTTGGAATAATCAATATTCTGACACAGCAATCAATTTCAATATTACTTTTTTTTATTTATTTTTTATATACTGTTTATTTTTCGACAGCTAAATGGTTCTGTTTTTAGGCACTTAATATTATTATTTCATACAGTACTTTAATTTTCTAAGCACTTAATATCACTGTTTAGTACAGTACTTTAATTTTTTTGAGACAGCAACAGAAGCCCTGATGTTTCCAGATTGGCAGTTAGTCCACCGCCTCAATGGCAAGCAGTGGTGGACCAGCTGACCCTGTTCTACCCTAGTTCTTCCCTTGCTTGTCCTCTGGATCTTTTGGGGCTGGGTCATCCAGGGGCTAGTCAGTGGTAAAGATGTGCTCTGCAAATTAATCAGCGTAGTTAGTGCAATTCGCAAATTGCAGAATTTATCTAGGAAGTGCAGAATTTCACTTGCAAATGGCAGAATTCACTCATGAATGGCAGAATTCGCCTGCAAATTCTGCAGTTTGCAGGCAAATTTCACACTTTGCATTGGAAACTTCATGATTTCAGTTGTAGTTGAAGTTGCCGAGAGCATTGAAAAACGCCACTTAAGCTCATGAAGCTTTGTTTACTCTGGCAGCAACTTCACCAATGAAGTAAACTTTGCTGCAACTCTAGTCAACGGTGACCCACTGCACTGCCTCTGCCACCTTCCCTCTGCCAACTACAGGGCCATAGTTCTGATCTTCTCCTGCAGGATAAAAGAAAAACAAGTGCAATGGTACTGTTGTACATACAGTACAGCATAGTACAGTACAGTGTGGCCATAGTAGGCCCAGACATACTGGATATATTAGTTGATAAATCAAAAGTACAGGGCGTGCATGATAGTAATTGCAAGCATGATACATAAATGGCAATACTGTGCAACACAGTACATACAGTCCAGTGGAGAACTATTGCATACGTTTTGTGTCCTAACCCTGTCTAACCATGCTTGTGAAGTACAGTTACTCAAATAAAAAAATGAAGTTATTAAATTCAAAAGTCCAAGAACAGAGCACTGATTGCAATAAACAATAACAATAAGACAATGCATACTCCATGCCGGTGGGTTGCCACCCAGGGAGCCCTTCTCACCCAGTCCTCATACAAGTCCAGCCTCATCAGGGCAAGCAAGGCAAGGTCAGGGGCTGTTCCCAATGTGTGTTGAAACCCATTCAGGGACATCAGAACCTGTTGCTCCTTCATCAAAATATCCACCTCCCCAACATGTCTCTGCAATGAATAAGAAATATAAATGGTAACTTAAAATATAACAATATCACATGTGTAAAACACTGTACTGACACAATGTACCAACTATTTTTACTGTATTCTATAACAGTGATACCACTAACCATGCCATTTCATGGCCAACATTACATTCTTAAACAGTAAAGCATTTAATGAGCAGTAGAGTATACAATACTTACTGGAGTGGTAAGTTCAATGTCTCACACCCAGCCCTCCAGGTTCCTGTAGTGGTAGCCCTCCAGCTGGAGAGCCGTAGGCAGGAATGATGTCCGACTGGGCCTAGTACCTGGGTTCAAGGAAAGCTTGTTTTTATCTTCTCCATCATTCTGGCATCTGACTACACGTGAGAAAGGAGATGTTCCCTTAGATGCAGAGATGCAAGTTTCACACTGTGGAACATTTAAAGGGATATGGACACATTACAGAATATGTAATTGGAAGACCATGTGAAATATAGCTGGATTACCACACTTTATTGTTATAGAATTTTATTGTGCACACCATTGTACTGTTGTCTACCCCCAGGACACATACTGTATGGAAACAAGTTATGACCAATGCAGTGCCTTATTCAGTAACTTATTAATTCTTTGTGACTACTCCAACTTCCACTGCCTACTGACAAGCCTTAACACCTTATGATGTATGGCACTCTATAAAGGTCTGCTTCCTCTGCTCTCCTTCAAATTGTGATGTCTGGAACTTTAATTGTATAGTTTCTATGGCTTGAGGCAGGGCTCTGCATACCATTCCCCACAGCTTCTTAACTCAACCTGAACCTGTTCTTCAGAATTCAAAATCTGGGACTCCGTTGATACCCCCTTCCTCACAGCCAGAATTAGCAAACCTGGAATCACACCTCTGGATATTGCCCGGCTAGGTGTTATACTATGCCACCACAAAGATGTGGAATTAAATAAAAAACAAGGACAGAGCAGAACTGACTTCCAGAGATCTATTCGGATCACATTACAGACAAACATAATTCATTGTTTTATGCATTTATAAGGTTTCCAGTCTTTCTTGGGTTCCTCAGCTGTACGTTTATTCTGTCACTTATTAATTTCATGTTGCTGCTGCCAACCTCCATGTGCTTCCTGACAGTCCTTAACACCTCATGGCATATAGCACTTGGTATGGGTCTCGTTCCCCTGCTCCCATTCCAATTTACATCTCTTCCCCAGGACTGATACTGATTCTGAGAGGTACCAGTGTCTGCAATACAAGAGTCACCAGATGCTTTGACCTACCATTGGCCTTTGACACCTGATTAAGTTCTCTTGCCTCACAAAATGGTACAAACAGAATTTCATGGGGTGAAGATGTAACAGTAAAGTTACTGTCAGCACTACAAGGTACACATGGTACATGTGGGGAACTATCAGAACTTATTACCCCTGTGCCCTCACTGCTCCACTGCTTGGAATTCATCACGCTGATTCAAGAAGCTGTATAAATTACACAAGAGATGATGACACTTGCTGATGGGAAAGCACTGGACTGCGTGTGCCACTGTGCCTCTGTAACAGCTGGAGCACGAGATCCATCATTTGCTCGAGGTTCTGTGCCCTTGTCCCTCTCAGCCATGTTAGGCAGTTCAGTGCTGATTACCAGCATTGGCACCTCCTGTAGTTGTTGCAACACCAAGTCGTCTCTGTTGTCATGCCCCTGCTCATTCACTTCCTGTGCCAGAAATGGCAGACCTGAAATTTCGTGTTGGTCCTCCTGATTTGCTTATCCAGGTGTATGTCCATCTGTATCTGGATTGCAAGATTTTCTTGTTGTTCCTCCTCACTTTTCTGCTGTGTTTGTCTGTCTGAAGAAGACGTGGTTAACTACAAAACGTCAGTATGTTGGTAGGGCATCATGACATCTACCCGAGCCTGGGGAGCTAAAATGATGGGGAAAAAGTTCCATGCAGTACCATGCGCAACTCACTGATGCGTCCCGGCACGATATTCAAAGGGAAAAGTGTGCGGCACAAATCCGATGTGCGGAGTGCATCAATGTGTAATGCGGGCACAGGTAGAGGCGTGCCCATGCATAACCCGCATACCCGACATTCAGCCCGGATGTGCAGAGCCATGCATGCGCAACTCCTACCTGTGCCAGCACAAAGTTACGCCCCAAAAAAGGAACAATTGATGACCACCCACAGGTGAGCTGCTGCATTGAGGGCGCACACGGCAGCTGTGGCCACCAGAGCACCGGCTGCACCTGGTGGCACCCCCCCATGCCCAATCATGGGCATCTGTCCAAAAATAGAAAACCTTCCTATATGCCTGGTGATCCAGTGGACCACTATGTGCCCGATCGTGGGCATCTGTGTAAAAATAGAAAACCTTCCTATATCCTTGGTGGTCCAATGGACCGCTATGTGCCCAATCGCGGGCATCTGTGTAAAAATAGAAAACCTTCCTATATCCCTGGTGGTCCAGTGGACTGCTATGTGCCCAATCACGGGCATTTGTAAAGCAAAATATTCCAATATCCCTGGCGGTCAAGTGGTACCCCCCCACCCCCACTGAGTCCCACCGCCCGCTCCCCGCAGCACCTCACCCGCCTCGCCGCCTCTGCCACCTGCCGACTGACAGCTCGGGTAGAGCTGCACATTCCAGATATGTGAATGAACAACATTCTCGCTGCTGTCATAGGGTCATCCCTATAGTGATCTGCTATGCAGCAGCTGTCAAATTGTGGCACTATGTCATTGTCTGAAAGATCACTGTTAGTGCAGGACAACATAATGCTTTCATCATCGGACCCTGAAAATTAACTGATAACATTGCCATTGTCGTGCTGCATGCTGCGACCAAGAGCTCTGTTATCAAGACCGAACTGCTGTGACCAAGAATTTAAATTGCAGAGCACAGATCTCCCTGTGGTGACATTGCAAAGGTAATGAGTGTCAAAGGTCGCCAAATACAGGCTCCAATACACAAAATGACACTTCCTGGTTTGTGAGGGTGAAAACCTGATTTAATTTGCTAAAATAGGCTATGCATCTATCAAAATACATTGCAAATCAGTTCTATATGCAGTCACCTTGCAGTATATATGTTCATATATCCAAACTTGTTAAATCGCTTTAATTGTCATGAAACAGTTTTCACGTGTGTTATTAGATACAGTAGCATGTTATTAGATACAGCATGTGTTATTGGATACAGTAGCATGATGTAACCAATCTTTTATTTCCTCCAGTTTATTCCACATGATCAGGGACGTGAAAAACTCAAGCAAGTTGAGCAGGCAAGGACATGGATACAGAACAAGGAGATGTTAAATGATGTCTTGTTTTCAGATGAAAATGTGGTGCCTTCAAAGCAGTTTCCTTCAATGTCATTTCATGAGAAAGGCAGGGACTCCATGAGACTTAAGTCCAAACATCCTCTTAAACTTTATGTCTGGGATTCCATAGCCAATAAATGACATGGCCTATCTCGGATTTTTTATCTTTTTTTTTATTATTATTATTCCTGTTTCTCTCATGGTGTTCCCGGGGTCCTGGCAGCATCCCGCCATCCCCATCACCAACCCTATCTCATGGATTTACTGGTTAACCATCACTTACACCAAGCCAAGTTTGGTGGGTGGCCTGCCAGGTAGGGTCATGAGTGGCCTGTGGGGGATATCGAGTGAGCAGGGACATTTTCCTCCTTGCTCACCCACTAGGTGCTGCACATGACACAACCACATCATCACACTCCTGCCCATGTCTTTTGGTCCTGCTGTGCTGCCATCCAGGCTCTTCTGGGTGGCAGGAAAGTAGTAGGACTCAGTGCCCCCCCCTCCCAAGGAAGGAGAGCTGCCCTTGGGATGCTCACTCCTCCCTTCCCTGGCTGGTACCCTAGCAACCCTGGTCCATTCCCGAACCTGGATCACCAATGTGGGTAAAGATAAGGCATCCAGCACCTCAGCCTTTCACACAACTGGGCAGCATGTTTGAGGGGTTTTGATGCTCACTGTTAGGCACCAAATGTTTAACTAATGCAGGTAATGTAATATACCACCAAGTGATTTTTGAATTTGTCAACCTTAGATGTGTTGCCTTATAGGCACCTATCTTTCTGCTTTAATGCTGCTAAGTCTTAGAGTCTACTCTTCTGGGCACTATGAAATCTAGTGATAATCTATTCAGTATTTTTATTCTTTAAAATACAGAGTTTGTAAACATAACTGTTGAAATTATATGACTTGTTGTGGAAATGTATGTCTGAATGCCTAGTACAATGATGAATGTTATTGAGTATTGTTACATGTGTGCTGAAAATTATCTGTTTTTTACTTGCTTTGTTATAGGGTGACAGAACAAAATGTATTGTATTTTCTTTCCACACAATTTTATGTAATAATATCTTAAAACCACTGAAAATTAGCTTTGGCTCAATATGGCTAAGTGCCACCTATTCCTGTTTTTAAATAGAAACCGTGAAAACTTGAACTGTACTTTGTACCGAACTGGTCTAAAATGTCATGATGATTTGCATAAAGATCCATGATCAAGGCCACTGATTTTCAGTTTTTACCAGAAAACCTGGTACAGTTCTGGAATTTAGATGGCCTGCACACTGGTAAAAACAAAGAATTCCATGGAATTTGCCATTTTAAGATCAGATCAGTAAATCTGCAGAACTTGTATTTTTCTTATAATTGCTTTCTGTACTATTTTCAGTTTGCTTCATTTAATACTCTGTATATTAAACCTGTTTTTATTCTGATTATTCATACACATACTAAAAGAATGACAGTCGATTCCCAGTAAAATATGGAAATCAGACTTACAATCACCAGTGCCGTTCCTGGAATTTCATTCTAGTAATCACCATACTCAGTGCCTTCCCCGTGATGCTCTGCATTATTGTTTGCTTGTTTGTTTGTTTTTTCCAACTTTATTTCCCTCTGGTCATGGCCCCCATGGAACTCTCTCGGGCATCCGAATCCTTATCCTGCCCACCACAGGCCCCCAAACTGAACCTTCTGTCTTCCTCACCTCCCTGCAGCCAGCACCCCTGGTCTAACCCTCCCAGGGTGGGTCACCCTCCGCCTCTTGGGCGCTCTTAGATTCAGACTCCAGCTGCAGGGCAGGACCAAGGTGAAGGACCTGGAAGGACAGACGGGGATGGCCCAGCGAAGGGCATGGGGGACTTGGTGCCATCGCCTATCCATGGCGCCATTGTTTTTCACTTTTTCATTAACTCCCCAAGAGCTTGGACTTGCAATGACATCCAGCTCAGTGAATGCATGCTCCTGCACACCCCTGAAAGACGCCTCCGTCAAGCTCCAATCCCAGCATCTCACAGCTGGCACTGTAGTGCCTCCAGCCTCTGCTAGAGGTCACCAGTACATTGGCTGGTGGAATCCTCCTCCCCGGGAAGGAGAGCAGTCCAAGGATGCTCAATCCTTAACCTTCCTGCTGACCCCCAATGACCCGGCTTCATTCCTCGAACCCGGTCACCGTGTGGTGCGCAGGTGTGGTTTCCAGCACCTCAACCCTCAGTGCCACCGGGCTGGCGTATTGTTGCTTGTTAACTGCCTGCTTCTCATTTGTATGTATTGTTCTCTCTTCCCCTTCCCTGGGTCACACCTGGAATCAAGCCTTGACTTAATATGCTTCTCCTGGTTACCAAATTTAAATTAATAAATAAATGTGTGATTTTGCATTTCTTGAAACTTGGTTTTATAGCCAATGCCCTTTGGGGTGACCTTGCCCCAGTGCATTTGTACTGCAGATCTTTGTCTTTAGCTTGTTTTTGTTTTTCTTTGGGGCTCACCATGACCCAAACCCATAAGACCTACTTAGGTGGTTCATTTCCCTGGTTGTGATACAGACAAAGCACACTAATGAGTCCTGGGTAGAACGAACATGTGTCTGTGTCTTCTGTTTGCACCCTTTCAAATTGCATGAGAGGGCCTATAGAACCATGCATTCCTATTTAAAGCTGAACCAGCCTAACATTTCATGGTGATTTACATTATGGGGGTATGTCTGATTTTGTATGTCTTTGTACTATGATAGTTGCCTTATGCCCATAGAAACCATGGATGGGGAATTCTTCAGGCAACATATCATCTTGGGTAGCATGAAGAAATACATAAGGAAAACATATCCAGATGGATATTCCTTCTTTCAGGATAATGATCCTAAACATTCTGCATCAGCATTGGCTATTGCTGCTGTGGGCATTAATCGGGTCACAGTGCCACCAGAATAAGTACTGTACAGTAGCCAGATAAAAAAAGCACATACATTACAGTGCTGCTGACCAAAGACAGGATTTTTTTGTAACACTCGTGTCTCCAGATATGAATCCTATTGCAATGGTGTGGCATTCCATGACAATGTTTATCCAGAGAAGGAAAAAAAATACAGACAAAGCAAGAATGAATTGATGATATAAAACGATTTTGGCAAATGTTCAAAAAAAAGAGACCACAGAAGATACATTACACATTTGCAGAAAGCATTGCCAGTTGTTGCCAAGGAGGGAGCATGCAACTAGAATGTAAGTCGCATCTGAGCTGGAGTGTACTGTATTAATATGTGCTCTAATGGATTGGATTGTTTTGAAAGGATGTGTGAATATCCTGTTAGAATGTTTTTTTCTGTTTTGTGTCACAATTACATTTACAAATGTATACTGTATGGTATGCACAAATGTATTAAATTGTGAAATATTTAATTCAATCAATAAAATACCCCCCCACACGCACACGTAAATAAAGCCCCATCATAGAATACAGGAGGGTGGCAACATTTCATTACAGAGGAACGATCAGCATCATGGCCCCCACACTGAAGTGTGGGGCTGGTCCCAATGTGCACTTTGTGTGTAAAAGCATTTTCGTTTATTTATTGTTTATTATACTATAGTAGGTTTATCAGACTAATGTTGCGTGGTTGTAGGCTGACATCTTCTGTTACTATAAATCCCAGAATTCCCGGCAGCAGATATCAGACCAGTAGGAGATTCAATAGCCTGCAGTGCAAAGTCAGAGTTTTTATATAAATATATATATATAATATAAGGCAGTATAGCACAGTGGTTTAAGGTTCTGAGCTGCAAATCTGGTGACATCCAGCAGACCAGACCTGGGTTTGAATCCCACAGCTTCCACTTGCATACTGTGTGACCCTGAGCAAGTCACTTAACTTCCTGTGCTCCAGGTTGCTCCTGTAAAAAGCTTTCAGCTTAGTGTGCTACCCTGGTTAAACAACTTAATAAAATAATATTATAAACTCTGATCTTTTGTTTCTTGTCCCAGAAACCTTCTGGCTAAGCACAGTCACAGAGGACTATACTTAGCCCCTGGAGAAAAGCAGACCTGGAAAACATCTGATCAGAGATTATAAAAGAGTGAAGTACTTATCATCTTATTCAGAATATAATGACTCGCCCACAGAAACCTGTGAAACAAGAGATTGGGGGATGGCACTGCTGGGGAAAGAAACAATGGTTAGAAGCCAGTCAGGTGAGCTTTAATCTCTGAATTCAGCAAGGGTGCAGAAAGAAGAGAAAAAATGCTGAGTGTAGAATGCAGTTCTGTACAGTATGTGAAATGTGTTTTTTTTAAACACCCGCAGCTCAGAAATGCCTTTGTAGCTTAATGTCATTTTACATAGGGTCCCTTACTTTAAAGTTTGAAGTCAGAATCAAACTGCTATGTTGGCAGGCACTGGTGGTGGGGGTTAAAGTTCTGCCATAGAGAAAATAGGCTTATATACTACACTATACTTGGGTGAATTAAACAGTAAATAACTAATTACATGCATACAATACCCTACTACAAACAATGAAGAACAGTCACACTACAAATATTCACACAGAAAAGTAATGAACACCAGCTGATCATCCCCACCAGCAAAGGTTGTATCCCGGGAGTCCAAACCATAAAACACACTCCATAGTACAGGTGTTTTCAAAATGGTTGAAGCAGGACTGCCACACCACCAAGTCACTAAATAGTGGCATTACTCAACCCACAGGGTGGTGCTGCACCCACCCAATGTGACTGGGTGTTGACTTTCACCAGAGTCAGTATAAACACAATTTGATGTAACATACAGTATTTGAATACATTTAAATTGATTGTGACTATACCTTATACAGCATAGTATAAAGAAGCAATCTTCAATCTTTTATCAATACAGGATGATGAGAGGATGACAATATCTTTGTTGGAGGTCCCAAGGGGGGTTAATTGGAGGAGGTCCACACCAGCCCACGCTAACTAATGGAACATCACTACAACCAGCACTGACCCACGAAGGGGAACACTATGGGGACCCCATAGTATTGTACGCCCAGTACTAAAAAAACACATCTTGAGCTTCTGTCTTTCAAGCTGGCAACAATGGATGGGAGTCCAGGACCCTGAGAACCCAACTGGTCTAGAGGCAAACTGGGAAAATGGGACTGTACAAGCCCCCCTCCAAAAAAAAAAAAATAAAAAGGTATTGTAGTATAGCAAAATAAAAAAGTATTAGAATATACTTATTATTGTAGAATTATTTTTACATGTGTAAAATTACTGTGTGGATGGTACTATAAGGGTTTTGGTTTTGAACAGATGCATCTGTGTCATGTCATTCTAACAGCTGGCTGTCTTTTATCTGCTTCCAAGGTTTTCAGTTTCAAAGATATCACACAAAAGCACTCAAACTGTAGCTTTAGCACTTTTGGTATAAAATGGATTTCTGGAAACATGTTCCAGAGTGTCCCCTAACTACCACCAGAAGCCCGAGTTCATACAACAGGAGTAAAACAGTTTTCGACAGATGCATCTGTATGGCATCTTTGAAACAGAGCAAAACTACAAGACGTCTTAAAGTCTGCATGGGGGGAAAACTTAAGAGCCATAGAAAGAAGAGACGGTAGTTGTGCGACAGCAGCACATATAATAGAAGCCAGAAACAACATGGAACATGATTTTACATTCTAGGCAATCAACAGGGTACGTTATAAACCCAGAGGGGTACGTATAATGATTTAGTCTTAAAACTAAACGTTTTTGTATTATAAACCTTGGAGCCACAAAATCTCCAGTATTGAACAGTAACCTGGATAGTAGACCATTCCTGAGAAAAAGATAAAATCAAGAGGTCACAAATTGATTTACTCTGCATTCTATTCTATTTTTGCAAGTTACATATGTATAATAGGTGGTCAATATATAGTGTTTTTTTATTGTATTTATAGCTTTCTAGTAATGCTTTTTAACTATAAAAAGCTATACTTGTCTAGGTACATGTGATTACATACTTCATTTTTATCTCACCCTCCCGGTTTTCCTTTTACCTCTACCTCCCTCCACCACCTTGTCTCCCGAGCTTGTCCTCCTGATTGTAAATTTGTATTAGTTTTCAACAAGATCTACATAGTTTATGATTCAGAGTGACACATTTCTTAAATAAGTGTTTTTATATGTGATTTGTATGTTAACCAATGATTTCAAAATATTTAACATTTTGTCATTGCGACGTCATTTTCAAATGACTATTTAATGTGTGTTTTTATGTTGGTACCTTAGCCTTTGATAAAAGAACTACTGTTACAAAAAGCTTCAGGTGGGTACAGATTGAATCTTTTGATATGTCTTCTCAATAGTGAGTAGGTAAGTAAAAATGTTTTTATTCATATCAAATATGAACAAAGGATATACTCAACTGAGCTGAAGCTCATTTACATTGAGGTCCCATAATGCAAGCAGCAATGTTACAATTTCAAAAAAATAAATTACAGTGACTATACAGTTATTACATTCAACAATAAATAAAGTGCAACCACAACAATATTACAGTTTCAAAACATAAATTACAAAGACTATACAGATATTGCATTCAACAAATCAGTAAAGTCCAACCACAAGCTAGAGATTAAAAATATTAGCTTGTCTGACAGCAAACAGGAAGTTCATCAGTCTTGCTATCCAACCATGTTTTTATCTCCTTCTACCTGTTCTTCCCTGTTACAGATCTCAGAGTACTAGGGATGTTATTCCATGCCATTGTCCCCATATAGAAAACTGATGTCCTTCCTATCTCTAAATTACATTTAGGAATGACTAAATCAACACCTATAACTGGTCTTAAAAATAATTGTTTTTTGTCTAATAAAAATGTAAAGGATATGTAATCTGGAAATTGACCTCTAATGGTTTTATTCATAAATGCAAGGACGTGGCCATGTCTCCTGTCACCCAGCCTCTGCCAGCCTAGCTCAGCAATACAGTTGACAACTGTTGACAATAAATGACTTTTCTACTAAATCAACCAGAGCCTGATGTAATCTTTAATATGTGGTGTTGCGTGCTCAACTGCTTTGTGTACTACTATCTTTGAAATGGCCAGTGCCATTTCTTATATTTTTTTTTTGTCAACTCTATTTCTTGGCACCTGCTGGCTAGGGCATCTCTCAGAGGTACCAGCATGACACAGATCCTCTACCCCACATCTGAAACCACTCCTGTCCAGATCCACCACACCTGGACATTCCAGCTCCCCCAGATCACCTCCTGGGTGAGGGCCCATCACTCCTACCTTGGTGGCCTGTCTGGGATTAGAGGGTCCGTGTGGTGAGGGGTTCGGCCATGCTGTCAGGGAGGTAGCCTGGTATTGTGGATGTGGGGACCGGTCACTAGGGTCCTCGTCACCTCCCTGGTCTGCAGGGGATTTTTCGTGTAGTTTCCCCTGCGGAACTTGGACATGAATTGATGTCAGATAGCATCATGCTGACGTCCACCGCAGTTCCAGCCCCAACACTCCTTGAGTGCCACCGTCATCCTGTGTTGCTTCCAACCAATGTTAGAGGCCTCCCAAGAGCGGCACTTCTCCCTAAACCCACCCCGTGAAGGGAGAGTAGTCCTCTGGATGCTCAATCCCTTCCCTCCCCTGTTGACCCCTGATGGCCTGGGTTCATTCCCAAACCTGGATCACCAGCATGATGTGAGGTGTGGCATCCCGTGTCTCAACCCTCAGCATCAATGGCAGCTTGATTATGAAGTTCCCTCATCTGAAGGCACTAATCATTGGAATACTCCCTCCACTCCTACTCCAGCCTCGGAAAGTTTGTGTGATATAACTGAAAGATATGTTGACCAACAAGGGTAGAAAAGCTCTTATCCAGGCAGTTAAAATAAAGGCTTTGATGGAGGAGGATGGGGAATTATGTCAAGTCCGCATGGTCAAAATCTTGAAAGATGGGACAGTGCCGTGTACAAAGTAGTGAGGTGTCTACCCGTATGGTTGCCTGTTACACACTGGAGTGGTGATCCATGTCGATGTGATGTGAGAATACTAAATCTACACTTTCCTCAAATTGCACACAAGTAGTGATCCATGGCAGTGAGGTGTTGTTAATCATAAAGCTACACTCTCATTCACTTTGTGCATGTTTTGCTTCAGCTACTTTTTAGAGGTGTGTTTTTGGTTTACAGCATTTTGCCCACTTTGTTTCCTTCCAGGCTGCATTGTATTTTACTCGCTGGACATGTAACTGGGGGATGGCAGCTCAGGCTCCCATGTAGGTAGTCAGCCTTCTTCACCTGCCCCCACTACGGATGATGGCAGGTAACAGGAAACGTCAGGGAGCAGGTTCCCATACTGAGTAAACTCAATGGCATTATGAGAAGGCGATAAATTGAGTGGAGTCGCAGTTGCAGATTTAAAAGCAGATTTACAGAAAATGGAAAAACGCACTGTTGCAATCAAAACAGCTATAACTGAGATGTCTAAATTGGTTAGGGTTCATGACAGAGCTCTGGTATATTTATTACAAAAGAGATGGACTTGCAAAATAAGATCGATGATCAAAGAATCAAGTTTGAAGAAATAACTGCTGCATTTATGGAGTTCCAAAGGACATGGACAAAATATTCCCGGTCATGGCAGATTTCATAGAACACATATTGATATCAGTGCTCCACATCTGATAACATAGCTCTTTCCATCAAGCGGGCACACTGTTCACTAGTGCAAAAGCCTACTAATCAGAAAGCCAGGCCACAATTGATTGTGGTCAGAATGTTGGAACACCCAAAAAGACAACTGATCTCACAAACAGCTTGGAAGATGAAAGTCTTAAAGTTAGATGACTGACAAATTTCCTTTGAGCAGGATTTTTCTGACCTTCTCAATGAGAAAAGAAAAGCTATGAGTGATTATTAAGCAGGGAATGGACAAAAATGTTAAAATTCATCTGAATTATCCGGCTAGGTTGTGAATCTTTACAGACAAAGAAACATGGAAACATAGACTTTGATGGCAGATAAGGACCGCTTGGCCCACCTAGTCTGCCCATTTTCCTACCTAACAGATAAGCTGCAGATCCTAGTTAACCAACAACTTACTTCCTCCTACCCCCCCACTAGGACTGCCTTATGTCTGTCCCATGCATTCTTGAATTCCCCCACTGTTCTTGACTCCACGACCTCCTCAGGGAGAGCTGTTCCCATCGTCCACAACCCTTTCTGTGAAAAATACTTCTTCACAATACCTCTGAGCTGTTCCCCTCTATCTTCAATTGTGCCCCTTGTTCTTGCACATCTCTTTTCTGAAAGATGCTACCCTCTTGGACTTTGTTGATTCCCTTGAGGTACCTGAAAGTTTCTATCATGTGTCTCTCCTTCTTTCCTCAAGGGTATACATATTAAGTTCCTTTAGTCTTTCTTCGTATGTCTTCTGGTGCAGACCCTGCACCATTTTGGCTGCCCTCCTCTGGACAGCCTCCACTCTGTCTAGGCACCCAATCCTTTGAATCAATCCAGGAAACAGCACTGATCCAATGCAAGTTAGGTCTGGAATGCCCAGATTTAGAGTTGGAAAATCTGAAGCCTGACTTGGCAATAGCTGCATGGATACGGGTGGGCCAACCACAATGTGCAGCACCATCAACCATCACATTCCTGCATTATCTTAACAAAGATGTCCACACTTTACTGGAGGGAAACTATTGAAGGGTAAATGATGCACTGAACAGCCAGGGATGAGGAGTGGCTTCCTGTTCAACCTCTGGGAAAATGAACACTTGACGACATACAGTAAGCCAGGACATATTTACATGCTGCTTTTCACTTCTTTACTGCATCGGGCATCACCTCACTGTCTTGCTGATAGAACTTGACGGTTCTTGATGGTTCAGGGCTGTTGCAACTTTATGACTTTCCACTGTTTTTACATTCATGGAGTGGCAGATACTCTGTACTGCTGATTGTGCCTAAAAGGTTTTTCTGCACTATCATTTCCTATCCATATTCACCTGATATGTATATTTCTTTACTTATATGAAAAAACTATGTCCTACCCAAAACTAGCCATATCTTCTGTTCCAAACATATACTACTGTCAATGCTACCTGCTGATACTTTGTATGTACTGTATTATTGTATCTCACTTTATTTTTATTATCATTTTCTTGTGTGTTGCATCCCATGTATATTGTCCCTTGTTCCTTGTTGACAAACCCAGGTCCACCTTGAAAATGAGCTTGCTCAATGGTGATTACCTGCTTAAATAAAGACTTTTGATTGATTGACTGATTGATTGATTTTCCTTTCCTTCCATATACAGCAGGTTCTTTTCAATGGTTTCTAGAAAGTGGGGTAATGTGTATTTAGCAGAGGATATAGGTGATGTTGCATCTGCAATGGAACGGGGTGGGAGATCTCAGCCACAGGAGTGACCTCACCACAGTTCTGGGGCAAGTGGATCAGATAAGGAAATGTGGAGATGCTTCCTTTCGAATGTAAGTGATATCAGAATGAATGTGATTGATATGGGGATGGACTAGCCCCTCCTTAGCACTCCTAATTACAAGAGCATTTAGTCATGGCCTACTCTGCAAGTGATAATGTCAGGATGTGGCCCAGCTCAGATCTGGTGAGGGTGTGGTCGAGGTTTGAGGACCACATGACACACGGCTTGGGAAAAAGTGCCACCTCAGGCCCTTGGATGTCTGGTCATATTTTCTGTCTGAGGACGCCCCTGAGAGGAGATGCATTAGGGCATCATCTTTGCAGGATCACCTCTGATTTCCCAAGGGGTTACACAGAAGATACATTACACATTTGCAGAAAGCATTGCCAGTTGTTGCCAAGGAGGGAGCTTGCAACTAGAATGTGAGTCGCATCTGAGCTGGAGTGTACTGTATTAATATGTGCTCTAATGGTTTGGATTGTTTTGAAAGGATATGTGAATATCCTGTTAGAATCCTTTTTTTCTGTTTTATGTCACAATTACATTTACAAATGTATATTGTGTGGTATGCACAAATGTATTAAATTGTGAAATATTTAATTCAATCAATAAAATAACCCCCCCACACACACACACGTAAATAAAGCCCCATCATAAAATACAGGAGGGTGGCAACATTTCATTACAGGGGAAAGATCAGCACCATTGGCCCCGCACTGAAGTGTGGGGCTGGTCCCAATGTGCACTTTGTGTGTAAAAGCATTTTAGTTTATTTACTGTTTATTATACTATAGTAGGTTTATCAGACTAATGTTGCATGGTTGTAGGCTGACATCTTCTGTTACTATAAATCCCAGAATTCCCGGCAGCAGATATCAGACCAGTAGGAGATTCAATAGCCTGCAGTGCAAGTCAGAGTTTTTATATAAATATATATATATAATATAAGGCAGTATAGCACAGTGGTTTAAGGTTCTGAGCTGCAAATCTGGTGACATCCAGCAGACCAGACCTGGGTTTGAATCCCACAGCTTCCACTTGCATACTGTGTGACCCTGAGCAAGTCACTTAACTTCCCTGTGCTCCCAGGTCGTTCCTGTAAAAAAGCTTTCAGCTTAGTGTGCTACTCCTGGTTAAACAACTTAATAAAAAAAATAATAATATAAACTCTGATCTTTTGTTTTCTTGTCCCGCAGTCCTCCCTGGGCTAAGTACAGTCACAGAGGACTATAGAAAGTTCTGCCATACAGAAAATAGGCTTATATACTACACTGTACTTGGGCGAATTAAACAGTAAATAACAGTCACACTACAAATATTCACACAAGAAAAGTAGTGAACACCAGCTGTTCACCCCACCAGCAAAGGTTGCATCCCGGGAGTCCAAACCATAAACACACTCCACAGTACAGGTGTTTTCAAAATGGTTGAAGCAGGACTGCCTACACCACTGAGTCACTTAATAGTGGCATTACTCAACCCACAGGGTGGTGTTCGTGCACCTCCCAATGTGACTAGGTGTTGACTTTCACCAGAGTCAGTATAAACACAATTTGATGTAATATACAGTATTTTAATACATTTAAATTTGTGTGTGACTACACCTTATACAGCATAGTATAAAGAAGCAATCTTCAATCTTTTATCAATACAGGATGATGAGAGGATGACAATATCTTTGTTGGAGGTCCCAAGGGGGGTTAATTGGAGGAGGTCCACACCAGCCCATGCTAACTAATGGAACATCACTACAACCAGCACTGACCCATGAAGGGGAACATTATGGGGACCCCATGGTATTGTATGCCCAGTACTAAAAAACACATCTTGAACTTCTGTCTTTCAAGCTGGCAACAATGGATGGAAGTCCAGGACCCCAAGAACCCAACTGGTCTAGAGGCAAACTGGGAAAATGGGACTGTACAAGCCCCCCCCCCAAAAAAAATAAAAAGGTATTGTAATATAGCAAAATAAAAAAAGGCTTAGAATGTACTTATTATTGTAGAATTATTTTTTACATGTGTAAAATTACTGTGTGGATGGTACTATAAGGGTTTTAAGGTTTTGGAACAGATGCATCTGTGTCATGTCATTCCAACAGCTGGCTGTCTTTTATCTGCTTCCAAGGTTTTCAGTTTCAAAGACATCACACAAAAGCACTCATACTGTAACTTTTGCATTTTTTGGCTTATAAAAATGGATTTCTGGAAACATGTTCCCCAGACTGTCCCCTAATTACCACCAGAAGCCCGAGTTCATACAACAGGAGTAAAACGGTTTTCAAGAGATGCATCTGTATGGCATCTTTGAAACAGAGCAAAACTACAAGATGTTTTAAAGTCTGCATGGAGGGAAAACTTAAGAGCCAAAGAAAGAAGAGACGGTAGTTATGCGACAGCAGCACATATAATAGAAGCCAGAAACAACATGGAACATGATTTTACATTCTAGGCAATCCACAGGGTACGTTATAAACCCAGAGGGGTACGTATAATGATTTAGTCTTAAAAATAAACGTTTTTGTATTATAAACCTTGGAGCCACAAAATCTCCAGTATTGAACAGTAACCTGGATAGTAGACCATTCCTGAGAAAAAGATAAAATCAAGTGGTCACAAATTGATTTACTCTGCATTCTATTCTATTTTTGCAAGTTACATATGTATAATAGGTGGTCATTATATCGTGTTTTTTATTGTATTTATAGCTTTCTAGTAATGTTTTTAACTATAAAAAGCCATACTTGTCTAGGTACATGTGATTGCATACTTCATTTTTGTCTCACCTTCCCAGTTTTCCTTTTACCTCTGCCTCCTCCACCACCTCATCTCCGAGCTTGTCCTCCTGATTGGAAAATTTGTATTAGTTTTTAACAACATCTATATAGTTTATGATTCAGAGTGACACATTTCTTAAATAAGTGTTTTTAAATGTGATTTGTATATTAACCAATGATTTCTAAATATTTAACATTTTGTCATTGCGACGTCATTTTCAAATGACTATTTAATGTGTGTTTTTATGTTGGTACCTTAGCCTTTGATAAAAGAACTACTGTTACAAAAAGCTTCAGGTGGGTACAGCCTGAGTCTTTTGATATGTCTTGTCAATAGTGAGTAAGTAAAAATGTTTTTATTCATATCAAATATGAACAAAGGATATATTCGATTGAGCAGAAGCTCATTTACATTGAGGTCGATAATGCAAGCAGCAATGTTACAATTTCTAAAAATAAATTACAGAGACTATACAGTTATTACATTCAACAATCAATAAAGTGCAACCACAACAATATTACAGTTTCAAAACATAAATTACAAAGATTATACTACAGATATTGCATTCAACAAATCAGTAAAGTGCAACCACAAGCTAGTGATTAAAAATATTAGCTCGTCTGACAGCAAACATGAAGTTCATCAGTCTTGCTGTCCAACCATGTTTTTATCTCCTTCTACCTGTTCTTCCCTGTTACAGATCTCAGAGTACTAGGGATGTTATTCCATGCCATTGCCCCCATACAGAAAACTGATGTCCTTCCTATTTCTAAATTACATTTAGGAATGACTAAATCAACACCTATAGCTGGTCTTAAAATGGATTTTTTTTTGTCTAATAAAAATTTTAGAGGATATGTAATCTGGAAATTGACCTCTAATGGTTTTATTCATAAATGCAAGGACGTGGCCATGTCTCCTGTCACCCAGCCTCTGCCAGCCTAGCTCAGCAATACAGTTGACAACTGTTGACAATGAATGACTTTTCTACTAAATCAACCAGAGCCTGATGTAATCTGTAATATGTGGTGTTGAGTGCACAACTGCTTTGTGTACTACTATCTTTGAAATGGCCAGTGCCATTTCTTATATTTTTTGTCAACTCTATTTCTTGGCACCTGCTGGCAGGGGTACTCTCAGAGGTACCAGCATGACATTGGATCTGCTACCCCACATCTGAAACCACTCCTGTCCAGCCCACCACACCTGGACATTCCAGCCCCCCCAGATCACCCCCTGGGTGAGGGCCCACCACTCCTACCTTGGTGGCCTGTCTGGAATTAGAGAGTCTGTGTGGTGAGGGGTTCAGTCGCCATGCTGTCAGGGAGGTAGCCTGGTATTGTGGATGTGGGGACTGGTCACTTGGGTCCTCGTCGCCTCCCTGGTCTGTGGGGGAATTTTTGTGTAGTTTCCCCTGCAGAACTTGGACATGCAATGATGTCAGATGGCAGCATGCTGATGTCCACTGAGTTCCAGCCCCAACACTCCATGAGTGCCACCGTCATCCTGTGTTGCTTCCAACCAATGTTAGAGGCCTACCAAAAGTGGCGTTTCCCCCTAAACCCACCCCAGAAAGGGAGACTAGTCCTCCGGATGTTTAATCCCTGCCCTCTCCTGTTGACCCCCGATGGCCTGGGCTCATTCCCAAACCCAGATCACCGGCATGACGTGAGGTGTGGCATCCGGTGTCTCAACCCTCAGCACCAATGGCAGCTTGATTATGAAGTTCCCTCATCTGAAGGCAGTAATCATTGGAGTACTCCCTCCACTCCTACTCCAACTTCGGAAAGTTTGTGTGATATAACTGAAAGATATGTTGACCAGCAAGGGTAGAAAGGCTCTTATCCAGGCAGTTAAAATAAAGGCTTTGATGGAGGAGGATGGGGTATCATGTCAAGTCCATGGGGGACAAAATCAATATGGTCAATACGCATGGTCAAAATCTTAAAAGATGGGACAGCGAGTGTACAAAGTAGTGAGGTGTCTACCCATATGGTTTGCCTGTTACACACTGGAGTGGTGATCCATGTCAATGTGATGTGAGAATACTAAATCTACACTTTCCCTCAAATTGCACACAAGTAGTGATCCATGGCAGTGAGGTGTCGTTAATCATAAAGCTACACTTTCATTCACTTTGAGCATGTTTTGTTTCAGCTGCTTTTTAGAGGCGTGTTTTTGGTTTACAGCTTTTTGCCCACTTTGTTTTCTTCCAGGCTGCATTGCATTTTACTCACTGGATGTGTAACTGGGGGATGGCAGCTCAGGCTCCCATGTGGGTAGTCAGCCTCCTTCACCTACCCCACTATGGATGATGGCAAGTAACAGGAAACGTCATGGGAGCAGGTTCCCATACTGAGTAAACTTGATGGCATTATGAAGGCGATAAATTGACTGGAGTTTTCAGCTGCAGATTTAAAAGCAGATCTACAGAAAATGGAAAAAACGCACTGTTGCAATCAAAACAGCTATAACTGAGATGTCTAAATTGGTTAGGGTTCTTGACAGGGCTCTGGTATATTTATTACAAAAAGAGATGGACTTGCAAAATAAAATCGATGATCGAGAGAATCAAGTTTGAAGAAATAACTGTTGCATTTATGGGGTTCCAAAGGACATGGAGAAAATATTCCTGGTCATGGCAGATTTCATAGAGCACATATTGATATCAGTGCTCCACAGCTGATAACATTGCTCTTCCCATCAAGCGGGACACACTGTCACTAGTGCAAAAGCCTACTGATCAGAAAGCCAGGCCACAATTGATTGTGGTCAGAATGTTGGAACACCCAAAAGACAACTGATCTAATAAACAGCTTGGAAGATGAAAGCGTAAAGTTAGATGACCAACAAATTTCCTTTGAGCTGGATTTTTCTGACCTTCTCAATGAGAAAAGAACAGCTATGAGTGATTATTAAGCAGGGAATGGACACAAATGTTAAAATCCATCTGAATTATCAGGCTAGGTTGTGAATCTTTACAGACAAAGGCACCCAATCCTTTGAATCAATCCAGGAGACAGCACTGATCCAATGCAAGTTGGGTCTGGAATGCCCAGATTTAGAGTTGGAAAGTCTGAAGCCTGACTTGGCGATAGCTGCGTGGATACGGGAGAGCCAACCACAATGTGCAGCACCATCAACCATCACTTTCCTGCATTATCTTAAGAAAGATGTCCACACTTTACTGGAGGGAAACTATTGAAGGGTGAATGATACACTGAACAGCCAATGATGTGGAGTGGCTTCCTGTTCAGCCTCTGGGAAAATGAACACTTGACGACTATACAGTAAGCCAGGGCACATTCACATGCTGCTTTTCACTTTTTTACTGCATCGGGCATTGCCTCACTGTCTTGCTGATAGACAGAACTTGATGGTGCTTGATAGGTCAGAGCTGTTGCAACTTTATGACTTTCCACTGTTTTTACATTCATGGAGTGGCAGATACCCTGCACTGCTGATTGTGCCTAAAAGGTTTTTTTCTTCGCTATCATTTCCTATCCATATTCACCTGATATGTATATTTCTTTACTTATATGAAAAATTGTGTCCTACCCAAAACTAGCTGTATCTTCTGTTCCAAACATATACTACTGTCAATGCTACCTGCTGATACTTTGTATATACTGTATTATTGTATCTCACTTTATTTTTATTATTATTATTTTCTTGTGTGTTGCATCCCGTGTATATTGTCCCTTGTTCCTTGTTGACAAACCCAGGTCCACCTCGAAAATGAGCTTGCTCAATGGTGATCACCTGGTTAAATAAAGACTTTGATTGACTGATTGATTGATTTCCCTTTCCTTCCATTTACAGCAGGTTCTTTTCAATGGTTTCTAGAATGTGGGATAATGTGTATTTAGCAGAGGATATAAGTGATGTTGCATCTGCAATGGAATGGGGTGGGAGATCTCAGCCACAGGAGTGACCTCACAACAGTTCTGGGGCAAGTGGATCAGATAAGGAAATGTGGAGATGCTTCCTTTCGAATGTAAGTGATATCAAAATGAATGTGATTGATATGGGGATGGACTAGCCCCTCCTTAGCACTCCTAATTACAAAAGCATTTAGTCATATCCTACTCTGCAAGTGATAATGTCAGGATGTGGCCCAGCTCAGATCTGGTGAGGGTGTGGTCGAGGTTTGAGGACCACATGACACACGGCTTGGGAAAAAGTGCCACCTCAGACCCTTGAATGTCTGGGCATATTTTCTGTCTGGGGACGCCCCTAAGAGGAGCTGCATCAGGGCATCATCTTTGCAGGATCACCTCTGATTTGCCAAGGGGTTACCCGATACGAGTGTCCTTGTTGCCTTTGAAAGCTAGGGCTGGATCGCACTCTTCCAACAGTAGTGCACTGGTCTGTGGGCCATAAGGAGGATATGGCTGCTACAGAGGAGTCCTCTATCTTTTCAGAAGGGGATCCACAGGGTATATCCCTGGGATGCCAAGGGGGGGACTGTGGTTCAAAGCAAGGTACTCTCTTGGAAGGTAGGACTCTTCATTTCTGGGGCACTGGAAGCTGTGGTGAAGAGACCCAACAGAGTGGGGGCTCCTCCATGTGGGTTGAGGTGCCTGGGCCTGCAGATTATAGGGGGAATGTGAGTATTAACAGAACAAGGTGAGCCCATGTTTGAGCTGTTTTTACCTCCTACCACCACACTGACACCACGTAGGTGGATCAGGCTTGCCTGAGATCGCAAGTTGTTGTGCAATTTTGCTGCACTCCTAGCATTTTGTGGGGGCATTCTTTCTACCTGGGAAGTACAAATTGCAATTTGGATTATTTCTGCACCATTCTTACGTTAATACAACTGTTTATATTTATGTTCGTTACCCTATTTGTGCTAGTTTTCTCAGTTTTCATGTTTATTGTTCTTGTTACATTGCAAAATCAGTCAGCTATTGTAAAAAAAATTAAGTATCTTTTCTCCACAGACTTAAAGGATATGGGGACCATTTTAGTAGGCTGGGATAGACTTGATCTTTTTAGGGAAAAACATTTCTTATGTGCACTCTTAATATGACACCCCTGAATGTTCAGGGCTTGAATTCCATTGTTAAACAATAAAATTGTTAAACTGACCCCTTAAAGGGACCCCTTTATCTGACTACTGCATACGTGCCCCCCAGGGATCAAACACAGGCTATTGTCTCTCTTACAGAGTACCTTTCCTCACTACCTCCTTCCGCTGACCAAATTCTAGTGGGTGATTTAAACGTCAACTGGCTCAGCCCTTCCTCCTCCTCTACCCATGACTCCTTTGCTGCAGTAGACTTAATGCAACTGGTTACTCACCCTACTAGGACTAACCCCAAGAGAGGCTCCAGTACCCTGCTTGATGTGGTACTCACCAACCGCCCTAATTGGATCCTCAATGTACAAGTCCTCCTAGAGTCTCTCAGCGATCACTTCCCCATTCTATTCCACTGGTCAACCACAGTCTCCAAACCCATAGCACAGTCCACATGCCGTGGCGCCTACACCTGGTGGACTGTTAAAACTCAGGAACTTCTGTCCCAAATTGACTGATCTCCTATTCAGGCAACAACTGACATTGACATAGCCCTTTCCTTCTTTACCCAGACTTTTAGTAAAGCCTGTGATATCTTTGCCCCAATGACGACCTGCCGTTCTAAAAGGCAGAAGGCTCCCTTGGTAACCCCAGCTTTGATCCACCAACTCAAACACAGGGACAACTTATGGCACCGTGCCATTGAGACTGGCCAGCCCAGTGACGGGCAGTTGTATGCTGCCGCCCGAAACAAGTACACCTGGGCCATCAGAAAGGCCAAGTCTGAGCACTATCGGTCCTCGCTCACTGCCTCATGGGGGAACCTCAGAACCTTCTGGGATAACATTAAACAGTTAAATGGGAGTGCACGCTCCCCCCACCCTCCCAGATCAACATTAATGGTGTTATCTCCTCAGACCCAGCCCTTATAGCAAACCACCTCAGCACCCCTTCACGGACCTTAGCCCAGTCCTCCCTACTGATTTTTAACCCCAGTGCCTGCCGGTAAATCTTTTCTCACACCTTATTTTCTCCTCCGCTGTGTTTCTGCCCAAGAACTTAGACGCACCTTGTCAATGCCCTCAAGAGTAATAGCATGGGCAGTGACTCCTGGATCCATGTATCCTTAGGCTGGTCTTAGACACAGTCCTTACCCCGATCACTTGCCCGCACAACCAATCTCTGCTTGGGGAAGGTTCCAACTGCCTGGAAAATCACCAGTCACCCCCATTCTTAAAGGTGGTGATAGGTCTGTGGCTGGAAACTATCGGCCAATCTCCATTCTCTCCTCTCCAAGGCCTTGGAAAAGGTGGTGGCCTCTCAAATCTCTGACTACCTCACTAACTACAATGTCCTCCGTCCTGAGCAGCATGGTTTCTGAGCAGGCCACAGTACCAGCACTGCCCTCCTAGAGTTCTCCAACTTTCTCACTCCTCCTTAGACACTGGGTCTCTGGCTGGTGCTGTTTTATAGACCTCTCTAAAGCTTTCGATACTGTCTCCCACCCTCCTTCTTGATGCCCTTAGTCTCTCTGGTTTTGCTGCTGGGCCTGTCTCCTGGTGCACCAGTTATCTATCTGACCACTCACAGCGTGTAAACATTAATGGGACCTACTCAGACATCTGTCCCATCTTTTCTGGGGTTCCCCAGGGCTCCATACTGGGCCTCTTGCTTTTCCCCCTTTACCTTAACACCCTTCCACGCTCCTGCTCTGGTAACATACTATTGTACGCTGATGATGCGGTCATCTTTGCCTCAAGTCATAACCCTATTGCCCTCCAGGACTCCCTGCAGAAGTCCTTCACTGAAGCCGAGGGCTGGTTCAAGGAACATAGACTGGTGATTAATCTTAAAAAAACAAAAACCATGTTCTTCACTCATCCTCAAAACAAGTCCTGCAACTTCAAACTCCTCGTTCACTCTGGGTCCTCCTTCCCACTTGAACAAGTTTGCTCTTATAAATACCTAGGGATCCATTTTGACCCCTCTCTCTCCTTCCATGGACACATTTCTGCCCTAGCCACTGCCACTAATATCCGATTGGGCATCTTACATCAGTATAAACACTGCCTCCCCCCTGAGGCACTTAGACTTGCAGTCATCTCCTCCATCCTGTCCCTAGTGGACTATGGGCTGCCGGTATATGGTGCTGCTGATCAGACCGTGCTCCATAAAATTCACACTATTCTGAATAAGGCCTGCAGGTTAATTACTGGGGTGCCTAGGCTAACTCACACCTGTCTGCTATACTCTAAAGCTATGGTGCTTGATCTTGACGAGTGCCTCAAATATCTGACCTGTACCCTTACTAAAAAGACCCTCCTTGGACTATCCCCGCCAGGACTGTCCACCACTATCCACCGCTCTGTCCCACTAGTTCATACTTGGACCTCTGGGAAAACCTCTCTTGCTATCCCTAGAGCTAGGACCTCTCATGGCCAAAAAGCCTTCAGCTTTAGGGCCCCCTCTTGGTTCAATTCGCTGCCCCCCTCCATCTCCGAAGCCCCAACTATTTTGTGCTTCAAAATGTCCTTATGGAACCACCTTTTTAACACCCGAAGCTGTAATTGCCACTAGTCTGAGCCGTACTCAATACTTATGACAAAGCTTACTACTAGCTGCTTAGTGTCAACCTAACTCTGTTGTTGTTTGCATCAATCCTGCCTGTACCAGCTTGTTGTATTCTTTGTACTTACTGTTGTCCTAAGTTACTGTTGTACTGTGTATTTTATCTTGCCTTACTGTGACAAGGTACCTTTGTAAATGAGCCTATGGCTCAAAGGTTTTCAAACTGCTGTCAAAATAAAATAAAATAAAACACACAAAATATTATCCCATTTACAGAGACTCCAGGAGACTAGATTATCAGAGGAGAAACATAAGAAACTGGTTCAAACTGTGCAGGAGCTGGGTCAGCTCAGTTGTTACAGCCTCTCATTCCTCGGGTAAATGAGCAGCTACAGCCATTCTGTTCAGATGGAATGACCCTTTGGAAATAGCGCACTCAGTTGGCAAATGGCAGGCTGATGGTTTCTGGGTTCGCCTTTGGTCAATGCATCCACCTATTAAATTGGTACGCTCTAACCAAGATACTTCTTCATTCAATGCTAGGGTGTTCAGTAAGGTGGCATCCCTATCAGAGTGCACCATAGTAATAGGTGGAGACTTTAACTGTGTTATAAACCCTGCCAGCTAGGCCCTCTGGTAGTCAGCATACCAATAAACAGATCAACAGAATGGTTCGAGCAGAAATGGGTGAGGCAGCTTTAGTTGATATCTGGTGAGAACATCATAAAAATGACCAGGATTACACATCCTTTTTTTTTTACCTTTGTTTTACCAGGAGAGACACACTAGGCTGAAAGCTTGCTTACAGGTACAACCCGGGACCACAAGGAAGTTAAGTAATTTGCTTAAAGTCATACAGTATACAAGTAGGGGCTGTGGGATTCAAAGCCAGGTCTCCAGGTTTGCAGTTCAGAGCCTTAAACCACTGTGCTATACTGCCTCCTTTTCAAATGTTTATAAATCCTATTTCCAAAATTGATTTTGTCCTGGGTAGTAAAATGGACCTCTATAAATTTGAAACATGTATAATTCACTGAAGGGTCAACACTGACCGTGCAGCAGTTGCAGTATAATTGGCGCTGGGGGGATTGGAGTAGAGTCTCCTTCTGGTGTACAAACACTTAGTTATGAAATGACTGACTAAAGTAGAGGACACAACAGAGGATTATATGGCTAATCATAGAGGGTCTGAGGTGCACAGAAACTGGCAATACTGTAGGTTGCATTGAGGGCAACCCTCAAGGGTGTAGTTAGGGCATACGCCTCGGGTAAGAAATGTCTGCTCAGGGAGACACAGGACAAACTGGAACAGAGATCAAAAAAGCTAGAGATGCAACATAAAGAACAACTCGCTATGGACATCAAACACCAGTTTTAAACAGGCAGGAACTGCAAGACAGATTGAACTTCCAAACTGAGGGTAATCTTCAATATACAAATTAGTTATACTTTGAGCAGTGTAACAGGGCAGGGCTTCTGCTGGCATTTTGGCTCCTGAAGGCACAGGCAGAAGGAATGCAAAAAAATAAAATTCCCAGTGGGTAGAGGGAAAATTGGAGTTACCCCTAAGATATTGCATATCACTTTCAGAGGTACTACACATTGTTGTATAGTTGTCCAGAGGGGTAGACAGTGGGAAGAACAGGATACAAGAGTTTCTGGGAAAAATGGAACTTCCCACTTTGTTGGATGAAGAAAAGCAAACTTCAGACAGACCAACTAAAACTGAAGAAGTGGAACAAGTTATTCACTGGGAGGTAATTATAGTTGCTGCAGACAGGCTGGACAGATAGGTACCCCTTACCACATTTTTGGGCATGCCCCATGCTGCGTTCCTTTTGGACTCTATCATACCTAGATTTAAAGAACTGTCAGGGATCCAGTTTGACTCAAAGTTTGAACACTTGCTCCTGGAGAAGATGCATCCAGGGGTTCATACCAATAGCTATGAGTCTTTTGTGGGTGTCCTGGCAGCATCCGCTAGCAAAACCTTGTGTAAGACCTGGCTGACACTGGGATGCCCATGACTTTTGGACAGGGTTTCAGTTATTAAGGACATTCACCAAATGGGAAAAATCACTGCAAAGCTGAAGTTACAATCAGATAAATTCCAAGGGTGCTGGCTTCCCTTTTATACACTACTGGAGGAACTACAGGATTGATCAGTCCTATACTAAACGACCAGTATTACATAGGGCAGATTCATTTTTGGAGGATTAGACATCTACACTGAAAAATAAGAGCTTGTGAGCTGACAGAGTTTATTCTGTTAAAAGTTAATTTATTGTTTATACAGTATAAATAGATTGCATTGTTTTTACAAATCAGAGAGGCTTTATTCAGAAAACTAGTATAGATGGTAACACAGCAATATATTTCAACCAAACAAGGCTTAATTGTTTTAATATGGTTCTGGTTAACTGGGTACTTACATTGTAAACTTCTCTGGTATGTGCAATGACAGTCTGACATGCTGAATAAAACAGTTTCAAAAAAAGAAAAACATCTCAAAAAACACTCATCATTTTGGCATTTCTTGTTATATTATCATGTAATTTGGGGGTACATGTTCCCCAAAGGATCCCCTAACCAAGGCCATTGGATTTCATTTTTTACTGGAAAACCCAGTACGATTTCAGAATTTGGACTGCCTGCATGCCAGTAAAAACATAGACTTTCATGGAATTTGGCGTTTTATATCAGATCAGTAAATCTACATGACTTGTATTTTTCATATAACTGCTTCCTTTGCTATTCTGGAATTTGCATCATTTAATACTCTGTGTATTAAGCTTTCTTTTATTCTGATTATTTATACACATATTAAAAGAATGGCAGTAGAATCCCAGTAAAATCCAGAATTTCAACTAAAAAATCACCAAATCCTGAAAACAGATTTTTATTACTTTAATCTTCATAAATCAGTGGCCTTGTCCTTAAATGACCACCAGAAGCCTGGGTTCATACAATAAGGGGAAGGTAGTTTAAGGGGTGTTTTTATGTGATGCTCGTCGAAATGCAGGATGACTTTTTTCTCTCCTCTGAGGGCCTGGCTTTGTTTGGTCAACATCACACAAAAGCATTCATAACTTTGGTATTTCTTCTTGTATTAACATGAAATCTGGGATACAAATTCCCCAAGGGGTTCCCAAGTGACCCTCAGAAGTCTGGGTTCATGCAATAAAAGTAAGGTGGTTTTTGAGTACATCTATATGGTGTCTTTGAAACAGCAGGCAGTCATTTCACTGTTTAAAAGTGACCCAGTTTAAAAGACATGCCACAAAAGCACTGATTACTTAGGTATTTCTTGTTATAGTAACATGACATTTGGAATGCAAGATCCCCAGATAGCCCCTTAATGAGCACCAGAAGCCTGGGCTCATACAGTAAGGGTAAAGTGGTTTTTGGAGGTGCATTTATGAGAAGCTTGCCAAGCTAAAGGATGACTTTCTCTCCTCAGAGGGCATGTCTTTGTTTGGTAAACATCACAAAAAGCACACATAACATTGTTTTTTTTTTGGTGTATTAACATGAAATTTGGATAACATGTTCCCCAAAGGGTCTCCTGATGACCACCAGATGCCCATATTCATACAATAAGGGTAAGGTGGTTTTCCTGCAGGATGACTTTTTCTCTCCTGTGAGGCCCTGGCTTTGTTTGGCAGACATCACATAAAAGCCCCCATAACTTTGTCATTTCCTGTTGTATTATCACACTATTTGGAAAGAATGTTCCTCAGTGGATCCTCTGACAACGACCAGAAGCCTGGGGTCACACAATAAGAAGAAAGTGTTTTTGAGGGTGTCTTGGACACATCAGGTGCCTTCTTACTGCTGACTCAGTTTACAAGTTAACTTGGTTTAAAAGATATCCATCCTTCAAAACACTTGTAACTTTGGCATGTCTCATTATATTAATATGATGTTCCCAAGTAGTCTCCTAACAAACACCACAAGTCGGGGTTCATACAATAAGGGTAAAGTGGTTTGGGAGGCTGGTTTTATGCAATGCTTGTCAAGGTTGAAGAACAACTTTTTCTCCTCTGAGGGCCTGGCTTTGTTTGGTAAACATCATAAAAAGCACTTATATCTTTGCATTTCTTGTTGTATAAACATGAACTTTGGGATACATGTTCCCAAAGGCCCCCCATTGAACACTGATGCCTAGGATCATACAATAAGAGTAACATCATTTTAAAGGGGTACATTTTGTATGGTGTCTTTGAAATGGCAGGCACCCATTTCACTGATTAAAAAGTACTCTGTTTAAAAGACATCACACAAAAGCATTCATAACTTCAGCATTTCTTGTTATGTTAACATGAAATTTGAGATACATGTTCCACAAAGTATCATGTAATAAAATCAGTGAGTTATAGGCAATGATGGCAGACATCAAACTGGACTTCATAGCCATCACAGAAACTTGGGCCTCAAAACAAATGATGGGACCTGACAGTCCCTGGTTACACAAGATTTAGGAGGGAGTGACGAAAAGGTAAATAGGAGGATGTAGCCCTATCTGTACAGAAAGGCATCAAGGTTGTGGAGACAGATACATCAAGGAGGCAATGTTCAGCACATTATTGATTCTCGTGCTTTATGGACTTCATGTTGAGATGTGTTCATATTTTGTACCTCTGTATTTTCTGTATACCTATTGCTGTTTTGTACTTTACTGCTGTTTGAAGTTTATGTTTGTTGCCACAGTGTCCTGGGTCATGACTGAAAATGGTCTTTGGATCAGCCCAATTATGTGGTTACCAAAGACATAAATAAATAAAATAAATAAATAATGGAGGGACAGAGTCGCTGTGGAAGCAATTCACAGTGGCCTCAGGCAAGAAACTACAGTTAGGGTGATCTATAAACTGCCAGGACAAGGGGGAGAGATGGATAGGGAGCTTGGGGAAGAGTAAAGAAGGGGAGTGGCAAAGGACGAGGTAATGCCAGACATTGATTGGGACGTTCCAGCAGCCAGTAGCACCAGAAGTCTGGCCCTGCTGGATACTTTCCAAGACTGTCTACTGGTGCAGGTGGTTAAGAAACCCACCAGACAGGCTGCTATTCTCAATGTGGGATCACCAAAACTCAGAGGTGGTAGGAGGTGTGTGAGTAGGGGAGCAACCAGTATCCAACCATAACACTGTTTGGTTCAAGCTGCCTGTTAGGACTGGAAAGATCCAATCAAGGGCTAAGGTTCTTGATTTCAGAAGGGCAGACTTCAATAGGATGAGGGAACTGGTCCAGGACAAGTTAGTCAGTGTAGACAGCAGCCGAGGCATGGAGGAGATGGAAGGTCATTAAGAGGGCCAGTCTCAAGGCATCTGACTTATGCGTGAGAATAGTAACCAAGAGAAACAGGTACAAGAGACCATTATGGTTCTTGGAAAGGCTCAGGGAAGCAGTGAGGGCTAAAAAAGGCCTTCTCGAGGTAGATGGAAATGTAGGTCAATCAGTCAATCAAAATCTTTATTTATCCAGGTGAACATCATTGAGCAAGCTCAGTTACGTAGATGGACCTGGTTAGCTCAGTCAAATGGTACAATGCATACAGAGATATTTACAATAGAGCCAAATAACACAAGTAAGAAAACAATTAATGCAAGTAAGTACTCAATGTTACATCAGTCATATCAGTTCAGAGTGCTTCTGCAATATTTAAGAAGGACACAAGATGAGGCATAGTAGGAACTTCAGTAGGAGAAGTGATTGGCAGCTCATGTAGGAGCTGACACAAGCACAGAATTTCAAAAGTAGTGTAATCATACAGTATCCCTAAATGCAACACTCTAAGCAGAAGGATAAGGGTATTAACAGTCAAGGAGGGAAGTCATTACAGCTCTTTTTTGGCAAATTTCGGCATTGAAATCAGAATTATGCTTGGTTTAGAATGGACACAGAAGCAGACTGCAGGAACCAATCAGAAGCTAATGCTGAAGAGTGCTCACATTCCGAATGGATGGCTGCTAATGCCGTGCTTTGCTAATGGGGAGTCTGAGCTTAGGTTCTCAGGTGGCGGTAGAGGCAGCGCTGACCGCCTGGTGCCTGGGTTTTCCATGCCTATGGCCAGGAGCCCATGGAGGGTATATCCTTGGCAGGGGATGGAAGAAGGCATCAGTATTAAGTACTGGGTCATGGACAATGGAACATCTGAACCAGCGGGAGGACCAAAACAGCAGGACAATAGAACTGGGTATTCCTTGATGCCTAAAGACTGGCCTAACCACAGAAATTCAGAAAGGAATGTAATCAAACAGAGTCCCAACTCTTGACATTCTAAACAGGAAAAATAGAGGTCATAACTATTAAACAATAAGTAAGTACAGCTCTTTTTTGTGCAAGTTTTAGACAGAAAATCAGACTTTAGCTTAGTATTGAGGGAGACACAGGAGCAGACTGCAAGAGCCAATCAAACACCAGAGCAGAAAAGTGCTCATGTTCTGATTGGGTATCGGCAATGCCGCACCTCGCTAGTAAAGAGTCTCTAGGTGTCTCAGGCAGTGGCTATAGAAGTGACAACCACCCGGTATCCACATTTCTCCCACCTGAGGGGTAGGGAGCCCTTGAAGGGTTAGTCTATGGCGGGGAAGAGAGTTGGGGACAGAGGAAAGAGACAGTAAGAGTGGAATGCAGTGGAAAGGGAATACAAAGATGAAATAGGGCAGTTAAATGGTACAGGGTAGGGGAATAAGAGCCACAGATTAAGCACTATGTAAAAGACAGCAGGGTAAGTAAGATGTAGCAGCTACGAAGCCATGAAGAGAAAATAACCCTACAGGGATTTCTAGAGGGAAAACATTGAAGGCATAAGACAGGTGAAGGAAGAATGGGAGGATACCAACTGAGAACCAAGAAAGTAAAAAGGGAAGTTAGTGAAGCATGAGCAGACACTGATCTGCATGTTGCAAAGGGGGCAAGGGCAGGGAAAAGCACTTCTTCAAGCATGTTAGAGAAAACAGAAAGAAAGGAGGGTGAATAGTTATGCTGGAAGTAGGGTAATAGAGGAGGATGCGTAAAAGGCAGACGTCCTTAATGATTACTTCTATTCTGTCTCCACAAGGGAAGACTGCAAGGCAGCCCTAAAGGGGGTTCTGGAGATGAAACAGCCAGTTTTTACCAGCAAAAGGGTCTGGAAAAGCTAGCAATCCTAAAGATAGATAAGGCCACAGGGCCCAATGGGATGCATCCAAGGATACTCACACAACTGGCAGGGGAACTGGCTGAACCCATGTGGGACTATTTGATAGCTCATTATAAAAAGGATACTTCCAAAAGACTGGAGGGTAGTGGACATAGTTCCACCTCATAAGAGGGGACAAAGACTAAGCAGGAACTACAGATCTGTCAGTCTTTCCTCTGCTGTGCATAAACTGATAGAGTCACTGGTCAAAGTGCACTCATGGACTACCTGGAGAGCAACAGTCTCCATGATAGTAAACAGCATAGATTCACAGCAGTGAGACCTTGTCAGACCAACCTGATCATTTTTTTTTTGATTGGGTGATGTGGTTATTGGATAGGGACCATGCCCTGGATCTACTCGACTTTAACTTCAGAAAGGCTTTTGACTCTGTGCCTCACAGAAGCTTGCTGAAGAAGATGGAGGATCTGGGCATGGCATGGGACATAGTAAGATGGATAGGAAATTGGCTGAAGGAGAGGAAGCAGAATGTTGTGATTAATTGTGTCAAATCGCAAGAGAGGGAGATCACGAGTGGGGTGCCACAGTGATCCATCCTGGGTCCTGTCCTCTCCAATATGTTCATCAGTGACATTTTAGAAGGAATCTGGGCCAAGTTGTGTCTCTTTGCAGATGACACTAAGTTCTGTGGGAGGGTAGATAGTGGCAAGGGAATTCGGGGAGATGCAGAGTGACTAGCAAAAGTTAGAGAGGTCAGAGCCACCCAATGGCTCAGCAGAAACACTATGTAGCCCATGCTGACAACCTGGGATCAGGAGTGAACTTGGGAGTTAGATTGAGTGGTCAGGAGGCTGGGATAGCACCAGGAGAGTGTGGTGTCCTATCTGTCACTGCCCTGGGCCCTTGGATAGACCCTTACATGCCCTCTATTAATGGCATCCACACAGAGGTCCACTGTAAACTCAATGGACCATCTTGTTAGCCAAAGTGAAATCTATACTTTCAGACCTCTTGTGGAACAGAGCTGAGTGGGGGGGGCACCCCATGGAAGAGGAGACACATCCTTTGGCTGGGGGGACACCTTCACCTTTCCAGCCCCAGTCTTGACCTAACACACTACAAAGGCCCCATACAATTTATACCATTGCTTTATAGAGGCCTTCTCCCCATGGTCTGATAAGGGTATTGAGACCAGAAGGATGATTCTATTGGAAGTTATTGTCTATGTTCTTAGCTTTAGATAGAGGCCTGAAGAAACTTGCATTATATCTCCAATGATGGCTTGGTGGGGAGGTAAGACAGATACTGATCAAATGATATTTGGACAATGGTATCTTCTTCTGCTTTTTTTTTACTTTGATACACTTGGGCTCTTCACCCCATGTAGTAGTCTGCGTAGTGGCCCTTTATTATTGGAGAAACAACTCCACTACCATGTGTCACACACCCACTCCTGTGGGTCAGGCCTACTGAGTTCACAGTGTCTACCCTTAAGTGCAATCTGTGATGGGGGGATGGGGATACCCTCCTCGTCCTTTTTAAATGCTCACCGAGGTCATGACTGCACTTCTGCCATGAGGATCCAGGGCATCCCTCTAACTCTGGATAAGGGCACAACACCAATCTCAGGTCTTGTGGCTAAATATGAACCCTTCCTTGGCTATTACACAAGGAGGAAGACCCTGGCATCACACTCTCTTTGGGGTAGCAGTGTAAGCCTGATTTGGCCTTATCCCTACAGAACATGCAACAGCCTGGTTCAAGATCCTTGCAGACCCATCCCTGAGCCTCTGGTATTCTCCCTATCCTTTCAGATCCCTTACAGGCCCTTTTCTCAATTTGGTTGCTTATGGTGGCCCCTCTAAGCAATTAACAGTTGTCATAGATTAGTAATACTGGTTTCACAATTCACACACAAATATATATAAACCTCATACAGGCAGCATTTCTTTAGAAAAACAAAAGTTTTTAACAAAATACTTAAATACAGTTACAACTAAAAAGAAATGACACTAATTCAAGTTACAGTATGCAGAAACAAAATAGGACAAATATATACATGTAAATGCTCTAACACTGTTAGCTAAAAGTCTACCTTGAAATTTCAGTGAATTGAAGGCCAGAAAAGTGGATGGAAGTTTTCAGTTCCTTTAGTCCTTGTAGCTACACTGGGTTTCAGCAGTTTGGCTTCTGTGTGTCAGGTAGAGTCCAGATGACAAAGTGAGTCCACATGTCCTGATTTGGGGCTATTTATACCTCTGGTTTCCCCTTGAAAGAGTGAGTGAAAATCCCAGAATGTTTAGGCCAGTAGATGGCACTCATGCTCTTCCCCAAAATCTTATTTTCCTGATAACCTTTGATGGGTCAGATTCCCATAGTTAACCCAGATTTTACAATCATAACTCCTGTAAGGGGAATTTCACACAGGTATGCTAGAAGGATGTGTTCTTTCCTCTTACCTCACAAAATGAAGTATACTATTAATTGTTTCCTGAGATCAAAGCAATCTGTTTTTCTTGAAGTGAAAAGGGCTATCTCCTGATATTTTATTACTTCCGTTTCCCTTGGGTAGTTAAAGCAGCAGTGCAATGAGATTGGGCAAAAATGTAACCCTACCCTTTTTCACTATAAAAGATTTCATGCACCTTCCAGTTTAATTTGGTGGTACAATCTTCTAATTCCACCACAATCCGAGTATTTTATAAATGTTTTATTTGAATTTTTTTCTGAAGAAAAAAAGATGGCTGCCACATTTTGCATAGAAACAGCATTGTAGACTTGGCAAAGGTTAGAATCAAAAAATAAAAAAGATTCATGGTGCACAGTATATAAAGCACCCAGATAAGTACATTTGAATGGTATGCTAATATTGTTCTTAATTGTAGCTGAAACTAGCTTTTTTGGAATGTCATTTTTCATTGCACAGCTGCTTTAACTTAGAGGAAGACTCTTTGATCAGCTATTTACAAACCTTTGACAATATCTTGTCATTTTCCTGGCCAGCAAAGCTGGCCTACAGGTTAAAAGAAGATCAAACCCTTTTCAAAAATCTAGTCTTTTACCTAGGTGCCTTTGTGTTAACACTGGTATGTCTTGGCATAGACATATACACAGAATTACGTCAAAAAATATATACAACAGAATTATATCTACAACTAAGGGCTAGAGGCGGGCAGCTCACAACACCCTCCTGCTAGACTGAATTTGTGGGAATCCATCCCTAGGTATGGTATGATTTTCACAAATTCTGTTCACTGCTCTAACTGGAGCGATAGCCCATCTGTGTTGGCATTGGCCGCTCTGGCTTTGTGGGTAATGGTCATATCGTAGCCCTGTAAGGTAATACTCCACCTTAAGAGATGACCATTCATTTTCCCCAACTGTGTTAGCCACACCAGGTGGTTATGGATCGCTCTGTACCTCAAAGTGCCTCCTGTAGAGGTACAGCTCAATTTCTTCAGGGCCCATACCAGTGCCAGACATTCCTTTTCAACTGTGGAATAGGCCTGCTCCTGGAGAAGCAACTTTTGCTAAGGTACACTATTGGGTGATCTTTTCCTGATTAGAGGTCTGACTAAGGACTGCCCCAATCCCACATCTGAAGCATCTGTCTGGACTACAAATGGCTTACTGTAATCTGGACTGGCCAACACAGGGTACTGCACAGTGCCTCCTTTAGCCATGTGAAGGCCTGTTCACAGGCTGGCTCACATTTTACCTTTTTGGGCATTCTTTTCTTTAGCAGGCCAGACAGGGGCACTGCCAGGTTATTGTAATCCAGTACAAACTTCCAATAGTACCCAGCAGTCCCTAGGAAACTCCAAACCTACTTCTGGGTTTCAGGCCTGGGCCACACCTCTATTGGCTCAATCTTGGCTTGATTAGGATGGAGCTGTCCCTGCCCTACTACATGTCCTAGGTATGCCACCTCCACCATAGCCACCTGGCACTTCTCAGCCTTGACAGTGAGCCCGGCCCTCTGTATCCTGCCCAGCACTTCCTTCACGTGGGACAGGTGTTCCTTCCAACTGGTATGACAATGGCAATATCATCCAGATATGCCACTGCATACTCTTCAGTGCCCTGTAACACCTGGTTGACCAACCTTTGGAAGGTGGCAGGGATGTTCTTCATTCCAAAAAGAATTACCTTGAACTCGAATAATCCTATTGGAGTGATGAAGGCCAAACTCTCTCTAGCTCTGGCAGTTAACTCCACCTGCCAATACCCTTTTGTCAAGTCATTGGTGTTAAGGTATGTCACCCCTCCCAACCTGTCCAGCAGTTTGTCCATCCGTGGCATTGGGTGGGCATCAGACTTCATGATTGTGTTGAGTCCATGATAGTCCTCACAAAAGTGAGTAGAGCCATCCAGTTTGGGAATGAGGACTACAGGTGAGGCCCAGGGGCTGTGGACTTTCTGGATTACCCCTAAATCCAGCATTTCCTCCAACTCCTTCCTAATGTCCTTTAGGACAGCCTTAGACACCCGGTAGGTTGTCCACCATATGGGCGCTTGCATCCCCAGGTCTACATCATGTGTCGCTAAGGGAGTTAGTCCAGGCTTGGCCATAAACAAAGGGGCAAAGTCCATTAAAATCTTCCTCACTTCCTGGGTCTGTTCCAGGGTCAACTGGGGCAACAGTTTGATTGCCTCCACAGAGGACTCCCACTTGCTTTCCTCCAGCAAGTCTGGTAGGGGATCTTCTTCATCAGTCACCTCCCCAGGACTACACACTGCAAATACCATGTCAGCCCTATTTGTATATGGTGTCATCATGTTGACATGGTACATTCTATGGGTATGTCTCCTGTCAGGCAGTTCTACAATATAGTTCACATCATTTACCTGTCAGACTACTTTGTATGGTCCCGCCCATTCGGCCTGCAACTTGCCCTTCTGGACTGGGATTAGGACAATGACCTCCTGACCTACACTGTATGAGCGAGCTCTGGCTCGGCAGTCGTACCAGATCTTTTGCGTCTGGTGGACAACTGACAGGTTGCGCTGGGCTGCTCCCATCTGCTCCTTCAGATTTTCCCTAAACTTTAGGACATACTCCACTATAGGAGTTCCTTGGGTGGCATGCTTGCCTTCCCAATCTTCCCGGATCAAGTCTAGGGGCCCACGCACCTTACGTCCATATAAAAGTTCGAAGGGGGAACACCCTGTCGAATCTTGGGGCACCTCCTTGTATGCCAACAACAGGTGGGGAAGGTATTTCTCCCAGTCCCTCTCATGTTGTTCAGCAAATGCTTGGAGCATCCATTTTCGGGTACCATTAAACCTTTCCACAAGCCCATTTGCTTGCAGGTGATATGGTGTTGTTTGTCTCTACACCACCCGACACTTCTTCCACAAACACTTCATCAGGTCTGACATGAAGATGCCCCTCGATTGTGATAATCTCCTGTGGGAACATGACATGGGAGAAAATCCCTAGCAAGCCATTTGCCACTTTGTCTGTCCTAAGTGAGGAGAGGGTGACCACCTCTGGCTATCAGGTGGCATAATCTACCACCGTCAGGATAAACTTCTTCCTGGAGGAGCTTGGGGTACTCAAAGGTCCCACAATATTTATTTCTACCCTCTGGAATGGCTCCTCCACAATGGGCAAGGGAATTAGGGTGGCTTTGGTTTTACTACCTGCCTTTCCTATTTGTTGGCACTGGTGACAAGACCTGCTATATTCCTTCACCAGCTGGGTGACGTTGGGCCAATATAAATTCTGGGCCAATTGCTGTGTGATGCACATGATTCCAAGAGAGCTACTCCTCCTCCTCTTTTACCCTCCCTGCCCCTCCTGTAGATTGTGTATCCTGGTATGTTGACATCCCAGTCATGGTTCTCTGTGTACCATGTTTCTGTGACTGCCACAATATCCAGGCAACCCTCTTCCATCAAGGCCACTAGTTCAGGGAGCTTGTTACACAGACTGTGGGCATTGGTACTCATCACCCTCCACTTTTGATGGCCTTACCCTTTTAGCCCCATTCCAGTCCTTACTGCCTTTGCCTTTTTACATTTACCTCTGTCCTGCTCCCTAATGACTTCTCTACCTTGGTGTTTACCTCACTATTACCGTGTTTTGTGGGGAGGCTGGGATTTCCTGCTCCTTTTCAGTGCCTCCCCATGCTAGTTTAAATGCTTGCCAATGAAGCATTTAAACCCTCTCACCTAGGATCCTGATCCCCCGGACAGATGCAGACCATCACACCAGTATAGGTCTGCATCCTCCAGGTGGCTCCCCAGTCCCCAGTGAAGCCAAAACCCTGAGCTCCACACCAGTTTTCAACCATTCATTGAATTCCCCGTGAGGAGTACCTAGCATCACCCTTGCCATAGACAGGCAGCACCTCCGAGAAGGTTACTGTATGCGCTACTTGTCTAAGGCCCCTCCCCAACTCTACAAACTCCTCTTGCACTGCTCTGATCCCATTCCTAGCCAGGTCATTTGTCCCTAGGTGGACAATGACATCCAGCTCCTTCCCTCGTGCAGCTGCTCCCATGAGCCTGAGGATTCACTTCCTGTCCCTCCAAGCCATGGCACCAGGCAGGTACCTTACCTCCCTCTCCCCTTCCTCCCCCATTTCTATCCCCTAATGATTGAGTCCCCCACCAGGAGTTGTTTCCTTCCCCTGTGGGGTCTCATGCCACCCTCCTGTGCATTTCCTTTGTGAAGGTTCCCAGCATCCTCCTTGGTCTCCACTGTGGGTGCCTCCGTAGAGGAACCACTATCCACCAGAAGAGTGAATGAATTGTGGAGAGGTACAGCTGGAGGGATGCAACTCTGTTCCACCACCCCCTCTCTCCCTGAGCCCACCCTGGTCCAGCCTCTCCTCTTTCTTGGCAACCTCTGATGTAGTGGCATTGGCCCTGGTGGTCCCTGGGTGGGGAAGGAGATTTCACGAATCCTAGCCAGGTCAGCCTGGAGATGGGCAACCTCCTCCCTCAGACCAGAGAGGTGCCTGCAAATAGAGCAGCATCGCAGCCTCCAGAATGTCTCCTGGAACACTGCTGCCCCACAGCCATTGCACTGCACCACTCCTATCATGTCTTATTTTGTGTCCCCTCTCCTGTTTCTCTGTATGCTTACTCTTTCCTCTCCTTACAACTGTTACCCTTCCTGTTCTGGGACAGCAACTTCCTATATTCTTCAGTAGCCTTCTTCTTCCTTGCTCAGTGTCAGACCACCAGCAGTTGGGGGGGGAGACTGAGCTACTTTTTTCCTTTAGGGTTGACAAAACCAATTTTTCTTTATGATCTTTCCCTTCCTACTGCCAAACAAGAAGTTCCTGTTGACAGTCAAATCCAGTGGCTATAAAAGTAGAAGTGGCTTAGGGTGGGTGGGTGGAGGGGTGGGATGGAGGGCAATTAGTAAGAAAAAAAGGCTAGCAACAGGAAGTTGTAATTTGAGTCACCTGCTTGTATAGTGTCTAAGCCACACCCCCAATTAAGCTCTCTCTCTCCTCCTACTGATTTAACAAAGTAAACTGATACAGTACCCTTCCCAGCACAGAACACACACTTTCTTTCTTTTCTTTCTTTTTTAACCCTAAATAAGACCCCTTCTACTTCTAATAAAGTATCTGTTTGCTTAATCTCAACAGACACTGACTCCTGCTGAGATATAAGTGTTAAATTAATAAGAAAATGTAGCTTCTTTTAGTTAACTGCTTTCTGCTCTACAAGCAAGGCTAGCAACAGGAAGTTGTAATTTGAGTCACTTGCTTTTATAGTGTCTAAGCCACACCCCCAATTAAGCTCTCTCTCTCTCCTACTGGTTTAGCAAAGTAAACTGATACAGTACCCTTCCCAGCACAGAACACACACTGACTTTCTTTCTTTTTTCCTTTTTAACCCTAAATAAGACCCCTTCTACTTCTACTAAAGTATCTGTTTGCTTAATCTCAACAGACACTGACTTCTGCTGAGATATGAGTGTTAAATTAATAAGAAAATGTAGCTTCTTTTAGTTAGCTGCTTTCTGCTCTACAAGCAAGGCTAGCAGCAGGAAGTTGTAATTTGAGTCACCTGCTTTTATAGTGTCTAAGCCACGCCCCCAATTAAGCTCTCTTTCCTCCTACTGGTTTAGCAAAGTAAACTGATACAGTACCCTTCCCAGCACAGAACACAAACTGACTTTCTTTCTGTGACTATGAATTGGTACTCAGGCTAAATAGTACCCCACAGTTCACTTTGTTAATTCCTTTAAGGAACTTGAAGGTCTCTGTCATATCTCCACTCTCCCTTCTGGTCACCAATGAGTACATATTTAGGGTTCTATGATGCCTGTTCGACAACACTTTTGTCAACCGGCATCACAGCGACAGGATTTTTGTCGATCGCAAGTTATGGTAGACATAAATCTTGTATGTCTCCCGGTCCTGTTTTTCTATTGGGGGTATTGCCCCCAAACCCCCCCCATTCAGGGGACTCTGCCCCCCCACACCCCCCATACTTTAGGTTATCATATCCAGTTGGAGTTGATTTGAGGAGGGGGTGCGGGACCGGGAGACAGTGTGCCCCGTCTCAGGCACACCAATACAGTGACCTATCAGCAAAGTGTCGATTTTGCCAACAGCGAGGTATGTCGCTGTGTTGGTGTTGCCATCAGGTTGGCATACCCATATTTAGAGCCTTGAGGTGCTCCTCATAGGTGCTGCCCTGCTGTCCCTGAATCATTTTAGTTACTCTGCACACCAGTAGTTACAGTGCAAATATTAAAGCTGATAACATAATGTATCGGAGACAGTGCCTTAGGTATATTATATTAGCAGCATCTTGCTGCCCTCAGGTACTGAATACATATATGTATTCACCCTGCAACCAGCCAGATAATTTTGCTTAGGGCAAGGGGTGTAGGAGATTTCAGATATGACTTTTTTATCTTCAAAATATGCCACAAAATGCACCACAGAGCATCTAGGACCCCATGGCTTCTGTGGTCCTGGCAGTCCTAAGACCCACAGCTTTTTTAAAAAGGTTGCAGACTGCATAAAAAGAACCCCCCTTGTGAAAATCCTGACAACGGCCCTGAGGAATGGGGAGGTTGGGCTGTTCCACATGTGTAGAAATGCTGGCTGTCAACACAAGTGAAAATAGCATTCCTGTGGGGCAACCCGGAGTATCAGGACCACTGGAAAGGCATAGAAATTATACTTAGCAAAGAGGTACCTCTCCTGGCCTTACTACATGATAAAACACATGCCCTCCCTGAGACACTTTCAACCTATGAGGCCATGGGAGTTACTTTGAGGGCATGTAAGAAATAATAAAAAAAGAGGGTGTCATTGTATCAGTGGCACCTAAGTTGGTTTGCCTGGGATAGGACTTTTTCCTCGGGCAATACTGATCCATGGTTCCAGATAGGTAAACACAAGATTGTTGTGCCCTGAACAATGCTTACAAGGTACGATAGTGAAACCATTTAAAGAACTAAAAACAAAATTTGCCTAGTGAAACATGGATAGGTTCCCATATTTTCAGATTTGGGATTATATAACACAACACTTACAGAAGGAATTTAGACACATGAGCAGGAGGAGGCTAAAATCTCTTGTTCACTTAACACAAATATTACAACATAAGGGCGCAATATCCCTTCGATATCAGTTTTTAATGCAGGACAGGGTGCTGGCCAACAATTACATTATGGACAAATGGCATACAGAGGCAGGTATTGAACTCACACATAAAGACTGCGAGCAGATCTGAAATAATTTCTTTGATTTGTCCTCTTCCCCTAGATGGCAGGAATTTTCTTGGAAGGTGAAGACAAGCTATTTCATAACCCCTGTTATTAAAGCAAAATGAGACCCCACTCTGGGGTCTGTTTGTTGGAGAGGCTGTGGAGAACCATGAGGAACACATACCTGCATATTTTGGGAATGCCCAACACTCAAACTTTATTGGGAGGGAGTATAAAAAATTATATGTGACATATTTAACTGTATGGCCCCACTGATATGCAGTAACCTGCTCCTGGGAAGTAAACCTACAAGCACAAAAGGAAAGGAGGCCTTATATCTTTGGTGCATTTGTGTAGCAATAGCAGTAAAACCTATCACACATATGTGATTGTATCTGGAGCCTCAAAAAGAAGAAGTTCCAAGTTGAGGCAGCTGGCCTCAGTAGAAAAGAAAAATATTTATGAGGGAGTGGCTATCTACCAGACGGCAAAAAACAACTAGAAAAAACTGGTAGAAAAGTAGCCGACTCACCAAACTCCATAAATATATATTTTTTATTTTATTCTTCTGAATATCAGGTAAATCTCCAAGGTATCGTTATCAATATATGTGCACTTAAGTACTGTACCTTGAAGATTTACCTGATATTCAGAAGAATAAAATAATATATTTTTTTTTTATGGAGTTTGGTGAGTCGGCTCCTTTTCTACCAGCTTTTTCTAGTTTGATTGCAGCTGAAGCCCCCAACAACTCATGAGTGGAATGGAATGAGGGAAGTAGCTGAGATGGAGCGAATTACATTTAAATAACAGGACAGGGTGGGAAAATATACTAACCATCAGACAAGATGGGAGATGGCTCAAATAGAAAGAGACATTTCAGAACTACAAAGTTTCCTGGAATGCAGGGGGAAAGCTAGTTTACTGGAACCATGGGTCCTAGGGCTGATGCCCTCCAAAATGGAGTATTCCACCTCAGTAGGAAACAGTGCCATTATACACAATAAGACAAAGGAGAATAGTTTAATGGTGATATTGCATAGAAGGACTTACCCTTCCTGAGACTGTGCTAACTTGGGTGATATGGAAAACAAGACAGCACTGGAAAACAACCCCCTCAGTTAAGAGACTCGTACTTGGCATACTATGGTTGAATAACAATATAAGAATCTCATACCTCCATGTTTGTGTGTTTTATTTTTTTCTTGTTTCTGTGCCTTTCTTTTTTGTTTTTTGGATAACCCAGACCGAGTTTTCTAGTTACAATAGTTCTAAGGGCTCTTTTTTTTGTTTCATTTTCTTTCTTCAGTTATTCTATAAAAACAAATAAAAAGCAAGGCAACTTGATTATGTAATTGATGTTACATACCAGACTCACATGTGGGAAGAGCAGCAACAACAATCCTGCTCCAGATGCACAGTGTGCTAAGAATAAAATCCATAGTCCATAGAAGCAAAAAAATGCCAGCACCACTGTCCACAGTGCAAACAGAAACTTTATTCAGTGCAATATCCGGCTGCCACAGCTCGGGCCGAAACTCATCCAGTTTCGTAGTTGTCTATGTCATCTGGTGGCTACTGCAAATGTGAGTCAAATCCATTTAAAAAGTGGACTTAACCAGCTCTACGGCACTGAGTGAAGGGGTTCACTTGGCACTCTGGTGACTCAGGTTCATACCCTGAATCAGGGTGTCAGGAGGAGCCCAGCAGGGAGGGAATCTACAGCATCCATTGGATGTTTCCTCCTGGGGGTGGGTGGGCAGGGTCTTGCCACCTGGTGGTGCATTGTGGGATTTGCATGGAGCATGCATCCTCAGCACACATCCCCGCACATCCCCACCCCAAGTCACCATCTCACATAGTCCCAATCAGGACCGAGTGTGAGCAAGCCAGAAAATAGAAAATGTCCCCTGACCAGCTAGATGATGGCTACTGGTCCTTGGCACTATGGCAGCCTGGGATAGCCCCATGCTGATCCCCCACCAGCCCCAGAATAATTGGATGTGCCTATGGGCACTTCTCCCCCAGAAAGGGGGAACCCATCCAATGAAGGGATACATCAGGTCACCCAGGGATAACCAGCAGTAGTGGGGGCAGCAGATGGTGACCATGGGCAGTGGTGGTCAAGGGTCCCAGGTGGCCCAAAGGAGTGGCTGGTCGGGGGGGTGAGATGTGCCAATTAAAAGGAGACTTAGAGTGACAGTGCATATTAAAATCATTACTTTGTTGTAACAAATACATCTATCAAGTGTTATCACTAATAAAAACAGATCTAAATCTACTAAATATATCAGTAGGTAAATTAAAGGGACAGCAATGAATATTATTTGTCCCCTGACCAGCTAGATGATGGCTACTGGTCCTTGGCACTATGGCAGCCTGGGATAGCCCCATGCTGATCCCCCACCAGCCCCAGAATAATTGGATGTGCCTATGGGCACTTCTCTCCCAGAAAGGGGGAACCCGTCCAATGAAGGGATACATCAGGTCACCCGGGGATGAATAGATTTTCTCAGAAGAAGCCAGAAGGGGAAGGAAGGAAACATATTCAAGTCAGTGCTTTAGAGTAACTGGTAATTGCTATTTTTCTTTTAAACTTAGATTGTGGGCTTTTAGTGACACTATACTTTCTTTGTTGTCTTTACTTATAATTGTTTTTGGGCTGTTGAAAATTTAAAACATAGTGGTGGTGTAATTCTGTGCTGTCTTTAATTGCTGAAAATTTTATCTTGGCTTGTCTGACTGCCCTGTAGTTGGGTGAAGGGTGTTAATTGTCTGGCCTCTGACCTCAGCTACATGATAACTGGAGGTGGGGCTTAGTCAGAGTTAAAGTAGCAAGCAGAGGTTTATTTTCTCAGAAGAAGCCAGAAGGGGAAGGAAGGAAACACATTCAATTCAGTGCTTTAGAGTAACTGGTAATTGCTATTTTTCTTTTAAACTTAGATTGTGGGCTTTTAGTGACACTATACTTTCTTTGTTGTCTTTACTTATAATTGTTTTTGGGCTGTTGAAAATTTAAAACATAGTGGTGGTGTAATTCTGTGCTGTCTTTAATTGCTGCAAATGTTCACCCCTCCCTCCCCTTCCCCCAACTCTTAATTATATGCCCTGATAAATCTGATTGACAGGAGCTAAACACAGGGTATAGTAAGGGGTGTGAAGTAGGAGGGGCATAAGGGGAAAAAGCCCACCCTCAACCCGACAAGTGTTTTGACTCATTTATTTATTTATTAGTTTCTTTTTCTTTAAAAAAATTATCTGAGGATCAGTGACAGGATTTTTAGTACAGTAAATTAATAAAAGGGAACTAGGAGAGCTTCAGTAGCAGACAAGTAGTGGAATTGCAGTATAATGTGGGGAGTGGTGCAATGCAGTGGCTGTGGGGCAGCCATATTCAGGCAGACCTTCTAGACACTGAGGTGCTGCCCTATCTGCATGCATCTCTCTGGACTGTGGGATGAGGTAGCCAGACTCAGGCGGAGTAAACTGGGTCAGGAGTACCATCACCCTATCCAGGGACCACCCAGTCCAATGCAACTGCCTCAAAGGATGCTGGAGCGAGGAGCACTTGGATGACAGTGGGCTCAGGAGGTTAGAGCAGTCAGGCAGAGGCACATCCCAGATACTATTCCACTCAAGAACTCATATGCCACACTGGCAAATGAGGACAACCAAATAGAGGTACCCAGAGAAGTGGAAGGAAAGGATTTGGAGGTTAGCCAAGGAGGTGACCTCAGCGGGGAAAGCAGTGGACCCCAGAGGAGGAGGAGGAAGTGAATCCTGGTGGGGGACTCCATCATAAGAGGGATCCAGCTAGGAACACAGGAGGGGGAGGACAGGGAGGTGAGGTGCCTACCAGGTGCCACGGCGCAGAGGGATGGAAGGAAGATCCTGGGGATCACTGGGAAGGCAAGACGGGAGGGTGAGCTGGATGTCATTATCCACCTAGGTACTAATGACCTGGCAAATAGGGAGCCAAAGGAAGTTCAGGAAGAGTTTAGGAAACTGGGAGGGGTCTCAAGCAGCAGCTACTTCTGTCACTTTCTCAAAGTACTACCTGTGAGAGGCAAGGAGAGCATGGAGTGCATGCACCAGGAACTTTAACTCATGGTTGAAGAACTGGTGCTGTGAGGAAGGGTTTGGATTCATTGGTGACTGGGGACCCACCTGGAGGATGGAGGTTTGTTCAAGCCTGACGGCCTACATCCATCCTGGGGGAATCCAAGCACTCAATGATAAGTTTAAATGCTACATTGACAAGCATTTAAACTAGCAAAGGGGGTGGCAGGCCAGCAGGAGGGTACCTGCTTGCTCACCCCCACAGCTAGCAGTGGAACCAGTGAACCAGAGGAGTGGCTATCTCTGCAAAGCAGTGTGCAAAGATGGAGATTAGTGCCCAAGAGGTGGATAAGCAGAAAGGGCAAAATTCAGCAGAAGGGCAGACAGCAAGGAGAACCAGGGATAAATGACAACCAAGGAAGGGGCTGGAGTAGAACAGTGAAGCAGTCTAGGAGGTCAAATCATGGAAAGCCATGTGTGCAAATGCCAGGAGCTTTAGCAACAAGATGGAAGAACTGGAGGCCATCATGGTACAGTCAGACCTGGACATTGTGGCCATCACTGAAACCTGGTGTAATGATAACCATGACTGGGAGATGGCCACCTGGCTACAACATATTCAGAAAAGACAGAGCAGGCAGGAAGGGAGGAGGAGTGGCACTGTATGTGAAAATGACATAAGGGCCACAGAGATCCAGGAGGAACAAAATGGGGAGAGATACTGTGGGTTAAGCTGGAAAGGAAAATGGGGACAGCCATCCGCACAGGTGTGGTCTATAGACCACCAGCCCAGGAGGAAGAAACAGAATGGAGTTGATGCTAGCCATCCAAAGGATGGCAGACAAGGGTGAGGTAGTACTGGTTGGAGACTCAATATTCCAAACATGGACTGGAGCATCCCAGCAGCAGCATCAACTAGGAGCAGATTTATCCTGGACTCCCTTCAGGTGCCTTCCTCAAGCAACTGGTCATGGAACCAACTCAGCAGAAGGCAATACTGGACCTTGTGCTCACAAACAGGGACAGTGTGATGGGGTAACAGTGGGGAGCACCTGGAAACAGTGACACCAGTCACTGTGGTTTGAAATCACAGAGAGCAGAACCAAACCACACAAAAACACGTATCCTGGATTTTAGGGGCAGACTTTGGGAAAATGGGGAGATACTTGAAAGAGGCATTAAGGGAATGGGACAGAAATCAGGGGTTGAGGAACAGTGGGCAGTATTTAAAATGGGGATTACAAGAACAACAGAATTATGCATTAAGCAGGTTAGCAAGCGAAAAGGAAGAGGAGACCATTATGGTTTTCCAAAGAGGTATCAAAGAAAGTGAAAGCCAAAAGATTGCATTCTAAGCAATACAAAAGACACAGGCAGAAGGGGATAGGGAGAAGTACCAGGAGAAGCAAAGGAGGCAGGGAGGTCAGTAAGGAAGCCAAAGCTCAGACAGAAGAACACATTGCAAAATCAGTGGGTAGAGGGACAAAACCTTTTACAGGTACATAAGTGAAAAAAGAAAGACAAAGGGAGGGATAGTGAGACTGAAGGGGGAGGATGGGAGCCGCGTGGAGGATGACAACAATAAAGCTGACATATTGAACAGGTATTTCTGCTCAGTCTTTACTGAGGAAGAGGAGGGTAATGGGTCTGAAGGGAGTACAAGGGGTGAGAATGGTGCAGAAATGGAAACAAGTCCCTTTACACGAGAAAGGGTCCTGAAGGAACTGGAAGTAATAAGAGTTGGTAAAGCAATGGGGCCAGACGGGGTGCACCCCAGGGTCCTCAAAGAACTAAGAGAGGTGGTGGCTGAACCTCTGGCTATCCTGTTTAGCCGATCACTGGAAACAGGGGAGGTACCCAAAGACTGGAGGACAGCAGATGTAGTCCCCTTATACAAAAGTGGAACAAAGAGGAAGCAGGGAATTACAGACCAGTCAGCCTCACCTCAGTAGTGGGGAAGATCATGGAAGCACTACTGAAGGAGAGATTTGTGGAACATCTGGTTATCAATGGACTACAGGACCCAAGGCAGCATGGTTTCACCAGGGGGAGGTCATGTCAGACCAACCTTGTTGAAATTTTTGACTGGGTGACTAGGGAGGTGGATCAGGGGAGGGCAGTGGACATGGCCTATCTGGACTTCAGCAAGGCCTTTGACACTGTGCCACATAGAAGACTATTACACAAACTGCGGAATATGGGTGTGGGTAGGACAGTAGTGTGGTGGGTAGGTAACTGGCTGGGTGGCAGGACACAGAGGGTGGTGGTAAATGGCTGTCACTCCACAGAGGGAAGAGTGACCAGTGGAGTACCACAGGGATCAGTGCTGGGACCGGTCCTATTCAACATCTTCATCAGTGACATTGCGCAGGATCTAGAAGGCAGAATTTCACTGTTTGCTGATGACACAAAGCTCTGTAATAGAGTAGACACACCAGAGGGTGTAGACAGAATGAGAAGCGACCTGCAGAAACTTGAAGAATGGTCAGGGGTTTGGCAGTTGAAACTCAATGCAAAGAAGTGCAAGATAATGCATATGGGGCACAAAAACCCTGGCACAATATATCAGTTGGGGGGTGAGGATATAGCATGCACCAAGCAGGAAAGGGATCTTGAGGTTGTCATCTCTGATGACCTCAAGGTAGGGAAACAGTGTGACAAGGCAGCAGGTAAAGCAAATAGGATGCTGGGATGTATAGCAGGGCATCACCAGCAGGAAAAGGGAGGTCATAATTCCGCTATACAAGACACTAGTGAGGCCCACCTGGAGTACAGTGTACAGTTCTGGAGACCATACCTATGTAAGGACATAGACAGGGTAGAGAAGGTTCAGAGGAGGCAACAAAGATGGTGCATGGATTGCATCACAAGTCCTATGAAGACAGGTTGAAGGAACTGAACATGTACTCCCTGGAGGAGAGGAGGAGAGGGATATGATAGAGACATACAAGTATCTTACAGGGAGGAACAGGGTGCAGGAAAACACTATTTTAAATGAAAAAGATGTTCCAGGACTAGAGGGCATGGGATGAAGTTGGAGGGAGAACGATTCAGAGGAAACATGAGAAAGAATTTCTTCACAGAATGGGTGGTGGACAAGTGGAACACCCTGCCAGAGGAAGTGGTGGGGGCTGAAACAATCACGGGATTTAAGAATGCATGGGATAGACCTAAAGGAATTCTTGAGGTCAGGGGCAAGGGGCAACAGACTTCTAGGAAAACAAACTGAACTTACAAGCTCAAATGGACAGACTGGGTGGGCCATAGGCCCTTATCTGCTGGCACTGTCTATGTATCTATGTATCTATGTATTATATATGGAAAAGGATTGTGTATATAGAAAGTGCCTGATCTGTCTTGCACAGGGTTTAAAACTGGGATCCTTCATGCCTAGAAGAGAAAATAATGAACAACAGTTAATCAAAACTTCCCAATATGATAGATCCACGTGCATAAAGACTATATATCCCTCACATAAAGTATTCAGTTGCTAAGTTGTCCTCCATTAATATTATAGCATACCATACGAATGTAGTTTAATGTCACTTACTCTTTTTCCTGATTAGAGATAGAACATCAATTTTATCTTTAAGACCTGGTGCTGTTAATGCATCCAGTGTGTAGCTCCAGAATACCTCCCTGTACAGCAACCTGTCATTTAAATCCCCACACCTTGGTCCCAATCTTACCAGCTCCACGCCGCTAAACTTGAACCTATGGTTAATCTTATTACCTCTACATTGCAAACAATGCATTGCAAGGGCATTAGTAGTATCCCCATTCTCAATGCTCCTCAGGTGTTCCCCAATATGTAGCTTGAATTACCGGGTGGTCTTTCCCACATAAAAGGACCAGCACTAACAGGTGGCCAAATATACCAAACCCTCAGTAACATAGGTAAAGAATGAAAAGGAATCATACATTTTATATGCATTGACTGTAGTAAAAGTGTTGCCCCTCAATATAGAGCCACAAAATTTGCAGTTACCACATGGAAATGTCACCTTGGGTTTAGCTGGTGACCAACTTTCCCTATTTGGTTTTGGTGTATCTACCTTTTGTAGATTGTGAACCAAATGGTCACCCAGGTTGATACCCCTCTTGTATACCATCTGTGGTGGTATGGTAGTAGCTTTTCTAAGTAGGGGATCAGATCTTAAAATGTTCTAGATACCCTATATTATTTTTTTCAGTTTCCTGTGGTTGGAGACTATATGTATTCACAAAGTTCAACCTACTCAGTCCTTCCCTCCTATTCTGTATACTCAAGAGTTCCCCGCTGTTGGTACTAAGTGCATTCCCAAATGCTGTATCAGTGGTCTTTTATGAATAACCTCTGAGCAAATCTGCCACACATTTCCTGACTATGTAGAAGGAAATCAGTGTCAGTACTGCAGTTCCTCCTGACCCTTAGAAATTGGGCTTTGGGAATATTATTAACCATATACGTGGGTGGGAACTCAAGGCGAGAAGTAGGGAATTACGGTTAGTTTTCTTACAGCATAAGGAAGTACTGATACAATTCTCTGAATCTCTTGAAACATTTAGATCCACAAAAGTACAAGTTTGTTCATTGCATTATACTGTGAATTTAAGATTAGGGTTGCTCTTTTCCAAATAATCGATAAATTCCTTAAGCTCGTCCTGAATTAATGCCCCTCAAAATCATGAAAATGTTGTCTATAAAATGATGCCACAGAGCAATCCTTTGATGAAGGGGGTTGACCTGGTCATCATAGACAGATTTTTTTCCCCAAAGACCCAAACAGAGGTTGGCACAATTGGGTGCAAATGTGGCACCCATAGCAATCCCCTTGGTTTGGAGGTAGAAATCACCCTGAAAGAGAAAATAATTCATAGTAAGGACCATTTGCACCATATCCACAAGAAATTGTTTATTTTTGTTATCAACAGTGTCATCTAAATCCAGCCAATGAGATGGCACCAATAAACCCTCCTCATGAGGTATGTTGGTAAATAAGGCTGTTACATCCATGGACACAAGTAACCAACCAGGCTCCATCTGGGTGTCAGTTTTGGTGGCTCAGCAGGTAGCACATTCACCTCTGAGACCAGGAGATCAGAAGGCTGTGGGTTCTATCCCCACTTCAGGCACTTGGGTTAAGATCCCAATACTGACACTGCAGTGCACCATGAGGAGGTTGCTGCACTTCCTGAGGTGCCGTCTTTCAGATGAGATGTTAAACCAAGGTCCCATCTGCCTATTCAGGTCGATGTTAAAGATCCCATGTCACCTCTCGAAAAGAGTAGGGGCATTTTTATTGCAATAACATCATAAAAACAGTATTACATCATACTGGGTACCCATAAATATCTTAACACAAATTATAAATCATATAAATAATAATGAAAGAAAATTATTCAAAACAAAACAACAAAAAAAGGTGGTAGCATTCATTTGAAATACACAGTTTCTTGTTTCTTCCATATCACTGTACAATGTTTTCATCCCTTTTCCCCTTCTCTTTTTATTTCTTTTTTTCCCTCATTTATATTTAATAAATACAGAAAATCCTTTCCACCATCTTTGTATTTTTAACAAATTATGTATTGCTTTATCTTTTAGGAAAATCATTCTCATAGCTTGACCCACTGAGGTTGCAAAAGTATCACAAGTCATTAATCTCTGGTACAATTCCCTTTGGCACCGGGCCTGCCATAAATACAATTTTAAAATACACAAAAAAACACACCAGGGTTTCCATATGAAATTTACTTTAAATTAACTGGTAGAAACCTAAAATAAAAGATTAATAGTTTAATTGACTTAGCCATGGCATCTTCCATTTTACTGCCAAATCTTTCTATAATGCAGATGAGAATGTACAATCAAACAAAAAATGTTGCATAGTTGCTTCCTTCCCTATGCATTTCATATAAGGACAATTTCTTTCCTCGATTGCTTTGTGTTTTAAGTTTCCTTTTATATTTAATTGACCAAACATGGATAGCCAGAGGACCTCCCACATATGGGGGGAAGGGGGATTCTTTTGGTTTTTAACTGCGCTGTAACAAAACTATAATTCTCTGGTGGGCAATTCTTAAACACAGGATCATTTGGATGGGTGGTAGACAAAATAATCACATATAACTTTTGCTGTATTCTGTCTAATTGCAGTTTTGCTTATTTTCCATTTATATAGTTTTTGTACTGCTGGTTTTAAAAAGAGAGGTATTTTAAGGTTTTTATGTAATTTGGGAGGTTCTAAATCCCATTGAGCAAAATAGTGTCCTGTGGTCTGTTTACTCCATCTCTCTTCTAAAGAATTCACCGAGGACAGCCCTCTGTTTATTGTCTGGGAGAAGAAGATGGAATGAAAGAAAACAGTGGGGTCAATCATCTCCAACCCCCCTTTCTCTCTTGAAAATTATGTAAAACACCTTTTTATTGGATTGAGACTTGGACCCCACAGCATTTGGAAAAAAAACAATTATACAGCCTAGTCTCCAACATTGGGGGGGGGGGGGATCATAGCTATATATAGCAGCCTGGTATCAACAATTGTTTTATTATCTGAATTCTTTTACGTTTAGATCATTCCCATGATTTCCATCTCAAAACTTTTCTTTCTGTCTGTTTCAGTGCTATCTCCCAGTTTTGTACTATATAGCCAGGTTCTGTGGTCCAAAGATTACCCCTAGATTTTTTAGAGGTTCAGAAGAAATGGAAATGCTGCTCACTTCAAAATCAGGGTTGTTTTTGGGTCCAGTCATTAACCTCTTGCATTTGTTGAGATTTAGTTCTGCATTAGACACCTTAGAAAATGTTTCCATTTCTGCTAAAAAAACTGCTAACTGCTGTACGGCTGAGAAAAATAAACAAATGTCATCCGCATAGGCTAAAACACTTAGGTCCCCTACTGGATCTCCATATGTGATACCTTGCCACAAGGAGATGCCATTTATTTTTTTATTAGAGGGTCAAAGGAAAATATATACAATAAAGGACTTAGGGGACATCCCTGCCTTACTTCTACTTTCACTTTTATATCACGTGTTACCTGATTTAATATTATTGGTTCAATAGTTGCTGTAGAATACAACAATCATAGAAACACAGAACATAGAAATATAAAATTTGATGGCAGATAAGGACCGCTTGGCACACCTAGTCTGCCCATTCTCCTACCTAACAGATAAGCTGCAGATCCTAGTTAACCAACAGCTTACTTCCTCCTACCCCCTACTAGGACTGCCTTATGTCTGTCCCATGCATTCTTGAATTCCACCACTGTTCTTAACTCCACGACCTCCTCAGGGAGGCTGTTCCATGCATCCATAACCCTCTCTGTGAAAAAATACTTTCTCACATTACCTCTGAGCCATCCCCCCTCTATCTTCAAACTGTGCCCCTTTGTTCTTGCACATCTCTTTTTCTGAAAGATGCTACCCTCTTGGACTTTGTTGATTCCCTTGAGGTACTTGAAAGCTTCTATCATGTCCCCTCTCTCCCTCTTTTCCTCAAGGGTATACATATTAAGCTCCTTTAGTCTTTCTTCGTATGTCTTCTGGTGCAGACTCTGCACCATTTTGGTTGCCCTCCTCTGGACAGCCTCCATTCTGTCTATATCTTTGCAGAGATGGGGTCTCCAGAACAGCACACATCATATCCAATTAATATATTTATGTGGTATCCCATAGTGTTGCAGTACAAAAAAAGGAAAGGATGATGGACTTTGTTGTATGTTTGTCTCTGATCTAATGATAGAATGTAGTGATTGTGTCTATTATCACTTTAAGGGCCTGTTGCATTTTCCTTCCTGGTATACCACAAAATTGTATTAGGGAAATGACTAAAGTAGCTAGTTGTTTTAACCTGTTTAAAATGTGTGAAAGAATCTTAAAATCTGAATTCAAGATAGAAATAGGATGCCAGTTTTATATTTTATATTTGTCTCTCTTTTCATGAATGAACATTATTAGCCCTTCTGTGAAAGAGTGAGGCCATATTTGATTTGAGGGAAAAAAATTAAAAACCACTGTAAGAGAAATTATCAATTCATTTGCAAATGTCTTATAAAACTCATAGGGTATTCCATCCAGGACAGGGGATGCCCCTGGCTTTAGGTTCCTAAATACCATTTCAACTTCTAGGGGCGAAATGGGTTTATCCATGTTCTCTGAAATTTCAGGGAATTTAGGGATCTGAATGTCTTGAACATAGTGTTGAAAAGCTTCAACCTACGAATAATGGGAGGGGAACAACTCATGTGAGGTAATATGGGCATGAATAATATCAAACATCCCTGAGATAAAGGTTATTAAGTTGCCTTCTTCATCCACTAATGCTTCCATGAAAGTTTTATCTTTCCTGTTTTTACATGCTTCATAGGGATCACCTACTGGTGTTTTCTGTGTCCCGTTTTGAAGCATGGCTCTCACTGTTTGAGCCCCGTCACATTGATATGCTTTCATTTCTGCTGTTACCTTTTTTATTTGGGAAGAAAAGTCCTGACGAGATGTGGAAGCCATTGTATAAAGATATTGTAAATGCTGTCTTAAGTTTTAAGTATTTAAAAAAATGTTCCCTCCCTCTTTTATTCCCTATGTTTTGAAATAGTTTAATGATATCCCTTTTAGTATCCTCCCACCAAATACCCAAATCTTGATATAAAAAACTCACAGATGTTCTTCCCCATAATACTTTATAAACCTCCGCTTGTACCATTACATCAGTGAGTACGCCCACATTCATTTTCCCTCTGTTTTTTTGAGAGTTGTTCTTTTTAGTGCCCAGAAAACCAATCTGTGAAAAAACAGTGGTCAGAAAATTCCACTGGCATTACCAAATCATATACAAGGTGCAAGCCCATGCTAAGAGTAAGAGAGTACAAGGCCAATGGGGAGTGTTTTCATTCTGAGTACAAAAGGTCTCTTTAAAATTGCCAGGAAGGTCTAAATTGTTTTCTTTTTTCAGAAAGTGCTTTATCTCTATTTTTTTCATTGAGACCTGGGTGCAATGGCATTACACGTTATGAAGAATAAAGGGACGGGAGACAGGGGTACATAAAGTAACAGCAGTGGGTCTTGAATGTGTGAAAAAAGATATACATGGGGGGGACATTGAATCCATCTTAAATGAAAGAGAACAACAATGGATTTTTCAACTTGGGGCTACAAAACCCCCAGGTCTCAATGAAAAATTGAGATAAAGCACTTTCTGAAAAAAAGAAAGTAAAAAGATCATGGGCCAGATATTCAAAACTTTGCGCCGGGCAAAAATCGTTTGCACAGGTTTAGCGCAGGATTAGGGCGGGTCTGCTATATTCAAAAGGCCAAATAGCGCGGGCAAACTGCATTAGCGCCGGGCAAGATTATAATGTATGCAAGGGGCAAACTGACATGAATACAGGCGCAATGCTATATTCAGTGACTAGCACTGCGCTAAGTGGTTTCTTGGCGACTTGGCGTGACATAGCAGCGATTGCAATTCACCGCCAGGAAAAGCTTGTCTTAACCATGGGCAATCAGCTTTGTGTGACACTTGCTTTATGCGGGTATTTGGCGCTGGTTTAGCGCCGGGTTTTGCTTAATCTCTAACAAAATAAATATGACACATAGATAAAGCCAAACTTAGAGGAAGCATGCTGCTAACCGATGGCATCACAATGATGCCATCATCTGCCACCAGTCCCAGCCATGCCAGGCAGTAAATGGTGACCCTGCCACCAGTGGACAGCATGGCAGTGTGGCCATACAGCACACACCTGCGGACCACACATCTGTGGACACAAACAGATGCCAGCACACACATGCAGCACTGTGGGCATGGAGGATGTTGAGGGGAGAGCGTATGGGTGGCCAGGCTGTGCCACAGACCAGGTGTGGCCACAAGGCTGGGACACATCATGCCATGCACATGGGCCAGTATTGGGAATACCCCCAACACAAGTGTGCCTTTCAGATGATATATGCCCCCCTGGCCATATACCACACAGCTGTACAACTGCCACAGCACACAAAGCCGGACATGTATATGTCACTGTGAGCATCCCATGCCAGAGATTCAACATCTGTGGGTCACACACCAGTGTAACAGTAATGTCCACTGTCAGTAAACACCTGTAGGTTGGGCCTCTCACTGTGTATGGTGCAGTCATCATCACTGCCCTACACACCATAGGCATTGCTGTGTCCACACACTACTGGCCCCCTTGCTACTGTAGTGTCTGCTGTGCACTGTAGCATGACCTACAGTGTGACAGTTGCATGCAGCACACCATCTGTGCCTGTGCTGTGTTGTCCCAGTACAGCTGCAGGCAGCAGCACATGTGAGTAGTGCTCAAAACTGTATAATATTCCCCAAGCTATTTGCATAGCGCTAACACATTTGCGCGGGTTTAGCGCTGGGCTAAATAGTTAGCCCGGCTCAAACTGCACGCAAATCAGGGCATAATGAGATGCAAATCTGGATGTTTGCCCACAGCCTACCTAAGTAGGCTCATTTGCATGTCACTTTTGAATATGGCAAAGTTTAGTGCTGGGCAAACATATTTGCACCGGGCTAATGGTTTAGCCCTGCGTTAAACCCATGCAAACTTGTTAGCACTGCACAAACAGTTCTGGGAATATTTTACAGTTTTGCACACTGTACTTTCACATACACTGCTGCCTGCAGCTGTACTGGGTCCACGCATTTGCTGGCACACACATTGGCCACATAGTTCAACTCTACCTACCTTCACATCGCTGTGCACTGTGTTGTTGTTGTGGTTTGCACTTCCTGGTTGCCATATTCAGAGCTGTCTTATTCCAGGGTTAAGTTTGCCCTGCACTCCCAGCTCAGTTTGCCTGGCCTCATTCCCATGCTATATTCAGAGGCTGTTTGCCCTGGGCTATTCCTTTTGAATATGGCTTGCTTTGTGCTCTGGTCTAAGTTTGCCCACTGGGCACTGCTAATGTAGCCCCAGGGCAAAGTTTTGAATATCTGGCCCTTTGCATTTAGAGAATGTTTAAGATTTTCCTCTTCATAGCCACAACGCTCCTAAATTAGGTAGGTCACATATCCATGTGATTTTCATGTTTCCAAAATGAAACTAATGAGGAAAGCAAGAAAGTTAAAAAAAGCAACTTTTTTTATTATGTTCGATGTCTGAATCATTGCATTGGGTTTCAGAGATGCATGTTGTGCACCCTCTGCTTAAACCTTGGGATGGAGGACTATGCTTCATACATTCGTTGCATAAGCATAAGGCAAGTGTGCAGCTTCATTTTAGTAAGCACGTTTCAGCTTTGCAGAAAGAGTCAAACATGGCAGGAAGCATGGCATTTACTGTCGTGAATGTACCATAGTAAGTAGCATTATGTTTTTATTATGCTAAAAACATTACTATTGCATGTTTTTATCAGACACGGTTAAGTATTATTATTACATATTGCATAACTTTATTAGCAAGCTTTTTGTGCCTTTTATTTCATGCTTCTAAGTGGCCGTGTCACATTTCAGGCCTTTCTTGGGCATGTGGCAGTGTATCATGGGATCTTAATAACAATATGGTGTATGGTGGAACATTGTTCTAGGCAGAAATCCATCCCTAGAACAACGCTGTTGTGCTGCAGAAACTACATCATTTTGCTCTTGTGCTGCACTAGCTACATAGCTACTGCAACCCAACAACATAGAATGTCTTCTTGTGCTGCCTTTATTCAAACCACAGCACCTGATGAAGTGGCCATGGTGGTGAGAGAGCTGAACCCAGAAGTGAGCGGTGACTGAAAGAGCTCCTATGGTCCCAAGTCCTGCAACAGTAAAGGAATTGGCGGAGCATGGGGGGATCTTTTTTCATATGTGCTGGGCACAAGCTTTGAAATAATGATCACCTATACACTATGAAAGACTGTGTATGAGCAATCATACACATACAAGGCTGTGTTTCAATCACGAGCTGTACGCTTGAGGTCTTATTTTACCATGTAAACCTCTCAATTGGGAATACAGCAATATTGCATGTGATTGCTCACACACAATCCTCTAGATTGGCAGTTTTTGGCCAATGTCTATTTTAAGGAAATCTTTTAGTTTTTGTACGTGGTAGACATCGGCTAACTCATAAGAATCTTAATGCAAACTGCATGTTAAGAAGGTTAAATCTCACTCTAAAACAGCTCCCTTTGCCCTTTGCCCATTAACATAGAAACATAGAAGTTGTCTGCAGATAAGGACCTCTTGGCTCACCTAGTCTGCCCTATTTTCCCTACCTACAGTGCCATCGCAGACTCTACTCAGTCTCTGCTTTGTAACCCCTATTTCCATACTTATAAGATCCCCTTGTGTATGTCCTATGCTTTCTTAAATCCTTTAAACATTTTAGCCTCCACCACCTCCACTGAGAGGCTGTTTCATGCATCCACCACCCTTGCCATGAAGAAGTACTTCCTCACATTTCCTCTCATCCTCCTCTTCACTCCAGTTTCATAATGTGACCCCTTGTCCTTGAGCATCTCTTTCTCTGAAAAATGTTCCCTTCCTGTACCTTGTTTATACCCATGAGGTATTTGAATGTTTCTATCATATCCCCCTTTCCCTCCTTTCTTCTAGGGAATACATATTTAAGTCCTTAAGTCTTTCTTCATAGGGCTTCTGATACAGGCCCTGCACCATTTTGGTTGCCCTCCTTTGTACTGCCTCTGTCCTGTCTATGTCCTTTCAGAGATGGGGCCTCCAGAAATGGACACAGTACTCGAGGTGGGGTCTCATTAATGATCTATACAGGGGTATTATCACCTCCATTTTTCTGCTTCTGATACCCCTGCCTCTGCAGCCAAGCATCCCACTAGCCTTTCCCACTGCCCTGTTCCACTGTTTAGCTACCTTCAGGTCATCAGAAATTATTATCCCCAGGTCCCTTTCCTGTTTTGTGACTGCTATTACTTCTCCTCCCATTTGATATGTTGCCCGCTGGTTTTTCCTGCCCCAAGTGCATGATTCTACACTTTTTTCATTGAAGCCCAGCTGCCAAAACCATGACCTCTCTGCCAGCTTTTATAGATCTTCTCTCATTCTTTCCAACCCCCCATGTGTCTACTCTGTCTTCAATGCACAAGCCGAGCTCCTTGTGAAGCAAGGCGCGCGAGTGGGTGAGCCATGGACCTTTATGCCCCCACCGTCTGTGTCAAGCTTTACAATAAAACAAGCTAGGGCCCATGGAACCAGTTATCCAGTAGACTGGAATGTGGGAGACAAGGTAATGAGTTTAACCTTTGAAACACCTGAACATGCATTATGTGATAGAGGGCTCAGTCCTTACTTTATTTCAAGATAAATGTAATCCTTCTATGTACAAAGCTCATATCGCAGGCAATAAAAGGCCAACAGACAGATGGTTTTAATGCTAATCAGTTGAAACTATTTAAGGGCAAGAACTAATGTATGGAGGAAAGGAGGGGAATCAAGCCCTCCTGTTTGTTTTCTATCATATCAGAATGCAGAAGATCACCCTGGTAGTCTTCCTCCTTGCTGAATATGTGATGGGTGAGGAGAGAATGTGGATGAAAGTAGTCTCGCTGGTTCATGGCAAGAAAGGTGACATCATACTTCTCCCTGTTAAGGTGATTGGAGGGGTTGCAGAAATGGTAACATGGAGAGGTCCTGGGGACTTGCACAATAATGGGTGGGAAGATGGTAGTCCAGGCAACTCCCAGTGGTACAAGAACAGTGTTGTTAGGTATAGCAATGGGTCCCTCTTGCTGAAATATATTATGAAACAGGTTGAAGGAGTACAGAAATGTCTATAATGGGAGCTCAAATGGATTGGTGGATGTTGTATGGTAAAATTGAACTGAAAATGACTGTACTAATGACAACTCAGCTACCCACCATGAGCACTATGGACATTGTTAAAGCTACTTTTGTAAATATTACTGTACAATGCCCTGGAATGGAACTGGCTCCACCCAGTGGCTTAACTTCTACTTCTATCCCAGGGTCTTTGTTAAACTTATGCATATACCTCTAGGGTTTTTTAATCCGTCTTTCTGACTGGGATATGATGGAATACAGGTCTTGTGTAGGGACAATGTATCTATGTTTTATGTCTCTCTCTTGTTAGGTGTTACTGCTGCTTACCAAGCTAGGCATCAAGATCCCATAGCCAGACAGGAAACTGTTCCACAGCATGGAGTCTTTAGTACCAGGTGGCTACAGAGACTAAATGGAATGGTGGGCTCTCTCTCAGGCCTTTTTCAGTTCAGGTATGTCCATATGGGAGTGAACATACTTAGAAACAGTTAGAAGACATATGCATTATTTTGAACATCAGTCTGCTTAGTCTGTCCTTAACCCGGCTTTGCAGTAGATTAATGGTCTGGCTACAGAGGAGTGATATACTGTGTACAGTATGCATGATGTTGCAAGGCTTTTTAATGAAACCCAGTATAAAAATTAATGAATTGATCTCTGTTAATAATAGAAAAGCACAAACACATAGGCAGAGAAATAATATGAACAGCCTATGGGAACTATGTTCTCAGAATGATTAGTATTTTGCTCAGAGATGTGGAAATGGTCCTTTCCTGACCTCATTTCAGATAACTACTTGGCCAAATGGTATTGTACAGCCTGAGTTCCAATACACAGGACATCCATTTGGATAGTTGCAAGCCTGTCAGAGGTTTTCATTTGTAACAGCTAGAAACCTGGGGTATATTACCTTACATCCTAACCAGGGCAAGTGTTACACCAGTGGGTCCTGTTCTATACAGGACACTTTGTACATATCTTTCTCTGTTTCCATACCAGTGTTTGACCCAGTGGAAGCTGTTTTGGCAAATAGACCACAGAACATTCAGTTGGCTACCTAGAGGGAGACATGGTTTACAACTCCACTACAGCAATTTGGCAGGCACCATACACAGAATGTTGCCTGGTGAAAGGATATAAATATGTACCTGTATGTTGGTGTGACATTTTTAAAGTGACTGCACCTGTATGTGGTCATGATGGGGTTCTGAACTAATATACCACCCAAAACTTTACGTGCATAGTATGGCTCATAAAAAGGCACCTTCCAATGGCAAGGGAGACCTATAACATTGATGGTCAGTATTGCATGGCCACTTGTCATAAATCATTCACTTATGGAACTTTGATATGTCCAGTGACTGTACCAAACTTCTGCGTAACACCCACTGCTTGCACTGCCATTAATCAAGCAGTTATATAACTTATACCACTTCATGATGAATAATATGCTCTCAATGAATCTTGTCATCAAAATGATGTTATAACGTGCATTCCAACATTTAATGTGCATATTGCTTCTCTCTCCCTAAACTTAGAGTGTTTGTGGAACTGTGAAGATGAATATGTGATAAGAATCATTAATAGCATGAATGAAGCAAAGAAATCATTGAATACTCTATTACATGATGGTGATTTTGATATACTAATCTCAAGTAATTGGATAGAAATTACATTTAAGCTATTAATTGTCCTACAAGTCATTCTGATTTGTATTGTGTTTTCTATGCTGTGTTGTTTGAGATTTATGCTGAAGTGGCACCCTAATAAACTGAAAGTTTTAAAATTCACTCATGATCTTACATCTGTATAAATTGGCACAATAGGTGATGATACCAGTTTCATGGTATCAAGTAGGGGACTGTAAATATACAAATTTGTCAGCTTATGTATTTGTACAAGGGTGCTGTGAATGCAAACTACTGATTTTCAAAGCCTGTGTGGTTTCGCTTTTAAAAAAGGTGACTTTTATGCTCAGTAATGGTTAACATCAAAAATGACTCTCAGTAGAAGAGCTGTTTAACGTAACCATAGAGAGGAATTTATTAATTATGTTCGTGTGGAATACTCTCAGAACTATACAGAGGAATTTGTCAATTTTATGTCTATGTGGAATACTCTCAGAACCACATAGAGGAATGTGCCTATTATATGTTTGTGTGGATTACTATAAGAAAAGGAACTGTTTGCTGTAGCCATATAAAGGAACTTGTCAGATATGCAAATGCAGTTTTTCTTTGTGAAGGAATTGTTTGTATCTTGTGATTGACATCAAAGGTTTGAAGATGTTTTGTAATCTTACACGGGAGCTTAACAGTGATGTGGTTATTATCAGAAGCTTGGAGAACTAATTCTAGCCCTCCAAAATTGTAAACACACTATGTATAAAGATAGGGCCAGTTAGGTGGCTAAGTTGAGACAGAACCTAGACTGCAGACAAGACTATGCAGTGATCTGTTCTCCCAGGAATGGCAATGTCCCATCCTGTAAATTGTATGGCTGATAAATAAAATGATTTATACACCGTAACAGTGTCTCTTGGTGTTGTCATTACCCACTAGAGTACAAATTCACAAGAGTTTATTTTTATACAAATGTATACCTCCCTCATAAAGATTAGATGGGTTTTGTGTCTTCACATCAAACTCAGAATAATATAAAATACACACTTAATGTGCTACACCATGCCACCCATTCAAAACAACCCTTCCTGTTGTTAAACTTTGATGCAGAGAAGACCTTTGGCCAGGTGACATGGCCCTTCCTATTTTCAGCCCTCCTCAAATTTGGTATATATGAGGAATTTGTGCAGATTTTACAGACACGATACACCACCCCTACAGCATATGTAAGTTAATGGACAGGTCTAACCCAGATTTACTTTAGGTCTGGGAACCAGACAGGGGTGTCCCATCTCCCACCTCCTCTTTGCACGTATATTTAGAGCCCTTAGCTCAAACTATATGACAGAATCCACTCATCATAGGTATTCATGGGGGAAACAGGGAGCAGAAACAGACACTATATACCAATGATTTACTAATATACCTCTTTCACCCAGAGATGGCATTATTAAGCTTATAGGATACATTACTGCAGTTTGGCCATATAACAGGATAGAACCTAGATACTACTAAAACAGAAGTATTACAGCTGAATTATTAACTATTTCCTGAAACAGCCCACAGATTGCAATTGAAATGTGGCATGCTGGCCTTCAAATACTGTGGGGTGTATATCATGCCAAAGCCAAAAACTTTGTTTACTTTACATTATGACCCCCTCTCTCATGCCTTTCAAAATGATATTGAAATTGGTCCCATTTACTTCTCCCATTTATTCAGAGAGTTGATAATGTTCAAGTGGAAATTTTAATTAGAATGTTATATCTAGCTCAGACAATCCCACAATCACCACCTAAAGCTTTATTCCAATTTTGGAATAAGCTCATCTCTAGATATCTCTGGCAAGGGAATAGGCCACAAGTTTGATTTACAATCTTATAATTAACAAAGGCAAAAGAAGGGCTGGCATTGCCACACCTTGAGTTATATAATTCAGCAGCTCAACTCCGATTGGCCATTTGTTGGATCATCCCTTCATGTTCAGCCCACTGAAGACACTGGAATTTAAATAGAGGGGGATTTTCTACACATTGTGAAAACTGTATTCATACCAAACATCCATACAGGAATCTTACAACATGGCAACCCATATACCATGCATGAAATTAAACTATGGTATTACATTTTGAATCTTAACATTTTGATCCATTTCAGATCCACAATTTATTCTCTACCCCATATAGAGGTGTTCCTCCCTGCAAAATTAGATCATGGTTATCTTAGATGGGCTTGGATGGGGTTACATTATGTTTTCCAGTTCTTGGAAGGCAGAGAAATTAAATCATTTGAGGAACTCAGTCTTGCATTTGGCTGCCACAGATAGCATTACTTTTGATTTATCTAAGTAAGAGACTGTATAAATACACTACAAGGGGCATGGCCTACAGCAGCAGAGGTGCTGCTGCTTTTGCAACTTATACAACAGGCACTTGAGGGACTGAGTTCTCCCAAACATTTAATTTCCAGGATCTCTCAAGCACCATGAAATTGCCAGGAAACCTCAATGCACCATATTGAAATTAGGTGGGTAGCTGGCTTTGTGACACTGAGTGATGGGGATCGCTTGGCACGCTGGCAACTCAGGTCCGTGCCCAAGTCCAGGACTGCAAAAGCAGAGACCGGCAGGGAGGGTTTGGAGCATCCATTGAATGCGCTTCTCCCTTGGGGAGGGCACAAGCCTGCATTGCTCTTGAGCAGCTCTTGGTGGCCTTGCAGTGGTGCACTTTGCATGGCCACATGCCACAGTGCATTCTGCTAGGACGCTGCATGCGTGAGACCACATTGTGGGCAGAGGGGTTGGGACGAGGGAGAAAAGGGAAAAAAGGCTGTTCAGTCAACTGGATGATGGTCACTGGGTCCCCTTACATGACAAAGCCCCGGCAGAATGCCGTCTGTGTTGCTGCTCCTGTTACCCTGTGCAACGTGTCAAGGTTGAACCCCAGTCTCCCTTCTCTCAGGACCCAAAGAGGGAGCCCCCCCATCAAAGGGATATGTCAGGCACACCAAGGAGCATGGAACTAGGGGTTGCAGCAGATTGCAAGGTGGGACAACATGGCAGTTCGGGGAAACTAGGCAACCCTAAGGAGTGGACGGCCAAGTGGCATGGGGTTGGAGCATAAATAAATTAAGCAAAAAAAAAATTAGAATTAAGTGAGTGAAAGTCCTTAATATTATAACAGATAAACCGTGGGATCATTATTTAGGTGACGTTCATAAAATAACTTCCTCTCATCAGTGGAAAGAATGCTTATGGAAAACTTTCACCTGCTGTTTTATTACACCTGCCAGGCAGGTGAAGCATATCCCTCATTTATGAACTTGCTGCTGGAGACAATGTGGAGCCCAGGTAGCCACCCATGTTCATATATTTTGGCCTTGCCCCAACTAGCCTCATTTTTTTTTTGCCATGCAGCAATAGTTGAGAGACATATTCCAAGGGGATTTGAAGCTTATGGACAGAGTATTTTTCTTCTTGGATATCATGGTTGGATATAGATCACCTGGTATCAAAAAAATCATTGAATATTTCCCTTCTGCTGGCCAATAAGTCAATTACTAAAAATTGGTTGATTCAAATTACTCGAGCCATCACCTTATGGCAAGACCTTATGATGGAAAGGTCTCAGATATAAAAAATTAAAGCAAACTTAAATTGCATGTATCCAAAATCTGAGCATCTCTAAAGAAAATAGGTGATACATAGCATGAGTCAGAGACCAACAGTTGTACCTTAATTTTATTGCATGTCTTGGTATGAAGACTTACAGCATGTATACAATCTAAGTACACAAGACTTTGGCACATTTCCACCCCGGCAAATGAATATTGGCTCCATGACCAGCAGGGGGACTTCGTCTAAAACCAAGAGACAATGGGGTGGACTTTATATTTGATTTTGCTTTTCAGTTTGTACTGCAACATTGTAACTATGTAATGTGATGAATGCAACAACCCTGTCCTTTGTTCTGGTTCTTCCTCTGCAACATAGAAAAGTTCTTGTATTAAAAAGGAATGTGTAAAATAAAGGAAAAAATTATATCTCCCTGCCACCAGTTGATATGGCCCTGTTGCTCTCAGGCTTGCACCATGTGGATCCCCACTGGCTGGAGAGTGGGGCGAGTGGCAGTGGGGGCTGGGGCCTAAAGTTTGGCACAGGTGGTGGCAGGGGAGCAAAAAACTATATGAAAAAAGAAGACTAGCGAGGTGGTCTATGGTTAACAGTTGAAATTCAATTCCAAAACATGCAAAGTGATGCACCTAGGGAACAAGAACCCCAGGACTAAGAACTGGATGGGGGGCAAAGCTAAGCACTGTGGCTAAGGAAAGGGCCCAGGAACCATCATTAGTGACTTCTTTAAACAACCAAGCTAGTGCAGCTAGGCTTACAGTAAGGTAAATAGGATACTGGGATGTATCGGAAGGGATATTGACTAAGGAAGAAAAAGGGGTATTACTGCATCTTTATATATCATTGGGGAGGTTGCATATGGAGTACTGTGCCCAGTTCTGGAGTCCTTACCTCAGGAAAGATAAGGACAAACTAGAGACAGTGCAACTGAACATGTACTCACCGGAGACCAGACAACAGAGGGGTGATATGATAGAAACCTACAAGTTCCTGAAAGAAACAAACAAGGTGAACTGTGAAGAACTATTTAGCATGATTAACAGTTCAAAAACATGGGGGCATGAGTAAAAAGTGATGGGAGGAAAGTTCAAGACGGATGTGAAAAAGTTTTATTTTACAGAAAGGGTGGTGAAACCATGGGACAGTCTGCCAACCAAAGTGGAAGGTGTCAAATCCATAAATGATTTCTAGCATGGCTGGGACAGATTGAAGGGTATAGTTGTTACTCAGGGTAGTAGTAGTAGTAGGGAGGGGATCAGAGGGGGTGGATAGTGACGGCTTCTACCCTGTATGAACAATTGGTCCTGGGGTTTGATAGGGAACCACAGGCAGACTTAGACTTAGACTTAGACTTAGAATTCCGCCCTCCATGTGGGATGTCACCTGGCTGTGCGCACATGATAGACTTGGAGTTAAAGGGTCCTACAAGCATAAGGTTGTTAGAAGAAAGAATGTGTCTTTGACCTTCCTGTACAGGAGTAGAGGTGACAGAGAACCATTTCTTGTTTAGTTGCCCATTTATTGGAGAATTCTGGAGGACATTGGCTCAGGTCTGAAAAGAACCCCTTTTTCTGACTATAGACAAAAACTATGTCATTTTTGGTGTTTTCCCACATGCATGGAGTATATTCTATGCTAGCACTCTCCGAGTTATTTTTGCAATAATTAAATATCAACAGTGGCAAGTGCACTGTGCACATTCCTTATAAAATAAATTTTTGACAGGTAGTGAGGTAGTACAGCAAATTATTAAATCTCTGCAACATATAGGATAGGCTAAATGAAATGCTTTTCCTTTCAGCAGTTCCAGAAACATTGGGTACAGTGCCCATGGGTTTTAGGGCACGATTAGGGGTGGTATGAGAAGATTTAATCCATGGTTCTCCTACTACTGAATGTTTTCTTTTTTTCCCTTTTTGAATACTTTGGTACTGATTATGTGATGTAGCTGGGACATCTCTGTTTTGGGTGTTCATTTCTTTATTTAGTATGTATGCATTTTCTTTATTGCTTTCAGGCATGGTACTTTGTATGAATTGTATATTAATCAGTCATGTTAAGTTTTGTATATATTTTTGTATGACTTGTTCCATTTTATTTTCAATAAAATTGCCCTCTTCTTCGATAAGTGCCATGGGATCTTTTAATTCCACCAGGAAAGTGACCAGAGATGCCAGAAGGGGCCTCTGTTTTAACATCTCATCCAAAGGATGTGCATCTCAGTTGTGCAGCACCCCACCCCCAATACTGCACTATAATGTCAGTTATGGGTATTACCCCAAGTACCTGGTGCAGGACAAGAACCCACACTCATCTGATCTTCCGGTCCTAGAGATGAGTGTACTACCTACTGAGTCAAAGACACTGATAGCCTTTATTGACTTCAACGGAGCTTTCAATGGGGTCTCTAGAAAGCTACTATGGGAAAAACTATAAAGGCTGGGGATAAATCAAACTATTTTAAGAAAAATTGTCAATTTATATTCTGACACTTGGTCCACAGTCCACAGAAACACTGACAAATGCTGCCAGGGTTGCACATCTTTTTTTTCAGAAATGAGAATGCAATACTAAGATGAAATAGGGAATATAAGCTTTTTAAAGTCTATATAAAGTATCAGTTTCTTTGAGAAATTAGAGATTACTGACTGATTACACTTACAGGGGTGTGGATAACCAGGCCCGAACCCTGCAGTGTCCAGTTTACATGTTGGTGTTTGATAATAACTAAATTTACTAAAGCCTATATCTATATGTCTCCTTATTTAACAGCATAAACAGAGTGTAGAGAGAGAGAAATATATCGATATGCTATGTACTCCGGATGAACTGTATGTTAAGTAGGGTGGCAGACAGTAGAGAAGCGCACATCATCCCCTCAAAGGTGCTCCAGCAAAAAAACGACAACTGTAGTGAAACAACAAAGCTGGGCACACACCAAGTAGATGAGAAATGTTAAAAATATTTATTAACTATTATAAAAGCATGGCTGAGTTACTGGGCTAACACCCCTACATATTGACCCAACCACATGGGTCTTCCTCAGGGGTCCCTTTGTTTCACTTTGTTGTTTCACTGCATGATGTTAAGTAGAGTACCTTCTAAATATTTGCACATTTATTGTACTAGGTATGTGATCATTTAGTAATACTTTTTATGTAAATTATGTTTCTATGTGTGAAAATTTACATGATGCTTTCTTTTTAAAAAATTGTAAAAACTTACAAGTCAATCAAGAAACTCTACTTGATGGCACATGTGGCCCCTGATCTGCCTAATCTATGCATTTTTTTTTTGCAAAATAAAGAAATGTAAAGCAAACAGACATGATAAACTAATAAGATCCGCTGCCTGATGCCCACCGCATTCATGAGGTAGGCTTTTTTTGTGCAAGGTGAGCCAGATGCAGACTCTGAAGTACAACCTGTTAATGAACTCGGCAATGTTAGTCTTACTGCAAAACTAGCACACTAACCACTAAAATGAGCATTTAGAAAAGTGGCACTCTGTGTATACATATCATCAGCAGTGCAATGAAACATGTCTTTACGAAAAGCTAGTTTTTAGGTACCATTAATAAAATATTAGCAGGCTGGCGTAGAGGCATGGCTGCAGCTCAAAGCGAGGGCAATCCAGGTTCAGGAATGAGCCAGGGACATCAGGGGCCACCCAGGGGCAGGAGGATCAAGCGACCTAGAAGATGGTCTCCTCCTCCAGGGAGGAAGGGCTGTGTCCCCCGACTTTGCCACCACAATCTGTAAGAATGCATGTTCTGTTTCTGTATGGGTAGCCTATGATGTGCACTATTTATATATATATGTGTGTGTGTGTGTGTGTGTATATATATATATATTTAACAATGGTATATATGAGCCAAAAAAAGCAGCTATCTTTTTTTCTTGAGAAAAAAACATTTCAGGCATTTAAAAAAATTAAAATTCTGGCAGAACAGGAACATTTTACAAGGAAATGAAACAGGAAGATGTCTGGGATCTTTTACAGTTAAAAAAGGCAGGGTCAGAGTTGTTGCTTACGTTTGCTGCACAGCTGCACTGAAGAAGACAATGTGAGCTTAGTTACTGATGTGTCCATCATTAACGTCTACACAATATGTAATAAATATAAAAACAAAGTGTTAAATAAAAACATTACATTAAAGTACCGTTACGGTTTGTGAACAATGTCAGGAAGCACTTTTTCGTTGAAAGAGTGGTGAATGCTTGGAACAGCTTCCCAAAGGAGGTGGTAGGGGCAAAAACAGTTAGGGAATTCAAGAATGCATGGGATAGACATAAGAGTACCCGAGGGACAAGAAATAAAGGGTGAGCTGCAGATCAACTAGGATCTGTGGTTTGTAATAGGTAGGCGAAATGGGCAGACTGGGTGGTCCTTATCTGCCATCAACTTCTATGTTTCTATGTCAGAAAAAGAAGGGAAGTTCAAATTTAGTTTATAAAGACTTGTGACCCACATTTACACTGTTGTTTGCTAACCTGGTTCTGTATATTATAATATGCCAACTGAAGGAACAGGGTAATTGTTTTGTAATGATATTATTGATCATGACATCACTCTTAGCCAATCAGGAATGTTCACTTCTAAACATTCTAGGTACTCTTATAACCATAAGAGAGATGTATTATGCACATAGTTCTGGAATTCTGCAAGTTCAAAGTTCAGTTGGCATAGTCCATTTCCATTCGAAGGGGTTGCAATAATTTTTCACAAAGTTAAAGCATTTTGACTGTGATTTCAAGATTCTTTTTTTTTAAACTGAAATCTTCAACATGATTTATAATATGTCTATATGGACAGCTATTACACCTGTTATGGTTATGTAAGAGTTTTTTCTCAAGTCCTCTGTGTGCCAGAACTGCTGAGCTTTGCTTCACAATTCTCCCACCCAAAGAACTCGAGAATACACTCTTGTAACCATAAGAGACACCGTAACTGTACATATAAATATATAAAGTATTTTATGAAATTGGCCATGAAAATTCTGCAACTTCATTGGTCAAAACATGTCACATAACTGTTGATTATTGTCTGACAACCATACGCCTCACCTGAACTCCATATTTTTATTTTAATCAAGCTGTTTCCTCGGTTCCTGACTGGATAATGGGAGCCCCATCACCAACCTTCTCATGGACTTACTAGTTAGCCATCACTTGCCCAGGACCATGTTCATGGTGGGTGGCCTGCCATGTCCATCATGTGTGGGCCTGTGGGGAGTGCTGGAGAAATGGGGGGGCCATGGCTTTTTCCTCCAGCTCATAGTTTCCTCCCCAAGAATACTGGTGTGCAAAGACATGTACACATGCATGTATGCTGACATCTGATGGCTGCCCCTCCCATTGCTGCAGTCTCACTGCTCTGTCTACTGGCATCTACCAGTTGGCAGACAAACAGCAGGAATGCTGTACCATCCCTCCCTGAGAGAGGGTAGCCATCCCTAGGACACTTAATCCTCCCTTCCCAAGTTGACCCCCAAGTGATGCAAGTCTATACTCACACCTGGGTTACCAGCATGGCAAACAGCACCAGTACTGCTGTCCTACAGGACTGGCCCAAATACACATTTTTTTAACAAATAAAAACCCATTTTATAAGTGTGATAATGCACTCCAGGGTATGTAGTCATAAGGGAATAATGCACTTCTGGGGTGACTGAAGCACTCAGCTGTTCCTCATATCTAGCAACCACCCGAGGCATACATTATACCCATACAACCACACACACTGCTATGTGTTATGCTCTACCTATGTGAAGGTATGATGCACATTACTAGCATGTTGGGTCATGTTTTAAGGAAGCAATGGTGCACACATGGATCGCATGTCTTTAATGGAACACTGTCAGCCACAAAGGCCTCAGACTGCCCTAGTGTAAAACACATGCTATGGTTGCACACCTTCTGAAGGATTTGCTGGTGCAGCTGGTAGGTTTGTAGATCCTTTTTCTTAAAAAGTGAAAAATTTTCTGTCCACCAGATTGGTGTTACAACACAAACATGTATTCGTTTCCAATTCTCCTCTTTTTTAATTGACACTTTTGTATTCCTCCGTCTGGCCTGAAACCCAACTCCCTCAGAATCCCCCAAGGTACACCAGAGTCATGCACCTGCCTCCCTGACACCACTGACCCTCTACGGAGCCTTGGTTTAAACCTCTGGCAGGTTAGGTGGGGGGATTGATCACCAAAAGCAGCTCAATGTCAGAAGGTGATGCAGCAGGAGGGCATGTCATGGATATACCGATATCCATAGTGTTTGGCTGCCAACCCATTTCTCTTCTTTTCTTTCCTTTCCCTTCTTTTGAGATGGCAGTGGTTCACCCACTAGGTTGAACAGGCACATGGACTGTGCTGTCATGTGATGTGAGGCAGCATTTCCCCTCCCCAATTGTATTCCAACCTTCAACTCCTCTTGTGGTTAGCTGGGTGGTGCTACTACTAAGTCAGCATGCTACCTCCCTCTCCAGAGAAGGACAGCATCCCCTGGAATGCTCAGTCTTCCCCATTCACCAGTGCTCAAAAGACCCAGTCTTGTTCCCAAACCTGGGTTGCCAATGTTGCAAGTGGAAGCCCCACCGCTGCATCTGATGGGGCCGGCTTTTTCCAGTCTTTGAGCTCTTCCCATTGCATGTTTCCTTAAAAACTGGAAAAACCTCACACAGTCTAGTCAATTGTGATACAGTGGGAGGTCTACTGCATCATGAGTAGCTGGACTGTGTGTGGCTATGAAGGACACAGTGAGCCTTGAAAAATAAAACAGTTTTGATATAATTACACCATTCAATGATTTTTCACTTCTTACATTTTTATCTATAGAAGTTTTCAATAAAAAATACAGTGAAGCATTAAATTTTGTGAAAGATAGCCATACAGTCATAAAACAAATCATTATATTTTATTATACAGGATTTGTGATCCTTCAATCTTAAGTACAGGAAATGGAAGTATAAAGGATTTCATGAACAATTCATTATGTTCCCATAAATGCCCAACCATGCTAAGCATTGAAGTGTCTAATAGTAGTCAGCATGAATTATAACATAGCTGAATGCTTGTTTCCAAGTTAAATATCAGTTGCCAGGATAAACATGCGTTTCTTGCCCCCCTATGATATACATCACTATGTAATAGCAGGCTATAATGAAAAATAAAACACTTCAACATTGACTCATTTTGCAAATCAAACAGTATTAACTAAGGAACTGATTTTTTAGTCAGTTGCAGAAGAACAGGCAAACAAATACAAAGCAAATGGCTTTATAAACCAACATTCACAGAAGTTCAAATGCTGTGGTACTGTCTGAACAAGAGTCATTTGATGCCTCATCATAGGTGCCACGATGGGTAGTGTAATCAAGCTGAGGGCAGTTATGGACCAGATAAAGTGCAAGGGTGCACACAGTTATGTCCTGAATTCCAATAAAGACACAGTACAGTAATATAATTACCAGTAAGCCCATTTATTGACTGGACTGACACCACTTTCTAATGCTGTAATAACTGGCCAGTTAAGATGGAATGGAACCCAATTATTATGGCATTGGTGTTAGTCAGTGAAAGTGAAAGCCACTGCTGTCTCACACTCACAGAAACAAAATGCCACAGAAAAGGACAATGGCCTTTTTTGAACACACAGCACTAAACCAACCAGCAATTATATAAAATAAAGAATGGGTGTTACATTATTTGCATTTTTTACACATCCTTGGTGGGTAATACCATCACAAACCCCTCACACTTTGCACTCGTGATTTATGTGGTACTGCACGCTTTGGCTGTGTAGAAACAACTCATAACGTAAAACACCCATCCATTATTCTCTGTATAATAAAACCCCATTTGGATCATGTAATTTTAAAAAGCAATGATGATCTCCAGAACTTTAGAAATCAATTCCCACAGTTCATCTGTCTAAGTTTTCAGCCCCTGCCTCCTCCTCTGGACTCAGACCAAATTAAAAAGCAGTTTTGCAGCCCATCAACACACATCTGTAGGATCAGTATTTTGTTCTTTGCTGCTTTATACTATGCTGAGCTGAGCTGGGACTAGAACAGAGTGTATGACACCACATCCTCTCAGTTGGCAACCGGGATCCAGAGCATGTTAATGGTAGAGAAGCAGGACATCTGTCTTTATCTGTCTGGTTGTTTCCCATGAGAACTCCGGAGCTGCTTATCCTTTACCTGCACCTCCTCCATTATCTGTGCACAGTGTATCTTTGGATTGGTGTTTCCCATGAGAACAATGATAAAGAATTCAATGGGCATGAGGTCATAACCTCAGACACAAAAACAGCACAGCAATGTACCACACTGTCAATAAAGTGGGTACATTGATAGCGCTGAGTCATATTGCTGAAACTAAATGTCAGCATAAAACAGTGGAAGTTCTTTATTTTTTGTGGGGGGCTCAGCCCATCACCCCCCCATTATAGGTCTTATCCTCTGTATGACTAGTTACCCAGGCAAGAGCGACAGGCTGCAAAACTGCGCTTACACCATTTCATCCTTTCATGGTTTGCACCCTGTCGCTATATCCACATGCATTGTCTATGATACGTGGTTTTTAATACACCATTTTGTATACTCTGTATTGACCCGGTACTGGATCCTGGCTGCATGCAGTAGAAAGTTCCTTGCTTCCACTCCTATTGATACCAGAAGCACTGCCTTTATGGCGCTCCTCTGAGCACCAACATTTCTAGGGTTTACATGGTAAGCCCGCTGTGTGTGTGTGTGTGTGTGTGTGTGTGTGTATATATATATATATATATATACATATGTATATGTATATATATATACATACATATATGTATATATATATATCCCTCAGATCCCAATCCTCACCTAAATTCAACACCATGGATAGCCATCCTCTGACAAAACTTGGCACCTTTTTATTCTCTGAGCCTTTGTAAAAATAGGGTTTTGTCTGAAAATCAGGTCAGTATCTGACAATTCTGATTCTGTTTTGCAGCTCTGAACAACACTAACCCCAGTGTCTGAGGCTTGTGCAACATTATCTAGAGCTTCAAGCCAGCCTCTAAAGTGCATATTCTCCTGTGTGAGTTTTGAGACAGCTACCATTTTTTTTGTTTGTTTTTAGCGATCGGGTGTCAGTTTCTTGAGTCACAGTCAGCTTTCTCAGTTTGTTCCATAACCTTCTTTGCAGTGTTTGACCCTGGTTGCCCAACCCCCTCATCCACCTTCCTGGTGACTTACATCAGGACCTGTATCCCCCACAAATGGTCACCCATGGCAGGGCCAGGTAAGATGACATTCCTCCCCTCAGAACACTCATCCAGATTGTCCCTGGCAACCTCTCAGTGGTGTGAGGCCTGCGGCAACCAGCAACGCCATCCCGCCAGCACCTGTTTTCTCACCCATCTCCCCTGACACAACATGCAGACATGATGCCATCCCTGCATGCATGGAGAACACTGCGAGGGAAAGTTCCCAGCCTCCTACAAGGTACCACCTGTGTGACAGACTGCTGTGTCATCCCCTTCCAACCTGGGAGGACTACTATGCATGAGCTCCAGTCCCCCGGCCTCTGCAACCCAGCTGGCTTCCCTGGCTATTCCAAAATGTGGATCGCCACCAGAGGAGTACAATGAGCATCAGGTGGCCCAGGATCCTCAGTTTTTGAGTCCCAAGTGCTACACTTTCCAAGATTCTTTAAAATGTTTTAAACATCTCACAGACCACTGTTAGAACTCTGTACCATGCTGGTATTGCTTCCATAGCCTTGGGCTTACAGGCTCTGGCACTTCCCCAGCTTTCCTGCAGAGACTGCTACTGTTTAGTGGATCCCCTGGTAGCAGCCCTGTTGGGTTGTCTCATTTCTGTAAATTTAGCACCAAAATGTTCCTGTAAGTGAGGATCTGAATAAAATATGAAAGCTGTCCATTAGAAAGAGTTGTATATTTCAATAAAGTCTGACTCAAGGGTGCCCACGTGAACGGCATCTGCACAGTAGCTGGACTCTGTAGACACCCCCAAACACACTTTTTTACTTTCACTAAGAAAAGGGAAGTAGATAGATAACATATCTAGCTCTATACAGCTACATATAGAAAATATGACTGTAACTGGACTGCTACTAAGCAGCTCTAAAACAAAAGTGATATTATTCTTGAACAGAACCTATCCTTTAGACACACTTCATATCTCATCGTAATCTGGTCCTCCCTTTGTTAATGTCATACCTTTCAAGTACCTTGGGTTCTGAAATCATCCAAGATTATCTTTCAGTATGAACATTTCAATTTACTGCATGTATTGTAAATTATTTTCTGAATACCTTTGTTACTAAATAAACATTTCAAATATAAAAACAAAAATGAGCACATCTCAAGAAGAGTCTGCAGTTCTTACCAGAAACAGGGCTTAATATAGCACAACTGAAGCTGTCTGGATCTCAAAAGTAGAAAGATGCTGCTACTTCAAGCATTGTTATTGGCATTAAAATAGAGGAGTATAGTGTACATGGCAGCCAACTCCCCACCCTAAATAAAATCATGGTTGCTTTCAACAAGATGTGCAATTTCCACTTGGCTCTTAATAGAAAAATCTATCACTGTCTGTTACACCAGCAACAGGGTATACTTGTCCCAGAAAAGAGGTTGAAACTCTAATGGCTCTCCATGGTGTATAAATGCATCCATGATCTATATCTGGTGTATCTGTCTAACCTGCTCACCAAGTCAGTCAAGTTTTACCAATTGAAGTCAGACATTAGGGCGTCCTGCAAATCCCAAGAGCCTGCAAAATGTTAGGGGGAAAGCCTCCTCTGTTGCAGCTCCCACCACCCAGAACTCGTTGCCTGAGTCAGCTACAAACTCAAGCAACAGCAATTCAAGCAAGCTATGTTTTATTTTCTAGTTCTACCCTGCTCCTGTTTCTCATCCCATTTAGCCCTGTGATGACATGTATGTTCCTAGTGTCTCCCTACACTTGTCACCTCCCCCGCCACAACAAAAGTGTTAGTAGGGACCAAGAGCAGATCGAACCAATGAGACACTGCCCACTTGCGTGTTGGCTGTTTAAGACTCCAAGCTTGTGCTGCTTGCTCAGGGTGCTGGTTCTCACTCATGGAGAAGTAAAGAGCTAAGGAAACACAGCAGAGCCATATAGAGAAAAAGAGAGAAAGCTGAATACCTGAGACTGCTAACTGCAGCAGAAAGAGTGGCCTGTTTAGCCTACACCTGATTTGGGTTGTGTTTTCATATTTTTTTTGTATTAAGTGGAATGTAAGTTTTTTGGGGGGCTTGCTGAAGTAAAGCTGATTTTAATTTAAAACTTGTGGCCATAGCTGTTTCCTGTCTGTGACTCGTGCTTCGTAAGAAGCCGCTCGATCAGCTGCCACGTCACAAGCCCTGATACTGATCCATTACTAAACTGCTCGCAGTCCAGCTTCACCCCATTCCTTTTCAATTCTTCACTTGCACCTAAAGTTGGTTATGGTTCTCTACAGAACTTGGCTCAAAGCATACTTATTGTTTCTATATACTTAAGACTTAATATTGTAACTATGAGGTAGTGTTATGTAAGTAACTTACATTTCCCTGCTGCTATACGGTCCTCCCAGGAACCTCTTGAACTTGAGGTGTTACACCTAAATGTGGCTACCCTGGTGTGCAAAAATTCCATATAAAATAAATATCAACTGACTAAAGCAGGTGAGCAATTATGAAATATGTCTCTTGAACAGTATGAGCTGGATTTTTAAGCCTCATGATACAGACGCAGGTCCCTACTTCTGACACAGTCTGCATCATAGTAAATGCACCAAAAAGCTTGCATCCTGTCTTCAAACATTTGACACATTTGCAACATTCTTCTAACTTTATGGCACAAAAATGATGCACACGTCATTTTTGGAGCACAACTCGTGGCACTTGTGACATGAAGTTAGATCACATTTTATGTGGCCTAACAGTCATGTCTCAAGTAATGCAACTTTGAGAACATCATCCCGCAGTTCTTTAAAATCTCTAGCCCTATGGGCCCGGATTTTTAATAGCAACACAAAGTAGTGCACAATCACTATTTTGCCCCATGTATAGGGGTGCAAGGCCATATTTAAAGTATTGCACAATAGATTGGCAAATGAAAAAAGTGTACTAAAATTAGCATTGGGCAATACAGTAAAATCTGAGGGCTAACACTCAAGTACTGTGCAGTGCAACCAAGCACAGCGACATGCAGTGGCACCATGAGGAATTTGCAGGAGAAAATAAAGGGTATGCCACCAATAACCAGACAAGGCCCAGAAACAGAATACAGCCCTAGCTACTGCAAACCCCCATCTACTGTAAAAATAATGACACTCATAATACACAACAATTGACGGTATACCGTTCAAACAACGAACCCCCCACAGCAAATCCATTACATTGACAACAACCGATTCAACATCTGCAGTCTCAAACGGGTGTGTGCAGCGACGTATGGATACAGTGGCTCCACTGTAAGTCACTCTCCTCCCATTATCCGCCCCCTTCCTGGAGTTGACAATCATTAATTCCAGGGGGTGCAGGAGACAAAGCCCCCCGCAAACAGTCAGAAGAATCCCATTGCGCTGCAGGTCATCAATGCATTTGCTGGTCAGTGTGATTGTCGTTGGCAAAATGCTGTCTATGTAAAGTCCATCAACAACTTTGTTGTCTATGCGACTTGGTGGAACCCAATCAACTGCTTAGTAAGAGACATAGAAAAGCAACACAGATAAACATAATGGGTGTGGCCTAAGACAAAACAAAACAAAATACTGTACTAACAAATACAATTGTGCCATAACACCTGGGCAGAACACCCCACCACTGCAGGCCACACCATGGCCACTCCCATGAAATTAATGCCAATACAGGAATAAAGAAAATGTGCATTACAACATGGTGTGGTCATGAAAGAACAGAAACAAAATAGAAGCACACACCCAATTTTTTTTTTATTTTGTTACTTTAGGTTTTTATTCTTTGATAACCTGGTCCACTAGACACAAGACCCATTTACAGGGAGTGACCCGGGAACACAGAGAGGTTACGTAACTTGCTCAGGGTCACCCAGTATGCAAGTGGAGGTTGTGGGAATCACACCAGGTCTGCCAGATGTACCAAAGCTCATTCACAGCTCATTGTACTAGCCTCTAGAATAACAGAATGATGTCCATGGAAGGGAATGACTATGACAGCAGGCTGAGAGACCTGAATACATACACCCTGGAGGATAGAAGGGATTGGAGGGCATGATAGAGACATTCAAGTATATGAGGGGAATCAGTAAGGATGGGGCAGATGGGGTCTTTAAGTTAAGGAGGGGGAGGATCACCAGAGGGCATGGGCAAAGAAAAGAGGGGGGAAGATTTAAGAAGGAAATGAGGAGACACTATTTCACAGAGAGGGTGGTAGCAAAATGGAATGCCCTACCAGAATGGGTGGTATCATGTAAATCTGCGAACAGCTTCAAAAGGGCATGGGACAATGCACAGGGTACAGTGAGGGTGGGGGAGGTGGGGCTGTCAGTGGGATGACAAATGGGAGGGTGGGGCAGCTGCGAACTAGGGGTGCTAGCTGCACACTCAAGCAGACTTAGATAGACCAGGTGGTCTGTTTCTGCTGGCACACTCGTATGTTCATATGTTCCATCCACTAGCCATCACATGGCTCACCCTCCTGGGCCTGCACCAATGCAGCATCCTGTGCAACCAGATACTGTTGCACTGGTAAATGGTCACAAACTTCCTCCATGGTCATCTGCATATCAGGGTATCCCACTGGATCTGTGCCTCTCCATGTGTCTAACCAGTAAGACAAATGCCAACTCTAAGTAGTCCGTACAGTACAAGCGGTAAACACAAAGAACCAGGGAGACACCATGGAGCATTGATGTGCCCCTGAAAACCTATACTCCAGTGATACCATGAGCATAGCACAGGTGGCCAACAACCAAACAATGCAAAGGCGCCAGTGTGTGAACACTCGTGGACAGTGCTGAACTGTGTGCACCTTAAGCCACAATGCCATGACCATGCAGTAATGTGAGCACAACACAATGCCAGTCACAGCACATGTACCACTGAGGACAGAGCATTCCTGTGTTGTATATGGAATGCCATTGCAAACACAGACAGAACAGCTATGTACAGTATGGGATGTCATGACATCTGATGTAATAGTTCAGCAGCATGGCTAAACAAGAAATGCCCACCGACACATAAATGAATGGCCAATGTATGGCAAAAAACAAGAGTGCCACTGAAGGACCACACAGCTCACTACACGAGTGAGTTGTGCAAAGCACAATGCAGCCTGCAGTATACGTGTACTAGGCTGGGCAGCCAGCTGTAGTAATTGCTACTCACCTGCTCCTCGGGCGACCCAGTTTGAAGTGAGTTTGATTGTAGGGAGGGATGGCCGGGGAAGGAGCACTAAGCATCTGGCAGACTGTTCTCCTCCTTTAGGAGAGGCTTGCATGCCCCATCATCTGACTGCTACCTAGCAGAGGCGGGGTGGCAGTGAGGTTGAGTCATTAGATTGAAGGAGGGCGGGGATGTGGCCGATGGTGGAGAGGACTGCACATGTGCAGGAGTACATCATTGCCAAGATCCAAGGGGATAACAATGGGCTAAAATAGCCACTAGCTGAGCTGATGTTGCCCTACTTGCTCCCCCCCCCGTTCATCATCAGACCTCCTCTCCAGGCTCCTGTTTCACTCCTGGGCTTCATCTCCACTGGGGTGGGAGTGAAGCTGCTGCAGGAGCTGAAGGCAAGCTTAACCTCAAAGGGTTCAGTCCAAGGTGGGGGGGCAACACAATGGTGTGTCACAGGTGGCCTGAGGTGTCCCAGGATGCCAAGGTAAGAGGAGCCTCATCAGACCAGAGGTAGCTCTGGCAGAGGCCAAAGAAGGTGCTGGCCAGGTGGGCCTTAGGCTAAAATGCAACTGAAAAAAACATGCATGTACTAGGAACACCATCATGTGCCATTTAGCACAAGTGCACAATGACAATACAGTGGTTCTCACTGGTGGGTGCTGGCTTCTGGCTCCATCTGTCTGCAGCCCTACTGCTTCCCCCTTGATGCCTGCTGGCCCCTTTCATCCTGCGACTGCTGGCCTGGGTTTCTGAAAGAATAAAAAATGTAATAAATAAAAAAATTGAAGGAATTGCAGTAAACCACCACTGTGGTTCAACAGAACGAAGTTCCCTGAGTAAAACCCACCCTCATTTGACTTCCTAGGGCACCCATGGGCTGAGAAAAACTATTTTTAAATTTGTCCATCCCATCCCTCGCTCACAATGCAAGATCACGATCAAAGAATCTCATGATCAAAGAATTTGCAGCCTCACAATCAAAGAATTTGTAGGCTCACGATCAAAGAATAAAAAATGGTGAAATGCAATTTATTAACCAATTTGAACCAAACCAATGGCATGGTTCAACAGAACGGTCCTTCCTGAGAAAAACAAGCTCTCATTTGTGTTCCTAGCCCACCCCTGAGCCAAGACATTAGTGTTTTAGGTCACGATGCAAGATTGTGATCAAAGAATCTCACGATCCAAGAATTTGCAGGCTCGCGATCAGAGATCATTAGCGAGCCACGAATTAAGATTTTAAAAGCTTATAACTCTATTTTTGACTGATTTGGCTGGAACCAAAGCCATGGCTCAATAGATCAGGGTCCCCTGAGTAAAATCCACCAAAGGTTTGCTTCAGAAGTGACCCCTGAGCCGAGATATTTGTGTTTGTGTGATTGGAAAACTGAAAACAAGACGGCGGACCTCGCGGTTAAAGAATTTTGAAAATTCCTTGGGAACAAAGATTCTTGAACTGCAAGGCTACAAATTCTTTGATTGCCAGGTGAGACCAGATGGTCAGAACCCCCAATTCTTTGATCGCAAGATATACATATAAATTTTCCCATTGACTTATAATGGGAACTTAAAAGTGGCATAACTTTTGAATGCCTTAATATTTTTTCACCAAACAAAAAGTGGCATGTTCGGCCACCAAAGCTCTTTCAAATGAGCCATCTTTCAGAGCAGCACACCACATGGTGGCCCTGCAGGACCACATTAAGGATGCCAAAAGGTGCCTCCAAAAATGGATAATTTTGCATTTTTCAGCGCTTTCGTACACAAAGACCAGCATTCTGACACAAATGCAATTTGGCAAATCAAGAGATCTGGTGTGTCCCAACGTGTGTACCAAATTTCAGGCAAATCCATGGAATGGGTCCAAAGTTATTAATGTCCAGACTTTTGACTTGAGTATGTAACTGGCCGCTCAACCCTAACTATAGTGGTACGCCCGTGCCACTATAATATATCACATATATATTGCAATTATCATTTGGGGGGCTGTTTTTATTTTTTCTCCCATCTTTTTCTGTCTTTCTCTCCTCCACATGGTGTGGGCAGTAACCATCTGGCTTATATGCAACCACAGTGCTTTGTGGGAGGAGCAAGTGCCCTGGCTCTCACATGGGTGCTGCTGAAGTGCTGAAAGCTGTTACCATCCCTCCCAATGCAGAGTACAGTGCCACTTGGCAACTGCTCTAGGTCACAGCCACTTCCCAGTGGGGTTCTTTGAGTCCATTCCTGAACTTAGGTCAGCTGCAGGGCAGTTAGACCATTGGGGCAGCCCCCCATATGCGTCTTATCCACTATTTCAATATCCCTGGTTGATATGGTCTCTCTTCACCAGAATTAATGTTCAGATCTGATAATATTCAGATATGTTTGCTGGGAAATGTATATATTCCCACACATAATTCTAGTCATTATTCAGACAATATTTGATTAATCTATACTAAATGAATACATATGCGTGCTGAAAAATACCACAACGCTGAGTTCTAGAGGATGGGGACTACATTGCAAGGACAAGCAATCTCAATAACCTGGTTGACACTGAACTTTTCTCAAAAAATATTGGGCTGGATATTCAAAAGGGTTGCGCCATGCGTAATAGGGTTGCGCCTGCACAAGTCTGAAATTGAGCCATCCTGCCATATTCAGCAGGAGGCAGTTGCACCCCCCAAGGCAAGCTGAGCAACAGTGCAATGCAAATGAATGCATGCTGAACTGGAGGGGGAGGAACCATGCATAAACTGCACAGCCCGATATTCAGCGGGTTATGCAGAGTTGTGCAAGTGCAACCCCCAACCTGCGCCTGCACAACTTTGAGCCAAAAAAAAGGAGTAAGTTGAGGGCCACCCACAGGTGAGCTGCTGCATTGCAGGGCACAACAGCAGCTGCCACCTGTGGGTGGCCCCTACCTCCTATACTCTGCAGCCCAATCACTGGCATATAGTAACCCCCGACTGGCCTGATCGCGGGCATATGTTTAAAACACCCCCTCCCCTGACTTGCCCAATCACAGGCAAAGTGACAAATAAAACACACCCCCACCAGCCCGATCAGCGGCACCAAAGTGTCCAACCCCCCAAGACTATATCTCTGGTGGTCCAGTGGACCGTGAAGCCCGATCGTGGGTAGCAGGTTTCCAACCCCCATAACATATCCCTGGTGGTCCAGTGGACTGTTGTCGATCACGGCACCAGTAGCGAATTTTCTCAAGACTATACCCTAGTGGTCCAGTGGATTGCTGCCGATCGTGGCACCAGCAGTGAATTTCCTACATATATCTGAGGATCTGAGTGTTCCTCATCTTCACCACTCCAGCCCCGCTCACCTGCTGATCACGCGTTGGTTGGGCTGCATGCGAGTTAGTAGAGCAAGAGCCAATGGATGTGCAGCTCATATCAGCTAAGATCCAGATATGAATGAATTATCTCATTCACATATCTGAACTGCCTTTTAGATGTATGAGCTGCACACCCATTGGCTCTTGCCTACCAATGGCGGCAGCCCTACCGGCAGTCAGTCGGCGGGCGGCAGGGCGGTAGGCGGTGGATGTTAGCCCGCCAGCTGCCGGGGAGCTGGGTGGTGGGCTTCATGGGTGGGTGGGGTGGGGGACACTAGATCACCAGGGATATGGTCTTGGGGGTTGGACACTTTGGTGCCATGATCAGGCTTAGTGGTCCACTGACCACCAGGGATATGGTCTTGGGGGTTGGACACTTTGGTGCCACGACGGGCTGGTGGGGGGTGTTTTATTTATCACTTTTTCCCACGATCGGGCCAGTCGGGGGGGTGTTTTAAACATATGCCCACGATCGGGCCAGTGGGGGGGGATTTCTTAACTTATGCCCGCAATCAGGCCAGTGAGGGAGTGGGGGGATTTTTTAACTTATGCCCACGATCAGGCTGCAGGGGGCGTCGGTCCCCGATGGCTGCTGCCTGGCAGGGCACCAGGTGCAAGTCCTCAGGGGCAGGGCACCTGCATGCTAATGGCATGCAAATGGGGCCATAAATAGATGCAAATGGCCCCCCTGCGCCTTGCATGAATTATGGCCCCATTTGCATGTCACCTTTTGAATATGGGTAATTTGCGCATGGCACAATGGTACTTGCGCCACTGCAACTTGAATGCTCCACCTGACCACTTGTGGTGGCACAAGTTCCACTGCGCTTATGCACAGTGGTTGGCTGGGGTGATATTCAAAGGAGTTGCTCAATAGAGCAACTCCTTTGAATATCACCCCGGCCACACCCCTGCGCAACTATTTTGTGCAGCGCAAGGGCTTGCACCACAGAATAGCGCAGTTTGAATATCCAGCCCAATGTGTATATTGCCCATTTCAGAAATTCACAAGACAACTGAGTCATTAAGAGTAGTGATACATTTATCAAATTAGTGGAGGAATGCAATATGGTTGTTCTGGATGATAGATTCCAATGTAAGCAATTGATGCTCCTACTTTGTCCTTGGATAATTCATCCTCATTACTAGATTTTGCATCTGTGGGGATTTTTGATGTGGAGTCTGGTAACAATTTTTGTGTAATATCTCAACCAGATAGTGATAATTTACCTATTGCTGTCCTTAGGAATATTTGTCATTGTTGTGATATGGTTTAGAATAACATACTCCTTGAAAAATCCTTAAGTATTTCCTGTCAATGTAAAGCCAGATGTAATACTTTTACAGAGTATAATGTACAAGAACATTTGTATTCACAATATGTCTAGGAAAGAACTTGTATTTGTTATAATTCTCACTCTGCAGAGATATTATCATGCTTCTGTTTCAGGATTTGATTCCTTTGCTATACCATAGTGTTGCAACACAAAGCAAAATCAATTCATGGTCCAGTTACAAATGTAAACAAGAAAAGTGGAAAGGTAACTTTATGATTAGACATGTCACACACACACACACACACACACACACACACACACACACTGTAGTAATTTATCTCTTTTAGGAGACATAATAAAGAAATTCTGTAGCTGGAAAGAAATAAATATTATCAAAATAAATGAAGCATTATGTTCTTAGCCATTCAAGGTAAGGATGATAAATTGTTCTGGAAACTGATGGCAAAAAGTTTGGATGATTATGAAAAAGCCTCTTATTTATATATAACAGAGTTAGTATGGATGACCTGTTTTAAAAATGTATTCTTCTTTCCTAATGAAATTACTGATAGACATGTTACTCATACAAGCTACATTGCCTCATGTTTTACAGATGCAGAAGTTTATAATGCAATTGTATCCTCCAAATCCCATAAAGATTCAGGTTTGGATAAAGTCCCAACAGACGTTCATAAGATAAATCCTATGTGGTGGTCTTCCTTGTTTACAACATTTTTGAAACTTTGTACAAGAGAAAGAGTTTCCCAGACAATTGGTGAGGCAACATTATCGTGCTTCTCTCCATAAAAAAGGAGGTAAATTGGACCCCTTAAATTAAAGAACCATTAGCCTGACAGATATTGTTGCCAATATCTTCTCCAAATCAGTTCACTCAAGATCGGAATCTTTGGCAATACAGAATGCTGTCATTTCAGCTATTCAATTAGGTTTTAGAAAGACTCATTCAACAATTGATAAATCATTTTGTGTTGGTCCACTCAATTTACAAATACCGTACCGTATATATAAAAGAAACAAAACATTTTTGAAGCATTTGTTGACTTTTCAATGGTATTTAACTCAATGTCCATATTCTGATCAATTTTGAAGGATTTGTAATTAGATGATTCTTCACTACATATTGAGATTAGTTATATGTTGATACATATTGAGGTTAGTTTATATGTTAATACATGGTCATCTGTTAAAATTTGAATGAGTGTCTCACTTTCAGCAAATTTCTCTATAAACAGAGGTTTAAAACATGGGTGCATATTAACTGCCCTGTTATTTAGTATCTATATTAATTATATTTTGGATGCCCTCGGCATGGATGATTCTGACTCACCAATAGTTGCTGGCAAGAAAATACCAGTCTTGGCTTACGCTGAAAATTTAGTTATCTTCTCTATAGCCAGTAGTAGCCTTCAGGACAAACTAAATATGTAAGCTGAATTTGCAGAGAAACTAAAACTTAGCATAAACATAGATAAAAGAAACATTATGGCAAAAGTAATAGGAAGTAATAAATCATATTCTATTAATAGTAAATGCTATTTGAGTTTAACTTTTAATGACATTTTGTTTTTAATTTTTTGGTAACTGGGTAAGGCCCACTAGGCACAAATGCTTGTTTTCAGGGGTGATCTGGTAGTACTGGGGAGGTTAAGTGACTTGCTCAGTGTCATGCAGTATGCAGGTGGAGGTTGTGGGAATCAAACCAAGGTCTGATGGATGTACCAAGCTCATTCACAGATGTCTGCTCTAACCTCTGGGCTACAACATCAGCCCAATTTACATGGAAAGACCATATTATTGCTACCAAAATAAAATATATGAAACTATTTATTTATTTATCAGAAACTGGCAACTCAGAAAAGTCGGTGAGCCAAAGCTTGTTTCCAGGTGTGACCTAGGTGAAAGGGAATCAGGAAGAACAAGTACATTCAAAGATAATGTACAGTCAACGTAAACAAAAAAAGCAGTATACAGACATACATGGACTACTAAGGTTATTAAACAGCAGTCAACAGGTTACAGCAAAGGGAATTAAAGAGTCAATCTCCTTATGAATTTGCATAATTTAATCAAAATAACAGAGTATAAAATAAATAGAAGGGAAAATGCTGAAAATGCAGTGCAATGTCTAACAGATAGAGGGAAAAACAGGAGAAGGGAAGTGGAAATTGGAATGACATACTGGGAGAGAGAAGAAGGCAGAAGGAGTACTATACAGCGGATAAGTGGAAGGGCAACGGGAAGACTAGCTGATGCCAGAGCAAGAGCAAGAAGGAGTCAAAGGAAGTTTAAAATGGTGTTTAAAAGAAAAATAGAAAGGAGACAGGTAAAGCATGGGGAGATGGAGTTTCAAATGGAAGGAAGACAAGAGGAGAAAGTGTGAGGCAGCAGATTTGGGATAAGGGATGCAGAAAGTGTGTGAGGCCTTAGAGTGAAGTGCGTAAGAAGAAGTCAGATTAAGGGAGAGAGAGAGAGAGAGAGATGAAAATCAGTATTCTAGTATTTAGAAATGAATGAAGCACATTGAATGAGGCAGCAGGAGGCAAGAGGGAGATAATGAGAGGCTGTTATATAGGGAACACTGATCAGTAAAAAAAGGAGCATCAGTACCAAAGCAGCAAAAGGCATTAAAAGACTATCCAATCTGGCAAGAGAAGAGTAAGGGGCAGCACCATAAACCACATCCACATGATCAAACACTGGAAATTCCATCTTGGTGATTATTTCCCACTAGACTGGGAGTGGTAGATAATCCTTATTGTGGTAACGGGTACCAAGTTTGGGGCAGAGCATTCTGAGGATGGCACCAATGTGACTGAAGAAGTTGAGTCTACCATCCAGCCACATGCCTAGATATTTTAAGTTGGGAACAATATCAAGGGAAGTGCCATCAAGGGTGGACAAAACTAGTGGGAAGATGAGCCTGGCAAGGTTATGCCTTGTTGCAAAGGTCATTGACACCATCTTTTTGGTATTGGCCTGAAGACTGTATGCTTGCAACCAGCGTAAGACATTATCAAAACCACACTGAAGCAATGTTTTCAGGACAGAGACTGAGGCACTTTAGAGGGAAGGTCATTAAAGGAAGAGTCCCCTCAATCTATTTTCTGTATACCTTTTTATTTTGTAGGCATGAACAATGATTCCCTCTCTTGCATCGCCCTAATTTTATCTTAATTTACATACACATGAGGTTACTTCACTCTGTTTTGCCCTGGTGTGAAAACCTGTTTGTCTCCATTGCAAAGGTTATGACCCCACTTGTGCAAGGCATCATGGGAGTTGATGATTCATACCTGCACAAGCCAGCAGAAGTTATACTTTAATTCAGTTCTGTTACATGTCTTGTGAAGTCGCTGTATTCTCTAAAGGCATTTTCTCTAACTCGGATACACTTTAAGTACAGAAAACAGCTGGACCCTTACTATGCCATGAAAAGTTTCATGGCCAGCATAAGACAAGAACATAGGGACTGCAGAGGACAGCACATCACTGACTAATACAGTATAACTACTGTAGGCTTTAGCACCAAAACATAATGACATTCCAGGATGCCTTACATGAGTCAGGTCATGACCTTTGCAATGAAGTCAAGCAGGTTTTCACACCAGGAAAGGACAGAGTGAAACAACCTTATTTATATTTAAATTAGAATGAAATTGGGGGGGTGCAAGAGAAGGAATCATTGTTCATGCCTACAAACTACACAGGTATACAGGAAGTAGTTTGAGGGGACGTTCCCTTTAAGGAAAATTGAAAAGAGAATATAACCCAGTATGGAGCCTCGAGGAACCCCTGACTGTAGGGGTTGACAAGGCATTGCCAAATTGTACCTACTGGAGGCAGCCAGCAAAGTAAGATCTGAATCAGTTGACAGCTGGAACTGAAACTACAATGGGAATATTCCATTTTAACAGATTATACAGTGGAAATTTGGTTAAGACAGTGTTAACTGGAGCAGACTGCTAATTATTTTTGCAAGCACTGTATGCAGCTGAAGTTTGGTGACATTGTTATACCTCTCAGTTAGAAATTCCTTTAAACATCTGGCCCACTGGTATAGTAGTAGCGCTACCACTTGTGACCCAAGTTCGGGAACTAGCCTGGGTTGTCAGAGGGCTCTCTGAGGGAGGATAATGGAGTGTCCCAATGGATGCTTGCATCCTCAAGGATGGAGGTGCCCAGCCTTTGCTGCTGTACTGCCACCTGGGTGACCATGAGTGGCAGTGCAAGTGGAGCCAACACATCGAGGGAGTGGAACATCACCACCCTGATCCATGCAGCACACATGCGGGTACCCATGCATCAGTACAGGGCCCATGCAATGTCCAAGGGTGGGGAGAGAAAATAAGAAAAAAAAATGACCATTCAGGATGCCACCCACCACAGGTCCAGCACTGCTGATCAGGCTCCTTCTCAAGAACTGAAGCTTCAACTCCACAGAAGTTGGACCGGTCTCCAGTGGCCTTCCCCTGAGAGGTTATACAGGTGGGAAACATGGAGCTGGGTAATTTCTGGGGATGATGGGTGACGTAGCTGGGTGGAGTAATAGGGCCAAGGGGGGCCAGTAGCTGCAAAGGGTCATAAAGCACAGTAAATTAAAAGAAAAAAGAAATTCCTTTAACCAAATTGTTCAAAGCAGGTCTCACTTCCACGGGGTATACCTGCTTATGCTTTCAGAGCTGTATTGGACCCAGCCTTCACTGTTAGCACTTACCACTGCAGACACTTGTGCATATTGGATTATATTAGGACATGCAGTATGGACTGATCCCGTATCACTTAAATGGCATATAAAAAAACAAATTAGAGGTGTTAACCCTTGCAGGCCATGGACTGATATAGCAGTCCAAAATTCCTATATGTTCTAATTCTGTTAGCAGCCTAAGGGTTAACTTAGATTCTGCAAAATGATGGGCTTCCAAGACCTATAATTGTGCTGAGGTTCTTTGTCTTTTTAGCTTGCTTTCTTATTTTTGGCTCACCATGATCCAAACCTGTAAGCCCACATAATTTATTTATTTATTTATTAAATTGTGATAACTGGGTAGGCCAGCTGAGCCCCAAAGGTCCCTTTTTCAAGGGTGACCCAGAATTAGTTACATATAGTGAAGCATGTGAATTGACTAGTGCATTTTAGAACAGACCATACAGGATTGCAGTTGAGACAGAGTACAGAATTACGTAGTACAGCAAGGATATATACAGCAAGTTATACAGGTAAAACAACAACATGTAATTACAATCACAGACATGAAATAAGGGGTTCATGGGGTATGGCCAAGGCATGTTTCACTGTGCTGTAGGTAGGTAGCAGCTGGAAATGATGGAGGGAGAGATGGGACGATACTGCTAGGTAAAGTTATTCTCTGGGACAGGAGCAGTGACTGTGGTTCAGCAAGTGCTTGCGTAATCCCTTACGGAAATTCCCTAGGGAAGTCGCTTCCTGTAAGTGGTAAGGGAGCTTATTCCAGAGTACAGGTGCAGCGTGGGCATAGGATTTGCTGCCTACTGTGGTGCTGACCCAGGGTACTTCCAGGAGCTTTTTTCCTGTGGTACGGAGCAGTCTGCTGGACTGCTTTGGAGATAGTAGCCCTACTAGTCCAGCTGGATGGTGGTCACTGAGGAGCTTCTACATGTTACATAGTAGGGGGTATTGAAGTCTGTGCCTGAAGGATGGCCAGTTGAACGAGGCAAGTACATCACAATGGTGACTCCTCGGGTGGGATTTTGTGGCAAAGTGAGCAATTTTGTGATACAGGGTTTGTAACCTACTGTGGTCCTGTTTTGCTGTTCCATGCAGAATTGGAGCCACATAGGTTAAGGTCGGGATGAGGATACTCTTTGCAATTGCCAGCCTAGTCTCAGGTATCATTTGAGTGCTTAGACGGTAAAGCAGGCCGAGCGTTTATTGGAATTTGTTTGGTTACTCTGTCCACATGGGGTTTTAGGGTGAGTCCTTGGTCCAGCTCCAGACCAAGATAATTGAAGGCCTGCACCACCTCTATTGAAGTGCAAGATGCTGTGACAAATGGGAGTAAGAGGCTGCAGTCAAGGCCCAGGGATCTTGGTCCAAACAGGAGGGCTTTAGTTTTTTTGGGAGTTTAGAACCAGGCGATTTTCTAATAACCAAGTTTCAATCATAGCAAAGTCTGACTAGAGTTGTGGCCCTAATTCAGCCATGTTATTCATAGATTTGTATAGAACTGCATCATCAGCGTACTGTACCACAGAGCAGCTCCCGCAGTGGTCACTGAGATCATTGACGAACAGTGGAAACAAGAGGGGGCCCAATATTCATTCTTGTGAGACCCCCTCATTTATAGGGAGTAATCCAGAGGTTACACCCCTCCACTTGACCTGTTGGAAGTGGTCAGACAGGTAGTTGCTGAACCAGCTCAGAGAGTGTTGATCAAGACAAAGTTTATTCAGTTTAGTTATCAGTAGGCTGTGATCCACCAGATCAAAGGCCTTTGTCAGGTCTATGAAGACAGCCCCCATTGGGGAGCCTTTGTCCAGTGCTGAGAGGACATCAGAGGTGAATCTGATGAACGCAGTGTCTGTCCCATGCTTTTGTCAGAAGCCATGCTGGGTGGAAGCCAGTAGTTGGTTTGCTTCCAGGTAGTCTCTGAGCTGGCAATAGACTAGCCTCTGTTGGATTTTTGCCAAGGTGTAGAGTAGGAAGATAGGTCTGTAGTTGCCTATTGTTTCCCTAGGGCCTCCCTTGTGGACTGGCACCATGTGAACCTGCTTCCAAATTTTGGAAACAGCTCCATCCAGCAAGGACCTATTTATGAGCCAGGTAACAGGTAGGGCAATGACAGGGGCAGCTGCCTTGAGCAACCTAGGATCCAGGCCATCTGGTTTTGCAGATTCAGTCAGTTTGATGGACTGCAGGAGGGGGAGCACTTCTTTGGTGCATACAGTCCTTAGGTGAAAGTGCAGGGGTAGAGGATCCAGTACTTCGGTAGTCACCAGGTCCTTCTTTTGGGGGGTAAGTTTGTTTGTTAACTATCCAGGTCAGTGAAAAACTTATTGAAGGCAGCAGCTGCCTCCCTTCCTTCAGTTAGTGTTTGACCATTGCTAAATATCTGGCCCTGGGGTGGCTCATTTTCCCCTGAGTGAGGCACAGACAAGGCACACTGATGAGTCCTGTGTAGGAAGAAACCCATGTCTGTGTTCTCCGTTTTCACCCTTTGAAGATTATATCAGAGGCCCTTTGGCACCATGCATTCCTACTTAAAGCAGAAAGAGACTAAATTGTCATGGTGATTTGCATATACTGTATATCCTATGATGCTTTGCATTATGGGGTTATGTGTGATTTTGTATTTTCGAAAACCTGGCTTTGTTGCCAGTGCCCATTTTGGGTAATTCCTTGCCTCGCTGCTTTTGTGCTGAAGTTCTATGTCTTTTTAGCAAGGCCTGTAATTGTTTATAAACCATAGAATTTTGCTCAGTGTGATGAAAATCCCCATACCAGGGACTTCTAGTTCACTGCTACCACCAGGTTTTTACCAGCAGGAACCAGGAAACCTACTTCTTACCTCCTCCTTTGCATGAGGTCAGCAGGGTCAACACAGTAACTGTGGGTAGAATGCCCTTCAGGGACGGATTGCAAACAGAGTCCAGTAGAAATAACCAAATTACCAAAGTAAATAAACAGGCAGTCACTTGTTCTACCAAAACTAGATTCTTTATTAAAGGATTACACATATTTGCAACAGGAGATATATATAGTCAGACAAAAGGATTACTAGTTTACTATAAAATAAAATAAATGGAGTTAAATCAGACAGTTAACAGATAGGAGAATCTGAGCTATTCTTATTCTATAATCTATTTACCTTCTGCTATCTGAAGAAACACAATTATCGAAGCTGTATTTCTCACCAGATCTCTAGCTGCAGGGATCTGGGTTTTCAGAAGTTATTGGGTCCAAGACAGTGAGCTGAACCACAGCTCACTAATCTATTCTCTTTGATTGTGGGAGATGGTTTCAGTTTCACCCCTTTGAGTGACAGTTTACCCCTGATCCCCCACTCCCCAGATGGGTGTGTGTACGGATGGATGATATCATCTAGGCCAGCTGGTTTCTACACACACAGACATCCTCAGTCCAGTTTTATGATTTTGTTTTCCAGGATGTCCGTGGTGTGCAACCTCATGCCTCTGCCTTTCAGGCTGACTGAGGCATTCAAAATGGCACTCTCCCATCTGTCTTTCAGGATATGTAGCTACAGGTTCCTGCAGCTCAGTTGGCTAATTATTTCCCATGAGGCCTGCTTGGACACGTGACCTTAGAAATCATGTTTTGTGTCCATTTTGCAAATAGCAGAACTTTCAACAGAAGCATGACTACATTCACAAATGAAATTAACCAAAGATAAATTAATAGATCATTCTGGTCACAATTCTGCCACATCTCCCCCCCTCAAGAAATGAAGGTGTGTCTCTTTCAGGCAACCCCCAAGAGACACTGCCATTAATGTAGGGCATAGGAATCACCTAAAGGAACATGTCATGCACTCAGCCCTGCCTCAGCAGTCCATCTGCACTGGCATTCTGTGCCCCAATTCAATGCTGAATGATCATATTATATGACTGTAGTACCAAACACCAGCGCAATAATTTTGTGTTTTGCCCACTAAACCTATGGAGCCATGCCAGGGGTTTATGATCTGTGACCACAGTGAACTCCCTCCCTTACAGATATGGCTGCAGCTTCTGAAGGGCCCACACTATCCCCAGACATTTCCTCTTAACTGTGGCATATGCCTCTTCCCTGGGCAGAAGCTTCCACCTCAGATACACTATGGGGTGCTCCTTCCTCTGCAATGTAACCTGGCTCAGGACAGAACCCAGCCCATGGTCTGAGGCATCCACATGTACTATGAACATTAGGCCATAATTGGGGCTAGCAGGCATGGATAACCTACATAATGCCTCCTTCAACCATTGCAAAGCAGACTCACAGTCCTCTGTCTAGAGAACTTTCTCAGGCATATTTTTTTTTGTTAGGTCAGTCAGGGGCTTAGCCACATCACTATAGTGAGGGACAAACCTTCTGTAATACAGTACCTGGCTGTCCCCAGAAATGCCCTTACTTGTTTCTTTGTGGCCATGGTGGGCCAGATCTGGATGGCCTCAACCTTCGCAGGCTCTGGACGGATGTGTCCACTGCCAGCCTGGTGCCCAAGATAGGACATTTTGGCCATACCTACTTGGCATTTTTCCACCTTAACTGGCAGCTCTGCAGCTTTTAGTCTGCAGAACACCTCCCTAATATGATCCTCCAAGGTCTGGCTCTAAATGGCTATGTTGTCAATGTATGCCAGAGCAAATTCACTCACCCCAGCCAGGATGTGATCCACAAGCCTCTGGAAGGTTGCAAGCACATTCTTTATTCCAAATGGCATTACTCAGAATTCAAATAAGCCAAATGGGGTGACCTCTCCCTGACTGTAGGGGTTAGAGGCACCTGCCAGTAGCCCTTTGTCAGGTCTATCATGGTCAGGAACTGGGCTCCCTCCAGCCATTCCAAGGTCTCATCCATTCTGGGCATGGGGTAGGTATCTGACTCCATGTAGCTATTGAGCCACCGGTCATCAATACAGAACTGTGTGGTACCATCCTTTTTGGGAATCAGAACCACAGGCAAGGCCCAGGGGCTACTGGACTCCTGGATCACTCCAAAGGCCAGCATGTCTCTGAGTTCCTCCTGCATGGTCTGCTTAACACCCTCTGTTACCCTGTAAGGGGACTGCCTCAGCAGAACTTGGGTCCCAGTGTCCACATGGTGTTCAGCCATAGTTGTGTACCCCAGTTGTCCCGTGAATGAGCCCCAAAATCTTTGCAGCACTCCCCTCATCTCTTCTGCCTGGGATGGTGTCAGCTGCCCTCAGAGGGTGAGGTTATTCACTGAGGATCCCTTCGGGGCTTTCCCAAGGAAGTCCACCAGGGGATCCACCTAATTTCCATCATCTGGCACACTGCACACAGCGAGGACCATTTGCTCCCTATTGTAGTAGGGCTTTATCATGTTCACATGATATGCACTTTGCCTGCATCTTCTGTCAGGCATTCCTACTACATAATTGACCTCACTCACCTTCCTGATTATGGAGAACGGGCCCTCCCATGCTGCCTGCAGTTTATTGCATTGGATTGGGACAAGTACCATCACTCGCTGTCCAACTTTGTACTTCCAGGCTCTTGCCCCACAGTTGTACCAGCCTTTCTGTTACTGTTGTGCAGTGGCTAATTGCTCCTGAGTGAGCCCCATAAGCTACTAAGGCCAGGCCCTGAAATTTAGGACATACTCCACAACAGACTCCTGTTGGGAAGCATGATCACCTTCCCATTCAAATCTAGGGCTCCTCCCTCACCCTGTGACCAAACAGGAGCTTGAAGGATGACAATCCTGTGAACTTCCGTGGACATCCCTGTATGCAAACAGGAGGTGAGGCAAATATTTGTCCCAGACACTTTTGTTCTGGTCAGTGAATGCCCTGAGCATAGTATTAAGGGTCTCATTGAACTGCTCAGCCAGGCCATTTGCCTTGGGGTGATAGGGTGATGAACAGAGCTGTTTCACCCTGCACTTCTCCCACAAACTGGTCATTAAGGACAACTTGAAATTTTTCCCCTGGTCTGACAAAATCTCCTTGGGAAATTCCACTTGGCTAAAGATTTCCAGGAGCTCATTAGCCACCTTTTTTTCCTCAATGGAAGACAAGGCCACTGCCTCAAGGTACCCGATTGCCTAATCCACAACAACCAGTATGTATCTTTTGCCCATGTGACTTGGGGTACTTAGGGTTCTACTATGTCCACGGCTACCATCTTAAAGGGTTCATCAATAATAGGCAGGGGCGACAAAGCTGCCTTAGCCTTGTCCCTGACCATTCCTACCTTCTGGCATGGTGGACAAGTCAGACAATAATTTGCCATATCTGTGTACATGCTCAGCCAAAAGAAGTTGTTGGCAAGCCACTTTTTTGTGCAATTAATACCCAGGTGGCTTGAAAAAGGGATGTCATGGGCCAGGGCCAGAAGCTGCTTTCAGTAATCCCAGGGGACTACCAGCTCTTGGAGTATCTCTTCCTCTAGCCCCTCTGTGGTGTACACTCCCTGTACAACAGCCCATTCTTCCAGTAAACTGACTTTTTACTCCCCTGAGAGTCCTCAGCACTATCTGCTATCTCTCTTAGTTTTGGGAGGGTATGAGCAGCTCGCTGCACCCTGCCCAGCTCCTCCTATCTGACCCACCCCCAACTCCCATTCAGGAAGAAAGCACCCCCTGGCAGCAACCTCCTCTGCTTGCAGCTGGGGCTCAGGGCTGCTACTTCTATCTAGCCCCTCACCCACACTAGCTGCTTCCTTAGCTGCTGAGGGATGGGTCTGCAAAGTCTGTATCACACCCTCCTCATCCTCAGAAGCTTGCCCTTTTGCCTGGTTATGGGTAGTAACACATACTAGTTTTTCCCAGTGGTCAAAATCATTTCCCATGATCACATCCACAGGGAGATCAGGTATGACTTACACCTCCTGTATCCCATGGCCACCCTCCCAGCTCAGGAAGACCTGACCACAGGATCCATGACTCCTCAAATCTTGGAGAACTGCACCAGCAGAATCTGCTACACCTGGATCAGATCCTGCCTTACCATAGAGATGGAGGCACCAGTGTCCCTCAATCCCCGTGTTACTGTCCTACTGACTAGCACAGCTTAGGATCTCATGCTATTGTCTTTGGATCTCATGCTGTTGCTCTTTCTCTCTTTTCTCTTGCATCAGGATCTCATGCTGGTGGTCCTTTTTCTTTTTACTCTGCCTCTAGCCTTACTTTCTTCCTTTCAGCCTCCAGCCTTGCCCTCTGCCCATTTCCCATGATCATATCAACAGGGAGATCAGGTACGACTTACACCTCCTGTACCCCATGACCACACTCTCAGCTCAGTAAGACCTGACCACTGGACCCATGACTCCTGAATCTTGGAGAACTGCTGCAGCAGAATCTGCTCCACCTGGATCAGATCCTGCCTTACCATAGAGATGGAGGCACCAGTGTCTCTCAATCCCTGTGTTACTGTCCTATTGACTAGAACAGGGTGCACATGCTTGGTGGAGTTTGGTGGCACTACAGTGTGTGCACAGCTTACCAACTGCTGTGTACTGTTCTGGTCACCCCCTTCCCCAGGCATCTGCCCTCTACTCCTGTTTTTATGGCAGTCATAGGATAGATGCCCCATTTTCTGGCAAATCCAGCATTCTTTTCCTCCGGCACCTTGTTCCCCTTAAAATTGGTGGGTTCTGTTTTGGGCTTGGGTGCAGGCTGGTTCCCTGTAGGGTGCCCTCCCTGGGTCCCTTAAAACCATGTGCCACCCAACCTCCATTGTTGTTATGCTGTGAATGTGGTCTGCTGGCCACATACAAATCAACACTTTTCACTGCCTCCTCTGTGGAGTTGCATGCCTGGTCCAGCAGCCATATGTGCAGGTCAACAGGTACAATTTTTAGACATTGTTCTCTCATAATCAAATCTTCAATTTGCTCTAAAGTCCTTGCCTTAGCTCCATATGTCCAATTGTTTAAATAGGCACACATTTGGACATACAGTTCTACACTGCTGTCTCCTGGGCCTTTTCTTAATTCTCTGAATTTCCACCTATAAGCCCCAGGAGTCAGTTCAAAATGTTTTAATAACACTCTTTTTACTTTATCATAGTCTATGCAATCATTATCGTCCATTAGAGCAAATGCATGCAAAGCCAGGCCAGTAAGCAATGGGGTCAGGTGGGTCATCCATGAGCCCTGTCCAATTTAAACTGCCTACAAACCCTCTTAATTATGTTATGAAAAACAAATTCAGATCATCCCCCTCCTGCTACTGTGGGAACATTTTAGAATTAATTGTGCCTCTGTGGGTTGGACCCACTATGCCATTACTTACAGGGTGCAGTTTCATCATCTCTTTCTCATGCTGTTGTCTCTGTATCTCATGCTGTTGTCTTTGGATCTCATGCTGATGCTCTTTCTCTCTTTCCTCTTGCATTAGGATCTCGTGCTGGTGGACCTTTTTCTTTTTCCTCTGCCTCTAGCCTTACTTTCTTCCTTTCAGCCTCCAGCCTTGCCCTCTGCACTTCAGCATCCTTCAGCACAAGCTTCACCTTCAGGATCTCCAGCTGATGTTGAGCCACTGCTGCACTGCCTCTCAGCTCAGGTTTGGGCTGCACAGCTCCCCCTGCTTGTGCTATGATGTCCCTCCCCCCTTGCTCAGCTGCTGGGACCTTAGTCTCCATACCTGGATCACCATCCTCGGTGACTGCCTGCTGCACAGGGATTGGGCCATGCTCCTCTGAGACCATCTGCCTCTTTTGCATCTGGTCATGTGCCAACAGGGCTTCCATGAATCCATTCTTTGTCGGGCCCTCATGGACAATACTCTTCTTTGTGCACAGCGTATGAAGCTGCTGTACATGAAATTTGGCATAGACTGAGGATCTCATATTCTCTAGCTATGCTGTACTAAGCTGTCTAGAAATTAAAAAAAACAGTAGTAAACAATGTAACCTTTTGTATATCCTGTTTTGTGACTGTTAAGGTATATTTCTGCTGGCACTCTGTCCCCAGTGTGCTAGATAAAGCTTTACCTTTCTCTCAGAGTTCCTATCTCACAAGAAAGCACACTGTGCCCTGCTCTGCACTGCACTAGTACAAGTTGCAACATTAATCCCACAGCTACCACCAATGTGATGGAAATCCCCACACCGGAGACTTCTAGTTCAATATTACCACCAGGTTTTTACCAACAGGAACCAGGAAACCTGCTTCTTACTGCTTCCTTTGCACAAGGTCGGGAAGGTCAACACAGTAACTGTGGGTAACAGATTTCAAAGACTCCAGCAGAAATAACCACATTACTTTAGTAAATAAACAGGCAGTCACTTGTTCTATCAAAAACAGATTATTTACTAGAGGACTACAAGTATTAATAACAGTATATATATATATATATATATATATATATATATATATATATATATATATATATATATATATATATATATATATATATATATACAGTCAGACAAAAGAATTACCAGTTTACTAGAAATGAAAATAAATGGACTTAAACCAGACAGTTAACAGACAGGACAATCTGAGCTATTCTCACTCTACAACCTATTTACCTGCTGCAATCTGAAGAAAAACTATTCCCTAAGATGTATTTCTCACCAGATCTCTAGCTGCAGGGCTTTGGGTTTTCAGATGTTATTGGGTCCAAGAAAGCATCATTGATTTATTCTCTGTGACTGTGGGAGGTGGTTTCACCCCTTTGAGTGACAGTTTACCACTGCCCCCCCCAGATGGATGTGTGTATGGAGGGATGACATCATCCAGGGCAGTTGGCTTCTACACACTCTGACATCCTCAGTCCAATTTTATGATTTTGTCTTCCAGGATGTCTGAGGTGTGCAACCCCATGCTTCTGCCTTTCAGGCTGACTGAGGCATTCAAAATGGCACTCTCCCATCTACCTTTCAAGATCTGTAGCTACACATTCCCAAGAGAAAATTTTTCTGCAGCCAAGTTGGCTAATTGTTTCCCATTAGGCCTGCTTGGACACGTGATCTTGGAAGCCATGCTTTGTGTCCACTTTGCAAATAGCAGAACTTACATCAGAAGCATGACTACATTCACAAAGGAAATTAACAAAAAAGAAATTAATAGGTCACTCTGGTCACATTTTCATCACACTCAGTCAAAAATCTGTTTACAAAAATCTTTTTATTACCTAAGAAAAACCTGGTAGGCTGTGAAAACAGGAAAGATATGGATCTCCTTAATAAAATGAGATTTAGTCCCTGGCTCCCACTTTTCAAAAATGTGCATTAATATGACTTGTACTTAGATATTTTATCTGACCCACTCAATGGAAAGCTATGACAAAATGTCATTTTAATACTGAGCTTACCAAAATATTTATTGCACTATATAATGGAAATACTGGAGATTCTGAATAATTTCTATGCAGTTGCAATATAGGGAACACAGGCAATCTCTTCCGTATTATTCTGCACTGCCCCAAATGTAAGACGTACAGATGGAGGTTTATTAATCAAATAGTGGAAGGGTTTTTAGTAAATTTCAAAAAGCATCTTAGAGACTGAAATATTTATTTGATACTGAGGACCAGTGTGTTATTAAAAGGACTGGTCTTTTTCTGGCTACAATTGATAAGCTTAGCAGAGGAAAAAATGGAAAAGGATATAAATCCTGTTAAATAACACTCTCTCTCCCTTGGGATACAGTCTAAAAGTAGAGACCCCAAATCTGACCTTTTTTACTTGAACTTTTAACTATCTGACAGGAAATATATTTCTTTATTACTGTACTTATAGTATTATTAGACTGAGTAAGCTGTAAACATTTATGAAATGATGTAACTTTCATTGTGTTTCGAATGTTGCTCTTTTTTATGTACACTGGGAGAAAATTCTTGTTTTCAACTGTGGTAAAAATCCTTTACACATCAATTGTAAAAGCCTTTTAAAATCAATACATATTTACTACCTACCTTGCTTGCCTAGTGGTCTACCTCCCTCACCTGATTTCCTAATTCAGAGCTATACAGTATTTTAATATCCTTGCTTAGAGGCCCCATTCCTAATCCATTGCCCATTTTCATATTGTATGATAGTCCCTGGTATTCTAGTGGCCCCTTCCCTAATCCAATTTGCATTTTCATAGTCAAGTACTTCCCCCCAGTAATCTACTGGACCCCCTCCATGCCATGCTAGTCAAAAATAAGGATCAAGGGGCCATCAGGGGCCAGCCAGGACAGGAGTTTTAAGCATCCCTTAGGACACTCAATTCCTCTGAGGGGGGGAAGGCTGTCACACAGCCCCATTACCACTGCCTGTGGATGCACAGGTGGTGGCTTGGGACTCACAGTGTGAGGAGGGGAGGACACCATTAGGCACTTGACTCTACAGCCTGGACTTTGTCCTTTATGCCAGCATCCTCAGGGGTTTGGGGACCAAAGCAACTGGGAAAACTGTAAAAAAAAAAATGAAGCCCCCACTGCTACATAGCATGATTCCCGAAAAAAAGCTGGATGGGGGACAAAGCATGGATAGCTGGTAATACCGCCACCGAGCCGCACCGGCAGTGGGAGAGACAAATATGTTTAAAAAAAACTGATGAGAGCAGGGCCTGTTTTAATGACTTATAACAGTTTAATTTCATTAATATTTAAACAAAAAAATACTTGAAGAATCAACCTACACTGACGCTATCGACTACATAAGTTTCAGATTTACAGTAACTTCGAAAACCTTTTCTTTTTTTTTTTTGATGTGCAAAGGTTTCTTTTGGTTTTCCCACTTTTGTGACTATGAAGTCTTATTTATTTACCTACAAGAGTTTCTTCTCCCCTACTGCCCCGTCCGACGACGAGGGATTGCTGGAGATTCCCAGGGTTCGGTTACAGACATCTGGGGCCTGTGTGTTTCCATTTGCAGCCCCCACCCAGTGGAATTCTCTACCTCATTGGGTACATGAGTGTCAGACTGTGGAGAGCTTTAAATCTGCCTTGAAAACATATTTATTTAATCTAGCTTTCTCCATCAGCTGATTAGTTTGGATTCTACTGTTATTATTGAATTCTTAACTTATCTGGTTTTAATGTTTTATTAGTTCATTATTGTTAAAGTGCTTTGATTTTATGACTTGCACTCTACAAATAAAATTAATATACTTAAATTCTTTTACTCTGTGATTATATTTATTGTGCAGCCCATGACCGCAGATCCCAAATGATGAGTCAACACAGTTCTAAGGCAACAAAAGCTGTTGATCGCATACTCTTTCCCCTCTGCCATTCAAGCCTCTGTGTAAAACCATGACACGGCACAGCCAACAGAGATGGCTCCAGTAAGAGGTAAATGATAGTGGCACAGCAGGACTCACTTTTGTTTAACACTTGTCTGTTTTTTCAGACAAAAGGAGAAAGAAGTTAAGAGCAAGTGGCACCACAGCTTCACTGGTCAGGCAGCAAGTCCAAGATGAGCCATGTTAATGAGGAAAACAGGTCAGCATTTTAAATACGAGTGTTGTAACAGCACAGTGATATTTTTTTTCAATGCAGTCCTGTTTTTGGTACTTGTTTTTACCTGTGAATCAAATGGATTTGATGCACAGGTAAAAAACAATCAGAATGCAGGATTTACTCTCCCCATTTTATAATTTCCAGTATAGAAGGGAACAACTCTTGGAAAGTCACAGTTTTATGTGGAGGCTCAAATGTCAGAGCGGAAAGAGTATACGATCAACAGCTTTTGCTGCCTTAGAACCATGCTGAATCATCATTTGGGATCCACAGTCATGGGCCCAGATACTGCCCAAGCCTGGGCACAGTGCAACTGGGCTGCGCCAGGGCACAGACCAGGCAATATTCAATGGTGCTGTGCCATGGCTTAGCACTATTAAATATGGCACTGAGGGTGCACGCACTGTGCATGGTGCAGTGGTACTGCGCCAGTGCAAGTGGCAGAACGGGAGCAGGAGGATGTGCCAGCGCAAGTGCAGTTGTGCTAGGTGTATCACCCACGATATTCAGCACTGGGCATGCAAATGAGGCCATTACGCATGCAAGGCACATATGGGGCCATTTGCATGTCATTATGGCCCCATTTGCATGCAGTGTGCTGATCCGCAGAGACTTGTGCCTGGCGTCCTGCCAGGCTGTAGCCATCAGGGACCAACACCCTGACGTGCCAGTACAGTCACCTGCTCACCTATGCCTCATCATGGGCATATGTATGTGTAGTATCCATGGTGGTCCAGTGGTAACCCTCCCCCATTGCCCAATCATGGGCATATGTAATAAGAGCCTCCCTGGTGGTCCTGTGGTGACCCCTCCCATCACCTGATCGCCAGCATTAATAAAACAAGCCTCCCTGGTGGTCCAGTGATGATCCACCTCACCCACCCACTGAGGCCCCCCCACCCAGAACCACCCCTGTCATTGGCAGGTGGCAGCATCCTGCCCACAAGCCACCCGGCCACCCGCTGAATGACAGTGTACAGTATGGATTGTATGCCTATTGGTCCACTGTGTGGACCGTGTTCATTCACATATCGGGCCTGTGTAGTACAGTACAGTCTGCACACCCATTGGTCCACATAGTGGACCAATAGGCGTACAGTCCATACTGTATGCTGTCATTCAACGGGCGGCCAGGTGGCTTGCAGGTGGGGTGCTGTCATTCACTTATGATGGGGGGGTGCTGGGTGGTGGGGACCTCAGGTGGGTGGGTGGGTAGGAGGGGGGTCACCATTGGACCACCAGGGAGGCTCGTTTCATTTTTGCCTGCGATCAGACAATGGAGGGAGGGTCACTACTGAACCACCAGGGGATAAAATGCATACATATGCCTGTGATCAGGTGATGGGGGGTCACCACTGATCCACCAGGGAGGCTTTTTTTATGTATGCCCATGATTGGGTGATGGGGCAAGGGGGCACATGGCTCTCAGGGAAGGGGCCATGTGGCCAGTGTTCTGTTTGGACAGGTGGCCATCTATGGCTGGCAGCTGCTGTGTTGTGCCCTGCAATACAGCAGCTTGCCTGTGGGTGGCCAGGACTTGTTCATTTTATTTTCAGGCACAACTTTACATCCCCTTGAGTGGTGCAAGGCTGTGTTGTGCCAGCATATGCACCGCATATCCCGGGCTGAATATCGGGATGTGCCGCATATGCGTGGGCATGCCCCCCGCACTTGCGCTGGCATACATTACCAATGCGTCCCAGCACATCGGGAGTTGTGCATTGCAACTTGCCCCTTTGAAAATCGCACCAGGGCTCATTGGTGGGTTGCACATGGTGCATCCCTGTTGCGTCATGCGCAACCCCTTTGAATATCCAGGCCATGGACTGCGTGATAAATATGATCACAGAGTAGAAGTATTTAAGTATTTGGCTGTTACTTATTCTCTAGTGCACATGGACCTTTCTGCAGTTCCCTTCTCGTCTGGGGCTGTCTAACCTCTACCAGTGTGTACCAGCTCAGCACCACTAACATCACAGCTCACTCTTGTTGGAAGTTTAAAACAAAAGAAAGTTTGTTTTTTTAAGTTAAAAATTTTTTTTTTGAGATAATACAACAGTACAAACATCACAAGTGAATGGATCATTGACATAGAAGTTACAGTAAACTCAACTTGTCAACATTTTTTTGCAGCTCCCGTTCCATCAGTGAAAATCTGCATTTTCATAATGGCGGGGAGGGTGAGTGGACACTACAATAAGGCTGCAGACAGGAAACTACAACTATGGAATCATACAAAGGACAAAAAAGTTAAAGCAAAAAAAATGCTTAAGAATGCAACTAGGCAGAGGAACTATTTTATTGTTACTATGCAACAGATTTAAGTTTTTAAATATTTAAAGGGGAAGTTAACATTGTAAATGTCCTTCAAAATGTGAAAGCCCATGAAATTGTTCTTCCAAACGAGTTATTGTGCTTACCTGTAGGTGTAAGGGGCCAGCGATATAGATATCCAAATCATCTATAAATTAAAATCAAGGGAGCAGTCATTTCATGGAATCTTGAAACAGAAAACAATGTCACTAAGGGGCAAGCTGTATGTTGTTAACTACAGGCTGCCCATCAGTGACATCATTTTCTGTTTAGAGAGTCCATGAAACGGCTGCTGCCTTGATTTAACTTTAGGTGATTAAGATATTCATATGTCAGGGCTATTTACACCTACAGGTAAGCCCAGTAACTTGCTTGAAAGATTGTTTCAAGGACTTTCACAACATGAGTGAACCCAGCATTGTTTAATTCTGCTTTAAATCTGTAGATTCTAGGTTGTCCTTTACATAAAGTTCAGAGGACCATTTTGTAAGCGCAATAAGAAACTTCGGGGTTTGCCTTAACCAGATGTTACTACATTTCTAGGGACTGAAGGCACTCACCCTGCAGCCTTATGCCTCACTACTCCCCTGGGTGTGTGGTAATATCTGTTTAATGCACACCCTGTTGTGTCATATGCTTACATATTTCCTCCATATGACTTGTTTGGTCCAAGTACACAGAATACCATTTCTCTGTTATTCTTCAGCTCATACTTATGTTCAGGTTTGGTCAACCTACTGATTAACTGCTGTGGTTTCTTTGACTTTAACATGTTAAATAATATGAACAGCCAGATCTGTTTTCATCTTTGCTGTAATGGCAACCAGCCTAATTCTTTATACATTTCCCAAAGGTGAGTATTGTAGTTGCAAAGAAGTTCAAACCTAGTTAGCCTTTTGCAAGTTATGCCTACTTTGTGTAACAGACTTTTATTGGCATGCCCATATATGAGGCTCCCGTACTCTAGAAGAGGCAAAAATTAATTTATTCCTCATATTTAGAAGAATTTCTTTTGAGATAGAAAACACAGCATATCTTAAAAGCCCCAATTCAGGAGCTGAGTTTTCTAGCCAAATCATTTATGTGAGAATCAAATTTCAAACTTTAGTCAATCATGACCCCAAAATATTTGTATTCTGTAACTTGGGCTATAGTCAATCCCTCTGCAGTTTTTACTTTAAGTTCTAGCTCAATCTGCTTTATCAGCCCCTTGCCTCATAACCACATAGGGCATGTGTTAATGCCTGATACAGCCATGCCCTGTTAGTGGTTATAGCTTACATAACCCACTGGCAGGGCACCACAACAATTGGAATGGGATGGGATGGAAAACAGAACAAAAATGCAGATTTCAAGGGATTGGCAGTATCCCTGTCAACAGAGCATGAACAGCTGGACTCAAACTGTGCACTTACTGTACAGGTCCTGAGTCCAGACTCTTGAGTCTGAGACTTATCAGAGCTGCTAAACAAATGCTAGTTCAAGGCTAGAGTATGCACAGAAAATGTTGAATCCCCGGTACTTTGTATGATATAAACAGACTCCCCTTATGCAGCCAACTCAAGAAGGTCTAGAGGGAGATATCATTTACGTCTTTATTTGGTTACGTTAGAGGAACGCTTTTTATTGTTATTAGCTCCCTGGAATAAAAGCCAAGAGAAACTGTTTAAACAGTTCAGAGTCCCAACTGGGAATTCCTTTTCTTATGCATAGGCAGCATTCTCTCAAGAACGTCTTTTGCACAGCTGCAGTTGCAAATACCTCTAGTAGGATATATATCAGCAGTAGTAACAGAACTGCAGTGGTTACTGAAGGGGCTGTAGGTTGACCGTAGGAATCATTGTCATTACTAGCCAATAAAGGTATATGGATGCTGAATTAACTGTGCAGTTCCAGCTCCATCAGATTTGGCAGTTAACCTTATCTGTGGGAGGGCGAGCTGGAGTGAAGACATAGAGGAGAAAAAAAATATTTTAAAATGTCCCATAGGCAGTGCACTTTATTACATAAGAACTCCAACACATTGGACAATGAAATAAACAGTTCAGACAGTGCATATCTGGAATTTCAGAACTGCTTCTATAACTTGACTAGTCAGGATGATCTTGAGTTACTATAAAAACTTGGCTTAAAGGACTGTCCACTCCCACTCAGCCAGTGGACTCGCAGGGACAAGACCAGTAACTGAGGGTGGCCCTACCTGCATCACTGCAGCCCATACTTTGGGTAAACCAATTACCCCCTTTAACTGCTTGACTCTGCTCTAGTCCAAAACCTCCCAGCCTTGGCTAGCACCACCATTGTTCAGTTTTCTGAGACTTCCCTACTCCCCTCTTAGATCTCATCTCATCTCATCTCCCAGACTCTCATCAGCCAGCCCCTTTCATAGGGCTGGAGATTATATGATCTCTCAATCATACCTTAACTTTTACATAAATGTACACAGTAATTCTATATTTTTTTCATACAAAAAAAACAAAACAAAATAAAAACATGAAAAACAATTTATCACAAAGTCTAGACCAGACTTTATACAATTAAAAAATAAGGCAAATAGAAAACAAAGAAGGGAACTCCCAGGCAGGAAGTCCCACCTTTCTTGTTCCCAGATTCCCTCATGCCAGGAATCTATAAAGCCCACTAATTCCATTGGTCCTGTTCCCATAGTATTCCACAAAATGGAGGCCAGCAAAGCAAAAGCACATGGAGCCGAGCATTCCTAAACAGGCAATTGTCAGCTTTTAAAGTTTCCTAAACACATGGCAAATGTGTGCAGCTTGTGCACAAATGAATAGTCCATTGCATAAAAATATAATAGAGACCAGTAATGTGAAACAAAAGTCATACTAATGCATTGTTTGTGGCCGTTTATAAAACACTTGTTTTATACATTTTATTCTGCCAGTGCAGTCGGGAGGACTAGTGGGATGCTGGAGTGCACAGGGAAGGGTATCACCAGCAGAAAGATGGAAGTAGTGTTACATCTGCATAGATTGCTGGTAAAACCCCATCTGGAGTACTGTGTCAGGTTCTGGTGACCACTTCTCCGGAACGACATAGGCAGAGTGGAGGCAGTCCAGAGGAGGGCAACTAAAATGGTGCAGGGTCTACATCAAAAGCCCTATGAGGAGAGACTAAAGAACAGCAATATGTACACCCTGGAAGAGAGGAGGGAGAGGGAGATATGACAGAGATCTTTAAATGCCTCATGGGAGTAAATAAGGTACAAGAGGGAAGTATTTTTCAGAAGAAAAGGTGCTAAAGAACAAAGGGACATGCTATGAAGCTGGAAGAGGGTAGATTCAGGACAGATGTGGGGCAGTACTTCACAGAAAGAGTGGTGGATTCCTGGAACAGCCTTGCAGCAGAGTGGTGGGGGCCAAAACAGTGGTGGGTTTCAAGAATGCATGGGATAGGCACAAGGGAACAGAAACACAGAAACTTAGAAACATAAAAATCTGTCAGCAGAAAAGGACCCCTCGGACCATCTAGTCTGCACCTTCCCCTCCCCATGGGCTCCTCTGCCCTATTTTTCTTACTCCCCACTTTCTTGCCCTCCATCCTTAATGCAGTCTCCAGACCCCTTTTCCCAAATGGATTCATACCCTTACATCCCTTATTTAATCCCATGTAGGTATTCCATGCCCTCTAGAGCTCCCCCACCGAGTTTACTCCCACCACCCACTCAGGCAGCTTATTCCAGGGACCCAGCACTAGAGATGCTGCAAAACTAAATTTCGCCAGCCAAGTGGGCCTTGAAGTGGCCATAGCGTGTCCCAGGCTTCAGTGGGTGACCATTGTAAAGTGCTCACTGGTTTGTTATTATGAGTTTGCGTTGTCATTCCACCTTAAACACAAAGTGAGGCAGAATGAAAGCAATATAGGCCGCCCCCCCCACATGTCACATGGCTTACAGTACTGTAAGTCACATGCTTTAGCCAGGCAGGAATGAAGTGAGTCATAGAAGCAGATACTTTCACTTTCTCTTTTGTAGAGGTAGAGAGAGGAAGCATTTTGTGGACAGGAGAGTTTTTGGCTGCTTGTTCTGAAAGTTGATCAGATTCAAAACCCAAAGCTTTTTTAAAAGCTAATTGTTTAGTTTTTTTGTACTGTTTTGTCAGTTCATTTTTTCTTTTTGGTGACTGATTTCTTTGTTTTATAAGTTTTGGTGTGTGTGTGTGTGACTGTGCATGTGCGCCTGTGTTGTCTGAGTGTATGTGAAGTCGGGACTCATCGGAGAGGGAAGGAGTGTTTTTTTTTTTTTGTAATGGAGGGTCAGGGACAGTATATGGCCCGTGGCTGGAGGGGAGCAGTGTGCATGCGTGGGGGGCATAGCCGGGTGATGTTGGACTGGTCCAGAGTGTTTGGTCACCCCCCCCCAGAAGCAGCAGCTGCAGCACCACCAGTGCCACATCTAGCAAGTCCACCACCACCACCAGTGGCAGCTGCAGGAGCTCCAGCAGCACCACCAGTGCCACATCCAGCAAGTCCGACACCACCACCACCACCAGTGGCAGCTGCAGGAGCTCCAGCAGCACTGCCTCCACAGCAGCAGGTGGAGCCCCGGGTCCGTGAACATGCTGCCAGCAGTGCATCTGCCCCTCCCATGGTTGGTCCCCCCATAGCTCCCCAGTTTAGCAGTTTTTTAACTGTGTTGGGGGGGAAGCAGCCTTGTGGTGTGTCTGCTTTGTGGGATGCAGGTGCACCGTGGCCCCCGGGGACACATCTGGGGACTGGGGGCCTGTGCACCCATATGTTGAACCACCACAAGGTGGAGTGGCAGGCTGCCACAGAACAGGCCAGGCCTCCACCTGCTGGCCATTCTGTGGCAGTGGAAGAGGGTGCTGCTGTTGTGCTTCGTCACAGCCAGAGGAGGACCACAGCAGTAACTGCTCCAGTACCACCACCAGCACCATCCTCACCACTGTATCTACCTGGTATTCCCCTACCAGTGGACACCACAATGCCTGCAACTCAGGCAGACATCGGACTTTTTTGGGCTGTGGTGGAACAGAATAATGAGAGGGTGGGTGCTGTCCAGCAGCAGTTGCAGCAGATAGAGCAACACCAGTTGCAGACTGTGTTGATGCTCCATCTGCTGCTGGACCATCAGGGGATCACCCATTAGCTTTTTTTTTCAGCACCCCCTCCACCGCTGAAGTGTTTTGTCTTTTGTTTATGTTTAATAACAGACAGAGGTAAGGCCACAGTAGTAGTTTAAGGGGAAGCAGTCAGCAACAGCAGCTCCCACCCCCTGCAAGTCTTATCCTATGGTTAAGCCGTTGAAGTATGTTGCAGCATTTTTCTTGTGCCGCAACATACTTTATTTTAATAGAGAAAAGTCCATGACTCGGAATTATGGCAAACGCTATGGGGGCTCCATTATGTGTAAAGGTGCGGCGATGCACAATGTGCTTCAATACTTTTGTATTGAAGTGCATGGTGCATTGCTGCACCTTTAAACACTCACATTTAAACAGTGGGCCATGCATTGAACCCGAAAAAAGCCACCATTTGTGATGCATTTAACCACATTTGACCCATTGTCACTTGCTATGAACCCAGCTCTCAGGGACAGGGGGTTCAGCCACTTGTCACTTTCAGTCAATACCACGTCCAACATGTTTTCACCAGTGTGTGAACAGGTCACATTGTGCATAGCAATCGTTGCATGCTGTCGAATTCCTGGAAGATTGCTACCATGACACTCCACCTTACTACACTGATTATTCACACTACCAACAGCAAAAACAACCCCCGGAACCTATACCCAGTGTGCAGTTATACACAGATATGAACTCCCCGCTGTTTTGCCACTTGTCCACGTATCCACACTTAAACGGATGAATGGAGAGGAGGAATGTTGAAGGGCACGTCTTACTGAGTCGGACACAGTACGGTACAACTCAGGGACAGCACGGGTCGAAAAGTATGTCCTGGATGGGACTTTCAATTTTGGACAGGCATGTGCAGCAAACCGCTGAAACCCATATTTCTCCTAAAAGGAGAAGGGGAAAAGATTACTTGCCAGCATTTCAGCTACAGCGGCATTAAGTTCATGTGACACTGTATAATTGGGTGGGTACTTCAGCTTATGTGCAAAAACACTCTGTAACATGGGCTGACTTAAACGTTTTACATGGGGCGAAATGACAAATGGTTCTGCTCTGCGAATTGCAACGGGTGGAGTATGGACGTGTGATGAAGACAGTTGCACAGGTGATGACAAACCCAGAAATGCAGTTATTTTCCCACATTTAGCAACAGGGGTTGATGTACCACTTGCACTAGACATACTGCATTGACCACCACCACCACCAAAACTGCTACTCTCACCACCACTGGACAAGATTTCAAAATCATTCAGCTCCTCCACTTCATCATGCCCATAGTAATCCTCTGCTGTTATTTCATCACTACTGCACACATTTAATTTTCTACTTGATGTTACAGTCATGGAAGGGGATAACATGCTTTGTATGGTAGATGACGAGGGTGAATGCCCCACTGCGGTACAGGTATTAGCTGCCATCTTGTGCTGGGTCCACAGTGCCATGTGCCTGTTCTTAAGATGCGGATGCTGTCCCCCTGTGCCCAGATGGCTCCCCTTTCTACCTCGACTCACACGCACCTGGCAAAGCTGGCAGATTGCAACTGACTCATCATTGCATCTTGCACAAAAAAATCCCAAACAAGGGATTGTGATGCTCTAGTTTTAACATGTCCCCCTGATGCTGCTTATTGGACTCCATTTTTTTAAGCCATGAAGTGGGGGGGCCGGGTTGTGCTACATGATTTTTTAGGCAGGACACACTTAGACTGCAACTGACCACCATGACTACCTGTTATTATTACTGGGTTATCATCAACTGAAACTGGTAAATCACAACTTTTTACAGGGTGGGAATGCAAACCACCCAGACACAGCCACCCTGAATTTTTTCTCTGGTTCCCATCAGGGGTCACTGACATCATCATCATATTCATCAACATCATCCACATCTTCTGCTTGGATGCTGGCATGTGGACTCCATGTTGTAACCACAGCAACATCATCATCATCAGATTTATCATCATCAACAATACCACCATCACCTGATATTTTTTCACCACACTGTGAATCACTGCATGGCAAATGCGTGACCTGAACCACGGTGGAAGAAATGTGACATTGTGTGCTATCATTGACATGATGATCAGAATCCTCATGTTCAGTTACTGGGATGTTACTGGGGAGTATGACATCATCTACACTGTCACTCACTGGCACTGCTTCACACTCCACTATATTTTTGGACATAGTAAACTGGTCAGAAGTGGAACTTGAGGCAGCAATACTCATACCACCACCAGCAACTGTACTAACACCACCAGCTGGGACAGCATCAACTCCTCCAACTATGAGTGAAGCTACTGATTGTGCTGTAAAAAACAATGAAGGAGAAATACCTTTCCTCACATTAGCAATGCACTTCTGCGACTGCGTGATACCACACCCACAGACAATCTTACCACTGGCAGCAGTGCCATGGCGAGAAACAGCTTTGCTTGCACATCTCTTTGTGGGCATTTTGGGGGATCAACAAAAATATTCTAAACAAATTTAGATTTTGGAACATTCACTCTGGGTGGGGGTCGGGGATACTGGATGTGAAGCCAAAAAAACAAATGTGGCTTCAACAAGAGATACAGACGCAAAGTCAGAACATGTTCAACAACACCTTAACTAACCAGTGGCGCTCTCAAGTCACAAACAATCCAATCTGGAACAGAATACCTTTTGTCGGTGGGGGGGGACTGACTGCAGATTACAGCAGTGCAAAACCAAGAAAAGATACCACAATGGCAGTACAAAATCACGCAGGTGCAGTGGATAGCAGGTTCACACCGCTGCACCTGCAATTACACTGTGGCACAATAAAAGGTGTATTATTTGATGTCACGCACCGCACACACACTCACACAATTTGTCTACAAGTAATGCATAGCAAATTGAAAACTTCGGTAATATACAACGTATTTTAAACAACCTGAAGTTATGCACTGCTGCACCAGGTCCTCCAGACCACAACACATACAATCAGCAAAACAAAAGCCAACAATTACTGAAAATATTACCATGTGTACATTAACAGTCAGTTATACAAGAAAAATATAACCAAAAAACAAAGAACTCCCTATTTCTCCTACTTAAGTCTACATACACCACAGATACGCCCCTCCCCCAAAGCACACTTCCACTGTCTCTCAGTAAGCAGACTGAATGTTGTACATTAACATTCAAAATCTACACACAAACAGTAAACGCTCGATGATATGAGTACAGGAGGGTTTCCTACAATCGATGAACTAAAGTTTCAGCAAAAATTAAAGACTCAAAAAGCCTCTTTTAACAGCTTTTAGAAGGTTTGAATCGCAGAGAGCTTTCAGAGGAGACTGTCTCCAACAGCTTCCTACACACACACTACCCTGAACTGAGGCTGTGCAGAACAATCTAGAGACCATGTGACCTGAAATCCCATGAATCACTGCAAAATCCACCTTTGGAGTTTAAAACATGGCGAAGTAAGGTGAAGTACATTGTTTTCAATGTACTTCGCCTTAATTTTTGTGGAGTAGTGGCTTGGGAAGGTGGAATAATGCAAAGTCATTGTTTTCAATGGACTTCATGTTACCCCATTGTGACTCGAAGTACTCCACTTTGTGCTGTGGAGTACTCCGCGAATCCACCTTCACTCTGTGAATTGCTCTACGGAGCGAATTGAGGCCACTTCGTCCATCTCTACCCACCACCCTCTCAGTGAAGTATTGTCCCCTCATATTTCCTTTGAATTTGCCTCCCTCCAGTTTTAAGCTGTGTCCCCTAGTTGATGTGTTTTCACTCAGTTTTAAAATACTCCCTTCCCTCACCCTGTTTATTCCTCTCAAATATTTAAAAGTTTCTATCATATCCCCCTCTCCCTCCTTGTTTCCAGTGTGTACAGGTCAAGCTCCTCAAGCCATTCTTCATATGATCTCTTGTGCAAGCCTTGTACCATTTTGGTAGCCCTTCTCTGGACCTCTCCACTCTATCCCTGTCTCCCTGCAAGTGTGGTCTCCAGAACTGTATCCCATTTTCCAGGTGTGGTCTAACCATGGACTTGTACAGTGGCATGACCACCTCTCTCCTCCTACTTGTGATACTCCTCCCTATGCATGCCAGCATTCTGTTTGCCTTCCCTACTGCCTTGTTGCACTGGTTTGCCACCTTTAGGTTATCTAAAATGATAATCCCCAGATCCCTTTCCTGCTTTGTTGTCGCAATTTCCTCTCCTCCCAGCGTGTTGCTTGCCTTTGGATTTTTGCACCCTATGTACATTATTTTGCATTTCTTCGCATTAAAGCACAATTGCTACCTCCCTGACCACTCCTCCAGCTTGATTAGATCCTCCCTCATCTTTTCTGCACTCTGTATCGGGGTGGAGATAGTGAAAAGGAAGAAGAGAGAGAGACAGAGCATTAGATCTAGTACAGTTTGCAGTAATAATGTAAGTAGGGAAGAATGAGCAGACTGGTTTGGCCAAACGATCCTTATCTGCCATCAGAGTCTATGTTGCTATATATCCAACAACAGCTTCAAGCTTCCTGATACCTTAATTACCATCCATATCAAAGTAAAAGTTTTTTATAGTAGTCCTCCTTCAGTGTTTTATTTTCTTATATTTTATTTAGGGTAAAAAAAACACAGATTCATAGCATTTGTTTGTGAAAATTCTACCACTGCTAGTGTATTTTACAAGTGGTAACTCTAAAAGGGGAAGACAATACAGCACCAAAGCCCACAAGCTTTTCTTTCACCCTAACTGTGCTAGGGCAGTCCTTGTGACTTAAAGAGCACCAATAATGCTGCTTTCAACATAGTTCCCGAAGCCCCCCACCGGTAACTTGCCTGCACCGGAGTTTAGCAGTTCATCTTTTAAAATGTTGCTTTGTGAATGCTCTTGTTAGTTGAGCTGTGGTTTTGATTTGCTCTCCATGAATCTCTAAAATATAAAAATACATGTTCTAAATTATGCTCCCATTGTTATCAATGGAGTGCACCCCAGCACTCTAGAAACACCTTCATCACAAAACGTGGGAATGTTGGGGGGTGGCACGGTGGCAGAGCGTGACTACATTTTAAAGATGAACAGTAAAACTCCGGTGCAGGTCAGCTTTTGGTGGAGGGCTTCAGGACGCATTGAAATGGGTGCTCTTTAATGCCTGGCTGTGTTTGGGGGTGGCAGAACAAGAAGAATCATAAAGAGCATTAAAAAATGTTCTCCCCTCGGTGATCAGGCCAGAGAAGAAGAAAACAAACAGTAGAATATTAAAAAGGTTAGCACAGAATAAAGACTGCCTCCAAAAGGATAGAAAAGGAACATTAAAGGTTATCTGGCATGTTGTAAGCCCATTTCCACACTGAGTGTGACAGGTCCTGGCATGCTTTCATTTCAGGTGGTACCTTAGGGCAGCCTTGTTGTGGTTGTATGGCTTCCTAGTCCCTTAGAACCGCATTCTATAGATATTAAAAAACACTGTGGGAAGGTTTCACCCTATCACAGTGTCTATAATCTATCTGGTTTAGGACACATTTTCAGGCTAGTTTTGCACCTACAGGGGGACTACTGCTAATAGTAAAACCAAATTAAAACAAAGGTTTATACGCCCAGCAGCAGGGTTGCTTTTCATGATGGCGGCGACCAAGGTTTGGGAATGAGCCAGGAATGCTGGGGCCAGTCAGAAGGAGGGGGTTTCAGCAATTCCAGTGGACACTCACCTCCAGAGAGGGGTGGAAGCAACACCTCACTCTGCTACTGGTGCCTGTGGGTGTACAGGAGGTGATGCTGTAGCTCCGGTGTGGAGTGGGCAGGAAGTTGTTAGGCACTAGGCAGGGCATGAGCTCACACACTGCAACCCGAACTTCTGTTCTTGTACCAATATTCTTACAGTTGGGAAAAAAAGGGGCAAATTCCCTCCACTCAAGCAGCATGACCGCTGTTATGTCCAGAAGGCAGTCAGATCTGCCCTAGAAGCAAAAACAGAATAAAAAAAAAAGGAAGAAATGGAACTGACTAGTAACAAAGAAACAGATGGCATTTCCAGTATGTGAAGGTGTAGGTCTCCTCTACGTCATAATTACTGAAGGCATTTACTGACCTATTTAAATGTTCATGGCACACTGCATAAGTCAGTATAGTGCAGTGGTTTAAGGCTCTGAGCTACAAATCTGGAGACCTGTGTTTGAATCCCACAGCCCCCACTTGCATACTGTGTGACCCTGAGCAATTCACTTAACTTCCCTGTGCTCCCAGGTTGCACCTGTAAACAAGCTTTCAGCTTAGTGTGTCTCACCTGGTTAAACAATTGGGGGGAAAAAAAGTCAAACTGATTTCTTACCTGACAAATTTTGTCTGTGTCTTCACTGTGAAATCTGTAGCACTTCAGCCCCCATTTTATCAAATCTGCACCCTTCCATTTGCCTTTATTCACAAACCGTGGGCACCCCGAAATTCAAAATAGCATAAGCTATAGAGTCAAGTACCAATACACTTTACTGTTTTTCCAGGATTTATTGCTTCGTGCAACTTTCAAGTGGCATCCAAAATTAGGTACATAGACACTACAGCATACAATGACACGCTAGTTGGCACTGAGCCCATTATCAAAATGGCCCGGAGCGTCATCTCCTATCAATGGGTCTTCATCATCTGCACCCAAATCTGCAGTACAAACTGCTGGGCAACTAGGTGGACAAACCATCAGAGCAAGTTCCTCACCACATGTTTGCAGAGTAACGTGATGGTAAGAATCCCTTAGCTTTTGTCCACCTGATCACTAGTAGATATATGGCCTACAAAAGTGAAGCAGGCATTCCTTTGGACAGGATAAAGCTCCTTTACAATCGCATGGCAAGGTTTACAGTGGAAGAGCTACATGCTGAACACCACTGCAGTTGGTGCACACAACTAAACTGGTTCTCAATTCATGTAAGAAGACAGGAACATCTAATGAAATGCATGGACCATTGTGTTCAATTGAAAGACCTTGGATACATTCTAAATTTCCTGAAACTTCATAAAATAAACATAGAAACATAGGCAATGATAATAGAAAAGGACCATCGGGCCATCTGATCTGCCCAGTTATACCATATTGTATTGAAAGACCTGTTGTCAATACAGGTTTTTTTGCCTACACTATCCACCCTTGCTCCCTGTCTTACTACTATCTATCTGAGTAACTGCTAAGTCCTTAACTCTGTCCCAGCAGTTCTAAAAATAGTAATGGTTTTGGTGCCAACCACTTCGGTAGGCAGATTGTTCCACGGCTCACCCACCAGCTTCTGCTCATGTCCCCCTCTTCTAGATCCACAATTCCTGTTGGACAGTTCCTTGCAGTTTACCTTGTTCATTCCTTTCAGGAACTTGAAAGTCAATATCATATTGCCCTTCTCTCTTCTGGTCTCCAGTGAGTACATGTTCAGTGCCCTAAGGTGATCCTCATATATCTGCCCTTTATCATTTCTGTTGCCCTACACTGCAGCATCTCCAACCTGTCTTTGTCTTTCCTTAGTTGATGACTCCAGAACTGGGCTCAGGACTTCAGGTGTGGTCTCACCAGTGATCCATAGAGAGGTAGTAATACCTCTTTCCTCCTGCTGTCAAAACCTATCCCAATGCACCCCAACATCCTGACTTCCCTACTGTAGGCCTTGTTACATTGGCTAGATTGTTTAAGGGAGTTACTTATGATGACTCCTAGGTCCCTTTCCTCAGAAGTTGCACCCAGCTTAACCCCTTCCATCCAATATTCCATCCTGGAGTTCTTGTTCCCTATGTACATCCAGATCAATCACCCCAGCACAAAACTACCATAATGAATGCCACAGAACACAATACAGGTGAAAATAAATATCACTTTAATTCATGAAAATGCATGCCATCAGTATGATACCCTTCAAACATGTAAAACATGTAGACCAGTACAATGCCAGCAGGGCCCAACAACCTTCTACCGGTTTTGCCTTAGCATCTTCAGGGAGCTCCCTATATAAATCACCTTCCACTTTTGCAATTGGATTTCAACTACCAAACCTTGGATCACTTCTCCAACCTTTACAGGCCCCTCTGCAACTCCCTAACTTCCTTCTCACTGTCTCCCCCACTACAGAGCATAATATCTTCTGCAAAGAGGCACATCTTGCCTTGAATTCCTTCTCCCATAACTCTGATGAACATATTGAAAAGAACTGGATCAATGGGCCACCGCGATATCCTAGCAGTAGTTCATCACATAGAGGCTCTATGAGACACTGCCTGGTCACATCTCATAGGTAACTTTTATCATGGTCTGCAGGAATACTTGGCAGACACTTCCCATACAATTTTGGATGCTTGGAATAAAGATTTAAATATGAACATTACTTTTGACATGTGGACCAAATATACTATATCAGCTTAAAGTAACATCCTGCACATGCTGGAGAGAATTCATGTGGAAATGTAGAAGTCGGTACTTTTGGACCCCTGTGGTTCTTATAAAATATCTCCCTCCCAGCTACAGGGTGTATTGGAGACAATGTGGGTGGCGTCTAGCTACACACTCGCATGTGTTCTGGTCCTGCCCGGGGTTAATAGCCTGTTGGAAAAACCTGGCTGCCCAATTAGATGAGCTGTCTATTTCTCAGGACTGGATTAATCTGGTCATGATTCTAGTGTCTATCCCCCCCCCCCAAGGGTTACTCATACACAAGGGGTCACTAATTCAAATACACTTAATTACAGTAAAAAAAGCCATTACCAAGCATTAGATGACCCCAGTTCCTCTGACAACTGGACTATGGCGGAAAATTGTTAATGACATATATGGTATGGAAACATTAACAGCTTCTATACATAATCAGTTAACAAATTTTCTAAGTAACTGGCAGCACTGGACATTATATTATTCGCAAATAGATCCAGACTTTATCCCCTAGAAAGATGGGTCTAGTTTAATCGGGGTGTGGTTGACACCTATAAGGTAGCTGTTGATGTTAGGGTATGTACACAAGTGTAATGTGATAATATCAGTGTGGAGAAGGCTTGATTGTGCTGTGAGGAGCTTATCCAACAACCTCCCTGTAGTTTTTTTTCTTTCTTTTTTTCTCAATGGATAATAATGACGGCAAAGGTGTATGCACTTTCTAACATAGGATATATAACAATTTCCCATGTATTTGCTATGTAATATCTATAATTCATGTCTGTATAACACATACGATGCTTGTGCTTCACCTCAATAAAAATTCAAAAAAAAAGAAGAAAGCCTATGAAGTGGCATGAGCCTCCAATCAGTATTCACTTCGGCTTATGTTTCAAGGGCCATGGCTTATTGGCTCATGGATGCCTCATTTGAGCTCCCCCACAGCTCTGATGCAGAAGATTCCATGTCATATCTTTTAGCGGGCATGACTTTTCTGGCAGATACCTTCAATGATAACCTGCAGATGTCAGCAAAGTCTGCCCAGTATTCTGCTCTGGTGCACAGAGCTCACTGGCTCTGCCCTTGGTCAGCTAACAATTTTTCCAGGGCCTCTTTCCTGAATATGCCAATTCAGGGGGACCTGCTGTTTGTGCCACAGCTAAAGGCCATCATTAAGTATACATATGATTCAAAAATGGCACTCCTCGTGCAGGATAGAAGGCCCTTGGGAAGATGCTCCTTTTGTGATGCACAGCAATACCACCCTGGATGCTGCTTCAGCTTGTTTGTTTGTTTATTTTATATATACTGATAGGACCATGGGCCAAAATTGACCCATTTTCATGGGCGATCAGTGTACAAATAACAATAAATACAATATATAAATACATACATCTAACAAATGGCAAAGCACAAAATTCCCCCAACCAAGGATCTTTTCACTGCAGTATCAGTGGTGGAGGCAGATGCAACTGCTGAGACAGCAGCGATCATAAGGACAACCAGCCATACCGAGATGAGGCCCATCCTCGGCTACCAGCATTCTTTAGGTGCTAGATTGTTGCTTTCTGCAGACCAGTGGATGGCAATCACCACAGATCAATGAGTTTTGTACATTGCATCTAATGGTTATTCCACTGAGTTTTGAAATCATCAAAATTAAGATGCTTTTCTGCATTTCCAGTGTCCCACTTTCTGGCCAAGAGCAGGATGATTCACGCTGCCATAGAACACTTCAAAAACATCAAGGCAGACCAACGAGTCCTAGTACAACAAAGGGGGTCAGGTCTTCACTCCATCTTCTTCATTGTTCCCAAGAAGATGAGGTGTTTCCAAGCTGTGCTGGACCTCAGATGCCTCAACAAAAGGATCAGATCTTCCCACTTCAAAATGCAACTGCTATGGCTCATCATAGTGGTAGTGCACCCAGAGAACTTCCTGGCATCTCTGTATCTTCAGGATGCCTATCTGCATATTGCCATTCAGCCACCACACTGACAGTTTTTGTGCTTTTGTGTGCAAGGACAGTATTTTTAGTACAAAGCTGTATCATTTGATCTCTCAGCTGTGCAGAGAGTATGCAGGATACAGGAGGCAGTATAGCATAGTCGCTAAGGGCACTGAGCTACAAACCAGGAGACCTGGGTTTGAATATCATCAGCCCCCACTTGCACACTGTGTGATCCTGAGCAAGTCACTTAACTTCCTTGTGCTCCCAGGTCACACCTGGAAACAAGTTCCGGCTTAGTGTGCCTTTCCTAGTTAAAAATCTCCCCTCCCCCCTTCCCCTGTTCACCAAAGTTATGATGGAGCTGGTGGTGCACCTCAGTAGAAAGGCATACATGTTCACCCTTATCTGGGCAACTAACTCATCAGGGTGCAGTCTCTACATGCTGTGAACTGGCTACTACAGAGGTAACGAGGACACTACAACACTGCAGCTGGGTAATAAACCACAACAACAGCACACTACACTCAGCAACACATCTAGCACATGGAGCCATGTTCGATACAACAAAAACAACAACAGTGTTTCTCACAAAGGAAAGGGGTTAGTCCTCTCATAGGCATGTGAACAGTTCAGACACAAACCCACAGGAGCAGACACAAGAACACTTTTGCATATGCTGGGCCTGATGATGGCAAGTTTTGACTTGATATAATGGACCAGACTTCACTCGTGTCTGCTAAAACTACACAGTCTCTGACTGTGGGATATGCAGCAACAGGCCTTGTTGACTAAGTCCCTCTGATGCCCTTGGTGTGCTCATCCATTAAATGGTGGTCAGTATACATGAACCTGACTCAGGGAGTGTCTATAAGGGATGTGTGATGCCTCACCCTTGTGATGTATGCCAGTCTTTTGGACTGAGGAGCAATGCTAGGAATGGTATCAGCTTAAGGGATTTTGAGTATCACAGAGCAAAAGCTTCCCATCAAAGTTCGTGAGATGCAAGTGATATTCAGGCAGCTGCTTACCTTCAGAGGTAGATTGAGAAAAAACACGCATTCTAGTCAGGTTAGACAATGCAGGGACCACAGCGTACATCACATGCCAAAAAGGAACACAAAGCAGAGGGATGATGTCAAAGGCATACATGCTGTTTTGCTGGATGGAGATGAACCTGCTCTCACAGTCAGCGATTCACCTAACAAATGCTCTAAAACATTTGATCGACTGACTAGATTGACAGACATGCCATCCAAAAAAGCAGGAGCTCAGTCAAGAAATGTTCAACTGGATTTGCAGGGGTTGGGGAACTCCGATTCTGGACTTCATGACCACCATGACAAATGCATAGCTCCCAAGTACTTCATCAGATATTGGGACAGCCAATCATTGGAAGTCGACTGCCTCTCTGGCTTGGCCAAATGCTCTGCTGTACGCATTTCTTTTATGGTCAATGATACCAAAGATTCTAAGAAAACTACAAAGAGAGCCATCAACTATGATTTTTATCATGCCAGGATGGTCCCAAAGAGCCTGGTATTCAGAACTAATCCAGCTAGCATTGTACAAGCCTCTACCTCTGCAAAACAAAACAGACCTTCTTCAGTAGTGACTTGATTCTACATCCAGAGCTGAAGTTTCACCCCCCACCCCACCCCATTCTGGCTCCTGAGTACTGGTGTTTTTGAGAAGGTGGGATGTAGCAAGAGTCACCACACTCTGAAGCTTGCCATAAACAAGACCTTCAGGAGAATCTAGGGTTAGTTCTGCAGCTTGTGTACCCCTCTGCAGACGAACCCCTCAGCTGCCTCTCTGTCCAGTATCTTGGATTTTCTGCAGCAGGACTTAGATAAAGGGTAGTCTGTTATCCCTTTAAGGGTGCAGGTGGTGGCCATCTCTGCTGTCAGGGTTTATGTTAGCTCACTCTCCCTAGGAGCTCATTCAGACTTGTCTAATTCCTAAAAATCTAACCTATCACAAGGTGCGACCAAGACATATGCATGTTCAACCTCCCCTCCCTCCCCCCGGAAACTTAATGTGGTCCTCGAACCAGTCCACAAATCAATCCTACCTCCAAACCACTTCATCAGGTTGTTTTGTTTGTTTATTTGCTTAATGGGTAAACACACTGGAAAATTGATTCTATTTACAGGTGCGACCCACAATCAGTACAACAAATACAATACATTATACAATACACATAAATAGGAATCAATCATCCACGTCAGTTAACAGTAACAATTTAATTAGAACATGCACAATCAGACAACATTTTAAAGTGCTGTAATAAAGTGTTTAAAAAAGAATTAAAAGTTGTTGCATTTCTAATTGTAAGGGGTATGTTGTTCCAATTAGCCTACCTCAGGAAGTGGTGGATATGAATACAGTGCAGGGCTTCAAACAGACATGGGATAGGTATAAGGGAGCAATACAGACGAATATGGATAGATAGGTCATTGACAGTGTAAAGGTGTGTGGCACATTCATAAGGTAGAAAAAATGGGCAGACTGGATGGGCCTTGCAGTCCTTATCTGCCATCAACCTCTATGTTTCTATGTTTCTATGTTATGTTTCAATTATTTGGAGCAACATAAGCAAAAGCACATTGCCCAGTAGAGGTCCTCATTAAAGGGAGTTTCATAAGCTACATTAGCCACCCTGTTTGTAGAATAAAAACCCAAGTCGTGCTTCTGTAAAAGTCTGTGTAAACTTAAAGGAACACCCGATCTTAAAATTTTGTAAGTAAACCTAGCCATCAGGTATTTAAAGTTTAAATGGACTGGCAACCATCCCATCTGCTTCAAGATCACACAGTGGTGAGACTAATCAGCTGTAACAGCATAGATTTCTTTGATACTATATTAGAAGAAGTATTATCAATCATGAGTGCTATTCCGTGTGCAGAATTTGAGTTTGCCCTGCTAGTAATCACCTTCATTTTTGAATCACAATAGTACCTGATAGCCAACAGCCCATTTGCTCTTCTCCCCACACCCACTACCAGCCCGCCCCCAGCAAGTTAATCTTTTGCCTGTGCTGCATATTTAATCTCCCCTCTCTCTTCATTCTCCATGAGAGACCACCCCTCCCCGAGGAGACCGGAGGTCGCGAGGCCTGCTCAAGCCTCCCAGCCATAGAAGCCCCGAACCCGAGACACACCAGGTAATTTCTACCTTGATCCAGGCTGCTGCCACCACCGTTGGCCATCTGGCGCCTTTTCTGAAACGGCCACAAGCTCCCCTGCTCAGCGCATGAATCCCGGCCAGAGTAGCACCTCGAGTTGCTGCCCAGGCTCAAACGGAGCAGAACTGTTACTTTTGTGCCTGATTTTGAAACTTTTAAAATGAACCAGCTAAAACTATTTGCATTTGCCTGTAACTGTATTTAAAAGCTTAGAGTCACTGCACACGAGACACACCAGGTAATTTCTATCTTGATTTTTTTTTTTTTTTAACACCCAACTTCTCCATTAGCTCCTTATATTGTTTTGCCACTAGAGGGAGCCTGATTAAGTTTGAACAATTTGCTCCCAATACCTCACTTGTCACATTTTACTGCTCTCTAGTAGCTGTTTTCACTTGGTGATCACCCCCTCATCACCACCTCTCCAATCGTCGAAAGCTATTCCGCCATTGTGCACTCCCCAGATCAGCCCTCCTCCTCCTGCTCCTGTCAGGCAATGTCCACCCCAATCCCGGGCCTGGCAGCACTGGTCCTCCCCCCTGAAATCTCCTGGGCTGTGCTTTGCTTCTATGAACATCTGTAGCCTCCTGAAAAAACTGGACTCTCTACACTGCTGGGTGACACTTCATAAACCTGATGTTGTTGCCCTGGTTGAAACCTGGCTGTCTCCCTCCACTCCTATCTCTCATGTCTCTCTCCCCGGCTACACTCTCCACCGGTTGGACTGTGTCGGCAGGAGAGGTGGGGGCTGTCTTCTATTTGAAGGATTCTCTCATGGGGCTACCACTCCCCGCCTGACCTCGACCATAGGCCCAGGCACTTACTCAAAGCTGTCCCCTGACCCAGCTAGAGGCCGATTATTCTAACACGTACTTCATACCCCCAAGAACCAATCCCAGGCCTTGGGCCCACTAATTGACTACCTCACCTCATTACCCAACTCGTCGGACCAAATCTTGTTGGGCGACTTGAATATAAACTGGCTCTGCCCCTCATCCTCCTCCCACCGTGAGGCTTTCCATTCAATTGACCTAACTCAACTGGTTTCACAGCCTACTAGAAAAAACCCTGGGGGGGTGGACAAGCACCCTCCTGGATGTGGTCCTCACCAACAGGCCAATCTGCATCCACAACATCCAAATCCTCCCTGACTGCCTCAGTGACCGCTCCCTGTGCTTTTCAACTGGGAAACCCTCGGCTCTCATCCCCGGTCAAAACCACCTCTCGGCGGCTTAGGCCTGGGAGACTCATAGGCCTTGCTTCCTGCTCATTACTGATTGGTCCTTCTGACGAGGGCAACCAACATTGACTTGGCCCTGGCCTTCTTTGTAAGCACTTTCAACTTTGCCTGTGATATCTTTGCTCCCATAACTGCTAGGAGGTCCAAAGTGAAACATGCCCCTTGGATCACCCCTGCCCTACTGTGGCAACTTAAGCAACGCGACAATCTTTGGCACCTTGCTGTTGCTACTGGCCGTTCAGCTGACAGGCAGTCCTATGCTGCTGCCCGCAACCAGTGCACCTGGGCCATCCGCAAAGCAAAGGCGGAATACTACCAAGCCTCTCTTACCTCCTCCTGGGGGAACCCCAGGTGCTTCTGGGACAACATCAACAACTGAATGGTCACCTCAGTCCCTCTCCTTCTTCCTCAACATCAATGGTACCATCTCCTCTGACCCTGTCCTCATTGCCACCCACCTCAATAACTCCTTTACCGGCCTTAGCTCAGTACTTCCTGGTAACTTTTCAGTCCACCTCCTCCATCTGTACCACCACCCATTGCCGCCCTCTTTCCACCTGCTGTGTCACCATGCAAGAAGCTAGGCCTTACTTGCTAAAAGCCCTAAAAGGTAACACCATTGGTAATGACTCCACTTGATCCCTGCCTTTTACGTCTGGTCCTGGATCAGGTCCTCTCACCTATTACGTGCATTTTCAACAAATCACTCTGTCTCGGACATTCCCTCTGCCTGGAAGATTGCCACAGTTACCCCTGCCCTGTCCATAAAGGTGGTGACAGGACTCTTCCGGTAACTACCGACCCATCTCAATCCTTTTCCCCTCTAAGGCTGCTAGGAGAAAATTGTGGCGCCCAAGTCTCTGACTACCTCTGTAAGCATAATGTTCTCTGCCCTGAACAACACGGGTTCAGAGCAGGTCATAGTACCAATACAGCACTCCTGGAATTTTCCAACTTCCTCCATGCCTCCTTGGACTCTGGTGCCCTGGCTGGTGCTATATTCATTGACCTGTCTAAAGCATTCGATACTGTTTCCACATCTCTTTGCTCTCCACCCTCGACCTAATAGGCTTTGCCTCAGGACCTGTTTCCTGGTGCACCAGCTATCTCTCCGCCGCTTCAATGTGTGAAAGTCAACGGTACTCTCTCTGAAACATGCCCCATTCACTCTGGGGTGCCGAGGGCTCAATTCTTGGACCCATACTATTCTCACTCTTTCTTAACTCCCTACCCAGCAGTTGTACTGGTAAGATGCTTCTCTATGCTGATGATGCTGTTCTCGTTGCCTCCACAATGACCCCATGCTGCTACAGAACTCCCTCCAACTAGTCTTTGACTCTGCAGCTACCTGGTTCACTGAGCACCGACTTGTTATCAACCTCAAGAAAACAAAAACGATGCTCTTCTCCCACCCCCAAAATAAGTACAGCAAGTTTCCTTAGCTGTCCACTCCACACCCAATCTCGCATTGACCAGGTGCAGTCCTATAAATATCTTGGTATAACCTTGACCCTGCACTTTCATTCCATGGACATATATCTGCCCTAAATTCTGTTGCCAACTCACGGCTAGGCATTCTTTACCGCACAAGAAATGCTTCCTCCTGATGCCCTCCACCTGGCTGTCACCTCCTCTGTCATGTCTCTCTCTGACTATGGCCTTCCGTCTATGGCTCAGCAGATCAGACTGCCCTCAACAAGGTTCACCTCACAGTTATCAAGGCCTGCAGACTCTATCACTGGTGCTCCCAGACTCACTCACACATGTGAGCTGTACACCCTGGCTACCCTACTCAACCTGGAAGAGCGACTCATGTATCAGACATGCCAGCTCACCTTTAAAGCCCTGCGTGGCCTATCCCCCATAGGCCTATCCAACTCCATTCGCCATACTGCACCGACCCTGATCACGCACAGCTCGTCAAGAGCTACCCTAGTTATTCCGAGAGCCAGGACCTCTCAAGGTCAGAGGGCATTCCCCTACCGTGCGCCCCACTGGTATAACTCCCTCCCTGCCAGTGTCTCAAACTCACTAACCTTAGCTTGCTTTAAGCCCAGGCTCAGAAACTTCCTGCTTAGCTCTCGCAAATGCAACTGCCGCTAGCCTAGTAAAAAATATATATATATATACTCTGTTTGACAATGCTCACTGAGCGTCTCCCCTTCCTTTCCCTACTAATTCCTCCTCCCCTATCTCCCTCCCTTCTACCCCCACCAGCTCTCCTCTGACCATAAGTTTTGCACCTTTTGTTATCTTTTGCTCGTTGGAGATTGTATTCTATTGTAACAAAATTGTAATTGAACTGTAACTTTTTTGTTTGTAAGTACTGTGTCCCTTGTACTACTGTTCTGATGTCCTCTTTGTGACGAGGTACCTTTGTAAATGAGCCTCTGGCTCAAAGGTTTCTAAACTGATGTTTAACTAAATAAATAAATAAATAAATAAATGAGTGCAGCGTAATTAACAATTGGTGGTACGCACTGTTTGGCTATTGCCATTCTAGATTCACTAGTAAAGAAAGGGCGTAACCTACTGTATATAGAAGTGCCACCTTAGTATGAATCTTGGAGGTCACTTTAGCAAGGTGAGGATTAAAACTTAAAGCCAGGTCCAGTAGAATACCTTAGTATTAAAAGGTGTCAACATTCTCGTAGAATGTTCCATCAAGGGTCATAACTTGCAGACTGAGCCATCTCTCTCTGAGTCTCGCTGTATCTGTCTCTCTCTCCATTAAGGTCCTTTTCTTCTGGGCCATTTGTTTAGCTAGGACTGGCGAGCTTCAGGCTCTGTTGCACAAGGAGCCATATCTGTTTTTTTTTAACGAGACAAGGTCACCTTTAAACTTGCCTTTTTTTAAATTCTAGCCTTGCAATCCTTTGCTGTGTATCTGAACTCATCTCTGAAGGCAACCAGACTCTTCCTAGTGGTCACAGACTTTCTTCTTGTTCAAGATCTGGTACCTTATGTCACTATTGAGCTGGGGGGGCTACTTCTTGGCCCATTTTCCGTTATTATTTAAAAGAATATAGACCTCTGTAACTGCTTGAGCGGCCTCTTCAAAGAGTCACACATGGCCTGTGCATTATCAGTCTAATACAGCTGTTCTAGAACCTTGGGCACTAGGTCCATCATCTTAGCAAAGTCTACTTTTCTGAAATTCTGTGTCATAGTGGCTGAGGCTTAGATTGTCTTCCCTATCATCAGGGAGGTTGCCCAGTTTTGGTCACTGCCTCCCACTGGTTCATTGACGTTCACACTGGAGATGACCCCTTCCCCCCAGAACAAGGTCAAGGGTGGCCTCAAATCTAGTCCTCTGTTGAACATACTGCTCTAGGGAGCAGTCATTGAAGGTACACTGGAACTCACTCTTATCCTTGCCATTAGCAATCTTGAGATGCCAGTTTATGCCATGGAGATTGAAGTCCCTCAGGATCACCATCCAATTTGGCCAATTTCATAATTTCCCCACCCAGCCGGGCACCATACTCCACTAAGCGGTCTGGATGTCTGTAGCACACCCCAAGGTGAATTTGTTACCCCCCTTTTTCCCTAGCTTGACCTAGATGTATTCTGTGATGCTGTTTTCACCCTGATGTCTTACAAAGGAAACCAACCCACCCTCTTTCTTGTCAGACCTATCCCTTCAGAATAGTCTGCATCCTCCTATTCTGGTTGCCCAGTCATTGACTTTCCCCAACCAGGTCTCCATCAGTGACACTAAATCCTGGCCTTCAAACTGCATTATATCACTGAGCTCAATGATTTTGCTGAGCGCACATCTCATATCAGCCTGTGTGCACATGAGGATTTCCCCATCCATACTTCTCCTCCCACTGGGGGTCTTCTCCTCCTCCTCTGGTGCTCTCCTGTTCTGCTCCCCCTTTGTGTTTCCATGCATCTGCTTCATCTCCATGATGATAGTCTGCACCAACCCTCTCCCCATCCTGGAGTTTAAAATCTGATTGCCCTTTCCATTCTCCTGGCCAGCACCCTGCCCACTCTTTGGTCAGGTGCAGCCAATCCTGGAAATACAAGCTCCCCCTGCACCCGACAGCCCTTTAGCTGGCCAGAAAAAGAGAATATTCCCTCTTGCTGCAGACCCTTTGCCAAGGATTAGCCTGCCTTATGATCCCCCACCACTCCTCACTAGTCCCCAGGATGGAGAGGGTCTTGTAAAAGATCACCCTAGATCCTTTTCTTTGAAGAAACATCACTAGTTGTGTGGATGGTCTCCTCATGTCTTTAGGAATTGAGCTCACAGAGTCATTTGTGCCAGCATGGACATTAACAGTTTGCAGTCCCCCAACCCCACCCAGCTGCATTGCTTGGCCCTGGATTGCATTCACAGAACCCATGTTCCTGGCAGGCAGACCATCTCACCTGAGTTACCATTTGAGTGCAGCAATTCCCTCTCCTCCTCAGCTAATACCCTAAGTATGCATTCCCCAATGACTACAACCTTCCTGGCCCTGCCTAGCCCTTTTATTCTGTCTCACTGGCAAGTCAGGTGTTTTTGTGTCTGGACAGTCCAACTCAGTCCTAAGTGCCTTTTGTCCACCCTCAACCTGGCCATTCAGCTGCTGATACCTGTTACTGGCTTCCACTGACAACAAACAACAGTGCTTCCTTATGTAGTTGGACGCAGAACTGGAATTCAGTTCTGCATCCAAATGCTGCCTGAGCCTTTTAAACCTCCACCCACCCAGTAGATACCCTGAAGAGCCCCTAGTGGGCCTAGAGAAAAGCCTTCCCCCATGCTATTCTCCCTCCCCTTACCTTATGTGTCCGCATGGCATGCTGCTTGCTGGGAGGTTCCACTCCCATTGTGGTACTGCAGGCCAAGTAGGATGATGATCACACTGGAGGACTGGATTCCAGTTCAGACAAGTAGTAAGTGATAGTCTGCAGGGTGTGGCTTCATCTCTTTCTCTCTGTCTCTCTCTTCTCTCCATCTACAGGCGCGAATGTTAGTTGACAGCTCCTCCCTCCCCACCAAGCTGCAGCACCAACCCAGCCTTGGCCCCTAGTTCATGAGTGAGTTTGACACTACCCACCCATTCAATTTAGGCATATTGGGAAAACACCCTCCACATTTTGTGGCTTCCACAATTCCACTTCCAGTAAGCCCCCCCCCCGGCCAATAGCAGCTGTAATTGATGACAATATTTATTGTTTTTTTTTTTTCAAGCCCAATAGTACTGAGTGTGAGGTGGTCCATGGCAGTGTCAACCTATTCAGTTCTGTTCACTAGGCTCCTCTTAGCCAGCAGTCATCTCCCTAAGTGATGGCTGACTGAAAGATCATCATCACTTATAGCTGCTATGGGATGGGGCGGGGTCCTGGAAGTGGAAGTGTGGAAGCTACTGAGTGTGGACGATGTCTACCCAGGTTGCCCATACTGGATTAGGGGAGTCACTGTTAAACTCACACAAGAACTATGGACCAGGGGCCAGGTTGTGAGGTGGGGGGCTTGGCGCTGCAACTTGCTGGGAAGGAGGTTGCTGCTCACTGGCGTTCATATCAATAGATAGAGGTGGGAGAGATGAAGCCACCACACATCAACCCTCACTGCCTGCTCATCCAGATCAGACTCCAGTCCTCCAGTGTAAACGTCATCCTACCCGGCTTGCAGCACCACATAGGGAGTAGGACCACCTCAGCCAGCAGTGTGCCACATGGACACATAACATATGGGGAGGGAGATTAGGGTGTGAGAGGACTTTCCTTCTGGCCACTAGGGGCTCCTCGGGGTTACAACTGGGCAGAGGGAGGTTATAAGAAGTTTATCTTCAGACTTGAATACAATAACAGAACTTCCTATTCCAACGTCCATTATGGCTTGGATGTCTGCTATGTTTCGATTATCTGACAAATGCATGGCATAACGAAATCACCAGATTCTGAACAACCCTATTTTAAACTGATATACAGCTCAGTCTCCGTGTGAGCCCATTATCGGTCGGTGCAAGGCTTTATGTCAGACTCTAATTAGACACAGAAAACAAGGCTTTGTATACTGGAAAGCTCACTAATTAATAAATGTATTAGCAAACTGTTACAGTTTCATGTGTCTAATTCAAATACTTATCAGCACAACATTCAATAACATTTAAAGGACACTTGGTACGGCAGTATGAATAGCTCCATTAATTACACCTCATTTTAAACATTCATTCTAAATGCTGCCATTAGTCAACCATCCATCTTCCTTAAGCTATTGTTCATCTTTGTATTTCTCAACGCAGATGCATTCAAATGTTTTCTGTTGCCTCTGCAATCATGACTTGTTACAGCACTTTCAATAATCTCTGCCAGTTTACCAAAGCATTATTTGCAGACATACACTACTAGGGTTTTGATTTCTTATTTCTCTTCCCAAAGCTCATTCTCCATTTTTATTTTGCAATGAGGATGGGGCGTTCTGCCTTTTAATATAATTAATGGATTTAGCCTCTGGGGAGTCAGCCCCAATGTCAAGAGCATCAAATGAAAGGACTATCACTTAGAAAGAAACATTCTTCTAATGTTCTGAAGAAGACCCTGTAGCGGCACTCTAGCACCTTATTGTCCCAGACATGAGGCTGAAAAATTGTGTTCATGTGAGGCAGCTGTACTCTGGGTTTGGCATTTCAAGCACCATCGATGGTTTCTTGAACTTATGGCACTGTAACAAAATTTGTTACAAAGGTTTCAGCAATGGTTGTATTTTATACATTTTGAACTTGTTTTGGCACTGAAGCATTTTCTGATGCACTGAAGGCCTTGTCTGAACTCCAGACACTTTTACAGAAAAGTACTTAAATCCCCATACTACATAGATCACCTGTCCTCCAACTTATGGTCTGTCTGCTGTGGATTCTGACTCAAACGTCCTGCAGCTGTGTGCCACAGAGGAGCATTTTTGCTCAGCTACTACCTATAGCGATGTTTCTGCTAGTTAACTGACTGATAAAGTATAGCCCCCCCCACCCTGTGCCTCCACATGTGAGATTCATAACCTGTCTACACCTGGCCATATGGTGGCAGAGTTTGCTAACCATCTCCTTCCAAAGTGATGTAGAGTATACAGAATCAGTGACCAGATGCAGAGTGCCATCTGGTAGTGAAAAAAGAGGAAGTGATGTAGTGTATACAGAGCTGGTGACCAGATGCAGAGTGTCATCTGGTGAAAAAAGTGAAGACTGTAGTAGTACTAGTAATAGGCACTATGCAATATCGGGTGGAAAGTACGAGCCAAAGGTGCGTACCCCACCTGCATAGCTATGTGTCCGTGGACAGATGTGCACCCACCAGTATGCATGAATGCCAGCCACCTGTCCACAGCCCTGCACCCCCACCAGTGTGCAGGACTACGCAGGACAGCCAGGGCAGAGTAGCGGACCCAGGCAGGCATCCAATCGGATGCCCATCCTGGGTCCCATGGTGGATCACTTGCACAGTAAGGCATGGGTCCAGGTGTGTGAATACCTCCCGCAGGCACCTGGACACATGCGGCCAGTTCCTATCATCCAGTGTTCCCCCCCAGTTGAGCCCATGTTATAAAGTGCCCCCCCAGCGCATAGATAGACCCCCAGCAGTAGGATCCCCACCCCATCCTATGTGCTGCCCCCGCCACACATCGGTGCCCCATCCCCAAAGTAGTTGTACCCCTCGACATATCAAGAGTCCCATCCTGAAGTAGTTGTCTGCCCCTCCCAAACAACAGCCCCATCTGGAATGACCCAGCCTGGTGCAGAATAACCTGATCAGCCCCCTGACCCTTGATCCTGGCTCCTCCTCTCCCCCTCATTGGTGGTCAGTGTCCCCCCCACTTGTGGCACTGACAACACCACCCCCTGTCCCTCATACCCACCTGTCAGTGTCATGGTTCTGGATGGCCAGTGGCACAACCCTCCTCACACCTCCATGGCTGCTGGCCATCTAACTGATGCTGGGAGCATGCTGTCTAGTGGCCATGGAGGTGTGAGGAGAATTGTACTACTGGCTGTCCAGAGCTGTGATACTGACAGGCAGGTATGGGGATGTGAGGTGGTGTTGTCGGTGCCACAGGGGCGGGGGACACTGACCAACAATTAGGGTCAGGGAGCTGGGATCAGGGGTCAGGGGGGATTGGGTTGTTCTGTACCAGGTTGGGTCATTCACGATGGGGCTTTTGTTTGTGGGGGGGACAACTACTTTGGGATGGGGCATGGCTGTGGTGGGGGGGATTCCACCTGGTTCAGTGACAGGGCATGGATATGCCTGGGGTGGTGGGTGGGCTGGCATATGGGAAAGGTGTTGGGTTCTGTTGTGGAGATATTTTGGAACTGTCAGGCTGCTTGGACTGGGCAGGGTTTCCCTGTGCTGCGTGGCATGTACAACAAGTATAGCAGGGTCCCTCCTGCTGTATGTAGTGCCCTCATACACCCCCTATGTGCAGCACTATGTGCCTTTGTGCATGGCGCATAGTGTAGGCATGCTCCTGCCACTCTCCCAGACCACCCCGGTGCAGAGCTACCCACGTGGCTGGGTACACAGGTGCGCACCTGGCCAGTGCACCTATGGTGAATGCCGCAGGGGATCCATGGGACCCCCTTGCATTGCATTACGGTGTATCTATGCCTATGCACCTGGTTTCCATGGCATGTTGGCATAATGCATAGGGCCCAATAGTAGTAGGTTCTATTGGCGCTATGATGCTGGTTCGACAGATGTTTTGTTGACCGACATTACAGCGATGAATTTATGTCACCCATAATTTGCGGTTGACATCAATCCATCAGGAGAAACAGTTGCTGTTCATCTGGGGGCTTTGCCCCCCAACCCTCCATGTGGGGGTCTCCCCCTGCACCCCCGAACTTAGAGGTTCTCAACTCTGAGTCAGAGTTGATTCTGGGTGGGGGTGCAGGATCAGGGGAAAGAGTGCTGGGGTCCCGGGTGGACTTCTACAGCAAACTGTCGATGTTGTCAGCATCAATGTGTTTGCTGTAAAAGTTTCACTAAGCAGAGGGCATACTGATTCTATTTATATAGGTGCCCTTCCTCTGAAGTCCAGGACACCTTACAAACAGTGCAGAATAGCAGCAATAGTATCAGTTTAAATAAAACATTACTTAACTCATGTATTAAGCAGTTAAATTCCATAAATTCCTATAAAAAATCAGCAAGAATGGCAACTAACAGGAGATGAATCAATCCCCAAAAGCTTGTTGAAAAAAAAGTTTTCAGACCTTTCTTAAAGGCCTCCACCGTGTGGGCCTCTCTGAGGATCCACAAGAGAGAGTTCTTTAAGACTGGGCCAGCTACCTCAAATAACTGGTCGCCCAAGATTTTTAACCTGGCCTTCGGCACAGCTAAAAGGCCCATCTTGGTGGAGCTAAGAGCATGTAAGGGCTCATAAGGATGCAGGAGATCTCACAGATAGCCAGGCCCTAACCCATGTAGGGCCTTATAAGTTAGAAGACCAGCTTTAAAGGAGATAAGCCACTAGGAGTGCCAGCTTTCATAAACCTTTGGGGGTGCTCACTGCCAGTAGGTAGTATTTTTTCCTATGGGCAGGTTCCTTAGTAATGCAGTTTTCCCCTCAAATTATTGAGGGCGCTTAAGTCAACTTTGTGGGCGCCTGAGCACCTCAGCACCCCTGGAGTTGGCACTTGCAGTTCACGTAGTTTTGAAGAGACATGACTCGACCTGAAAAGGCCAGTCAGCAATCATGCCTCCACTGACCCCAAGGTACAGAGTGTTACAGTAGTTAAGCTGGGACATCACAAAGGCATGTATCACTATTGCCAGATCTCCAGAGGGGATAGGGATCTAACCTAAACTTGAACTTGAAGATGGCCACCATGATGGGAAGACTACCAGCATCAGCGTTCTGCTTTAGAGAGTAAAATCTCTCTTTTATAGCTTTTAATATTAGCTTTTATTAGTGTTTTAACTTTAGGTCCACTGACAGTCGAAGAACGACTGTTCCACAAGAAAACTAAACTAGGTACCTTGTTTGCTAGGAGGTCACCTTGTGGGAGGTTCGGAGCTGGGGATCTGCCAGGAGGAAGTGTACTCCCTGAAATAGAAACAAATGAAAAGGCTGTGACCATATTGGGCACTATGCACAAATGATCTGAGGGGCATGCAGACGCATGCACCATGGACTACAATGCCCCAGCACGCATGGCCCTGCAAGAGGACATGCACAATGGGCATGTAGAGGTGTGCATAGGGATAACGCACAGTGCTCCATGAAGGACATGTGCAGCACAACCACAGGGACAGGGCCACAGATGCAGATGTACAGTGAGCCCCTGCGTGCATGCACAAACCACCCTACAACACACAATCATGCAGGGCCATGGAGGTACAACTATGCTAGGGAACAAGCTGCCATAACAGTACGAGCCCCTGTGGCAGCTGGCCAGATGGCCTGTGGAGGGCCGCCAGAAGGGCGTGTGACCTGCGGCAAGCTCAATGCAGTCAACAGAGACGCACCGGCAGATGCCACCCCCCCAGTACACCAAGCATGGGCACACGAGGTGAGCCATGAGCAGCCGGGTGACCTGCAGGTGGTGGCGTACACCAGACTGCATTGTGCGTGCCCGACATGGTGCACCACACTGGCCCATGCCCTGTCCACTGTTGCCACCAAGGGCAGGTGTGATGGGGCTCACCGAGAACAGTGCCCCCAATACACTCACACACACACACACACACACACACACACACACACACAGAGTGGACAAGGCCCTCAACACAGCCCCCCCTTCCCACAGCATGGTCATGGCCCTGCATGCCCCCCACATAGCATGGGCAAAATCCACACACAGCATGGGCAAGGCCCCCACAGCATGGACAAGGCCCTCTGCACAACTCCCCACACACAGCATGGGCTTGACCCGTGTATAGCCCCCAAAGCATGGAGGCAGGCCCCACACAGGCCCCCCACACACAGCATGGGCAAGGCCCTCCACATAACCCCCCTGCAGTGTGGACACGCCCACTGAATACCTTCCCCTGCCCATGCAGAGGCATAGCCCACCTCAAGGCCACTCCACCAAATGCCCACCCCACCCTGAAACAGTGAACACACAGAGGTATGAGCAAGAAATGCTTATTAAAGCACATGGGTCTGACACACATCTGCCTGTGTGGCTGTGCCCACACACGCCACCCCTGGAAAATCTCTGTACCCCTCCCATCCAATGTCCATGTCCGTGGCATCCTCCCACAGGCACCGGTGCAACCATACCATCCAGCATGCTGGTTTTCCACAACTAGTCCAAGTCGTCCTCTTCAGCTTCATTGGTGTCCTGCCCCTGGTGCTGCCTACCAATGTTGCAGAGCATCATCCTCCAGACTGGACCCCTGTAGTGCTGTAAGGCAAAGGGAAATATGTCAGTGCGACACCACAGTGGTAACACAATGCACCCCCCCACCAGGCATGAACAGGTGCTCCAGACCCACACAGCAGTATCTACCGGGGAAGGCATGTACACCTCCCACCTCCCACATCCAGTCCATCCTGTCTTCATAGAAGAGTACAGGCCCTGCACCCTTCAGCATTAAGTAGTCTGGGAACTGTGCCACATACCATTGCCGCCTCTGCCCCAGGGACCAAACATAGCATAGCGCTCCATCAGTCTGCTCTAGCAGTGTCAGCTCCAGGCTTGTAGGCCTCCCCTGATGGTCCTGTGTGGGAAAGGTGGACAGCAGCATTAGTACACACTACAAGTGCCACGGGCCACCCCAAACAGCACCTCACCCCGTTCCGTGTTACATACCTCATTGAACCCTCTTGCATTCCACAGGTTGTCTGCCCCCCAATTGTTGGTAAAGTTGTCCTCAGACACACACCAAAGATGAGTAGGGAACATTTTCTTCCTCTCCAGGAATATGCCCGCCATCACTCCTACCGAATACCACTCCATTCCTGCACAAATGGAATGGTGCCACACGTGGCACGTATCTTTGCCACATGCATGGGCATGGCAGCAGTGGCTCCACACACATACACCCTTAAAGGGGCACACATACACACTCACCAGTATAAAGGGGGCTGCAATACACACTGCACAGTGCCACAGGAAGCACAGTTGAGCATACAGGATGTGTCCTCGGGTGCTACTGCACGTATACCTTCTTGAGGCAGGCACTGGTTATGGGTACATTCATCCTCTGATGGGGCTGCACACCCTGCAGATGGCACACCGCATCAGCCTTACATGAGGTGCTGAAGGCTGCTGTTGGTCACATTCCACTGAGGTGTGTACAGCATCCATTTCAGTGCAGTGTGTGTCCCATGGGGATGTGGGGGTGCACAGCGATGACCACAGTTCTGGTGGCCCTGTGTCATCGGGGGGGTGGTGGGCAATGCTGCTGAGTGGATGTCCTGTGTATTATGTGACACACTTGCCAGACCCTACCCAGTACTGTAGCCATCAGGCAATGCCTGTAGCTGTGCTGAGGCGCATGTACCAAGGCACCTGGATGCAGCCATTGGCCATGGTGTGCCACGGCCCTGAGACCGACCCACATCAGTGTGTCACCAATGCACTGCAACCATCCATTCATGGCCATGTCCTGCCTGGCTGTGTCCACTGTGGCATCCCCCCAACCATGGCACTGGCACCATTGGTGTATGTCACGTTTGGAGCCCACTCGCACAGTGCCATCTGGGTGTCACGCAGCTCAGCCAGGGTCTGCTCAGGGCCTTGTGCATTTGGTGTCCACTGTGTGGCCACATCACTGGTGTGAGGTTTTGTGTGTCTTGCATCACAAGGGGGCACATGTCTGTCCCTCAGGTGCTCCAGGAGTTGCTCCTGTACAACAGCACCACAGAGGATGCTGGCGCATATGTCACAGGTGACATCAGTCAGGGCAACGATTGCGGCCATTCTGTTGTGCTGTGCCTTGAGTCTCTCCCTCTCCAGTTGCTACTGCACCTGGTACTAGTCAGTCATGTATGCCTGGGAATGGGGTGCATGTCCGTGTTGTGCTGGTCTCAATGAGGTGCCCTCATCGCCACTGTCGTCTTGCCCTGCCATGGTGCTTCCACTCTGGGCTGGCATGTCATGCCACACCACCTGTGTGCCTCCAGTGCCTGTGAGTGCACAATGCATGTTGTTGTCTAAATACTCTTGGTGTGTAGGGTAAACAATAAAAATAATAATAATACAGATTCTTGTGTCTCAGAGTCTGCCAAGAAACATTCATAAACAAGCAAGGAGTACTAATAAAGTTTATTATGCTATTTACGTCAAGCATGTGACAAAGAAAATCACAAGGGAGATAGGTTTCTCACCACTCCTGAAGAATGTACATAATCTCCAGAATTGTAGATCTTAGGTTCTCTAAGGTCTTGTTCTATCTCTCCCCGCGCTCCAGCTCTCTGCCCTTCTAGAGAAGTTACAGTAGTGTCTCGAGAGCGCTACAATGGGTTGCAGACAGCTAACTACTACAGATAACAGCATAGCAACAGAAATTTCAACATAGTTACAGATATCAGAAACGATATGTATTGGTCCTAAGTCATTCTCAATTGGATAATGACTTAGGAGACAGAATTACTAATGAGTATCATATGAGACAGAATATGCTTCCATTAGCATTATAGCTTGGACAAAAGAAATGCTGACAGTTCAAACTACATTTCTTGCTTACACCAGTTATAAAACATAAAGACATAACAAAAGCCTTCTGTCTCTATCAGCTTGCTTAGAGACAAAGAGAACTGCTGACAGGCCTATTACATGGCATATCTGAGTGTAAAATACACTACATATAATTATATGAGAATATGAATATACAATAATCACTGATGATCCCTCTGAGTTATCTTATCAGTGATTAGGTAGATAATATATGGAATATCTGTAAAAGACAAACTTAATCTAGATAAATGTATTATAGTGAGGTATAATAAATCATGCATGACAATATTAGCATATCTTAGCAGCAAAGCACATTCCTAGCACTCATATCTATATATGAGTGCAAAATAGCAGTATCACAGTACAATAGACCAGAAATACAGTGTGAGGTGTATGTGAGGTGTATGTGGGATGACAGGGGGCATAACCCAAGCGTAACAATGTCACCAGGTGCCCTATGGGGCAGATGGGGAATGGTCCCCTGGCAAGCATGTGGCCCTCCTCCAGCTGGTGTGTTGCTCCCTGACAGGGTGTCCTACTCCTTCAGTGCCACAGTTCGGCCGCCATCAGTGTCACTGTCCTGCTGTGTCTCAGTCTCCATCTCCATACCTGTTAATACACAAGCCATGGGTGTCAGCATTGTGAATACCCCCCCCGCCTGGCATGCCCGTGTGGGTGATACCTACCAGATGGGTTCACCAGCTTGTTGGTGATGCTCTGATGGACCTCCCCAGTACCCCTGAGTTGTGTGCTGCGCATAGCGACCTTCTGTGTCCCAGGAGCCATGACTGTGGGGATAAGGCAACACTGTCACACATGCCATCAGACACTCCACACGTACATCCCCATCACGCAGTTGATACCTACCTGGTTGGTTGTCCACCCCTTCTACCATACCATGGATGTCTATGTCCATGAGGGTCTCTGCCACCATCCTCCCGATGGGTGTAAGCTGTATGTCGATGCTTGGAGGCCCACCACCGGTTCCCAGACATGCCTGTGTGCCCACTGCCAACTTCTTCATAATGGCAGCGTGCAGGTCACACCACTTGTGCTTTATAGCTATTAAGGTGCGTGCCTCCAACCCCGCGGTATTCACGCTGGCCTGGATTTTCAGCAACAGCCTGGCCTTGACCTCGGGGGTGGTGGTCAGTGCCTGGGACCCATACAGGCAGCCATAGTGCTGTCATATGTCATGCACCATCACCATGACCTGGCTGCTGGTGAAGTCAGAAGACCTTGGGCATGTGTTGCCCCCTGTCCAGCCACATCGGACACCTGCCACCTCATACAGGTAGTCCATCCCTCAATTCCGGTGGTGGCGGGGTATTCTCTGCTCCTCCCTGCTTGTCCGCCATCCTTTGTTCCACACTGTTCTACATGGTATTCACTTCTGTGTTGCTGCCTGGTGCATATTGCATGCCCTTATATGGTGGGGACAAGGGGCATTCTCGCATATCCAGGACACGCCTCTGTGGGGTGTGTGCTGTACAATGTAGTGTCTCCGCTCATGCCTCCCATGTGTGCACGCTATGCGCTGCCTTTTGTGCAAGCCATGTGTCAGCATTGCCATGCATGCTGCATAGCTACACGCCATGCTTACTACTGTTTCTCCTGTGATTTCAGCACCTTTGTGCATAGCACCCTTAATTAGTACTGGAGGAGCAGAGCTGGGGAGGGAGAAGTGGTTTTCTACACCCCTTGCACATACACACATAAAAGCTGGCATTCCAAGTAATTAGCCTGCAACCCTATGGTAATAGAAATTATGGGTGCAGTAATTGGTAGCCATGGGCTAGTAAGTTGGTTGCCCTGGCTAGTAAGATAGCCCTGGTGGTCCAGTGGTCTTTGGGGACAGCCTGGGTAAAAAAGCAGTAAAATGTTTAGTTTTGTTTTTTAAATAAAGAATAAGCTTGTGCCTAATAAAATAAATGTCTTCAGTCTGCTGCTAAGGTTTAAGTGCAGAGCAGCAGCTGCGTGGTGCCAAGGCACCAGCAGTAGAGTAAGGAGGATGAGAGAGCACCGAGCTAGTCCGTAGCTGAGCACTGCACTAAAGGGGAATCCCCTTCAACAGCTGAGGAGCATCTATGTGAAACTGTGACTTTGGTTGTGGTGCAGGCTAAGGCCTGCCGAAGCCATAGCACACACAAGAGGGAGATGCAGTTGTGCAGCAGCCTGCATTTTCTGCAGTTGTTCTCAGTGTGTTTTACAGTACAGTAGCCCTACCAGTTAACTCCACGTTGGTGTCTGTGTGATTATTACAGATGTTAACCTGGTCGTCTCCTATCTGAACCACATTTTTTTTTTCGCCTCCAGGATATGTCCACACCACAACGAGGAGAGTGCAGGGTCCAGCCACTAAGTAGCTAGACCATTCCCTATTACATAGAAACACAGATAATGATGGCAGAAAAAAGACCATTGGTCCATGCAGTCTACCCATAAAATGCTAACAAACCCAAGACTCATTGTCCATAAAGGGTTTTAATCCACACTATCCACCCCCATGCTCTTCACCCTACTGTTACCTCCCTGAGCAACTCCCAAGCCCTTCACTCTGTCCCCAAAATGTTTGAAACCATTGATAGTTTTGGCACCCACCACATCAGCTGGCACATTGTTCCACAGCTCCGCCACCCTTTCTGTAAAATAAAACTTTCTCACTTCCCTCTTGCACCTCCCCCTCATCAGTCTCCACTTGTGCCCCCGTGTTCTTGATCCATGTTCAGTGCCTCGAGCCAGTCCTCATAGAATCTTCCCTGCCAGCCCTGAATCACTCTCCAGTTTGTCCTTATCTTTCCTCAGGTTGGGACTCCAGACTTGGCACAGCACTCCAGGTGGGGCCTCTCCAGTGATCTATAGAGAGGTAGTAATACCTCCTTGTTTCTGCTGTCAGTACCCCTTCCTGTACACCCCAGCATCTTGTTTGCCTTACTTACTGTAGGCCTTGTTACACTGGCTTGATTGTTTAAGGGAGTCACCGATGATGACCCCTAGGTCTCTTTCCTCAGAAATCATGCTCAGCTTTACCCCCCCCCCCATACTCTGTCCTGGGGTTCTTGTTCCCTACATAAATAATAATAATAATAATAATAATAACTTTATTTGTCCAGCTCCTTTCAAAATATCAAGGCGCTTTAACAACGAAAAGGTAAAACAGATGCAGTAAAACACAATTAAAACATAGATAGTCAATAAAATCCATAAATTCAATAAAATTGAATAGAATAGGCTTGATGCCATAGATAGGATTTCAAGGCCTGTTTACCCATCATCTTGCACTTTTTGGCACTGAATTTCAACTGCCAAACCTTTGACCACCTCTCTAGCCCTTTCAAGTTTCTTCGAATTTCCCTAAACCTCTCCTCACTGTCTACCCCGCCACAAAGCTTAAGTGTCATCTGCAAAGAGACATATCCTACTCTGGATTCCTTCTTCCATGTTGCTGATGAACATATTGGAAAGAACTGGATCCAGGGCTGAGCCTCGTGGCACCCCAGTGGTGATGTCCCTGTCTTCTGATTTGACTCCATTAACCGCTACTCTCTGCTGTCTCCCTTCCAACCAGTTTCTCACCCTTCTGTGTCCTTTGCTACACACAGATCTTCTAGCTTCTTCAGCAATCTCCTGTGAGGCACCCAGTCAAAAACCTTGCTGAAATTGAAGCAGAGTAAATGCACAGTGTGCCCCTCATCCACTATCTTCATTACCCAGTCAACGAATACTATCAAGTTGGTCTGATAAGACCTCCTTGCCATGAACCCATGCTGTTTACTAACCTAGAGTCCATTGCTCTCCAGGTAGTCCCTGAGGTCCTCTTTGACTAGTTTGTGACTCCATTAGTTTACCCTCAATAGAGGTAAGACTGACAGGTTTGTAGTTACCCAGTTGCTTCTTATCCACCAGTTATACAGCGGGACTATGTTCACTACCCTCCAGTCTTTTGGAACTACCCCTGTCTCATTTGCTATTGAATAGCCCTACCAGTGGTTCAGTTAGTGCCCTTGCCAATTCTGCGAGCACCCTCAGATGCATCTCATCTAGCCCCGGGTCCTTATCTATCTTTAGGACTGCTAGCCCTTCTGAACCTTTTCTCTGGTAAATGCTTGCTATCTCATCTCAGGGACTCCCTTACAGCTGCCTAAATGCCATACTCTGGCAGAGGACCTCTAGCTTCCCTTGCAAATACAGAGTAATTTAGAATGGCTCCTTTGTGCCCATCCTCTTTAATTACCCTCCCTCCCTCTGTTAGCCTAACAATTCTTCCTCCCTTCTTGCTGTTTTCCCTAACATATCTAAAGAACTGTTTTTCCCCTCCCTTGACCTGCTTTGCAATACACAGCTCTGTATCTGCCTTTTCTTTTCTGACTGCCTCTTGGTTTCCCTTGTTCTCATTAGGTTCTCTCCCCACTCTTCCGTCCCTTGTTTTTTCTTGTACCTGGTAAAGGCCTTCTTTCATTGATCAGAGTCAAGGATAGATACTGGTCCACCTTTAAGATCTTAAATTCAGTCTCTGATTGGGTAAGGTACTGGTCTCTTACAAATGAGTGCAAAAAAGGCATCGTATCACCCCTTTTCATCGACACACCAATGGCGAAACAAGGAAAAAGATAATTATGGCAAAATTCGTGGTAATGGTCCATTTTCCATGTTTGCCTTCCCCTTTGTTCCGCCCTCCTGGACCAACTCTGACCTGGGTTGAATCCCTAGAAGTCCAGGGGTGAGGTACAGCCCCCACATGGGGTGTGGGGTCACAGCGCCCCCCCCCCAGAAAACACAAATTCAAGAGACGGCACAATATCTGCGTCGGTATTGTGCAGTCACTGTGGGAGAGGTCGGCATTTTCGCTGATGGGAAAACTTGGTGCTTCCAAAGGGCATACATCATAGCAAAAGCTTGCACGATAGATTGCTCCTTGACTCTACATCTGGTAACCCTATACAATTTTGGAATTGTATTAAACAGGTCCTGAGTCAGGCTGGTAATCTCTCATCGTATGATATGGTCATTAATGGGATAAACTGCAACAAACCCAGGACAATAGACAACAGCTTCAATAGTTTCTTCTCTGACCTTTAATCATATACTGGATCATCTCCCATCTCCACTCTGGCCTCTTCCTTCGCAACAGGTATCAACAAGTCAAGCAGGGGACCTCCCTCTCGGATCCTGTCCCTACCTTGATCAAGGTATCGCAAGACTCCCCTCTAGGACTTCTCATTTTCTACCTCAATATAAATGACATCCATCAGTCTCTTTTACATAGCACACCCATTCTCTATGTGGATGACCTCCTCCTCTTCCTGAACTTAAATAATATATCTGATGCTAATATTTGATTGTCATCCAAACAGTAGGAGGTACAGCATTGACTTTCTACTAATAGGCTCCTCCTGAACACTTCAAAAACTCAGGCAATACTTTTTGGCTCTGTTCCAAGGCTAAACAAAATTGCCTATCCCCACTCTCTGTCCTGTGCAGTGACAGGACCCAACTAGCATCAGCAATCTCATTTAATTATCTAGGGGTAACATTGGATCCTTCCCTGAACTTGTCCTGGCATGTCATGAGCATATGTAAATTGGTAAATGCCAGGTTGGGGACTTCATATAGGGTCAGTCATAGCCTCATTCCAAAAAGCCCACTTAGCCATTTCCCCAGGGCATACTACTCCCTAAACTCCTATATGGCGTGGCTGTCTTCTCAGTCTCTGCCAAAACCACCCTGCAGAAGTGGGATATGACAGACAACGTTTGCCATTTTGCCCTGGCCACAGCTCACCTTACCCATCATTGTACTTTATATTCCAAACATGGGTGGTTTCCTCCTGCATCTCTTCGGGCTCTCACCCTGGGTGGCCTTATTTTCAACATCTTTTGCAGAGAGTCCCCCATTATCACTTGCCTCACTTCTTCAGCCTTTAAACTGTATCTACCCCCTTAGATCTGCCAGCTATGTCTTGCTTTCCATACCAAAAAAACAAACACTGGGTGATATTGCACTCCCCTGTATTGGCCCATAATTCTGGAACTCCATCCTTCCCAGATGAGCTTCATCAGTGTCAGACAGTACAGGCTTTTCAGAATGGCTACTGTAGTCATCTCCTCAACACATTCATTTGTTCCTGTACGTAGCTGCTCACCTTAACTGCTCATTATTCATCATACCAGGTCTTCATAATGTTCTGCATTGTATGTATTCTGTTTCTGCTCTCGTCTTGTTTTGATGCTTGTATTTTAATCCTATGTTAGCCTTACACTCAATTTAGTTCTTCCAAATGTACTGTTATTGTTTCAACTGTGACAATTTGTCATTTGTAATGTATGCACTTTAATAGTGTCTTGTTTATAATCTGTATATGCTGCTGAATCCTCCTAGGTTATGACTGAAAATAGGCATTTAATAGTCTAGTGCACTTACCTGGCTAATAAAAATTAACTCAATAAATACATTTTTGTTTTATTTATTTACAGTGTTTGAACAGGAAAGGCACATTAAGCTGTGATAGCTTGTTTCCAGGTGCATCCTGTGAGATTGGTTACATGGACCTGTTTTACTGATGGGGAATGTCAGCCATGACACCGGTGAAACTCCTCCACTCTTCATCAGGAGCACTGGCATAGCTTTTTTGTACAGTATTTTTGTTTTTGTACATAGCAATATGGGATCTCTTCTCAAAAATGGCAATCAACATTAGAAACCATGGGGGCTGTGGCCAACTGGCAACTATGACAGACGCATGTTAGAGCAGCTCCCTGAGACACCATTCATTTGTCTGGTTAAACAGCCACTATTCGTGCCTTTTGCAACGCTTAAGCCTGACTGACAGACTAGCTACAGACTAGCTGCAGGGCATGGCATCTGGAAAAGCCAAAAACAAGCAAGCTAAGCTATCCTTTGACTCCCATGGTTAAACTATGGCCTGCGCGAGTGACATGCAGTGCTCTAGGCCAAGAGTATGAGGGGGATCCACCTGGCGCCGAGATGGAGGCAATCACGAGATTGCTAGCCAGAGTGCCGGCTACGTTGCTTACCATGTAGCAAGAAATGAAGTCCGGTTTCTTCAATGCCACTGCTCAGCTATCCCATCTGCAGACTGTAGTGACTGGCCTAATGGAGACTACAGCCACTCATGCATCACAGATCTTGGAGTTGGAGCACCAAGTCGGGGACTGCAGGACTCATATGCGGAGTCTCTGTGGAGCGTGCAGGCCTAGCTTCATCCTTGGCTGAGTTAAAAGAGAGAGTGGATGATCAAGAAAATAGATCCAGGCACTCAAACCTTAGAATTATCGGGCTCCCGGAGGGTGTGGAGGGTCGAGACACCTGCAAGGGGATACACCATTGGCTTGTGGAACAATTAAAGCTTTTGGAGGAATATATGAATTTTGAAGTGGGGACAGCTCACCGTGTGCCCCGCCCCCAAGAACAGGGGGACAGACCTCTGTATATCAATAAAGAGCAGATGCTGCAAAAAGCTAAACAAGCTGGTCCCATTTCATTTGGCACTTGTAAAGTATTTGTGCACCAGGACTATAGCAGGGGCTTACAGCTCAAAAGACAGAAATTCACTCAGGGTAAAAGCAAGCTCTTTAAATCGTTTTTTTTTTGCATTCTTTTACCCAGCTCATCTGATAATTGATAAGCCAGGACAGACTCCATGTTTTTTTCTATGCCCTAAAGCTGCTGAAAAATTGGTTGAGGAGGAGGAGGAGACCAGGTGGGAGAGGGCACAGTCTGCTTCACCGTGATCTGTTTACACATTATCTCAAATAAGTGCTATAGTCTGTGTACTCTGAAACTGCCCTGGAGCTCTTATGTCCTCCTTAGCTCAGAGAGACATGCATCCCTGTCTTTTTGAAATGCGCTGGATGGGTTAAATCTTGATTTACTGGACAGCCTAGGTGTGGGCCATCTCAGACGTGGGCCTTGCAGCTGGAGGGCGGTCCCTGACAGTGTCTGGGGGCACGGGTATCAGTGGGAGACTACATCACATCTTAGCCTCATTGTATTTTGCTGGGATTACATTGTCTGGTGGTGCTGCTACAGGGAATATCCACTGACTTTACCGTATACCTGAGATCTGCCTGGTGTGGTGGGGGGTATCTTTGCCTCCCACTCCTAAGCCTGCCTAAATATTGTGGTACACTTCCCTCAGGCTTGATCTGATTGCAGTGAGCATATATACCTAAAATATGATGAGGTTAGGCTTGCCCCTTCAAAAATCACTTGAACCTACATGTGTCGCCATTGGTGCTTCTGTTTGGATGTGCAACAGTACATTTCTTGACGTCTCTAGCTGATGCTCCTTTATTGAGGGGAAAAGTCTATTTTTCTATGGAACCCATCAGGCACACTCAACCGCACCTGGGGGTGCGGGTACTGGTGAGTACGTCATGCCTTCATACGGCCCCTCTGTGCACACCTTGACTCTTTAAGTCTCAACCTTTTAGCTGTGGCTCCTCAAGTATTAGACTCTTTGAGACTTGAGACAATAACAGGCTGGGGGCCACCATGGACATCCTTCGGCACTCTAACTTGTTTAAAGTGCTGGTGGTGGTGGTGGGGTTATGGATGTCAAGCCCTCTGTGCCTAGACTTCCAATTACCTTGGTTTAGGAGTTATCCTGTGGCAGTGGCTGTCATACCCTCTTCTTCTAATTTCAGGATGCACAGTGGTGTCCCAATGTTTACAACATTATGGTGGACCTTCATTTCACTCTCAGCTTAATGTTTGTAGTGGGAATGCTGGCAGCTCCTTTTGTGCTGCCAGGGGTGGGGAGGGGTTTGTTGTCCCAAGTTTTTGGGTGGTACGTTAGATAATTTTGGATTATGTGGGGGGGACCTTCCAGTCTTTTGTTGGCAGTGGAGACATGGGTATAAGGAGAGGTGTTTTATAACCCGCCTCCCTCATGCAGGGGGTCCTAGGGGGCCATGTTGGTGGCACCAAAGTTTGCTGTGTCGGGTGGTCGCCTCGGTCTCTCTTGTGGGATATGCCAATGTCATCTAGTGGTAATTCATGTCTGGGGTGTACTTTATGCAGACTCCAGTTGGAGATCTATTGGGGGGTGGAGGTGGGGTAGTTTCTATCAGGTTGGGTAGTTTTCTATATTTAAGTTGGGAAAAATGGATCTTAGATGTGCTACATAGGTATGCAGTATTGCAGGATGGCCTTTATGTAACAACTCAGTATGGCTGACAATCTAAAATGTGTAACATGGAATGTTAATGGCATGAAATCTATTCCTAAATGCAGAAAGGTTTTAGCGGAGATCAAAAGGGTGGGAGGACAGATTGTCCTCCTGCAAGAGACGCACCTTTCTCCTCACGAGGCCCAGGAAACAGCTCAGTTTATGGGAGCCACTTGGATTTCAGCCACCTTTTCCTCCAAGGCCCCTGGGGTCTTGATTTGGATCCCCAAGAGTGTTCTCACCCAGGTCCTAGATAGTGTTATTGATAAGGCTGGTAGATAAGTATTGGCTAAAGTAGACATTTCAGGTAGGGGGACCTTCCTGGTTGGCTCAGTATATGCCCCAAATTTAGAATCCCAAGGCTTTTTCCAGAAGCTGGCCTTGGATTTGTCACAATGGGATGGGCAGTGACTTTTGGGGGGAGGTTAACTGTGTGCTGGACCCTGTGATGAACTGTTCCAGCCAACACCTGACCCCTAAAACTCTGACTGTCAGGGCCTTAGATGACCTACAGGAAGGGTTATGTCTGATTGATGCCTGGCACCATACCAACTGGGCGAGACTACAGTTTCTTTTCCCACGTGCACCAATTATATGCCAGAATTGATAGAATTCTGGTTTCTGGATCCTTGTTGTTAGGTGTAGTGGAGGTGGCCTACACTCCTATTCTGGTCTCTGACCGTGCCATTCATTATATCTCTCTTAGGGGGACTGGGGAACAGATGACCCCAAGGGCATGGAGATTAGACCCTCTTCTGCTTAAAGATCAAGAATATGTGCAATTCATGCATGGGTGTATGGTAGAGGGCAGATCTCCCATGGCACAAGATGGGAGGCCTTAAAGGCCTTTGTCCGGGGTCAGACCATCTCCTGTGCTGTGCACCGTAAAGGGAGTGTGGTGAAGGAATTGACCTTCCTCAGGACTAAGACTGAGGCATGTGAGATAGCACATAGAGTGAACCCTCTCTTTATATCATGTTCTCCAAAAATTAAAATGGAAGTTTAATACCCTAACTCCCAGCTGGATTGGTCTACCCTGCTGTCCAAAGCTGGAAACTACTTTAATGGAGATAAAGCTGGTAAGCTTTTAGCCTGGCAATTAAAGCATAAAGAAGCAGAGAGGACCATAGGACAGGTCTACAACTCGCAAGGGGATTTAATGTTGCACACTGCAGGGATTGGACAAGCATTTTGTGACTTTTATAGCTTGTTGTATGCTTCTGAGGCCAATCCTTCATAAACACTGTTAAACTCATTGTTCAAGGGTGTTCCCCTTAACCAGCTGGGTGCAGAGGATATGATAGAGTTGGACTCCCAATTTCTAAGCATGAACTATCTGCTACCCTTCAGACCCTTAAGAGCGGTAAAGCCCCAGGCCCTGATGGCCTTCCTGTGGATTTCCTGAAAACATTCGGGGAAATCCACCTTGACTCCTTAGTTGATATGATTAGTGAAAGCCTAGCCAAGGGTGAGCTGCCCCCCTCCATGCAGATTGCTGTCATTACGATACTGCCTAAACCTGGAAAGACCCCCTCCAAATGTGCCTCTTATAGACCCATATCCCTATTAACAGCTGACTATAAGGTACTGGTGAAGGCCCTAGCTTCCAGACTAGACCCACTCTTGCCACAGCTAATTCATCCAGATCAGTCTGGGTTTGTGAAGAGAAGAATGGGGAAACATAACATCAGGCGTACACTTCATATTATGTTTCTTTATTTATTGAATTTTGATGACCGGGTAGGCTCACTGGGCCCATTTTAATCATTCTCAGATTACAAGTACCTTTGAGCAGAGGACTACTCATTTACAAAGGTTCCACATCAATAATGGGAGAGGTAACAAAGACAGACAAAGGAGAGCAAAGATAATTCTACAGTTACCGTAAACACCATAGTACAAAGTTGAAGCGACAGTCACTGATACATTAGCAAGGTAAAGTCAGTGGTAAACTAAGTGAAAGAGAAGGGAAGGGAAGCTAAGTTAGGTCAGAAATATAGGGTGGGAAAATTGCAACCCGGTGGCCTTGTCGTGGAGTAGTAACGTAGGCGGAGATCAGGGGAGAAATGGGAGAGTGGGGGGGTGAGAGACAGGGTCAAAAGGGGAGAAAAAGGGGGAGGAAAGAAATGGAAAGAAAGATGTGCAGGGAGATCTGTTTAGGCCAGGGATCTGATGCAGCAGTGAAGTGGTTTGCAAGGAATAAGGGGAGTGAAATATAGAGGGGTGGGCATAAGTGGGGGAAGGGAACAGAAGAGGTCCAGTCGTGGGTCAGAACTAGGTGCACCTGAGAGCACATCATGAGGTTAGTTGGGGCAGTCACAGGTACTTTCATTTATAATGTGCTTGTGGAAGAGACGTTAAATTGGGTCAAATGAGATAGGCTATTTAGTTCATAGTCCAGGCTGTTTAGCTAGATGGGGGCTCTGTAGAGAAAAGACCACTGGCAGTGGGTGGTCCGGACCCATGGAACAAGTAGGTGTTCAGTGACAGAGGCCTGAGTATAAGGAGCCTTGAGGGATCTGGGCAGAAGGCAGGAGATTCCAGTTGGCAGTGCACCAAGTAGCATCTTTTGGCTAGTATGCAAGATTGGTACCTGATTCATCCTTGGAGATTAAGCCATCCAGTTAGCGCATACAGATCACAGATGTGGGTGAGGCGGTTAGTGTCTGTGATGAGCCTACAGGCTTTGTTCAAGGTAATATTTAGCCTTTTTAGGGATGTAGAGGAGGCAGCTCCATATATTACCAAACCGTAGTCAATGGTGGAGAGTATTGAACTGTAGACAGCAAGCTTAAGTGCTCCAGGGGTCAGATTCCTTCTGTGCCTGAATAGCAAGTCTAGTTTTGCATTCACAGACTTGGCAACTATCTCAATGTGAGGTACATAGGAAAGGTGGCTGTCCAATGTCACACTGAGATATCTGAATTGTTTAACTTGTTCAAGGGCGGCTCCAAGGTTATTTTTTACTGTTAGGGCATGCGACCTATCCTTGTGGCGAGAGAAAGAGAACAGCGGGAGCTTGTTTTTTTTTTTGGAGTTCAGTACAAGTTTGTGTGTTTGAATCCATTTTTTGACTTCGAGGAAACCAAGTTGGAGGTTTACTTCAAGCGCAGAGGGATTAGGGTTGCTTGCGAAGATAACAGCATCATCGGCATAGAGGAGCGTCCTTAGTTGACAGGCATGTGGCAGATTGTTTAGGAAGATGTTAAACAGGAGGGGACCAAGAATGGACCCTTGTGGGACACCAGATTGGACATTTTGTATCTCCGAGACGACACTGGATATCTTTACCCATTGCGTCCTATCCACAAAGTAGCTTCCAAACCACTTCAGCATATTTGGTGAGAGTCCGATTGTTGCAAGTTGATCAAGGAGTAGTTTGTGATTAATGGTGTCAAAAGCTTTCGTGAGGTCAATGAGAGCTGCTCCCAACAAGATTGTTTTTGTCAATGGGATGATGGATGAAACTGGTGAACTCTAACAGAGTAGTGGCAGTGCTGTGTTTTTTCCTGAAACCGTGTTGTTGGGGGCATTGTAAGGCATACTTCTCAAGGTAGTCTACTAGTTGGTTTATCACTATGCATTCCAGGACTTTTGATAGTGGAGGTAGGATAGATATTTTCCTGTAGTTGCAGTGTTGTGAGTGATCACTGAATTTATGCACTGGGGTGACCAGTGCAGATTTCCATACTTCAGGGAACTGTACTAGAGTGAGAGACAGGTTTAGTATCTTGGTTATTGGCAGGAGAACTTCCTCAAGGGTAAGTGCAATGAGTTTGAGGTCAAGTGAGCCTCCACTATGCCTTGATTTCCCCAGGACTTTAGTGAGGAGCTTTCTGACCTGGGGTTGTGAAACCCGCTTGAAGTAAAATGTAGGGGGTTTTAGGTTAGTGGTTTCCGCTGACCCTGCTGGTACGGAGGGAGCATCATCAAAGAAGTCTTTTGGGAGGACACCCGACATTAGTAAAAGCTGAATTAAAAGTGCTTGCGATTTGGAGTGGGTCCGTGATAGGATTTCCATCTTCTAGTTGTACTGTGGGAGAGGTCTTTTGTTCTTTCCCTGTAATGTCTTTTATGTTAGACCAATATTTTCTATTATCACCCCACGAGTTAAACAGCAGCTCTCTGTGGCGCCTGATTTTTGCCTGCTGAATTGCCATAGTACAGGCATTCCCAGCTGCTTTATATGCCTGAAGATCATGCTGCTTCACTGATGCTTTAGCCAGTTGCCATAGATGGTCCCACTGTTTCATACTTCTTACTTGTTCCGGTGTAATCCAGGAGATGATCATACCACGAACCTTCAGTTTCCTATGAGGAGGGCATGGGTATATCATGCAGTGCTGAAAACCCTAATAAAATGGTCCAGAGCAATATTAATATCATCAGCAGTGTCCAGAAACTAACAGTCCTGTGACCGGTGTTGGTTTTTCAGGAAATCCAGGTGCCCAGGTGACAGGTGGGGTTGCACTAAACGACACCATGGGGCTGCAGTGGTGGCTTTGGATGCTGAAAAAGCCTTTGACTGCATGGAGTGGGGGTTTCTGTTTGGCACCTTGTGCAGACTAGGAGTGGGACCAGTGTTCATTCTTGGGTCCACACCCTATATATCCATCCCCAAGCACAAATAGCAGTAAATGGAACACTTTCGAACTCCTTCCACCTAGGGAGGGGTACTCACCAGGGTTGCCCTCTGTCCCCTCTCCTGTATGTCCTCTCCTTGGAACCCCTAAGAGTGGATCTTCGCATGGATTCTGGGATTTGGGGATTTATGGGGGAGGAAAAGAACATAAAATTGCCATGTATGCTGAAGATCAGCTCCTCTGTCTGCAGAACCTGGCTCAAGACCTGCCAGCAGTACATAACCTAATGCAGAGATCTTAGGGCATTGGGTTAACTGGACCAAGAGTGAATTACTCCCCGTGAGTACTCTGAATAGAGCCCAGTTGATAGAGAACATTGGGGGTTTGCAATTGGTCACCAAGCTTAAATATCTTAGGGTCAATTTGTCAACCTCGGTCAGTCTATTATACAAACTGAACTTTAAACCCCTTTTAGCCAAAATATCAGAAGAATATGAGAGGTGGACGGTCCTGCCCCTTTCCCTGCCAGGTAGATTCGGAGTGATCAAAATGACTGTCTTATCGAGGGTTCTCCACCTATATCAAGCCCTCCCCATCAGAACTCTACAGTCACATTTTAAACAGTTAGATGCCATTGTTCACAAATTCCTATGGCAGAATGGCAGAGCCAGACTACTTAGGTCGGTACTACACTATCTCCCCAATAAAGGGGGAGCAGACTTACCCAACTTCAAGGCCTACTACTGGGCAGCATAGCTGGCCTTTCTTCCCACCACTACCCCTGATCTGGACTGCCCCTGGTTTAGTCTAGAGGAAGATATGTTGCATGGCAACCTTAAAAATGACTCCCTGGCTGGGGCTCTGGGAGGTTTAAACATGAGTCTTATTAGCAGCCCCTTTACAGCGACTACTAGGTGGGTGTGGTTGCAGGTACACAAGTACATTGAGTTTGAAGGCCGGATGTCCCCAGACATCAGCTTAATCTTGGCCATGAAACAGAGGAGAAGCTGTTTTCCTATAGTTATACAGAGACTTTGGGGCATGGAGGAGAAGGGGGCTAGTAGCAGTTGGTCAATTAAACAATGGGGGCAGACTGAAAAGTTTCACTACTATTTGTTATGAATGGGGCATCACATCTGGTGATTTCTTTTTATACTTGAGAATCCGCCAGCAATATGGAGATCAATTATCCCCAACACTGGGATGATCAGATACCTCCCCTTTTGAGGAGGAATTGTTTAAACCCCAACTGGGGCAAAAACCCCTTTCTGTGTATTATCATATACTACAAGGTTATCTATCCCACTGGGGCAGTATCAGCCATGAGAGATGGAGTGTGGACCTTTTACTTGCCCTCGACCAGCATACCTGGAAACTGGCATGCTCATACATGACTTGTTCACATAGTAACAAGCTGTTCCAGATTCAGTTTAACTTTTTACACAGAGCGTATATGACCCCCAGAGACTCCACAGCATGGATGCAACTAGATTGGAGATGTGTCATAAATGTGAAGTGATGAAGGCAGATTTTTTTGCACCTAGCTTTAACTTGCCCTAAGGTGGCACCATTCTGGTACTCAATATATGATATTATGTTCAGGGTGCTGGGATACGCTCCATCTAAGTCTCCCTTAGAACTCCGGCTGGGTGCAGACCCTGCTCACCCAGATCGGAGGGCATCTAATCCCTTTTGGTCCCTAGCACTCATTAATGCCAGGAGAACGATAGCACAGGAATGGATGTCACCAACTCCCCCCTCAGTCGCCAGATGGATGTATAACCTAAAGACGTGTATGGTTATAGAACGTGCCCAGCAGGGGTCGAAAGGTGCACTTCCTGCTTTTTTTGTGACCTGGCAATCCCTACTGGATGCAGTAGAATCCGGGGATTTCCCTCTTTGAACTCTTTGTTATCTCCGGTGCCTGCCTCTGGTCATGTAATTAATGATACCACTTCACTCCTACATGTGTCCATTTTGCTGTGTACCTGTGTAACAGAACCACCCTCATCCTGTTGTAGTGTAGAGTATGGAAGTGGATTTGAACAATGGTAATATCTCTACATCTCAAGTTTGCCAGAATACACAATTTCTGTCTGCACTAACATACCATACTGAAGAACCACGTAAGAATGTTTGGTTGTAAAGATCTGTATAACTGCAGAGATATGTCACACTGTTGAGAAGCAATGTATTTTTTATGGAACCTTGTATGCACATCTTCTTTCCCAATAAATACATATGACAAAAAAACAAACAAACATTAGAAACCATGGGCAAAAATCTGGTTTGACCCTTTAAGGCAGGAGTTAAGGATGAGTTCAAAAAACTCAAAAAAAGGAAGTTTTAGGAGACATACTTCAGACATATGTATGAAGTTGTGGTCTCGGAAGTTTAAGGAACTGAGCAGGAAGTATCTAACAAAAGTACATTATACATTTAGTTTGCTATTTGCAAAAATGTTGATTTGGCAAATTAGATGTCAGTTGGTTTTACAGCGAAACTGGTCTCTGGGGATCAACTTTTGAATATGATTTTAGTAAACAGGACTTATGATCCTTCAATCTGAAGTACAGGAAATGAGAGTATAAAGGATTTCATGAACGATCCATTAACTCACGGTCGGGGTGGAGCTTCTAAGCCAAGTTTCAGTTACCACTAATACGTTGGGTTTTGTATGTCAAATCCACGATTGTATAGTGTCAAGTTTTCTTAACAAACTGGGCAGGCATTTATGTGTAGGAAGCTTATGCCCTTCAACAGTGCTAGATCGGAGGGCTCAGAAATAAGAGAAAGGGGGGCTGGATTTAGTTCAGCATTACCCGAGCATAATAACAATAAAAGAAGAAGTTTCTTGAGGGCACCTAACAGCAACCTGAGGAGTTGAGTCCAACCTCTTTTGGAGTTGGGGGAGATATACGAGGATGATCAGGCGTTGAGAGGACCATGGGGACCAATAGAAGTATATAAGAGCACCCGGGCCAAAGGGGTTACAAGGGCAGGGAAGGAGGGTAGTCTGCTCACCTTAGCTAACTACTCTGCCTTGCCCTAGTGGCAATCCTCCCTTTTTTTATCGCCCCCAATTTTCTAACTAATTCTACCTGCCTGTCCCAACCCTGCTTGAAGCTGCTGATTGACTTGGCCTGTACAACTCATTCCAGTACCTTATTCTACTTATTCACCACTCTTTCCATGAAGAAGTACTTTCAGATGTCCTTGTTAAGTCCCACCCCCCCCCGCCAGTTTTAGTGAATTCTCTTTCATCCAAGTGTTTGAACTCAAGAAGAAGAGTTCCTTGGCATTGACTGTATTTCGGATGAGACGTTAAACCGAGGTCCCATCTGCCTGGATTGGTGGTAGTTCAGGTGGATGTTAAAGATCCCATGGCACTTATCGAAAAGAGTAGGGGAAATTTTTATTCAATATTCAAAAACAAAATACAAGGAAATACAACATCACAAAAACAAATAACAAAAAAAAAAGAGAAAACATCTGTTCCAATATTTCCACATTGACTAACCCCTCTTTCTTTCTCAAATCCTGCAAAATGCAGAGAAAACCTATCACAAAAAAAAGGCTGAAACATATTTTCCTTTATACTGTTTCCATTTTTTCTAAAATCACCCTTCCACCAATACAAAACCCCCTACCCCACCCAATCAACATTTTTCCATAATTTCTCAAGTACATCTTGCCCTAGGGTACGCTTTTCATATGCATAAATACTGTCCAATTCATGTTGGATTTGAAAAAAAACATCTTGCTGTTGAACTACTTTACCTTGTAAAACCCTTAGGCATCTCGCCTGCCAGATGGACCATTTAATACATACCAACAAAATATAGACTGTACTGTTTGTCCATTTTGCCCAGGAAGTCGGGATTTGTCCTAAAACCAAAACATCATAATCGATTAATAAAAATAACTTTTCCCCCCATAAGTCGGACAGCAAAGACCAAAAATCCTGTACATGCAAACATTCAAAAAAAAGATGCTGCATTGTCTCCATAACCCCAGCACAAGCTATGTTTCCACACCCTCTCTCCTTCAACCATTTATGTTTCTGATTACCTTTTACCTGTAGCTTCTGATGGCCACAAAGCCAAGCAAAGTCTTGCATTTTCAAAGGTATTCTTTGATTTAACATACTTTCCAATAACAAAGTAGTATCTACTAAAGGTGATACTTGAAACACTGGGTCCTCATGATACCAAGTATCCACAATTGTCTTATAAAAAAACTTCTTTCCTTTACCCATACACCATGCTAGGTTTATTTTCTAGGTTCTAATATAATAGATCGTAGTTTGAACATAACTAGGGAGTCCCCATTCTACACGATGCCATTTTCCTCTACCCCATGCTTCAAAAAAGGATTTACCCCAAAGCTGCATACAAACTTTGCCAATCCCTTCTGTCTGTAAAATCAATGGAAAAATGGAGCTAAAAAATAAATTAGCAAATAAATAAACCAAAGGATGTAACATATTTAAACCTCCTTCTTTCACTACCCTATATGTGTGACTTCTTTTAACAGGGTTCAACCTGCTTTCCTATAAAATAAGAAAAAATAACCTCATAACCTTTGTGCGCATACTTTTTGGTAAGGGGAGTACATGAGAGATATATAAAAAAAATGGGTGTTATATAAGCTCTTAAGAGGTACTCCCTCTTTTTCCTTGACATTTTACAGGATAGCCATGTTTGTACTTTAGTACTTGCTTTATCATATACCTCATTCCAATTTTTAATTTCGGATTCCTTACTACCAAAATACATACCTAAAATTTTCACTTGACCTTTAGTCATTGGAATTGGGAAATCATTAATCTCTGTACTATTCCCCAGTATCAATCCAATACTTTTAGTCATATTGATTTTTATACCAGTCGTATCAAAGACTTCCTGTATCATTATCAAGACTTTTTCACCTGATTCCCTATCAGCTATTGCAAAAACACAATTGTCCGCATATGCTGAAACCTTTTGAAAAACATACCCATCATTATTTACAATGGCTTTAATGTCCCTGGCTTGTTCAATCCTCCTTAATAAAGGGTCCAATCCAAATACATACATTAAAGGACTTAAAGGGCAATCTTGTTTTACTCCATTTTTTAAATATATCAGAACTCCAAAAAAAACGTTTACCAGAGGTACCACTTGTGCCTCTTTATACAACATTTTCACTATTTCTATAAATCCGAGAGGGATCCCATAATGGTGCAATACCTCCCAAAGATATTCCTGCTGAATTGAGTCAAAGGCTGTTTCCTGATCTACTGATAATAAATATCCGCTTAACAGTTTTGCTAGACTTTGTTCTGTAATTTCCCTAAGAAACACCAGATTTTGCACTATATTCCTACCTGGGATTGCACAAGTCTGTTCCTGAGCTATTAGTTTCTGAGCTACCTTCGCCAATCTTTTCATAAGAATTTTTGCCAGTATTTTATAATCAGCATTTAACAAAGTTAAAGGCCTCCAATTTTTCAATTCATAGGGATCCTCTTTCTTAAAGAGAAAAAACATTATACCTAATTGCATCGAAGGGGCTAGTCTCTTTTCCTCCCAAATGGCATTGTAAAGTACTTCTAAACAGGGAACCACTAACTCAATGTAAATTTTATAAAAGTCATTCGGTATCCCATTCTGTCCAGGAGCCGTTTTGGCAGATAACTGCCCAATAGCCTCCTGAATTTCTAATCTTGAAATTGGAGCGTTCAACTCCTCTTTCTCTTCTCTAGATAACCCTGGCACTATGATATCTGCAAGAAAATCATGCCTTTCCTTCTTTTCCTTCTGAAAGGTATCTGTCATATGCTGCTGTATGATAAGCATCATATTATGGTTATGATCTTTTAAATTCCCTTGACTGTCTCTAAGACCTACCATAGTCACTGTTCGTTTCCCTCCCTCATATGGATTTACTTCCTCTTTTGTACCTTGTGTCCTGTATTTTTGTTGAGTTGCCATTTTTTTTTACTGAATCCTGTAAATACTTTGTCATCTGGCTTTTAACCTTCTGAATCCTTTCCCTATTCCCCTCTGTATTCAAGAGTTGTAAGTATTTTGCCCTTTGCCCTAAATATACAATATAGCTGTCTTTTGCTTGTTTTTTTGTATAGGCTCCATACCAATCCTGTAAATCCCTTTTTATATCTTCCCACCATTCTATAGGGCTCCCGTACAGAAAACATATTTCCTTTTTTGCTAGAAACAATTGTTTTATAGAGTTTTCTACTGTAACATCCTGAAGCTTAGAAATGTTCATTTTCCAGCAACCCCTCCCTACCATTAATTTCTGTTTTTCCCCTAATTTTAGGACAACTCCCAAATGATCTGAGGTCTCCAAGGGTATCACCTCCACCCACTGACAAGTCAGTCTTGCTGATATTAGACAAAAATCTATTCTAGTGGACAATTTTCCTTTAAAAAAGTATGCTTTGGTACCTGTTGTATAATGTCATAGGCATCCCATATATTGTTTCTATGCATAACTGCTGATAGTGTATTAGTGTCACAAAAAATCTTTTGTGTCACCCTTCCCCAATCTCTATATGAAAGCCCACAATTAAAGTCCCCTTCCCACAATATCAGTTTTGATGTGTTTAAATAAGGCTCTACTTGTCTGAACAATTCAGACCTTTCTGCTTTCTTCTGTGGTGCATATATATTTATGATTCAAAAACTTCTTTTGTAGAATCACATCACAACATAGTCCTTCCTAGTCTTACATCATATACATGTAATACCTGAACACATCCTTTAAAAGCACTCCTATCCCAGAACACTGCTCCTCTCCTATCGACCAAAATGAAACACCTACCTCCAGTCCCTCTGTGCACTCTGTATTTCTTGTAGAGAGTTTAATCTAGTTTCTTGTAATAAGATAACTTGCCCACCCTTAATACTGAGACTTAAAAAAGTACTCTGCCTCCTCTCATAGGCCTTAATACTGTTCACAGTAATTGTACAAAGGGAGATAGCCATAACCACTTTAAACAGAGGGTTTTAGACAAAATTCTTGATGCTTCATCGTTTCTTTTTCCTTTTTTTAGTTTTTCGCCTTTCCAAAGGTCCTGACTCTGAAACTCCATCCGCCTGAGAAGAGGCTACTGAAGAAAGATCAGAGTCACAGCCATCCTCCTCCACCCCCTCCTCAAATAATAAAGCATACGAATGTTGTACTGTTACTTCCTCCAAAATTTTTGTTTGTTGTAAGCTAGCCATTGTTAGTTTTCCTGCCTTAGATCTAGTTACCCTCTGAAAATCTGTTTTTCTCTGTGCTGGAGGGGGGCATGGAAACACCTTCATCCTCCACATCTTCTACCTGAACTATCTCTTCTACAACTTCTATCCTCTCCTCTACACTAAGAGCCCCACCAGCATCTTGAGTCTCCTTTATAATCTGGTCTCCTGGATGCTTATCATCCCCACCGTCCTTAACCACAGCATCCCCTATTTTCCTTGACACCCTTTGCAGTAATGGAGTTTTGTCAGGAACCTTTGACAACAATTCCACCATTCTCATTTTCTCTTTCTGTGCTGTAGCAACATATAAATCCTGTTCTGCCCTGACAGTACTATCAACATTATTGTGTTAAGCCCATGTACAAGTAAGGAAGGAGTGCCCCTGTTCCTCACACAAGTTACATTTCAGTGGTTGTCGACAATGAGCCCCGACGTGCCCCAAATCTCCACATAAACCGCATTTTTGTTTGTCACATGTATTGCTTAAGTGCCCCACATCTCCACATTTGAAACAAGCCCTTGGCTGCCCAGGGTAAAAAATCACCCCCCTATCTTGACCTAAAAAAAAACAATTAGGTAGATGCTTACTCTGACCATTTTCTAATTTCAAAACCTCTTGATACTTCCATCCCCCTGTCCATAATTGTTCTTCATCTAAAATAGGCTCAGGAAAATACAGTGCTGCTGTAACCAATACGTAATATCTGCAACATTAACTCCTTCATTACGAAAAAGGACTGTAATTTTCTTTGTCAGGGGTTTTGTTAATGGTATAGCTAAAAAAGGCCTCCATAATGGTGAGAGCTTCATCAACCGGTATTGTTTACAAAAACATTCCAAACCCGCCAGGTGTTTAAAGCTAATATCAAATATTACATCTCCTGGCACATGTATTAAGGCGTAAATTTCATATGCATAGTACGTCATGCTCTCTTTTAATAAAACTCTACCCACAAATTTCCTATCTAGAATGGCATCAACATCACCCCTGTATTTCAATCTAACAGCATTCCTTCTTTCTGGTGGTTCCATCAACTGACCCCTATCAGCTGGAAATAAATGTTCTGCCACTTTTCCATGCCACATTTTATCAACATCAGCTACCAGAGGAACCGGATCAGCTACATCCATAGAATTGGTTCCCTGATGCACTATTGTTTGACATATCTTATTGTCTTCCATTGAACCATTTAAACCTTCTGATTCTTGATCCTTTATGATCTGTAACAAAGGCTGAGGGTCATCTTGTTGAGGCAATATTTCCTCTTCTGCAAGGGAGAGTTGTCCTAGAGCTATTGAGGGGGTTGCTGCAACCTCATAAAGAGGAACAGAAGGGAGAGGGGGGAAGGGGGCTTCTAAACCAGCAGAATATACAATAGAAATATTATTTGTGTTAGCATCCCACCCATTCCCTGTAGGATTTTTTCCAGCCTGCAGCTAACAGGGCAGTCATGACCCAGTCATTTGGATCTTGCCTTTCTTGTAAATGTGTTTGCCCCCTTCTGGGCCCTGCCACAATGTTATCTTGCTACCTTTTACTTTTGTCTCCTTCTTTTGAAGTACTCTTCAATCCACCTATTGAGGATTCATTCGTAACATTAGCAGCTGTTTTCCCGTTTTGGCTACAGACAAGAGGAGTATTACCCATGTCTGCCAGTCGCTGTGATCCGGTACCCAGTTCCCTCTCCCCTACTCCCAAATTGTCTGACTTCCACAACAAAGTCCCAGCGTCTCCTGACTCTTGATCCCCCCCTGCATTCCTGCAGCTTTTTCTCATTGAAAAACATTATGTTGACTCACCATCTCGTCACTTGCCAAGTCTCTGTCTGTCGTGCCTGTCTCCATGTTATTGATCCATTTTTCCGTTTCCTGTTCCATTGCGAACTCCTTCCGATGTTCTCTTTCTTCCTGTAAACGTAATCTCACTGCCTGAAAACACTGTTCCATTTCTGTGACTTGCAACTCCAGAAAGCTTTCCAGATCAGGTCTGTCTTGTTGTTTTTCTTGTAGTTGTAACTGGGATCAGGAAGCCTCATCCCCTGATAGATTCTCCACATCCTCTATCACCTCCATCACCGATAGTCCTTCCTCCCTGCTCGGTACTTCCACGTCGGTCTCCATTGCAAAAAAATTTGAAAGCCAAGGAGGAGACCGACTCCTTGGCCTCCCACACATCCTCCTCAGTCAAGACTCCAGACACCACTAACCAACAACTCTGATTAGCCACACATTGCCCTCTGCCTCCACAGAGTAGGGGAATTTCCCCAGTGTCCTGGCCAAATTTCCCTCATTGACTAAAAATACCACCAACAGCTTAATCTGGTTCAAGGTCAGTTGGCATTCATCTGTATCCCCCTCCCCCGGGTTGTGCCTGAAAATAGGCAAGATTTGTCTAGTGCACTTACCTGGTCAACAAAAGCTAAATAAATAAATTTATCACATGCAGGTACTTGAATGCCTCAGTCATATCACCCCTTTCTCTCCTTTTCTCCAGGGTGAACAGTTTACATCCTGCAGCCTCTCATAGTACAGTATGTCAAATTCCCAAGGCCATGCACCATCTTAGTTGCTCTGCACTGCACTGCCTCCACCTTAGTGCAGTCTGTCCTCAGGTGTGGGCTCCAGCACCTTACATAACATTCCTGGTGCGGTCGCACCAATGACCTGTACAGAGGAAGGAACATCTCCGGCCTTCTGCTGCTTATCTCCCTCCCTATGCATCCCAGTATTCTGTCTGCTTTGCTCATGGCCCTGTTGCAGTGCACAGACTTTTCAGTGTCTGCAATATCATCACCCCTAAATCCTTTCTTTCTGGAGTGCTAGCCAGCACCACCCCCTTCCATTTAATACTGCACCCTTGGGTTCCTTTTCCAAATGTGCAGTACTTTACATTTTTTAGCATTATAGTTCAGCCACCAAATCTTGCACCAGCTCTCTAACCTGCCCGGATCCTCCCTTTGTTCCCTTCTTCTTTCCTTTGTGTCTACCCTTGTGCAGATCTTTGTGTCATCTGCAAAGAGGGAGATCATACACTTAAAACCTTCACCTATGTCACAGATGAAAATATCAAAGAGGGCTGTTCCTAGTACTGACCCCCTGAGGTACCCCAATGGTCACTTTCTTCACCTCTGAAAACTCCCCATTGACAACCGCCCCCTGTATTCTACCTCCATCTAGCTCTCAACCCAATTCACCATCTTTTCCTGTACCTCAAAGTCCCTAATCGTTTTGGTCAACCTCCTGTGGAGAACTGAGTCAAAGGCTTTGCTGAAGTCAAGGTATACTACATCAATTGTCTGCCCCTTGCCTACTGTTTTGGTAACCCAGTCAGATTCATCTACCAAGACCCTCACTTTGTCAGCCCATGCTGTCTGGGGTCCTGCACCCCATTCCCTTTCAGGAAGTTTGCCAGGTCCTCCCTCAGTACAGACTCCATGATCTTCCCCACTATGCACTGGGCCTTATGACATTTGCTCAGTTGCCAGTCTTTGGTATCATTGTAGTCTAAACCCTGAGGTTTCAGGGGGAGAAGAAGAGGAGATACATGAGCTGGCTGCATTACAACTAGTAATATTTATTTTTTGTACAACCCAAGTGTATCTGGTTGGGATGGGGGGATACTTTTCCGACTCCTTAGGTCACCCACAGGGAAGCAATCTTCTCTCAGTTGGCACTTGACTCTGTAACTTTCACTAAGGACTTTAGTTTCAATTTCTGATAACACTTGTTGTTCCTTCTGCATTCCCCTACCCAACATTGGACATTCTAGCCATATGTTTGTCTCCTTTCAGGACTCTAGGAACTACTGTATGGATTAATTTAATGGACATGTTCCTGATGCTTTAGTGCTTAGTTTTTTCCCCTTTATTTCATAAAGCTGTTATTTTGTCTGAGCATGTTAATCAAGTGTTCATAGTTTTCTATGTATGGATTATATGTACGTATTAAGCCACTCGAAAGGAGGCATTTACAAGGAATTAATGCATGGTTGGGGGGGTTGGTGCACAAGACCGAAGGCAGAGTGCTCCAGCCACCAACCATGCATTAATTCCTTGTAAATGCCTCCTTTCAAGTGGCTTAATGCACTTGTAACATGGCATCATAGGATGTAATTCCCGATGGATTACTACTGAACTGATAAAAAACAAAGACTCACTTCTGTTTTGTTTCAAGGATTTATGAGAAGTGCTCAAATGAACAGTAAGGAACCTTGTTTGTTAAACTACACTTATTTATATAGTGAAGTACACATTTCACATTTTCTGAATATACTGCCTATTGATTTCTTACAGTGTTTTAAACTTGTCTCACTTACTTTTTTTTTGAATTACTGATGGCAGATTTCTTTCTCATAACTTTAACAATGCTGCAGACCTATGATGGATCATGGGATACCGGAGTTATTTGCATAACACTGCCAGTATTTCTTTGCCGAACTGCTGTTTCTACATAAACTTCTACATTACATAAACAAGGACTACTCTATTAGTAACACAGACTTACTTTCTCAGTCGCTCACTTTTTCTCATGATACAACTATGTATTTCTCATGTTTTCCACCTCACATTTCTCTCACTGCTGCGCAACCACTCCTTGTACACCATGCGTCAGCCGAACATCGGTGTGACCTACACTATTCCTTGGGTGGGTGGGTGGAAGGCAAACACAATGCGTTTGAACTTCGAGTTTCCTCATCCTGTTACACTACGTGGCCGTGCATATCTTAGGAATTAATGCACAGCTATGTTATCATCATCTGATATCTTTCCACCAATTACTTTTGAGTATTTCTACAGTACTATTAATGCCATGTTACAATGTAACCTTTTGAAGTTTAAAAAAACCAAAAAAAACAGGGCCAGATTGAAAATGAGATATTGCATCTCAGCTGTCTGTCCTGGGTAAATACAATCTAAAATGGATAACAGCATGACTCCACTGAAAATGAGATAATGCATCTGAGTTGTGCTGTCCAGAATAAATACAGTGTTAAAATGTGCCAAAGCAGGACCCTTATTGAAAATGAGAGATTGCATCTCAGCAGGGCTGTCCTGCTAAAATACATTTTACAAATGGTTAAAAACAAGACCCTCACTCAAAACCAAGATATTTCATCTTAGCTACACTATCCTGCTTAACTACAGAGTAAAAATATATAAAAACAGGACCCCCATTGAAAAGATACTGCATTTGAACTGTGCTATCCTGGGTAACTGCAGCCTATAAATGAGTAAAAACATGACCCCATTGAAAAAGGATATTGCACCTTATCTGTGCAATCTTGGGTAAATACAGTGTAAAATGTGTAAAAGCAGGACCACACTGAAAATGAGATACTGTATCTTAGCTGACCTATCCTGGGTGAATATATTGTACAAATATAGTTTTATTCTGTTTGATCAGTTTAAAAAAATGACAAAATATTAAAATACAAATTAAAAAATCCATTACAGCCGGCCCGGTGGTGCTGAGGGTTGAAGCATTGGACACCGCACCTCACTCCATGCTGGTGACCTGGATTCGGGAATGGACTCAGGCCACTGGGGTTCAGCAGGGGAGGAGAGGGATTGAGCATCCAAGGGATTGTTGTCCCTCTCTGGGGTAGGGGGACTCCAGACATCAGTGCGATCTGGCCCCTAGCGGAGGCTGGGGGTGGTGCGCCAACGCTGTGTACAAGGGAGCTGAGTTGGGGCAAGGCACCGTGAGGAGCACGTGCAGATGCATGCACGCTCCCTTCCATTGGCGTCATTGCATGCCCCACTCAGCAGGGGAAAACAGGGAAAAATGGTGACCCGGTTGTTGTGGCTTGATGGGCCTCAACAGGGCGTCCAGCTCCAGGGGCACCTTCAAAAGATTGGATCCATACTTGATGGGTGAGAAGGGGACTCCCCACCATCCCACACAGGGGTAAGATGGTGAGGACTCTATGGGGGCCAGGGCAGACCGGGTGGTGGTCGGAACAGGGGATGCATGGACATAGAGGCTGACCGAGGAGCCAGGTAGGAGAAAAAGGATTAACTAAAAAAAACCCATTACATCTTTTGTTAAAAAGGTACACAGACTAGAGAAAAGCAGGACATACGCACTATTAATTAAGACAGATTAACAAAATAACACAGTGAACCATATCCTAAATTATGTCCTAATTAGGGCATGGGACTAAATGGTCATTCCTATAACTTTGTTACCACTACTCAGTTCTAATTATTTACATGCTGCTAAATCCTGTGCCTTGTAAAACAACAGAATGTTAAAACATCTTCATAATCTGAATCAATCCGCCCTTATAATCTTGGGTTTGGGATACTCTGATAGCAAAATTTGTTTTCAGTGAAAAAGGGACATACTCATATTTAAATTAGCAGAGTCACTTTCAACTTTTCCTTTTGCCATTAGTTCAGTTTTTAACCCAGAAAGCACCTTTATCATTCTATCTTATAATAACTTCATGTGGTGCTCTTATCAACTGAGTGCTGACCACGAAGATCGCCGGTCCCAGCTGCACACCCAGCATCGCCTCAAGCAGGTGGACTAGTAAGACAACGCTGTGGTTCAAATGGGGTTGGGTGGCTGGAAACACCTGGTAAGGACAGGAAGGAGACAGTCTATAAGTTTGATGCCCAATGGGCTTTATTCATAACACAGGGGAAGGTAGACATGGTCACAAGGGAGGAAGAGAACCAAACCTGAGAAGAATAGTAAGTGATACTCTCTACTAACTCTAAAAGGTACACCTTGGCTTAAGGCCACTACCTATAATACGCTATGATGTGCTTCTCTAAAAGGTCTAAGAACAAATGCAAGCATCTATGACTTTATCAAGAGATGAGACAATTTTACAGTGCACAATTAACACCACAGATTATCCTAGAAGGTTATGTGGCATAAAGCTCTCAAAAGTCTATAGGATCAAAGGAAGTTCAGTTTTCTTGTTGTTTTCATGCGCACAGCTGAAGGATGGTGAAGCAATGGGAAAGCAGGACTCTTGCTTGGAGCCAAGCTACACCAGTGGAGACTTAGGAGAGGTTGGAAAGGGAAGCAGAGAGATTTTTAAACAGACCCTGGTTCTTCAGCCAACCCACTCTCCAGGGTTGCCGGAATACTTGTGACACAAAAGGACCAAACTTTGCTGAGCTCTTCCCTGGCACAAATCCTCATCCAGGGCTGCCAAGGATGAAGAGCACAAGACTTGATGAAGAAACCACCTGAAAGGATTGCCAAGAGTGAAGATACTGCTGCCATTTCCCCAGCAGAAACCCTCAACCAGGGTTGCCAAGGATGAAGAACATGAACTGCTGAAGTTTCCTAACACCAACGCTCGACCAGGGCTGCCAAAGATGAAGAACACAAGACTTGGCAAAGAATCCACTTGTAAGGATTGCCAAGGATGAAGAACACAAACTGCTGAAGCTTCTTCGGTGAAGGATCCACCTGAAGGACCACCAGAATCAAGCTGGATCCCAGAAGACTACACGGTGCATGCAGGATGGAACAAGCAAGAAGAATAGGCTGCGGGGTGAAGATCTGGATTCCACAAGTTCAAGACCAGAAAACAATAAACTGGTGGATGCAAACACACCTTGGCCACAACAGACTCGACTTTTGGCAAACGACTGGGAGTGATGGTCGAGGCTTCTTCCAAGGTGTTTCATTTCCAAGCTGACTGAACCACAAGGCAAACCAGGAACCAGTGACTGCGACTCACACCAAGGGACATCGATTTCAGCTTAAGGCGGATGGCAGGGAAGGAAGATGCTGTGAAGTTCTTCACTGGCTGAGGACTACTTTGGTGAAGAAGCAGCTGTGGCTGAAGATTGAGTCCACACACTTTGCACTGAACACTGGTACTTCTACTTTGTACTAAACACTGAATGCAATAGTTACAGGGGCAATTGCTCATTGCTGGGGCAATTTGCCTGGAGCAGGGGCAAATTGTGGAAATCTGGGGCAATTGTTCATTGCAGGGGCAATTTGCCTGGAGCAGGGGCAAACTGTAGAAATCTGGGGCAATTGTTTGTTGTTGGGACAATCTGCCTGGAGCAGAGGCAAATTGTGGAAATCTGGGGCAATTGTTCATTGCAGGGGCAATTTGCCTGGAGCAGGGGCAAACTGTAGAAATCTGGGGCAATTGTTTGTTGCTGGGACAATCTGCCTGCAGCAGGGGCAAACTGCAGAAATCTGGGGCAATTGTTCATTGCAGGGGCAATTTGCCTGGAGCAGGGGCAAATTGCAGAAATCTGAGGCAATTGTTTATTGCAAGGGCAAATAATCAAAGTCCAGGTTAACTGTTCATCGCAGGGGCAATTTGCCTGGAGCAGAGGCAAATTGCAGAAATCCAGGGCAATTGTTTGTTGCAAGGGCAAATAATCAAAGTCCAGGGCAATTGTTCGCTGCAGAGGTAAATAACCACAATCCCAGTATAATACAGTCTTGGTGCTTTTGCGATAAACACAGCATTTCAACAGTTGATCAGCTGACAGTTATTCAATAGCAACTGTGTGCTAAGCACCACTACATTGCACCCCTTACACTTCTGGATCCTCCTTCACTAGGATCTGGCTACCTCTGGCAACCCTCAGGGTAACTGCCCTCTTTTCAATAGGACTACCTTGACCTTTTGCCCAGTGGGCCCTCCCCTTGACACTGGGGCCTAATGTTACCCCTATAACTGTGGGCCTTCTTTTCTGATCCTGTTTCCTTGGGCTCATGTTGCCCCTTTAAACCTGGGGCCTGTATTGCTCCCTTGCACCCGGGGCCTGAATTACCCCCTTAAGCCTGCTCTAGTGGGCCTACCTGCTGGGACCCTTTAAATAGCTTGGGCCTAATGTGCCCCTTTAATTCTTTAGGCCTAAACAAGGCTTAGTTGCCAGTCACTCTGAGCTTGCCCCACCTTGATTCTGCCCCCTCATAAATATTTAAATTAATTCCCCTCAGGGCCTCTATGGCTGGCCCCTCCCCATGGGCATCACTGCCTGGAGCATTCAAATTTTACAGGCTGGTCCTCCCTCCTGGTTAGCAGATAGCGCAATAGCATTAATTAAAATAAAACTTTTTTTTTAAAAAAGATTCAGGCGGTCAGCACTCTTCTGACATGCTGCTATCAACTCACCGCCCCGGGGCCCAGGTGAACTAGATGCAGACTGGAGGGAGGTTCTCGTCAGCAGAGGGAGGGAGGGATAGTACAAGCAATGCGGCGGGCAACAGGGGGCCTAAGGATGGCTGACAGCTTTCCCGGTGATGCGATGTGGCTCTTTTCTCACCTTTGACGTGGGACTGAACATTTATTTAGTTTTAAAAATGAAAGGACAAATGGAGCCCACACCACTGCAAAGGACCGGCTCTTCCACTCTTCTCTCTCTCTCTCTCTCTTTTGACTGCCGGACTTGATCATGGGACAACAGCAGTGGAGTCTCCACTGGCTGGAGGAGGGGGAACACCACAGAGTCAACAGGACCGGCTCTACAGCACCCAAGGTAAGCAGCTGTCTCTGTTGCACTCTTGGGACCCTCTCCACTCCACAGCACAGCCCGATCTACTGAAAAACATCTGTTTACCTTCTCAAAAGACTCAGGGTTCTAATTCTCGAACCCCGAGCCCGTGCCTCAGCCAATGGCCTGAACTGTGAAAATGGGTACCATGCGCTGGACAAGGACAGCAGAAAGAAAAACTTTTTCTTTTCTTTCCTTTGTGCCCTGCCTGGCTACAGTGAGAGAGGGGAATCACTGTAAAGGGGACCCTCTAACTGTTCTTAGGAGCCCACAACATAATGGGAAACCCCACGGCACACTAAAGCTAACATAAGCCCCCCATTTCTGTAGTGCCCCAAACTTTGGGGCGTTACATTTATATAACATTTATAACTTATGTAGCTTTAAAACGGTATTTGCTTTTACCTTAACAGCTTTCTAATGCACCACAGTAAGGTAATAACCTGCTGGCAGTAAGACTTCAACAGCTTTTGTGCCCCAAATGAGTCAAATTGGGCTGCTGTCCAGGAAGAGGCCATCTGGAGTCTCCTAGGGTGCAGCCTGCTACATTAGCCACTTCTCCCCTCATTCAGCAGATCATCCCTGTACTCTGTGTGGGGATAGAATGGAGTCACGGCAACAAGGACCTCCTAACCAGGAATGTAAGGTCAATGCACAAGACTACTTCAACCCAGACAAGATTGAAAAATGCATGTCCACTAGGCCCAAAATGAGCCAATCAATGCCACCAGATAGAACTTGCCAACTTCAGGGAAGCTCCAAAGGGCACCATGCAGCGTATGTTGCTCCATGCCCTCATTGGCAACCCTCGTGCCAATCATTCCCTACCAGTTCAGCATTAGGTACCAAGTATGGGGCCCTGCAAACTGATCATGTTCCCTTATGTTGGGTCATTTAGTCCCACAACAAGACCTCTAACTGGTAATGAGCCAAAGCCACAGCTCGTATTCCACACCTGAAAATATTCCCACAGATGTCTACTTTAAGATGTGCTATAACAACCATGCTGCATTATGCTCCATTGGACTATCCCTAAGGTCCTTCCATACCGGCTACACACAGCCTCTTATATGCCCCCCCACTGTACTAACCCAAAACTGCAACAGTAATAAAAGTATTATTATTACTTGTTATCCTTTAAAGTCACCTCTCGTTACTCCTAGTGACACAGAATGTTTATAACAGAATGTAATAAGAATATTATTATGATGTTATTATAACAAAATCATTAATCACAGAATATCTAATATTGTACTTAGAACATGTGACACATAGTACGAATGTATAAAAGCAGGACCACACTACAGCAGAACACTAATGAAAAGAAGATACTGCATCTAAGCTAGTCTGTCCTGGGAAAATCACTCTAAAAGCTGGAGTTCTGAAAAGTATATATTACCTCTCAGCTGGCCAGTCTGGGGTAAATACATTGTAACAATGTATAAAAGCTGAACCCCCAGTGAAAATTACATATTGCATCTCAGCTGGGATATGCTGGGAAAAATACATTGTAAATAAAGTGTAAAAGCAGGATTCCTACTGAAAACTAGATATTCCATCTCAGTTGGACTATCCTCGGTAAAAAAGTGTAAAAATGTATAAAAGCAGGGCGGTATTCAGAACAAGGACTAGCATCTCAGCTGAGCTACCCTGAAATAAATATTATAGTGGTGCAGTCTCGCCCCATAGTTAGGGTTCAACAGCCACTTCTATGTTAAACTCACAATTTTGCACTTTAATAACTACGCAACTATTCAAGTGATCTGCATGATGTTTTGCATTCACTGTCAAGGACCAAAGATCTCTTGATGTGCAAGTTTCGTTCTGGTTGGATGTGCGGGTGCTGAGATACGGAGTGTCAAAAAATTTGAAACTTACAGTTTTTTTTTTAATTTTTTGTCATGCTGCTGTGCAAAAATAGTGTGGAATTTTGGTCTGAAATGTTTAGAGGTCTTGGGTCACAGATGTGCCTTTTGAAGATTTAGTGAAAAAATACTAATCCGTTCCAAAGTTATTAAATTTTAAATGTTTTCCATTATTTCCTATAGGATCAGTTAGATGTCCTGCTTGGAAAAGGATTCTATATCGCAAATGTGGAATCCCTTTTCATAAACGCAGGATATTTTGCCGCAAATGCAGAATCTTTTTCGTGCTGCCGCCATCTTGTTTTCAGTTAGTGGTGACAACAAAATTAAATAACTAAAACAATACACGGCTTTAATAGACACCAACAGTTGTCTTTACCTAATCAGGACCTGTAGAATCCGATTCTGGGGTTAGTTTTTTGATACTTTACTTAGAAATGTATTTTTTAATCATGCTGAAATCCTTTTTAGCAAATCACAAAAAGAGAATTGAGAAACAGGATCTTGGATTTTTCTTTTTCTGCATATTATGAAAAAGGAACCATGGAAAAGGATTCTTTTTTGCAATTTGTGAAAAGGGAATTTGAAGAGAGCTGTTTGTTTGTCACTCCACAGTTACTAAATGGTTTGTGATTTTGATCTGAAATTTTCAGGGTACAAAGGGTTTGCCCCACAGATGTGCCTTTTGTAGGTTTGTTAAAAAGATATTACGATGTTCTGGTGTTCTGTGGGTTTAAATTTGTAGCTGAGGAACTTGCTTACACTCTGCAAATAATATACAATAAACCAATAACCTGACAAATCGTGCCTGAAATTTGGAAAAAAAACATTCTTCAAGGGAGGTCAAATTAATGATTTGAGTATTTATAGACCCATTTCATTGTTATCATTAATTGGAAAGATCCAAGAAAGGTTGTTACACTCACAGACCATGGATTATTTGGAAAAGTACAACAAACTTACAGTTGTACAGCATGGCTTCCAGAGGGGGTGTGGCACGGCGATGTCCTTGGTCAGGTTCACAAATGACCTGTAGGACAATATGAAAACAGGATTGTATACAGGAGTGGAATTCGTGGACCTGACCAAGGCCTTCGACCTAGTGAACTAACCCTTGCTGGAAGCAAAGCTATCTAGTACTGGCTTTGGGGACTCCATACTGAATTGGATACACAGTTACCTAACAGGATGCAACAAGTCCATGTAAATGGTGTATTATCTGACTCAATGGCTGTCCACTGCGGGGTACCATGGGGCTCAATACTGGGATCTGTGCTTTTTTCTTCATACATCAATGACTTGCCTACTATCTGCACAGAATCACAGATGGTGTTGTATGCAGATGATGCTGTAATATATACTGCAGATGAAGATTTGAAGATTTTCAAAATCTAGGATGTGAATTTAATAAAATGACAAAATGGTTACTTGTGAAAAGGCTTGTTATGAACAAAAACAAAAGGGATATTATTTTGCTCAAATCACAAATGATAAATATTGACAGACCCATTTTATATTTCTATTGGAGATGGAACTAAATTGGACATAGTAACCAAATTTAGATATTTGGAACTAACCCTAAACAGTCAACTGAATTTTAAACCACAAATTGATAACGTAATAAAATGACATCAAAAGATTGGTGCATTGTATGCAGTCAGAGAATTTTTAACAAATGAAACAAGACGTATGATAGTGCAAACTAGTCTCATCCCCAAACTGGAATATGGGAACTTAGTGTGGGGGGTGGACATCCAAAAAAATAAAACAGCAAAGGATTTGTTTGTATAACACCATATGTAGATTTGCTCTAAGGGCAAAACATGGGGAAACACCATTGTAACCTGTATAGTAAACTGGATTGGTGATCAGTGAAGCAGAGAGACAAATTTCAAATATCATGCTTTGTATTTAATTCATTACACTGTGCAACAGATAGTCTTATGCTAACCTTTTCTGAGCAAAAAATTAAGTAACAGAGTTTTAAGATCACAGGACACGATTACACTAACCATTCTGCTGTCAGTATAAAAACAAAAACCTTTTAAGCAAATTGTCATCAGAATGTGGAATGGTTTACCAGACAACTTATGTAATTTGAACAATGGTCATAATTTTAAGATATAATTAAAAGAACTACTTAAAAAAGACATACAATGAAAATGCAGTTGATCACTAACTTCATAGGTCTGAGTTATGGGATATATGTTTCTTACTTGCCTTGTTTTGTTTATTGTGTCTACATTGTCTTATGTTGTAGTCAGTGTATTTAATAATTTTTTAGGTAGAATATTGTTTTGTAACTTATGCATATTCTAATGACTTGCACATAATATGTGGGACGTATGTATTAATGATCTATATGCTCTACATTGATGTGTACCCATTTTGTATGTATGCCCTGTGTGTTTTTTAATCATTTGGGTTGAGCCTGTAAAAGGGCCACATGTCCCAGTGCTGTTTACCTGGTTAACAAAATTTTAAATAAAAATAAATAAAAAATGTGCTTCGTTTTCCATAGGATAACATTGCAATGTGAGGTGTACACAGTTGTTTCTTTGTCACTCTGCTGTGAAGAAATGGTTTGCAATTTTGCTCTGAAATTTTCAGGGTACAAAGGATTTCTCCCATTGATGTGCCTTTTGCCGATTCAGTGAAAATATATAAATTTGGTGTTGAGGTGCACAGGTTTCAAATTTTGCTGTGTTTTCTACAGGATAACATTGCAATGTGAGGTGTTTCTTTGGTGCTGCACAGTACGGGATGGGAGCACAGGGCTCACACACAAATACAGATACCATTATGGACTGATGGGAGTGTAGGGCCCAGAGGGCTCTGTGGTCCCACAGGGAAATAGGGATACAATTACAGTATCTCAAAAATGATGTATGGATGGCACTGTGTGTTCCCACACACAAATATGAATACCATTGTGAAGTGATGGGAGCACAGGCCTTATGGATGGATGGCAGCACCTGGCCCAGAAGGCCCTGCACCCCCACATGCAAATAAGCATAGCATTATGGAGTGATGGGCTCCCACATAGAAATAAGGATACAATTACAATCTCACAACAATTAAGGATGGATGGGAGTGCGGGGCCCTATTAGACTATCTCAAAAGTAAGGAACTTCTTTGCAAAAAAACGTCATTAATGCATCAATTAGGGCTGCAGTGACAAAAGTTGGGAAATGTGATGGTAGGGTTTCCAGCCTTAACACTCCACCCCCATCCTGCACGCAGTAACAGGTGTGGAGGGGGTGCCTTGGGGTTGTCAACCCTAACGCTCACCCCATTCTCCTATACTGTACCCATCTCAGCTTATATTCCTCATGGAATAGGGTAAGCATTAGGGTCGACAATCCCAAGGCACACACCCCCACACATGTTTCTACATGCAGGGTAGGGTGATAGAGCTGGAAATCCTAACACCACGCTTCCCAACTTTTGTTGCTGCAAGCCTAACTCATGCATTAATGAAGATTTTTGCAAATATATATATATATATATGTGTGTGTGTGTGTGTATGTGTGATGTACATATATAGTACAGATGTGTAAAACCAGGACTCCACTACAGCACAACCCCACTGAAAAAGAGATGTTGCATCTTAGTCGTATTATTCTGGGTAAATATATTTGAAAATGAAATACTGCATCTAATCAGGTCTATCCTGGATAAGTAAAGCTGGCACTCTGCTGAGAAAAAGATTTTCCCTGTCCCAATCCTTGCTCCTCTCCAACACCTGGCACTCTGCTAGAAAATAAAAATGCCCCCCCCCCCGCTAAGAAAAAAAAAGCTTCCACTCACTGTTATGTTTGCTTACAACAATTCTCTGGTGCCTACTAGCCCCCATCCCGGTCTCAAACTCTCTGGCATGTAGTGCCCCTCCCACTTCTGAAAACCCTGATGTCTACACACACACACACACACACACACACACACACACACACACACACACACCTTTCCCTGGTCAACTCTGTCTTTTTTTGTGTGTTATCTTTCCCCCATCTACCCCAGCCCCCACTCCTTCGGGACACGCATGTCCCTGGTACCCGCCAGTTTCACCCCCGCTACCAGCTCCTTCCACCTGGATATCACATTACCTGTGTCCAGAAGATTCTGGCTTATCCCTGCTGGGGGGGGGCCCTTCCCCTGAGGGAGAGGGCACAGGGGAGAGGACTAACAATCGTTGATCCCTCCGGAACTACAGGTGCAGGGGACAGGAGTGGTGCACCCTGGGGACTGCAGCCATCATCTGTCTGACAGGGATGGGCATTTTCCATTTTTTTGTCCCACCCACCTCCCTACTAATGTGCGCAGCCGCAACAGCATCGTGGGGTGCAGACATCCAGCAGCATGTGGTCACTCACGCTGCCAAGGACATCGCCACAAGCCCCCACCAGGAGACGCTGTAGAAGTAGCGCAACGCAGCCCACCCCACTGGGAGGGATATGTCCACGGAACATTCTGACCACCCTCCTCCCAACCTCTACTCCTGAGATCCGGGCTTGGGGCACGAACTTGGGTCACTAGTGCACCAGAGTGATGCACTATTGCTCAGCGCCACGGAGCTGGCTTGTCAAATTCTGTCTTAAAAAAATACATAAACAGGAAAAAAAAAAACTCCAGTCTCCTTCCCTAACTGGACGTGGCTCCTTTTTGTTTAAGGGCCCTCTGTAACCCCACCCCTTCACTCTCGGGCTCCCCCTTCATACCCCTCCACCAGCATGTCCCTTTTGCAAACTGGTTTACTCACAGAAGGTCCAGGTGTTGGAACTCAAGCCCTGTAGGAAAAGCCCATCCAACGCTTCAGGATCACCCAGGTACATGAGCTGGACCTGTAGCTTCAAGGTACTGTTGTCCTAACTTGTACCAGTATATAAGCAAACATGTTCAGCATGAACAAATGCTTGTTAAAAGAGAAACGGTCACAAAAGTGTGGGGCTGGTCCCAACGTGCACTTTGTGTGCAAAAACATTTTGTTTCACTTACTGTTTACAGTAGTATAGTAGATTGTATCAAATTAATTTTGCTTATTTCTAGGCTGACATCTTCTGTAACTACAAATCCTAGAATCCCCTGCAGCTGACATGCCGCAGTAGGAGATGTACAAGCTAGCAGCGCAGTGCCTGTTAGAGCTTTTATAAACTCTGTTCAGATGTTTTCCAGTTCTGCTTTCCTCCAGGGACTATGTGAAGTCCACTGTGACTGTACTTGGCAGCAAAACCACTAAAACCAGAGCTTATATAAACTCTGTCATGGACTGTAGGGAATTGAATCTCCTGCTCTTGCAGTCCTGCGCTGTCAGCTGCAGGGGGTTATGGGATATGTCGTTACAGAAAATGTCAGCCTAGACTGAAGCAAATTTAGTAGGATGCAATCTACTGTCTATACTATGATAAACAGTAGTAAAACAAAATGTATTTGCACACAAAGTGCATACTGGGTCCAGCCGCACACTTGGGTGTGGGGCCCCTGCTGCTGACCCTTCCCCTTTAAGATAAGTTTACCTCCTTGATTTTGCTCATTTGCCCCTCATGTAACCCGCATACCTCTCAACCTCTTGCTTCATAAATCAGGGACAAGGCTTAAAAAAAAAATCAGGGACAAAGGACCAAAATCAGGGACTCATCTTCAAAATTGGTGGTATTCACTGAGGAAGCTGGTAGAATAAGGTACTTAGTGTAAAATGCATTTCCTAAAGAAGAACAATTCTGTAATTTGTAATGTTTAACATTATTCTGTTCAATTCTTACAATCCTCACTGTTTGGTCACGGAAATACAAATTTTAGGAGGGACAGAGTAAAAATGTGAGGCAAAAATTAGGGACAGTTGAGCGGTATGGCACCCGTGCCCCCGATTTCTGAATCTGGAAGTATTCTAACGGAAACACCAAATGTTCTAAATCATTTCAGTCAGTATTCAGCTGGGTGCATAGTATGTAACTCGGGACTGTAATGCTATCTGCATGATGACACCTGGTGCGAGAACCGCCCCAGCACGGGAAACTCTGCTGCCCCGAGTGCCCACCAGGTCGCCGATGGTCCTGCAAAGCCTGCGTGGGTGGGTGTGTGTTCATGTTGGGGGGAGGGGGTCGGTCCCGGAGTGATGACGCGCTTCCTGCTCTCTCCCAATGCAGGAATCTCTCGCTGTTCCTGGAAACCTACGGAAGGATCAGTTAGTAGCGAGAGGTGCCACCACCCTCAGCACTGGCAGCGGTAGCAACAGCAGCAGGGGAACTAGCGCTGCTGCACGGCGGGCGGCAAACAGGCAGCTTGAAGTGAACCACTAGCCATTCCCCAGGTAAGAAACCCGATTTCTGTCTCTGCCATCCATTGCACAGAGCTTCGAGGTCGCACTGCTGCAAATCCAACCCACTTTCCAGAAAGGCTGATGCTTTCAGAGAATTTTGCATCAGAACCTGCAGTCTCCGACCTTGTAGTCCTGCTGCAGATGAAAATGCTATAGACGTTTTTTAAATGCAGAAGTCCAGGTTTGCATGTTTTACGCGCTGCAGTCCTCACCCTTGATTTTAACTGAGGCTCCAGTATTATATCTTTGAAGGGCAGAATTTCGGGGAAAAAAATAAAAAACCCGTGATCATCTTGGATTTCCTGGGAATTTTTTTGTAGCACACCCAGCTATCAATTCAATCAGCGTTTTAAGTTCACATTATATATACAGCCTGCCTGTTGAATCGGGACAGTCTCGAGCCTCTGTTTTTTTTTTTTTTTTTAATTTCAAGAGGATCATCAGCTGAGACTTTGATGCATGCACTCGATGAATGGACACGAACTCCTCTGGGAAATAATTAAATGGCATGCTTGTGCAAACCACTCATAAATTATTAGCTAATACACGAGAGCAGAAACTTGCATCAGCGATTTGATTCTTTGGGAGCACGTTGCTATGCAATTTGCAGAAAGGCAACTTTCATAACTGCAGGAGGAGAGAGAAACCTGCATAAAATATTTTTTTTTCAGTTTTGCTACTTTGAGCAATTCTTTGCAGAAGCTCAATTAAAACAAATCCAGGCATGGATGAGGGAAAAAGACATCCGGGGCCGCCATATTTTCGGGGATTCTTTTCATTTTTATTTATTTATTTATTTTAAATTACGAGCGGTCTTAGCCAGCTCGGATACTTTAACAAAGCCCCCGGCTATGGAATGATATATTGAAGAATAATATAATCTGCAAGCAGTTGCTGGGATAAAGTGATCTCTGTAGTACCTCCGATTAAAGCTGCATCTGTTTCTCCGCGGGGGCCACCTCCGCTGATGGGGTTCTAGTACTAGGCAAAACATGTAATTATTTTGAGTTAGTCTTCCAAAGAGAAACTGAGCTGGGCATTGACTTCATTATTGTTTGGGACTGTGCAAAGCGTTTAATTTGGGCTTTAAAACTCGAAATAGGCTAAATCCAAAATCTGCATCGTGTTGGGGAAAAACTGCTTTGATTTTTTTTTTTTGCCTCTGTTTCTAAATTTATTTATGCCGCTTCTCAACTTTTTCAAAAACGTTTAACTTTTAATGTTTTTACAGAATTGCAATTATAAAGCAACATGTGTTAGTGACTCATGCAACACTACATTGGAAATTAATTTAAGGACATCTTTTCTTTTGCTAATTTAGACTGATGACTCACTTGCCTTGCTCACAATTTCCCTTTCCATAGATATTGAGTTTCGTGGGTGCATTATGGGGCTGCCTTAGTGGGAAAGAACCTTGGTAAGCAAGCTGTGGCATTCTTCTAGAAATGTGGCAAACCTTTGAACTGCAAGATTTGCCCAGAGTATCCAACAAAATAACAGAATGATAGATGCTTCTAAAAGTTAACCTTTTGTATTTCTGGGGGGTCCTCCTTTAAATACTTTTGGACCCCCCCCCCAAAAAAAATCTTGAAATTTCATTCAGACTCAGGATTAAATAAAACTCTTTCCGGTGTAGTTGTTCCATTGTCTGTGCTTTGCCATGATGGAGTTATGAGACTGAGTTATTGTTTAGTTTTTCAGGCACAATCCGGGGAAGGGGGCCACATATGAAAGCCAGCTGACCTTGAACCAGATTAAGCTTTTGGTGGTATTTTTAGAGTTTAGTTTGAATACATTGCAGGGTGTGTGTGAGCTGATTTAAGCACGGTTTCACTGTAGCCAGGCAGTGGCTCAGCTTTATTGTATTTATGTAGTTTTTGTTCTAGGGAACCTCCTATTTTCATGCATCTTATTGACCTGTGCAGGTCCAGGTGGGACCCCCTCCAGGTGAAACTCAGGAGACACTGTCAACCCTTTCTCCATCATATTGTTTATAGTTAAATTAATTGATGTTTCTGGTTGTTTTGTCTGCCTCCTTTCTGAGCAGAACTAAAATGCATGCTAATGGTGTAATTACACCCAGTCTTCTTTTCTTGATCTACTCTACTTGCATACTTTCTGAACATTAGGAGCACCCCCAAAACAGTGCAGCCCCTCATGATGCAATAGTCTTCCCTCCACTCTCTGCACCATGACTTGCTAGACTGTGTTACAAAGTCCAGGAAAGATGCAGTGGTAGTTGATCAAGGAATGTAAACAAACACGTTTTCGTGTGGTAACACCAGAAGGGTGTGCAGTCTGTTTTTCACGTTTGAAAAGAAACAAGAACTCTGAATCAAACTACCAGCTACATCAGCGGTCTGTACAGAAAGTGGCCAATCATTAAATGTGTGTTGTTTTGTTTTTTCCCAAACTGGGCACTTTGAGGTCTAAGGGGGTTGACAGTGTCATTTAAATTCCTATGACCTCAACCCACATTTGCTATTTAGATTCATTACTCTCATTCACTTTGTTCACATTGTAAAATGGGTACCTGAAATAAAGAGCTATGATTGGTTCAGGTCCATCACTTGACTGGCCATATTGCTTACACTACTTTTGACTGTTTAGAAATGTTGTTTATTTAGTTTTTGTTTACCAGGTAGGTGCACTAGACACCCAAATGGTTCTTGTCAGGTATGACCCTGGTGGTTACAGTAGACTTAACCATACAATGCACGACAGTAACATTAAACGCACACATCGTGGCAATGAGGAATAAATACAGTGGATGTTAGTCATAAGTATAATAATCCACTGTGGGTGGGTGTCAGTGCTGCAGTAACCTCACTTCCTTGAACTTGTTCCATGGTGCCCAATGCTGTTACTCCCTCATACACCCTCCAGTTCCCCTAATTATCACTATAATTGCTGCACACCTGACTGTGGGTCATTCCTTAAATGTAGGATAGACTCCTTATTATGTCTGGCAAAAGATTATGTGAAAACTGGAATGATCCTGGAACCAGAATATCCCCAGAACTGAAAGTTTAAAAACTGGAATAGAGACAAAACCTCCTGGAATCCAGCTGAAATTCATCAGGACCACCAAGAACCCAACTGGAGTTGCACCAGGTGCTTTGGGCTTTTTTCCCCAGCTGCATTCTGGCTACTTGGTGAAGTCTGGAATGCCAGAACCAACAGAAACCTGAATGGTCATTCCTGATTTAACAGTTGCATACTGCACTGTTTTGTTTTTCTTTGGGTCATATGGATTTTACTGGATCTGGCCATTTCTGATTCTGGCATTTTCATTATTTTCACATCCATTACTTTATTGTGAGGGTAAAATCAGGAACACCACAATGTCTGGAACTGATCATGCACAATGAACGCAGAAAATGGTGCAATCTGCACCTGTTATGACTAGAACAGACTTTCTGTTTTGTACCTGTATTTTGCCATTCTCATTTCAGTGTTCCGAGTTTCGACCATATTCCTTCCAGCATTCTGCGTGTTTCTGACCCAGGCTGCATGAATTTCCAGCTCCTTTTTCTAGAAGAATTCTTACTTTGGCACATTTCCATTTTTTTACTCTTCTGATTCCAGATGCTTTCTAGCTTTCACCCACACTCTGAAGCAGAGAGCTTCTGAAGGGCAAAATAAGGGACCAGAGATATATTTCTCACATTTTATGAGGGCTCGTCTTCCTCATCTAGGTAGCAGTCAGATTTTAGGTCCAAGTGGATCTCCCCAGTATCTGCTAAATGAGCGGAACCCAAATTTATTGGGGGAGGGATACATTCTTTTGGGGGGATTTCCCTGGAGAAAAAATTGCATTTCATTTGCTGACATAATAATAAATATTGTACTTACACTTTGGTGCCTTCTGATCTTTTTCACTGATGTGTACTGTTCGATGACAGATCTGATGGATGTTGGAGGCATTGACAGGATTTGATTCAGTTCATGTTTTAAGTACGTACTGTACATACATATATAAAAAAGGGAGTGGGTCAGACTGTAGATAGCAAGCACAGACGGTCACTGAAAAAGTAGCAGACCGAATAAATGAAAACACAAAATACTGAGCTAAAATAAACCTGGTCCTTTAAGACTTGTCTCGTGAGTGGAAGCTACCATTAAAAAAAAAAAAAAAAAAAAAAGTCTCTTGTTCAGTTCTTAATTTTTCTCCATGTGTTTGCAGCTCTTCCAAAATTTACAGTTCCTCTACTTCCACACAATTCAGAGATAATTTTATTGTTCGGTTAGAAAGTTCCTGAATTTTTATTTTAGTCAATTCTGAGTACTGAGCCACATTCACATTCCACACTAACCACTGGTGTATCCACTGCAGTTTGATGAATTTTTTTCAAACTTTGTAAACATGCCTGGATTCTATTTTAGTACAACTTTAGCAAATTGCTGAAATGAGAGATTTTTAATATTCATTTGAGACCATGATCTGCTTTCTAAAATGAATTCCCTTTTTTGAAGATTCTGTAGATTGGTCAGAAAAAGTGCTGCATGATTCTTCATTATAGGTATTGAAATAATCTGTCTGTTATTTCACAAACTGTGGCTCTCTTGGGTTCTGAAATGGAGAAGCAGCTTACTGTGTGTAATATTTCTTGGGGGGGAAATGTCTGTCCAGTTCATCAGTTAAAGCACTGATGTATCTGCTTATTAAGTTATCAAAAGATGGTCTATTGAGTGTGAATGTCGAAGAGTTTGTCACCTTTGTACGTATTGCCTTCAAGATCAGTATTGAAATATTGTCTCTCTGATGGACCTGGGTTTTCAGTTAAAGACCTTACAGGCTCTTTTGTACTCATGACCGTTGGTAGCACAGTGGAGAAATTGAGATTTTTCCCTTTGGGAATGTTCTGAAAGAAAAATAATGTATGACAAGATCTCCAGAATTACATGAGAATGAGCTACAAAGGTAAACTGACGTACAGACAGCCGCAGTCCTTATGCTTTGTAATTATCTGGAGAACTGGATGAAGTCGTATGTTCCAACACATCTCTTAAATGATATGAGTCCTGCACACAACAGAAACTGCACCATAAAATGACAGCCACCAGACTGTAGGAGGCTGACAGTATTTTAGAACTGGTTCTTCTGGCTGTTTCTGTAGTTCAGGCAATTTGTCGCTTCTGATAGCAGGATTACTGAAGAAAATGGAGGACTTCAAAGTCTTGTTGATATTTTTTGACTCTTTCCACTGGGCTGCATTGCTGGCACACAAGGCCAACAGATGGATTGTACAGTGTACTCCAATCAATTCAAGGTTGTAGTCAGTTCTTACACCTCGACGACAACCAGTCATAACTGATGCTCCATCACTACAAACAGCAGCAAGTTTTCTTTGTTTGTGTTTTACCTGCTGTAATGCCCATGTCATTCAAGGTTTACAAAGTTCCTGGTAAATGGTGTCAGCCTTTTCATCAATAACATCTTTTGTTGCAGTAAAAGTCAGTATATGGGATATTGTCTAAGTATCGTACGTAAACTGTTAGTCTCTTGCTACTGTCTTTGGACTTGTCCCATTTCAAGCTTACCACCGGGCAATTCTTCACATCAGTGTCCAGTTTTGCATGGTCTACACAATGGCCTCATAGTCCAGCTGCTTTCATGTAGGTGCTGTAAGCTTCCTCTGCTTTGACGTCTTTAATGAATGGGCACTCCATTTCCTTAAAGTGGGAGTCTAGTCAAAAGTACTACATTACAGAATTAGTATCTGCCTACTCCCAATAAATCTCTTAACAAAAATTAGGTTTCTGCATTATTTTTTGTTAAAGTTATGGGCTATTTTGTAACCCTGATTTCACTCCCTGTTCAAAAAAGCCAGTTTCAGAGAAGCGCTACCGATGATGTCACAACCCAGAACTGTGACTAGTCCTCCCTGTCAGCAACCTTATAGGGCCTATTTCTCCAAGTTTATAAAAACTGTAACTGTAGTAATCATTTAAAACAAATTGACACAAGGCTGCCTGCAGTACTTGCATTTCCAGAATGTCCAGAAGGATGGTACTGTACTTTAGAATGCATCAGGAGGTGGTTTTGGAATGTAGCACTGAACCAAGGTATAGAATATCAGTGGTGCACAATTTTAGAATGTTGGGGTGGGACATGCAATTTCAGCATGTGGCAGGAATGCACCATCTTGTAGTGTGGTGAGACACTCAATCTCAGAATGCGACAGGGACATACATTAAGGAATTTAGTGCGGACTTTCAATTCTGGAATATAGTGAGGATGTACACTTTCGGAATGTGACATGATGAGAGATGTGTGAAGTCCACGAAATTTGCTCCACGATGTATTCCGATACAGAATTCACCTGTGAATTTCACGCTTCGCCTGTGAATTTTGTGCTTTGCGGTTAAAAGACTCTGAATTATGCTGAACTTTTCATGCAGATCACACATATCGAAGTTTGGCCAGCCAGCCAGAACTCTGTGAATTCTGCAAAGTGCGAATTTTGGGCGCTTCACACAAAATTCACAGGTGAGGTTTAACTTTGCAACATCTCTAAACATGACACGCATTTTATTTTGAAACTGCTTGTCTTTGCCACATTCCAGAGCTGTACGCACTGACCACATCTCAAAATTGTGCATCACATCCCTAACACAATCTGACATTGTGCATCCCTGCCCCATTAGAAAATTTACATCTGCACCATGTTTCAATGCCACATTCGGAAACAGTCACTATCATATTCTAAAATTGTGCATCACTGCCACATTCTAAAATTGTGTGTCACTGCCACATTCCAAATCTGCGTGTCTCCTCTACATTCTAAAATGGTACCTGCCTGCCACATTCTGAAATTGTGTGTAAACTTTCACATTCTAATATTGCCTGTCATTGTCACAATCTGAAAATGTGCATTCCCACCATATTCCAAAACTGCACATCCCCACCACATTCTAAAAATGTCACTGCTACATTCAAAAATTGCATATCCAAGTTACATTCTAAAATTATGCATCCCTGCCTCATTGTGAAATTGCATGAGACTACCACATTCTGAAACTGTTACTGCCACATTCTGAAATTCTGTGTCCACACCACATTCTGTAATTGAATGTTGCCACCACTATTTGAAATCAAGCACACCAACCATGCTTTGAAATTGTGATTCACCACCACATGACACCAGGGGTGTCGGAAGGCATACGCACTGTACTCAGCAGAGTACAGTAAAAAAAATTCAGGCGGGGCAACAGACCAGGTGAGGCAACAAAAACAGGAAAGCAAGGACATTGTGAGTCACATTGTGTCTGTGTGGCACTGAGCCCTTTTGCCTTTGTTGTTCGTTATGGGGCAGTGATGCCACTAGCAACATACACAACAAGAGCAACTTACCAGGCAGGCAGAAAAAACAAAGGAAGGAGGATTACAGGAAAAAACTGATTACTTGAACTCTGACATGGCAAATGGGGGGGCCTATTGTTGATGTGGTGTGGCAGCGCATATTTTGGTTTATGTGTACAATAACGGGGGGCAACAGTGCATCAGTTTTGAGTACAAGTTTAAAATTCTGACTACACCCCTGCATGACACATTAAATGCATCAGACACATTATGAAAATATAGAATAATATATGGTGTGTGTGTGTGTGTGTGTGTGTGTGTGTGTGTGTGTGTGTGTGATGAGGAGTTTACACATACCTTCGGGGTTAGATGCTCATAAACCCTGAGAGTGAAGCTTGAGGGGTTTATGTTAGCATCTAACCCCGAGGGTTTGTTTGAACACATTACCCCATATTTTATTTTATATAATTGCTGGGTTTCCCTTTTTCACCTCAGCAATTATATAAAATAAAGAGCTTCCAATGTGTCCTCCGTTCGGTTTCGTTTTTAGTCCGGTGCCGAGATTTGCCGTAGTGTAAACTTGTGTGTGTTTTTTATACTTTTAGCAGGTCTTTATGTGTTTTCAGTGTATGTGGGGAGAAGAAAGAAAATAACTTGCCACTGAGTTCTTCTGGCGGCTCTGTGTCGGGCGAGATGAAAGCAGTGAGTGGTCTCGACTGGTCGTGCTGCTGCCTGAGCATGCGCACAGCAAGGGAAATCGTGCACGTGTTTGCCGTTATAAACACTCCTTTATAACGGCAAATTACGCCACAGTTTCCCTATGGGGGAAAAAGGGGAAGCCAGTTATTTACATATCCCTGCCACCTTCCACAACTGTCTTTCACTTTTCAAAATTGTGTGTATCTGCCACATTCTAAAACTGAGACTACGCATTATGAATTTTAGCGTCCCTTCCACATTCCAAAATTGTGTGCCCCAGCTACTTTCGGAGATTGTGTCATTGCTGCATTCCACAGTTGCAGTCTGATGGCATTTTAAAATCTCTTTCCTGCAGTATTCTAAAAATTGCGCACATTTTTGTCATTCTAATGCCATCCATGTTTGCCACTGTATTCCAACTCTTTTCCTGCCCCCATGGCACATTCTGGCACGCACCTTGCATCCTGCACATTATGGAACTGCATGCCCTGACCCACCCAGTGTCTGCTATCCTTCTTCAGATGTTTACTACAACTGCAGTTTTATGTAATGGGAGAAATAAGTCTTGTAAGGTAGTTTGTGAGAAGGACTATTGTGGCAGTGACACACTGGGCTGTGAGTTCTGGTTGTGACGTCATTAACTCCTTTAATGAAACTAGTGTTTTTTTGGTTTTTTTGTGTGTTTGAACAGGCAGTGAATTTAGGGTTACAAAATGACTTGTAGCATTTAAACAAAGCAACTTGGATCTCATTTTTGGCATGAAGCTGATTAGGGATATGCTGATCCACATTCTGAATTATTTGAAGCTAGAAATTTTGGCTGGATTCCCTCTTTAAGAAACAAAATATGCTATTCTCAAAAACCTTTTGCTCATCACTCTGTGCAGTAGCCTTATCTATTGCCTTTGCCTGATGTTGTTTCCCCACAGTTTTCTTGCACAAGTTATTTTTATTTATTTATTTTTTGTTTTAAAATTATTTTTATAATAAATTCAGCTTCTCTTGGAACACAGTTCGCTCCTAGGTAACAGACCTCCCTACCCCTCAGTTTCCGTGTGTGTGTGTGTGTGTGTGTGTGTGTGTGTGTGTGTGTGTGTGTGTGTATATCTATCTAAAAAACTGCTTTGGAGTTGGCCCAGTTCCCTCCTTCTGGCACCAAGATATTTTTAATTTACCCAGGCATACTACATCTTCAGTTTGGGACACAGCTTTGTCAACTTCTGAATGATAAAGGCAAGTTGTTCAACCTGCTAAATTTCTTTCATTTTTTAATTGCAGCCTGTTGGTGTTACCTCCTTCTATCCACCCCTTCCCCCAAATTATTTTTTTCTTTTCTCTCCCAGGTACCCTTATTTTGTTGTGCTTTAGCAGCCTCCCCTTAATTTTTGTTATAGCAGTTTTGTTTGGGCCAAAAACAGATGTCCTTTTTATTTGTCACTCACCAGACTTTTTAGCTCCGTATTTTGTGTTTTCATTCATTCAGCTGCTTTTCAGTGACTGCCATGTCATGTTATGTCTGTGCCTGCTGCACCACCCTTTTGTTTTTTTTTTTCTACCAAAGCCCTCAGTCACACCTGCTCCTCCATTTTTGCAGACACTGCATTGCTTTTTAAAAATTGCTGTTTATTATTTATTTATTTATTTTTTTGTTAAATAGTTTTCGATCAAAAGTAATGGGTCTGACCCTCTCTCCACTGCTGCTGTAGCCAGCAGTTTTCCTAGTTGCTCTGTTTGCTCCCTTCTCATCCATCAACTCTTTGGCTCTTCCTCAACCTGTGCTCCTCTCTTGAGATGGTGGCTCCTACGCAAGATGTTGCAACATCTCTCCCCGTGCATCAGTGTCACAAGAGCAGTGGAGGGATGAGAGGGACGCACACCAGATCACCAGGGAGTTCAGCGTAGACATGCAAATTGGACCACCAGGGACTATGGGAGCTGGATGGAGCCAGAAAAAAAAAAAGGCAGATGGTGAATGTCAACGTGCCATAGAAAGTGCTCTATGGTACTTTGCCACAGCTCTGTGAGGGTGCTCAGTTTGTGCTGATTTGTCCTGCATGGGAGGAGTATAGCAGAAATTGTGCAATCCCCCCCCCAACGGGATTCTATGCCCTGGTGATAATGAGAGGTAGAGAGATATGGTTGAATTTGATTAGAAAGTAAGAATGGAAATGCTCTTCATTTTATTCTGGCAAAAGGTATGCTATTAACATATGGTTATAATCATTAAACAGCTCAACTGTTTTTCTGTGTTGGGCTGGTGACGTTACATCACCAGAGCCGCCTTTGTGATTCTTTTTGTTTCCTGTGTTTTTGAAGCAGTTATTTTAGTTAGCTTGGCTTAAAATCAGATGTCTTGATGAATACACTTTTGTGATTTACTTTTGGGGAGGGGAGAGGTAAGAAGAAACTAGAGGGACCTGATTTATATACAGGTTAGTTTCTTAAATAGATGGCATTTTTAAAAGTAGCATTCTGTAATCTTGTAAAATAGTAGTTGATGTGTGTGCTGTGCAAGAGGCTAGTGGTGCAATTGTTTTAAAGTGACACTTGTCTCTCTTCCCCCCCCCCATCCATTTGTTTTTGTACTGGCTAGGGAAGTCCTTGGTAGGCATTTTGATGGTAAGATAACTGTGGTATACACAGAACTAATTTTTGTTCAAAAAAAGGAGTCTTATCAAACACGTGCATCAGAGTCACCGTGGAAGGGAAAGTTGTCCTTGAAAATATACGTTATACTGGCACAGTAGTGCCAGTATATTAGGGTTGGCTGGGCAGTTTAATGTTAAACCTCAAACTTTGCACTTTAATAACTTTACAACAGTCCAACTGATTCATAAGAAATGTGGCATGTTTTGCGGCTAGGGGAAGATCTCTTGACATGCCAAATTTTGTGTGAATCCCTTTTTTTGTAGTTTTTGAGAGAGTGGTGAAATATGCACAGTTTTTAAGGTTTTTGTCAATTTCTTTTGACAGCCACTTCTCAAACGGCTTTTTCTTGTGATCTGAAATTTTTCTCTGGGCCCTACAGATGTGCCTTTTGAAGGTTTGGTGGAAAAAAGTTTAATCCATTGTGTTTTCACATATGTATCTTGTTTTTGCAGGCAAGGTTACATAGTGTTGCAGGGAGCCTTCTATATCATGAATTTTTGAACCTTAATAACTTTGGAACCTTTAGATGGATTTGCACAAAATTTGGCATGCAGAATCTCTAGGGGCATGTCTCTTGGTTTACCAAATCTTGTGTGCATGTGTGTGTTTGTGGAGATACAAACTCTCTCATAATCCTAGATTTACATGTATTTTCCATTTCTTTCTATATCCATTTCTCAAATGGCTTTGTGTTGCTGTCTGAACATTTCTGAGTCTAGTGGCACCCCCCAACTGCCGATCACTGGCCACTGTTCCCCTGTCCCTGGTGTCTAGTGGTACACCCCCCCCCACTCTTCATTTTTGTGTTTCATTAGCTCTGACACTGGGATGCCCACTCCCGGTGTCACATCCCCACACACACACACACACACACACACACTTGGTCCTTTTTTTTTTATTTTTATTTTTTTTTAATTGCTGAGATCGGGGGCCCAATCCCTGTGTCGACACTGCAACATCCCCAAAAGTGTGGAACACTGGGAAGCCCTCTCCCAGTGTGCCCAAATTGTTTTGTTTCCTGTACAGAAGAAAACTATCCCCCGATGTGTGTGTGTGTGTGTGTGTGTGTGTGTGTGTGTGTGTGTGTGTGTGTGTTTGTCCAGAAATAGTCACTCATCATCCTGCCACCCCCCTCCCTCATCTCCCCCTTTCCACTGAGCACCCACCCCCCCTTACCTCATACTTGCCTCTGGAGGTCCTCCGCTGTTATTTTCTGTTGACCCAGGACATGTCTGCACTCTTCAAAGCCGAACCGTGAACTGAAGAATCAAGGTACAGTAAGTGCCGTATAATGTATTTCAATGTCATTTTGAAGTTATGTTGATATCTTTGCCGTTTTTAGGTATTTTTTCCACCAGATTTTCAATGTAGGCTATTTGGGACCCCACCTCATGAACATTGACCGTTGTTTCATTGTTCGGGCCCGGAAGGTGATTTTGCAGTTATGTGAACTCACCTTTCCGGACCAAGTAATGAAATGACAGTGCCACTGTTCATGAGGTGGGGTCCCAAAAAGCCCATGTTTGAAAATTTGGTGAAAACAGTCCTAAAAATGGCAGAGTTATGAACAGTCACTGAAATATTTCTACGCACATGCATAACTTTGGTAATTTTCATTATTTTCACTCCAGATTTTCAATATAGCCATTTTTTTCACACCACCTCTCAAATAGGTGAGCTGTCATTTTTCACTTCCTGCAATGTGTTTTTGCATATGTGACATGGAATGGCATTTTGCCACAGATTTGAACATTTTCTCCTACGGAGTTTATGATATGGAAGTCAGATTGGCAAGGCAAATTCAAGCTGGCCATCTAGTGCAGTGGTAGTATGTATGCCACTAGTACAGAAGGCTCTAGGTTCATAGCTTGTGGCATGCGAGAAATTTTGGTATAGGTTGTTTGTTTTTTTTGTTTTTTTTTTTATTCTCCCTTTACCCCTGTGTCAGCCCCCCCACTTTGGAGTTGATTATATTAATAATGTGGAATGCAGGGGGCTAAGCCCCACACATATTTAAAAATAAATAAGTAAAGTAAATTGTAAAAGTTCAGTGTTTGACATGGGTCCAAGCCTCACTGTTTTTGTCCTCGCTGTTGTGGACATCGCCATTGTGGTTTTTGGTGACTTGCACCCTCTGTTATGTTTGGCACTGTTAAAAAGTCACTGATATCACATGGAACTGACATACTGTGACCTCTATCTGTTAATCACCATCACTAGCCTCTCTTGGTGAATGTTGGCTGCCCTGCTGCAGTCTTGTAGAGGGCCCCTGTGCCCCACATGAATACTGAACAGAAATAATTGTTCAGTTGACTTGCCTTCCCCTTCTCATCCTCTACCATTCCTCACCCCTTAAATCTGATCACCCCTCACTCAGTTTTTCATTGCTGTGTTATATAGCAAAAACCCCCTTGTCACCTTCCCTAACCCCTTCCACTAGCAGTTCTGCCTCTGCCTGCCTCACTGCCCTGTTTGCCACTCCTCCCCCCCGTTTAAAAAAAAAAAAACAAAAAAAAAAAACTGTCTGTCTGTTTAAAACTTGTTTTATACCTAATAAAAGCTTTCCCTTTTTTCCCTCACTGCCTCTGCAGCCTTCTTTAGAACCATAGTGGTTTCTTTTCCTCAACTGTACTTCCTCACCATTTTTGCACAGAGATTGGATCCTGTTTTCTGTGTTTTTTTTTTTTTTTCTCTCCTCCTACTGCCTTCTCCACTTTCTGTAGTTTTATGCCTAAACACCTCCCTCATCCTCCTAAACTTTGCCATTGTAAAGTCCAGTACCTGAGTCCTGGAGTGAACCCTCTCAGTTTTAAGCTTGATCTCAACCCCAGACGGCCCTGTAATCACTTGAACTGAGGGTCTCTTCCCCATTACCTCCCTGTTTGTCAGCAGTTGATCTAATATGGCCCCTTTCCTGGTGAGTTTCATGACCCTCTGGCTCAGGAATACCTCCTGCATTCTTTCTACCACTTGCATAGCAATGTGGTAGTTAAAGTTGAAAGGGATTTTGGATCCATTTCCTCAGTCCCCCTTCTCATAAGCAAGGACAAACGGGTATGTCCAGACATGTTCTGATTTTTATAAGGATTCCCCTCCTACCCAGGGGTACCCTGTGATTCCCTTGTTAAGCAGAAATTTTTCAGACTTACTTTGAAGGTATGTACTGTCTTCATGTCCGTTGTCTCTGCTGGAAGGCTGTTCTGTAGGTTTACCCCTTGCTAGGAGAACTGCCTTCTAACTTTACCTCTAAATTTCTCATGTTTGGGTTTCAGGACATGTCCCATTGTCTTGCTGGAGCTCACCAGATCAAACATGTCTGTTCAAGTGTTTGTCGATGCACTTAAGTATGCTAAAAACTGATATACCAGATCAACTTGAATTTCGGCTGGGTGAACCTGTTAAGAGCCACCAGCCTGTCCTCGTAGCTTCCCTCGAACCTTCTGATCATTTTGGTGGCTCACTGTTGCATCCACTCGGCTGTCTGTCTGTGTCAGGTTTTTGCATTGAGGCCAGACAGTATATGGTATGCTTTTGGGGGGGGTTGACCAGGGCCTTGTGAAGTGGCATGATTACCTTTCCTGCTTTTCTGGTCACTGCTGTGTCTGTCCACTGTATTTCGGCAGATGTAACTCAAATCCTCACTGAGAATCAAACCCCTATACGCAGCTTGATGAGACGTTGCAGTCATAATCTTAGCTTGATGACATCACGACTATTTCCATGGCAGGTCATTGATACTACAAATGCAGGATTGTGACTTCACTGCATGCTGAAGATGCACTGTCTGTAAGAGTTCCTATTTAAACCCAGATGTCTTCAGTATATGACAGTATTAGAATCTATCGGCTGAATAAGCTCGATGGTCCATCGTGTCTGCCTGTATACTATCTCACTCCAGACCTAGTGTCCTGGGGGAATTGTCCAGTTCTATACCCTAACAGGAACTTCCACCCCAATGCTCCCCCGTGGGGCTGTGAGTCCTCTTACTCTGTCCCAGCCAAGTTTAAACCCGTTCCAGTTACCTACCCCACCACTTCAGCGGCTGATTTTGTTCCATGACTCCACCACCCTCTCAGTGAAGTAGAAGTTCTCACATCCCTCCTGAATTTACCTCCCCCAACTTTCACTCCTGCTCTCTTGTGACTGCATCCCTATTTCTAGTAAACCTGTCTTAACACTTAACTGTCTTCATACCCCTTTGAAATGTATGCCTCCTTGTCTCCCCTGGATCATTTTGATGATGCAGAAACAAAGAAGACGACGGCAGAAAAAGACCAATGGTCCATCAAATCTGCCCATATTACCCTGTCCTCCAGGATCTGTTGTCTCTGTGGGAGTCTCTGCTTACACTAGTTTCCCCCCCCCTTTTGTCATCAGTGTTACCCAAGGTATCAATGTGAAGGAGGGGAGTGTGTTTAAAAGGAAGGAGGTTGTTAAAACTAGAGGGCATAGCCTAAGATTGGAGTAAGATTTAGAGGAAATGTGTGAGGGGCCATTTTTCATGGGGGTGGAGGCCTGGAAGAGACTGCCAGAGGAGGTGGTGGGGGGGTTTAAAGCAGTGGAGGGATTCAAGAGTGCATGGGACAGACATATGGGTTTGGCAAGTGGGGGAGAAGGGTGGGGTCTGTGGAATTAGTGATGAGTAGGGGCGGAAGGAGGGGCAGACTTGATGGGCCGTTCAGGATCTTTTCTGCTGGCAAACTTCAGGGAATCTATAATGTTTCTGCCCCCACTTCCTGCTGAGTAGCTAATATCTGCCTGACTCTCTCCCAGCCATGTTTGAAGTCCTTTATGGTTTTGGTACCCACCGGTCTACCAGCAGACCATTCCGTGGCTCGGCCACTATTTTAAATTTTTTTAAATGTTTCACCAGGAGAGACATACTGAGTTGCTAACAGCTTGTTACCACATGTGTCGGGGAGGGGGGGGGGCTACGACAACAAAAGAGGAACACGACAAACAATAATAGGTGAATGAGTATCATACAGATTATACAAGGACAGTGGTCATAATAAAAATACATAATATAATAAAGTGCTAAAGGATGACCACTTTTATAACTGCAGTATAATAAAGTTCTGGGGACTAGCACCATTTTGCAAAGTGCAGTGGAGCTATGACGAAGGCCCTATCGTAGGACTACACAAACATGCTGTGATCGGCTGGCAGAATATTGGAAGGTGCTGTATTTAGGGTTGCTAACCCACAAACATAGGAAGTCCAAAAGAAAAACAGCACTCACGCCTGATAAAAAGTCCAAAATATAGGTCAAAATGAAAGTAAATGGCTTAAAATACCATTTTAATGCAGTGCAAAATACATCGTGACCAACTGGCAATCAAACACTCGGTTCACAACACCCAGCGCTTCGACTCAAACCAGAGTCTTCATGAGGGGTAACATGTAACCAGTTGATTAGAACCTTAAATGTGGAGACCAATAAATGTATGAACCAATTACATTATTCAATCAATTAAACAATTAAATGCTAATGCAGTTATAATGAAGAACATATGAAATGTATTCAATTCATAATAACACTTGACTTCAGAGTAAAGGTAAAGTCAATGCAGTTTCACATCTCAGTTTTAAGAAAATTCATAGTAAGTACAAAACACGCAAATTAATGCTTCTTTAACATAAACTACAAATAATAAGAAGCCAAAGACCATATTACTAGGAAAAATATAAAGACAGAAAAACTGTCATATAATAGGACTCATAATGAATGAGAACAGAATGAAAATAAAACATAAAAATACACACATGTTATTCTAGGATGTAAGATATTGTCCTTTGATCAAAATAGTAAGGATGCAATAGATGACGCAGCTATTTAAAGCGCTATAAACACATCTAAATTTTTTGTAATAAAAGTGATTTTAAATGAATGATGACAAACAAAACAATGGGAATGATAACATATAAAGGCCAAACCTCCAGCTTAGCAAGGCAACAGGCAGAAGATAAACTGCAAGGCAACTTGTTACTTATGGGACCTCCTAGTAAATGAGGACCAAAACAGCCAGAGGGTAGCCAAATGAAATGGAGAAATGAACCTAGGGAAAATGAAGAAAGAAAATGTTAAATATAAAACAAATACTATGTCACATCTTTTATCTCATGATTATTAGTAACTAGAATTCAAAACAGCAAACAAAAAACACTAAACCTCATTTCTTTATCAAAAAAGGCTTCAGATCCCATCTCTCATTTAGTCCTTGTGGTTTGACACTATGTAAAACATAAATCCACATATTTTCACATTGCAAAAGCAGGTTAGACCTATCGCCCCCATTTTTCATGGGTGGTACATGTTCCAAACCCACATATTTCAAATCTTCAGACTTAGATCCATGTGCATCTATAAAATGAATTCCTACCGGGGTATCCCCTTTACCATTCAAAATTGAACGTATATGTTCTTGTATCCTCTGTTTCAAAGATCTGATGGTTTTCCCAACATATAGTAAATTACAAGAGCACCAGAGAACATACACCACATAAGAGGTGTCACAAGTTATAAGTTCTCTGACGTCCATCATGATATTAGACAGTTTAGGATGCACAAACTTTTTGGTGGGGACTCCGAACTTGCAAATGTTACAGTGATTGCATCTATAAAAACCACGACGACATAAAGGTAACCAAGTAGATGTATTTTTAGAAGGCACAATCATTCTACTGTGAACTAGTTTGTCCTTGAGATTCTCACTTCTATTGAATGTTATTCTAGGTTTATTCCCAACAGAAGCGGCTAAATCACTGTCCCCCAGTAAAATGTGCCAACTCTTGTGGATAATATTCCCTATCTGTCCTGCCACATGATTGTAATCTCTCACAAAAGTACATGGTATACTATCTTTGTCTGCAACTTCTCTGTCTGTGTTTAACAGAAGACTTTTTCTCTATCCATACCAAAAACTTTTTCTTTTGTCTGTTTCAACTGCTCTTTTTTTGTAACCTCTATTCTCAAATCTCTTAACCAGTTCATCAGTTTGATCTAAAAAATCTCTATCACTACTACAGTTTCTTCTCAATCTAAGCATCTGACCAAAAGGAATCGAGTTCTTCAGACTATAAGGATGAGCACTGCTAGCTAACAATAATGAATTAGTAGCAGTGTCTTTTCTGAAACATTTAGTTTAAATTTTATGACTCACTGTTCACTCTAAATCTAGGAAAGAAATAGTTCTAGAATCCATGGTATGTGTGAATCTCAGATTGTACTCATTTAAATTTAACCATCTCATAAAATCTGATATAAGTGATTCCGGTCCTTCCCAAATACATAGTATGTCATCAATAAAGCGATGTCATTGAACTATGTACTTGACAAATAGATTGAGTTCAGAAAAGACAACAGTTTTTTCCCCAGAGTCCTAAAAATGAGTACAATCTGAGATTCACACATACCATGAATTCTACAACTATTTCTTTCCTAGATTTAGAGTTAACAGCGAGTCATAATAAAATTGAAACAATGTTTCAGAAAAGACACTGCTACTAATTCATTATTGTTAGCTAGCAGTGCTCATCCTTGTAGTCTGAAGAACTCGATTCCTTTTGATCAGATGCTTAGATTGAGAAGAAACTGTAGTAGTGATAGAAATTTTTTAGATCAAACTGATGAACTGGTTGAGATTTGAGAATAGAGGTTACAAAGAAGAGCAGTTGAAATAGACAAAGGAAAAAGTTTTTGGTATGGATAGAGAAAGTCTTCTGTTAGACACAGAGAAGGTGCAGACAAAGATAGTATACCATGTACTTTTGTAAGAGATTACAATCATGTGGCAGGACAGATAGGGAATATTATACACAAAAGTTGGCACATTTTACTGGGGGATAGTGATTCAGCTGCTTCTGTTGGGAATAAACCTAGAATAACATTCAATAGAAGTGAGAATCTCAAGGATAAACTAGTTCACAGTAGAATGATTGTGCCTTCTAAAAATACATCTACTTGGTTACCTTTACGTCCTTGTGGTTTTTATAGATGCAATCACTGTAACATTTGCAAGTTCGGAGTCCCCACCAAAAAGTTTGCGCATCCTAAACTGTCTAATATCATGATGGACGTCAGAGAACTTATAACTTGACACCTCTTATGTGGTGTATGTTCTCTGGTGCTCTTGTAATTTACTATATGTTGGGAAAACCATCAGACCTTTGAAACAGAGGATACAAGAACTTATACGTTCAATTTTGAATGGTAAAGGGGCTACCCCGGTAGGAATTCATTTTATGGTTGCACATGGATCTAAGTCTGAAGATTTGAAATGTGTGGGTTTGGAACATGTTCCACCCATGAAAAATGGGGGCGATGGGTCTAACCTGCTTTTGCAACTTGAAAATATGTGGATTTATGTTTTACATAATGTCAAACCACAAGGACTAAATGAGAGATGGGATCTGAAGCCTTTTTTGCTAAAGAAATGAGGTTTAGTGTTTTTTGTTTGCTGTTTTGAATTCTAGTTACTAATAATCATGAGATAAAAGATGTGACATAGTATTTGTTTTATATTTAACATTTTCTTTCTTCATTTTCCCTAGGTTCATTTCTCCATTTCATTTGGCTACCCTCTGGCTGTTTTGGTCCTCATTTACTAGGAGGTCCCGTAAGTAACAAGTTGCCTTGCAGTTTATCTTCTGCCTGTTGCCTTGCTAAGCTGGAGGTTTGGCCTTTATATGTTATCATTCCCATTGTTTTGTTTGTCATCATTCATTTAAAATCACTTTTATTACAAAAAATTTAGAAGTGTTTATAGCGCTTTAAATAGCTGCTTCATCTATTGCATCCTTACTATTTTGATCTAGGATGTAAGATATTGTCCTTTGAATAACGTGTGTGTATTTTTCTGTTTTATTTTTATTCTATTCTCATTCATTATGAGTCCTATTATATGACAGTTGTTTTTCTGTCTTTATATTTTTCCTAGTAATATGGTCTTTGGCTTTTTATTATTTGCAGTTTATGTTAAAGAAGCATTAATTTGCGTGTTTTGTACTTACTATGAATTTTCTTAAAACTGAGATGTGAAACTGTATTGACTTTACCTTTACTCTGTGAAGTCAAGTGTTATTATGAATTGAATACATTTCATATGTTCTTCATTATAATTGCATTAGCATTTAATTGTTTGATTGAATGATGTAATTGGTTCATACATTTATTGGTCTCCATATTTAAGGTTCTAATCAACTGGTTACATGTTACCCCTTATGAAGACTCTGGTTTGAGTCAAAGCGCTGGGTGTTGTGAACCGAGTGTTTGATTGCCTGTTGGTCACGATGTATTTTGCACTGCATTAAAATGGTATTTTAAGCCATTTACTTTTGTTTTGACCTATATTTTGGACTTTTTATCAGGTGTGAGTGCTGTTTTTCTTTTGGACTTTCTATCGTAGGACTGAAGCACTGGACTAGCATCGTGAAACTGTCTGACTACTTGAACGAGATGCTTCAATAAAAACTTTAATTTATTATTGGGAGTCTGCTGCCATGTTTGTAAGTATTGGAGTGCCATTCAAACCTTTTGCCTGTATCAATATTTGAAGGGTGAGCTCCCTCTGTAGTCTGGCACCTGCTTGAAGCTACTTGTGTCGCACCACCAAACCCCTGTGTTTTCCAAGGCATCTGACCACCCCCTCACATTACCCCCTTACCTGCCACCCTCTCCACTCCTCTAATCACATAGTCTCCTATCACTAGACTTCTCCTTGCAGACTTCCGCATCCCCTTTCCCTCAAGTTTCACCATGTCTCCCTTCCCATCAGCACCAACTTTCTTGTACAGTAACCCTTCTCTGTACTGACTGTAGTCCGTCTGTCCTTTCTCAGGTGAGGGCTCCAGAACGGACACAGTATCTCAGGTGAGGCCACACTAGCGATCTGTAAAGGGGCAGTGTTGCTCCACTTCTGCTATCAGAATCTCTCCCAGTACACCCCAGCATACTTGATGCATTATTGCACTTACTGGTTTGCTCGATGGAATGAAACACCTAAATCGGTTTTGGTTTAAATGTGTTTTTATTATTTAAGGTTTCTTTATAGTTGGACTCTATTTAAATTGACTAATTTTGGCTTGAACCTAGTACAAGAAGTGTTTGCATAGTGTTGCTCACGTCCTGACCCTGAATTGCTTACTTATTTATTGTAAGTTACTTCCCCAGTATGCTTTTAAGTGCAGAACTCTGCATCTTATTATGCTGTTGTACACTACTGCCCTGTTGTAATTTTCACTTCACTGCTGCTGTCTTATGTGTGGTACTCCACAACATGCCATGAGCCCGAAGGGTGGATCATTTTGCAGAATGTCACCACTGGTGTGCCATTAAGAGTTTCTGCTTTTTCCAGCTGGCTTTGTGTGGATCACTGTCAGTTCATCCCCTCCTTGCAGTAAGTAATCAAGTGATCAGTCTGTGTCTGAGTGGATTAGTACTTGCCTGTATGACTGCTTAACTGTCTGAAGCAGTCTATTTTAAATAGTTAATTTCTAGTCCCTGTTTTATAGAAGCAACATTTACTGATCGTTTAAAATAAGGCTTCTACTGCTTGTGTCCTCTGCCTTTTAAAGAGCCACTGATGCTTTGAGAAGAACTTTAAAAAACATTATTTGGATGCAAAGGAGCTTGTGTTTCTCATTAGTTCTATATTTTCTGATCCCCTTTATTTACTGTTGAGGTCATTTGGATGAAAATATGTTAGTTGAATGCTCAAGGAACAACAGTGCTTAATGCTTATTCTCAACCTGATGTCATAATGCTGTGCTTGTTACATCAGTTATTCACCCACTACACATACGTTTTATTACTGATACTCCATCCCCCTTTATTTCAATCCACCTCCCCTTCCCCATCTCCTCCCACCCCATTCCTTCTTCATTTCATACTCCATCCCCCTTTATTTCAACCCACCTCTCCTCCCCATCTCTTCATTTCATACTCCATCCCCTTTATTTAAGCACACCTCCCCATCACTATCCCTTCTTCATTTCAGCTATTTTCATTCCTTCCTCTAACCCCCAAACTCAAAACCCCTTCTCTCCCCTCTCCCTTCCTCCTTTATGCCACTCCCTCTCTCAACTAAATCGCACTACCCAGTATATCTCTTTCCTACCTGGACAATGCATCTGGGCAGTGGTCAAAATAACCACTTGTCTCTGTCCCAGGCATTCTGTTTTCTGCAGGGACAGCTGGTTTCATTTCTCGGCCTGTCCCTTGGACAGGCACCAAGTAGAAAAAAAGCATTAGCGTGTATCTGGATCCAGAAGATGCTGCCACCTGTTTATGCTGGGCTATGGACGTCCCGATATGATGGTGTGAGATGTTGAGATGCCCATTCAACCCAACGTCCGTGATGGGCTTTTCTGTGTCTGCGGCAGTTTCATCAAGAAGCACAAATGAAAACAGTGCCATGGTTGGACTAGACTGCATGCGACTCATGTCATCATGTATGTGCAGTTGCCTGGTTTAACTTTGCTTTCTGCACCGCATAGCTCATTTCTCTGTGTGCTGCACTTGCAGTAGCAGCCCAAGACTAGCTCTTGTTCACAGGCAGCAGTTTTGGAGAAAGGAATTAAAAACCCTTTTCAGGGCTGTCTACTAAGTAAGGGAACCTGGGCAAAGCTAATTAAAAGCCATTGTAAGGGCTAGAAAACTGTATCTGAAAACCCTTTTCAGGGCAGACCATCAAGGCATAATGTTTTAAAAATCTTGTAGTTTTGAATCTACACATGTCGACTTAAGAAAACCTGTATCTCACTGATCTATTCATGTTTATCTGACTCTGTGTTCAGTTAAAAAAAATTACATTTCTAATGTTAACTGTTCCAGAGTTAAAACTTTAGAAGATAGTTTCTCTTTAAAAGGGGATTTGTTGGGACCCGCATGGCTAGGAACTTTTTTTTTTATATTGTTACTTTTATTGGTATCATATAGTTACACAGGTACATAGAATTAGAGCCACTTCATAAATAACATTATTCAATCTTCGTATTTTCATGTACATATAAGGTAGTCATTTTATACATATACAAAATCTTTCTTCAAGTTCTTTTCATTATTCTAAATTTGAGGTCTTAAAACCTTCTTCCTTAGTCTAGAAATTCTTTGCTTCCACCAGGTTGGCAGACAAAAACAGATTTGAGAATACAGGTATTGTTTTCTAAGATATTATTATATAGTTCTACAGGAAGTATTTTATTTAAGGAGAAGAAAGGAGTGGCTGCCCCTCAATTTTTGACCCCAGGTTCTTCCCCCAATGCGAATAGACCAGACATTCTGGGCTTATCACTTTTATAGGTTTGGATCTTCTTGTTCTCTTATCATCCGATATCTTCACCCTTCCTCTGTTCCCCTCCCTAACTTCAGGGGACAAAGTCAGAGTAGTATGGCAACTGATACAGCACCCATTTGTGCCATCTTGCATCAAAAGGCTCTACTCTATCTCACAGTCTAGCCGATGAGGGTTCCTGTGAGTAGATTTCCCTTGTTAAGGCACGCCAGGACTCCTTTGCGGGGGGTTTTGTCATGTGCCATAATCTGGTGGTCACCTTTTGTGCTGCTAGAACTAATAGTGTGGTTTGTTTAAAGGTGTTCTTATCTACTTTAGCTCCCTGAGGGATGGTTGCAGTTGCGGGGGTAAGTAGATCGGAACAATCAGAGATCTGTATAATCTCTTGCCAATAATGGGCCAGGAACTGGCATTCCCATAGTACATGTGCCTGATCTGTGTGATCACAGCCACACTCCCTCCAACACCCTCCCTGGGGGAAATTTAGCTTCTATGACCAAACAGAAACTAGCCACTCGGTTACTAAACCTGCACCATGTAAAGAAATCACTTGTAACAAAATGCACGGTGCCAGGTTCCAGCTGTATACAAATAAATACCTGACTGAGTATGCAGATATCGGTGCAAAATCAGAGACATTGCATTGTAATTCCAGCTGGTGCGACCCGTCCTGGTTTCACCACAAGGCTTTTTCAAGCTACTATAACTGGTGTACAAAAGTAACAATTCCGTAGTTTCCATGCATACTCTTTTTCCAACATGGAGAGCTGGAGGCCTTGAACATTAGGAGTGACGTAACTATCCAAGTGGGGGCTGGGACTTTGACCAACAATTCCCTGGACCTTGCATTCCTTATGGATTCAGTTGCATCTTGGGGTTTCTCATTTAGAGCTGTATATATAAAACTTATCAGGTGATCCATGGAGGCCCCATCAATTTTGGTAAGAATTCCCTTTTCTTATAAGGGAAGGCTTCTCCGCCACAGCTGAGAGGGCCTCCTCCTAATGGTTGCAAGTATGATTTAAGTTGTAAATACTTATGAAAGAACTTCTGTGGTAATTGATAAAGGGATTGTAGGTGCACAGAAGGGTGAATGCTCATAGGTCCCACCAGTTGAAATATGTACTTTAAGCCAAAACAGTACCATTGTTCCTGAGATCTGTTTATTAATATTAGGAGGAAAGGAGGAGTTTATTGCAAGTGCTGAGATGTATGGAGCTTGTGATGGCTGAAGCTGATGCAGAAATACTTAAGTCCAATGCCGAAAGGGTTTGGTCATGTATTGTGGGAATTTGGAAAGAGGTTGACAGCCAGGTGGATGCCCAAATGGGTATCCTGTAAGGTTAAACAAGTCACTCCAGTTCAGTTCAATTCAAATTGTTTCCAAGGAGCCTCATAGCCCGAATTTAACCAGCAGAAAATGATCCATAGTTGGGATGCTCAGGCATATTTCTGTAGGTTGGGCAAATTCAGACCTCCCTGGGAAGTTGCAGCAGGGAATACTGAATTCTAGGAGGTCGGCCCCTCCGTATAAAATGGGAGATTAAGTGGTCCCAGGCCTGAAAATAAGTTCTGCTAGGGATCACCAGGAGTGTTTGTAACAAAAACAGTGCGCACGAGAATGTATTTTGTTTGACTGTCTCCACCCTTGCCAAAAAACTTAGAGGGGGTGGCTGCAATGTACAGATGGAGGGCTCAGGACGGGACAGGTGGGGCAGATGAAGGGCCTAGGCAGCCCGAAGGAGTGGTGGGTCGCGGGGCACGAGGGGTGAAAAATAAATACAAAAAAAAAAAACACAGATTAAAAACCACACTGAACAACTAAAACCTATTGCATAAATTGAATATGCAGTGGGGGAACCCTGTGGCATAAATGATTTACTTGCACTCTAGCAGTTTGACCTCTCACACCTCACTTAATGATTTAGGCCACTTGTGAGGTTACCAGAGGTCAAACTGCTTTTACGCAGATAAATAATTTTTTCACAGTGCACATCCCTTATGGCAATTGTAGCAACGTGATATATATCAATATTTGGAACAATAAAATGGTGAAAGTTTTTTTTTTGTACATTTTATTAATAAGTGTGTGTGTGTGTGTGTGTGTGTGTGTGTGTGTGTGTGTGTGTGTGTGTGTGTATATGTATATGTGTGTGTGTGTGTGTGTGTGTGTGTGTGTGTATATATATGTGTATGTGTGTGTGTGTGTGTATATATATATATATATATATATATATATATATATATATATATATACACATATATAATTTATATTTTATAGTACACACTCAGGTTTTATCCCTACCCTGCTTTCACCTTGGATATAGCCTGATCAGGTGATTTAAGGCATTTTTCTGAACACTGTTTTTTTTTTTTTTCCGCGAGTTTTCTTCCCTCTGACCACCCTTCTCTCCTTGGGTTGGACTGTGCCCCGACAGCTTCCCCCATGCAATGTCTCCTTCCAGAAAGAGCAAGCTACCTGGCCCACCACCAATCCTCCACACTGAGATGAGCTACCCTCTTACAGCTGTGTACTGCCCGACCTGCTCCCTGACATGGTGACTCATGGCTACTCCCAAACCCAGGTCACTGCCACTGGGCCATTGGGGTGGGCAAAATGAGAAATCCTATCAGCAGTAGGGCTAAAAGTTGAGACAATGAAAAAGAGATCCCTAGATATGTAACATTTATGGTCTGAAAATACCACTCTTTGTTCCATTAAAATAATGTTTCTGGTTACTTGTGAAATTTAATATTATAAGAAATCCTGGAATAAAACTCTGCTTACCACACTTTAAATGTTCATAAATGTTATTCTTATTTTAATGATAGCAATTCTGGTCAAATTAAAAAAAAAAAAAAAAAATCCACATTTTGCTGCTATTAGTTTCATCAGGAATATTTGACCATCTACAATAACATATGTGTATGTATATGTATAACATGGGTTGCATGAAGTTGAGCAGCCAATTGGTCAAACAGCATCAAGTGACTGTGTATTAAATTCCCTTTTTAATCCAAACTTGGGTGACCTGCACTTCTTCTGTCAAAGCAAGTGATGTGATTATCCCACCAAAATCATTTCCCTACCCACAGATGCAGTATAGTGGTGACAGAAAATGTTGCCAAGTGCAATATTGTGAGTAGAAACTGAAATATTTTCAGCAATTCTAGACATATTTACATGTGATTATTAGCAGTAATGTCTACAGTTTTTTTTTGTACTTGACTTGTATTTTGCCAGCTGCTAGTTTTTAAAAGAATCCAATTGAATCCTTGTATTAAGTCAGAAACTCTCTACTGGCAAAGTTATTTACATACCCATAATGCAGTGCTTGCAACTCATGGAAGTAATGTATTCTCATGCATGGTTGAAAGCAAGTATAACAGCTGTTCTAACATGTTGTATTGATTATTGTAGGAAAGGAGCTGCATTACTTTGCTATCTTGTGTTTTGAACACTAAAAAGAAGTATTAAAGTATTTGTCATTATAGTATAAACAGTCTACTCCTATACTCGTGGAAACAAATGACTATGTAAGGTAAAGTGTTACAGAGGTATTGTTTTGCTGATTAAGAATAGAACAAGCTTACCAGTGCTCTGTTGTGCTTTCTGCGTGTTTCACTCAGTTTAGATGTGATTATTAGCAGTAATATGTCTACGAGTTTTTTTTTTTTGTTTGTTTTTTTTTCACTTTACAGAAACATTAAGCAATTCTATACATATTAGCTTTACATGTACTAATATAGTAGTTTTTTGCCCAACTTACTGTCAGGATCAACTGTTCAGAAGTGTATTTCTCAGAATGACAGAGCTACTGCCTAAGACCTATAATGCAGTGCTTGCAACTTATGGAAGTAATGTATTCTCAAGCATGGTAAAAAGTAAATAAACACATATTGTAACATGTTTTTGATTACTTTAGGGAAGGAGCTGTTACTTTGCGCTCCTATATTTTGAACACACAAAAGTATTAAAGTATGTAGGTCATTATAGTATAAATAAACACTCTACACATATACTCCAGGAAGGAAGTTAAAGGAAAGCTGTCGAACACTGTCGCCCATTACCAGGGCTGCAGAAATGCCCAATTAGCACAACCTTTAGGAGCTTACAAATTTCCAGCAGACCTATCATATTGAATTTGCCCTGTTTCTGTGCCTTCAGTATAGTACTGAGTGCTTTGCTGAAGCTGCCACTGCACCAGAAGACTGAGCGTGAGCTACGTTCATTAGTTGTCTTCTGGTGCACTACTGGAATGCTTGTTCACAACAGGCTGGGCACATTTGTACAAAGAAAAAAAGAACTGGTGTGCCATGTAGTACTCTTTTTAGCTGGTCTTTTAGAAGTAAGCCCCATTGAAAACGGAGCACAGTAACCTAATTTGTTAATTGAAAGTTGATGTTCTGAGTTTGGGCGTGCACTTTAGTGTTGGGTGCTAATGCACATGCCCAAACTCAGAACTTCAAAACTTTCAATTAAAAGGTTTTGAAGTTCTGAGTTTGGGCATGCACATTAGCACCTAGCACTAATGTGCATGCCCAAATAAGGTATCAACTTTCAATTAACAAATTAGATTACTGTGCTCTGTTTTCAATGGGGCTTACTTCTAAAGACCAGCTAAAAGAAATACTACATGGCACACTAATTCTTTTTTTCTTTGTACAAATGTGCCCAGCTAGTCATGAACGAGCGTTCCACCAGTGCACCAGAAGAATGCTGTGCTAATTTGAATAGTAGTTGAGACTCTGGGAGCTTCAATCACTGAAATGGCGCCACTCACTTCACAGAATAAAATATAAAAATTAAACATAAAATACATGCCCTTGGACAGCAGTGCAGCTCTCACTACATGTTGGCTAGTGAGTAGAGGCTGGGAGAAAAATGGGGGTTATGACAGCTTTCCTTTAATATGTTAGAAAAAGTGGTATACACAGTTATTCTGCAATTGATTAAAATAGAACAAATGTTCACAGAATTGTGCAGTCCACAGCAAGCTTGCAAGTGCTCATTTAACATGTGATCATTAGTATTAATGTCTACAATGCTTTTGTACTTTACAGAAAGGTCTGACTGAACCATAAAATGTTTATCCTCAGTCTACATGTGGAACTATTTTTTTTTCCAGATATAGATGCACAATAAATCTCTTCCAGCCTTAAAAAAAATAAATAAATAAATAAATAAATCACCCTTTCTGAGCATTATTTGTGTCCTTCATGCAACCCATGTTAAAAGTGTAATAACCCACTCCAGGGTGTGAGGTTATAGGCATTTAATCCACACCTGTGGTGCGTGGGTTATTGGTAACTTAATATATTTATCAGAAGTATAATTGACCGTTTGAATCCTAATTAATTTTACCATGCAGTAAACCATGTAAATAAGTCCTTCACCTCCTGTGGATACATGCTGTCCTAGTTCATCCAGTTATTGTAATATTTTGCTGAGTGCCCTATATTTCAACAAATATATAAAGACTCGGTATCCAAATAAACTCGCGTGATCATGACTACACAACACTCTCTTCATTCTATTTACATGTAAATGCCTTTCATAAATCTTTTTTTATATTTAGTTTACTGTAATTCACACTCTGTAGAAGAATATCTGCTTTTAATGCCTGAAAAAATATTTCATTTATATTTATTTAGAAGTGCAGTTCTAATCTTTTAATTCAGAGGACTTAGTAATTTCTTATTGTACTGTCCTGTTTTTAATTTATTTTCTGTTGAAATAAGTCAATTAAAAATCTTTTGAGTTTAATTCTTTTCATTTTCTCTCTCTTCTCTCAAAATTGTGCTAAGAACTAAGGTTAAAGAATAAACTGCAGTCACACTTGGTAGTGTTTCTAGCTGCATGTGTCTCAAGTGGTGGACAGCACGCTACATTTGTAACAGCTTCCTCCTTGTAGTTGCAAGTTTGCGCTAAATTGGGTGAGACATCAGAGATGTACCTCTGAATGCTTTAACTGATCCAAGAAATTATTATATTTTTTTTGTGTCTTTGAACTTGCTGAGTGTTGCTTTTTTTTTTTTTTTTTTTTTTTAAATTAGTTATGGACCCGTTTTATAAGCACAATAATACACTAGAGAGTTCCATGCCTTGCTGTGCCTCTGGGCATATGAGTATCCACCAATTTCACACAGACACACACACTGTCTGATCTTATTGCTTACTTATAAATTGGGTTAGACATTTCCTGCTTTCTGAGATGCTTGTCTTCTTCCCAGCTGCACAGGTTGGAAACAGTTTAGCAGTTTGATTTGGAACTGGTGCAAATCTCATACAGAATTCATGACTTCTTCGCTCATTCGTGATTATCATCATAAACATGGCTGCTAGCTTTACTTGTATATAAAAACTTTCAGTTAGGTCCTTGAAATAAGACTTCCTTAAAGTAAAGAAAAATAAGTAACTTTTTTTGTTAATTTAGTTGAACTTTCACATGGTCAACATGGTACATTACCATAACATTGAGGATGTTGTAGAATACACAGTTGGTCTTGTCGTCTTTTCAATATTGTTTCCCCAATAACAACCATAGTTTACCACAATATCCTCTCCTCTCTCTTGGGTACAGTGTGTGGGAGACATCAGGTGGGCTTACAACTATTAACTCAGTTGCTAGGCTGTGGGCTACCTATGGGATTTTGAGTGTCCTATCTCTTTCTTTCCTTCCTTCCTTCCTTCTCAAAAGTAAATCACTGAATTTTTTTCCACCCTTGAACCTATCTTTACTCAAATTAAAACAATTAAGTGCTATTTAGAGTTTTATTTGATAACCATGAAAAATCCCCTTCCTATTCTTACCAGTTTGTCAGATAACTCTCTGATGCTTGCCCTTCAACAGATGAAACTGAGGTGAGATTCTGGCTCCACTTTCTGTGTGTGTGTGTGTGTGTGTGTGTGTGTGTGTGTGTGTGTGTATGTATGTATACAATATATACACCAGTGGAATTCTGCAGATTCCATACGTCTGTGTGTCTGGTGTGAGGGGGAAGGAATATTCTAATATTGGAATACTGCAAAAATTTAGAATTCTTGTATTCCACAGTATACACTCCATGTATTGGCTGTGTAGAAAGACTGATGACTGACAGGTGGAAACCATTTTTGGAGGGACTATTTTGTATGTTAACGACACCAAGAGACCACTCTTATGGCTACGAGTGGTCTTGCATGCATTCTTTTTTGGCTTGTATTTCCGCTACCCTAAGAATGTAAGTGAGACCACTCTTACAACTGTAAAAATAGTCTCAATGGTGGTATTACTATATTATCGTTCAAGCAAGAATACTTTTTTTTTTTTTTCTTCTAAAAACCCTACTTGAATGTCCCTGTTTCCAGGGCTTTTGTGCATGAGACACTCTTCACAGAATAAAAATGTCTCGTGCTGAGGAAAGGAGTGCTCTGATTGGTAGAGTGCTTCCTCGATCTAGAATACATTTTTAGCAATATTTTATGATTTTATTGTCATTTTATTAAACTTTCAGTTTTTTTAATTTTTCTTTATTTAAAGTTGTCTATGGACCCATTTTATAAGCGCAATGGGGCATTGATTGTGCTGGTTTTACCACACTTCCAGTGGCTGAAGTCGGTCAGCCTGTGGCCTTCTGCCTTACTGTGCCCCTAGACATGTGGTAAAACCTGCACAACCAATGTCCTGTCATATCTTATTGCTTACATATAATTACTGTCTGAACCTGGTGATTATCAGTAGAGTGGAAGCCCTGTACTTTTATGGTGAACTTCTGGGATACAGGAAGTACTGATTGATATTAAATGGGGTAAAGTAGATGGATTAGGGAATGCGAGAAATGTAGCCAGAATTCGGGGGAAACTCCCTTACAGTTTTCAAGGAGTGCCATAAAATCATTAAGAGCAGCTGGAATAACTACCAGCACATTAAGATGGGACCTCTGTTTGTTTAACATCTGTCCAAAAGACGGTACCTCACAATGGCTCATTATCCCCCCGACACCATGCTGAGACGTTGGTAATGTTACAAGAAGAGAGCGCCTCCAGCAAAGCTACCAGTGCCACTTCCAGCAGCAGTTGGTGTTCTTTGGAAGTCTGGCAACGGATTGGACCAGACCCTTCTTAACTTCTATGATCTGACAGGATGAGGCACCAGGGAGGTAAGGTTGCGGGCATGTGAACCCTGATCTCCCAGGTGGTAGCATAACATACAGAAAATGCAACAAACTGCATTCCAGGCTTAAAAAAAAAAAAAATTTTCAAGTAGAAACTTGTACCATTTAAAAGTTTATTTGAGAACCACAGTGAGCCCATAACTTTGGCACTTTGCGTCTATTGCGTGACGCTTCTTCAGGAGGAGGAGCCTACACCATTCAGGACACCATGTTTAAAGTATAACCATTAAAGTGACAGTGCATACAAAGACAGTGCTGACGTATTAAATCCATAAGCAGGGACAACCCTGCAAATAAGTCAGCATTCTTTGTGCAAACCCCAAACATTAGCCAACGTGAGAACAAACCACAGTGCAAAGTATAACACTTCTCATACCAGAAATACCCATAGAATTTGAATTTGATGGCAGATAAGGACCGCTTGGCCCACCCTGTCTGCCCATTTCCCTACCTGATGGATAAGCTGCAGATTCTAGTTAATCAACAGCTTACTTCCTCCTGCCCCCCACTAGAATTGCCTTATGCCTGAACCATGCATTCTTGAATTCTCCCACTGTTCCTGACTCCACAACTCTCTCTGTGAAAAAATACTTTCTAACATCATCTCTGAGCCGTCCTCCCTCTATCTTCAAATTGTGCCCCCTTGTTCTTGCACATCTCTTCTTCTGAAAGATACTACCCTCTTGTACCTTGTTAATTCCCTTGAGATACTTGAAAGTTTCCATCATGTTCCCCCTCTCCCTCCTTTCCTCAAGGGTATACATATTAAGCAGCTTTAGTCTCTCCTCGTATGTCTTCTGGTGCAGACCTTGCACCATTTTGGTTGCCCTCCTCTGAACAGCCTCTACTCTGTCTGTCTTTGCGGAGATGGGGTCTCCAGAATTGCACGCAGTACTCCAGATGGGGTCTCACTAACTGTCTGTCTGTAGAGAGGGGATAACAACTTTCTGTTTTCTACTGTTGATGCCTCTCCCTGTGCATCCCAGTATCCCCCCAGCCCTCCTTACTGCCTTCTCACATTGCTTGCCCACCTTTAGGTCATCTGATATAATTACTCCTAGGTCTCTTTCGATTTTTGTTGTTGTTATTAACTCACCCCCCATTGTGTACTCTTCTCCTGGGTTTTTGTTTCCCAGATGCATTACCTTGCACTTCTTTGCATTGAATCTGAGCTGCCACGTATTTGACCATTCCTCCAGCGTTGCCAAGTCCCTTTTCATTCTTTCCACCCCACCTTGTGTATCAACCCTGTTGCAGATTTTTGTGTCCTCTACAAAGAGGCATACCTTTCCTTCCAGGTGCTCTCCAATGTCACTTATAAAGATATTAAAGAGGACCGGTCCCAGTACTGAACCCTGCGGTACCCCGCTAGTTACCCTCCTTTCTTCACTGTGGACTCCGTTTACTATTACCCTTTGCTTCCTGTTGTCCAGCCAGTTTTTTATCCAGGCTAGCACCTTGGGACCCACTCCAAGGCCGTCTAACTTGTATATTAATCTTTTGTGTGAGACTCTGTCGAATGCCTTGCTAAAATCTAGGTAGGCCATATCCACAGCCCCTCCCTGGTCTACTTCTTTGGTCACCCAGTCAAAGAAATCTATTAGGTTTGTCTGACTGGACCGTCCTGCTGTGAATCCATGCCGCCTTGGGTCCTGTGCCCCACTGGCCTCTAGGTACTCAACAATTCTTGCCTTCAGAAGTGTTTCCATCATTTTCCCTACCACTGAAGTCAAACTAACTGGTCTGTAGTGTCCTGCCTCTGCCCTGCTCCCGCTTTTGTGAAGTGGAATCACATTTGCCCTCCTCCAGTCCTCAGGTACCATTCCATCCTCCCATGATTTGTATGATGAGTAGTCAGTGGTGTTACTAGTTCTACTCTTAGTTCTTTTAGTATTCTTGGGTGAATCCCATCAGGCCCCATTGCTTTGTCCACCCTCAGTTTCAAGAGTTCTTTCAAAACCCTTTCTTTTGTAAATGGACTGGTATCGATGACCCCCCCCCCCATTAAGAGTTTCTCCCTTGTTTGGTTTAGGCACCTCCCCCTCCTCATCTGTTGTGAATACTAAGCAGAAATATTTGTTCAGTATCCCCCCAGTATCTTGAATTATAGAAATCTTAATTCAAATGATACAATACATATCTTGTATACAATAGATATATGACGAAATGGTCTGAAAAATTGATAGGATTTTACTAATTTCTTGTACAATTAGGTATCTCTTATCGCAATTTTGCTCAAAGTTATGTATTCAAGTCTATGAAAGTTAATCTTTGTAAACAGAAGAACTGCTGAAAAAGCGCCATTCTAAAGTAAACCTGGAGCTTCAGGGACATAACTTGTGTGCACTTACCCTGGGGATTCATTTATTAGTTTATTAAATAGCTGGTATCGCATAGTAAAATGCTATGCAAAACATGGGTCAATGCTAACCATATCCAGAAATGGACAGCAGTACTTTGCTAGCCATTTTTTTTTTTTTTTTTGAATGAGTCCATGGCACAGAAGACAACATAAATAAAATTATACATATTTATTTAATTTTGCTAATCAGTTCATGCCAGGTGCTATGCATTTTCATAGTTAATTAGCACTTTCACACATAAAACTGCTAATCAATTTTTTTGGCTTATTTAAAACCCTGATACCTACTATTTACAGAAACAGTTTGTGGAAAATGGTGGATAGTCATAGATATTTCTTTACTATTTTACATATCACCAAATATCAGTTGTTGTTTCTTTTTTGGTATAATATTTTTATTAAGGTTTATTGTAAGAATCCAGCTCGCATACAGCATAGATACACAGGTGAGTCCAAACAATCATTAATAAACAGGATACCAAATACCACAATACGGAATAAGGAGTCACCCCTAAGTTCACTCACCACACTGGGGGAAGTACAGATCAAAAGGAATAAATTCTTAGACTATATCATTTGCATACAGCTCGAGGAGTAACTCTGAGGAACTACCTACTCGACTAGCAATCCAAGCCAGTGGGTGAGCAGGTCAAAGACCCGCTATCCCCTGAGGAGATTTAATCTTGCGTTTATTAACAGCTCTATAGAAAGAATAGCATATCCATTACCGTTATGCTCTTAAGAGACAAAAATTATCCCATATCTGATTCTAATATTGGATCAGTGCCTCCACACTCTTAACACAGAAATGTAAAAATCAACATTCAGTAGGCAACGTCTTTTACCCCACCCTTATACCAGAGAAACCAAGAACAATGAACAGTTAGCAGGGGTATCCCACTTAGCAATCCGGACCATGCTTCCCAATGGATAATCCCCCTAAACAACTCCCTTGCATAGTCTTTACTTCAGTAATATCCCCATATAACAACAGGAGACCAGAAATTACATTGCTACATCCCAAGCCAGCAAAAAAATAATGTCCAGCACAATAATGAAAATCAAAAGCTTGGGCACAATGTGGTAAAAGTATGCTCCGTACATTACAGATGTATTGATCAGAGTGTTCAATCCCCATCATCCTGATTTTTGAGAGCCCCCTGCTCTACAATTGGGAGGATTTGTTCAGCCTCCTTCAGGGTGCTGAACATGTATATTTTGTCCTGCCAGAAAAGCCTAAGACGAGCTGATGCTGGAATCCCAGGCTACAAAGTTGGCTTCTCAACCCGTCGTAGGCCTTGCGACATTGCCTTGTTCTGTAAGACCAGTCCAAGAACACTGATATGACCACCTTGCCGTAGTTCAATTGGCGCTTTCTCCTGGCTTCCGCTAACACCCGATCTCGATCCCCCAATCCTGGAACCTATTACAACAAAGGTACGAGGCACAGACTGGTTTGCCGATCCTCTACGTGGGGTGATGTGGAAGGCCCTCTCAACAGATGGTGGCCGATCTTCCTCTCCCAGCCCCAATATTACTGGCAAGAAGGTGCGCACAAAGCCCAACAGGTCATCAATCCCCACCCCCCCAGCAGCCTTGGGTAATCCTAGGATCCTTAAATTTCACTCTCGAACCTGGTTTTATACCATTTCAAGTCGTTGACACAGCCATGTGTTTTTAACCAACTTTGTGGAGACATCTGTATTTTTGTTCATCATGGAGTCCATTTTAGTCTGCTTTTGGTCCTGCAATATCCACCTTCATCTCCAGAGCAGCCACCCATGGTGTTAGAACATCAAATTTCTTGTCCAAAACTTGGACTGTGGCGCTCAACTTTGAGAGTGGCGTTCACTGTAGCAAGTGTGATCTCTCCTGTATTGGTCACACCACAGGTCCCTGCTGCATTGTTTCCTGTAGGCCCAGCATCGCGTCAACCCCTTGGTGTGAAAAACTCGGCAGAGGCAGCCGCGTTGCCTTTGGTTTTCCCCCATGGGTCCTCCTGGCAGGTCATTAAACTCAGTAGGGACATAAAAACCATAACTGAAATGTGAAGACAGCAACTTTAAAATAGATACATTTATGATTTCTAAGGAGCTCTCCAAACATGCTGCCTCCCCTAGAGCTGCTCAGCAGCGCGTCTCCCCCCCCCCCCAAATATCAGTTTAATACAAAAATCTAATCCGTTCTCGGATATGAAATATATTGAGCCAAATTCATCTCATCTCAGATGCTCAAACGTTAAGTTACCCTAAGCCAGTAATGAGACCTATAGATAGCAAGAGATATCAATATTTCTGTTATTAAGATAAAAACTGGAGTTTGTTCTTAAGGTACAAATCCATTTTGCTTCATGTTGTAACAGTTTGTCTAATCTGTTACCCCCCACCCCACCTTGGGTTCGCTCGAATATGTTCAGTCCCCAAGAATCTGAATCTCTCAACATTACTAATGTGCTGTTCTGCAAAGTGTATCCCTACTGGGCTATCAGGCTCTACACTGAGTGTTGATCGAACATGTTCCTGTATTCATTCTTTCAGGGGGCCGAGTTGTACAGCCCACATAAATCTTTGGGCATGAATAACTCTGAGCAGTGTAGGAGGGTGGCAGTAAAGGCAAACAGGATGCTGGGCTACATCGCTCGGGAGGATTACCTCAAGGAGTAGGGAAGTGATTCTGACGCTGTACAATGGCCTGGTGTCAGAGGAGAACAACCAAAATGATTCGGGTCTTGGGGAGTTGACGTGCGAGGAGAGATTAGAGGAGCTCAGTCTGTTCTTTCTAGAAGAGAGAGGGACCGGGAGGACATGATTGAGGTCTTCCAAGTACCTCAAGGTAATCAATAAGGTAAATCAGGAGGGGATCTTTAGGATAAAAGAGGGTGGTATCACCAGAGGGCATAGGATGAGGGTGGAAAGGAGGAGGAGGAGGTATTCTGCTGTGGCACCCATGAAACCGGGCATCCTGCTGAACAGCCATCAAGCCACCGCAGCCGGTCATCATTTTCCTTGTCCGGCTTTCCTTGTGAGTGGGGGTGTGCAATGACATCAAGGGAGCAGAGCGCGCATGCTCCCGTGCATGCTTCCTCCCGGTGCCGTGCCCCACACTCTCCACCTTCCATTGCCTGTGCCACTGCAATATCCCCAGCCTCCACTAGGGGCCGCCAGTGCACCAACAGCCATAAGCCCCCCACCCCGGAGAAGGAGAGCAGTCCATTTGCCACTCAATCCCTCTCCTCCCCTGCCGACCCCCGGCAACCCGGGCTCGATCCTAAACCCAGGTCACTGGCATGGTGCAAGGTGTGGTGTCCAGCGCCTCAACCCTCAGCGCCACCGGGCCACCTATTTAATGAATCTTGTATGTGGTCACTAAGGTCACTGGTGGTTGTTCTTGATCTTTGGGTACTAGTAGACCACCCCATCCATGTTCCTAGCCCTGTTTAAAGCTTCATCTAAATTGCTCTCACGATATCCTCTATCTAGAAACCGATTTTTAAGATCCGTTGCTTGTTGTTCAAAATCTTAGATCTGAACAATTACGTCTTATTCTGGCAAATGGGATGAATCTTATCAAGTGCTGTAGGTGAGCACTGCTGCATGTAGCAGCATGTTCCCCAAAGTTGGTTTTCTATAAGTTATACTTTGTACAGGTTGCCCCTCCACTCCCCTAAGTGTTAAATCCAAAAAAGAGAACACCGGGAACTGTATTGCGTGTAAATCGTTGAGTCCTATGTCATTCATGGTTTTTGTTTGTTTATTTATGTATTTATTGAAATGTTTCACCAGGAAGGCACACTGAGCAACAGGTTGCTAATCTCCTGGTGCGACATGGGGGGGAAGGGGTACAATAGGGATGAGACGGTTTACATTCAAGTTGCAAAGATCAACATAGCATGCTATTAATTAAGGCAGTTGTTACAAACAATGTTGCATACAGATGTAATTTGTGAGAACAATTAAGTGCAATGGTAATAAGTGCTATCCTGAAATAAGGAGTGAAGGGGAAGGAGAGAGGATGAGATGACTGTGCAGGATGTGGGGATCCCTGCAAGGGGACAGGGGACTGGAGTAGGGATTGGGGGGGGGGAAGGAAAGAAAGTTTGAAATACACAGGAGGGGAAATAAGGCCTAATCCAAAAAGAGAACCATGGGGGGTGCTAATGAGCTACCTGTAGAGAAGACCGGGGGGGGGGCTAATGAGCTACGATTAGAGAAGACGCAGACCTCCTCACTCTTATTGATATAAGTTGTAATTTAGCAGAAAAATTAGAAATTTAAAATAGCAAAGTGGGAAGGAGAAACTATCGAGAATATGGAGGAGTTTTTGGTTACCGGTAAATCGACGAGGAATACCTCCAAAACTGCAAATAAGAAATCAGGCCCAGGTGAAGTATCAAACGTGGCCGTGTTGGGGCCTTTATCAGTGTCTGCAGCCAAAATTGCAGTGCTCAGTTGGGCAATAGGGGATAAGGTACTACAGGGCCTGGGACCACGGCTGGATGCCTTCAAGAATAAAATCGCTTAGATTGCCTCGGAAGTTGGAGCAGAGGGTATCCAAATTGGAGGATAGCACACGTAAAATACTGAATAGAGTCCTAGCTTCAGAGAGAGAACTGGAACAGCTACGAGACACTGGACTAACAAGAAAATTGTAACAGGCAGAGTAACTTGTGCTTACAAGGGCTTGCTGAGGGCAAAGAAGGCAAAAGTTTTTTCAAATTCTGCTCTAAAATCCTGCCAAAGCTACTAGGGCTAAATCCAAAGAATGGGCATCTTCAGTTGGAGAGATCCCACGGGGCACTGACCCCTCAACCTCCGGATGACCAGCCACCTAGGCAGATCATATTCCGCATGCACAATTTTCAAGTTGGACAGGAGATGATGATGGCTTACAGGGCAAAGGGGATAATTCACGAGGGCTGCAAGGCTGACCCTGTACCAGGACTTGTCTCAGCACATTCAAAAGAAACGCCAAGCCTTCAGTGAGACAATGAATATGCTGAGGGAACGAAACGTTTAACTTTTTCTTGCATTCCCTGCGGTGGTATGGGTCCGAATAGAGGGAGCCTCATACTCATTTTGGGAGCCACAGAAACTGAAAACCTTTATCCAGGACTGGGACAAAAAAAACAAAGGAAGATTAAACTTCTGACTGGTAAATGTGTGACTTTCTGCTCCTTAAATCTAAACAGGTCCTGGTTCTAACAGCTTTGTTTGGGGGGTCCTTTGGAGCCTGGAGCGCACCTCTCTGGCGTGAATGACTTGTGACATGATTTGAACTCTCTGGGCACCAAACTGAATGTGGGTTGGGGAATTGCGGGGGGAGATGGCCATTCTGGTCTACTATTGATCGAACAATGGTGAGTTCTTGAGGCTTGTTTTTGAGTACAGAATTGGCTGAATTCTTGCAGAATATAGGGGTGCTCAGAGGTTTTTATAATAAAGATTAATGGTGTACCAGCGGTGAATAGTAAACCATGCCATGTGGTGGTTGCAGTGGAAGGCTCCAGGACAAGGCGGGTGGCCTACTGCAGGATGAAAAGATACTGAATTTATATGAAATGGGTACAAGCTCATTGTGATCTTTCACTTTCATCCTAAAGGGCATTTCAGCTAATAAAATGGGCTGATGTCGGGAGGGGGGGGGAGTTTTGCGTGTGAGGGTGAGTTGGGAAATAGAACATGTCAGCCACGAGGGCTGTTAAATCTGTACATAAGGAACACAAGAATAACCAGAGAGCAACTGATATGCAATCAGAAATATTAGGTGAGGGAGGGGGATTGGAGGATTACTAGTTATAAACACTTTAAAAAGTTTGTGTTGTTTTTCTAATGTTATTGTTGATGTTACTAGCAGCTCTTTCATACTAAAGATGTGATGTTCGTAGGGGATATATGTGTGGGCCTGGGATATTAACTGCATAAAATGATGACTAATGAACAGGAAGATATTATAATTTCATGGAACATTAAGGGAATGAATATGCCCATTAAAAGAACTAAAATTTTATCTGCACTAAAACGGAGGAAAGCACAGATTGCAATGCTTCAAGAAACACACCTGATGCCTAAAGAATACAGGAAATTGGTGGGGGGTTGGGTGGGGTCATGTCATGCCGCAACCTACTCCTTGCATGAAGGGGGCATTGCAATTTTAGTGCACAAGAAGTTCCTCCTAGAGGTACTACAAGTGGTAAAAGACAACAAGGAAGGTCGGTATGTTTTTGTAAGGGGGATGTGAGGTCTATACTTGATATAATACAAAGAGCAGTTCCCAGGACTAATACTGGGAGGCAGTTTCAGTTGCATTATGAATTGGGTTATGGACTATCGGAGAATGGGCAAAAGGCAAAACTGGACTACTAAAGTGTGGGCTATGGGCCTGCAGGACCTAGAACTAATAGATAGTTGGCGCACATTACATCTGGGACTTGGAGAATTTACGTTTTACTCAATACGCCATGATTCATGGTCAAGATTATATCACATTTTTATCGACAGGGGCTTATTTGCTAGGGTAAAAGAGGTCTCTCATAGTCTGATAATGATTTTGGACCATGTTATGGTGCAATTGAATTTGATCAGGGATACTGCTGACAGAAAGCAAGGCCAATGGAGATTCCCCACCTATCTATTGTGCGAAGAGGAGTTTCGAGATTATTTAAAATCTACATGGAAGGAATATTGGACCCATAATAAAGTGTCGATCCCCTCCAAAGGCCTAATATGGGAGGCAGGCAAGGCTATCATGAGGGGAGCTATAATTAGCTACACAGCGAAGATAAAGAAGAAGAGAAGACAGAAAATTAATGAGTTAGAAACAGTAATTAAAGATTTAGAAACTAAGGTCTTGTGTGATAAGATGACAGACAGTGGCCGAAGGTAGCCAGGGAAGCCCTCAATGAGACCTTAACTGGTTTGGCACAGAAGAACCTGGTATTTGCCAGACTACAAATTTACGAGTGGGGCAACAAACTAGGACCCTTACTTGTAAAACTAATGAAGGGTGGGAAAACTTTCAGTAGAACTGTTTCAGTCAAGGGTAGAGGAAGTAAAATCATCAAACAGGAGGAAGGTATTGGGAGACCTTTAAAGAATTTTACTCTGTTATATAAGGCGGAATGCCTAGGCAGTGAGGAAAAGGCAAAAAATATTCCTGGACCATATCACACTTCCCAAATTATCGGATGATCAGGCTGCCATATTGGGGGTGGAGATCTCTGAAACAGAGAAAATGTGCTATAACAGGATTAAAATCGGGAAAGGCAGGGGGCCCAGATGGGTTTGGGGCAGAATACTATAAGGTGCTAAAAGATATGCTAGCAGGCCCAATGTTTGGGTTTATTAAGGAGGCGGGGGGGGGGGGGGGGAATTACTTGCCTCGTGCTCCTTAGCTAATATTCATGTCCTGCTGAAACCAGATAAAGATAGCACGGAGTGTTCATCATACTGGCCCATCTCCCTGCTCAACCGTGATTGCAAAATCATAGCTAAAGTATTGGCACAATGGTTGGAGACCTTGCTGCCCACAATTATTCATCCAGACCAAACTGGTTTCATCCAGGGAAGGATATCGTATCATAATAGAAGACTCCTTAATATTGTATGGTGGGGCACTAAGAATCTGGGAAAAGCCTATGTTTATATCAATGGACACGGAGAAGGCGTTCGATAGAATTGAATGGCCTTACCTCTTTGAGGTCTTGGCAAGATTTGGGGTGGGAACAGGATTTGTTAAATTGGTAAAATTATTATATAATGAGCCTGAAGCAAGAGTGCTGGTTAATGGCACCCCGTCAATGGAGTTTCGGCTATATAAGGGAACGAGGCAGGGCTACCCCCTCTCTCCCCCTCTTATTTTCCATGGCAATCCAACCTTTATCATGTAAGGTAAGGGAGAGTGGGGTAATTCAGGGTATAGGGCTGCAGGGTGGCTCCCAACATCGTATTTCACTTTATGCTAATGAACTCATGTTTTAAGTAACCCAGAGGTGTCTGTACCTGCTTTGTTGGACGTGGTGCAGGAATTTGTCACATTTTCTGGATATAAACTCAATTTAGGCAAATCTGAACTAATGTATCTGGATAAAGGGAATAACTACCGAGGGAAAACCACTTGGGGACTAAGGGCAGTAGATCATAACCTTACCTATTTAGGCGGCAAAGTGAGTAGAGATTTAAAAGGTCTTTATGGGCTAAATTACTCCCCAATTATAAAGCATGTAAGTGAAGAGATGGCTGGATGGAATGGCATACCTACATCATGGCTCGGGAGGATTAGCCTCATAAAAATGAATATACTTCCCAGGTTACTATACATAATGCAGATGATACCATTCTGCCCATCCAAGAAAGACTTGAAACAACTAGATAGGAACTTTACTAATTTTATTTGGAGGGGTGGCAAACCAAGAATGGCTTTGCATAGACTTAAAGCCTTGAAAGCTAAGGGAGGCATGGAATTTCCAGATGTGCGGGTGTATTTCTTGGTGGTACAATTTAGATACATGCATAATTGGGTATCGCGTGGGGAGGCAGCAGCATGGCTAGACTTGGAGTAAGAGGGCTGTCCAGGCCGACATACAGCTTATTTGGTGCCAGGAGGGGAGAGAGCGTATGCCAGGGTAGATTGTCCAAACTCCATTTGTAATGACATTCCTGGCAGCCTGGAAGAGCTTTAACAAGAGAGGGAGTGCCATGGGAAACAATACACTACTGGTACCAATAGCGAGGAACCCAGAATTCCTCCCAGGTTGGGAGGATGGGGGATTTGCTAACTGGGAAGTCCAGTGGGGTGAAATGTCTAGGTGACTTGTGGGGGAAGAAGGGTATCTACTCATTTGAAACTATTAAAAGAAACCTTAACATACCAAATTCACATAGGTTCCGATACCTACAAGTTAGACATTATGGGGAAAAGTTAATGGCCCAGACAGAGAGGGGAGAGATGATAAAACTGATGGAAAGAGAAATTAGAGGGGCCAGTACCAATGAAAAGGGATTGATAGGGAGGATAGCAAGATTGGATAGAGAACTTTTGGGGAACCAGCTGAAGCCAGTAGGAAAAGGTGGGAGAGGGACCTCAGTTGTACTTTTGATGACGAATCATGGGAGCAAGTGATCTATTCTCATATGGGTCTTTTAGCCTGTAATAAACTTAGAGGCACAATACAAGTTTCTTCATTATCTATCTTATCCCCCAGTGAGAGTAAATAAATACCACCCAGAGATTTCACCTGTGTGTGGTAGATGCCTGACTAAAAGGGGTACCTATTTACACTATTTTTGGGGTTGTAAGATAATACAAAAATATTGGGAGCAAATAAAGAAAGAAATTAGTAGAATGGGAGGGCTACAACTAGAAATGTCCCCGATTTTGCTTCTATTTGGTCTGGTAAGACATGGAAGGGGGAGACTAGTCCCTATACCCCAGGTGGGTGAGAGTATTGCTAGTTTTGGCCCGACAAATTATATTAAATACTTGGGTTTCAAGCGCAATACCCACAGTCCATATGTGGAGAAGTCTCATGCTATTCTCATTAGCAATGGAGTGGCTGACATTTGCTCTGAAGGGAAAGATGGAGTTGTTCTCTAGCATGTGGGCACAGCCTATGGCAACACTATCTCCAGCAGAGGGTCTGATTTTTTTTTTTTTTTTTTCAGAGGGATTTGGAGGAATAGTGAGTCCCTGAGTTCCAAGACCTTCCCGGATCATCACTATAAAAATAAAAGAAAAATCTGTTATTGAAAGAAGGTTATATGACTAGTATGATTTGTAATAATTATTAGCTAATATTATTGTACTCCTAACATGAAAGGAGCTGCACTGTTATGTTTTTTAGTATACTTTAACATTTTAAAGTTTAGAGAGTTAATCAACTTAATAATAAAGTATCCAGTTCTATCCTGAATTGATCTGTAGGAACTGGAATTTGATAACTGAGATGATATTTGGAAAGTTATTTATGAGATGGATGTATGCACTCGGTTCCATAAGTATATGTTTGTAATTGTATTTCTGATGATAAAAGATAAAATTAATAAAAGTATTATACAAAAAGAGAACCCTTCAGGATGCAATGACCCCTGCAAGGGGGCAGGGAAGTTCAGGCGATTGTAAGCCCTCCTGCAGTTAGGCGTTGTAGTTATAGAGGGATAGTGAGGGTGAGGGAATGAGAAATAACACCTGGGAGGGGATGAGGCCTGAACCAAGGAACCCTCCAGGATGCTGGGGACCCTGCAAGGCCACAGATAGGTAGATGGGGGGAGAAAAGATGTCAAGCCTAGGCACTATAGGACCCCTTCAGGATGCTGAGAACCCTGCAAGGGGAGTGTGAAGGCTAGGGAAAAAGGGGGAGAGAGTAGGGGAAGGGAGAAAGGTATGAGAACTAGCACCTAGGAGAGGCTAGGGTCAGTAGAGTTGATGGAAGAATTGGGCAAATTCGGAAAGGGAACGAACTGTAAGGAGCAAGACGAAGGAAATTAAGGCGGGTCATAACAGGAACAGTTAGGTGCAAGATAGTTGGAGAAGGCCATGTTGATGGAACAGAGGGAGGAAGAGTGTCAGATTTGGGGAGGTAGAGAGTTCCATATGTTAGGGAGACTGAGAGTACCCAGACTGGTTGGAGGGGGTGGAGCATTGGGAGACTGTTGGGGTGCGAGTGTTGGTAGATGTGAGGGAGTGGGAAGGAGGAGGGGCTGTTATAAATGAGGGGGAGAGGTAGGGTCATTAAGGAAATCCAAAAGGGAAATAACAGAAGTGTCATCCCCCTGCCAAACAATCAATATGTCATCAATAAACCTCCCCCAGGAATGGACTCTGGTTGCTCGGGGGTTGGCAGGAGAGGAAAGATTGAGCATCCATAGGCAGCTCTCCTTCCTTGCGGGGGGAGGCTCAGGTGCATCACCCAGAAGAGGGGAAGGGAGGGCACACATCCAGGGCATATGGCTGCTTCCACAGAGGCAGGGGAAGCTGCCTCGTCCATTGCATGGTTCAGGTGCTCAGGGAAGAAAACTGGAAAAGGCCAGGAGCCGACTAGGTCTATGATGACCCAATACATCCAGGTTGGAGAATGAGTCCCTCTGTGGGAGTGCCACTGCTACCCATTGGCTGTGCGGAGGAGTGATAAAGTATAAATAAAAAAAAAAACTTCTCCCCCTCAACTGTGGAGCAGAAAGGGTTTACATTCATGGTTTAACACGGTAGTCCCCTCTCACCATGCCATAAATAAATTGGCATAGGAGAAGGCCACTGTGGTCCCCATGGCCGTACCCCGAGTTGGAGATGGTATTTCTGATCAGATGAAAATAATTCCAAGTCTATATAAATTCCATTGCTTCCAAAATAAATTGACTAGGAAAATTCTGTGCCAAATCATAGTAATAAAGATGGAAATCCAAAGCTTGTAAACCCAAATCATGCCTAACTGATGTATAAAGATTTTCCACATCAACAGTAGTCTGTCTGTCTTCACTGGACCAGACAAAACCTACCAAATTTTTAGACTATGCATCCATACTATCTTTTATATAAGAGGGTTGTTTCTGCACTGGTTGTTTCCAAAAATGATCCATGGAATTTGATATTTTCTCAGTAAGAAAACCACATGCAGAAATTATAGGTCTTTGGGTGGGTTTGTCTGGTCCTTGTGAATTTTTGGAAGCACATACATTGTAGGTACAACTGGAAAATCAACCTGCATGAAATCCAGTTCTGGTTTAAAAATCAAACCTGCAAAAAAGAATCATGTGTTTTTTTGTGTTTGTTTTTTTTTTTTTATATAAAAAAATTGGCATTTGTGTCTTAGTAGGATCAGTTTGTAATCTGGTATAACTTGTAATGTCATCAAGTTGTCTGTGGATCTTTCTCATATTGCTGTTTGTTCATAATAACAACCTTACCACCTTTGTCTGCTTCTTTGATTTTATAATTGAATCCATTATGCTTGAGCTTTTCTAAGGCAGAAAGTTCTTCTTGTGAAAGGTTGTAACTATGGTAACTGCACATTTTAGTAAAACAAAATATTGATGTCCCTCTGCACCAAATTCTGAAACTTAGTAAGAGCTGCACTGTTGATTGGTGACAGGTTAAATTTTGAAGGTGCTCTAAATATGGTTTGTCCTGTGACTGCTTCCGAGTCCTCCTGAGAGGGGTCAGCAGTATCCTGACCTTTAACTTTTTGTGCCATCTGATATTCAGTCTGCTTCCGAGACCAGATCTAGGAGTAATTAAACATTATCCTCAAAGCTTGAGATGGTAGATAAATTGTCAAACCCCATTGTTCCTTTTTTGCAGAAAAAATTCTTTAGGTTGAGCTTTCTGAAAAACTTTTAATGTCCACAAATAACTCAAACTGATGAACTTTGGGGTCTGGTACAAATGATAAACCCATACTGATGACACTTTTTTTTTTTTTTGGAATCTGTACGCTGATAAGGGGGTAGATTAATTATTTCTGTGCTCTACTTCTCAAGTTGTCCACAAAAGTTTTTTGCTTGTGCCTGCTTCCTCCATGTTTGCCGTGCCTTGTTTTACTTTTCTTTTTGGGGGTAGGGGTTGAGATGCTGTCTTCTGTAGTGGTGGTGGTGGTGGTATTTGCTTGCTGCTCAGTTTCGATTATCTTGTTGGTTCACTTGTCTTTTTTTTTTTGTGTGACTTAAAGCTACTTTTTGATCTATTATTGTCTCTCTGAATTAGAGCGTAACCTTGCATTGTAAGGTTGTGTTGGTCTTTGCCAAGTAAATACTTAGCCTAATTCATAATTGTAGGAATCCCTGGTGAGTTTTGCCCTTTTTCTGGCTGTCTTTTTTATGATTTACCAATTTTTTTTGCAGATTCACCTCAAAGTTTTTAAATGAAGTGAGACTATTCAGTTGTAGCAGTTCTCCTTGTGTTATATTTAAATATTGCACCACCTTACTGTTGGTTTCCTTGTCCTGATCAACTGTGATGCTAGCAAGCTCATTTGAGCAAGTTGCTAGTGCTCCCCCCAGCGATATTGATAGCAATCATTAACTAAACCTCCTGTGGGTGTTTATCTATGCATAAGCCACATAGTACCCACTCTTTGGAGCTGTAATCTTTCAGTGATTGCTATAAAACCGATTAATTTATTTAAACTTTAATTTTTCAGGCTTATTAAAAGTCCTTTTAACTCCTGATCTTCATCGGTCTGTGCAGATTCATCTACATTAGTGCTTGCTGTGTAATCCAGTCGGTGTTTTGCCGACTCACCAGGTCTCTCAAAGCAAGAAAAATAATGTTTTTTTCAGTGTATTGGCTTGCTGTGTTTTCATTATTTTCACTATTGTTTTTGTTGCACAATCTTTTTATTTGAGTTTCATTCATTAATACATTCCAAATTCCATGTAACATATAACACAGATAAAAATGAAACCATTTAGGAACTAAAGATTAAAGAACATTAAAACCTTAAAACAGTATAACATTAAAACATGGGTCTATTTCATTATTAATCGATATATAGTTTTCAACAGTGTGTGAAAATTTTTTTATTATATCTTCTATTTCTCTATCATCTGGAGCCCTTCTACCTCCCAATCCTCATTTCCAGTATCATATTTTATGTTTTTCTAAATTTCATTTTTCTGGGTAATTGGTTGCTGGTCTCCTTTCTTCCAAGTGGTGCCTTTACCTTCTCTTGGCTCCACCAGCTATGTTGGGCCCTTCCGCAGCAGCTGTGTCTCGCCCAGAGACAGCGAGCTCAAGAAAGGTTCCCATGCTGAAAAGAAACTGCCTGCCTGCCTGCCCCTTAGCTTCATATGTTAACCACTTAAATGCTAGTGCCTGTATAGCTAGTGTGCGCCACTGTTGTGCAGCCTGTTAATTTCCTGTCGCCCAGATGTTTGATAGTGTCTCACAAGTGCCAGTAAGACCCTTGTCCACCTGGGCAGCAGTTCCCACCCCTCATCTCCCAAGTCCTCTATCCCAGCTACCAAGTCCTCTATCTCAAACTTTCGTTATTTGACATAATTGTAATGCAGCCTCTGAATATTAGCCAGAGGAAAGACTGTTTCAATGTTTTCACAATTAAGCACATCTTCACGGATGCAGAAGTTGTTTAGACACTGAAAATTATTAAAACTGGCGACCGCCAGTTGTTTGAGACTTGCTAAGGCAAAGTACTTTACTCCAATAACTTTTTCAGAAAGTGCTGTAACATACCTGTTCTTCAGCAGTGTCGGCCAAGCCAAAATCTTGCTCAAATCCTGCTTGTATCCCACAGGAAGAAAGTCATAAATCAAAATTTAAACAGTAGTAAAAAAGCTCTCTTAAGCCAGCGTTTTGGTCCTCAAATAGCCAGTACAGCTCCCGGCTGCAGTGATGACATGAACTTTAACATGATGCTGAGACATTGGTAATGTTATAACTCTCTCTAACTAAGAGAGTGCCACATGCAGAGCTACCAATACTACTGCAGCAGCAATTGGTGTTCATTGGAAGTCTGGTTATAGATTGGATCAGACCCTTCTTAGCTTCTAAGATCTGACGGGATCAGGCACCAGGGTGGTAAGATTGCAGACATGTGAACCCTGATTTCCCAGGTGGTAGCATGACATGCTGTAGATACAACACTGGACCAGTTTTATCTATAATATTGAGATGCTGTCAAATCCAATTACTCTGGCCACCCATGTATGCTTATTACAAATGAAATGTACTTGCCAAAAAACATTTGCATTAGTAGCGGTGATATGTATGCTACATAAAACAGACATTTCAGTCCATATACAGCAAACTCTGAGGGCAGGAAGTGCTGTTCATTGCTGGCAATTGATAGATCTAATGAGCTATCTTGTGAGCCCCCTTGGTAAGCCCTGCCTAGGGAGTTGTTAATTGCTGTGAATCACACCTCTACCCTCTGAGAAGCACCATTGTTATGTTCAATAAAATCTTTTATTTTTATTTTTTTATTTTTTAGCCCCCTACTCTCACTGTCTAGCCAAAACCCGCTTCATTTGGCCACTGTCCCTGATCCACCCCCTGCATTTCCAGACTTCGATCCTAACAGCACAAGAGCTGAACAGTGATTTGCTAAAACCTGCTTACCTCCACAGTGCCCTATCTGCTTCCAGAATCAGGGCACAGGCAGCAATAGTGGTGGCCTGAGTCTACAAAGGAAGTTTTGCTTCTCCCTTCACAGTAATCTTTCATTGTCTGAAATCTGCATGCAGGCTTCCTTCTCCTTAACACCCCCAAATCTTGAAATCTGCATGTAGGCAGGGGGTGTCCATTTCATCATAAGGTACACAAGTCTGTAAAAAAAAAAAAAAAAAAAAAAAATTTTCGGCCAACTGTAGTCTGTGGTTCTTGATATGCTTATTTGCTGATGTTGACAATAGCTTAGGGTGGGTATATGGCATACTGCAAATTTGTGTATTGGGATCCAATGGATACCCATTGTAATGGATAAATTGGGATCACACCAGTGTGTCCATTATAAGCAGGTGTCTGTGTCTGTCACAAGGCTGCAGGCTGAGTGCATTCAACCACCCAAGGTGTGTGTATATTAGAGCACAACTGTACACCCTGTAATGGATTACCTGTTTTATAAAATATTCAGAAGGTTCTGGGGGGATGAAAAGAAGTGCAGACATGCAGTTGTTTTGTTGTGAAACAGTACACAGACACGTGATGTGTTTTATCCAGTCAGGGCACTGAATACACACACACACACACACATATGCACAAAAACTGTGTTAATGCAGCAGTTGGGATTTGGCTTAAGGCCCCAAAAGAAGGGAAATGTGGTGTTACCTCCCAATTCCCCCCCCCGCAGCAAAAACAAACAAGCACAGCCAACCATCATCAGGTTAGACAAACAGAGAGTGTGTGTGTGTGTGTGTGTGTGTGTGTGTGTGTGTGTGTATATATATGTATATGCAGGACCCCCAGATGTGGAATCCATCATATTAATTCTAGTTAAATCTCCACATTTTTCATCAGGCTGCATACAGATGCAGATGGCCTTGCACCGAGTGAGGAGTCCATCTTGACATGGAAGTGCTTCCGCTTCAAGTAAGGTGTCCATCTGGCTGTGGGTACAGATGCGCATTGCCCCTTCTCCTTAACTTTATTGTTTTTTAATATTTGGACTCCAAATTTTCAACATAGTCTTTTTATGACCCCACCTCATGAGCCAGTCAGGTGTAATTTTTCAAATCCAGCACAAAAGGAGATTTGCAGAATGACCAAGAAATCACCTTTCAAGTTGAATTTGAAAAGTTTAATCTAACAGATTCATGAGCTGTGATCAAAAAAAGAAAAGAACAAAAACGGCTGTTTTGTTTATAAAGTTGTTTTTCTATATAGAGATAAAGTTCTTTCATGGGTAGATCCTTTTTTTTTTTTCCTTTTTTCTTTTGCTGGTTTCACAAAAGAAGTAGGGCAGGATTCACTAAAGGGGGAGAAGGACCCGCAGCTGCGGGAAAACCTTGGCGCTAGTGGGAATCCATCTGGGAAAGCGACAGGTCACCCGCAGTTGTGGGTATTCATGAAGGTGGAGCCGGAGTGCAACTGGCTCCATGGAATACAGCAGCTTGTGGATGCTGTTGCCATGGACAGCACCACAGCTACGGGAGACTGCTACGGGCATCGGAACCCACCGTAGCACCCTTCACAACTGCTGCAGCTGTGAATTGCTACCGCCACAGCTGTAGGTGCTTCTAGTCCGCAACAGCAGTTGTGGAGGGGAACTTGGAAAAATTCCCTTCGTAAATCCTGCCCGTAGTCTCATGAAAGAAGAATCTCCTATCACTAAAGAAGATATTCTTATTTTGTGAGCTGCTTTTGATGCGACAGCTCAAGAAACAGGGACTTTTATGGGAGATCAGAAAACAAGAAATTTCTTTTGTGAGATTTAATTCTCCTTTCTTGAGACCCATGAAAGAAGAATCGGGTACCCTTGCTAAGCCTTCCACCTAGGATTTAAGGGATGTCCCCAAACCATATTTTGGGGTCATTTGTTTGGAAAAGCAAACTCCACACCTGAGCCAACCAGGTCCTGTTTAGCTATATTCATGTGTTTGTTTTTCTCCAAGGCATCATTTTTATGGGTTTTCAATTTATTTATTTTTGAAAAAATGAAGAAAGACAGCCATTTTCATGAGCTGGAAATTCTTGTCTTTTTTTGCATCTGACATATAGATGAAGGACCCCTACTGATGCTCAAAACGAAAGTTTCAGATACTTAACTTTAGAAGCAATTTAATATTTTTCAATAAACCAAACAAAGGGCTTTTTTTTTTCCTAGGGCAAATCCCTTCTACACTGAAAATTTCAGAACAAAATTCCAGACTGTCTGTGTGTAAAATGCCTTGCAGTTCCACTGAACAGAGGCAACATTGAACACCCTACTCAACCCTAACTATAGGGGCGCTACTGTGTCCCAATAATCCTGATTGGCTAGAGTCGACAGAATGAGCACACTTTTACTTTCAAACTTGTAGCTAATCTGTGTCAGCTGCAGCCACCATTGTGACAACTGCTCCAAAAAACAATTCAGCCCTTAAAAAAGCATTAAAATGTACCTTCCCCCCTACAGTTTGAACCCACTGTCAAATGGCACTGTCACACTCTGCGTTCATCAAGGACTGGAGTTCCAGTGCTCTGTGATTGCCACTGTTTGTTACCGCTCACTAGTGCATAAGCTGCACATCTCCCTGTCCTCATAACTCCTTCCTTCCTGCTCCAACCACTCCCTGTCCCCATAACTCCTTCCTTCCTGCTCCGACCACTCCTTGTCCCCATAACTCCTTTCTTCCTGTTCCTACCACATGTCACGTTGGAGGAAATGTCACTTCCCACAAGAGGCAGCCTGCACAGTCCCATAACATGATGCGTTGATGCAGTGATGCTGAGCAACGGCATCGATGCTGTCTCTTCTGACCAGTGCCACCAACCACAACAGACGCATGCTCACCTGCAATACTTTCTTAAAAACAAAAATTAAACAAATCATCAGAAAAAAAGCCTAAAGTAATGCGGAATAACAAGGGCATAGCATAAATTGAATATGCCATGATCTAACTGAAAATATCTGTTTTCCTATCTTGCAGTTTGACCTTTGGCATCACTTGTGGCTCTACCACTCATGATGTCATAAGGTCAATGTAAAAGGGTCCCCCTTTTTCATTGATATTAAGTCCTCAGGGTCTATTTCTCTCTCTCTCTCTCGCTCAAATGTCTCCTCATTCGTTTGTGTATCTTTTTCTCTCTTATGAATCTGTTTGTGTATTTGTCTGTTTGACCTACAGGGTGGCCACCCATTTCTGTCTTTTCTCCTTTAGACCCTGACAGTCCTAATATTGATGTCTAAGACCCTTACATTTTCTGTTCCCATATTTCCAGGATTGAAAGTACTTTACTCTGTTTTGCTAATTAAAAATAGGAGCGCAGAGCTGGATTATAGAATCTAAAGATGCCTTAATTCAGGAATGCCTGTAAACTGTCTTGCACAGCAAAGTACATTTGTAGGTAAATTCAGATGGACCACAAGAAGCTGGGCCATAGGAAGCTCTGTGTAAAATGTATGAATAGTGGTAACAGTTCTCATTGGGGCTGCATTGTTTTGTCAACGGAAATCTTGCCTTCTTCCCGGAACCAAAAGCCTGCATGTGATTGTAAACGCATAGCTATTCTCGCTAAGTTTAATCGCAGTGTTATCCTGGGGATAAAAGTGTAGGAATGGGTACTCACGCTGTGTATTGGTAGATCTGGTTGGGGATAGCACTGAGAAATGCTTGAATGCAGCAGTTTTATGTTTATTTAGCAGGAAGCCGCCGCTAGAGGTATTCTGTTTCCTTCTTGGCGGTGCAGCTTCTCTGACTAAGTTCCCTTGTTACTCCTCCTTGAAGGTGCGCACTGTCGCAAAGGAGTTTGCGCTAACTTCAGGGTTTGTTGTTGCTGGAATCTAAGGAAAGTATAGCAAGGTTAGCACTCCCATAGTAAAAAACGCATTTTTGCATATACTTGCCAGAACTTAGCTGTGCAACACTTTCATTTCATTGCTTGTGTATCTTGCAAGACGTTTTCAGTACTCCTCAGCCATCCATTGCTGTAGAGCCGGCCAGCCTCATTCTCTCTACTTTTATGCATAGAACGACTGAGGGAGGTGCTTATTCTCAAACGTACAATTAAACTTTGGATCCAGACATTCTTTTGTAGAAGGGAAGCTGGCATACCTATGCTATTATATATGTGAGTGTTTTGATATTAAATAAGTCAAACAAACATGTATAAAATGCTATTTAATTTAAAAGATTGTTACTGGGCGGAGCTAACATATCACACGACTATTTCCATTTTTAGATATTGAGCATGGTGCCTAGGTAAGATAGATAAGAGTAAGGTGTTGAAGGTGAAACACCTTGGTCAGTACTAGTAATTTCTAGAACTGGTTGTTTTTTTTTCTTTTTATTTGAATATCTTTATTTGCCATAAACAGTCCACTCTATTTTGTTCTGCTAAATAAACTTTATTTTATATTTGAATGGCTGTCCTGCCTGGAGGTCCATCTGTTTATCCCACATCCTTTCAGTCAAACTACACTCAGAGAAAAAATAGATATTTTCAGTCAGGCCATGATATGCATATATTATAGTGGTGCAGTCATGCCACTATAGTTAGGATTGTGTAGGGTTTTTAATGTTAAACCCCAATTTTTGCACTTGAATGGTTGGCAAGTTATTAAACAGATTTATACAACATTTAGTATGTGCTCTTGGAAACCCAAGGTCTCTTGATATGCCAAGTTTCGGTCCGATCAGATGTGGGGATTCAGATCAGGGTAGCAAAAAAAGTGAAAGAATCAGGTTTTTTTTTTTTTTTTTCCCTTTGCACCCAGACGGTTAGGCATTTTGGTCTGAAATTTCCAGTGTACAAAGGGCCTGGCCCACAGTAGTGCCTTTCGCTGGCTTGGTGAAAAAATAACAATCTGTTCCAGAGTTACTAAATTTTAACATTTCGGTTCTGGCCATGTACTTTAAGGATAGATGTTTGGAACGAAAACAGAATTTGTCCATATGAAAAAGGATCCTTTTCCATATGGGACCAATCCTTTTTCATGAGGAAAAAAAAACATTTTTCATTTGGCCACAATCTTATTTCCGGTTTTTTTTTGCCAACCCCCCCTTCCCTCCCAATTTTTCAAAACCCACAAAAATTACATCCTCCAAAGAGCCCAAAATATGTATCTTGCTCATTGGGACCCCATTCAGTGGATTCTACACTTAACTGTTTTAAAAATTACCCATAAGTGAGTGTGTGTGTGTGGGGGCCCCCTTTTTTACATCCTTTTTCATGACATACTTATGCTTTTTTTTGGTATCATATGAAAAAGGATCACTTCACACAGGAAAACATTTTGGACTTTTTTTTCCCCCAGTTCTTTTTGTCTGTTTCAAGTGATCCTTTTTCATTTGCTTATATTCGTTCATACGGAAAAGGATTCCTTCCTAAGAAAAAGGATTTTGGACTTCTTTTTTTTTTTTTTTTTTTTTTACTTTATGCATTTCCACTTGCAACAAGCCATAAATCTCCAAATATTTCAACTTTAAGGGACAGTCTATATATTTTACCAATGGTCTTTGAGTACTGCAGGGATAACTCATAACCCCCACCCCCAGAAAAAAATATCTAGGGACTATATAATAAAGTACACACATTTAAAAAAAAAAAAAAAATTTGCAAACACCATAGGATAACCTATGAAGTTATGTTTCTCTTTCCCTGGTGTCTGTCACCCTCATCCTCAAATTGCCATCCCTGTAATATATTCTTCTTTCCCTGGTGTCTGGTGGCACCGCACCCCATCTTTCTCTTTCCTTGGTGTCTAGTGACACTCCCACCCCCAATCACCATCCCCATAATGTATTTTTGTCTTTCCCTGGTGTATAGTGGCACCCTCCCACCCTCCGATCGCTGTCCTGGTCTGACATAAAGAAAACTGTCCCTCAATGTTTTATTTATTTAACCTGCAAAAAAGAAAACTGTCCCTTGCCAATCTACCCCCCAACCCCCACTGTCCTGTACACCCCTCACACCCTCACTCACCTGAACAGGTCACAGGGAGAAGATCCACGCTCCCATTGAAGACATGTCTTGCTGCTGGAACTGCCGACTGCAAAATGAGAAACTAAGGTAAGTGTGGTTCAATGTGTTTCAATGGGATTTGAACTTTGATGCATGACTGTCATTTTTGCATATTTTGACCCCACATTTTCAACATGGCCTTGTTGGGACACCACCTTATGACCAATGGTGGTGGAATTATGCAAATCAACCCTGAAGGGTGATTTCACAGTTGCATGGTGAAATCCCCTTTTGGGTGGGATTTTAACATTTTTATTGCCCTTGTTCATGAGGTGGGGGTCATAAGATGGCTATGTCGAAAATCTGGGGTCAAAATATATAAGCATGGCAAAGTTATGAGCATACATTGACATTTTATTATGCTTGCTTGTAACTTTGCTAATTTTAAATATTTTGACCCCAAATTTTCAGCACTGCCATTTGTTTATACCACCTCATGAATGTGTGACAGCTGTCATTTTTCAGATTCTGTCCCAAATGTGTGTTCGCACCTGCAGCATGGAATGGCATTTCAGTGCTGCGGAATGATGTTTTGGTGGGAATTTGAAAATTTTCACTACCGGGTTCATGAAGCAGGGTAATAAGAAGGCGCTGCTGACAGTTTGGTTGCTGTTTTTGCCACAATGCAAGTGCTCAACAGCAACATACATGTAAGCATCTACGGAGGGATGGGAGCACCGGGCCCAGAGGGCCTTGCACTCCCACAGGCAAATAAGGATACAGTTATACTGTCTCAAAAAATAAGGAAATTCTTTGCAGAAAACTGTAACAGAGTTCTGATTCAACCGACAAATGTAGGAATGTAATGTTAGGGTTTGAAACCCTGACCCCTTGCCCCACTCCTGAGGTAAATGAGGGGTGCAGTCTTTCTTGGTGTTGTCAACCCTAACACTCATGAAACATAAACATCTGTGTCCATCACATCTCAGCTTTTTTCTTACTGCAGTGGGGTGAGCATTAGGGTTGACCACCCCAAGGAAGACTCTACCCCTGATTTGCATCAGGGGTGGGGCAGGGATGTTATGGTTTGAAACCCTAACATCACATTTCCCTACTTTTGTTTAATCTGAACCCTAACTGTGGCATATTTATATAAAGGGTTACAGAGGAATAACACTTTCAGCTCCACTAGTGAGTGGTAAGACCTATAACTCATGAGTGGCAAAGCCACGAGTTAGACATAACGGTCTTACTACTTATGTATGGAGAATAATGTGTTCTACTGCAATCCATTATGTATTTGTATTTGACAGAGATTTTTATATATATGTATGCGTGTGTGTGTGTGTGTGTGTGTGTGTATATATATATATATATATATATATATATATATATATATATATGAGAGATCTAGAGATGTATAAAATTATTTTTTTTCACACTACTGTTAATGCTTTTATTAGTGTATTACCTTATACAGTATTAGCTTTTAACTGCCTTTCTTTCCATTGTAAACTCTCTAGCTGGCCTATGTTTTTTTTCAGTGTGCTGTTTACAGATTCTGAGTGGAAAAAGCATATTCTAAGTGAAATAAGTTATGTTCTAACAGAAAATATTTATCCAAAAGTAACATTATGTATCTAATGTATCCACCATTATTATGGTATGTATAACATTTCTTTTCAAAGTTTTGTCTGAAAGTCTATGTTAAAGTTTTGAATGAGCAAATCCGTGTGACTCAGTGTTTGTTCATCTGCTTCTAATTTGCAGTATCAGCACCATTGCTTTTTGGTGCAAGCAACCCCCATGAGGCTTTGTGGCTGGGACCAGTGATCTGCAACTGCATTAAAGAAATAATCTGCAGCTATATTGAAGAAATTAAAAAACAAAATAAAAGTGTTTTGGAAGAGGTACTAGCCTGGGCAGTTAAAATGTTTTTGGATGCTGTATGCATGTTTCTTAAAATGGATGTCCCCCCCCCCCCCCACACACTTGCAAGGGTGTGATTTTTAGTTAATGCTTTCAAGCTGGAGTGTTCTGAATTTACATTACATCTGGACTGGTTGACATGATTATGTGCAGATAATGCATGAATTTTTCAGTCTGTATTTTAGAAGAATTATGATTAGTAGGAAGCTTTGAGCTTATTTTGCTGCACAACGCAAGGAGAAAGGCTGCTTATAGCTGGTCCAAGTTCTGAACAGCTTTTCAGTAAATAGTTGCTTTGCTGCACTTCCGTGTCCATGAGATCTTGTCCTTTATCTGAAAGCAGCAATAGTTGTTCGTCACCATGTAATTTTTTCAGCAATAATGTTTTACTGGCAAAAGCATGAATATATCCATTTTTCTTTTCATTTTCCTTGATTTCTGAAGGAAGCTACAGGATAAGTTGCCGCTCCTGTGGCATGCTGTCTGTGCACAAATTAAGTGTTTTGGCACAGGGCTGTACTGTTTACCACCAGAAACATGTGGTTACGTCATCCAGATGCCACCTCAGTAAGACTCTAGTACTTGCATTCAGCAGGTTACCTCAGTGGAAGAGAATTTTAAAAATTGTGAATGGCAGCCATCTATTAATGACGCAAATCATTTATTACAAAATTAGCTATAACAATTTTGTTTTAAGAATATCTAACTTGTAAGACCATTAAAAATACTTTGTGGATGTCAGAAGTACATTTTTGCCAAAAAAAAAGATATGGTGAAATGTTTTTCCTGACTAACAAATACTGCTGCTTTAAAGAGAAAGTCTCTACTTAAAGCTTGAATAATTTATGATAATGCAGCACTTATTTCACAGAGTATGTTTTAATTAAGATGTTTATGCTCCTGGCTTTCACCATCAGCAAGCCAGCCTCATCACCTACCGTCCTGGGGATTTACATCTAGACCTTCATGTTCCCCATGGATTGGCCCCCCCTTGGCAGGGCCATCTGCCACCTCAAGAGTTTCTTATCCAGATCGGTGGCCTAAGAGCCCTGTTGGTGATTGCTGATGGCTTCAAACTGCAAACACTATTTTTCATTCTCAGGGTTTTCTCCCTCACTCCTGCTGCACACCACTGGGGGATGGCAACACACATACATGTGAAGGCACACATGTGCCCCACCGTACATCAGATGGCAACCCCATCCTTCTTTTCACTCAAGCTGCACTGCCACCAGGCCTGCCCTGTACCATGTGGTGGTAGTTGTGTGGAGGGACAAATGTTTCCTACCCAAGAGAGGTAAGGAGAGTGGTCCCTGGGATCTTGGGATGCCCAATCCTCTCCCACCTAGCCATCCCCGAGCAACCTGTGTCTGTTCTCTAACTCGGGTCAGCAGTGTGGTGGGTGGTAGTGGTGGGCCGTAGCTCATTCTAGTCAACAAGATTGCCCTTGTGGTATAAGGGCATCATCTGGCACAATTTGGGCAGACAGAACTGCCCAAGTTTGTTTCATGGTCCTCTCACCCAAACCGCACATGATTACACTCTTATCACATAAGAGACATCTCTCTCAGTACATTTAAACTTACAGTACTAAGCTGTAGGGAATAACCAGAGTGTCCTGACCAATGTTCCCCTGCATCAGTCCATAGAATGGACCAGTTGCCTATGGTTCAGTCTGGATCTTCTTGTTAAGACTGGCAGCCATTAGCCTGTACACAGTCAGTCACGTCAGGTACTTCATTCATTGCTGTGAGATACAGTAATGAGATTTGTCGGATTCCTACTCATGACAATGTGGGCAGTGCATCTGTTTAAAGCAAAAGTATTAGGAACAGTTTTTATTATATAGTCTTTTAGCAAAAATGTATTTGTTACATCCTTAGATTCATAATCGTTCTATTTTAAATTTCAGCAGATATTTAAAATCTGATTTTCTTACTGTTTTTGTAATTAATGCCTCACATCATTAAAGATGGTCTCCACTCACACCATTTTAAAAATATTTTCTAGTGAGGGTAGCTTCTGACTGTAAATACTGGATTCATACTGTGGTTGTATTATGATGGTGCTGACACGTCTCAAATGATAAATAGAGCAACACCACACCAATATGTGCACTTCAAGGTGGGCATCAGAAGGCGGCAAGAACTTTTTAGATACTTTTAAAATTGCATGTCATGGTTCAGGAATACAAGAAAATGACAATTTATTTAACCGGGAAAGGCATGCAGAGCCGAGGCTCTTTTCCAGGTGCGACCTGGGGCAGGGGATAAGGACATAGTATGCATTTATACAAGAGGATAATCAACAGCAGAAAATAAAACCTGTGCATTGTATATTGCACCTGGTACACAGTATAGTTAATACAGCAATAAATAAATACATGTGTTGATGAGAGGACAAGGCACATTGAGTCTAGTACATAGAAATGTATGTTTTTGCCAGCCATAGATTACTAAATGAACAACATGATGGTTAACAAAAGCTGCTGCTTTAAATAAATTTAATTTAAATGTGATGTACATAAGGCACTAATACAGTCCTTTCAGGTGCCTGCACCCAGGTGGGTTTTCAAAGGGGTTGTGCTGGCTCTGAAGGCCAGGGTGCAATTTGTAGTCTACTGAACTAGGGCTGTCCAGAACATATCTGCATGCCCATCCTCGGACGGCAGGAATTCAGGGACGAAGTCTAGCTAGTCCATGTTTTACTGATCTAGTCTAACAGATGTGAACCAACTGAACCAGATTAAGCTGTTGGTGGTATTTTTAGTGAACTGCAGTATAAAAGCAGCAGTAAACTTACTGCAGTAGACACTGGCATGAATACATTGCGCAACAGGTAATTGCAGAGTTGTAATTTGACCCCTGGGTGGGATGACTCGAGAGAGGATATTTTCATGGAAATTATTCCACAAGAGAGGGACAGCCACAGAGATAGCCCTAGGTGTAGTGTTTGACTGGAGAATAGCATTTAGCCGCCACCTTTAATTATCCCTGCATGCATCTAAACAAAGCATACAGAGATGCAAAGGAATGGCTCACTTCTGCCCACAACCCCCTATCACTACCATCCTCACTTTGTATTTCAGGGCAGTGAGAAATCACTACCATCCTTACTTTGTATTTCAGGGCAGTGAGAAATGCTGGAATCTGTGTTGCCAGTCATCGTGTTGTATCAAAAGACATTGAAAAAGACTGGGTCTCGTGGCTGAATTTTATAACATGGTTAAGCTTGCTGTAATTTAGCTAATGAGGTGGCCACAGCTGTTCGAAGCCTTGCTTAGCCCTTTCTTGCATTAGGCACAGCCTCTGCAGTTCTGTGTGCTAGGACTGTACCCATTTTACATGTTTTTTTTTTTTTTTATTTGTTGCTCTTGGTGATTTGTCTGAAGCAGAGCATCAGCTGGCACTATCTTTAACGTGACTGACATGAGTGCACCATGGATAATTTACAATATGTTTTCAGATCTTTGCTCTGAAGAAATGAAAATCCAGTGGTTGTCTGCATAAAATCTCATCTTGTACTGTACTTCAAATGGCAGAAATGATCTGACTGAATTTGCAGACACAGTAGGTCTGATGTCGGCGTGCATGCCCTGGAGTTCATTTTGTATTTTGGCAGAATGCAAATATCGGCAATGGTTTAGATTTGGAAGCAAAGAATATGCTTCCGAGATCCAGAATTTTGGATGGCAGTATTGAGATGGCAGTTGGTAATTGGGGATAGTATTAGCAACTGCTAACTCTCTAAAGCGCAACTTGTAATGAGAGAGAGAAGTACTGTGAACTAACTGGGAATTGAACCAAGGCTTCCAGAATACAGTTACAGAAAAGTCAGCATTCTAACATGGACCACTTTTTGAATATTAATATAAAAATTACTGTAAATACCTTATCTTTCAGAAAATATTTTATTTTTATAAAAATGTTATTAAAGGCATGTTTCGTGATGATGCATATCTCAGTCATGTAAACACAACTTCATGGAGCTGGAAGTCCAAGAGTCCATGCAACTACAGAACAACCATATCATTCTCTTCACTTCCCCTACTGCCTAAACCCTCTACCACCCCCTGCCTCACTCATCCCTGAGTACTGTCTTACTCACCCTTGAACCTGGCCTAAGAAATATACCTGTGGGATTGCAAACTGGTTATTAACAACACAATACTGTTTGTCCATCTGGGCATTTTCTTTTTTGATTTCTCAAACCTCCACATGATCTGTGATTTTGCATGCCAATTTTCCTGTGCTTGTGTTGTTGATGTTTTGACGTTTATGATTTACAATGTACTTTAGCGTATATTGTAATGTCACATGCTCTGGCTACAGTACGTGGCCTGGGTCGTGCCTGAAAATGGTCTCTGGGATCAGCGCACCTACCCGGTTGCCAGTCAAATAAATTCTTCATCCTCTGTTTCACTTCTGCCATATCTCAGTCCTCCTTCAGGCTGGCTTCTCCAGCCACCTCTTGGCCCAATTGGCTGCCACCTCATCTGTGCCAAGCAGGGTAATCCCTGCATGCTGGACCCAAAAATGCCAGCAGCTACCATTTGCAAGGAGCTAAGGGAATCCCGGTAATTCACAGAAAGGTTTGCTAAAGTAGTACGCTTCTAACCAAGGAACTCATTGACTACACATGGGCCACTCTGGTGAATGGTGTTTTATTCCATCATAATGTTAATAACAGCATAAAACTCAGGAACATCGGGGCTGAATAATGTGTTGTCCATATGCTTTAAGTGGACAATACGGGAAATGTCAAGACTGCATTCTCAGCCCTGACGTTCATTGGTTTTCTGCTGTATTACGTTGGAATAAACATTTCGGAAGCCATCCGAGTGTTCTCATCCGTGAGAAATGTTGTGTGTTTGCACTGGTTTCTTTTCTTGGATAACTGACCACAAAAGAGGGCTACTCCATATCTTCAGTGACACTACGAACCATCTGTTGTGCAAAACTAGTCTGAAGAGGCAGTATAGTTCAGTGGTTTAAGGCTCTGAGCTGCAAGCCTGGAGACCTGGGTTTGGATCCCACAGCCCCCACTTGCATACCGTGTGACCCTGAGCAAGTCACTTAACTTCCTTCTGCTTCCAGGTCACGCCTGTAAACAAGCTTTCAGCTTAGTGTGTCTCTCCTGATTTAAAAAAAAAAAAAAAAAAAAATTCCTCCTTTATGTAGTATAGCAGCATCTGTAAAGTGCAGGAATCACATCAGTGTGCCCCCACAGAAAAAAAAACTTGAGCAAACACACCATTTCAGCCTCTTTTGTTTCCTGTGAGCTCAGCGGACGTGTTTGCTTTCACTTTTTTTGGGGGGGGGCACAGCAATATGATTTGTGCTCCTTAAATGTGCTGCTGTATTGAAAAAATACATTTTTGTGTACAAGAGCTGGCCCTAGCAGTGTCATGTTTGCGATGCATCTTGTGCAGTTCATAGTGACTGGAAGGGGCTGGAGTCTGCTGTTGGAAAGGGTGTGTGAGCAGTTTGTTTTTTGTGGTCCAGAGACTGGAGGCATCAGCATGGGGGGGGTCTGGTGTTGGAGAGTGAAGAGCTTTGAGGGACATGGAGGCAGCAGCAGCATTGGGGGGGGGTACGGTCTTCTGAGGAGAAAGTTAGTGCTTCAAGGGACTTGGCTTTTGGGTGAGAAATGGGGAATGTTTGTTTTCTATGAGGCTTCAGTGTACATTATGTTTGCTTTGGCCTGGATAGGATTTTTACGCTGGGATTCTAATGTCGTGTGGGATTGGTGTCATTGGTTTGGTAGCTGGAGGGATTTGGTTTATTAATTGATAATTTGTTGTAATTAGTGTGATATATAGATGTAATTGAGAATGTAGATGCCTTTGATTGCCCCCCCCCCCAATGGTATACAGACTTGCTGTGGTATACAGAAAAATAACTGCTAATGTATCTTATTTGGGGGGGGGGGTCTCAGCCATGTAATATAAATTAATGTATTAATATTTCAAAAATGTTATCAGGAAACACATACTGAGCTAGTAGCAGCTTTTTTCCAGATGTGTCTAGGAGGGTGGGGTGGGGTGTGATGCAGTAGACTATACAGTAATGCACAAAAATGCAATGACTTAACAGTACACAAAGAAACTGTTGCCGAGTAATAGTGCAGTAAGCACAATAAGTTGATAGTTACAAACATATTGTATTTGGTGCAGAGTAAACAGTGCAGTTAGGTGCCTGTAGTAAACAACAGTACAGCTAAGTGCCTGTAGTAAACAGGCTCAAGAATATCTTAAATAGTGGAGGGATAGAAGTGGGGAAATTGCACTGCAAGAGTAGGATTCGACAATCCATGCTGGAGGGTGGTGGGCTGCAAGATAAGAGTTGGGTGAAGAACAGTTTCAGGAGTGAGTTGTGAAGACATAAAGGAGAAGAGACTTAAGGGAGTAGAGGAGAAAGCAGAGTAGTGATTACCCATGCATCTGGACTTCAGTTTATAATTTTTGTTTTCATTGCGAAAGACTAGGCTATTTTGGCACTGTCTCTGGCTCAGCAGGTTGTACACTTGCCTCTGAGGCTTGAAGATCAGAAGGTTGTATGTTCTAGCCCCACACCAGGAATTTTGGGTAGAACCGAATACTGATGCTGCAGCGCAGCATGAGGGGGATGCTGTACTCCTGAGGTGCCGTCTTTCAGATGAGACGTTAAACTGCGGTTCTGTCTGCTTGTTCTAGTGGTTGTTCAAGAGGATGTTAAAGATACCATGGCACTTCTCAAAACAGTAGGGGAATTTTTTTTTTTTAAATCAAAACTTGCATACCAGTAAAAACAACTGAAAAGACCATACAGTTGAATACCACAGAAACCCAAATTAACAAAGTAGAAAACGGGAGGGAGGGGGCCAAAAAAGATACTAAAAGAGTAGGGAAATTTCCTTGCTGTCCTGGCCAAATTTCCTCTCTTCACTAAAAATACCAGCAACAGCTTAATTTGATTTAATTTCTCTTGGTTTCCATCTGTATCCACCCCCCACCCCTGTATGAGGTAGAAAATTGGCAGAATTGCCTAGCCCTCCTTTCCTGGTCAAAAAAAAAAAAACAAAGATAAAATTGGTGACCAAATTTTCAGGGTGCTCAGGTTGCTATTTCTCCTCAAGAGTATATAAATTGCACTTGTAAATCTGACCCGAAATGTGGTTTTTGGAGGGGATCAATCAAAAACAGGTTTCAGGTAAAATATATACAAGGTGCCACTTAGGTGGAGGTGGTGGTGGGTGGCGGCGACTTGGAGCACCCTGAAATTTTGTCTCAAAATGGAAGGAAAAAAAACAACACACAAGTCCCAGTCTGTGCGACTTGTTTTTGTGTGTTGCTTTTTCTTTGGTCATAACCTTGCCATTTTGGGCCTGTATTTTCATGGTACCCAAGTCACCACCCACCTCATGACTAAGTAAATAACACCTTGTAAATCTGGCCTGAAATGTTTTGTTTATAAATTTTTTTTTATTTTTTTTGGGGGGGGAGGGGGGAGTCGTCAAGACCAAAAGGCCACCTTCTGCCAGTAGTTTAGTACAAGGAATAGAGTTATACCCATAACGAACACTGCTTTGGTCTGTTTTGAGAGACAAGCTTGCAGGATACAGGCCTGGAACACTGTGTGACGATGCCACTGCTCCAGATAGGATACGTGCGGGCTTCATTCACATGGCTAGTTAAAATGTGCTTTTACTGTCCTTTTGGTTTGTTTTGCTTGTAAAATAACTTGTTTTTAGTACTGTCTGTATTTTGCCCCCCACCACCACCACCTATCCACATCTGGTGCCAGTAGCTACCTTTTTGTCCTCCGGTCCTCTAAGTCCCGCCTGTCTGCCACACATTTGTTTGTCCAGGTCTATCATTTGCAGACCGTGGGGGTGGGGTGAGGATATTTTTCTTACTGCTACAGCACCACACAGGGTTGCAGGCACCTTGCTTGACCCTACTACACGCTGATGCACATACGACATTCCCATTTTGTGCTCAGGAGCATTGGGAAGTGTCGTACATTGCTGGAGAAACAAAAGAGAAAATAGAAGAGCAAGAGACGGGCATGCAGGCCAGCGTCCAGTCCCAGCTACAGTCCTGGCTGAAAGAAGTGTTGTCTGTTGAAAATGGTGCCAACCTTAGTCAGAGCATGAGGTAAGGGCATCGTCAGAGAGATGGAGAGTGCATGAGAGAGGAGACGGAGGGTAAAGGATCTTGGGGAGTTACTTTGTGGTGGTAGGCAAGAGCGCTGTTTTCGGAGGCCTTCAGGCTCAGTAATGTGTGTAATGTAGGAGAACAAATCGCTGAGAGAAACTATGAATTTAAACATCCTTTTTCTTTTTTTTTTTTTTAACTGTCTGATATCTCTATTGGGAACTGTGAAGGGAAGAGAAGGGGGTGGTGTGGGCGTGCATTCCCTGATGACTTAATGTAATTAATTTGCTACTGTGGTGGGAGGATTTTTGAATAGAACTGTAAAGGTAGAGAGCAGATAGTGGAGTAGATGAAAAAAGCTGCATTTAAAAAGGAAACATGGGCTGAGTGAATGGCATAGGCAGCTGGTGGTTGAATTTTGATGTGTACTGTGGAGTCGTTGAAGACTGATAACTCGTTGAGTTTTCAGTAGTACTGGCTGAAGAGGAGACATGGGAAAGTAACTGCTGTGCTGTTCTGAACTACTGTACATGACTGCTTCACTATTGCATGCTTTTTAATACTGCCTAATTAACTGCTTATTTTGCACCTGGTGAGCTGTGTGAGAGGCCTTTTGAAATATTAATACAAACTGTTTGGTAGGCTGGTGGGTGGTGTGTCTGAGACTGCATTGTGCTGCAGATTCTTGTGTGTGAGTAAGGATGACTCCAGGCTGAATGAGTGACCTTTCTTCTCAGTCCAGCCCACCTCCTCCCCACACCCACCCACACACAGTGTTCCCCTAGGCCTGTATCCTGAGGCCTTATGTCTCTCAACATAGGAGCGCAGTGGTCATAATAGGGTGTAACTGTATTTTTCGTACCATTTAACACTTAAATGATGTTAAAACATGTGTCTGAAACCTGGGTTGTGTTTTGCCATTCAGTTCAGTGGGGTTGGTGAACTGGGATCGGTGGAATTAACTTGTGCATTAATATCATTTTTCTGTGAACATATGTGTCTGCATGTGTGTGTTTTATACAACAGGAGTGGGGGCACAAATGGCTACATAAAAGTGGTATTGTGGCTGATCACAACTGTAGATTGCAAGGCATCAAAAATATGTTGCTGTTTGTATTGTCACAATGCGTATGTTGCAGATTGGTAACTTCATGATGGAATGCTGAAGCTTATCCGAGAGAAGCCTTCATACTGCTGATGGCATGACCGTACGTAGCGCAGCACTGAAGCCAATAGTACAAATCAAGGAGATGCAGTTATAAGACAAGCAAACCAGTATTTTGGGGGTCCATTGTATTACTAATGCTCTTGTGTAAATGAAGCTCAGTGAAGTCATCTTAGTAGCTGCCTTTTATTTTTCAGTTTTAAATTCATCGGGTTTTGAAAATTCTTCCAAAATGTAAACGGGTTTGATGTGCCGCCCCACCAAGCCACTGCATGGCTCACAGAATACATGATTACCTCACCGGAGTCGGTCGGCTCCGTTTGTTATAGTTTGTTATAATAAAAGCTATGGCCATTGCTTTAAAATGGTGTATAGTAGTGCTGTTTGTGAATGTCATCATTTATATTGATACTTAACTTGTGCAGAGGAATGCAAACTCTTTGGTATGAGTTTTTCTTTATTTAAAGTTGGTGATTGGGAGAGGCACAATGCGCTGAGGCTCGTTTCCAGGTGGGACGCAGGGATGGGGAGAAAAGGAGCTGCCTGCCTAGATCATGTCAGCTGCTCATCAAGGAACCTCAGTCCTGATTTATGAATGCTACAGCTGTCTAAATGGCAAGACAGGAACAGAATGTTTCGTATCTAACATTTCTGAGGTCCCTAATATTTAGATTTTTCTAAGCTAGGCAAGTGTTTCAGTTCAAAATAAAACATAAACTGCTCCGTTAGATGTCTAAACAAACCCAGAAGTACAATCACTGAAAATAATTAACATAGAAAATTTAGTTGTACAGCTAATAGTTGTATGATCTGTCACACATTTGGTGGTAGATGTATCATGCATTTGGATTCAGCTTATTGCCCTAAACAAAATTGACCAGTCAGAGACTCCATTAAGCTTGTGCTTTTACCTTCTAATTAGCCTCTGAGATAAAAAGTCCCAAGCAACAGGTCACTAAATCATATAACTGGGCCGTGGTTCAAGCAGCTGTCACCGCCAGAGTTTAAAGAGGCTGCAGCATCAACTGCCAGACCCACATACAGTGAAAAGACTTTACAGCTATAAACCTCAGATGTTAAAGGAGAGGGTCTGATTACAAAAGCAGCAGTATTTGTCCGGTTCTTCTGGTTTAGATATCTTCCGTTCTGTCAATGAAGTATAGAATCTTGCTGTTGACCTCAAGAGTCCTATACCTTTTATTTCATTAGAAAACTGATCTTATGCATTGCAAATGATGACATTTGCTTGTATAACCAAGAGACTCTAAAGTTAAATGATTACATCAAATAATATTGTTTTATGAGCTCATTAATTGGTTATTCACATAAAAAAATTAGCGAACTACATTAACTAAATTAGCTAATTGGGGTGCTGCTGAGCAGCCATCAAGGAAGCAGCATTTGTTCCTCAGCCCCCGAGTTTAACTATTAAAAATACCCAAACTATTGGAATATTTGCTTTTTCTAAGTGCTTTATCTGGTGGTTACTACTTTCCTAACTGACAGGATGGGCAAGACTCATGGTCCAGACGCTGCTCCGCCAGATTTCTTTGCCCCAAAGAAGCGACAGCATGAGGAGCAACCTGCAGCGTCTGGGGGAGCCACGGACTTCATGGGCCAACTACCTGGAGGCGCATCTTTAGCCTTGATCCAGGGGACTTTGCTGCAGCTTGTCAGGTCAGTACAGGAGCTGGATAAAACATTTGATACCTTGACTTCCAGGGTTTCGGCCCTGGAGTCTAGAATGGACTCCTATGAGCAAATAGTGCAATGATCAGAAACCTCAGCCCTTAAGTCCTCCGAGGCGACCATGAAGCTTATTAAGGAGAAGTCCCTGCTTCGACTGCAACTTGAGGCTGTGGAAAATCAAGCTAGAGAGAAAAATGTAAGGATCGTGGGGCTTTCAGACACTGTGGAGGAAGAAAGAAGAAGATTGCCTGAACTTTTAAAATGTTCTACCTACTATCCTGAGATTTGCAGAAGCAGATCCTCCATTGTCTCTTGAGAGAACCTACAGAATTACCCCATGACATGAGGCAGCAGGCTCTACGACCCCTAGGATTGTGGTGGTGGTGTGCATGGGGGTTGGCAACAGGGATAGAGTACTTGCACTTGCCAGGAGGCAAGGACCTTTGAAATATGGTGCTGATTCTTTCTTGCTCTTCCCTGACCTTTCTTTAGCACCCAGCAAAGGCGTAGGGAATTTGATGGTATTAGGGGCCATTTGTGACTACTGAAGGTCAAGCACCAGCTCTTACTCCTGGCCAAGCTCAGCGTGACTTGGCAGGATCGCCAGTACCAGTTCACTGATGCCCACAAGATGATACGTTGCATTGAGCAGGGGTTGGTAATGGGCACAGCTGACTGGGTTTCCTTCGATGAAGGTTGAAAGTTGCAGTCATGGTAATACCTGTGGAATTCATGTGCAGTTAGCATCCTAAGCTGCATGGATGATGCTGGATGGCCGTTGGCAGGCCACATTGTGGACTTGCTTCGAACAGCTTTCCGGAGCTGTGTGGGATTTTCATATAGTTGCACACCACACACAAGTCCCAGCTTTTTGCCTTTTTTCTTTCTTTTTTAAAAGTGAAGGATGGACCCTTTCCAGGTAGGAAGTGTTTTATTTGGACTGCATTGGACTATATTTCTGGTTGCTGGGAGGGTGGTTTATTATTGAATGAAGCTATTACCTTTTCTTTTCATGGAACATTGCATCTGTAATTCTGCGAGAGTTTGCCTGATGGAGCACATTATGGAGAGTGTTACTGAAAATTTATGACTGGAGTTTCTCTTTGGGAGGTCGGGGATTTCATTTAATTTTTCTTTTGGCCTTTTTGCTTAGGGAGAATTGCTGGGACCTCTTACTTAAGCAGGTCATTGGTTTGTGTGGGGAACATTATGGACATATGGTTCCCCTTTGCCCTTCCTTGGCTGCATGTATTTGCATTATTAACACAAGGGTGTTATCAGTTTGGGTATTTGCCCCATGCCATTACTTATGGGGAATGGGCTGTTAATATAGCTTTTGTATAGAATTGTGGTAATATGACATGCCTGTGTTACTCTCCCACGTATAATATGTTTTGTGAGTTGCTCAGTTGTAAAAATTAATAAAAATATGATAAAAAATTGGCTAATTAGCTACTCTGCATCATGTTTTATAGTTTGAAGGATGCTCAATGGCACGGTAGCACTACGCACACCCATGCTGGCAACCAGAGTTTGTGAGCGAGCTCTGGATGCTGGCTGGGCAGCTGGATGGGGAAAGCACCTCCACGTGGCAACAGTCCCAACCAGGGAGGGATGACATCTGGTTTCACCACTCCAACACCCCCTGCAATGGGCCAGGGAGTTGGTCTGTCTGGCACGGTAAACTAATAGTGTGCATGGCCTGATGGGGCATGGCCCAACAGTAGGGAGGTGGGTGGGAGCTTGTCTCTCCTGCGGGGTAAACTAATAGCGTGCATGCATGGCCTGATGAGGCATGGCCTGACAGTAGGGAGGTGGGTGGGGGGAAATGCAGAAAAGCTGAAACACTCAGGTGGTAGGATGATGCTTCCCAGCCTGCCACTGGTTGAGCTGTGGCTCTGAATCTGGATTGGGATTCAGGAGTGGAGGACAGACCTACCCTCCCTGACACCACCATGGATGGAAATCCATGTTTTTTTTGTTTTTTTTGGGGGGGGGGGTCTTCAGGAGCCAAGTTAAATCCCAGTGATGGGGCTGGACGGGAAGGAAGCCAAAGTGGGCATAAAATATATATGGAAAAAAATTAAGGATTGAAGAAGCCCTTTCTTCCCTTTGGAGCTCTCCTTTCCTCCGAGTGCGAGACACTTTCTGTCTTTTTCTTTCTTTCTTTCTTTCTCACACATAGGTGCCGTGGAAATGGTGTCATGCATAGAAATTCTTTGTATTTTTAATATAATTGTTTATGACCTTGATCAATAGTAGATTAATACCGCTGCTGTCCACTGGCTATCATGACTGGCGTACCCATACCCAGTGTGCATCATGAGCAGTGGGCGCACAGCATTGTTGTTAGTGGTTGCAACTGCCTGTACCCAGTTGTATGGCTGTGTAGCCCAAGGAACATTTCAGACCCATCTAGCAGCCTGAGTGTGTCTTCCCTTAACCTCACTGGGTCCGTGACCCACCAAACCCATTGCTCAAACCCCCCCCAATAAAAAGAGAACCCAACCAACTCGGCTGGCCATTACCTTCCTGTCATTCAGTTTTAAAGTGATTGAACATCTCTTGAAAAAAGTTCAGGTTGATTTCAATTTTCTTTCAGCATTGGTTGGCATTTAATTGCATGGTCTTAAATTCTACAAAAAAAGTTATGCTTTTTTCAAGTAAACAGTAATGTCAATTCAATACCTATTTTAGATTTAAAGAGGAATACTATCGAATTGGTAGAACATTTTAAATATCTGGGGTTAACACTTGACCCTAATCTGACTTTTGAATTTCATATAAATATTGTTTAAAAAAAAAAAATCATCAAAGGTTAGGATTACTCTTTAAGGTTAGATCATTTTTAATTGTAGAAGCTAGGGATTTAGTTTCACATAGTTTCCTGTTTAGTGTTCTAGACTATGGGCTTATAATATATTCAGCAATGAGCGGTAGATCGCTTGTTAGATTGAGGGTCACATATAATTCTGTCTTAAGATTCATGGTGAGTGTTCCCACTCGAACACATCATGACACATAACTGTTTACCCCTGGACAACAGGATTGCACTAAAAATGGGTATTTATTTGTTCAAAGGAATTACAGGTCTCCTTCCTTCATCTGCTTGTTCACTATTCCCCAGATCCACTAAAAAATGTGGTACTAGAACACAAAGCAGATTTTCTTATAAACTTCCACTTTTTAAATAAAACATCAAGACTGAGATCTTTACTCTATAGGGCTCTGCTCTTTTTCAGTTCCCTTCCATCTGAATTTATGAATTACAAAACAGTTTGCAGTTTTAAAGTAGGGCTCAATCATGTTTACAAGATCAGCAAAAATGTATTTGCTTATCTTAGCAAACTATAATTTATCTGTTTATACTGCTTTTTTTTAATTTTTGTATGAAATGTTTATTTGTAACCACTTGTCGCTAGTGAAAACTGGCAGAAGTGCTCGTCTGGCTTGCAAGTATAAAAAATAAAATGAAGTGATCTGGGAAATTGGGAGGTGAGGGGGGTGGCCTGCCTGTGCCACACCCTGAGTAATTTCTGACACAAATTATTTCAATTCAGTAGTGTCTGAGTGGCTGAAAACCCCAGGGCTTGGTCAGATAGGCCTCCTCTCCACCCACTTTTCCTAGATCACTCAAGATAGGGAGAGTTGTGTGGGACGGTTTGCATGTAATGGCTGGTACGGCCTTCATTTTTTGGGGGGCTGTGGCAGTGGGTAGGGGGTGGGTTTGGGGTGTGTGCAGTCTGGTACACCACAGGGTGAGTTGGGCAGTGACCTGAGCTTCTGGGGGGGGGGCAATGGCAGTTTGGAGAGTGGGGCCCTCCGTTTGTGAAGGGAAAGGAAAGGGAACTTGTGCACCATGATGGATCAAGACTGTGCCAAATGTACCTCCCCAGACAGAACAAGTCCAGCCCTTCCCGGCTCATTTTCTAGTCTACCCAGCAACACCAGTTTAAGTATAATGTAGGGAGATTGGAGACTCGGGGAAGAGATTCAAGGGGAGTCTTCTGTTTTTGTTTTCTTACAGGCAGAAAATTGGAATCGGATTCAGACTGATTTTTTTGGAATTTAGCCCTTGAGTAGTTTGGGTTTGTTGTCCAGGCGTCAACACCATTTTCTACCATTTTACTCCTCCTCTCCCATGAGTTGCTAGCGGTACTGACACTTTGCACAACTTGCTGCCGTGGCACCATGGCACCTCTTCCTTATGGCGCATCAGCTGTGCTGCTGTATGTGGTCACCCAGGTGGCGCTGCTGTGGTAGTGTTGCTCTGCCTGCTCTGACTTCCTCAACGGATGAGAGAGTACCCTGGGGTGCTTAATCTTCCTCCCCACCCCTGCCTGCCCAGGCTCATTCCTGAACATGGATTGCTGGTGTCACAAGCGGTAATCCTACTGCTGTGCCAGCGAGCTGGCTAACAAAGTGTTTAAAAATGTCTGAAGTGTACCACTATACTGTATTATATTTTTTCTTTGCCGCTTCTGTGCCAGGGTATTTAGATTCACATTTCACAATAAGCTGTGCAGGATCACTTTCTACACGGTACAGTTGTCTGCTTGCCTGAAAGATGCAAATTGAATCCTGTTGAAATAAAGATTATAAAATGGGTAAGAGAAACCAAGACCTGTGATTAGTCAGATGTGATGTCATGTCCATGCGCTCTTCTAGCAGAACAGCACAAGTCAGAAATATTTAACTTTCTGAACCTCATTACTCAGCTTTTAAAATAAAAATCAGCTGTACCATTTTATCATCAAAATGAGGCGTTCCAGGATGTGCATAATTTTTATTTTATGTATCCTCTTTATTGATTTTTCCAGATGCACATTGACCTAGAAAGGGGAAAAACAAACATGAAAACTCATAACTAGTTAACATATGGTCCATTACAAAATCAAGAATAGTGAAGATGGATATCGTGAGAGAGCAAAAAATCTAGCATATAGTCAGTTAATATAAATATAGAAAAAAACAGTAGATGGATGGACATGTATAAGGCTGAAGGAGAGCTATCCCAGTAATTGAGCAGAGCGGAGCCAAAACTCCAGGGCATAAGCCACCTGCGAAACCCAAACAGATGCTCTAGGTCATGTCATGCCTTCTGTCAAAATCTGTGCCTCCACAGGGGATGGAGAGTTCAGAAAGGGTTCCCATACCTTTGCAAAGTATTTCCCTTTATCCCTCAGGAAAAATGAGAGTCCCTCCATAGCCAAAGTGTGGACAGCCAGGGCCTTCCAGGAGTGAATCGTGGTTGAGGTGCATGAGACCCAGTTGTTGAGAATGCAATAGTGGGCAATTGCCAGCAGCACCTGGATCCAATGAGGAAGTAATCCCCAGCCCTCCTCCCCACCATCCTCCATGCCAAAGAGCACAGTGGCTGGTGCCATAGATACCTTTCGCCTCGCCATTGTGGTGACCTCATGAGACACCACTCTCCAGAAAGCCTGCAAGATGGAGCATGTCTAGAAGCAGTGAATTATATGTGCCCAAATCTGTTTGACATCTCCACAAAGGGAGAAAATCATAGGGTGGTATTTATTTACAATCTTTGGGGAGAGGGAGAAGGGACAGTATAAGTGGTGTATAAATCTGTACTGAGATTATCTGTATTTATTACAAATCAATATACTTATGTGGGAGTTTAATAACAACCTCCAATCCTCCTGTGTAGCTATCACTAGGTCTCTTTCCCACAGTGATTTACTTTTATGGGGACGGTCAGGAAAGTATTGCCTATCCTGATGTACCGCTTTCTGAATTATACTCTTTGGGTCCCTTTGTGCCACGTAAACCAATTGTTCTACTGGGGCCAACGCAGTTGCATTCACTGGGTCCATGTTCAGTCCCCTCCCAAAGGGCCTGACTTGTAAATAACGAAAGAAGTGTGAATTCGGCAAACCGGATGTGTGTAATTGTTAATGGCACTTGTGTACGTAAGGCACTCTGCGTTGTCTCGTGCCTCACTTCCCGAGGTGTGTAGTTATCCCACAGCAATGCACACCCTGGAGTGCCTGATTGGTGATATAGATATGTGTATAGGGTGTGTGTGTGTGTGTGTGTGTGTGTGTGTGTGTGTGTGTGTAGAGAGATTGAGATATATATTTATGTATATGTATATAGAGAGATATAGATAGAGAGAGATATAGCTATAGATAGACATATATATATATATATATATAGAGAGAGAGAGAGATAGATATAGATATCTATAGCTATAGATATAGATATAGAGAGAGATAGACATGTATGTATAGATATAGATATATCTATAGAGAGATAGAGAGATAGATATAGATATCTAGAGAGAGAGAGTGCGCTACAGATATATGTTATTATAGTGGCATGGTAGTGACTTTATAGAGTTGAGTACCCCATTTAAGGTTAAATCTCACATTTTGCACTTTAATAACTTTGCCACCATATGACGGATTTGCCTGAAATTTGGAATGCGTAGTCTGGTACCATAGATCTCTGGATCTGACAAGTTGCGTTATGGTCGGATGTACGGTTGCGGAGCTACAGCGCGCTAAAAAATGCAGAAGACTTTTTGCATGTTTCTTTGCTCGCACCTACAGCCTGCACAGTTTGCGCGATCAGTCCAAAAACGTCAGGGTTCATGCAGCTGGGGTCCTCAATGTGCCTTGCAAAGATTTCGTGAAAAAATATTACAATTCAAAAGTTACACAAAAAAAAAAAAAACCTGTATCCCATTATAGTCTGAGAAAAGTTAATTGCAGCACTTTCACAAATGGCCATTTTTACTGTCGCAAATGAGCCTTTTACTTTCGTGAGTCAGCAATTTTTTTTTTCTTTCAGTTACAGCCCAGAAAAATGCATGGCATTTAAAATTGGGACCCTCTAGGAACACAATTCTTGTTGTGCTCACCTAGTAGAGTCCTGAGGATGCAGCCATTTTTTTGGGGGGGGGGGGTTTAAACCCCCCAGAAATGTTTAAAACATTTTGTGCAAAGTACTTTCGCAAAACACTGTTGCAAATGTGACACTTTCATGATTTCTTTTTTTTTTTTTTTTGCGAAAGTGTCTGAGTTGCAAAAGTAATTTGGGAAAGTATGGCCAAAACATCAGGAAATCTTTGCCACCCTGCTGCAAAACAACAGTTTGGTCTTTTGGGAGCTGAAATTTGCAGGGAAGAAAGCCAACATCCCATAGATGTGCCGTTTGGTGGCAAAATATTACAGGGCTGCAAAGTTATGGCACTCCGAAGTTGACTATTTTTCCCATAGGATAACATTACGGCATCTGCTGCGTCTTTCGGGTCCCATATCTCAAGCGGTTGAGATCGGCCTTTTCGTCACAAAAATGTCTAGTCCCCAACTGGGGAGCGGCTAAGTACAAAACTAGCCTGGAAAGTCATAAATGACATGAGATCTTAATTTTTTTTTCTTTCTACGTTGTACGGTTCCTGAGATATATATATATATAAGCAATTTCGTATTCCAAGTGCTAATTGTCAGGTCCGTGGGCCATTATTATGCCCACATTCTTTGTATTCGCACTGCTTCTGAATGAACCTTTTTTTGGACACAAAGCGTGTGCGTTTGTGTTACTGGTTGCGTCATCGTTTGTGTTTGCACTCACGTTTCCGTTACTGTTTGTGTTACCATTTCCTTTTGCGTCACTGTTGGCATTTCCATTTGAGTTTGCATTTGCATTTGCATTACTGTTACCGTTTGCATTACTGTTACCGTTTGCATTCATGTTACCATAACTGTTACCATTTATGCTTGCGTTTCTGTTACCGTTTGCATTACCGTTTCCATTTGTCGCCATTGGCATTACCGTTAGTGTTTGTGCTTCCATTTGTGTTTTTGTTACAGTTTGTGTTTTTGTTACCGTTTGTGTTACCATTTCTGTTTGCATTTACGTTTGCGTTTCCATTACCATTTCAGTTTGCATCACCATTACCGTTACTGTTTGAGCTTGCGTTTTCGTTACTATTTGTGTTGCCATTTGCGTTTGCTTTTGCGTTGCTGTAACTGTTAGCGTTTGTTTCTGTTCACATTTGTGTTGGTGTTACCGTTTGCGTTTTTGTAACCATTACTGTTATATTTGTGTTGTCATTACAGTTTGCATTACCATTTGCATGTCCGTTTGCATTACCGTAACCGTTAGCATTTGCGTTTGTGTTTATGGTTACGTTGGCGTTACCATTACCATTTGCATTAGTGCAAATGCTAATGCTAATGGTGACAAATATTACCGTTTGTGTTCTCATAACTATTAGCATTTGCGTCTGCACTTGTTATTGTTGCTGTTACCGTTATCATTAGTGTTGGCGTTACTGTAACGGTTTTTCCACACAAATGGGCAGCATGGTGGGCCCTACACTCCACCACATACTAGTCACTATTTATAGTGCACATTCTCAAAAAGAAGGGAAATTCATGGCAGGAAACTCCATTAATGCATCAGGTAGGGTTGTTCCACAGTGACAAAATCAGGGAAATTCAGTGTTGGGGTTCAAAACCCTAACTACACATTTCCCCCCTACCACCACACACACACACACACACACACACACACACACACACCGCAAGTTGTGGAAGGACCAAGGCAACACAACCAATCACACACAACCAGCAGGAGGTGTATACCTGTGTTACTGTAGCAAGCAGAGAAAAAATACAACTTTAGGTATAATACAGTATTTCCAAACTTGTTCCACAAGGTTAGTTCACCTAAAGGTGAACCAAGCTGCCAGTAGCGAAATCCGTGTACCTCTTTGTTTTTGACATATGGGTGGCGAAAGGCGTCATGGGCGCCGCAGTGTTAGCCTATGGGACATTGGTCAATTTCAGAACACTAACTTTGTGATCCTTAACTATTTTAGCACCAAAGCAGCAAAATGCACATCTGTGGGACCAGGGCTTGCCACCCTGTAAATTTCAGCCAAAAGGACCCAACCGTTTGCTTGCAGGGGGATGGCAAAGATATGCAGTTATCAGGAGCATACTTTCGCAAACACAAAAGTGTGCCAAATGGAAGACATGACATTTTGGCATTTGTGAAAGCATGTAAAATACTTTCGCAAAATACTTTCACAAACACGAAAGTGTCACACATGCATAGCATGACACTGTCACATCTATGAAAATGATTTGTGAAAGTATTTTCAAGGAATATCCAAAATCTTGTTTTGGGGCTTGTAAACCCCAAAATAACATTATGTAGTCTGTGTTGTGTGTTGGTGGCAGCATGGGGCCCAAGATGCCCAGTTGTCCGTAGTGATATGTGTTTGGTGGAGCGTGGAGCGTCCAGGATCAGAGTTAGCAGTGACGACCCCATGCCACACCCAGACATCTGTTGGTGTGTGGAAGATGGGATCATGGGGATGTGGTTTAGATAGATGTGTGTTATTTCTGTTGCCTGCTGCTGGTTGTGTGTGATTGGTTGTGTTGCCTTGGTCCTTCTCCTATGTGTGTGTGTGTGGTGTGTGGTGTGTGGTGTGTGGTGTGTGGTGTGTGGTGTGTGGTGTGTGGTGTGTGGTGTGTGGTGTGTGTGTGTGGGGTGGTGGGGAGAATGTGCAGTTAGGGTTTTGAACCCTAACACCGAATATAAATATATGTAAAGAGAGCAAGATTATATATAAAATACATATATAGTTTGTGTGTGTGTGTGTGTGTGTGTGTGTGTGTGTGTGTGTGTGTGTGTGTGTGTGTGTGTATGTATATATATACACACACACACCTCTCTAACTATATGTGTGTGTGTGTGTGTGTGTGTGTGGATGATATATATATAGTGGCTGACGGTGGTGCCACTATAGATAGGGGTTGAGGAGCCATTTACATATTAAACCCAAAATTTTGCACCTTAATAACTTTTGCAACCATTTGATGGATTTGCCTGGAATTTTGAATCTACGATCAGATCATATGCCTTGGGATCTACTCCAAATTTAAAGTACTGGTCAGATGCGGCTGCGGAGTTAAAGCGTGATCTCTGGCGTTTACACTTTTTCTGGAATTCTGGTCGGCTTACAGGTCGTACGGTTTGCGCTGACTGGCCTGTAATCTTCAGGGCACGCGTGTCGGGTCCACAATGTGCCTTTTAAAGATTTCGTGAAAAAATATTAAACGGTTCAAAAGTTATTCAAAAAACAATTTCCCATTATAAGTCAATGTGAAAAGTTAACAAAAAGTTCAACAGTGTCGCAAATGCACTTTTTACTGTCACAAATCTGCCATTTTGTTTTCAGTTAGTGGTCAGAAAAATGCTTGGCATTTAAAATTGAGACCCTCTAACAACCTAATTCTTTTTGTATTCACCTAGTCGGGCCCTGAAGATGCTGGTCATGTCTTTATTTTGGGGTAAAACACCCCAGAAATATGTTTTTCAGATTTCTGGAAAAAGTACTTTTGCAAAGTAGTGTCGCACTCATGAAAATGTTGCAAATTTTTGCGGAAGCTTTCGCAAATCACGATACTACTTTGCGACACTATGCCGAAAATTACAGTAATTCTTTGGCACCCCGCTGCAAAAGAACGGTTTGGAGTTTTGGGCTGAAATTTGGAGGGAACACAGCAGACATCTCACAGATGTGCCTTTCAGTATTTCGTTTGAAAAAATATTACACGGCGACAAAGTTACGGTACTCCAAAGCTGACACTTTTTCCCATAGGATAACAGTACGGCGTACGACTCATTGCAGCAATCGTTTGGTGCCCTGCTGCAAAATAACGGTTTGGTCGTTTGGTGCCCTGCTGCGAAATAACGGTTTGGTCTTTTGGGCTGAAATTTGCAGAGAACACAGCCAACATCCCACAGATGTGCCTTTCAGCAGTTTGGTGAAAAAATATTACAGGGAGGCAAAGTTATGGCAGTCCAAACTTCTGGTTTTTTTTTCCCATAGAATAACATTACGGCATTCGTCGCGCCTTTCAGGGCCCATATCTCGAAAACGGTGCGAGATATGGACTTTGTCGAAAAAATTCCTAGCCCCCGTTAATAAAACTAGCCAGGAAAGTGATAATTCATATGACTTTTTAAAAAAATTTTTCTGTCATACGGTTACTGAGATATAAGTAATTTACTATTCCAAGTCCTCATTTTTGTGTTCCGAGAGTCATTATTTTGCATACATTCTTCGTACTCGCTGTCTTTCTCTATACAGCTTTTGGGGAAAACCAGCCTGTGTGCTTACATTACTGTTACCATTACCGTTTCTGCTTGCGGTTCCGTACCTGTTTCACTTACTGTTCCCGTTTACGCCACCATGTGCGTTACCCTTTGCGTTTTCATTTGTGTTTGCATTGTTTTTAACATTTCTGTCTACAGTACTGTTTCTCTTTCTGTTTCACTTTGCGTCGCCATATGCATTATGATGTGCGTTTGCGGGCTGCCACCGCATTACATTCACTATTTCTCATTATCATTCTCAAAAAGAAGGGAAATTAGAGGCAAAAAAATCAGTTTAATGCATCAATTAGGGTTGTTCCACAGTGACAAAAGCAAGGAAATTCGATGATAGGGTTGAAATCCCCTTTGCACCCCTCCAGCCCACCCCCCCAACTGGAATCGGGTGCGCATTGGGAGTCATCGGTCCTGTCACCCCATTCTCCTATTCCTCAGCTTCTTTCCACATGTGATGGGGTGACAGTTGGGCCAACAACCCCAATGCGCACCCGATTCCAGTTGGGGGGGTGAGCTGGAGGGGTGCAAAGGGGCCTTCAACCCTAACATCAAATTTCCTCACTTTTGTCACTGTGGAACAACCCTAACTGATGCATTAAACGGAGTTTTTTGCCTCTAAGATATAGATATAGATAGGAGCGCAGTTGCGTGCATATATATCTATGTTGTGTGTGTGTGTGTGTGTGTGTGTGTGTGTGTGTGTGTGTGTGTGTGTATGTATATAGGTGCAGTTGCACACCTATAGTTAACGGTTATGAAGGCACATTAATGTTAAATCTGAAATTTTGTGCATTAATAACTTTGGACCTGTTCAACGGATTTGCATGTAATTTGGTATGCATGGTGGGGCATGGTAGATATCTTGATCTGCCAAATTGCCTTTCCATCGGACTTAGAGTTTTTGCATAGTGAATCGCTGAAAAATGCACTTTTCGCCAGTTTTGAGGGAATTTGGGGGGATTTTGTCCGTGATGCTGCACTGCCACCATGTGGCATGCTGGTTTGAAACTTGGCACGTAGGAAGAGCTTGGGTCAAGGAACATGCTACTTTTTGTTTGGTGAACAAATATTAATCTATTCAAAAGTTATTAAACTTTTTAGTTCCCATTTAGGTCTATGGAAAATTTATATGGTTGTTTTGCGAAAGAAGAATGGGGTTTTGGCCATCTGGTCACTCCTCACGATCAAAGAACTTGCAGGCTCACGATCAAAGATTCTTTGATCGTGAGAAATTTATCAATCGTGACAGCCGCCATCTTGTTTTCAGTTTGGGGTTGGGGAAAAACAAATATTTCAGCCGGGTGACTTCGAAGTAAAACTTGAATGGGTTTTGCTTTCGATTGAGCCCTCTATTGAGCCATGCTTGTGGTTTAATGAAGTTGTGTCAAAAAATTGAGTGTTACACTCTTTTAAATTCTTTGATCGTGGCTCTCTAACTATCTTTGATCGCAATCTTTGTTTGCGAGGGAGGGACAAGATGGCCAAATTTTTGGGTTGGGGGGAACAAATATCTCAGCCCAAAGATGACTTGTGAAGTAAAATTAGGATGGGTTTGCTCAGGGGGTTTCCCTCTATCGAGTTATGCCTGTGGTTTAATGTAGTTGTGTCAAAAAATTGAGTTTTTGCTTTTTTTAAATTCTTTGATCGTGAGCCTGCAAATTCTTTGGTCGTGAGATTTCTTTGATCCTGAGCTTTGTTCGTGGGGGCGGGACGAGATGGGTAGATTTTTGCTGGACCAGATAGCCCAAATTTCATGACCAGATGTCCCCTCACAGTCAAAGATGATCTTTGATCGCGAGGTCACGGCTAATTCTCACGATCAACTAATTTTTAAAGGTGCAGAAACTTTTAAATTTAAATATCTCAAAACAGTTTGGTCTTTTAACTTGAAATTTGGAGAGTGCTGAGGGGATGTCCTGTAGATGTGAATTATGGTATTTAGGTGTCAAAAAATTAATTTGCAGAGATATTGCATGACGCAGTTTACATTTTGCGGAGAGCATGCCGCATTGTGGTAGTGGCTTGATATTTTTAGGGTAGCTAGCCTTACTGCTATGGAGGTAATTTTCAGTGGTTAGGTGTGTAAAATGTAAATGGGTGCAGAATTATGCCACTCCAACAACTAGCACGACATTGTACTTTACTGTGCTTTCTCAAAAAGTAAGGAAATTCTTTGTGTAAAAAAAAAAAAAAAAAAAATTTGCATTAATGCAACAGATAGGGTTTCTACAGCGACAAAAGCGAGGAAATTCGTTGTCAGGGTTACCACCCCATGACCACCCCGCCCCCACCAACAGGCATCGGGGTGTGCGTTGGGGTTGTCGGGTCTTAGCTCTTGCCCCATTCTCCTATACTGCACCATCTCAGCTTATTTACACATGGAATGGGGTGAGAGTTGGGACAGATGACCCCAGTGCACACCCCGATGCCTGTTGGTGGGGGGCGGGGTGCAAGGGGTGGTAACCCTAACGGCGAATTTCCTCACTTTTGTTGCTGTAAAAAAAAACAAACAAAAAAAAAAACTGTTGCATTAATGCAGTTTATTGCAAATAGTGTGTGTGTGTGTGTGTGTGTGCGGCGTGTGTGCGTGTGTGTGCGTATATCTTTATTCACTTGTCCTGATGGTCCAGCGCACTGCTAAGCAGACAGCCTGCATTTGGGAGTGGACATGAGTCGCTGCATCAGGGAGGTAGGCTTGTACGTAGGACATTGTAATGCTAGAATGCTGTGTTTTAATTACAGATATATGTATGACAGAATTGAGGTGTGTATTATAATGTGCAGTAAGTTTAGTGAGTCACTCAGCTGTGGATGTTCTAGAATACATTGTGTTATGTCTAGAGATGTCATGGTATGAAATTTCAATGTAGGACAACCACAGCTATTGTCACTATCAGTTTATGAAGACAGTTAATGTACTGGGCGTTGACTGGAAAACAATTTTGAGTCTGGGTTTAGACTGGGTTTGCTCACTCCCTTAAAACTCCATGGACCAAGCAGTCAAAACATTTACAGATGACTGCTCTTAGCAAAAAACCAAAAAGACCATGAATTTAGGGGGACCTTGCCAGAGTTTGCACTGCAAATGATAGAAATAGAGAAAACACGACGGCAGATGGACTCAAAGTCCATTCAGTCTGCCCAAGGTCCCCAGTTACTTGTTGCATATTACACTGACTGGATATTTTGAGGTTGTTAATTATGGTAACTCCCAAATCTCTCGTCTTTGTTGTTTTAACTATCTGGACCCCTCCTATTCAGTAGTGCCCTTTTTTTTTTTTCTCTGTCTCTCTCTGTCTCTCTCTCTCTCTCTAATGTGCATCTCCTTAATCTTTTTGGTATTTAACTTCAACTGCCAGACTATGGACCACCTTTTCACCATCTCTGTCCTTCCTCATTTCCCAGATCCCCCTCAGTGCTGTCCACCCTCTCGCAGATCTTTTTATCTGCAAAGAGACGCATTTTGTACTAGATTCCTTCTCCAGTGTCACTAATGAAACCGTTGGCATGGACTGGGCCTTGAACTGACCCCTGTGGCACCCTGCCAGAAAGCCCATCTCATGATTTTTTTTTTTTTTACCTATTTATGCCCCACTCCTGCCTCCAGTGCTAGACTCCTTCTGGAGCTCCTACTACTCGACTAGCTCGCACCTGCCTTGGAGGCCATCTCCTGCATAGCTGTGGTTTCTTCCTGGGGAAGGGGAGCCAGGGGTCTACCCTTGAGGTCATGCTTCATCAGGAGGTGCTCTGAACAAATGAAATCAGACCTAGGTATAGCGGGATCCTTCTCCTGGGCACGGAGGCTATTTTTGCATTTTCTTTCTACCGCCTTAAAGGTTGTTGAGGCTAGGGCATCCATAGGGTTGGTGGCGCATGCAATGCATGGCAATGCCCAGATATCGCTGACAACCTTCCCATTCACTGGCCCTCCAGTCGCACTGCCACCTGTAGTCACTCAGGTGGCATTTTTTGTTGCAGATCACTGAACCCACCTTCCACAGGGGAGAGCGTCCCCTAGGATGGTCTGTTCTCCCCTGGCAGGCCTCTGACCTGGACTCAGTTGCCGAAAAAAGTGGCGTGTTGAGAAACCCAATTCTAGCTGTGCAGAAAGTTTTTTTCATAATATCGGTACATTATCGTTCAGTACTGCAGTAATGTTATGAAACCAGCACATTATAACATCTCTAGTTATGTGCAGTCAACAAACTGCAACATGCAAATCTTCTAATCATCCCCTGACTAAATTCAGAGTGTTATTGCTCGACATAGTGTAATTATAATAAAAATATTATTTTGATTTTTAAAAGAATGTAGATTTTTCATATAGAGCAATATACACTATATTTCAATATACATTATCTCACACTGATTTTGTGTCATTCTTTAAGCTTGTTTGCCCCCACACCATTGCCTGCAATTACCGTTGGGCCGTTCCAGCTGTCAGTCACCCAGCCACATCTGCTGCATACCCCTACTGTGAGAATCCACAAGGAGTGGGGCCTGAGAGTATCCACGGATGCCGTAGTGGCGGTAAGGGAAATATGGGAAGTTTTGTTTTTCTTTAGTGTCCCCAAAGGCTTTATCTCCTCCCCCATGCTGGTTCATGCCCACCACAGGGGTCACTTCAGGGGCGGAACAGCAGTGCCATTCCTCTGGACCCGGGTTGCCGGCATACAAGCATGATTCGCTACCCTGTGGGCCATCAGGCAGCCCAGTCAATTTCTGCTTAATTATTTGGTATTGGGAGTACAAAGAAGTCTCATAATACTGATATCCATGAGTAGGGTTTCCGGTTTATAGTGTTTATCTTTTCCTAATTCTGGTTTTATTTTTCAATATTTTGCAGCAGTTTTAATTTTCTGAAAAACACTTTTTCTGGCATTAATACATGAAAGCAATAAAAAGATAAAACAATGGTTCTGGTATTTTTTATTTTCCTTTTATTGTGTTTTCTTAGAAAAAAAGTTTAAAAGTCATGTTTAAAGAGAAGCTGACACCATCTAATGTTTGGAGCAGCAGATCATGTCCAGTAGCTACCGGCCCTAGGAGCGAAAATAGCCCTGTTGTACATTTTTGGATATCTGTGTAAAGAGTATTCTAACTATAGTTAGTGAAGATAGAGGGGGGGGCGGCTCAGAGGTAATTTAAGGAAATATTTTTTCACAGAGAGGGTTGTGGATGCATGGAACGGCCTTCCGGAGGAGGTTGTGGAGTCAAAAACAGTGGTGGAATTCAAGCATGCATGGGACAGTCATAAGGCAATTCTAGGGGGTGGGGGTAGGAAGAAGTAGGCTGCTGGTTAACTAGGATCTGCAGCTTATCCATTAGGTAGGGAAATGGGCAGACTGGGTGGGCCAAGTGGTCCTTATCTGCCGTCAAAATATATGTTTCTATGTTTCTATTAGTTTAGATCTGTGGCAGGCAGCTACTGGATGAAAGTTGCCTGTCCTGAAGATCTCAGCAGCTGCTTAGCAATCAGAATGCTTATACTGTACTGCATTTCTCAGAAAGTGCTAGCGCTGTGATTACAACACCGCTACAGAACGTGCTAGCGCTGTGATTACAACACCGCTACAGGATGTGCTAGCGCTGTGATTACAGCACGCTACAGGATGTGCTAGTGCTGTGATTACAGCACCACTACAGGATGTGCTAGCACTGTGATTACAGCACCGCTACAGGACGTGCTAGCACTGTGATTACAGCACCACTACAGGACGTGCTAGTGCTGTGATTACAACACATCTCTACAGGACGTGCTAGCGCTGTGATTACAACACACTGCTACAGGACGTGCTAGGATTCATGGCTAAAATTGTTTGAAAAAAGAAATCCTGCAGCTTAATTGGGGGGGGGGGATTGTGAACATCACAGAGTGAAGTAGTTTTGTTGTAGCCATCAGCATCATGGATCAGGTATAATGGGTGAGTAATCACCTATCAGTCTTGGTACTTTTCATTTCTAACCTAATGGCCTGAACAAATGTCCAGTGGTGTTTTTACGGGCATTAAAAACCTAAAACCAGATTGGTTGTTCATGAGTCATTGTAACTTTAAAAGAAACGTAGAATATGACAGCAGATGAGGGCCGTTTGGCCCATCCAGTCTGCCCATTCCTCCCTCCCTACCTACACTATTACCCGCAGACGAAACCCAATCCACAGTTATTCCTCCTCCCGCCATTCCTTTCCATTATGGTTCCCTTGTACTTATCCCATGCATTCTTGAACCCCACCACTGTTTTCACCCCCACCACGTCTGCTGGAAGGACTCCACCACTCTGTCTGTGAAGAAGTACTTCCTCACATCTCTCCTGAATCTACCCCCCCTCCCTCCAGCTTCATGGCATGTCCTCTTATTCTTGAGCACCTTTTATTCTAAAAAAAATACTTTCCTCCTTACCTTATTTATCCTTTAGTCTCTCCTCTTGGGGCTTTTGATGCAGACCCTGCACCATTTTAGGTGCCCTCCTGTGGTTCACCTCCACTCTATGTCCTTCTGGAACTGTGATCTCCTGAACTGGACATAGTACTCTAGGTGGGGTCTTACCAGTAATCCTGTACAGAGGCAACATCCCTTTCCTCTTTATGCTGGTGATGCCCCTCCCTATGCACCCCAGGATCCCACTAGCCCTCTCAACTGCCTTGTTGCACTAGACTGTTGCAGAAACACACTCAAATGTACAGCAAGTGGTGCAGACACAGGACTGGAACCCCTGTAACTCCAGAGAAACTCTGAAGTAACTGAACTCTTCAGAAAAAAAAATCTTAAGCTTGATGTAAGTTCAAAAAGTTTTTACTTTGAAAATTGTTGTTTTTAGCTTCTGCCAGTGGCACAACACATGCCTCATCCCTTTGAGGTGCATGTTGTGCCACTGGCAGATGTTAAAAACTACAATTTGAGAAATAAAACTTTTGAATTTACATCAAGGTTCTTGAGGTTTCTTTTCTTTTTTTTCTTTTTTTTTTTTAAAAAGAGTGCAATCACTTCAGAGTTTCTGCCTTGTTGGACTGCCTGGCCACCTTTAGGTCCTCTGATATGATTACTCTGGCCTCTTTCCTGCTTGGTGATTGTCAATACCACTTCACCCATTTTGTCTTCTGCCCTTGGATTTTGTGCCCCAAGTGCTTTTTTGCATTGAAACCCAGCTGCCGTACCCATGGCCACTCCTAGTTTTCTCAGGTCTCTGCGTATCCTTTCCACTCCCTTGTCTATCCTATTGCAGACTTTGGTGGGTGTCCTCCACAAAGATGTAGACCATCCGTTCCAGCTACTCTGTGTTGTCACTTATAAAGACATTAAAAGGACTGGTCCCCACACTGATCCCTGAGGCACTCACTGGTCATTCTCCCATCCTCAGAGTGAGCTTCATTTACCACCACCTTAGGTCGCCTAACCTCTAACCAGTTTTATTATCCAGTTCACCACCTTCGGACCTATTCCTAAGCTATCCAGCTTGTTTTTTTTTTTTGTTTTTTTTTTACCAATTATTTTACCAGGTGAGACACACTAAGCTGAAAGCTTGTTTGCAGGTGCAGCCTGGGAGCACGAGGAAGTTAAGTGACTTGCTCAGGGTCACACAGTATGCAAATGGGGGCTGTGAGATTCAAACCCAGGTCTCCAGATTTGCACCTCAGAGCCTTAAACCACTGCGCCATACTGCCTGCTACTTGCCTCCTGTGTGGAACAGTGTCAAACTGTACTGAAACCTAGGTAGGCCATGATCACCACTCCACCCAGATCTAAATCCTTTATCACCCAGTCAGATATCTATATGATTTGTTTGATGTGACCGCCCCACTGTGAACCCATGCTGCCTTGAGTCTTGTAACCCACTGGATTCAAGATACTCCACAATCCTTTCTTTCAGCAGTAATTCCATTAACTTTCCCAACATTTGGTGTCTGCCTGACTGCCCTATAATGGCCAACTGTCTCCCTGCTACCACTTTTGTGTAGTGGGACTACATCCACTCTCCTCCAGAACCACTGCTTTTTCCAGTGAGCTGTGAAATAGAACTGTCAGAGCTCCAACCAGTATTTCTCTGAGCTCCCTCAATACCCTTGGATGCACCCACTCTGGACCCACTGCTTTTTTGTCTGCTTTCAGATTATTGAGTCACTTCAGAGCACTCTCCTCCAAAAAAGGACTAGTGTCCATCTCCCTCCCTTCAAAGATTCTGTTACTTTTTTGTGGCCCCTCCCCATTCCTCTGAACATAAGTGTTTGTTCAGGATGTCTGAATTTTCCTGATCTCCCTCTGCACAGTTCCCACTTTTTTAACCTTATAATACCACCTGTGGTCTTTCTTTTTTTTTTTTTTTCCTACATACCTAAAAAATGTCTTGTTCCCTTTCATTATCTCCTGGGCTATTCTCTCTTCAGTTTGTGCCTTTGCGCTCCTTACTGCTTTCCCTGCTTCCCACTGTTTCCCCAGATACACTTCCCTATCCTCCTTCCTCTGTGTCTCTTTATATCTTTCTGAATGCTACCAATTTAACCTTTATAATCACCTCTTTAGAGAACCATAGTGGTCTCTTTTTTTTTTTTTTTTTTCCTTTGCTCACTTGTTTGACACAGAGCTTTGTTGCCTTTGCTATGCTCCCTTTTAGCTTCACCCACTGTTTCTCCACCCCACCCACGTGATTTCTCCCCCGCCAGATCATCCCTGTGGCATTCATCCATTTTTATAATATCTGCCCTCTTGAAGTCCAGGGCCCTCATCCTTTGTATGGTTTGATTCTGCAGCAATCCTTATTGAACCGCACCGTACAGTGATCACTTGCTCCAGATGGACTCCCACTGTGCTGTCTGCAGTACTATCCCTGTTAGTGAGTCCCAGATCTAGTACTGCCCCATCATGAGTTGAGTCACTGACTAGTTGCTTGAGGAACACTGCCTGCAGAGTCCAGGATATCCTTGCTTCTAGATAAAGCTGCTGCTGGAGGCTCCAATCAACACCTGACCGGTTGAAGTCCCCCACCAGCAGCACCTCCCCCATTTCTGCCATCTTGTTAATGGCTTCCACCAGTACCTTGTCTAATCCTCTTCCTGTTCTGAAGGTCTGTAGATCAGTCCAGTGCGAACAGTAGCTCCAGTCCCTGTCTTCAGGATGTGACCCACAGTTCCTCTTCCTTCCTCTGTATTCCCTATATCTCCATTACTGTCAGGCTTTTCCTCACATAAAGCACCACACCCCCTCCTTTCCTTCCCACCTGGTCCTTCCTGTACAGAGTATAGCCTGGTATGGCCATGTCCCAGTCATGGTTTTCAGTGCACCATGACTATAATGGCCACATTATCCAGGTTGGCCTCTGCCATGATGGCCTTTAGGTCCAGAATCTTGTTTCCTAGCCTTCTAGCATTTGTACATATGGCCATCCAGATTTAGTTTCCACTGTGCTTGTTCTCCCCCCTTTTTTTTTTTTTCCTTTTTGCCCTCCCTCCTTCCCCATGCTTTATTTATTTTTATTTTTTTTTTTAATGCTCCCATTCCCTTCCCCTTTATCTCCACCACCCTGCTTCCTTACTATGCATCCTGGAGGATTTTTCTCCCCTCTGGTTCTTCTTACTCTCTACTTCAGCCTGTGTGTGGGGGCAGTTCTGCCTCCCCGATCCACTTCACCCCCCGGCTAGTTGAAATGTTCATTGAAGTAACATTTCAACTGTCCACTGAGGACTGCAGTTTTCCTCTCTGATGGATGCAGACCATCACCCTTGTATGGGCCCTTATCCTCCCAGATAGGTCCCCAGTCCCCAATGTAGCCGAACCCTTCCTGTCTGCACCATTCCTTTAGCCAGGAGTTGTAGCTGGTGGTGTGGAGATCTTTCTCCAGTTCCTCGTAGTAGGCGACCAGCACCTTAGTGAAAGCCACTGAACACGCTATCTAAGACCCCTCACCAGGTCCCCAAACCACCCCTGCACTGTCCCAGACCCACCCCAAAAGACTTTCTCTAGCAGACAGTATGCTTGATTAAGGTAGTCTTGTCCGTGTTCTGTTATGCTATTGCAATTCTAAATACATTTTTTATGTCTGTTATTTAAAGAAAATAGCAAAGATTATTGCTGTTTGTGCCGTTTTCATTATTTACCATAAATTCCATTACCTAGTTACTGGATGAGGTTTTAATGCATTTTATAGAATTTATATTGAAGCCCAGGTTGAGAGGGAAGAGATTGTAAATTTTGTCAGACGGCCACCTAAACCCTTCCACTTTCTAGTGTGCCTGGAAAGGTCCTTGTTAGTTGAATGGTGGTTTTAAAGGGAAATGTCTGTATGCCCAACACGTCCGTGTGGGGCACCCACAATAAGCATTTTCATCCACTGTACAAAAATTCCAGGTACCTGATTTTGAAGTAATGTGTTATCTGGGTGATCCTGCCATCCCTCCCACTGGCATTTTGAATCCAGTGCCTCTAACCGCGAATCCCACAATCACCCACGGCTGATGTCTGAGCTGGGGAGCACCGCGGAAACATGTATAGTGTAAGCCTATGGACAAAGCTATAAATGGCACCGATTTTGCCATTTATAGTTCTTGATGCTATACTGAGACCAAGTATAGACTGGCAGTCGACTGAAATGGATGTTTCCCTATAAGGTATATTAAAAGCTAAGGTAAGATTTAATAACTAGCTTGCCGAAATATGCTTATACAGAGCCCGCCTACACACTGTCCCTAGTTCGATGTCGCATAACATATAAGCAGGAGGATAGGCCAGCACACTGGGAGTGGAAGGGATCATGTGGCTCTCTGTTCAACAGAATTTATGATGCCTTCCTTCCCGACGACCTGTATTTCAACATAAATTCTAGAAAGTAAACAAAACTCCTCGTGTGTGTGTGTGTGTGTGTGTGTGTGTGTGTGTGTGTGTGTGTATATATATATGTGTGTGTATATGTATGTATGTATGTATGTATGTATGTATATATGTGTGTATATATGTATATATATATGTGTATATATATGTGTGTATATATATATATATATATATATATAAAAAATACTTTATTTTAAAGTGCCTTTTAGAGTATCGAGGCACTCTACAATAAACTACAAATACAGAAATAAGTAACACTAACTATATATATATATATATATATATCTTAAAAGCAGACAGGTAAGCAATACGTCTTGCTGAATTACTATTAGTATATAATTAAGCAAAACATCGTCCCTACTTGGCTACCTGTTTCTATTGTGATCCAAGTCAAGAAGTGTTTTGCGGTCATCTCATTGAAGTGCAGTTGCGGTATGCACAAGCTTGGTTTAATAAAAAGATATTTATCGAAAAAAGCAATGCACTGGGGACTCCTTTTTATAACTGTCAGTGAGTGAATGTGTGCTCTGCTGTTGCTTCTTGCAGCTGCCTATAACCATTGCAAACTTTGGATTGGCTACAAGGAGGACAGTGCAATGAAGCTGGAGGGTAGCCCATGAGAGCTGGGGGGGGGGGGAAGGTAAGCATCGTCTGTCTTGGGAACACACTGCTTACTGTACTACCAGATCACTGTTGCGCTGCCCCCTCTAAACAGGATGTGACATGGGGTGCCCACCTCCAGTCCCACCAAACAGCATCTCCCTCCCATCAGATTCCCAAATCACCAGCACCATCCCCCCAAGGTGCCCACCTCCAGATCCATCAGACAATTAGCCGACACGGGTGCGCAGTCCCCAGTGTCTGTATCTGAAATAAAGGAAATCATCCCTCATATGTTTTTTTTTTTTTAAACTTGTATTAAAAAAAAAAAAAAACCCTTGACTACTTCTGTACAACCCCGCCCATCATTTACCTATCTGGTGGTCCCGGCATTGCCCATAGAACATCCTATAGCTTCCAGTGCTGAACTGCAAAATACAAGGTAAGTTCAGTTAATAACTTTCTGTGTATTTTGCATTTTCAACTTGTGCTCATAACTTTAATTTTTTAATATGTTTGCTTCAAATTTTCAACATGTCCTATTTTTGTATTTTTAACCCCACTTTATGAACCAGGTTGGTGCAGTTTTTCAGCCCCCCCTCCAAAATATATATTTTTGCTGTCGCTCTGATAAATAACATTTCAGATAGGATTGAAAAAATTCCACCTGTCTTGATCATAAGGTGAGGCCATAAAACCGGCCACGTTGAAAGTTTTGAGTGAAAACTTGTAAAGAAATAGTTGGAGAGTTGCATAATGCTCTGCAGTGGGTAGCAGTGTGTGAGGAAAACTTTGTTTGAAGATAAAGTTAAAACTTAATTTAAACGCAGTAAACTTGCATACAAAGTACCACAGTAGCCGCAACTAAAAATTCTAACCTCTAGTAAGAGAAGAGAGACTGAAGTCAAAATGTCAATGCTGCAGACTCTGTTAGCTGAAGAACTCTGCTTTCTGATGCTTGCATGAACACTGGTCTGCAGATATGGGAAGCCTTTGGAGTCTCCTGAGGCCTCCCCAAGTGATCTCATCACGGAGGCTAAATCAACCAGTTTGCAGAGGACTTACAAATAATCAAGGCTGCCATCCTCAAACTGGCCGGAGAGTATAAAAGCATGAAACCTACCTTAGACAGAATTGTACAGCGGTGGGGTATGTAGAATCGTCTCATTAGAAGATAAAGTTGAAAAAGAAAGCACCGAACAAATCGGGCTGAGATGAAAGTAGTAAAACTAGAGGAAAGGGTCGACGACCAAGAGGGTCGCAGCTGGAGAGTTGCAGCCGGAGAAACAATCTCATAGTTGAGGGATGCCCAAGAAAGCTGAAGGTCTTGACCCAATAAAAATATGCACAGAAACTGTCAGAAAATCAGGGGACCCTCTACTAACGGCCCGACATACATAATGGAACACACACACACACACACACACACACACACACACACACACACACACACACACACAAAGTACTCCGTCCACTCCCAGGGCAAGGAGATCGACCCAGAGTCCTCATTTTTTTAAACTACTAAACTTCCTGGACAAAGTTCATCTGCAGGTAAAAGCGAGAGATATGCATACAAATAGAGTGGGAAAGTAGGCGCTTATACTTGTTTAATTATTTGAGCCCCTTGATGAGTCAAAAGCAGACAGTGTATAAAGATATTGACACAAAACTGTATGCAGCAGATATTCAGATCTTACTTTGAGAGGGCTCTTGCAGTAGGTAATTAACCTTGAGAACTGTTCCCTCTGGTGTCAGGCCCACACAGAAACTTTAGCTAGAAGTTTCTGGTGGGGACCGCCCACCAGATGTCCAGCATGACATTATATAGTGAGTGGTCCCCACGCCTGCCTTCCAGTTCTTTCCCACCATTGACCAGTGACCGTCGGACTTTTGCGGAGATCGTTGGTGCAGTTTGACCGCCCTTTTTCAGATGAGTATCCTTCCTTGCTTTCCTTCATTGTTCCAAACCGATTTTGTGCATGTCTTCTCCATCGAGTTGCATAAAAATAAGTGTGATTCTTGCGGTACACAGCTCCCGCACAAGTATTGCCCCTTCCTTTGCCTCTCCTGCTTGAGTCCGGAGCACAAGACTGAGGATTGTGAGGCCTGCCTGAGCTTCAACCAGGCCACATGAATGCAGCGCCAGCAGGCCCTTGAGGCACATCTGCTAAAGAAGAAGATGGCCACGATGGAAAAAGAGCTGCAGAAGCTGAAGAGCGCTTCATCCTCCCCTACGGACTCCCACAAGCACAAGAAGAAGAGGGACAAGAAGAAGCACAGGGACCAGGACAGGTTCCCCACCACCACCACCCATGGCTACCCTTGGGTGATCAGTGACATTCTTCCTCTGCGAAGATGGTTGCTGCTACTAAGTCTGCTCCACCTTCCCAGGAGCAGCCCTTGGTTTCCCCTGCCTCCACTGGTCATGATGGCCTTGGCAGAGTCCAAGGCCTCTGACCCATCTCCACCATGGGGTATAAGCAGTCTGGTGGGGCCAATAAGTTGCTTGTTGGACCCTCCACCCGGCTGACATGCTTGCGTCTGGTGCCCGCACAGGACCAGACAGGAGCCAGCTGTTGATCTTAACGCAGCATTCACCGGTTGGGTCTTAGGGATGGGGTCATCATGTCAGGTGACATTTTGACTGGATCACCTCTGAACCTCACGTCGGACCTCCCGTTCAACTTTCTGGACCCCTCCCCACCGGTTCTTCCAGCGGGGCCAGTGATGCTGATGCCGGGTTTGCCACCAGTTGGTCCCGTGCCTGACCCTACTTTTCCGGGTCCTTCTGGGCATAGTTTCAGGCCACCTCATGGTCCCCCATCGGGTCCCATGGCACCACCATTGGGGCCTCTGTTGGGCTACCTTCCACTCGGTTACCCTCAGTCAGGCTACCCAATGCTGGGGTACGCGCCTGCCTACTGCTTGTTGAGTTATCTGACGCATGGGTACCGTACATCAGGGTATCCAACACCAGGGTTCTTTTCAGGGTTTCAGCCTGTCAGTCTCTGACCACCAGATCTGGAGGATGGCCCAGAAATCCTCCTGAGGTTGAGGAGGCTAAGTCACAGCTAGTCTCAGAGGTGGAGAGGCGGCACACGGCAAGAGTTTTGAACCCGGTTTACTCAGATCAGACTCCCAGGTTCTCTCCGCTGGACCCACACCAGTCTATGTTGGGCCTGATGAAAGGTCCTTAGTTTGGACGGGCATTGGACAGTATCCCACTTAGGTCTCAGGAGGTTTTTCATCCCGTTGTCCAGTCTTCAGAGATTCATCGGAGTCTGGATTCTCCTCCTCAGTTTTGGGTTTTGAGACTCCCTCTCCTGAGGAGCCCAAACTCAAGGAGCCCTCCAAATTGCCTCTGGATGACCCTTAATTTGCAGACCTCCAGAAACAGATAGCTGAGGCTTATGAATGGAAAACTGATGCACAGGATCCCAAATGTTAGACTAGCTGAGCACCTGGATATACAGGAGATGGCACCTGTCCTCTTCTCCCCCCCCCCCCATGGTTAGAGCCTCATGAAGATCTGGCTTCTGCCATTTGGATGATGCCTTCCTCCATCCTGGCGGTAGCAAAAAAGGCCAACCAGACATGCAGGACACCAGAGGGAAAGGATCACCTCAGTGTCCAACCAAAGGCAGACTCAGTGGTCATTGCAGTGGCTCATGATGGGTCCACCAAGCCAAGACACATGAGCACCTCCCCTCCTGACAAGGAGTCAAGGCAGTTGGACCAATTTGGGAGGAAATGTTGTTCTTCCTCCACACCAGCCATGCGCACCCTCAGTTACATGGTGCACATGCTAGTCTACCAGAAGTCCCTGTTTTGTCAACTGAAGCCAATAAGTGACGCCATGTCGGACTCGGAGTCCAAGACCGCTCTGGTGGACACCATCCAGGTCCACTAAGGTCACCTGTCGCCACTCACTGAGGACGACATATGGTGCAATGGACTCTTCGGTAAGGGGCACCGCTGCAGTGCTCTGCTTCAGGAGACATTCCCTAAGGGTGTCAGGCTTGGCACCTAATGTCCAGGTAGCCATTCAGGATGCCCCCTTCTGAGGTTCTGTCCTCTTTGGGAGCAATGCCCAGGACATAATTACCAGCATTCAGAATGAGGGCAAGGCCTCATGGTCAATCCATACTATATACCACCCCAGGTTTAAGGTTGACAGCCTTTTCATCACCAGTCCAAGCAGCGGAAAAAACAGCCAGACACCAGACCAAATGTCTGGCACCTTCAGCCACAGCCACCCCTCCAGCCAAAGCTCAGAGCCTCCGGGACAGCTCTCCCCAACCCTCCCTCCACCTCTTGACTCATGGCCCACCCCCTCCTCCTTCCATTGGGGGAGCTGGTGGGCGGAAGGTTTGCCAGTTACTTGCCAGGGTGGGAGACAGTCACCACAGATTTGTGGGTCCTTCAGCTGATGAGTCAAAGCCACACATTAGAACTTCTAGAGAGGCCCCTGATCAAACCTCCAGGGGTCTCTCACTATCCAATGGCACACATCCCCCTCATAAGGGAGGAAATTGAGACCCTTCTGCAGAAAGAAGCTATAGAGCCAGTTCAGGCAAACCAGGTAGGAAAGGAGTACTACTCCCACTTCTTCCTGGTGTCAGAAATGATGGGAGATTTGCATCCAATTCTGGACCTCAGCACTCTAAACTGATACATAGAGTATAAACTGTTTTGTATGCTGACTTTCCCTGGTCTGCTACCCCTGTTGTACAAGGTACAGTGGCTTTTTGCCCTGGACATGCAGGATGCCTACTTGCATATCCCGGTCTTTCAAGCCCATCGCTGCTACCTCAGGTTCTCTTTTCAGGGGGAACATTATCCATTCAAGGCCCTCCCCTTTGGCCCATATTTGGCACCCCGTGCCTCACGGTAGTGGCGGCAGCACTGAGACACCAGGGCCACTGTATGTTCCCCTACCTCGATGACTGGCTCCTGTCAGCTACATCGAGAGAGCAGCTGGAACTTTCCCTTTGCGCTACCCTGGCCCTTTTCACGCAAGTGTGGATTACAGTCAACTACCCCAAGTCCCAACTTGTCCCCTCTTGGCATCTCCAGTTTATTGGAGCAGTGCTGGATACGACCCAGGGTATGGACTTCCTCCTACAGGACAGAGCAGAAACCTTACAGAAGCAGGCCCGCCTGATGGACTCCAGCAGGTGGGTGTCAGCCAGGTCAGTTCTCTGGCTCCTTGGCCATATGGCAGTGGCTATCCTCACTGTCCCTCTGGCCAGGCTGCACATGTGTGTTTCGCAGTGAATGCTCAGAGTGTAGTGGGATCAGAAGTCTGACAACCTAGACCACATGGTCATGGTCTCCAATTTGATGCAATGAGATCTCCTGTGGTGGTAGGATCTCAGCAGCCTTACCGGGTGGGGTCCCTTTCCAGCCCCCCCGTCCAGACCCTGACCACGGATGCTGCAGGGATGGGTTGGGGGGGCTCATCTGGAGACCCAAAGGACTCTAGGGCTGTGGTCTCAGCCAGAACTCTCCCTACCCATAAATGTATTGGAGATGAGGGCAGTTCTGTATGCTCTTCAAGCTTTTTAGCACTTGCTGTGTAGGGGCATACTATTAGTCCAGTCAGACAATATATGTGTAGTCTGGTACCTCAACAAACAAGGGGGCACTCGCTCATATGCCCTCTACAGGGAGGTGATGTGGATTTGGAATTGGGCATTTTGCATAGAGTTCACCTCACAGCGGTTAATGTTCCAGGCGTGCAAAATATCCTAGTGGACCGTCTCAGCTGCACCAGAGTACAAGCCCATGAATGGGGGCTCAGAAAAGCAGTGGTTGAAGATATATTTGATCTATGGGGTCATGCAGAGCTGGATCTGTTCGCCTCCCCATACAACTCAATACTACCCTGGTTTTGCTCGCTCGCTCCCAGGCATGGTGTTTTCTGGTGAGACGTGCTATCGCTTTGCTGGACAGGAAGGTTTTTGTACGCCTTCCCTCCCTTTCCAGTTCTGCAGAGGGTGCTGCTCATGCTTCAGGCAGAGGGTGCTCACATGATTCTGATCACCCCATATTGGCCTCACTATATATGGTTTCCGCTTCTCCAGCAGCTTGCCACAATCTCCTGACTCAGGAGAGAGGCACGCTGGTCCATCCAGGACTGAAGTCTTTTCACCTTCATGCGAGTGGTACCTTCTGACATAGCTGATTCACGCTTTGGAGTCTCCCCCAGAGTGGCTTAAGTCCTTGTGGAGGCTAGAAAGCCTTCCACAAGGACAACCTATGCTATGCAGTGGAACCAGTTTTCCATTTGGGCCACTCCGAATGGTTGGGACCCTTTCTTTGCCCCGTTCCTCAGGTCATGGAGTACTTGCTGCATCTCTCCAACCTGGGCCTGAGTTGCTCTTCGCTGAAGGTTCTCCTGTCTGCTATTTCTGCCTACCACACCTTGGTGGAGGACAGGTCTGTGGCTAAGCTGGAGGTCACCAAAACCCTTCTCAAAGGGATCCTCCACTTGATACCCCCGGTGCACGGTCCAGCACCACCTTGGGATCTAAATTTTATTTTAGAGAAACATTCCCTGCCTCATTTTGAATTGGCTGGCAGTTGTGATAGGCATTATTTATCTTGGAAATGCTCTTTTTAGTGGCAGTTACTTCTGTTCATAGGGTTTCCAAGCTTCAGACCCTGTGATGTAAGGAGCCTTAGTTGATTTTTTTTCAGAGACCGGGTGGCTCTACGTACGTAGCCTAATTTTTTAGCAAAAGTAGTTTGAGTTCACGTTGAATCAGTGCTACCCTGAATATTTCAATCAGGGGTAGGCAATTCTGCATACCTTGGATGTTCACAGAATTTTGTGTTACTACACCAACCATACTGTCGGTCTGAAAATCAGATCAGCTTTTTGTTTCTTTTGCACCCAAAAGAGAGGGTCCAGCAGTTTCCAAACAGTGCTGATCCAAGTGGTTGGCAAACCTGTATTGTCTTCTGATACCAGAAGTATGGTAAAACCCTCCCAGGGTGGCTAAAGGGCATTCTACCAGAGGCGTTGGCTGCTTCTACTGCTTGTTTCAGAAATGTGTCCACTGTGGATATCTGTGCGGCGGCCACTTGGAGCTCCATCCACACTTTCACCAAACATTACAGTCTAGACATTGTCTCTAGATGCAGGGCTGGCTTTGGTCTAGCTGTCCTCGAAGGCCTTCTGTCCTAAATTCTCTGCCTTTCTGCAGACCTTTCCTGCCTTCCGTGTTTTAGTTCCTTCTGATTCGCACTGCTTGGGACTCTGTCCTCAAGGTTATTACCTAGTGAAATAGCCCACTCGAGTAAGATAGTACAGTTACGTAAGAACTTACCATAACAGTAAATCTTCGAGAGATGCTTTTGCAGTAGGTAACCTTTTTCCCTCCCTCCTTCCCCCAGCTTCTGCTGCTCTTCCTCTGTGAGCTTATTTTGGCTCTAGGAGCCTCTTTTCCATTCTCCTGTCACCCCGCTGGAGGTCTCCAGTGGGAGAAGTGGAAGGTGGGCTGCATGGGGACTGCCCACTATATAGTGTCATGCTGACATTGGTCACATGACATCGGGTGGGCAGTCCCTTGCCAGATACTGCTAGCTAAAGTTTCTATGTGGTCCTGATGCCAGGGGGCACAGTCCTCAAGGTTACCTACTGCAAGAGCCTGTCTTTAAGATCTACTGTTACAGTAAGTTCTTAAGTAACTGTACTTTCCAGAGCCTGCATCCAGTGACAATAATCAGTGGTACATTGTACCAATTCCAGTTAGAGTAGGTGGCACAAGAATTGCCAGCCATTCTCTGTAACCTGTTGCCAAACCAAGACAAAATTATGCAAACTGGACAGAAAAGAGTATGAAAGCTCCCCATAAAATGATTGACTGGGAGTGCTTTATCTCAGATTGGGGAGGCAGAGAGTTAACTTGACAGTGCACAGGGTAGCACTCCTTAACACAACTGAAGAATAATTGCATGATTAAGAGACTTTGCTGGAATGAATTGGTACCCCCCCCACCCCAAAGAACTGAACTGTAGTTGTGGGTCATCGTACTGGCATAAATCAAAGGCTACATATGAACAGAGAGCAGAAATGCACATTTTAACCAATTCCAAATTCAGCATTGTACTCGTCCCCATTAATGCACTTCAATAAAATGGAAAATGGGCGAGAACAGGACATGAACAAGCAGTACCGCAAATGTTGAACTCTAGCTCCAGAGACAAGATGTCGGCCGCTCCAGGCAGTGTCCCAACTGTATCTAATCTGGTAATGCACAACGTCACCATGTGGGAAGGCATGTGGTAAATCATTGAGGACAAAGGACTGAGAAAATGGTGGACACGGAGGAGAGTCATGTGGCTCAGTCGAGCTCAATTAATAAAAAAAAAAAAATTGCGTAGCAAGCACCTTCAGGGCGGAAACAATGGAGTACTCATACCACCACCAACAGGGAAAGTAGGAGGTCACATCACAACAGTGTCAATCAATGCACATCAAGTCCATCAGCACCTTAATTGTAAATGCTTTAAAAGTTCTTTCTCCCTCATAGCGGGGGGCTCTTCACTAACTGCATGTGAACCATAAGAATGAGCTACGGATGAAGTGCCCCTTTGCTCTCAGAGAATCCCTGCTACAGCAAGCTCTGAACTGCTAGAAGGTGCAGACCTGTGCACATCCATAAATGCGACCACCAAGGCTGCATATAAGCAAGCAGCTCCACATTATTACCTAGTGATAACTGGGAATACTAGAACTCTAACTGGACCCAATAAAAAGTACATTGGGCAATGGGTTGTTTTTAAAAAAAAAAAAAAAAAAAAAAAGCCAGGATATTATTCATTGCTTAGTATGACAGAGTGCTACAGAATTATTGCATAATGGTAAATGAAAGCACTTGGATCAGAGGTGTTTGTTGGTTGGCAAGGGGTTAAAAACAGATTTCATGGCTTACTCTGTGGGCGATTACTCATATTTTTGAGGATGGCCACCACTTGCAGATTTAGAGAGCTCTTCCACTGGGGTAGCCTGTGGAAAGTGCAGTGGCGCCCACTTAAGTGCACATCCTGGTTTAGTGCACAGAAAACCAATATCCCGATTTATTTTCCTATATTATCTATGTTAAATTATCCTTATAAGTGCACTACACATAAGTGCACATTTCAGATAAATGCACAGTTTTCGTTGTGAAAATGTCAAATGTCTTGGCTCAGAATCTGTAAGTGCACATTTACCTGGATGGTTACTTAACTGAATGATCAATGGCTCACTTAGAAACCGGACCCACAGTACTGTAAATGACCACGTGACTCTTTAGTGCTGGCTTATAAAGACTGCTCAGAGCAGAGCACACTGAACTAGGCAGTGCTCGGTTCAGCATTACAACATGGATAAAATAAAAAAATAAATAAGTTTACCCTGGAGCAGAAAATCATTGTTCTGAATAAGTTGTCACAGCCTGTTGTTAAACGGGCTGACCTGGCAAAAGAGTACAGTGTAGATGTTTCTGCAATTTCCTGTATTTATGCTTCTCGAGAAAAACTGCTGGCAGAGTGGGAAAGTGGTGAGAAGCTAGGGCGAAAGAGGAAAAGAACGGGAAAAAGTGACACAGTTGAAACGGCACTGCTTGGGTAGTTCACTGCAAGCCGTTCTGTGGATGCGCCTATTAATGGCCCTATTCTGATGCAAAAAGCTCAGCAACTAGCTGACATGGAAGTGCCATTTACTCCCACGAATGGGCGGTTATGCTGATGGAAAGAGAGAAATGGCATAATTTATAAACGGTGTCGCGGAGAGAAAAGACGCCGACACAATCAGCTGACAACTGGATAAAGAACATACTCCGACAAATTTTGTCAGACTACAGCACCCAAGACATATTTAACTGTGATGAGACTGGCCTGTACTTTCGGGCCATGCCAGAAGGCACCTTAGCTTTTAAACAAGATGCAGCACCCGGTGGGGAAAAAGGCAAGGGAGCACATATCTGTGCTGCTGTGTGCAAACATGTCGGGCACGGAAAAACTGAAGCATGTTGTCATAGGTAAGTCAAGGAAGCCTCGCGCTTCAATGGTATCGAAGTCAATGCACTACCTGTGGTTTACAAAACCAACTCGAATTCATGGATGACAGCTGAGATTTTTACTCGTTGGCTCCACAGTATAAACTGCCAAATGAGAAGACGTCGCCATAGAATCGCTCTGCTGCTTGACAACTGTAGCGCCCACCAGAATGTGCCTTTGTCCCACATTAAACTCATCTTTCTTTCCACGAACACATCTTTAATCCAGCCCATGAATATGGGCATTATCCGTAATGTCAAGCACTTATACAGGAAGAAGGTAAGCTGTGAAACACCTCAATGCACTTCGAGCACTGTGTTTACACTAAGCTTAAATTTCTTATTTCTTGTAGATCATAGATCAGCTGGTATGTATTGATTAGAGATTTTCAGCTGGTGCTAACACAGTGTCTGAAATGGCTAAGAAAATCAATGTGCTGGATGCCATACAAATGCTAGACTTTGCCTGGACATTGGTTGCCGTAACAACAATAATCAACTGCTGCAGGAAGGCCAGGTTTTCTGTGTCAACATCAGACGCTGAGTTAGAGCAAGATGACACTGTGTCCCAGACTGATCTTCCGCCCGGTATGTCGACACTGGAGTTTCTCGAGTATGCGGACATCGATGCTGGATTGCAGACTGAGGGTGCTCTTGATGAGCAGGAACTCTGTAATGAAGTCAGGGGGATATCGTTTGTCGACCAGGAGGACGAGAAGGATTGTGATGAAGAGCCAGTGACCACAGCAGCCATTGTCGCAGTGATGGAAACTGTGAGGCGTTTTGTTTTAAACAAAGAAAAAAGTGATTTTGCTTTGCTATTCCAGTTTGACAGTTGTGTTAATAGTTTGGCAATCCAGTAGACAAAACAAAAATTACTGATTCCCCCCTCCCCAACAATCTGATTTGCTTTTTTGCTCGTTAGCTTGTTTACTTGCTTTTTGGTTTTATATGACTGCACCTGTTTAATAACGTGCTTACCGCAGTACAAAACTGAACGTTTGACTGGAAAATTTGTTTTGGCCTGATAAGTACACAGCCTGCCTAAGTGCACAAAAATTGGTGGGTGTGCACTTAAGCAGGCTTTACTGTAATATACTGATGCTATGGATGTATTGGGATGGTGCTACCGTATGTTCCTGATGGCTTGCCAGTGTATCAGCTGCACCATGATAATTTTTGCATGGTGGATGTGGCACCAGGGTGGGAACCTTCTGAGACCCCCAGCTTCCACATATTGGTGTTCACGAGTGAAGGAAAACAAAGGGGAAAATGTTTTCTTTTTTTTTTTTTTTCTCCTGGAGGGACATTTTTGCTGAAACTGACTGCTGTGACTAACCGATACTGCTGCTTTATCATTATGGGCTTGCCTTAAGCCAAGTCAAATCAAGTTAAAAAATGGTTTCTTTTCATTAAGTGATCAAACTGTTCTTTAACTGGTGCTGTTATCTTAATTTAAAAACAGTGAAGTACCATGATTAGTACTCTGAGATTCACACCTCATATTTTATATGGAGTGTTTTTTTTTTTTCCACTTCTTTTTTTATCCACTCCTTACTGTCCCTTCCAATCACCACTCCTTCCATCCTACAAGGAGTGACGGCCCCCACCTCTGCCGACCAGCTTGGTCTGCCCCTAGAGTGTCACACTGCCATTGGGGGCACCTTGATGGCCCGGATTACCCCCCAGGCGGGGCGAGGAGAGATCCCCCTTTTTTCCCCTTCCCCCTGCAGCAGCTGCACATTGGGGTCTGCCCCTGGTCGGAGGGTGGTAAGGCCGGCTACGGAGGACTTCATCTAGGCGACCAGAAGGTATTTTCCTCCAAGTTGTCTTGTTTCCCCCCCTTAACCCTGCCCTCTGAGATGCCGGCGCAGAGAGTCTGCGTGCTGACGCACGCTCCTCAAGTGCCTAACGGCATCCCCCCCTCCCCAGCTCCGACAGACGGAGCCGCCATGTCCTTTCAGGAGTTGGTGCATCCACCGACCCTCTCAGGACATCAGACGCTCCAAGCGCGCCCCTGGCATCCCACCCGAGGGAGGAGAGCATCCATTGGGAATGCTCTATCCATTCGAGGCCGAATTGGCGGTGTAGCGCGAGGTGTGGTGTCCAGCGCCTCAACCCTCAGCGCCACTGGGCCGGCCTTTATATGGAGTGTTTAATAAAAGTTAATGCATGGTGAAATTACCCTGTGTGGACCTCTTCCTCGATGTCTGACAGTCTAGCACAGTGAACTGAAACGGAGGAGGAGAGATCACCCCAAACTTCCCCAGTATGTTACTGGGTGGTGGGTTATCTAGAAGAATGCCATTCAGCTGTTTTTGTTAATGTTTGGGTTGGGTGTGTTTATCATGGTGTTGGGGATGTACAGGGATGAGGGAGTCTTAGTGTGGGGTGGGAGCAAGGCAGAGCACAGACATTAAGCAGGAAAGAGTCTCTTTGGGATGTGCAGCCATATACACCTAAACAAATACATGCATACCATACTAAATGAATAAGCCAATTACTTGTATCACATGGAACATAAAGGGGGGGTGCAAATCGGGGAGAAAAGATATAAAATACTGCAGCATCTTCGTAAACTCCAAACCCAGATCTGTTTTTTGCAGGAAATGCCAATTAAATCTTAGCAGAACCACCTGTTGCAGAAGAATTGGATACAACAGGTGTTGGGGGTTGAGATGACACCAGGAAAAAGTGTAGCTATACTAATTGCACAAATAGTGCACTTTCAGAGGCTAGAAGAAATAGACCCACAAGGAAGATTTAATTTTTTTAAAGGCATATTGGGACAGCCGGCTCCATGGCACCAAGTGAAGGGGTTCACTCAGCACGCTGGTGACCCAGGTTCACTCCCTGAGCCCAGGTGTCAGAAGTGGAGTCTGGCAGGGGAAGGGGTTCCATCCTTTCTGAGGGGTGGGCTCAGCCTGGAGACCTGCAGGCGTATTGGTGAGTGTGCTTGGGGAGATGTGCTGCCTTGACACGCCCCTGCATTTTCTTGCCCCAGGATCGTCTGTGCTTTTGCATGGCTCAGAACTGCAGTGGGTGAGGCACAAGCACAAGGAAAAATGCCTCCTGACCAAGCTCTAGATGACGAACGCCCTAGGCCTCTACCAGCTGAAGCCCTGGAGCCAGCCTGGATCCAGCCTTGTGGCACCTGAGAAGCTGTCATGCCACAAGGTGATTTCCTCCTGGAGGCGAGGGACCCACCTGGTACAGGGGTTTACCGGGACCACTCTCAGGTAGGCTGCTATAGGAGCTGGTGGAGGGTGGTAGGAGGCACTGGTACTCCGAGGGAGTAGCAGGTTAGGGGGGAAGCGCAAAAAAAAAAAGTCATACTGGGACAAACAACTGTGGTACTAGGCTGTATCTGTGGACTTAACAAGACGAACCAGACTTCTACATGAAGCTGCTTGGGATCCTGATACAGTGGTTCCATCTCCAGATTGTATTGGCTGGGGACTGGAATATCACTCAGGATGCTGATTTGATAGGGACTTACATAGGCATGTGGCGGCTTTCTCAAGAGCAGAAAGCAAAGACCTCATGGACACCTTAGGGTTAGTAGATCCATGGCGCACATTATGCCCTGAAATGAGAGTCTATACATTTCACTCTGCTGCCCACTACAGTTTTTCTAAGCTAGACTACTTCCTACTTGTCAAGGAACGCCTCTAGGGGCTGAGTAGTAGTAGTAGTAGTAGTAGATCATTTTTTTATTCATATACGAATAATTGGATACATTCAGTTGAGCATAGCTCATTTTCAATGAAGATCCAAAAGTCATTAGGAGGTTCCACATAATAAACAGTACAACAAAATACAGAACAAGTAAAAACAACTAACAGGCAATACATAAAAATTTAAAATAATTGTGAGATACAGGTCAGGGTCATCTCTGACCACTCCCCAACTGCCCACTAATTACAACTCAATAACAGTTCAACACAAGACAAGAAATGGAGACTTAATAATATGGTCCTGAAAAATCCCAAATTTATTCAGCATATATTCATAGCTGACTTTATTGCTACCAAAAAACACAGTAGCAAATGCAGACACTTTCTGGATAGCTTTTAAATATGGAGTCTGGGGTGAATTGGTCAGTCTCACATTTGTTAAGAAAAAAACAGGTGAAGGAAAACCTCAGGAACTGCTTTCTAAGATTAGAAATACAGAAAAAAACTATCACGCGCTACTTCAGTTGCTACGTGGGTTAAATTCCCTCAGAGCAGCCTACGCATTGTTTAATAAGGGAGCCACATAACTAGCTATATATAGAGCCAAGGTACTTTGACCAAGAAGAGAAAACTGGTAGATTAATGGCTCTCCCAGTCAGACAGCAAGAGGCTTTCCATATGGTCCAGTGACTTCAAATCCCCAGGAAACCTGACTTGATCACAAAAGGGATTATTGAGGAATTCCAGCCTTTTTACCAGCAGCTCGACTACAAAGTGGGTAGTGCTCCTACAGACCCAGAAATAGGGGATTAACGTAGAGATGTGCCTCTCCCTACATTTAATGAAGGCCAACAAGCCATATTGGCTGCTAGAATCACCCTGCAAGAAATTCACCAAGCAGTAAAAGATCTCTCCCCAGGCAAGGCCCCTG